>OU744359.1:4630100-5952514 GCA_916610255.1 Lasioglossum lativentre
TCTCGAAGTGCGCATGCGCGCGCGCGCGAAGACGATAAAAACTAATTAATCGCAATTGCGAAGGATTCTGCAATTTACTGTAACACGTACGCGCGGGTATTCAAATTGCCGGCGCTCGCGCGCGGCTACTCTCGAGACCGGCCCGGAGTATGCGAATGACCTTGTAATTGAGCTAAGTTATTCGACATTAAGAATGTTAATGAGAAGCATAATTGTTTCGCGAATGTAATATAACGATACCCGGGGATATTTATATGACATTTCAATCAACCGAGGAAGCCATCCCGACGTGTAATTGGACGATCAACGAAAAACAATAAAAAAATAATCGTGAAAGTCGACTGAAAAAGAAAGTCGACCTGGGAAAGAGAGGATTTTTCATCAATTACTAGGCGCTGTTAACTACCAACGGCAATAAATTTCTACGTCGTAGAAGCGAGATAGCGAGCCGATACGTATCGTATGCAGTATGCAGCCGATTCTTGTACGGCGCCGTTATGGTTGCGATATTTATCAACTACACTGTAGATACACGGTTTTATAGCTATTGAAAAGAACGCTGTCCCTTTTCATAATACCAAAATCGAATCGAAAGATTCGGTTTGTGCTTCTGATAGGTGAAAATTACAGTTTTTCACGATTTTCAATCAACGTTTGTATAACTCGTACGAATCTACAGAATATCCTTTTTTTTTTTAAATTTTTTATTAATGCAAGTTGAATCTCAAGGAAGAGACTATTTTGCAGTACTGTACAGACGTTTTAACACATTATAATACTCTACATAATACGATAAAGATTATAAACATTCGTGCCTGCCAAACTAGCAGTATAAAGATGTATTCTTTTTCGTTCTCTTGTTTTTTTTTTTTTTAAATCTTTAGCTCACTGTCATTCAGAAATGAGTACGACGTAGGTATGGAGAGTAGGACATTACACTCATTACACGAGGAATATTCTTTTTAAGTTTCGGACTCGAGTAAAAAAAATTGTGAAAAGCTTGAATCACTGATTTAGATGATTGTATTGCTGGAGATTGAACAACGAACGAAACTCGTGGAACGATAGGAAACTACAGAATATTATTATTATTTATTATTGATTTAAACCATATAAGGTTCATATAGCATATACATTGCAATCTACAGAATATTCTTAAGTTTCGGACTGGAGTAAAAAATTAAAAAAAAAAAAATTGTGAAAAGCTAGAATCACTGAGTTAGATGTTTGTATTGGTGAAGATTGGACAAGGAACGAAACTCGTGGAACGATATGAATCTACAGAATATTATTATTATTTATTATTGCTTTAAACCACATATGGTTTATATAGCATATACTATATTGCATATATAAAAAAAAAAGATTGAATCACTGATTTAGATGTTTCTCTATTGGTGGAGATTGGACAAGGAGCGAAACCCATGGAACGATACGAATCTACAAAATATTCTTAAACTTCAGACTCGATTAAAAAAAAAATTGTAAAAAGCTCGAATCACTGATTTATATGTTCCTCTATTGGTGGTGATTGGGCAAGAAACGGGACTCGTGGAACGATAGGAACCTACAGCGGAACGGTATTGAAACGAAAGAATGAGAACACGCAAGAGCATTCTGTCGTTCGCGTGGCCTAATTACGCACCCTGAATTCCTGTAATTATAATAATTAGCCTGCCGCTCCGTCATGCCCGAATCGACGCGCGCGGTCCCCTCGGCGACCACGAACCGGCCGTTGACGCGGCGGTCGAATATAATATCGTGTTCGAATCTCGATTCCGGGAAAACCTTCGAAATTCGTCGGTTCATTCCGAATCCACGGTTCCACTATATTCGGTTCGTGCTCGCTCCTAATTCCGTCCACCTGTCCCGGAGTGACGTTATCAGGCCGACGCGGCGCGGCGCGGCCAAACGAACGTAACGAAAGATCAGATTAAATACCGTGTCGTCGAAAGAGAAAGGTGATCTGCCAATGTGCTCGATTTCATTAACTCTGAGGCCTCGCGTCGAACACACTGGTGAACGATTGATTAAATCCGATTTCACGGCCAATCAATCTATAAACACTGGTGAACGCTCGCGCGCGCGCGCGCGCGCGCGTAGCGGTGTTCCCACCGTTGGCTATAAATTTCCATCAACTATTAAAGGAATTTTCCCCCGCCGTTATCGTTCATTTATAACTGTCCCGCGAATGTCTCATTAAACAGCCTGTTTCTCGGAACGTGAATCGCCTGTTAGAGAGACAAGAGCCAAAGAAATCTCAAAATATCACCCGACCTCCGCGGCCGGAACGCATCTCGGTGGGGCCTGCGAAAACATGGGGACAGGACAATTCCACGTCGCTCGATACAGACCACCACTCGTAAATAATGTACATGTGTTAACAATTGTTGGACACAGTGGGATTAGCTCGTCTTTTGGCACGAGCCGGACAAGCCGCGCTCTGCAACAATGGAGTCCGGGCGCGATGATATGTTTATTGCGCTGCGAGAACCTAGGGCCGCGACGAATGCGAGCTGTGACGAGACCTCTTCGAAATAGGTGGGCGGAGCTTGACACAGAAACTGCGGATCTACATACAAAATAAAAATCTGCTACAGCAATTCCAAGAAGAAACAGCTGATTAATTTTTTTTAATCATATTTGTCTATTGCACTGCTAAATCTAGGGCCGAATGCGGGCAGTGACGAGACCTCTTCGAAATAGGTGGGCGGAGCTTGACACAGAAACTGCGGATCTACTCATAAAATATAAATCTGCTACGTCAATTCCAAGATGAAACAGCTGATTAATTTTTTTATCATTTTCGTTTAAATTACTGTATTCGGAAGTTTCAAATTTTTCACAATGAAACGAATGGAAATGTTTATTGCACTGCTAAATCTAGGGCCGAATGCGGGCAGTGTCGAGACCTCTTCGAAATAGGTGGGCGGAGCTTGACACAGAAACTGCGGATCTACTCATAAAATATAAATCTGCTACGTCAATTCCAAGATGAAACAGCTGATTAATTTTTTTATCATTTTCGT
The DNA here is from genome assembly GCA_916610255.1 of Lasioglossum lativentre. Taxonomy (NCBI): domain Eukaryota; kingdom Metazoa; phylum Arthropoda; class Insecta; order Hymenoptera; family Halictidae; genus Lasioglossum; species Lasioglossum lativentre. The sequence goes on from OU744359.1 coordinate 4,633,130, forward strand.
TTAAATTACTGTATTCGGAAGTTTCAAATTTTTCGCAAAGAAATGAATGGAAATTTTTATTGCACTGCTAAATCTAGGGCCGAATACGAGCAGTGACGAGACCTCTTCGAAATAGGTGGGCGGAGCTTGACACAGAAACTGCGGATTTATATACAAAATAAAAATCTGCTACGTCGATTGCAAGAAGAAACAGCTGATAGATTTTTTTAATCATTTTCGTTTAAATTACTGTATTCGGAAGTTTCAAATTTTTCGCAAAGAAATGAATGGAAATTTTTATTGCACTGCGAAACCTAGGGCCGGATGCGAGCAGTGACGAGACCTCTTCGAAATAGGTGGGCGGAGCTTGACACAGAAACTGCGGATCTACATACAAAATAAAAATCTGCTACGTGAATTCCAAGACGAAACAGCTGATTAATTTTTTAAGTAATTTTCGTCTAAATTACTGTATTCGAAAGTTTCAAATTTTCCGGAAAGAAACGAATTGAAATGTTTATTGCACTGCGGAACCTAGGGCCGCGTCGATGGGTGGAGTTTGACACAAAAACTGCGGATCTACATACAAAATAAAAATCTGCTACATCAATTGCAAGATAAAACAGCTGATCAATTTTTTTAATCATTTTAAGTTCGTCTAAATTATTCTCGAAATGCTCGATTCGGAATGATGCCCGATGCTAATTAATTATGAAATTTTTGGTGTGAAATATCGATCGTAACTGTATAACAATTTAAACGAAAATGATTTCGGCGCTGCGTTCGATCAACAAATACACCGAGATAGCCTATTTGCAAAAAATTATATCGATTTACGTGTCGATCTACATCGAGATCATCCTCAGAATCGAGTGAACGCGTCTGCGGATAAAACAAGTTTATAAACGAAAAACGAAATTTGATATTGAAAAATGGTTGAAACAGAACGAATAAGTCATACTAACCATGTAATTAGAATTTAATATTTAGGATGTACTTGAACTGCAAGTGCACCCCCACTCGATTCCGAGGATGATCTCGATGTAGATCGAAACCTAAATCGATATAATTTTTTGCAAATAGGCTAGTGTATTTTTTGTGATCCATTGTCCAGGACCAATGCACTCGATGCACCAGCGAAGGGACCATGCCCCCAGGCCGAGCGGGGGTGTTGGGGGACACCAAGGGGTGTTCGAGCTGCTTTTCTGCGAAGACACATTATAAGTTTTTCCCCGGAGTTAATTTCGTCGGCGATAGCTAAATCCTTTTTCTCTGCTGCTTCTTTTCCACCCTTGGTTTCCTCCTCTTTCGCTCTTTTATCCTTGCGCACACCCTGTCCCTCTGCAACCTCCTTGGCCGTGCTCGAACTAAGAGCGGCTAAGAGTTGGTAGGAGCGTCTCTATGGTTAATTAAACGCATAGATCACCCCCTCTCTAGCAATCTCCACCGACTCCTCCTTACCACTCCCCGCGTCTCTCTCCTACCCCCTACCCTCTCGTTCGGTCTTTCCTTTTTTTCCCCCCACAGCAACCCTGCAAATGCGCCACGCTTTCTTTGCGCTGTAAGCCTGCACACGGACGCCTAATTTTGCCAGTGCTGTACGCTTGGAAAAATATTTTTCTCGGCTTTGTTCGCCGTTTGATATCCTGAGTTGGTTCACTCTTCAAGGCCTTCGCTGATTTCTTTCGAAGATCTACATCAGTTGCATAAAAAAACTTTTTTCATAGATTTTTACAGCATTTTAAAGAACGCATTAAATGAGTACAATTTGGTATCAAGGTCATACCAAGGTCACCCTGATTTTTTCAAGGTCAACTCAAGGTCATTGTGTTACAGGTTAATACCATGCGACACTGCGGTGTTAAAGATAGGTGCATTTGACTTTGAATGAACTCAAGGTCACTTGGATACGTCCATCATTCTTTTCGAATCATTTCAGAAATTAACCCCTCGTCGATCTTCTTATAAGCACTACCCTAACCATATTCGTGGGATAGATGGTAGTAGCCTGGTTTCGCTTTAGTCTTATAAATGCGAAGAAGGGGGAACAATCTGTCAGCTAATGAGACGATCACTGAACGCGTCCGCTGGTCTACACAGTTTGCCTAACTGAAAAGAAGCTATTTCGAACACAATAAACTATTTTATTTATAGCCTATAATATATAGCACAAGATCCACAACATGGTATTACTAAAATAAAAACTGTGACATTAGAAGATCAAAGATCATAATTTTTCATCCAGTATTTTTTACAAGTTTTAAGATAAGAAATCTACTAATATTGAGAAATTTTATTTATAGCCTATAATATATAGCATAAGATCCAGAACATGATATACTAAAATAAAAACTGTGACATTAGAAGATCAATCGCCAAAGATCGTAATTTTTCATCCAGTATTTTCTACAAGTTTTAAGATAAGAAATCTACTAATATTGGGAAATTTAGTTTTTTTTTTAAACAACTATTACTTTCTGACCCCGTAAAAATTCTATTAAGAACCTCACCGGCGTCTAAAGACATTCCGGTCATTTTCCTATTTCCTAGCTGCAAAATCTATTGAATTAGGCAAACCTATTGCCCCATATACCCCTAAACTGATTTTCACTTATGAAGACCGGAGATTTTTACGTGATCACATTTACGTGGTCGGCCTCAGGAAGGAAACAGTAAATGATGCGATTGACATATTTAGTTCTTATAAAAATATCTAACATTTTCTAGAAACACTAACTGATGGAGTATATCTGTAAAATATTTTTCACAGTGTTTTTACAATTTCCGAAAAATAAATATGACGAATAAACAATCGGTGGATTGTCACCGATGGACTGTGACAGGAAGGAAACAGTAAATGATGCGATTGACATATTTAGTTCTGATAAAAATATCTAACATTTTCTAGAAACACTATCTGTAAAATATTTTTCGCAGTGTTTTTACAATTTCCGAAAAAAAAATATGACGAATAAACAATCGGTTGTCACAGGAAGGAAACAGTAAATGATGCGATTGACATATTTAGTTCTGATAAAAATATCTAACATTTTCTAGAAACACTATCTGTAAAATATTTTTCACAGTGTTTTTACAATTTCCGAAAAAAAAATATGACGAACAAACAATCGGTTGTCACAGGAAGGAAACAGTAAATGATGCGATTGACATATTTAGTTCTGATAAAAATATCTAACATTTTCTAGAAACACTATCTGTAAAATATTTTTCACAGTGTTTTTACAATTTCCGAAAAAATAAATATGACGAATAAACAATCGGTGGATCGTTACCGTTGCTTGCACAATATTTCTCTCGTAAAGATTTTATGGGCACAGCCTTTTCACGGGATTTTTGAAAAAATTGTCAGTTGGTTTCGTTACACCCACGTAAATGTAAGAGAAAGAAAAGGATGGAGAGAGATCGAGAGCGTCCGGTATTACATATACCGGTTTCTCAAGAAGGCGTAACCTCTGCCCGAAACTACCGTCTACGTTCATTATCGTTTACGCGGGCAAACCCGTCATCGATTCCTCGCCAGCTCGCTGCGATCGATCGTTTGACCCGTTTGCCGTGAAACGCACGCTTAAATACTCCGCTACGCGATTTATTCGGATTTATACAATTCGCGTTCTTATTTTTACGCGATAAAAAAATCGCCACGCGCGGCCGTCGTAACACGCGCGCGCGCGCGCGCCAGCGCATTATTTTAAACATTTTACAGTGTGTATCGTTTCGCGCGCGCTACGAAGAGAAACCGCATAAATTTACTTAAAGGCAACAACGTAAAAAAAAAATGTTCGTTTTCCGAACGTCGCCTGACGCGTATCGCGTGTACTGCAAACGCTATATCGCGCGGGAACATCTGGATAAAAAAGGCTTGATGTTTTTTTTTATTGTTCATTTTATTGTAATTTCTCTACTTAATTCGAGCCTCGTTATTTTAGTCTTATGCTAATAAGGGAGGCTCGTTAACCGTACTGCGGCTTTATGTTTGTTATTGGTGTATGCGCATGATCGTTTACATTTGCAATGTACTAGTTCGTCGATATAAAGATTTGCATCCGGTTTGTTTATGGAAAATGTTCAATGTCTGTTTTTTGAAGTGAAATTTCTGTTTGTAACTGGGTTTACAAATCCGTACAAATTTTTATGTTATCGAGATAATGTTAACCCTCATATCCGTCCATCGTGTCAATTTGACACAGTTTTTCCGAAATAAGTTACACTGTCCTGTTATTTGTAGGTAAATTTGTTTAAATGTGACTTTTAGTTTTTTAAGGGGGCATATACACCTAGAAAGGAAAAAAAAATGCTGATTTTCCGGAATTTTTTGTGGGGAAACTATTGAAATTATCGGATCGGTTTTTTTGTGGTTTAAAATATACACTTTGGAGGATGTTTTAGTATTTTTTTTATTTAAAAATATTGAAAATTGCCGTAGTAGTATATCAGTAGTAGTATCAAGGGGGAATATGTATACACCTAGAAAGGAGAAAAAAAGCTGATTTTCCGGAATTTTTTGTGGGGAAACTATTGATATTATCGGATCGATTTTTTTGTGGTTTAAAATATAGACTTTCGAGAATGTTTTAGTATTTTTTTTATTTAAAAATATTGAAAATTCCCGTAGTAGTATATCAGTAGTAGTATCAAGGGGGAATATGTATACACCTAGAAAGGAGAAAAAATGCTGATTTTTGGGAATTTTTTGTGGGGAAACTATTGAAATTATCGGATCGATTTTTTTGTGGTTTAAAATATACACTTTCGAGAATGTTTTAGTATTTTTTTAATTTAAAAATATTGAAAATTCCCGTAGTAGTCACGTCGTTAATATAGTACCGCAAGAAAAACACCAAAATCGGTGACCACTGGCATTTCGTCAAAAATTATCTGTAATAAAAAAACACAGTGGATTGTAAAATAGATAGTACAGACTTATCTTTGTCACAGCCGATTTCAAAAATATCCTTTTTTGACAAAATGGCGAGCGTCTGAACTTGAAATAAAAATTCGTTCATATTTTGTCAAAAATAAAAAAACTAAGAATCCTAGGGGAAAAATCCTATGACAAAGACTAGATAATTATGCATACAATAACCACAATAAATTTCAAGTTAATCGATTTACTGGTATTCGACATATTTTTTAGAAAAAAAAAGTTTGTTAAAAAATGCTTGCGCGACTACATTTCCCATTGAAAAGCACACAATTTTTTTAAAAATTCAAATTTTTTCGACCTCTAGTTTCCGAGATATCTAAAGAAATATGGTTTTGACTTCCAACTTTGAGGGTTGTTTTCACCCTTCAAAGTGGATGGTTGCCGATAAAAAAAAATACGTGTCTAATATGTATCGAAGAACTATAGCTCACATTAGTTTCATCAAAATCGGCCATCTGAATATGTTCCCTTGTAAGCCGTAGACAATATATCAGTAAAATATCAATTTTTATATCCGGGGTGAAAATGGACCCGAGCTCCGGCCGTCCAAGGGTCAATTCAACCCGATACTTTCCCTCGTGCGCGAGACCAAAAGAATCGAAGACGAAGAAGAAGAAGAAGAAGAAGAAGAAGAAGAGGAATTTTTCGGCGGATCTCCGTCAAGAATTACACAACTAGAATCTCCAATAACTCGCATCGAACCGTCGTAAATAATGCAGCCGATAGATACGTCCCTGAAGCCGAAAGAAAGAGGTTGTGAAGAAGAAAGGAGGGGCACGAAGGGTGGTAGGGGGAGAGGGAAGACGGTGAGGCGGGGGTGGTTGAAGAAGGAGGAGGAGGAGGAGGTAGATGGCCAGCAGGGCAGAGAGGATATTCTTATGAATCGATGAAAGAACCGTGAGCATGCGCGCCGGAATCTTAATAACTCATGCGGTACCACCTCTTCCTTCTGTTATCCAGAGACCCCCTGCCGCTGTTATCAACCCCCGGCATCCCTGTTTTCCGTCCGGGGAACAGATATGCCATTGTAATATGCGCGTAGCCGGGTACCCCGGGGTAAACACGAGCGCCGGACATTCCGGGCGTAGTTTCGCGAATATTTCGAGCATATTTGCAGAGAGCCGAGAGCCAGCCGCCGAAAACACTCGTGTCGGTCGCGCCTCCCGCATTTTTCCTTGTCACCGTTGGGCGAAACTCGAAGAAAGAGAGGGCCGGAGGAGGAGGGCTCGAGGGCCGAGAGGGCCGAGGAAATCCTCCCGGTAGAGACGCGCTCCGATGCACCCGCTGTATAACCCGTGCGCGCTCACGCACCTTCGCCCGTGGCCATTTACGGTTCCTTTTTACGGTCATACGTGCGGTTTTAGTGCGACCTGTTCACGCGGATTTACTGCCTTGAATACCGTACCGCTCCATTTTTATTCCTCCTTCCTTTCTCCTTTTCTTCTGCCTCTTTCTCACTCTCTCTTTCTACCGCATGCTTGTGCCTTTTTGTTCAGAGAGAGAGAGAGAGAGTGAGAGAGAGAGAGAGGGAGAGATTGCGGGGTTGTTCCACGTGTGTCGGTTGCGGGGTTAATTAGCTTTTACGCACCGCGGGTGTCGTCACGGAGTTAGTAAATAAGGGTGTTTCTTGCTAAATCCACGAGGTTTTCTGCATTTTACAACCGCTCTTTCGGATTCGCGCTTCGTTAATGGCCGTTCGCGATGGATCAATTTTTTTTTTTTTCAAGTGAAACTTCTTTCGGCGGTGTGTAAACCTATTCGCGACACGAAAATGCGTAACGAAAGTGGCGGGGATGTCGAAAGTGGAGTGGCGCGAAAATTTAAACGGTTCGCTTTAAATCTTACGAGTATTTTATTTTGAAATTATTTTATACTTTTTAGTCCATTTTAAAAACGTGGGTTTTTTAATTATTATTTACGACAATGTTGCATTCGTAAGAGGAAATTTGGAAATGCTGCAGCGATAGGATTTTACCGCCGCTCGTATGAAAGCATACAAAATGTTTCTTCCATTTCTGACCTTGCATGACCTTGAAAGTCATTGTGTAGTAGATGAATGAATTCGTGATGATTGATGAACACTAGAACTACCGTGCCCTAAACGAGGGTGATGTATATTCTTTTATAATAATAACAGAATCGAGTTTATTCAGATTTCGTAGGATTTTTATAGTAACATGTACTTGAATGCAGAAACATACTAAAAAATACATCTGTAACTTCACGAATCGTACAAGAAAAAACTGGAAACCAGTCATTTTGACTGGCTCGGTAGTTCTAGTGTTAAGGGTAATTGAAGCTTAATTTTCCGCAGTTGATGAATTAACTTATCTCGCTGCGAATGGAAGAGACAACATTGCCAAACAATATGATTCATATCTTGAATAGATCAATTATTCCATTTATTTTATTTACATATTTCATTTTTACCGAGCATCGAATTCTTTAGGAAAAATAACTACAATTACAGTACGCGTTTAATGAAGATTAACATATCTCGCTACGAATCGAAGAGACAACATTGCCAAACAATATGATTGATATCCTGGATAGATCAACTATTCCATTTATTTTATTTACATATTTTATTTTTACTGAGCATCGAATTCTTTAAGGAAAATAACTACAATTACAGTACGCGTTTAATGAAGATTAACATATCTCGCTACGAATCGAAGAGACAACATTGCCAAACAATATGATTGACATCCTGGATAGATCAACTATTCCATTTATTTTATTTACATATTTTATTTTTACTGAGCATCGAATTCTTTAAGGAAAATACCTACAATGACAGTGCGCGTTTAATGAAGATTAACTTATCTCGAAGAGACAACATTGCTAAACAATATCATTGACATCCTGGATAGACCAATTATTCCATTTATTTTATTTACATACTTTATTTTTAACGAGCGTCGCATTCTTTAGAGAAAATAACTACAATGATTGAAATACAGTAGCGTTTAATGAAGATTTAATGCAATACAAACTACGTAAGTGAAACAGAAATCAACAAGTAATTATGTTTAAGAATAGCTCTCGTGATCGATGTAAATGAACATAAATTTACCGAGAACAGCGGAAACCGTAATACGTATGCACCACATTTAGTAATTAACTAGATTGCAAATAAAAACCAGCGTCTCTTTTTATCACCAGAAGTCTACGTCAATCGATGTTACAATTTAACGTCGGACGTCAATAGATCGCGACGCTCGGCACACAATAGGAAAATAACAGGAAAACTAGTACTTGACCCCTTGCACTTAGATTTATTTTACGGTTGCAGTGATATAGAACTTATTTGTCTTTTTTAATTTCTTCGAAAAAAGGAAGTTTGTATGCAATTTATACCTATGCTGGAATAGTAGAATAGAATTAACCTAGTAGAGGTGAAAATGTAGATTACTTGAAAGTGGCAAAAATCTGAATCTTAAGATTATTTTAAATATCAATTACATTTCAAATGATACTTAACCCTTTGCACTCGGAGCTATTTTCACTGGAAAAACGAAAGATTTGTCCATTCTAGAATATTTCCATTCTGTACAATTTTATTTAATATTTTGCATATGAAACTGTCTAGTAGTAAATGTCTAGTAGTTTATTAACCCCTTGCATTACGATTTATTTTACGGTTGCAGTGATTAGAACTTATTTGTCGTTTCCAATTTCTTCGAAAAAAGGAAGTTTCTATGCAATTTATACCTATGCAGTCTCCAATGGTTTCAACAAAAAAAAAAAATATAATTTTCTTTCAATTTAAAGTTTGAAGGAAAATAGCATGAATATTTTAGTACTCTTCGAAATCTTCGTCAAGAGTCCGACTCGGTATTTCAGGGTGAGTCACGTAACGTTTGCACCTCAAATATCTTTGTTGTTTCTAAAGATACGTAAAATATGAATACGTAAATTTTGTTTTTATCATATTTTTTTAGAGATATCAAGGTCACCTTGACTTTTTCAAATGGAACCACCCTTTTTTAAACACCTACATTGATAGTCCCTTTCATTAGGAATTCAGTGACTATAATTATTCCAAGGTCGTTCAATGTCACAGACAGAGAAAACGTATAAGATTTAGAATATAATATAGGTAAATACGCATCGTATCATTTTGTAACTTGATATTGACTGTTAATATTGTTTATATTACAGTGATCTAACATTAAAAATCATCTGAAAGTATGTTTACTATATTTACTACAAGTCTCAACCATGATAAACGTATTCTGCTGTCATATTCTAAATTTTATACGTTTTCTCTGTGACCTTGAATGACCTTGCAATAATTATAGTCACTATGAATTCCTAATTAAAGGGACTATCATCGTAGGTGTTTAAAAAAGGGTGGTCCCATTTAAAAAAAAGTCAAGGTGACCTTGTTATCTGTAAAAAAAATGACATAAATACTTTATTTTTGACATCGTGTCAGCCCCATTGTACCATTCAACTTTGTCCTTACCATATTTTACGTATCTTTAGAAACAACAGAGATATTCGAGGTGCAAACGTTACTCACCCTGTATAGTGCAAGGGGTTAATATTATAGTTAATCATACGTCATCCGGTGAAAATTCATTAACGACGAAGTGTCGCGTGTACGACACGAAGCGGGTCCCGACGACACCTCGGACTCTCGCGGGCGAGAAGAAAAATCATTAACGGGTTCGATCCAATAAAATGCAAAATGACACGTTGCGTTAAGGAACGTTCCTTGGGAGGCAGGGGGGGGGGGCAGCGGAGGTGGAGACACGTCGAGCACCTCAGTCCCGTATGTTTCTCGGCCATTCGGACGAGGGGCGCGGGACGAGCACGCGAACAAATTAGCCCTCTATCTGAAACAACTTCTTGGAATAGCCGTTACTCACGGGCGAAGATCAGGACCCGTATTGCCCGAGCGAAACGACCGCGACTACGGGACAAGGAGGCCGCAGAGGACGGGGCCAAAGAGGAGAGGAAGTGTCGGCGAATAGAGACGAGAGAGCGAGAGAGACAGAGCCAGAGAAACAGAGAGAGAGAGAGAGAGAGAGAGAGAGAGAGAGAGAGAGAGAGAGAGAAGAGAAGTCCTGAAGAAGAAGAAGAAGAAAAAAAGAAAAACGAAATAAAATGCCGGACGAAGCATTTCGAATTTCCAGCTCGAATTCAGGAGGAGGTAGAATACAGGAGAGAGAGAGAGAGAGAAGGTCGAGGATCTGCTCAATCCAGGGATAAGCGAGTCGTTCCGAACAGTGTTGAACAGGAGTGAATATTTATACGCGGTCTCTTCCTTCGCACCTTTTTTGCCATGCTTGTCCTCCTCCTCCTTCTCTTCGTCCTCCTACTCACCCCTCTCTCTCTCTCTCTCTCTCTCTCTCTCTCTCTCTCTCTCTCTTTCGTCTCCTCGTTGTCGCCTTCCTCACGTTTCCACCTTTAGGTCCCATGCGGTATCTCCTTGATTACCCGGTCCTAATTAATTCCTCAGGCTTTATCTTTATTTTTCCCTCGGCCGGGCCGGGCCGGGCTGGGTCGGGCCGAAGCGCTCGTCCGACAGACCGATCGTTCTCTGAGAGAAGCTGGAAAGTACGATCGGACCAGCAGGACCCGAGAACAAGATAGGAATAGTCGCGTCTAGACTTTAGACGTGTCTCGTCCTCTAACCTGTAGAAATATTCTTCAGCGTTAGGCCGATAAACCGGTGAATGATTGCCCGATCTTCATCGACACGTTTGTTCCCGTCGTTTTGCCTTGTTCGTACACGGGCCCTCTCGAATCTCGGGCTTGGGTGTCTTTAATCGTGTTTGATCGTCGATACATAGAGACCCCTTATTTTAATTAATCGAACGTTGTCTCCGGGGGATCGTTATTAACGCTCCCGGACCACGGAACACCATTAACACGACAGCGCAACCATATTTTTAATTGTATGATTTTTTCGAGATTCTCTGCCGGATGCATTTGTTTGTGCAATTAATTTTGATCGTGTTTAAAGAAATTGTTAAACACCGTAATGCACGGGACACTCGGAGGAGGAAAGGTCTTTTTGCAATTTATGGCTTTTTCAGCGTCGCCATTTTTAAGGGCTAAAGGGCCCAAAATGGTAGCCCTGCGACCAAGTCACAGGTCACAAACAACTCATCTTTCTTTTTAATTGTTTTTCGGAATAAAGTAACATATTGTGTTACACATAACATATTCAATAGTACATACACAATAGCACATACACAATAGCACACTATTCACAATCTGACTACAGTTTATCCATGTGTAAGGATGTTTGTATCACCATGTGAATGACTGAATGCGAGTGTGCATGCAGATTTGTTAACAAAACGTTAACGCAACGCATAAATCAATGAAAACGTATATAACATTTAAACATATGACACGAACCACTGCATGCACACTCACATTCAGTCATTCGCATGGTGATACAAACGTCCTTACACATGTGCGGTGGAGTTTAAATAAATTACTTAAATAACAAGTTCTGTTTAATCTCCCAACCTCGTCAACAGAAATAAAATATTTGGTAAGATAGATTATATTATTTATAGGATAGAGAACGGTGTGTGTAGACACTTGCAATACTGTGCTGGTGTATGTGTCTTTTCTGTTTCCTTTTGCTCTGATTTGGGGAGAGAAAGGTAAACCAAAAGCTGGGTCAAAGCCACGTTTTCAACTTGGGGAACAAGTTCGAATCGCTGTTACAAAGTATACACACTGCGGGACTTTGAAAATACACGTGTTCACACGTATTTCTTTCCCCTCCGGGAGATCGTGCGAGATACATTTTGTTCTCTTATTTTACTCGTCCACTGATCAGCTTATGCGTCAATGAGATTCCTCGGGAATGAGATTGTTATATGCAAAATATCGTTCTTTGTTGCAACATTATACACGGTGAACGAAAATTTGCACGTTATGGAAATTAAGGTTATTAACCCTTTCGCCACTAAAAATTGCTCTAGCATTATTCACAATATTGTTTACATTATTAAATATGGTGCTACTTAATCATTTAAGTATTGTACCAGGTATTATATCAATTTCATATCCATAAAATGAAAAAAAAAACATATAGAATGGAATTATTCTAGGTCGGAAAAAATGTTTAATTTTCGAGTTAAAATTGCTCCGAGTGCAAAGGGTTAAACTCTAATAAAATCATTGATACACCGAATTTTGCAAATTAGGACATATACATGCAATGGCACACATATGTTGATGTAAAAATGTTTTTGCCCTTGCCCTACGATTTATTTTCCGGTTTCAGTGATTAGAACATTTTTGTAGTTCGCAATTTCCCTAAAAAAGAGAAAATTTATATCTATTGTATACATGATCTGCAATAACTGTACATTAACAAAACCGAAATAGAATTTCATCTCAATTTAAATTAAATAACATACGTATTTATTACGAGTCTTAAATTAGGAATTGAGAGCATATCAAATCTGGTTAATATTTTTACAACTTTTTAAGAAAAAAGAAAAAATTTATATCTATTGTATGCCTATACATGATCTGCAATAACTATACATTAACAAAACCGAAATAGAATGTCATCTCAATTTAAATTAAATAACATTTATTACGGAGTCTTAAATTGAGAGCATATTAAATCTGGTTAATATTTGTACAACTTTTTCTCATCTGCAACAATGAACACTTTTTTCAAAACCGTGATTGTACGTGTGAATTACTGCGAACAAATGAAAAGTAGATTCGATACGTCAGGAAGCTTGAAAAATGTGTTGCAAGGGAGTAATAAATTAGTACAACGGAGCTCTAATGAGATCAGCCTTGATACGAATACGTGATTCGCACAATGGGCTCATAATATCTATCGCTGATAAATAATGTGGCTATGAATATTCCCATTGATGGCACTTCCTTCGGTCAAAAGAAAAATGCGAGAGGATAATAATAATATTGATGATACGATCTCCTTGATGAACGTGGTAACGAGATACAGCCGTGTACATACATACGTGCCGCCGGGACGCACGTATCACTTTTAAACGCCGGAAATGAGTTATTAGCGGTTGCGCCGCGCCGCGCGCGCACTCAATTGTCCCGATTTGGAAACCTCTAATCTGACCCCCCTTTCCGGCGACGAATTTAATCCTTCATGTTTCCGTGTCTATCGGTACTATTTCCAGGCGTCCCTTTCTCACCGAAATCAATTCTCTACTCGGCTGACGAAATCATATTCATCATGCCAATCGTTTCACTCGGATTCCCAGGGAAAATTAAAATGATTGCACAGCAAACTCGTGTAACGAGTCAAATTGGCTGTGCGACGAATATAAGAAACCGTAGGTATACTATTCGTTGTTTCGTAACGCAAAACTTGATCTTCATATCGAAAATGTTTTTGTTTTATTCGAATATTAATTTGACGACGGAATTTATCTGCAACAGCTAATAACTTAGGACACTCGTTGCAAATCGAGGTAATAATCATTCCCGACGACGAACAAAATATTCCTCATACAAACGTTGCAACCCCTTTTCACCCCCTTAGGGGTTGATTTTTTAAAATTCCAAAATAGTTGTTTGATTAATTGTATCAAAGAATTAAGACCAAGTTTCAAGCAAATCTGACCACAAATAAAATATTCCTCGTACAAACGTTGCAACCCCTTTTCACCCCCTTAGGGTTATTCCTTGTATAGATCATAAAGGAAACCTCTGTGCAAAATTTCAACTTTCTAGGTCCAAGGGTTTCGCCTGGGCGTTGATGAGTCAGTGAGTCAGGACTATCTTTTTATGTACATTTACATATAATAAATAATATATATTAATTTGACGACGGAATTTATCTGCAACAGCTAATAACTTAGGCTTCGGACACTCGTTGCAAATCGAGGTAATAATCGTTCCCGACCACGAACAGAATATTCCTCATACAAAAGTTGCAACCCCTTTTCACCCCCTTAGGGGTTGGATTTTTTAAAATGCCGAAATAGGTGTTTGATTAATTGTATCAAATAGCAGTAAGACCAAGTTTCAAGCAAATCCAACCACAAATTAAATATTCCTCGTACAAACGTTGCAACCCCTTTTCATCCCTTACTGGTTGAATTTCGAAATATCCTTTCTTATTCCTTGTATAGATCATAAAGGACACCTCTGTAGAAAATTTCAACTTTCTAGATCCAAGGGTTTAGCCTGAGCGTTGATGAGTCAGTGAGTCAGGACTATCTTTTTATACAATAAATAATATATATTAATTTGACGACGGAATTTATCTGCATTTCGCAACAGCCAATAACTTAAGCATCGTACACTCGTCGCAAATCAAGTTAATAAGCATTCCCAGCTGGTGTGTGTATTTAATACTGACATTGGGAAATATTAACATATAGTAAATATTGACAGTTAGCAACAAGTCTGCGATTTACACGCGAAACAAGTTGTATCCGCGCGATCTCGCTGGATTCCGCTGTTGATAGGGCTTAAATAAATTAAATGCGGCGAGAAAATTCGCTAAACCCGTGATCGTTGGGAATCTAATTAACATTAACGGCGGAGTGGAACGCGGCGAGTACGTAAATTAGCCGGGTAACCCTTCCGTGAAGTTTCAATTATCCCTGGTAACAGTGATGGAGTTTAACGAGATTCTTAGATGGTGCTTGAAATTCAAAGGACGACGGCACTTTACGGTACCCTAACGAAGCCACCTGCCTGGCACCGTCCACCCTGTTAATTTTAATCGAGGGAGACGCTTTCACGTGAATTAGACGGGGGCAGGAGAGGAAGAGAGAGAGGAATACTAGTGGACGGTTCTACGACTGCAGCAGGCCGCTCGTAAAAGACGTTCGTATCGAAAGTGTCGTCGCGTCGCGTCGGTGGACTCGCTTGGGAACCCCGAGCACGATCAAATGAATCAACAGAGACAATTAATACCCAGCGAGGACGCCTTGGAAAAGCGTCCGGACGCCGCCACCCCTGTCGGCGAATATATGGACAACAAATCTATCTGTCTACCCCCGGCCCAACACCACCAGACACCGTCCTGAGAATTTCGTGATTTTCCACTTTCTCACCTACGCGATAATCCACTCGATGATACACCGATTTCTCGTATTCAGTTTTCTCATAAATGCATAAAATAGGGATTATTGTTGGAAATGTCTTTAACACTAGAAAGACTGACTGTGCTTTTGGGCAATATAGGTATAACACGAGGGGGTAACTACAATTATTAATAAGGAAGGAGGGGGTAACTACAATTATTAATAAGGAAGGAGGGGGTAACTACAATTATTAATAAGGAAGGAGGGGGTAACTACAATTATTAATAAGGAAGGAGGGGGTAATACAATTATTAATAATCGCATTTACATGTTGTACAAAAAGTCACAAAATTCTAAGAAATTGTGCCATTATATACATAATTGTTTTTCTAATTGAAATTGAAAAGCAGTCAAAATGACTTCCTTGGGCAATCTAGTGTTAAGTGGATATGTTATTTAATCAACTACACTTTATACCGTATATACTTTATTACTAATATAAATAAGCTAATGTAAATAACGCCACTGACGACGGTCCTGACTTTATGCCCTCGCCTGGGCCCTTCATTGAGCTAAACCGCCCCTTATACCTAAGATATACCCTTATACCTAAGACTCTACAGGGTGTCCCAAAATGTCAACTCCCGGAAATGGGAGGTTCCTGAGGTCATTTCAAGCGCCATTTTCCTTTTGCAAAATGTTGTCCGCGGCTTTGTTTAGGAGTTATTAACGAAAAACACGGACCAATCAGAGCGCGACCTAGACGCTCGTTGTTCAGCCAACCGCCTACCGGCTCGCCGCGCTGAACAGCGAGCGTCTAGCTCGCGCTCTGATTGGTCCGTGTTTTTCGTTAATAACTCCCAAACGAAGCCTCGGACAACATTTTGCAAAAGGAAAATGACGCTTGAAATGACCTCCACCGTGAAACGTCATGTTGATGTTAGATATCGTTGATTGGCTGAGTAATTAAGTGTTTTAACACGGAACGACACGGTGACAAACAGCCGGGCGCGAGAGAAGAGCTCTTGTTTTATGGACTTACAAATCCGTAACACTCTGCTTAACCCAGGAAGGGATGAATGTCGAGGAGGGAAAATCTCTGCTCATTTAACGAGCCCAAGGGTTCAACCCTTCCGATGCTTCCACCCTTCGACAATATTTAATGCATGTTTTAAGCGTAATTAAATGGCAGAGGGTTTATCGTCTCCGGCCACGTTCACCCTCCCACACAAATTATCGTATTTAACCCTCCGCGATCTCGTCTCTCGTCGATTGTCACCCCACTACACCATCCCGCTACCATACCGTAGCTTCTGGATACCTTCGCCGCTCATAATATACTTTTCATTAGCCACGAACCCTTTCGCGGAGTGGATTCAATCTTGGAATATTCATCGCCTCGCAACCCTTCTCCATTACGGTATTCCCGAACGCAAACACGTTCGTTTCACAGCATCGCCGTTCAACAGGTTTTAATTAACGCTGACACTCTTTCGGTTCCACTTCCACCCCGAATAATCCTTTCAATATTCTCCTTTCAATGATCACGTTTCCATCGATCCTACTGGATTTGGTTGTAATCGATTCCGTAAAACAATTAACATAGTTGTTATAAGTATGAATTTATTCTTTATTATTATTATTATACTAGGACGACGTACAGGGTGTAAAGATATGTTTGGTCTTGGCTGCCATAGACGTATTCTACATCCTCGGATCGATGAAGATCTGTAAGAAAAAGTTGCCGCAAAATTGTCCTTGATCGTGAATTTCAAGGTGAAATTTTTTTTCACGCATTGTATTCTATGCATCGTGCAATTAAAAAAATATTTGACCTTGACATTCAAGGTAAAGGACATCTTCTTTGCATCCTGTGCAGAATAGTCTAGACTCATGTCAGCATTACAATGTGATTATACAGATGTCACGTGTACAGGTGTTACGGTAATTCCTCCCTTATCGATTTCAATATTTTTACAGTAATCTACATGTATCTAACAATAGTTTTAAATACACCGAATTCCTAACAATTTTTGACAATTAACCCTTAGCACTCGGATGGCGACTCTGAGGCACCACCGAAAATTGCTATGCCATTCTTCAAAATACTGTTCACATTATTAAATATTTTGTTATCTAATCAACTGCTAAACATTTAAGTAATGAGGTATTATATCAACCTCATATCCATAGAATGAAAAAAAAATGGAATAGAATGCAATTATTCTAATTGTTTAATTTTCGAGTTGAAATAGCTCCGGAGTGCGAAGGGTTAAACTCTAATAAAATCATTGATATACCGAATATTGCAAATTAGGACATATACATGCAATAGCACACATATGTTGATGCAAAAATGTAATAGAAACAACGTAAGAGAAATTCGTATCGTATGAGTACGTATGAGTACAAGTATCGTACGAGGTATTATATCAACCTCATATCCATAGAATGAAAAAAATTGAATAGAATGCAATTATTCTAATTGTTTAATTTTCGAGTTGAAATAGCTCCGGAGTGCGAAGGGTTAAACTCTAATAAAATCATTGATATACCGAATTTTGCAAATTAGGACATATACATGCAATAGCACACATATGTTGATGAAAAAATGTAATAGAAACAACGTAAGAGAAATTCGTATCGTATGAGTACGTATGAGTACAAGTATCGTACGAGGTATTATATCAACCTCATATCCATAGAATGAAAAAAATTGAATAGAATGCAATTATTCTAATTGTTTAATTTTCGAGTTGAAATAGCTCCGGAGTGCGAAGGGTTAAACTCTAATAAAATCATTGATATACCGAATTTTGCAAATTAGGACGTATACATGCAATAGCACACATAAATGTAAAAATGCTAATTTCTTTTGTATCGAAAGGAACAACGTAGATCGTTCTGAATCGGAACAATCGCTTGACTTTTCACTTTCTCGGCTGTTATCTCGGTGTAATATCTCTGAAACGCGGCCCGAGGCCATGGTATATTCACGATACGGGGTTGTGGCCGCTCACCCTCCGTCGCCTCTCGAAGCTCTAAAGCCAAGAATAACCCTTGCTTTGCATCTCACCTGTTGCTCGACACCGACCCTCGACACTCCTGGCGGTACTTTAGGGGTGGCTAATTAAAGAGTCAGACGGTGGCTGGTTTCGCGGTGTTTAATACACCATTGCTTCACCCTCCGTGGCGCAAGCCCCATTTCGCCTCCTCCTGCCCCCCCCCCCCCGGCAGCACCAGGACAGAATCCAGAAGTCCTCTCTCACTCCACCCCCGGAGGTTTTTGTTCCTCTCGGTTTCACGGGCCGCCTGGAATTAATTAGCAGCTCTAGTTAAGCGGGGGCGGATACCGTAGCGGCGACTCATTTAAAGGATGTTTATTTTAATTTCACCCCCCACCACCTGATGGGGGGGGGGGCAGCCTCGTGAAAGCCCCACGGTTGGTGACTTTTTATTACTTAATTAACTTCTTCTTGCTCCGTAGCCGTCTTCTTCATCACCTCGGGCCACCGCAAGGCGATCGCTCGCACCCCTGAAAACTCTTGCTACCCTTGGTCCAGCATCCCTTCCACAAACTGTCCCACGTACTTGCTCATCTTCAACCTCCTCCTCATCCTCCCTCCTTTCGCTCTCGTTTTCTTCCTTTTTGTGCCCGAGCTCGGCTATTTAAACGAGACTCGCGTCGAGATTCTTCGCAGCAATCATTTCCTCGTTATTTTTCATCGTGTAACCGGTGCGACCCGCGCGACTCACTGCCTAATTATCGCCGCGAAAATGATCCTCTCCCGGTAGACCGCCTTTCTCTCCCCCCACCCCCCTCCCGCCCTTCTTGCTCCCCGCGACCCTCCTCTCGCCCTCGCCGCCGTCGCGAACCCTGTGATTATAATGCCAGCGGATGCGCGTCCCAGAGTCCTTTCGGAGCAACGGGGCGAGCGAGTGCGAGGGAGAGGGAGAATCGTTTCTCGTGAAATTGCTGACGGCTCTCTGCATTTCTGCACGTGAAACCTTCCTCTCGAGCGGGGCCGAGCGTGCCGCCGCCGCCGCGCTGCACTCGGAATCCTGGAACGCGGCGAAGGAAAGCCGGCTTGCGTGTTGCGCCGCGAAAGACACTCTCGGAATTAGGAGAGCTAACCAGTCGCGAGTTGTTCCCTAGGTGACCCGTTCAGCTGCCAGAATTCGAGGGGCCCGCTTGGACCAGTCCGAAGTTACATTTCTAGGGACCGCCATCCCTTAACTCTGTTCGAAATTCTGGGAAGCAAGTTTATTCGATGATTCGACAATTAGCAACCGGGCTGCAATTTTACTAAGATTCAAGGGGTTGGAACCGGTCTTACCGGTTAAAAATTAGTTTTAAGGCCCAAAGTATGGTCAGCCAGTGTCCCAAGGGGTTATATCAGGGCCCGCTCTAGCGGTTACGATGCCCCGGACAAAAAGACAAATTGCCCCTTAAGAATATACAGGGTGTTCATTTGAAAACTTTCCAGCCCAATATGTCGAAAAATATGAAAGATATTAAAAAAGTGTAAAACACGTGTCCAAGGATTTCGAGGGGGAAAGGTGGGGGCAGTATCAGTTTTTTATTTGGATGGCGTTTTCAAGGTCATTTGAAGGTTAACTTTGTTTTTTCAAATAGAAACCTATATTTTTTATTATGGGATCTTATTGTACGTAGAAAGACCAATAATTTTCGTACAATTAGTACAATAAGATCCCATATTAAAAAATATAGGTTTTCATTTGAAATAACAAAGTTGACCTTCAAATGACCTTGAAAACGCCACCCAAATAAAAAACTGATACAACCCCCTACCTTTCCCCCTCTTAATTCTTGGACACATGTTTTACACGTTTTCAAATGAACACCCTGTATATATATTAAATAAAGGTACATATTTCTTATTTTCAATAAAAATAAGTTTAACATTTTAGCGAACGAAAAAATCGATGTGTGAAATTTTCTATTAATTGAGTATTTAAAACATCAACACTTTTCTCACGCTTACAGCCAAAATGGCGACCCTAAATTTATGCGCCCCGGGCAAATGCCGTTCCTGGTTATATATTTACGTTTTAATATTCCGTGAAATATTTCGAATTTGTCTCGGTGAAGAAGCAACAATGGCGCTAAGCAAGCTCATCGCGGTTTCAGCCTCTGCTCTGCGTAACAGAAATTAATTTCACGGAGAGAAAAGAATCCCTTAGCGGGGGTGGCTTCTCGGTTAAGAATACACAGTGAGACTGGGTAAAGAAAAGAATAGCGGGTCGAGGGCGGCAGAGGAGAGAGAGGGGGAGCCTCGAGATTATTTCGTTATGTCTCGAGGTGAGCCGAGAGATGTCGGGCAATTAGCCGTCGTATAATTATCCCCCTCGCCCTTATTAGCCCGGGCCGTTTGAGGTGGCAGCTGTTGCCGCGATATTCTGTCGCGGGAGAGTACAGGGCCCGCACACCAATAACAAAGTATAATAACGGGATATCTTCCGCCATTTATTTTAATATTCCGGGGGCCGGCCGGGCGGCTGATAAAAAGGGGGAAGAAAGTTCAATTATCTCTCACAGGACGAATTTTATCGCCTCGCCGTTTAATCCGTTTTGTTAGCCGAGAGCCCGGTGTTTCGACGATTAACAAGCATTATATAAATTACTAAATTAACTTTCACGACGGGACGCGGACGCGCGAGAAAAAAAAAACGGGAACCGGGAATGGAAGAGTAATGAACGAAAATCCGGATAATGCGTCCCGGTAATGAAAATTAAAAAAAAAAAAAAAAAAAAAAACGGCCAGGGGGTGGGGGGACGGTGAAATCTGAACCGCGAGGGTAAGAAACTTGTTCAAGATACTCTCCACCCCCATCTTTGTCTCGGTGAACCGCGCTGCTTTCAGGAATTTCTTCCTCTCCTGATAATTATCCTACCGTCCAAGCAGTCCTTAATCTTTGAGCTCGCCTTTCAAGGAAAGCTCCTACCGAATGAATGCCCGGCCTCGGCGAAATAATATTTTATACACAACAAAAGCGGCCCTCGGTCGGCTGCTGCCCTCTTTCACCTACACCTCCAACCTTCATCCTCCACCCCCTGCCTCGGTGCGATTGTTATCGCGGAGACGTTACCTAGCACCTATACAGAACTGGCTATTTTACTTTTCTTCCTTCCTTCCCCCCCTCCCCCCCCGTTCATCCGAAGAACGGTTCATTGATAGCGTACCCCTCCCCCTCGCCCCCCCCCCCGTATATATTAATCGCAATTTCATGATTGCGGAAAAATTTTGCTTGGAGATTGGGTAATTACGTTTTTGTGAAACCCTCCAAGAGTATCCAAAGTATCAACTCATTCGTTGACATTTCACACAAAAAATCTCACATTATACAGGGTGCCCCATTTAAGATTGTAAAAAATCTCGAAGACATGTGATTTAAGAGAAAACAAACTGACACGTGTCGTTTAGTGTTTCGAGTGGGGAGTCAAGGTTATTTCCAGGTCATTTTGTCTTTTTCTATCATAAACTACACGTATCCTTTAGTGTTTCGAGTGGGGAGTCAAGGTTACTCCAAGGTCATTTTGTCTGTTTCTATCATAAACTCACGAAAAAATGTTGTGCACTTTTTTACGTACACCTTGAAATAACCTTGAGAACGCCCACGCGTTAAAAAACTAGTAGTGCCATCTGACTCCCCACTCGAAACACTAAAGTTCATTGATAGCGTACCCCTCCCCTCGCCCCCCGTATATATTAATCGCAATTTCATGATTGCGGAAACATTTTGCATTGAGATTGGGTAATTACATTTTTGTGAAACCCTCCAATGCATGAGTCCAAAGTATCAACCCATTCTATTGGTTTCACACAAAAAATCTCATATTATACAGGGTGTCCCATTTAAGATTGTAAAAAATCTCATGTGATTTAAAAGAAAACAAACTGACACGTGTCCTTTAGTGTTTCGAGTGGGCAGTCAAGGTTATTCCAAGGTCATTTTGTCTGTTTCTATCATAAACTCACGCAAAAATATTGTACATTTTTTTACGTACACCTTGAAATAACCTTGAGAACTTGAGAAACACTATAGGACATGTGTGATGACATATGTGTAACAAGAATTCTTCGAATTCGAAAATACCGAGAAAAAAAAATTGAAACGGTACAAATTCAATTCACGGATCTCACTTGTTCAGCAGCCACGTGACCAAACAGGAACTTCGGAATTCCTCTCGGGACCTGTTCGAGAGCTTTTGTCGAGTGTATCGATCGGTCCAGACAAATTCAGCCCGGTTGTCCGTAGGTCTTACAATAGAAATCTATCTTTCGAAGTTTCGTGGATCGGATTTCGTGTATCCGTTTAGCCCGGGGTCTCCGATCGGCGGTCGTAGTTAATCGTCATTAATCTTCATCACCGTATTCCCGATCATTTTTCTTGCACCGGCGGCGGCGCGCGTCCATGGCTGGTCCACGCGGCATCTCATTTAACCGTATAAATCACGTTCCTTAAAACTAAGGCCTGGAGAAGCTGCGTTCTGCGCCGTGGCTAATCGAGCCCCCCGCAACTCCCCTTACCAAGGGGCACGGAGCAACAGAGACAGAGTGAGCGAGTGTCCGAGCAAGTACCGTAGACACACGGAGGCGGAGGGGGCGGAGGAAAGAGATGGCAGGAGACAAGCGAGAGTCGGTCGCGCGAAATAATTTAAATCGCGCATACCGGGCCCCGCTCGATCCTCGATCACGGTCAAGATTTCGTGGGGTCACGTGAGAATGCGCGGCAACAACGAGACTCGGAGCAGCGGAGCCGTAACGAGGCCGTGCGCGGTTGGTTTAAGCGCAATTAATCTTCGTTAAGTAAGCGAGCGGACCCTTCTGCTTGCATCGCGCGGACGCCTCTTACACACACACACACACACACTGACATAGCAACTCGGAACTCTGTCCACCAACACGAACACGACCAACACAACCAACGCCATATCGGCCCGGCCCGTGACGCCTTTCTCGTGTGTGAAGAGAGAGAGAGCGAGAGAGAGGAGAGAAACACCGTGAAGCCTGTAGTCGCGAGCAGTCCCATATCTCTCGCTCTCCTCTCTCGTCGAGCTCGCGTGCGCGCTTCCCTTTACCCCCGTAATTCGTTCCCCCCCACCCCAACCCCCCGCCCCCTCCTCGTTCCCCCGGTTAGTTATGCTCGTACCTCATGTACGCACACACCCCGGAGCTTTGATTAAATCTGAGTAATTAAGGGAGTTAACCTCGACTTAACTTGACTTAACGCAGTCACGCCCGCTTGCCCACCCCTCTTATTTACACCGTTTACACGCTGCTTTACATTGTTCCGAGGAAACGGGTGTCTTCGCGCTCGCGCGGCCCCGTTTCCACGGGATCCCATAAGGCCGGCACTCTTTCTCGTCTTGCCTCGTTCCTTCGACAGGGGGCCCCCATCCAACAAGGAGAAGAACGAGGAGCGCTGGTTTCTGTTGCAGGCACGCAGGCAGGCACGCACGCATGCACGCCTCTCCCCCCCCCCCCCCCGGTTAATTGCTGCACACCGCTAATTACACAGCTCCGTGCCCGTAAGGGGAACCGGTGCGTGTAGCGACATCGTTCCCGATGCAAATGAAGCGCGCGTGGGCTCCCTCCGCCTCCTATATACCGTGCTTTCTCCTTCTATGTTTCTTTCTTTCGCGACTACCCTAATCGCGCCCGGAAGGAGCAGACCGGATTCTCGGTATCGGTTGACAGAAGTGCGATTGTGCGTTGAATAATTACAAACCACGCCGGCTTCTTAGCTACGACTTGATCAGCCGACCAGGAAGCGGAACACACGCGTGTATACCAGAGTTCTATTCGCATACGCGGACCGGCTCGTCGCGGATCATTTAGACCTGCGCGGTCTACGGCTGCTTCCTGTAACAAACCGACATCTCCCACTATGTTTCCGCCATTAGCGTTTACAAATACCGAGCGGACTGACACCGAGGATCGCTCGCTTGTTGTGCCGGATTTAAACGATAGAAACAGAGTCGGGCGAAATTTTCATGTAAATTGAAAAATTTCGAATAACGAATAAAAAAATTTTTATTCATTATTCGACGGTTCGCGTTTATTTGAGCTGGCAGTAGGAAAGATTTATTCGAAGCCGATAAAAGCTACAGATGAAAGATGAAAAAATTATTCGAAGTTCGAATAAAGCTACTTGGTATACAAAAAAAATTATCTTTATTCGTCGGATAAATTCTCGTCGAATATAATTGTTTATTCGATGCTCGTCGAATATAATTATTTATTGGATGCTCGTCGAATAAAGATACTTTCTATATTTGAACCATCGAATAATGAATACAAATTTTTTAATTTTTTATTACTTTGAATAATTTTTTCATCTTTTATCTGTATCTTTTATTCGAAGGCTTGATTAAAAATTTTATTTTTTATTCGTTATCCGATATTTTTATTTAGATGAAAATTTTGCCCAACTCTGGTTAGAAACAAATAAGACTACAGGAGCTACAATAAGGCTACAGGAAAAAACAATAGATAGTGATAAACTTTTCAAAAACCGAATACATATTTTTATGATAAATCTTTAATACTCATCCATCTCTCGTGTAAATTTGACACAATTTTCTCGAAATAAGTTACACTGTCCTGTTATTTGTAGGTAAATTCGTGAATTTTATTTTTTCATTGCGAAACTCGTAACCGTAAAACCTTACATGTAAATGTTAACTCATCAATTTGGATAAAAAATTGTCAATTCACTGTGTCAATTTGTCACCGAGGGACAGATTCAGTTCCGTGAAATGAGGGACGCATGAGGGTTAAGAACTTTAAATTTTAATATGTTTGCAAATTTTGAAAAAATTATCGTACTCATATATCGAATTGTATTGACTGGATTAAATAAATAAAGTATGTAGTCTTGTTATTTGTAGGTGTGACTTTTAGTTTTTTAATGCGAAACTCAGAGAAAAACCTTATAGATGTAAATGTTAACTCGTGAATTTTTTGAATTTAAAAAAAATCGAAAAATAACTGTTTAGCTTGTTATTTAATCGATCTTTTACCACTGTGTCAATTTGACACCGAGGGACAGATCTAGTTACGTGAAATAAGGGTTAATATACAAAAATTGCAAGTTCTAAAAGGTCATATTTTCCGTCATTTCAAGGTCAAAGTTCTAAAAGAATTTATGAATCATGTTTCGTGTCCTACACTACGAAACACTTCACCAAAATCCCTTAATTAGAGCTATGCTGTCGGATCGTATAATCGATTACATTAATTATTCGATATGTTCAAACCTGCTACAGTCCGTTATTAAGTATTATATGCAACAAGCTTGCGACGAACATTTTACGACTAGACTGCGGATGCTGTAATTATAAGTTTTTACGGACTATTTTATGGAAACCAGAATCAGCCAAAGACTCGTTTAATTTATTCAAGATACCATTAGATTCCAGATGAAATAAAAATCACGCCGCGTTTAATTAAGCTGCCTGGCTACACGGTAGACAGACGAATATGTACTATATAAATGCATAAACATCCGCAGTTTACTTACCGCGTACCATGTTTTTATCTTCTTCGACACTTCAAGACGCAGAGGCTATTTAAGTAGTTTCTAAGCAGTCGAGAGGCAAGGCTATACGGGCCCCGAGTATCGTCGGATTGGACATTTTTCTACGCGTCTCATAGTGCAATCGATTAGTATCGCGGAAGGATAGATTACATGCCGGATAGCCTTATTAATGACGAGCGATTTGATTCGTGTAGGACAACTGATTCTACGAAAGCGAGTCCGAGTTACTTACATCTAATAGCAGCCACTTAATAATATGAAAGTTGAAATTAATGCAACTGGTTTTCTACAATGAAGTGGATTTCAGTTTGATCTTCGGCTGATAAATGATCTCGAATGTTATTAGGATCTAGAAAGTAGAATTATTATAGATATACGAGAAGAATTCGATATATACGAAATGATAATAATTGTAGCTAGACGTTTCTTATAATGCTGATTATAGTATAATGAATTCTGATAATATTCATAAATTATTATGACAACATATGTAGCTTTAACGAATGAACGATATTATATTTTTCAGTTTACGATTATTGAAATTATGAAGTTGCTCACGTGGAAATTGATTCGATAAATTTATTTATCCAAGCATTTATTGTGTTAAAAATTGCAGAAAATCCAAATAAATGGAGCCTTGTCATTTTCGTAAGCTAAAACATTTGAATCGCTTTTAGTGTTAAAAATAAAATTGTAATTAATTCGTGATAAAATCGTTGTTCTCAGTTCAGTTACAGTCTTATTGTTACAATTTAATCCTGACCGAATTTAAATTGAATACCTGAACAATTTCTTATTACAACACTTACCAAAATGGATTTTTGTTTTTTGAGAACAAAAATTGTTTCATTGGTCCAATTTTTCTCTACAGTGTGTACAAGAACCGTGGCTCTATCTATTATTCAGCAAACTTATATTTTTCATTTTACAATTATTGGAATTAAGAAGTTACTTACATGGAAATTGATTCCATTTTATTTATCCAAGCACATTATTGTATTAAAAATTGCAGAAAATCCAAATAAATGTTCCTTGTCATTTTCGTACGCTAGAACATTTTAATCACTTTTAGTGTTCGGTTTAATTAAATTGTAATTAAATCGTGATTAAATCGTCTTATTGTTACAATTTAATTCTGACCAATTTGAATTGAATACCCAAACAATTTCTTATTATAGACTGCGGATTTTATGCATTTATGACATAATTGGGTATGTGCAATTTAAAACAGAGGAATAACCTTAAAAATTAAGGTATGTCAATACATCGTTTTCAACTCCTTAAAATAGTTAAAAAAACAAAGACCCTTCCATTTTGCTCCTGACTCTTTCAATTTATACAGAAAATTTTTATTTTGCATAAAGATCCGCAGTCTATTCCATTTTATTTATCCAAATACATATTCTGTTAAAAATTGCAGAAAATCCAAATAAATGTTCCTTGTCATTTTCGTAAGCTGGAACATTTGAATCGCATTTAGTGTTAAAAATAAAATTGTAATTAAATCGTGATAAAATCATTGTTCTCAGTCCAGTTACAGTCTTATTGTTACAATTTAATCCTGACCAATTTGAATCGAATACCCAAACAATGTCTTATCACAACACTTACCGGAAATGAATATTTTCTTTTATGAGAACAGAAATGGTTTCATCGGTCCAACATTTCTCCCCCGGTGTGTACTATAGAGACGTTGCTCTCTATCTATTATTCACCGGACAGGAAGCGCCGCCGCGAAGAAGAAATTCGACCGTGGAAGAATTCTCTTGTGGGGTGAAGAGTGGAGAGGGGGTGTAAAGCTTGCAAAGCGGCCGAGTAATTAAATCGATCGTTCGAGGCCGGCGGCGGTGACATCGGTATGCTCCCGCAATTCGACGCCTTTCGCCTATCCACGCTTATATCGGCCCCTTGTTCCTCGAGGAGGCGATTCCTCCTCCTGTAAAGCACACGCAATCCGCGGCACGCATCTCCAGTCATGGCGTTGCAGAAACGTCGCGACGCATGAGTTCCGTTTGCATTCGAGCGTAAGAGGAGAGGTGCCTCGCCTAATTAGCCCGCTCGGGTATTTCCGTCGCGTGACGTCACGTGAGCTCGTTTGCCTGGCCCGCGGCCAGCTTTTCCGCCGAACTATAAACCATATTCACACCCACGCAACACAATTAGCCGCGACCACCCAGGGAATTATAATATCCACACGGAACCCTCGCCTCGCCTCGCCTCGCCTCACCTCGCCTCGCGTCGCCTCGCCTCGCCTCGCCTCGCGCTCGAATGAAGAACGGTGTTTCGGACTTTGCTTCACAGGCCCGGGGAAGATACAGACGGATCAGAGAAGACGCGACGAGACGCGACGCGACGCGACGCGGCCAGGGTGGATAGCACCGAAACGACCGCGTTGGAAGTCGCTCTAATCTCACCTATGAATTTCCAGACGCGGTCCCCTTCTCTATTTCACTCGAGCCTCGTTGCTGTCTCCGGATTCGCGGTGACCGACGCAAAGAGAACGTGATCAATAGCCCTGAGGATCATTATGCGAAAGAAGATTCCCTTCTCGTGTCATCTACAAAGGCCTGCCTCGAGCCACGGTTTAGTCCCTCCGCATCCGAAATACGTAAACCCTGTGCGTTTGCAATTTAATCGAGCCTTTACTTAGAAGTAACGCGAGACGGTATTCGGAAAATTTATTTGAAATATTTTTACCGTTTCCTGTTGCTTACAATTTTCGTTCTTCTCGAATAGCACAAATATTCCTACGAAACTATTGGAATATATGTTTTATAGCCTACTAGAAGTTAGCCCCCCACTTGTTGAATTAAATAATTTTAACAGTTGTGCCGAGTTGTGCTAGGTTTGTGCTACATTGTGCTCGAATATTAAAATTATAATATAAAAGATAAGACGGTAAATTGAGAAAAACGATTTTTTGAGTAGCCCCCCACTTGTTGAATTAAATAATTTTAACAGTTGTGCTGAGTTGTGCTAGGTTTCTGCTACATTGTGCTCGAATATTAAAATTATAATATAAAAGATAAGACGGTAAATTGAGAAAAACGATTTTTTGAGTAGCCCCCCACTTGTTGAATTAAATAATTTTAACAGTTGTGTCGAGTTGTGCTAGGTTTGTGCTACATCGTGCTCGAATATTAAAATTATAATATAAAAAGTAAGACAGAAAATTGAGAAAAACGATTTTTTGAGTAGCCCCCCACTTTTCATTTTTTTTCATATAAACGTCGATATAGGGAATACTTGCCGAGCGAAATTAAATTTGGTACCATCGTGAATTAAATAATTTTAACAGTTGTTCTGAGTTGTGCTAGGTTTGTGCTACATTGAGCTCGAATATGAAAATTATAATATAAAAGATAAGACAGAAAATTGAGAAAAACGATTTTTTGAGTAGCCCCCCACTTGTTGAATTAAATAATTTTAACAGTTGTGCCGAGTTGTGCTAGGTTTGTGCTACATTGTGCTCGAATATCAAAATTATAATATAAAAGATAAGACTGTAAATTGAGAAAAACGATTTTTTGAGTAGCCCCCCACGTGTTCAATTAAATAATTTTAACAGTTGTGCTGAATTGTGCTAGGTGTGTGCTACATTGTGCTCGAATATTAAAATTATAATATAAAAGATACTACAGAAAATTGAGAAAAACGATTTTTTGAGTAGCCCCCCACTTTTCATTTTTTTTCATATAAACGTCGATATAGGGAATACTTGCCGAGCGAAATTAAATTCGGTACCACCGTGAAAAAGAGGAATCTGTGCGAAGCTTGGATTTCCTGTACTTTTTACTTAAGAGATAAGCTCCGTGTTTTAGAGCCTTGTGGCGGAACGGTGTCGTAAAACCTTGGAGGGGATGCCGGTAGGTTGTCAGGGGGAAACAACCCCTCGAATCGGCCCTTGAGTCGCGGTAGTCAGTAGATCGTGATGCCACGGGAGGAGACTCGAATTTTAAAGTAGCTAGACTAAAACCAAAACTGTCTGATGCCTGTTCTCTGCACGCTGTTTCTCATTTCTTTACAGAAATTCCTTCTCCCACCAGACGTACACACACACACACACACACATACTCACACTTCCTTATATTCTACATAATGAATTTAATGATTTCGGCGCAAGGTTCGATCATTCAAAACCAAACAGCAAATGTGCAATTAATAATACATGCTTCTCGACGTTTCGATCATAATGTTGATCATTTTCAAAGAGACATATTTTGCGTCTGAAAAATAAATTCTATTTTCTATTGAACTATCCCTATATTCTATTGAACTTTTACTTAACACGTTCGTCTTTGTAGAAACAGTGGATATATTTATAAATATAATACGAATACAGATGATGTTCACTCTTTGACATCTAAATAACGACTGGCAAATCTTTTAAACAAAAACCATTCTTCTTTTATAACTAGACAGCGGATCATTATGCAAAATAAAAATTGTCTACTTGCATTACAACAAACTGAAATAGAAATTTAGTTTCTCTCTTAATATGCTTATTAGGTTGAAAATAATATAACAGTATTTTTAGAATTCTTCTAATGTTTTTACTATTTGGTATAACACCTATTCATTTTTGTCATAAGTGCATAAAATCCGCTGTCTGTTTATAAGAAATGTGTTGATCAGTTTAAACTGTTCGAACACAAAGATAAATATTTATTCTTCTTTTATCCATCGCACACTCGTTCACGTTACTATGGTTACATCCTATTCGTGCTATCCTGTGCTACCATAGGACATGCAAACCATGACGAAAGAAGGTTTCTGGACGAAACGGGTAAATCTCGCAATCTTCGGCTCATTATCAAAAGCCCGTCAAACCAAAAATCTCCACCCACGCGCGTCTCCTACTGAATCCGATCTTCCGCTCGACGGGGTCGAAAGCATCCCCCCCCCCCCCCCTCCCGCGAGTGCTAGCAAACGAAATCCGGGCTGTGCAGGGCTGGGACCGCGAGAAGCGTGAATTCGGCTGATCAAACGTGACGACTATCGAAAAATGCCAGTCGCAAAGGGAAGAACGGATGCCGATAAGGGGGGCGTCGGCGAGGGTGGAGATGGGGTGGAGGTGGCGGGGGGAACAAGGAGAAACCGAAAGACAGTAAAGTAAAGTAGAGAGAGAGAGAGAGTGGACTGGGTGGCGAGAGGTATGTGCAGGGGGGTGCCCCCGAAAGTCCTTTCGCTAAAAAGGAGGGCCGCGAGGGGTGGTCGGGGAAGGGAGAGTGGGGGGGAACGAGGACCGAGGCGAAAGAGAAAAAGATGGGAAACGGCCGTGGGAGGAAGTAAGTATTGATTCAGATTCAGCTAGTTAGCTATGCTCGAAGCAAGCACATCCCCCACCACGGATCTTCCTCGGTCACCTTTTTCTCCGGCGGCGAGTACGATCCCCTCGCTTCTTCATCTTCTTCTTCTTCTTCTTCTTCATCTTCTTCTTCTTCTTCTGTCTATTCTGTTTGTAGGGGTAGGACGGTTAGCGTCGAGAAGACGCCGTGGAAGATGGTGGAATGAAGGTGGAAAGATAGGGGGTGGAGAGCCGCCCCCCGCGGAACAGGGTGGAGCGAACGGGATCCGCAAAAAGGAGGCGTATGTAGAATGGGAAAACGTGCAGACCCCGCGAGAAGGTGCAAGATGTAGGAGGTGACAAGCATCTCCTTCGATCTTTCTTCCCTTTGTACCCCTGCTCGTTCCTCCTGGGGTCCCTTGTTACCCTCTTTCTCCCTTTCCCGCTCTCGCCCCCCTCAACCCTGTCGAATCCACCGTCCTCCTCTAGTTATCTGTCTATCATTGTAGCTCCCTTTTATATTCCCATAGCGACAGTCTAGATGCACTCGGCAGCCATATGAGGCGTACGTTAAAGCGCATGTCGATATTTCTTACTCGCGCTGGACCAACCTGAACCCCCCACCCCCACCACCCCCCACCGCTCACAGGACCTTCGCAGAGATTTCTTTGCGAGGACTCGGTTAATTTACCGTGAAATACAACCTGGCGAAATACATCAACGAAATTTACGAATAGCCGTGACGTTGTGCTTAATTTATTAAAATTATTTAAGCGAGACAGTACATTTTATTCGACTACTGTTTTTGGTACGGTTGGACGCGGAAAGTTTCTACGAGATTGTTGTAGGGTAACTGCACCAGTGAATAAAAGGACACCAGTAAATGAACGCTTTTGTATATTTCAACAAATTTTAAGCCAAACGGCATACTAGCGATAATGACTCTTGGGCCAATGGAATATATGACTGTTTTTCGTAGCTGTATTCCTATTAAAATAATAAATATAATATAATATTTTTATAATTTTTTTTCTTCATGTTTTGCATATGTAATTGATTTTGTAAATGTCTAGTTACTTTTGCTTTGTGCAATTTTCGTTGGTTCGACTCGGTATGAAAATTCTCGTTGTGTTTTCAACGAAAAATTCTTCAAAGCAATGCAGTTTTTCACGGTCCAATGGCATCCGAGTGACAACGCGTAAGCAAGTATAGCGCGAGCAAAAATGGTAAACTTAGTGACTGTTGGAGCGTCGCGACGCTACGTTCCGCGAAGTATTTTGTGGTTGTCAGCTTTACGGGCGTCCCCATCTCGCGGAGTTTTCTGCAACCAAGGCGTCGCGACGCCTTAGCGGCTAATAAGAGACGCTGTCCGAGCCAAGCCGCGTCCACTCGCGTCGCGGCACTCGCTGCAGACACACCTTGCAAGGACGTTCCATGTTTTTTGTTTTTCTTCCGAACACCGACAACTGGGAATACAGTACACTTCGCTTTGAATATTGTTCTCGTTCATCGAATAAATTGTAACTAGGAAAATATAATAGCTAGACTGCGGATTTTATGCATTTATGATAAAAACTAGCGGATGTAATTTAAAATAATAAAACCTCTTGGAGATCATTTAACCCTTTCATAACACTCGGAGCTATTTTAACTCGAAAATTAAACATTTCTTCCGACCTAGAATAATTCCATTCTATATGATTTTTTTTTATCTTATGGATATGAAATTATTGGTAATTATGGATAAGAGATTAGCTACCAACTGATTTAATAATGTAAACAACATTTTGAATAATAGCACAGCAATTCTTGTGGTGAGTCGCCACTCGAGTGCTAAGGGTTAAAATACTGTTGTATTGTTTTCATCTCACTAAAATTATTTAAACAATTCGTAAATATCCATTGTATCTCCCGTACCTTGCAATTAATACAATTTTTATTTTGCATAAAAATCCGCAGTCTAATAGCTAATATTTCGCTAGTTTACAAAATAATAGTCCCGCTAAATAAAAACATGATAATTTCTATTAACTGCACTTGAAAAATACTATTTTATTTTGGCTTGTGCGCACGGGTGGGAAAACGTTCGTTCTCTATGCACGGACGTATTTATGTCTCTTAAGCCGGTATCGATCACTCAAGATTTATCTTCGAGCAAGGAAAAGACGTTGATATAAGATCGTGGCCACGTCGTGGACTGTATTATAAAACAACGCACACTTGCTGCTTTTATATGCTCTCTTTCTTTTTTTTCTCCGCCTTCTCTTGCTCGCATTTATATATTGATCCTTGGTGATTTATAAACGCAGCTGGATAATTACGAGCGGACTCGACCGTTTCGAAAGACCTCCCATCGCTTGACAATATTAGTTAATAAAATTGCAATCTTTTCATATGCCAATACAAATTATGTGTCCGATCATAATACAATTCTATCAACATGTACATTCTCAAATATACTTTATCTTATAAGGCAAAGTTTTTCACTTAAATACATAATTTTTCATAATAATAAAATATCAATTCTCCATATAGCTTCGCAAAATAGTTAATAAAATGTCAGAAAATTTCAGTCTTGTCTTTTGCTAATATGAGATTGACTCGTTAGAAGCAAACACCGTGCATTCAGGACTAACGAGTCGTTTAATAAAAATAATTTAACAACAAGTAATTTGCAATTTTAATTTCGCTGTCGCTTGTAGCGCATCGACCTCGCCAGATCGTATCGATTCTAACAAAACATTAACCAGTGTTACAATTTTGTCCGATTACGTAGCCGGCCATTTATTCACTGTCCCGTAGCGACGAGAGAAGTATTTCGCGCTCCCCTTAACAACGATCAGAATGTCGTTAACAATAAGAAAAATGGCTTGCCAACGTCCGCGCGCGCGCGCGCGCGCATTCCTCTATAGCGTCGTGTCGCTCGACGAAATTGATATCGGTGCGAAATCATTATTGACGCACACTATACATTGGCTGCAATTTGCGTAACGATAACAATCAGCTTTAAGTGGAACAATAGACCGACGTGATGGTAATTAGTGCCGTGTACCGTCTGGTGTGATGACAATTGCGCCAACAGCGATGGTAAATGGTAACATTAATAATAGCCGGGCGATATGTATAGGGAGGCACGCACAACATATATATATATATATATATATATATATATATATATATATATATATATATATATGTATACAGCATCGCCGCGAATAATGGAGCGTTATTATTCTCTTCCGTTAAATATTTAAATTGAATGGGACGGCTGACCGATTCGACTCTGCGATCGTAAATTGATTTTCAAAACGATTTCTGCGTTACGCAATCGTTGTGTTTCGTTCGACGAACCGTGTCCGTCGGGTTTTCGATCCTTTGCGCCGACGTTTTACGCTTACATGGATAATTTTATTGTAACGCGGAAATATTTATGTCCCCCGACACACTCGTATTTGGCTCCGATAATGCGGGGGCCAGTGTTTAACGGTCGAACGTGCTAACCGATGTGTGTGGACAATGGCCATGTTGATGGCCCTTTTTCAGAATTTTCCCCGTCCGAAATCCGACGAATCAAAATTTCCGTACCACCGAATCGCCCATATATTTCATAAAACTCTTCAAGAAATTCACGGTTTATTTACAGCTGAGAATTTCTGAAAAAATACAATAATATTAGACCATATATAATTATAGACACGGCGTAGATAATTTTCCGTGTCCGATAGATGAAATCAGCTGAGAGACACTGTGACGTCACATTTTCAAAAGATGTACAAGCTATGCTCATCGACAGTGCCTATACAATTTGGGCCTTATAACCTTAGAGAAATATGGCTCTGGCAAACTTTTTGCTATGTATTAATAGTTGGGGGAAGATTTTATAATGATTGAATATTTTTATATTTATTTGTATACGCTTGGCTTACATGGGAAGAGTGAGTATGTGTTATCTTGTGACGTCACAGTGTCCCATCATCTTTCGGACACTGAATTCTCGGTTTTCCTATACACATACTATACCTATGCCTATTAGTATATATGGTCTAAGACTGCAACGGCAATTTTTTAGAAAAAAAACCGTCGGGATCGTGCTGTTTTTAAGAGCGTGTAGTCCTACTATTTTTTAGCGACCTCTCGCCGACCGCTCTGAACGTAGAAAAAGACAGCGCTAGTAAACACGGGCGCGCGTTTGTTTCTCAAGGTTTTTCATTTACTTAGCTAAAAATCATACGTAAACAGCTACATTCAATGCGTGCATTAATAAAAACCGTGAAACGAACTTTCAGGACAATGGTGAATTCTTCTCGATCAAAAATTAAATATATAATAAGTTTTATGATTTCGGCGCAAGGTTCGATCATTTATAGAAAAGCAGCAAATGTGCAATTAATTAAACATGTCTCTAGACGTTTCGATCCTAATGTGGATCATTCTCAGAGACATTTTTTGCGTCCGAAAAAAAATTTTTATAATATATGTATAATATAATTTGAACAAAAATTGCAACACAGCCGTGAAAATCCAACGGGAAAAAAGAAAAATATATAACACATACTTGCTGTGACAACAGGGACCACATTTAAACGAATATTAAAGACGCACACTATACAATGTATAGTATAATTTATAGTACATATACTATACAATGTATATAATGTGGTTACAAATAACCACATTAGGATCGAAACATCGAGAAACATGGTTTAATTAATTGCACATTTGCTGCTTTTCTATAAATGATCGAACCTTGCGCCATAAAACTTATTATATATTTCAGGACAATGTAATGGAATAATAATCGATTGAAAAATTCCAATTGCACACATCATTTTGTTAGAGTAGGATGCGATGGTTGAGACGCGTTTTCTCAGACAGGATCGAGAGGGTACGGAAGAAACATGTTGATGCTGACACGATCATCCAGTAGACTGTTGCGAAGCGCGAGTACAACGGACAGAGAGGAACAAGAGGGACGACGAAAAAAATATCTTGGAAAATTTTTATCGCGGCCCGCGCGATACAGCCGGCCAGGACCTCGGCGAGCATTGAATATAGGGACAGAGACGAAACGTTCTCGAGGCGGCTCGACGACGCACGGTCGACCTTTATTGGAATATTTATGGCGGCTGCCTGTACGAGACGAATTTTTATCGATCCGTTCTGTTGCTGCGCCGTCGATGCTAGGTTTCGGCGTTCGATCTCTCTGTCGACGGAAATCCCGATATTTATTCATAAGCTTTGGTTAGGAACGCGCACGGATCGCGCGCATAATAAACCACGTGTATTGCCCGGCCGGCTGTCGCTTGTTCCATCTTCCACGTTGATTCGAATAATGCCGGACATCTTGCTCCAATTTCTTTCTCGCAATTTTCACAATTTTCAATCGTACTCGGCCATTGTGTTTTCACGCCTCGAACAGCGCGTTAAAATCCCCTAACTTTCCGTCACTCACCTGCTATTTTGTTATACAGGAAAAATATTGTACTTGATAGGGGTGATTCCTGAGATCGTTCCAAGTAACTTTTTCCTTTGCGAAAATCTCCTCCGTGGTTGCGTTAAAGAGCTATTCGCGAAAAACGCGGACCAATCGGAGCGCGGCTACCGCGGACGGAGCTCGGCTCGGCCAATGCCAACGCCGCGCTTCGCGGGGCTCTGATTGGTCCGTGTTTTTCGTTAATATCTCCTTAACAGAGCCACGTGGAACATTTTCGCAAAGGAAAAAGTTACTTTAAATTACCTCAGGAATCACCCCCACCGAGGAACTATATTTTTGGGACAACCTGTATGTCTTTGCGAAAATCTCCTCCGCGGTTTCGTTAAAGAGCTATTCGCGAAAAACGCGGACCAATCGGAGCGCGGCTACTGCGGACGGAGTTCGGCTCGGCCAATGCCAACGCCGCGCTTCGCGGGGCTCTGATTGGTCTGTGTGTTTTCGTTAATATCTCCTTAACAGAGCGACGTGGAACATTTTCGCTAAGGAAAGAGTTACTTTAAATTACCTCAGGAATCTACCGAGGAACTATACTTTTGGGACAACCTGTATGTCTCGAATGCTAGGTAACTTTACGTTTAGATTAATTAAATTTAAGTGCAAACCTCTATCGTTAACATGAGAATGCAAAAACTATATATTCATTTAAATAAATTTCTAAAGTTTCTACTATACGTCAATAATTATTTAATAATTATAATTTCACGTACGAACTTTTCGACTTAATAACCATTTTAATAGCAGATATCCGAACGTCACGAATGTTTGCTTAACGTGAATATTAGAATAACTGTAACCGCTGTTAAACGCATTAGTTTAATAGCCTACTGAAGAACCCTGCGAAGTTATTTCTCCGCTCACTATCCAATTAAGGCCTCCACACTGTGAATTCGGTCAGGAACATCATACTATAAACTATATTCTATTGCATTAGATTGCGTGTCGCATGCGGGAACGCAGCTCTAACACAAACCGAAGCTAGAAGCCTACAAAATGTTCAAGAAGTTACAAAATATTTATAACTCGATACAGTTATTCGAAATATATTAATCTTGTTAAATAGTGTTACGTGGAAAAAAAAAGGTTCCTCCACCTTTTTCAACGGTCGAGAATATACCATATCCACCACGAAATGCATCATAATTCAACGCTACCAATATGTTTTCCGGTGTGTGCCCTCTCTCTCGCTCTTCCATTCTGCCTCGTCCTGGCGGTTTGTTTTTTTCCGCCCCTGCCTCGAAACGCTCCGAGAGAACCGCCTACAAACTTATTACCGGCTCTCTCTGGTGCTAGGTGTTATTAAAAATTAGGGAGTGGATTCTAGACACCGGTTGCAAGTCACCGGGCCTAAGTAACTGAGAGACGTGGCTTCGTAATTAAAAAATTACAGGGACGGCTGGGGCCACCGGTTTGTTAGTTTTACCAGGGGCGAGAGAAGATGAGTGTGCGTTCCGGGGTGAATGTCAGGTTCCTCGGTTCATTCATGGCGCCAGGAAACGGGGGAATACTATAATTTTTAGTTTTATCTACGCCGTATCTGTTCCCTTGTAGTTGGCCGTCTTCGAAAACCACGCGTTTCCTCTTTTATCGTAGAGTAAATGCGAAACAAAATCTTTTTTAACAGATTAAATTTTCATTCATTTTTATTCATCCATTTATACAGGGTGTCCCAGCATCGGTGGTACAACCGAGGTGGGGGTGATTCTACATAAAAAACAAATCGAAAATAAAGAATAAAATTTTCGATTTGTTTTTTTATGTAGAATCACCCCCACCTCGGTTGTACCACCGATGCTGGGACACCCTGTATATCTTCATGTGGACTAGGTAAATTTTAACGAGCCTGTATATTCAACATTTTCTTAAGGTATATTGTATTCATGTAGCCTAGGTAAATTTTAACGAGCCTGTATATTCAACATTTTTTTAAGGTATATTGCATTCATGTAGACTAGGTAAATTTTAACGAACCTGTATATTCAACATTTTTTTAAGGTATATTGTATTCATGTAGACTAGGTAAATTTTAACGAGCCTGTATATTCAACATTTTTTCAAGGTATATTGTATTCATGTAGACTAGGTAAATTTTAACGAGCCTGTATATTCAACATTTCTTTAAGGTATATTGTATTCATGTAGACTAGGTAAATTTTAACGAGCCTGTATATTCATCATTTTTTTAAGGTATATTGTATTCATGTAGACTAGGTAAATTTTAACGAGCCTGTATATTCAACATTTTTTTAAGGTATATTGTATTCATCTAGACTAGGTAAATTTTAACGAGCCTGTATATTCAACATTTTTTTAAGATATATTGTATTCATGTAGACTAGGTAAATTTTAACGAGCCTGTATATTCAACATTTTTTCAAGGTATATTGTATTCATGTAGACTAGGTAAATTTTAACGAGCCTGTATATTCAACATTTCTTTAAGGTATATTGTATTCATGTAGACTAGGTAAATTTTAACGAGCCTGTATATTCAACATTTTTTTAAGGTATATTGTGTTCATGTAGACTAGGTAAATTTTAACGAGCCTGTATATTCAACAATTTTTTAAGGTATATTGTATTCATGTAGACTAGGTAAATTTTAAAGAGCCTGTATATTCAACATTTTTTCAAGGTATATTCAATATGAATATTCGAATATTCTTAGGAATAAAAAGAACAACCATATTTGATAGATTGTGTCTGAAATCTCCATCGCGAAAACGTTTCTTCAAATTGTGTCCGATAAATTGCTAAGACAATAGACCAAAACCGAGAGAAAGAATGAATTGTCTGCTCGGCCAAAACAATAGACGAATAAAAAAAAGGAAGAAAGACGAAGAGGATATACTTAGCAGAAAAAAAATGTAGGTAGGAGGAGGAAGAAGAAACTCTCCCGCAGGTTATGGGGGTCCTTACGGAGGGAAGGAAAGGGAAAAAGTCGCAGGTAAACCTTCTGCCAATCCCTTCGTCTTATTCACGATACTTTAATATCGGATATAGCAATAAATTACATATCGACGTAAAAGCGGCTTCTCTGCTCTCTCTCTCTCCTCAGTCCCTTCTTTCTCTGTCTTTCTCGTAGCAACACGGAATCCTGAACCCCTTGTGTCTTCCGCTCAGGATCTCTGCGTCTTTCACCGTTTTTCTTTCTCTTTCTTGCTCTTTCTTTGTATATACACACGTGGGGAACAGGCGGGGTAATATAATCACACTTAATGACACTCGATACGAACTTGTAACATCGGCATTGCACGAGATACCGGAACGATAAGGAACGTGTTTCGGGACACACAGTGCTCGTAAGTCCCGACATTACATTGGGACCGAGGCACCGGTGCCCGTGCACCGTATTTATGCATTACCTGGTGGCTAATCTGGCCGGGCTTAAACCCGCGGTTTAATTTAGAGTTTGCTCGCTTGTAATATTTAATGTCCAGTGGCGAGGATATCGTTCAACAATGCGAATACATTGTACCCCGACGACGCGACGGAATTTAAGAGGGCTAAAGCATTCGAGAGTCAACCATGCGAACGGCACCGGCGCGATTCGGCTTCGAGGTATAAAAAAAATCTTTCAACTTTGGACACTTTGTATAAACATTCTTCGATCAACCGAGCTTGTCTAACGTTCTCGATATTTGCTATATTCTGGTAATGCACATTATCTTGTAATAAATCTCCCAAGAGATTTCCTAATAAAAAAATGTCCTTTTTACAAAATTGCTTGCTGCATGTTCCTGAAAACAATAATTATGGTTTATACACCGATATAATAATTATTAAACATTCTTCGATCAACCGAGCTTGTCTAACGTTCTCGATATTTGCTATATTCCGGTAATGTACATTATCTTGTAATAAATCTCCGAAGAGATTTCCTAATAAAAAAATGTCCCTTTTACAAAATTGCTTGCTGCATGTTCCTGAAAACAATAATTATGGTTTATACACCGATATAATAATTATTAAACATTCTTCGATCAACCGAGCTTGTCTAACGTTCTCGATATTTGCTATATTCTGGTAATGTACATTATCTTGTAATAAATCTCCGAAGAGATTTCCTAATAAAAA
Organism: Lasioglossum lativentre; assembly: GCA_916610255.1. NCBI lineage: Eukaryota > Metazoa > Arthropoda > Insecta > Hymenoptera > Halictidae > Lasioglossum > Lasioglossum lativentre. The sequence continues at coordinate 4,673,485 of OU744359.1, forward strand.
AATGTCCCTTTTACAAAATGGCTTGCTGCATGTTCCTGAAAACAATAGTTATGGTTTATACACCGATATAATAATTATTAAACATTCTTCGATCAACCGAGCTTGTCTAACGTTCTCGATATTTGCTACATTCTGGTAATGTACATTATCTTGTAATAAATCTCCCAAGAGATTTCCTAATAAAAAAAAATTTTTTTTAAACTGAGCTTGTATTTTTAGAACAGACAGAATATATGAAACATAGTACAGTAATTTCTCGTGTGTCCATAAAAATGCGTTCTCCCAGCGAAAAGAATTACAATTGTTCTCGCTCAACTCGCCCATAAAAATGGATTTCTAAAAAGTTTCCAAATGAACACACGGCGAGCAGAGTTATGTGTAAATAACACGCACCGCCGGCAGTTCTGTGTATTAGCATTTTGTAATTACCTTATCGAGAAGATCAGCCTGTAGTATACCGTATCGAGCTTGTATCTCTGTTACGTCCTTCGCGCCTTTGTGACACGCGAGCGATTATCGGGGCTTCGCTGTGTTCATCGTAAACGTCCTGACGCGGAGGATTAGCGCTCGTACGCTTTTCTACCGATTGGCGATTCGTGGAAAAAAATGTCTCGATTATTAAATTAACGTTATTACTACTTCCCCACTGTGGTTGCGGTAGTAAAATTTATTGACGAAATCGGTTCAGAGAATTTGCAACCCTAGTGAAACAGTGTTTCTCAAACGAAGAAATTCCAAATCTGTAACAATTAGATTTATTTCTATCTACAGGGTGTTCATTTGAAAACATTCCAGCCGAATATCTCGAAAAATATGAAAGATATTAAAAATTGTACTTATTGTACGAAAATTATTGGTCTTTTTAAATTTCAGACATTCCTGAAATCTTTTAATTTTTATTTCTAATTGCAAGTACTCATTTTTAATATACAGGGTGTTCATTTGAAAACTTGCCAGCCGAATATCTCGAAAAATATATGAAAGATATTAAAAAAGTGTAAAACACGTGTCCAAGGATTTCGAGGGGGAAAGCGGAGGGCAGTATCAGTTTTTTATTTGGGTGGCGTTTTCAAGGTCATTTGAAGATCAACTTTGTTTTTTCAAATGGAAACCTATATTTTTTATTATGGGATCTTATTGTACGTAAAAAGACCAATAATTTTCGTACAATAAGATCCCATAATAAAAAATATAGGTTTCCATTTGAAAAAACAAACTTGACCTTCAAATGACCTTGAAAACGCCACCCAAATTAAAAAACTGATACTGCCCCCTTATTAGATACTGAAAATTTACTGAAGATACTGTATATTAAAAATGAGTACTTGCAATTAGAAATAAAAATTAAAAGATTTCAGGAATGTCTGAAATATTCGAAAACTATTCTCTCACTGTAATCGGATTCGAAGGAAGCTCTATTGTGTCTACCGTCTCTTTCTTTCTCTCTGTCTTTCCCGCCACTTTTTCAAGCTTTCACCACGAGATTTTAAATTAGAGGCAAATCCGGTACCGTTAACGAGGACATAAAGGCGAACGGCGTTCCCCCCTCGCCCCCCTCTCTGCCCCCCTCCGATCTTTTTCTTTTTCTCTCGTTTTTATTCTTTCTCCCCACCTCTTCTCTGTGCTGCCTGTATCCGTCTCGGCGTACTCAAGTAATTTCATTTTACTGCATCGGTTACCTGACGCGCGGACACCTACAGACCGGTTCGAGACCACACGATCGACACTTCACGCCCGCTCTTCTCTACCTGGTCATCGTAATCGGCTCGGAGGAATTTACGATAATGTCGAAGCTAGGAGCATCTCGATCGGTTTCACCGATAAACAAATACTAGGCCGAATATCTAGGCATTCATTCCGTTAATGAGCGGCACGTACAGTTTTAAGAAGTATTAAATAAAGCTGGTTTATTCGTTTCAATCTCAGGTATTGGATCAGGCCCGATGGTTGTGTAAACAGACTTATAAGTAGTTATAAGTGCACGTAAATATTTCATTATATACCGACAGCGAACTGCCGTGTATATAGAATATAGATTATTATAGATGATTAACTAGCAAGCACTAAATGTGACTGGTAAATGTTGCCTTAAAAAAATTACAACATTGCATTTATTTTGGTTTTCCACGATTTTTAATGTAATAGTAATTTCTTATGAATGCGTTTTTTTTTAATTCTATATAGGAATCTGAATTCCATATTTTTATATAAAATTTTAGTTTTATATAAAATTGTAGTTTTATATAGAATTGTAGTTTTATGTAAAATTGTAGTTTTATATAAAATTGTATTTGTATATAAAATTGTAGTTTTATATAAAATTGTAGTTTTATATAAAATTGTAGTTTTATATAAAATTGTGTTTTTATATAAAATTGTAGTTCTATATAAAATTGTATTTTTATATAATATTGTATTTTTATATAAAATTGTATTTTCATATACATTTCATTCGAACGAATTTACAAAGAATAAAAATGTTGTTGGTTAGCAATATTGCTCCTCCTTACATTTTTACCAGAAGAGTTCATCGACATGGAAATGCTGACGTGTGATAACGTTCCGAGCCGAGTGGAAAGTGTTACAAATTTGTTAATTCCAGAAACTCGGCGAAACTATAGCTTTGTTCCAAGTTGAAATGATTCTACGACGCAATTGTTTTCGCACGAACATCGACGTACTGGCAACACGCAGTTACATTGTTCTTCTTCAAGCATTATACCGAGTACTTTTTAAACAAATCAATACGAACGTTTTGTACACAGAGAACAAACATACTATTACCTCGTCTAACTAATTTCAAGTGAAATCATTGACAAATGATTGGTTAATATTTCCAAGGAAAAAAGTAAATGAAAAACTTATCTCTCAGTTTACCTCGTGCGTTCATTGACAAAGTTAATTGTTATTACAGTTATCGATCGTACAATTGTTAACAACAAAAGATGTATTAATGTTAACGTAAAAAAGACCAATAATTTTCGTACAATAAGACCCATAATAAAAAATATAGGTTTCCATTTGAAAAAACAAAGTTGACCTTCAAATGACCTTGAAAACGCCACCCAAATAAAAAGCTGATACTGCCTACCCCCTTTCCCCCTCGAAATCCTTGGAAACGTGTTTTACACTTTTTTAATATCTTTCATATTTTTCAAATGAACACCCTGTATATTATGTGATCTACATTTTAATAGAAATAATTTTCGGTTAATTATCCTTGCAATTGATAAACACTTATTCGACCAGTCCTTCGGTAACTTGATCGAACCATTGCTATGAAAACATTAATACATCTTTTGTTGTTAACAAAATGATCTCTCCTATAAATTTTGTTCTTGTCGATCTGTCGCGAGCAGGCAAACGAAATGAATAAAACGTGGAATAAACGAGAATTGAAGTGGTTCTGACGAACACACAGCTGTGAACAAAAACTAATGCAGGAAAGGATTAACAGTAAGTAGAAAAAGCGAAGTGTGGTGGCAGCGAGAGAAGGAAATTCTTCGCGAGAGAGTGAAAAACGCGAGGCTACCGAACGATCCGTCGCGTCGTCGTGACGTGACACGCTAGGACCAGTGACGTCATCGTCCTTTCGTTTTATCGCGAGTTACGGGCGCGGGCTTGAGGAAGGTCAGGGCTATTCTCCCGACCCCGAAACGATTCTACCGTGCATGTGCCGTGACCACGCATGGCCGTAGCAAGACTCGCTGGCGCCTATGTTGGGGCTGAACACACACGCACCCGCTCGGGCACACACACGCACACGCGCACATATACGCGATCGCGTACGTGCACGCGTATGCCGGGCATACGCGCGAGTAATCGCATCGCGTGTGTCCAAACGTGTACACACTCTGTATATGTGCACCTAAGCACATAAGTACAGCCATAACCGGCAGCTTCGTGAATGGAGGAGCAACGGACGATCAATGCTCCCTTACGTTTATCTACCCGCGTTTATGTGCGTTTCACTGGCCGCGCAACGTTACCTCTCTGCGTTTCTGGACACGTATGGCATAGTCATTGACGCGATCGCCTAAGTAGACATTTAGTCTAGTTTCAGATGCGCGATAGCTCCCAGGAGCACATTATCGTTTCATGTCTACATAAGCGACGAAGGGCCCCCGTATAGTAAACCTTCGCCGTTTAATTATGGAGATCTTGTTTATGTCTATGGGGTACTCTGCTCATGGTAACCACCATTTTGGATTATTATTCAGGGGACATTCGGGAACTTATATGTATATTTGTGTGGACACGTGAAATGTTTCTGGCTTAGATCAGTCTGTTGCGAGATTAATGATCAGAGTTTCGACGCTCAGGAATTCCATGGTTCTGATTAGACATCCGGAAGCATGCTATGGGGGGGGGGGGTCTAGACTATGTGGACGCTGTAAAAGATGACACAGCCGGTGATGATAAATGATCAGACACGGTTCTCCACCGAGCCTTTTAATGGGGGAAATCAAATCTACATAAACTGCCCTTAATTAATTACACGCGGTATGCTCGGTGAGAATGATTTCGTGAAGATCTCGAAGAAAAGATAAGAAAATTTTGTGGAATTACCTTCGAGTTTCAAATATACAAGTAAATTATAAAAACTGGGTCCCACAGTATGGAACATACAGTCAAAAGTATTCGTACACCTTTTAAAAACGAATAACTTTTTCAAAACTCGACCCAACAGCTTGAGTTTTTTTAGAAGGATTAGTTTACTAGCTAATGTGTAAATAATTTTTTTTTTAATTGTTATTGGTCGCAATTGCGAAGGAAAAAGTAAAGGTGACGATTTTTAAATTTTTTATCTGTGCCTGTAGTAAAAATTTCACACATGTATTTTGTAAATCTAAGTAAGTTATATACATGCACAAAGTTTCATTGAAATCGGTTTACGCATAAAAAAGCTATGGACATTGTGACATGTAAAAATCTTTGAATTTAGGGATTTTTATAATTTTTGCTATTTTTAATCATTTATATTTCATAACAACCTTGATCGATTTCGATGAAACTTTGTACATGTTTATAACATACTTATACCTATCAAATGCACCTTATAAATTTTCACTACAGGCACAGATATAACAACTACGACCAATAACAATTAAAAAAAAAATTATTTACACATTGGCTAATAAACTAATCCTAAAAAACTCAAGCTGTTGGGTCGAATTTTGAAAATGTTATTCGTTTTCAAAAGGTGTACAAATACTTTTTACTCTCACTGTATATATTATTAACAAATATTCTTGTACATGAACCAGTCCCTTGAAAAACATTTAATATGTGTAATCAGTTATTGTTCAGTTCATCCCTTTTGGAATAATCGAGCAGCTGATGGACTTTGATCATACCAACGATTTACTGTTAAACTATTCAAAGACACGTATCCACCAACAGTAAAAATATGATAGCCTCGTGGCCAGTGGTGGAAAAAGGCTCAGGGCACAAACGATTTCGTCCATAAAATAGTAATGCACGCAGCCGGTGAATTTGTAATTCTCCTCTCGGAAAGTAAAAATCTCCCCCTTGTGTTTCCTTCCGCTTATTTTTTCATCACGCATATAGTATAGTATATGTTCTGTGGTCACGACGCGAGCAACACAGAAGGGCAAATAGCAAATGGTTCTCCAAGTATGTAGTAGTGTGCCCTTGAAATATACATGTAGTTCGGACATCTTGGATCGATAGCTCGAATTTGCACATCGATCGTGAAACTGGAAATCACTAAAAAATTGAAGAAATTTTGGTAGGTCTCTAGGGAGTTTACTAACTAGAGCCTCCAATAAACGAGCAAGACTGATGAATATTTTTAATTTATTTAAAACTTTTGTAAAACTATTAACAAAATTATGTCGGAAATAAATCTTATGAACTTGATCCTTTGAACCTTCTAGTTAGAATGACAATTATTCTGACAACGCTCAAAACATTTTAAATAATTACAAAACTCCGATGCAACTTCACATCGGTGAACAACTTGAAATTGGCGAGTGTCGCCACAAAATCAGGTCGAAAATTCGTTTTTAAAAAACTCTAAAGAAATCTAAAATCTTTTTACAATATTTAGCGTCTTTCATATACCTTCGAATTTTTTTGTCGCATCAACGTTCATTTTCGTTTAATATTTTTTCCACACAGGTTACGGCGAACACACATACACACACGCGCGCGTAACCATGCACTATTATAGTTTATGTGCTCGATCCGTAAACAGGATTACCGCACGCTGTAAATACACATACGCTCTTATAAACTATTATTATCTTACGCTCCAAGCACGTTACGGCATTATATCGTTATACACCTGATTGGACTTTTACCTCACCTTTACCGCGAGCGCTACGAAACACCGACAAAACGAACTTGCACGCGGTGTCTATTACTTTCGCTATCAAAACGTATGTGTTTCCCATAAAATTGTTTGTCAAAACACACCGGATATTCGCTGTCGACGGAATATCGTTTACCAAACGCGTGTGTCCCAATTTTACCGTTTTCAATTCCAATAACTATGAAAATTTTATTTTTTAAATTGCTTAATTATCAAGTTCTATTTAATCTCCCAACCTCGTCATCGCAACAGAAAAAATAAATTATTCAGTCTTGGTAGTCGCTATTCTACAAATGATATTTGATATCGGGAAACTGTTCAATTATCCTCGGTTCGCCTAACATTTTCGTCTCCCTGTCAATTTGACTGGCCCCGTAGAGACTTGTAACATTTTTTGTAGACATTTTTTCCCAGGTGACGGTAATTAATATGGGTGTGCGGGTACCCGAGCCTCGGGTCGGGTCGGGTCGGGTCGAGTCGGGATCCCGAAAGTTTACAAAGTTCGGGTACCCGAAATGGCAGTCGGGTCGGGTCGAGTCGAGGTCCCGAAAGTTTGCAATTTTCGGGTACCCGAAGTTAAAGTTAGGGCAAGCCTGCGGTCAAATCAGCGATAAATAACTCTGTGCATATTAATATCTTCTCAATAATATTAAATTTTACTATAAAATTAATTTCTTCATATAAATTCAATACCACCTCTCAATAATATTAAATTTTACTGTAAAATTCAAATATGCACAGAGTTATTTATCGCTGATTTGACCCCGCAGGCTTGCCCCAACTTTAACTTCGGGTACCCGAAAATTGCAAACTTGCGAGGCGTCGACTCGACCCGACCCGACTGCTATTTCGGGTACCCGAAGTTTATAAACATTCGGGATCCCGACCCGAACCCGAACAAATTTCCCGACCCGAACCCGAAATATCGGGTACCCGCACACCCCTAAATATTTGATATCAGGAAACTGATTGTTCAATTATCCTCGGTTCGCCTAACATTTTCGTCTCCCTGTCAATTTGACTGGCCCCGTGGAGACTTGTAACATTTTTTCCCAGGTAATTAATAATCCAACGAGAGGACCGAAATTAATATTAAGTGTTGGGACAATTCTCGCTGCCTCCGGGCTCTCTTCGATTAGTCAAAAAGCGAAGAAGCGGGTGGTTAGCACGTGTTTCTCGTCGCAAGGTGGATGCTGGTCTGTTCGGTCGAAGGGTCGGTCCCAGCCGGTACGGGACTGATCTATGTTAATTGCGGGTACAACACTGTAAACAAAGGTAATAAATAACTGGCAGGAACGAGACGCCGCGCGGTGGCCGTGGGCCTGGCCGAGCAGGTACTTTACCTGCCTAACTGCCTCGGCAGTTACAAGAGAATTAGGATTACACGCCTGCAAATAATAATGCTGTATACAGTGTTTCCCTGCGTGTGACACGGGGGACACCATTCGTAGACAGACAATGGTCAGCCGGTGGCGGGTGGTGTATTGTCCTGCCAGTTTCACCGAGAGTTTTGGGGTGTTCATGGTCATCTACGAAAAAGCAGGTGCTGCGCGTTCATCGAATGTCCCATTGGGGGTCGTCGGACAACGAGGACCCTTCGAGCTCTCCCTTCTCTCTCTCTCTCTCTCTTTCTCTTGGTCATCTTACTCTATACTTTGTCCACGCTTCTTTCTGCTTTCCTAGTCCCTGTACAGTTATGGCACTGACCAGTGACTGGCGACACTTGATGATGGTCGCCTCATGGTTGGCAAGTTGCTGGAACCTGTCCCCGCGTCCTTGATCCTTGGAATCCATTTGCACCGCGACTCCCAGCTATAGTTATTGATACGCTATCGCCCAGCTGTGGATTTTTAGGTCTCTCTCTGGAACTGTGCCCTGCGTTTCGCTACCTCACGGAACATTTCATAGTCCTCTTTACCCAGATAGCACCGAACACGTATGTAGGACGTTCGTTTTATGTCCAGTTTAAGTCCATACGTCCTATGTCCGTTGTTCCTGGGACGTACGTGGGACCCAAAATTTCGGACGTCCTAGGGACATCCGAGGAATCGATTTTACAAATCTCTTAATTTTCATTATTTGTTTATGGGACTTTCGCTACCTTATTTCTGGCATTTTTCTGATTAAAATGACACCAAACACGATATAGTTTCAATTGTATTTAGTGGTTTAATCCACGGTGAAAGTTTCGGTCGCAAGGAAGGACAGCGCGTCGGAAAGAAAGAGACGCGGATAGTCACGCGAACCGTATTTCTAGACGCAGTCATAAATCAAAAAGCACTTCTGGGCACGATTCTTGTCCATGAAAAACACGGCTGTTGGACAAGAATCAAGCGTTTACTGTACCATAAAAATCCTACGAAATCTAAATAAACTCAATTCTGTTATTATTATCAAAGAATATACATCACTCTCGTTTAGGGCTCGGTAGTTCTAGTGTTAAATACCTAGCAGGTTTGTAAAAGTAACCGAGCCAGGAATGGCAGATGCGAGAAAAGTCAGTGTACAGTTGTTAAAAAATTATTAATTAAAGTACCCCTATCCGTTAACCCTTAGCACTCGGATGGCGACTCTGAGACAGCACTGAAAATTGCTATGCTATTCTTAAAAATATCGTTCACAGTATTATTTTTGTTCGTATTCAATAAACTACTAGACATTTACATATTACATGAGATATGGTATCAGTTTCGTATGCAAAAAATGAAAACAAAAATTGTATGGAAATATTCTAGAATGGAAAAATCTTTCGTTTTTTAGTTAAAATATAGCTCCGGAGTGCAAAGGGTTAACCCGGAGCTATCTTAACTCGAAAATTAAACATTTCTTCGGACCTAGAATAATTCCATATTCTATATGGATTTTTTTTCATATTATTCATATGAAATTGATATAATACCACATACACTACTGAAATGTTTGGTCATTGATTACACAGCACCATATTGAATAATGTAAACAATACTGTGAATAATGGTAGAGCAATTTTTAATGGCTGACTCTAAGGGTTAATATTTATTTAAAAACTGACTGGTACAAATTTTTCAAAAAAAGACTGCCATTACAGATTTATTTATTCCATACGGGACGGACTATAGGAACGTCGCGTTAAGCCGTGAGAAAAAACCCGCGCGCGCGCACACGTGAATGAACAGTTAGGACTAATTGGTGGCGAGGATGAGGAACGAGATAGAAGAGGACGAGTAGAGAGAAAAAGATCTAAACGGAGGAGAGAGAGAGAGAGAGAGAGTAGAGAGGAGAATGACGGCACCGGTGGAATGTGCGGCCGACAGGATGCGCGAATGTTGTTTAAAGTCTAGACACAATGTAGGACCCCCGAATTAGTGGGCTCGCTGCGCCGCGGTGCTTCTACGGTAATTAACAAAATTAGCCGCAATTAGAGAGTGCTCTCTCGGTGGACCGGCGCGGCGCTGCACGGCGCGGCGTGTCCCTTTTTCCTTTCTCTCCTTGTCGGTCGGCGAACGGTCAGACGATTGGAGCCAACGACGACGGTGGGACGGGAGACGCCCTCGAGTGGCGCGTTTACGCCAAGCCTTAATGACTAACCACATCGGTCGAAAAAGTATCTAAGCACGAAACTATGGGGAATCGGGGAATGATCGGGCTGTGATTACCATCTCCTCGAGGGAACGGCGGAGGAGAGAGACCAAGGGGCGGTGGGGGGGGGGGGTGGGGGGTGGTGGAGCAAGGGGGGAAAAACGAGCGCCATTTTACTCGGACCGATTCAACGTCCGGGAACCCCGCGTGTATATACGACTGACTGATTGGATTGTCTAGTTACCGGATTTGATGAGATCATTCTTGCGGCGTGATCAGCCTCGTAAACGTCATCGCGCGGCAAACAGTAATATATTTCGGCGGCGCGGGGAGATACGCCGCGCGCGTAATTGTGAGAAATGTACTGATAAAATACGATGTGTAATTCCGTTTATACGACTGCACGTCTCGCGAGCCAGCCAGCCTAGCGTGCACGTCAATTCGAGTTTTCGACCCGGGAACGTGATAAATTTTCTGGACAACTTTACCGCGGTCAGCCGGACACTGGAAATCCTCGGCCACCGAGTCGTAACACAATTCTAATGAATCGATCCCCCTTGAAATACTTGTTATGATTACTGTAAATTTCACCGGCGTCGATTTTTTCCCAGCCGCCCCTCGGAGGCCGAGATTTTCATTTCACAGGCCCCCTGAATGCTATAGCTCCGTCTCGAATTTTATGGGGAAATATTAATCGCTTCCGGGGATTTATTAGCTGCTCGTCACGATTTTAATTGAACGGCAGTTTTTCGCCAACTGTAAAAACGTTGAATAATAACTGCTAACTGTTCGAGTAAAAAATAATAGTAGACACCGCAAGAAAGGTTGCTATTACAAAAGGTACAGAAAAAGCTGCAAATTAGAAGCTGCGTATATATCGTACACGAAACGCGGTCGACTAACCCGCAGGCCTATACCCAGAATTACTATAATTCGATTCTACATTTCGAACAATAGACCTTGCTTCGATAAACGTCGAATGGAAAGCCGCGCGGCGCTGCCTGCCAATGGTCCACGGAGAAAGTGTGAAAACCGAGTTATAGCCTCGAGTTATGCGAGCCGAACCGAGGAGTTTTAGTCTGGAATAAATGCGTCGGTTTCTTTTAATTCCTGTTGGAATTCTTCGGCGAAGTATTATTTCCACTAGCCGAATAGAAGAAATGTAAAACGAGCGTCCGGGGGATTCTGTGTTTTCGACGTGGCATTCATCTTATTCCTTGTTCGCATTGTTCAGATTTATTCGGTCATAAAAATGGGAATTTGTACAAACGTAATAGTAACATCATTATTGAACTTCGGTGTGAAAGATAAAAATTTTCTGCATCGATTCTAAAAAACAGAAATTTAATAAAATATTATTCGTTTTCTTCATCTTTTTGGCTTCCAGATTTATTCGGTCAAACAAATGAGAATTTGTACAAACATGTAATAGTAACATCGTAATTGAACTTCGGTGTGAAAAATAAAAATTTTCTGCATCGATTCTAAAAAACAGACATTTAATAAAATATTATTCTTTTTCTTCTTCATCTTTTTGGCGTCCAGATTTATTCGGTCATAAAAATAGGATTTTATACAAACGTAATAGTAACATCATAATTGAACTTCGGTGTCAAAAATAAAAATTTTCTGCATCAATTCTAAAAATCAGAAATTTAATAAAATATTATTCTTTTTCTTCATCTTATTCCTTGTTCGCATAGTTCAGATTGGCGTCCAGATTTATTCGATCATAAAAATGGGAATTTGTACAAACATAATAGTAACATAATAATTGAACTTCGGTGTGAAAAATAAAAATTTTCTGCATCTATTCTAAAAAACAGAAATTGAATAAAATATTATTCTTATTCTTCATCTTATTCCTTGTTCGCATAGTTCAGATTGGCGTCCAGATTTATTCGGTCATAAAAATGGGAATTTATACAAACATAATAGTAACATCATAATTGAACTTCGGTGTGAAAAATAAAATATTATTCTTGAATAGAATATTATTCTTTTTCTTAATAGTTGAAATCCGCAGTCTAATCATTATACTAGTAAAATTATTACAAATTGATTCGTCGTTGTTTCTCTATATTATGCGGCGGCCATTTTTGTTGGAAACATAAACCTGAAAGGAGCAGCCTCCGTGAGAAAGACCTGTTTAAAAATCTGCGAGATCCGAGGCAACTGGTGGTCACCTTTCTTGCGGCGGTTTTCACAGTACCAGCAAGGACAGTACCACTAACAGGTAGTGGAAAACGGGATGTTTCCGCAGAAAGAATGAAAGGCTTAGAGGGATGGGTGTCCGTGGAACGAAAAAGTACTGGTCCCCCCTCGACAAAGGCCGACAAAATCCTTCAGCGTTTGCGGGGCGCGCAGCAGCCACGAGGACGTAAGAACAATATTTTACTTTGAATACCGATGGCCAGCACCTGCTGGTGTCGAACAATTCTACCACCAGGTCCAGCTACCTGATGTACAACGACCGACTCCGCCAAAAATCCTTCTCTCTCTCTCTCTCTCTCTCTCTCTCGGTTTCTCTCCCCTCTGTATCTCGCTTTCGTTTCCTGTTGCTCTTCGGGGCCCTGTCGTTGAGAGGAGAGAGAGGAAAAAAAAAGATCAGGATCATCTTCATAACTGTGAACCGAGGGAAACTAGCGGACAATGCAGTTTCAAGCTGCCCGTGATCCTCTCGCACACGAAGTCGATTTACTATTGGACAATCGTTGTTTAGGCTCCTCTTCGTTTCCAGGAAAGGCTGTTCAAGCTCGAAACTTTCTGTAAAAATTTACAGAGAAACTTCTTCCGGTGGTAGCACCTCGAGAGACCCTGTGTACATAATTCCATAGCACCGATGACCCCTGTGACCTTCAGCGCGTTCCACGCGCGATCCTAAACTGGAAACTAGAATCTTGTTGGGACCCGCAACCTAGAATTCCCCTAGAATACCCTAGAAATCTGGCCGAAACGTGTTTTTGCGCCAGGTAACTATTCTTCGTTATACAGGGTGTCCCAAAACTACTGCGTTAAATTGGAATGGGAGGTTCCTTGGGTTATTTGAAGCGACATTTTCCTTAACAAAAATGGCGTCCGCGGCTTTGTTTAGGAGTTATTAACGAAAAACACGGACCAATCAGAGCGCGACCTAGAAACTCATTGGCACGTTCAGCCAACCGCTTGCCGGCTCACCGCGCTAAACGTGCCGGCCAATGAGTTTCTAGGTCGCGCTCTGATTGGTCCGTGTTTTTCGTTAATAACTCCTAAACAAAGCCGCGGGCGCCATTTTTGTTAAGGAAAGTGTCGCTTCGAATGACCCAAGGAACCTCCCATTTCAATTTAACGAAGTAGTTTTGGGACACCCTGTATGAGGGTTAAGGGATCGTTCGAAAGAGGAAGGTTCAATATTGGCTGGCTCGACTCGTGATTTGATGAGATTATGCAGATATTTTGTAATATAAGTGGGCCAAAATTGATGCCTACTTTGGCCTAGTTCTAACACTTATATTCCAAAATATCTGCATAATCTCATCAAATCACGAGTCGAGCCAACAATATTGAACCTTCCTCTTTCGAACGAGCCCTTAGCCATATGCTCACGAAGAATAATTACCTGGAGCAAAACCATGTTTCGGTCAGATTTCTAGGGTATTCTAGGGGAATTCTAGGGAAAGTGCGAGTACCATTCGGTCTTAATTGTTCGTTGAAACAGTATGCAAATGACACTTCCTAACAGAAGAGATCAGGTAGTCATCACCCGACTACGTATTGGACACACTAACCTCACCCATATACATTGAGGGATGGTATTGAATTTATATGAAGAAATTAATTTTACAGTAAAATTTAATATTATTGAGGAGTGTGTATACAAAATGAAGAAAGATCCCCCACCCATATGTTCTCGATGTTCCATTCCGCTCTCGATCGAGCATATTATCGATAAATGCCCCCTCTATGCGTTCCAAATGGAATTGATTGAATATAGTGTATTAGAGTTAGTGTTATAGAGATAGTGTAAATAAAATTATCATGTTCCTAAAACAAACGGGTGTTTATAGCACCCTATAAATGTATTAGTGGATATACCCGCATAGTTTTCTATTGTACATTTTGTATATGTAACCAAGTGGTCGCTAGTGACCTTGACGTTGATGCGACCTTAATAAATAAACAACGTAAAAAAATATTTCTAAAACAAACGGGTGTTTACATAGCACCCTATAAATGTATATAGTGGATATGCTCGAATAGTTTTCTATTGTGATTCAGGATTGTGATAGTATCGACAACAAACCCATCGAAGATGTTGCTTCTGAGCAACTATCATTAGGAATCGATACTTTTTGATACCCAGACAATCATACATGCTTGTGATACCATCATTCTTTGTCACAAGGAATCGATACCGCTTGAACATGCTCAACTCCCATCACTAAACACGACACCCTCTCTAATTACTCTTTTTATCCATATTTTGTATATGTAACCAAGTGGTCGCTATAATGACCTTGACGTTGATGCGACCTTAATGAATAAACAATGTAAAAAAAAAAAAGTATGCAAATGAATCGGACTGGACCAGGATCCACCGGGGGCAGTTGAAGACAGTTGAAATTCAAACTCTGTGAGAAGCTGTTCGCGCGCGCGCGCGACGACGAGTGTCCGTCCGCGAACGGTGCGTGTGCGCGCGCGCTTTATTTATCGTTGCCCGGCGACAAAAAACGGTCTCGCGCGGACCACCGAAAATCACGACCAGTTAGTCGAGATTTATGATTTCCAACAATAGCCGTCGCAACAATCTGATCCGTTGGTATAAACCGGCCAACACGGAGGAATCGGTAAGAAGGTCGACAGCTCGTGTTCGTCGAGAGTAAGAAGGGTGAAATGAACGGCGCCCGGCAGTCTGGTCAGTCCGGTTTCCTTCCGGTTCAAAAGTTGCGCAGCCGAGTGGCCGTGTGGTGCGTGTTCCTCGTCTCTCTCTCTCTTTCTCCGTGTGGACTTTTCTTCTCTGCCTCATTTTCTCTTGTTCCTTTCTCTCTTATCCTCGGCCCCCCTCTAACCCCCCCCCCCTGTCTAACCCCCTCTCTCTCTGCTCGTGAAGCCACCGGTGTCCGAATCCTCTCCCGATACCTTCAGGAACCATTCACCTGGTAACGAGACGCGTTGCGTGCGTCTCCTCGCCAGTCGCTTCGGGGAACGAGCCGACAGAATGTCCTTCGAGAGGGTTGTTTTCCACCCCTGTTGTGTCGGGTACGTGTGCTCGATGCACACGCAACTAGGACGAGAGAGAGAGAGAGAGAGAGAGAGAGACCCTTCCACAGGCCGGGCCGACGAATTCTGTGCATGCGCGTGAGACCACATAATTTTCTGACGGACTACTCGCGCTCTCATAACCGGCGAGGGTGAGGTCAGGTTTTGCGCACGATACATCTGTTTCTTGGATAGCTACGTCGAGTTCTCTCCGTTATGGTCGTCGCGATATTCACCGAATTAACACTATTTCGGAAGGTTCATATGTTGAAGACCTTAACCATGTTATTTGGCAATGTCCAGAATATCATTCGGAACGAGGGTATTTAAGGGAATTTTTATTAAAATTAATCCCTCAATTAATTTAAAAAAAATAACACCACTCTGGCGCTCGGAAAAATAATAATAGACTTTTTTTTTGACGCTGCCATTGAGTATATAAAATGATCTTTATTTTACACATACAGGGTGGGCCACCCAACGTGTGCACCGTTATAACAACCAAAATATGCGAATTGCACGAAAGAATTTTATATACAAATTACATGGTTTAAAAGGGTATGTAGTGTGTTAATTTTCTTTATAGGTGGAGGCGTCAAGGAGATATGAAGGTCAACTCAGTTTTTTTAAATAGAATACTATATTTTTCATACCAAAATATGATAGAGTATCGAATTGTAAGTAAAAAAGTATTCACCGTTATCAGTCCTAAACCTGATAGATAACGAGTAATTTCACTTTGTTACTTGAAAATTTTCTTCACTGAATATCGAGTGAATAACATCGCAGGGTACTTATGCGATGTTTACGTGACAGTGTTTACTAACATGAGTGACCCAGTGGCTTAACGCAACTAATGTAAGTGTTCGAAGTGATATCCATTTGCATTAATGTTATTCACTCGATATTAAGTGAAGAAAATTCGATACTCTATCATATTTTGGTATAAAAAATATAGTATTCTATTTAAAAAAAACTGAGTTGACCTTCATATCTCCTTGACGCCTCCACCTATAAAGAAAATTAACACACTATGTACATGTAGTGTACCCTTTTAAACCATGTAATTTGTATATAAAATTCTTTCGTGCAATTCGCATATTTTGGTAGTTATAACGGTGCACACGTTGGGTGGACCACCCTGTATGTATATATATGGTAGTTTTATGAACAATTTGCAATATTAACGATTAAAAAAAAATAAAAAATGGCGGAGATATAAGCCGATAAGTAGAGGACCCACTTTTGAAAATCCTTGCTGACGGTGTACATGATTTCTCCGTTAGGGATCGTCTAGAACATAATAAATAAATTTTTTCTTATGTATAAGGATAATAGCTACAATGTGACGTAGGAAAAATTTTTTTACAATTTTTCTGTAGAAATGACAGCTGTTTGAAAAGAAAACTCGAATTTTCATCGTAATTTTGCGGTTTAAAAAATTTATAACTTTCGCCCATGGCACCCAGTCACAAAAATCCTACCTCACATTGTAGCTATTACCCTTATAAATAAGAAAAAATTTATTTATTATCATGTCCCTCATAACATATGTAAAGGACATTGAAATCGACAGTGGCTCCGTACAAGTGAATAATTACCTATCATTTATCTCCGAAAGTATGATCTTTATGACAAAAGTCGATACCACATAAAATGTGTATTTCGACGAGACCTGCAACTTTTATCTGAAGTATTTTTCAAAATTCCCATTATTGACTGAAATAACTCGAAAAAAACTATGATTTCTATGGTTTTTTCACGGTTTCCGCTATGAAACTAACATTTTGCGGCAATTTTGCCCTATTCGTAATCAGCGCGTCGAAATACGGTACAGTACGGGCTTTTCGTTAGTACACCCGAACGTATCTCCTCCGCGAATAAAATGTCTGCCAACTATTTCATTATCGGTCCGTTTGCTGCCAGAGACGGTTCCCACTGTCTACCGTAGGTACACGAGATCGTCCGAAATCAAGCGCGAGCTCGTTCCGATGCCGAGAAACCACGTTTTACTGCCCCGGCGAAATTTCCATAGGATTTGCCGCCGCGCGCGAGAACGTTTGAGGCACAAGCAACGCTTCATCGTGCGTACCATGGAAGATCCTCAAATCGTTCGGATAGGCCAAGCGAGGTAAAACGATAGTAATTCGATTTTACGGCGGGCAGCTCTGCTAGAGCACGATAGAATCGTTTCGGGTTCCCAAGCGTCGGCGTCGGCCGATCCTATAGTCTGCGCGCCTTTTTTCTTTTTTTTTTTCACGTAACCTTTTCCCACCGTTTGCTGAACGATCGGCCGGCTACCGTGTCGTTGTTTAACTCTTTGTAATATTTCTCTCATAGTTCAGGACACGGTCAGCAGGCTCTCTCTTTCCTCGGTGCCTCACCGGCGACGAGGAATGCACGGAGCCCGGGCGCATACCGGAGAATCGCGGAACGTTTTGACGACCCCATAAAACCCCGTACCATCCCGACGAACCATCTCTTTTCTCTCCACGCACGCCCCACCATTCTCGCCTCTGTTAAAATTCCATTTTTTCCTCGCTCTACTAGGCTCGGCTTCCGATAAGCGACTTCCCTACACCGGACAGATGAATTTCGACCGGTTCCGGGATTCACAGGTTACGCTGGAACTGCTATTTTTCTCGGGACTAGGTTTATGGAACACTAAAATCGACGATTTTACTTTATTTTATTTAGTTATTTATTTATGCCCTGAACCGTGTATGGGTGACGATTTTACTTTATAAAAATAACTAGGATGTGTCTAGCCCTTTTTTAAATAATATATTCCCCAAACAAAATTTTTAATAATTCCTCGTGGATGCATCTTTATAATCTGAATAATAGGAAATTAAAATATTCGAACGCTAGTGTTATTTGTCCTAAACGTCTTTCTGTCGAGTTGCAATAATTGGACGTACAAAAATACGAAGTTTCAGAAATACATTAAAAAATTCCCATTTTTATAAAATGTGACGATTTTAGTTTATAAAAATAACAAGGATGTGTCTAGCCCTTTTTAAAAATAATATATTCCCCAAACAAGATTTTGAATAATTCCTCATGGATGCATCTTTATAGTCTCAATAATATGTATAGGAAATTAAAATATTAGAACCCGTCATTTCTCGGTGTTATTTGTCATAGATATCTTTCTGTCGAGTTGCAATAATTGGACGTACAAAAATACGACGTTTCAGAAATACATGAAAAAATTCCCATTTTTATAAAAAGTGACGATTTTACTTTATAAAACTGACAAGGATGTGTCTAGCCATTTTTTGAATAATATATTCCCAAAAAATTAAAGGTGAATAATTCCACATGGATGCATCTTTATAATCTCAATAATAGGAAATTAAAATATTAGAATCTAGTGTTATTTGTCCTAGACGTCTTTCTGTCGAGTTGCAATAATTGGACGTACAAAAATATACGACATTTCAGAAATACATTAAAAAATAATTTAGTAATTCGTACTGTATAATTTAAAGTAAGAATTGTAGACATTATCAATATAAAAATAACTAATTTATTTCTTCTACTGTATATTTTCTAGAAAGGATGAAATAAATAGAATAATTCCATTCTATATGATTTTTTTCATTTCATGGATATGAAATTGATACAATACTTAAATGTTTAATAATTGATTAGATACCAACATATTTAATAATGTAAACAATATTTTAAATAAAGGTACAGCAATTTGTAGTGGTGGTTTTGGGTTAAAACGCATACTTTATTCCCAGAAGAAATAACCCAATGCAGTTAAACTGTTCTTATAATTTTTCTGTAGAGAATGTGCAATTTTCAATTATCTCGAAAGATTTACTCGGTAGAAAATACCAATACCTATTACAAATAAATTTTACTTGTACGTACCGCACGCCTATTCGAGCGTCCAAAAGTAAATACCGCAGTTCCTTCTATTTTTTTTTTTAAACATTCATTGTGCAGTTTACCTCCGGCAGAACAATTCATCGGAGAACATGAATAGGCCGCATAGTTCGGGCTCGGCGTTTTCAAAAAGAGACATGCGTCTCCCGAAAGAAAAAGTGATTTTGTGGAACGGAAGGAGAAATCGGTTTAAAGTCAGTTTATGAGTTTCCCTTTACAAGTCGAGACACCTGGCCGAAGGCCATCCCCGGGTCCCGGAATCCTGAAAGTGCAGTAAAACTGACCGAAGACAGAGCAGGGATCCCTTTTTGAACGAATGGTGCCTTCTCCCTTTCGGTCCATCCATTCACAGATTTCCACCCTCCGCCCCCGCGCCCCTCTCTTGCCCCTCGGTCCTTCAACAGCCGATTCTACCCTCCTCGATCTTGATCGCTGGATTTTGATCGATCGTTCACGGAAGCGTTGTTGGACACCGATTTGATCGTTTTAGGTTCTTCATAATTGCTTGCAAAATTCTGTAATCCAAATTTTTATCAAACTATCACAGATAATATTATCAATTTTATTTAAGCATTTTGTTTAAATTGTTTTGGACACCAATTTGATCGTTTTAGGAGGTTCTTCATAATTGCAAATTCTGCATCCAAATTTTTATCAAACTATCACAGGACTCTGGTAATATTATCAATTTTATTTATTTAAGCATTTCAGATCTCAACTGAGATCTATTTCTGCTGCACTAAGTAAGATAAAGTACAGTATAAAGTTCATATACATACACAATGTATACATTAAACAACATTAAATCAAATTAAATACGTAGCTTACAGTTTCTTAAGAAAAATTAAAAATGAGAAAACAAGCTTTAATGTTAGGTGTCGGGCGACTAATATTTCCAAACTTAAGGGTAATTGAAGCTTAATTTTACACGCATGAATTAATTTATCTCGCTGCGAATCGAAGAGGCAAACATTGCCAAACAATACATATAATTGATATCCTGGATAGATCAATTATTCCATTTATTTTATTTACATATTTGATTCTTACTGAGCATCGAATGCTTTAGGGAAAATAACTACAATGACAGTACGCGTTTAATGAAGATTAATTTATCTCGCTGCGAATCGAAGAGACAACATTGCCAAACAATATAATTAATATCCTGACATATTATCAATTTCTGCTTCACTTGCGCACATGTCTAACTAGGAGAATGTACAATATAAAAATTAAGTAGAGTTCTTCCTTCAATATTGGTATCACAAGAAAAAATTCATACAAATAGCTTACTTTAGTAGATTAATCACTTATTGCGATAAATGATAAAAAATCAGCAGAAATAAGTATCTAAAGGCTTCCACAAAAGTACAGTCTCTCGACGGCAGAAGTCGCAGCGAATCGCAATTCACGGTTTCGCAGTAGTTGACATACTGGTCCACGGCCAGCTGCAGCTCGAATCGCGATGGCGGTTACTCTATGTTCGATCGCGGGAAACACAACGACTGACATTTCGCGTCGCTCTTTAACACCGCGTGAGAATCTTGGCAAATAACCACGTATTGTTTACAGAAATCCGTATCAGTCAATGTCTCCGTCTGGTTATCGACACTGCCATACACACAACAGTCTATTTAAAACCTCCGCGAGTATTATATCGATGCTAGAAATCGAAAACACGTCCGGAGAAGCGCAAAAGTTCCCGGTTAAAAGTTTCCCGTCGATCGGCGGCGGTGCTAGAAAAAGAAAATGACCTAACCCCGACCTAACGCAGACCTAAACCAGACCTATCGGTGACACTAAAATCAACGAGATCGCGCGATTGGTCAGGTAACGGCGGTGCTAGCAAAAGAAAATGACCTAACTCAGACCTAACCCAGACCTATCGGTGACACTAAAATCAACGAGATCGCGCGATTGGTCGGGTAACGAGAACTGCGAGCAGACACCGAAAACGCACTTGTCTCGAAACTCGACGGAATTGATCAAACTCGAACCGGGCCGGAGACGCGAGTCACATTTTAACAGATCCTGTAAAGGAGAATATCATGCACATAGGCACACCGATATAAACTCTCTCTCGCGGAGGGGCCGAGAGCGTCCTCGTCGGGGAAAAAAAGGGGAACGAAAGAAAAAAAAAAAAAAAAAGAAAAACTGAGAAAGAAGAGAATAAAAGTATACGCAACGAAGACGTCTACCGGCGTCTCCTCCCGTCGGAAATCCTGGATCTTCGATCGAGTCAAGCAGACGATACGTCCGGACAGGCGAGCAAAGAGGGAGAGAGAGAGCTATGGAGAGGCCAGAGAAAGAGCCTACCCTTCGGAGAGGAAAGTTTACCGGAAAAATATCCGGGAAGTTGCAAGGCAGAAGCGCGCGGCGCGGCGCGGCGCGGTGCGACTCGCGCCTGTTCCCCCACCTGAAGAGAGCCCCACACGGTGTCTTACGCGGAGTCGTCCTCAGCTTCTGCGCTGTCGCCGAAGCGCTGTCTTTGGCCGGCCGTGTCCACGCGAAACGGGTGGGGGCAGTTGGCGGGCATAGGGAGGGAGAAGAGCGCTCGGAGGTCTCCCACCAAGCAGAGACGGCGCAGCATCCAGGGTTCGCTTGGGCACGCCCACTCGCATCAATAGGTCACGCCCATTTGCCCCCACCGTGGACTCGCGGCGCAGCTGCGACGGACTCCACGGAGGAGAGGGGAGCGCTAGCACCGCTTGGTGTGGAGGTGAGCCGAAGTGGTGGGGGGATCGTGCGGACCGGACGCGGAACGCACTCGACGGACCCGGTGTCGGTGGAGGGGTGGAAGCGGCTGGCCGCGGAGGGGCGGGGAAGCGAGCAGTTCGGCAGCGCGACCCGACGTGGGCACTTCGCTGTCCGGTCTTTCCTTCATTAAAATATTATTCTGTGCGTGGAGAGAGAGAGAGCCGCGGAGCCCGGCGAGCCTTCGCCGCCGTTTTCACGCAACGAAGCAACGCACTACTCTCACCACCCCCTCGTCACGGGTCCTGCATCGTTTGCGTTTACCGAGGGGTTGGACACGCGCGGACGTGGACGTTGGTTGTTTTTTTTTTTTCGTTCGCTGCCGGCCGGGCTACTAACCGCCGCCACACACCACACTCGCCCAAGGATTATCGTCGACAAATTCGCGCGGCGCGTGTGCTAGCCAGCGAAGATATCGGTGTTAAACCTGACAGTGCGCGCGACCCCGTGAACCAACTAACCGTACCGTACCGTACAGTTTGGACTCGTTCCGCGGTCTCTTAGCTGTGGCCTGTGAGTGTGTAATTTCTTCGCCTAACCCCCGGAACCTCGTGACGGAACACGCATAACTACCCGGAGAGCCTGTCTCTTGCATACTGCTACGGGGTGTCTCTCTCGGTGTACCTCTACCACATACACACCAAATCAGGAAATCGCCGGACCGTAAACACCGGGGGACCTCGAATGACCGTCCTTCACCGACGACGGATCCTACCGCACGTTTTTGGACAACGGGACAACGAGTGTCGAAGTGTCGGGACGCGCACAACTCTGAACGGATAGTTTAAACCCCTGGTGGTGGTGGTTGTCCACGAAGAAGTCCACTTTGGATCATCGAGGGGTGGTTGTTCCTCCGCTTGGCCTCCGAATACGCGAGAACTGTGTGTTTTGTGTGCTTTCGAAACCTAGAATTCCTATTTTTCACCGCGTTCCTAATATATATATATAAAAAAAATAAGGTGCTTCACCGATTCAAGTTCCTCCGGTCCATGGTGCGAAGCCCCGCGCCGGCTAAAAGTGTTTTACGAGACCTTTGATCGTTGGGAAAAGTTAATAATATAATCGTGCTTGAAGAGTACAGTGCTACGAGGGGGTAAACAGTGCAACTGCTGGTTATAAAAAACTGGCAGCTCACGGGATATGAACCCAGGTACGTGCTCTAATCGTTTCGCATCAGATAAGTGTCCGAACGTGACAAGTGAGAGACGGGGATCGAAGTGGTATAATTCTAAAATAAACTTTTGCCCACCCCTGATCCCGTCGAAATTTACGTTGCGCGGCTCAGCCAACCATCGACAGGGAACAAATGTCCCTTGTGCTGTGACGTATGCTAATCGCTGAATCTCGCGTAAAGTGGTGTATCTATGCTCTCGCGCGCGATCGATGTGGTGCTAAAATGTTTCCGATCATTGCGCAACGATCGTGAAAAGCAACTTTGTGACGATTCCACTAAAATCTTATTTCCCCCATAGAAACGCGTCTTCGATTCTTCTCGAACGATCTCTCTACAGGTCCGCGTCGCGACAGTTACGGAGGTGTTTAGGGCATCGTCATTATCTCTCGGTATGGTAGTTTCTTCGTAAAGTGAACAATGTTCAGTGGAAATGATATATAAAATACAGGTGTGAATAAAACCATGTACAAATTCTTCCATTTACATGGAAAACAACGGACTACGTCCGTGTGTGCAGCAGTCGTGCAATTCACGTGTGGTTCGATATACGAGTTTTGACATTCATCGAAGATTCTCACTGAAACAGCCAATCGAAGAAGCTGGATTCGAAATAAGACATTTACTGTCAGTTTATTCTAATAAAATTTTCAAATCTCGTTCTTACAATATTCCTAGTTGTCTTCAAAGCTGAAGTTTCCACACTGGTGACCTTAAAAATTTACCTATCTAGAAGTGTTTTAGGATTCTGTTTTCTTCTAATTTACAAATGCAAAAATCATAGTAACAATTTCTGGAGATGTTAAAATACCGGTCTGACCGTGCGACATTATACGGTAACAAACGACGAACGGCCGCATACATTGTCTATACGGACCGTCCGCAGACAATGTCTGCAAGTTTCTACGGAGTGTTTGAATCTTTCTGAATCATTACTGTATCCCCATTGATGAATCGGTTTCAGTTCGAGTTTGTATGGTGTGTCGCCTAATTGTTCCATTTCTGTCGCCAAATTGTTCCATTTCTGTCGCCTAGTTGTTCCATTTCTGTCGCCAAATTGTTCCATTTCTGTCGCCTCTGTAAAAAAGCCGATTGAATCTTCTGATTTCAAAAGATCTGAAAGCTTGTGGAAGTATGAGAAGTTCTCGAGTCATAGTGACCCAAACACCGTGTATCGCCTCTTCATCGGGATTCGACTTGAAGACTCTGTTCAATTAAATAGCCGGGCAAGTTTCGCGAGATATTTGGAAAATAGTTGGTGCGTTATCCGGAGACGTGATTGGGAATCAGTTGGACATCGGGTCCGCGAAGTGGCAGCGGGTCCTCTCGTCAGGTTGGCACGAGCGTCCTCGTTCCTGTTGAAATTTTAACCGGTTCCGTCGTCGTTACGAGCTGTTGTCGCAAACGTTCGTGCTTCGGAGGTGCGTGCAGCGAGCATCGGGGCCCGGGAACGCAGTGGAAACGCGTGCGACACGCCAGATTTCGATTCGTGTGCAGATAAGGGAACCGGTATTAGGGGGCCCTCTCGAGAGCCGGCGCGGCGCGGCGCGGCGCGGAGCGACGAGGCGCGCGCGATACACCGTCGCGATTTAGATATCCCAGGCTTTTGTTTACCAACACCGGTTCACGCGAAGACGGCGCCCAGCGTGGACGGACGGACTCGGCCGCGATTAAGATCCGCGAAAAAATCCGAAGAATGCCGAGGTGTTGGCCGATACGATCGGATACGTCTGTCAGAATGCGTGCAACGTCACTTGGAGAGGTCTCGAGTGGGAATCGTGATGTACGATAACGCACCGATTTCAGGTTAATTCGCGAATAGTATGATACTCGTTCAGTTTTCTCGGATCCGACTGTCAGAATGCGTGCAACATCACTTGAAGAGGTCTCGAGTGGTAATCGTGATGTACGATAACGCACCGATTTCAGGTTAATTCGCGAATAGTATGATACTCGTTCAGTTTTCTCGGATCCGAAGTGACGGGGTAGAAGAGCGACCCGGGGCGCGTGCACTCTCTTCAGGTTCTTCAAGGTAGAAGAGCGGATAATTAGCTGCGGGGAACACAAGTGGCGCGGAGAGGAGCTTCTTAGAAACTAGCGTCCACCTTTCGCAGTTCCTTTCGAGGAAACGAAATTGCAAAGAGCCGAGATCCCTTTCAGACCACTCGGACGATGGACCGTTTAGGCATTTAAGTCCCTAATTACTTGTTCCGGGACGATCGCGGCGTTTCTCGACGCACGTGAAAAGAAGTTATTCGACCAAAAGGGTCGACAGAGTTCTTCTTCACGGTTTCTCGGATAGAGAGAGAACCCAGAAATCGCTAGTTTTCACGAGAGGGAAGTATTCGATCGTCAAGGAGATCTAAAGGTCACCGGAGGCCGCGTTCCTAGATCCTCGGGAACGAATTATCCGTTCCGGGAAGAGACCATTGTTTGCCCGACTCTAGAGGCATGTTTGCGTTTCCATAAACAGCGAAATAATTCGGTGTCGTCGGTTTGCCAAAACGTTGTTAGCAGCCCCTTTCTTCTTCTTCGTCTTCTTCGTCTTCGTCCCCTTTCCCGGAAAACAGCATAAGAAGGAACGGGTCTCGCGTGTGCGGCTCTGCTTGACCCCTCGGTCACACAAAAGTCAGGGAAAAATGGCGACATCTCGCCGGGGGGAATTTATTTCTCTAAATCGAACGCGGAGGTTAATTAATCGTAAATAATCGGAGGCGCACCGAGCGCTAGAGCTTTCTCGGTTAAGAGTCGGCGGGACCCGTGTTGTGTCCGTGGTGCGTGCGCAATTAATTAAACCTCCGTTGCAGTTTGCATCTGCGGAGAGCTTTCTCGAAAAACAATTTACCATTGGGGTCAACGGTATCGCGTTGCCCGATGTTTTCTCGTGCGTGCGCATGCCCGGCCTTTATTCGTCGCCCACGAACCCAACGCGCCTTCCACCCGGCGACTAATTAACCGCGATTGATATACGCCCGGTCCCCGCTCGCGCTTGCGTTAGAAAGTCTAATTGCCTAGACCGCTCGGCAAAAGGGGAATGTTATGAACGAATCACGAAATTTATCGCAAACGAGAAACCACGGTTATTTACTCTTCGGTACACGCGGGTCTGATTCACAAGATTTTTTATTAAAACGCGCGCAAATTTCAGTAACAACGCTGCGATTTAACACCGGAAAATTGGGAAACTTATATAAGTGATTCGAAGAAAAGAACAAGATTCAAGGTGACCCCTTGTTTCTTGTATGTAGACTATTTTTATTTTGCTCAAAGATCTATAAATATTGCACATAACTATTGGGTTAAGGAATGTCGTGACGTATTTTTCGTATCCATCTCTTACAAAAATGCGTCATGACTTTTCCAGACTACCCAATATTTATCAGCCGAAAAAATTAATTATTGCTGGTCCGAATCTTAATTTGCAAATTGAGAGTTTGTGCAGCAGCTTCAAGGTGACCCCTTGCTTCTTGCAACATATGCAGACTATTTTTATTTTGCTCAAAGATCTTATAAATATTGCGCATAACTATTGGGTTATGTCGGGAATATCGTGACGTATTTTTCGTATCCATCTCTTGCAAAATTGCGTCACGACTTTTCCCGACAACCCAATAATTTATCAGCCGAAAAAATTAATCATTGCTGGTCCGAATCCTAATTTGCAAATTGAGAGTTTGTGCAGCAGCTTCAAGGTGACCCCTTGCTTCTTGCACCGTATATAGACTATTTTTATTTTGCATAACTATTTATCAGCGTCTCCGAAAAAATTAATCGTTGCTGGTCCGAATCCTAATGTGCAAATTGAGACTTTGCAGCAGCTTCAAGGTGACCCCTTGCTTCTTGCAACGTCTGTACACTATTTTTATTTTGTTCAAAGATCTATAAATATTGCAACATAAATATTGGGTTGTCGGGAATATCGTGACGTATTTTTCGTATCCATCTCTTGCAAAATTGCGTCACGACTTTTCCCGACAACCCAATAATTTATCAGCCGAAAAAATTAATCAGTCCGAATCCTAATTTGCAAATTGAGAGTTTGTGGCAGCACCTTCGAAACGATTTGCTCTCGAGACAGTTAACGCGAAAAGAAAAACGGCATAGTTAACATTTTTCACGAAACGACCGGCTAATCAGAGTAACATTGCTGCAATTTGTTTATCCAGGAATGAAAAGGGTAGGAGGAATCCCCGGGGGTTAATTAATCGCTCGATCGGTGTACACGAATAAGCGCATTTTCTCCTCGAACTGCTTTCTCGATTACTGTTGGCCGCTCTCGCATGCCCGTTTCACAAAACTAATTAGATCGATGAACTGCATGCGCGCTAGCTTTTCGATCCATCCTGAGGTGAGGTCCGCGGGTAGCAATGATTTCGTAAGTCGGTTAATTAAAGAAACACCGTTCACCGGCTCGTTAACGCTCTCGCCCATTGGACGGTTTCACGGCGAAAAAAGAAACTCGGGCAACGGCGAGGCATCACAAAAAATCCGTTCCACTAATAGCGATTCTATGATGAAGATCTTGGAGAACCGTTGCTTCTCGCTTTTTGTTCTCGATGTTCGGTAGCTTGTAAGTCACACTACTTCCTTGCCTAACACCGAATTAGGCGAGAGAAACTGTATTTCTATTTATTCTTGCGGTAACGTGAAAATTAGCTCTATCGAGTGTATATTATTTAATGATATGCAAAATGTAGTATGGTAAAATCAACGGATTTAATGCATT
Source organism: Lasioglossum lativentre (assembly GCA_916610255.1). Classification (NCBI taxonomy): domain Eukaryota; kingdom Metazoa; phylum Arthropoda; class Insecta; order Hymenoptera; family Halictidae; genus Lasioglossum; species Lasioglossum lativentre. The sequence goes on from OU744359.1 coordinate 4,701,169, forward strand.
TAAAACAGAAGAATTTACAAACTCTGTTATATTATTTCCAACCAATTAGTCGTATTGAGAATGAATCTATTTATTCTTGTGGTAACGTGAAAATTAGCAGGCTCTATTGAGTGTATATTATTTATTGATATGCAAGATGTAGTATGGTAAAATCAACGGATTTAATGCATTTAAAACAGAAGAATTAACAAACTCTGTTATATTATTTCCAAACCAATTAGTCGTATTGAGAATGAATGTATTCTATTTATTCTTGTGGTAACGTGAAAATTAGCAGGCTCTATCAAGTGTATATTATTTATTGATATGCAAAATGTAGCATGGTAAAATCAACGGATTTTGTGCATTTAAAACAGAAGAATTTACAAACTCTGTTATATTCTCTGTTTATTGAGAATGAATGTATTCTATTTATTCTTGTGGTAATGTGAAAATTAGCAGGCTCTATTGAGTGCATATTATTTATTGATATGCAAAATGTAGTATGGTAAAATCAACGGATTTAATGCATTTAAAACAGAAGAATTTACAAATTCTGTTATATTTTCTGTTTATTGAGAATGAATGTATTCTATTTATTCTTGTGGTAATGTGAAAATTAGCAGGCTCTATTGAGTGCATATTATTTATTGATATGCAAAATGTAGTATGGTAAAATGAACGGATTTAATGCATTTAAAACAGAAGAATTTAAAAACTCTCTTATATTATTTCCAAACCAATTAATCGTACATTGAGAATGAAAATAAATTTCTATTTCACTCCAGATAGAAAATTCGTATTTTGCATAAAGATTGCTGTCTAGTCATTGCTTGTTGAATGTTGGGCGATCGTTTATTTCATCGGTGATGTGCTTCTCTCAAACTGTCGAGCTTATTAACATAAATCTGTCGAATGATCCCACCGAACGTTAACATTAACTAACCCATCGAAGATTCTATCAGAGCTGAAATAATTAAGCTTCTCAAGTGAACTTTTAACTGATTCGACTTTCCTGTCGAAAAAATGATTTCGAGCTTATTAACATAAACTTGCTCTGTCGGATGATCCCACCGAACGTTAACATTAACTAACCCATCGAAGATTCTATCAGAGCTGAAATAATTAAGCTTCTCAAGCTGATTCGACTTTCCTGTCGAAAAAATGATTTCGCACGAAATCGACTATTTTTCGGAAAGTATAATTCGCCGTGTTAGCGCTTCCCGGATATTAACCGAGCCCATCGGAGCCGGCATGCTAGTACCGTCGTGTACCGTCCGCGCGCGAGCATTTAATATTCAATTTCATTATATAAACTTTAGCCTCTCCGTTGTAGCCGAGGTGGAAAGCGTGTGTAGATACAAAGTAAATGATTCTCGCCTGGCTCTAATGTCCCGTGCGCTCGCAAAGAGCTCTTCAGGTTCAACGAACACTCTTATTCTCGTAGGAAATATCACCGAGATGCATTTAACAGTTCCCAGTGGTTCGCGCGCGCGATAAATCATTAGCGATTGGTAGAAGGAATATCGCTCCGGTATAATATATTATCGTCACTCTGACCATAATTTAGACTCGCGGAAGAACAGTCGACGCAGCGCGCGCAATTAAAATAGTAATAATTTATTATCTTGTTTCGCGGCGACTCGTGTTTACGCGCCAGTGCAACCGTGCAATATATATATATATATATACATATATATATATATCCGTGTTTGTAATTGAAAGAGCGATCGGCTAACGAAAATTCCGACGTCAGAATTTCAGAAGTTGATGGCTCTCGTTATCGACGGGAATAGCGTCGTCGTCGACGAATCGCGCTCTGTCTCTGACGAGTCCGAATCCGACGGACGGCCGCGCATTGAAATCACCGACGCGGCCCACCAACGTAGCCGGAAATAGATCTTCGGGCCGGGATGAAAAAGCCCGTCGGTGCCCGCTATGAAACGCACACCGTTTCGTTTATTATCGAGGCGAAATCTCCTCGTCCGGAGAAACGGCGAGAAAGAGAAGGCGTACGTCTGTTTATCCGTTTTGCTAGAGGCACGCCGTGAATAATTTTGTCAACGTCCCGAAAGCGTCAATCCCCGAATTCCTTTTCATTACCCGCCCGGTTCGTTCGTTACGATGAACGATAATGTTTCCGAACAGCGTGTGCAGGTGATTTCATAATTTAGATGCTCGTCTCTCCCGGGGCCCCGATAAATATTTAACAGCGTTCAAAGTAAATTGTCCGTTACACATTGGACGGTTTTAATCGATTTGAAATATAGCTGGGTTTATTTAATGTTTGCAATTCGCGTTACCGAGAGCGGTCCGACGCTAATGGAATTTTTGCATATCTGTAATTTTTAAACGTGTCAAGTGTTTTTTTTTTTTTTTTAAATTATCGGATGTGAAAGATTAGAAAATGTCGAACGAGCAAAATCCTCTGTAATTATAAATAATCGAGCCTGACATTCTAGATTCGGAATGCTCCGCGGTTCGGATACGTTCGTTAACGTAATCAGAAGAAAGATTGTCGGCCGAGGTGGATCGTTAATTACGACGTGTCATCGTAATACACGATTTCGCACGAAATACACGGGTTCCACGGCTGGGAAGATCTCTCGGGTTTGAACCAAATCCGAAATTAGTCGGGCTATGTGTTTCCCGACGACTCGAAATGTAATCCAGTTATCTCGGGTGATCAGGGTCCATTAAAACGGCCCTGACTACTTTCTCTATCTGAAACGATCGACCGTTTAATGGACACCCCGAGTGCCGGGTTTCGGGGCCGGTTTCTTCGATTTGCGCCGATTCAATTAAAAACGAGGGTGTTCATTCTTCGACTCTCGCATTTACCGTGGACGGCGTTAATTGACGTGACGACCATGGTCATCTGGGTGGAAATAAGTGAAAAAGGAACAAAAGGCGCTCGGACCGGTGTTGTTGGTAGACGGGTAAAAAGATTTCCCAGGTGTCGGTGGAATGCTGTCGGGTTAAAAGTTTACGGTCAGCGCAAATATTTTTCCTTTTAGCCGAGAAAGACGTATCGTTTGTCCCTGGACCATTCGAAAATAGCTTTCCGAGTATCGTATCGTGCGTTTCAGCTTCGAATATAATCGCTCGATAATTAACCCTTGGGATGAGGCACCACCTGAAAATTGCTATGCCATTCTTAAAAATATTGTTGACATTCTTTTTGTTCCTATTTAATAAACTATGAGATATTATAGCAGTTTCATATGTATTTGAAATAAATTCTTCAATACTACTACTCGATAATATTAAATTTTGTTAGAAAATAAACTTCTATATAAATTCAATACTACTCCTCAATAATATTAAATTTTGTTATAATATAAACTTCTATATAAATTCAATATTACCCCCCTCAATACTATTAAATTTTGTTATAAAATAAACTTCTATATAAATTCAATTTTGTTGTAAAATAAACTTCTATTTAAATTCAATACTACTCCCCTCAATACTATTAAATTTTGTTATGAAATAATATATTTTTAAATTCACCGCGCTAAATAGTCCGCATTCCCTCTTTCTATACTTTTCTCTATTTTGTACTCTCTAGAACTAACTTCACTTCTTCTCTGTACCTCAACCGACACGTGCGCGCTTGTTAAATAAAACCTGTGCAATATCAACTACAAGTCTGTGTTTAATTAAATAAGAGTGATTCTGATCCTGAAACACTAACTCTAACAATATGCAAAAAATGAAAAAAATGGTGTAGATTGGAAATATTCTAGAATGGAAAAATCTATCGTTTTTCAGTTAAAGGGTTAACAATACCTCTAGCAAAATACTCGAGGAGTTTATGATATCATAGTTGATCGTAATTTTGTTCTTTTCTGTTGTGTTCAATATAATTAACGCTTATTTTACTAATATGAAGAAATTAATTTCATAATAAAATTTAATATGATTGAGGGATGGTATTACGAGTTACGAATATATAGTTACGAATAATTTCCAAGTAAAAAAAAAAGTGAAAAAATTGTCGCAAGGTTCATTAGTTGTTCTCGATTCGAAATCGCCATCGGTGCTAAAGAGTTACAACCGTGACGCCGATGACACTTCGGCGTGTTTCGTAAGTATGCAGCGCGTCGTGATTATCTCCAAGTTTTCCCTCTTCATTTAAAAGAAGAACGTGGCAAAGAACATTCGAGGACACAAGCGGATCGTAAATTTTTTAACATCTCCGATTAAGCTTCGAAGTGCGACAAAACTCGAAGTGGGTGGTCAGATGTGTGTCCGAGTCGTTATAACTCCTATATCATTGGTCATTATCGCCTCGAAAAAGACTTTCGTTTGGCGTTTCTAGCCGACCTGTTTGGAAGCATCGTAAATCTCCGTCTTGAGATATATCTCTCACCATTTTGACGTTCTAACCAAATTAAAGCTATCGGTGAGGGTTTCCGTAGAAATTGTATAATTTTTTTTTTTTTAACCCTTTGCACTACAATAACGTGTCAGACTCGTGATGAAGATTCTGAACAGAGTCTAATAAATATGTATGTTATTAATTTCCTTTAAATCGAGATTAAATTCTATTTCGGTTGTGTTAATGTACAGTTATTGGAGAGCACGTATAGGGATACAATAGATATAAATTTTCTTTCTTTTTAGGAAATTGCGAACTACAAAAACATTGTAATCATTGAAACCGTAAAATAAATCGTAGGGCAAGGGGTTAATTAGAAAATCTCAGAAGAGATTTATTACAACGTTAGATGAGTACATAAATGGAGTATACAGAACAAGAACACATTCCCTTAAACACACAAATTACAACTTTTTAGGAACGAATTAATATAAAGGCAGACTTTAATATTGGGCCCAGTCAGAAATATGGAAACGTCCAGAGGCAATTGAAATTTTCACTTAGAAAGGTTTTTCAACAGTAGTAATCTTTTTGCGAATCATATAAATTACACTGCCAAAGGACGTGATTAACCCCTTGCACTATCACTTATTTTACGGTTTCAGTGATTAGAACTTATTTGTCGTTTCTAATTTCTTCGAAAAAAGGAAGTTTGTATGTAATTTATACCTATGCAGTCTCCAATGGTTTCAACAACAAGAAAATATAATTTTCTTTCAATTTAAAGTGTAAAGGAAATTAGTAGCATGAATATTTAGTAGACTATCTTCGAAATCTTCGTCACGAGAGTCCGACTCGGTATTATAGTGCAAGGGGTTAAACACACAAGTTACAACTTTTTAGGAACGAATTAATATAAAGGCAGACTTTAATATTGGGCCCAGTCATAAATATGGAAACGTCCAGAGGCAATTGAAATTTTCACTTAGAACGGTTTTTCAACTGCCAAAGGACGTGATTAAGAGTTTCCCACTCGGAGTTACATCTGCGCATAGTCAATGATGCGAATTCGTGCAAGAGAGCCAGCAAGATGATAAAAATTGTATAATTCGATGGATCAACGGCTACAAAGAACTCGATACTCGATTGTTCGAGTACGATAAAGACGATAAACATGTTAATTATTCGAAAGCGGCGAGTCCGCCTCCGAAAGGAACATCTAAGGGATGAAAAAAGACGAGCCGGGGTAAAGAGAGTCGATTTTTTATAAAAGAGGCGCGGGTGGATGTTTATGCAAATGGTCGTCGAATTATCTGTATTCCGTTTCCGTTTTAAATCATTCTGGACGTCCGCCGGTGTCCCTTTAAAAATTACCCAGCAGCCACATCGGGACAGCCAACCATAATCGGGGGAGGGAGAGAAGTGCTCTTCCGCGACGAATATTTACTGCCGGAGAGACGATATTGTACATCGAGAACGACCTTCCTCGCTAATAAGCACAATTTGTGATGAAGGGTTGACTCGACTGTTGATTAAGAATTCCTGTTTCGTGCTTGCTCCTACTTCTCCGGGTGGCTTTCGTTGTTCGGCTTTCGAAGCACCCTACTACGATATTCATAAAGAACAGACGCTACTACCCCCAACCCCCGTTTACAGACAGATTTGCATGAAACTCCCAGAAATAAGCGCGATTGATCAACTATAGCGTGAGTTAGTTTCGCGTGGCGGCCGCGGACGCATCGTAAATGTTACGTCCGATTATTTTCTATCTACGACGTCGAACCTTTTTGGGTTCTTCGTGCACCCAAACCCCTAGCCGCCCCCCCGTGGACGCCAACCCCCGTCGTTTAGCCCCTTCGGCTTCTTATCTTCCACCCCCCCTGCTTTTTTTTCGTTCCTTTGTCTCTAAAATCCAGCTACCACCGGGCCATTTGCATAACACCAGTCGTGCCCCCCTCCCCCCACTCCCGGGGGCAAGCTCGTCTCGCTTTTAATAAGCGCTTTTACTTCATTCCCGATTACCAATTCTTATTTCGTGTCTGGCCTCGGTTTTCCTGAACGGCACACGAGCCACCCTGATCGCGTATTCATAAAGCTCCCAGGATCTCTTTCTTCCCCCCCCCCCTCTCTCTCTCTCTCTCTCTCGCTCTTGGTTACCGATTTGCATGAAAGTCGCGCAGAATCTTCGGAGGAGAGCGAGCCCGAGGCGAGGAATACGCACGAGCCCCCTTCGCTTCGATCACAATGGGAATAGATCCACACGATCCAGGGATCCACGTTTACGCCTTTACGCGTGCAAACTTGGAACACGCGCGCGCACAACCCAATGTCGCGCGTATTATCATAAAGCATTGACGCAACACGTGCCGGGCATGTGTCCGATTTGTCGGCACGTTTTGACGCGCCTTTGCATTCCGAATGGGATTTCGTCCACGGTGTCTTCTCAAAGAGTTCACTGTTGCGGCACTCCATTTTGGGGATCCTCTATGGGGGTAGTACCTGCGGATCCGGTGAAATCGGTGTGCACCTTCTTTTATTGTGCAGGCTTTATTGCCTTTGATAATCCTAATTATTAGCTGAAGAGTGGTTAAATGTTTAATCCTTGGCAACTATATTCCCATTGTAATTTTTGTGACAATTGTCCCTAACTATCATAAAACTGTGTCCTTATTTTATGGCAGTTGCTGGTGGATCATTGAAGAGCTAATTCTTAGCAAGTTTATTATTAGAACGAACCTGTCGCAAATGTATTCGCACATTGTGGTGACAATTGGAAAAATGCTTCGCCTTTGATAATCTTAATTATTAGCTGAAGAGTGGTTAAATGTTTAATCCTTGTATCGGCAATTCCCATTGTAATTTTTGTGACAATTGTCCCTAACTATCATAAAACTGTGTCCTTATTTTATGGCAGTTGCTGGTGGATCATTGACGACCTAATTCTTAGCAAGTTTATTATTAGAACGAACCTGTCGCAAATGTATTCGCACATTGTGGTGACAATTGGAAAAATGCTTCGTCTTTGATAATCTTAATTATTAGCTGAAGAGTGGTTTAATGTTTAATCCTTGGCAACTATATTCCCATTGTAATTTTTGTGACAATTGTCCCTAACTGTCATAAAACTGTGTCCTTATTTTATGGCAGTTGCTGGTGGATCATTGACGACCTAATTCTTAGCAAGTTTATTATTAGAACGAACCTGTCGCAAATGTATTCGCACATTGTGGTGACAATTGGAAAAATGCTTCGCCTTTGATAATCTTAATTATTAGCTGAAGAGTGGTTTAATGTTTAATCCTTGACAACTATATTCCTCCATTGTAATTTTTGTGACAATTGTCCCGTGTTCTGAAACTATCGTAAAACTGTGTCCTTATTTTATGGCAGTTGCTGGTGGATCATTGATGACCTAATTCTTAGCAAGTTTATTATACCTGTAGCAAATGTATTCGCACATTGTGGTAACAATTGGAAAAATGCTTCTGTCCATAAATTTCTGGCAACCATTTTCGATTACACAATCATCGGGGAGGACAGATGTTTCGAGTTCGTAAATAACTTGCACATATGTGCGAATAAAAATGCATACGTGCACCGCATTTATCCACTTTCGACTTTCTTTCGGAGAAACATGGTTGCAAACACACGAGTTCAACAATTTCCGGCCTGCGATTCAATTGTTTACGGGATGTAGAATACTCGAGAATTGTTTTCGCAACATTGTGACCGATACATTGAAATTCCGAGAAAAACTGGTACATTAGTTCAATAAATAACTGGTACATTCGCTAAATAAAAATTTCGAATAATGAATAAAAAATAAAAAGATTTTTATTCATTGTTCGACAGTTTGCGTTTATTACAGTTGGGAGTAGTTGTGGAAAAAATTATTCCAAGTTCGAATAAAGCCACTTGGTAAAAATAAAATGATCTTTATTCGTCGGATAAATTCTCGTCTAATATAATTATTTTAATTTTCTAATAAAGATACTTTTTCTATTCGGACCATCGAATAATGAATAAAAAATGTTTTTCTCTATTATTCGTTATCCGAAATTTTTATGTAGATGAAAATTTTGCATTGAAAGAAAAATTCTCGATTACTCGGACCAGTTTTCGAGATCTCCTTGCTCGAAATCTACCTGAAATAAGCAGCGCGTTCTTTACGATATCTCCGCGAGTGTCCGCGTTACCGGACAACGAGGGAGAGCCATGAATATGACTGAGACCCAGTATTAGGTGCCTTTATGTCGGCACAATGCCGTTTATTATCATAATCTATTATCGCGGCTTACGTGAACGTGCTTCGACTGGTCAGTTACTAACGCGAATCCGGGGTTGCAGTCGATACAACTCGAATCCTTTCACGCTCGTTACTTGATGGTCCTTCGGGGATTGTCCGTGTGAATATCTTCTGCCCGAATTTTTTCATAAAATTCATTCTGCTTGAAAATTTTCATCGTGAATTTTTGGAAGTGCTTCACAAAATTTGTGTACAATTTATTTTCAACCCTTAGCACTCGAGTGGTGACTCTGAGACACTCGGCATTGCTGAACCATTATTTAAAATATTATTTACGTTATTAAATATGTTCGTATGGTAATCAATTAGTAAACAATTAGTTCACAAAATTTGTGTACAATTTATTTTTAACCCTCAGCACTCGAGTGGTGACTCTGAGACACTCAGCATTGCTGTACCATTATTTAAAATATTATTTACGTTCGTATGGTAATCAATTAGTAAACGTTTATAAGCTATCATATCAATTTCATATCCATAATTGTACCAAATCGTACAGAATGGAATTCTTTGAAGAAATGTTTAATTCTTTAGTTGAAATAACTGCAAAGGGTTGAATCGACAAAATCCATCTGTTGTTCGATTTATCCGAAACGAGAAATTGTAGAAAGATTATAGGAAATTAAAAGTAAAAACCAGTTTCTATTTGGTTTAAGTGTAATTGAAGCACAAGCTTTTTATTTCACGGTGTTTTAACGTTGTACTTTCCTGGTAACAGCGTATTATTTAGATATAAAAAGCGTGAACGCTAATACACATCGTAGCTGTGGAATATTCTGCTAAAAAGAAATTACTTTACGATAAATGTTAAATGCCAACAGAATCATCAAGCGTACGGTATATTTGCACAGGTAGAAGATCCTTTACTGTTTCCCCGAACGTAATGTATTTTTTCTCCTTCTAACTAGTCGAATCAAATATTAGCAAAGTTGTAATATTTCATTTTTGTATGCAATATTTCTTTCGTTTAATTTGTCACTGTTTGACGAATGATCTATCGGACAACAATATTATACCGACCATAATGGACCTTGCACTCTGAATTCGCGACGTTAGCCTTAATACAAAATGAATTTAACGATTTCGGCGCAAGGTTCGATCATTTTTTTTAAATGTTTCGCCATTCATGATAACGTGAATTTTTCTCGATCGAAAATATAATACAAAATGAATTTAATGATTTCGGCGCAAGGTTCGATCGAGAACAATTCACGTTATCATCGATGGCGAAACATTTAAAAAAAAAAAATGATCAAACCTTGCGCCGAAATCATTAAATTCATTTTGTATTATATTTTCGATCGAGAAAAATTCACGTTAGCCTTAATTCCGGTATTTCCTCCAGTTTTGTTGTGGACATTGTGTTCCGTGAAAGTAGTGGAGTACGTTTGTTTAACAGTTCGTGTCGGCTTGATTGTAAATCCGTGTAATCCGGCGCTCTTGTAGTATAGACTCCGGTTGGAATATTTGTCCGGGGCTTGATGCTAGGAATTAATTATTCGTAACAAGTCTTAACGAGCTTCCTTTATCCCTCAATATAAACTAAAAACCATCCCGTGGAGAGTAGCGTTCTCCGAATACAGCGTGTATTCAGCGTTCAATTTGATTAATATAAATCAGTCGCGCAGCCGTGTGTGCTGTTAATGGCGCGAGTCAGTTGTATAAGTGCTGGAATTAAATACCGCTTAGCATTCTTTGGATCGGCCACATGAACGATTATACTCTTATCTTGCTCTCGAACATTCATCAAGAGGCAACGCTCGACACACGCGACGACTGCTCGTGGACGAATTGCGGTTTTTGCGTTGCATTATCGCTAATACGCCATGATTTCGCGTGTTTGCTGCGCGCGAAATTCCATCGAGTATTAACAATAATTTCTCCATTTGTTCACGATAGATGCGACACGCGTTACGATCGTTCGCACGAAGCGGTAAACACAATTATATTCTCGAAAGAAAAGTATAACTTAGGAAAATGGCGCATGAAGCGGTAAACACACATATTCTCAAAAGAAAAGTATAACTTAGGAAAATCATTCGCATGAAGCGGTAAACATAATTATATTCTCAAAAGAAAAGTATAACTTAGGAAAATCATTCGCATGAAGTGGTAAACACTATTATATTCTCAAAAGAAAAGTATAACTTGTGAAAATCATTCGCATGAAGCGGTAAACACAATTATATTCTCAAAAGAAAAGTATAACTTAGGAAAATCATTCGCATGAAGCGGTAAACACACATATTCTCAAAAGAAAAGTATAACTTAGGAAAATCATTCGCATGAAGCGGTAAACATAATTATATTCTCAAAAGAAAAGTATAACTTAGGAAAATCATTCGCATGAAGTGGTAAACACTATTATATTCTCAAAAGAAAAGTATATCTTGTGAAAATCATTCGCATGAAGCGGTAAACACAATTATATTCTCAAAAGAAAAGTATAACTTAGGAAAATCATTCGCATGAAGCGGTAAACACACATATTCTCAAAAGAAAAGTATAACTTAGGAAAATCATTCGCATGAAGCGGTAAACACTATTATATACTCAAAAGAAAAGTATAACTTAGGAAAAACGCCGAAAATAGTGGTTTTTACTTTTTTCCAACTACATATAACGCACATCAATTTTTAAAAAATTGAGCAATAATACTTACCGATAATATCTCGTTGCTATATTAAATCTGTAGGTGTGCTCTTTCGATTTCTCTATGAAATCTCCATTTTGTCGATTTTTTTCGTATTTTACAACCAGAGTTTGTATCGGAAATTTCCATCGGAAAAATCTGAAAATGATACCTAACCTGTGGCTCGGTATCCGAAACGTGACAGAATTTTTTCAGAATTTAGAATTGCCAATAACTGGGGAAAATGGGCTAAAAACTGATTTGAGCAATGATACTTAATAATACTAAATTAAATCTGTAGGTGTGCTCTTTTGATTTCTCTATAAAATCTTCATTTTGTCGATTTTTTTCGTGTTTTACAACCAGAGTTTGTATCGGAAATATCCATCGGAAAAATCTGAAAATGATACCTAACGTGTGGCTCGGTATCCGAAACGTGACAGAATTTTTTCAGAATTTAGAATTGCCAATAAATGTGGAAAATGGGCTAAAAACTGATTTTTCGATTTTCCTTAATAACTACCCTTACAGATGAGATACGGGGTTGTAACTTGGCAGAGAGGGGTGTTTTCGGGTAGACTATCGAATGGCCAAAGCTCGATTAAAAACTCGTCGGGGGCGAATTTCACCACCAAACCCTTTATTTTTCTTGGAGTATGTACTTGTAGATACGATCTAAACGATTCGCCTAATGATTGATCGAATTTTCGTAGATTCGTCAACATGGATACAATTTCTGTCCGTCGGTGAGAAGCAACTTTGCGGAAAAACCTAATTTCTATTTTATCCTATTTCATGTGTGCTGAAAAATTGATTTAAAAAATTGTAATTATTATCGGAACATCGACTAGCTATCGAGACTGCTTCGATCAGTCAAGGTCCTAAGAAATAGTTAGGACGTGGCCGAGAGATATTAGTATGGGGTACCATAAGCGGGCCTTCTAGAAAGGGGGCCAACCGATTTGATTCATTGTGTGTCCCTTCTCGAAGGTGTTTATGTTATTTGATAATTACCGCGAGCGGTCGTGCGAGAGAACCCGCTCAGCGAATGGTTGGTCATTAGTGGCTTAATTATATCTTGGCGGCGATTATTCCGGCATTTCTACGTATACAGGCGCAGCAGAGCGGGCGCGTACGCGTTCACGCACACAGGCCCGCTCGTTTACATACCTATATACGGTCCTGAGGGGGACTTAAGGGTGGAGAGGGGGATGAGGTGGGGATATGAGGTGGGGAGGAGAAGGAGAGGGGGGGGTGAAGGCGAATACGAGCATGGTAGACTTTAAAGGCCATCCTTGGACGGACCCTCGTAAAAACGCACTTTGTTGCCTCCTTAAATCCTGATAATTCCACGCTTCGGCTCTACCCGCCGATTACGGCGTAATCGCGTTTCGGCGGGCTTCCCGCCGAGAGCGAGAAGACCTTTTTTCGTTACGAAACGACTGCGTCTCATTCGGATTAATTGCGACGCTTTTGTGTTACTCGGCGACGCGACGCGACGCGACGCGACTCGACGCGACGGACGATTCCTGTCACGCGTCGTACGCGCGCGACCCAATCGATAAGTATCGAATTTCTTGGCCGACGAACGGAATTTGACGAGTACGGTAGAAAAAAAAAGAAGGTGTGCGGCATTCGCTTAGGCGTGAACGCGCCCCCAACATCTGTCTTTTGAATTTTGCGCGCTTACCACCGAGCAATATTTTTTCGCCATTTTGACGATTGCGCTTCGAGTTTTTGGAAATGTGATTTCTCTTTGTTATATTTACTGAAGATTTCTTAAATGTTATTTCTCTGTTATATTTACTTAAGATTTCTTAAATGTTATTTCTCTTTGTTGTATTTAGTTAAGATTTCTTAAATGTTATTTCTCTTTGTTATATTTTCTTAAGATTTCTTAAATGTTATTTCTCTTTGTTATACTTACTGAAGATTTCTTAAATGTTATTTCTCTTTTTTATACTTACTGAAGATTTCATAAATGTTATTTCTCTTTGTTAAATTTACTGAAGATTTCTTAAATATTATTTCTCTTTGTTGTATTTAGTTAAGATTTCTTAAATGTTATTTCTCTTTGTTATATTTTCTTAAGATTTCTTAAATGTTATTTCTCTTTGTTATATTTACTTGAGATTTCTTAAATGTTATTTCTCTTTTTTATATTTAATTGAGATTTCTTAAATGTTATTTCGCTCTGTTATATTTACATAAGATTTCTTAAATGTTATTTCTCTTTGTTATATTTACTTAAGATTTCTTAAATGTTATTTCTCTTTGGTATATTTACTTAAGATTTCTAAAATGTTATTTCTCTATATGTTCGTACGATATTTACAGTTTTGATAAATATATTCTTGATCGATAAAGTTTGTTATTAAAGAATGTCCGATAAGGAACGCTAGTGCGAAATTGGATTGACCGCAACGTTAATGTCGGTGTAACCGAGTCACAATTCGCCGATTGTTAATAAACGGCTTACACTCCGCGAAACCGACAGGTTAGTCTCAAGAATTCAGTTAAACGAAGAAAGAAACGAACGCCGTGATTTAATCCTCGTGGAAAGTCGTCCTCGTGCTTGCGATTTGCATTTGTAAACGCGGCTTAAGTCACGAGAGCACGTTTTCCGGGTTCGACCGGTTATGGTCGTCCTTTTTGTTGCATTATTAGGTTCCTATTGTGAATTAATGTTTGAGCCGCGGAGCCCAGGCAAAGTACTCCGACAAAAGAAAAATAATTTAATAAGTTCAGTGAAATATCCGATACGACGGCAGAGAGCGATACTCTGTTATATTTTTTAATCGCGTCGAATTCGATATTATTCATAAACTTTGTAAACGTCGCGTTCATTGAAACGAAGTTTATTATAAAATTTCCTTACGCCGCATAACAATTATTCTCGACTAATGGCGGCTGTTATATTTCGAAAAATCTTCTATTATCCATCGAACAAAATTGCCACCGAGGAGTTTCGTTACGCATGTAAATTATTCGCAATTACGCACGTCGGCGTTCCATAATTTGAGGAATGCGATAATTTAGGTTTTTTTTTTTTTTTTTAACCGGCCAAAAGGCAATATAAGGTCGCTTCGTGGTCCGAATATGGCCGCCAACGAGGGTCCCCGGGGAATTTTCGGTATAAATGTGATACAGATAATTGCAAAATATTTCCCCCGTTGTTCGGTCATTAACGTAATTATATTTTACCCCTCGAAATTATAGTGGTCCTGATGAAATAGACGCAACGAAAACGATCCCGGGGCGGTCTCTCTCAATCATTTTAATTGTATCTTTTGGATTCTCTAATTTTTACGGGCTCTCGTGTTAGCCGCGCTTGTGAAAAATTAAAGGGACAGGGCTGGCTCCTCGCCGTGTTCGATTTAATTGTGCCGATTTCCGGTCCTGGTGTGAAAGTTGATGGAACACGGCGCACAATGTTGCTCTCTTCTCTCTCTCCCTCTCTCTCTCTCTCTCTCTGGAGTTATATAACCTGAGACCATATATATGTACTAATAGACCCGGCATAGGTATAGTATGTGTATAGGAAAACCCAGAATTCAGTATCCGAAAGATGATGGGACACTGTGACGTCACAAGATAATTTTTTTCCATGTACAGTAAACGCTTGATTCTTGTCCAGAGCGTGGGCACGATTCCTGTCCAGTGCCTACCCACTCCACTACATTAACACCACGAATCGAATGTTCAAACTTCTTAATTTTCATTATTTTTTTATGGGACTTTCACTGGCTTATTTCTGGCATTTTTCTGATTAAAATGACACCAAACACGATATCGTTGCAATTGTATTTAGTGGTTTAATCGACGATGAAAGTTTCGGTCGCAAGGAAGGACAGCGCATCGGAAAGAAAGAGACGCTGACAGTCACGCGAACCGTATTTCATTCTGTCCTTCTCTACGTTCGGCTCTCTATTGAAGTATCGCTCGTATAGCTTGTACATCTTTTGAAAACGTGACGTCACAGTGTCTTTCAGCTGATTTCATCTTTCGGACACGGAAAATTATCTACGCCGTATAGGTATAGTATATGGTCTAAGGTTATAACGATACCGGAACGAACGGTTCGAAATCAGTAAAGCTCGCACGTAACGAAAATCGATGCTCGAACGGGCCCGGCATCGATCGACGCGGTTCGTTGAATCGCTGATCGTCGAGAACACGAAAAATTGAAACAAGGAACGAACGGACCAAGGAAACGTACGAAATTCCAAATCGAAGCTCACGGAACGATTTCGCGGAATTTCGCTTCGGTTGGAACGGCATCCTCGAACGTGTGACGGTTAGCCGGCAAAACAAATTCGCATTCCTGACACTCCGCGACACATAAACTGCAATTTGCGGATCGTTTCAGGTGTGCGATCGCGCTTGCTCGCTCGCTCGCGCCCCCTTCTCTCGTTTTCTTTTTCTTGCCAAAAGTCCGGTGCGTGCACGCGATACCTATAGATTTCTAGCGGGGCACGATTTACGAAGTTGAACGATCTGTTCTTACATTCGGCGATCGAACGCGCTGGCCTGCGAGTTGTACATCGCGAACCCCGTGAAATCACATTTGTAACCGCGCGACGAGACACGACTTAATGAGCTACCCGGGAATGTACGTCATTCCACAGAAATTGAACCGTACGTCTTTGATTTATTATCAATCAAGTTTCTTGATTTTAGTTGATGCTTGGCCCGGAAAATTTACTTAGTAGGAAAATTACTTTATACATTTCAGTTCGGATCTAAATTAATTATTGCACTGAAAGTAACCCTGGACAATTTGTTATTAACTAAGTTTTTAGATTTTTTAATATATGCTTTTCCCAGAAAATGTACTTTATACATTTCACTTCGGATTTAAATTCATTATTGGACTGAAAGTAACAGGGTAATTTCTTACTAACCAAGTTTCTAGATTTTAGTACAGTACATGCGTATACCAGAAAATTGACTTAATAGGAAAATTACGTTATATACATTTCACTTCGGATTTAAATTCATTATTGGACTGAAAGTAACAGGGTAATTTCTTATTAACAAAGTTTCTAGATTTTAGTACAGTACATGCTTATACCAGAAAATTGACTTAATAGGAAAATTACGTTATATACACATTTCACTTCGGATCTAAATTAATTATTGGATTGAAAGTAACCCTGGCCAATTTATTATTAACCAAGTTTCTAGATTTTAATACATGCTTATCCCAGAAAATGTACTTAATAGGAAAATAGAAATTTTATTTTATACATTTCACTTCGGATCTAAATTAGTTATTGCACTGACAGTGACTGGTCAATTTATTATGAACCAAGTTTCAAGATTTTAATACATGCTTATCCCAGAAAATTTACTTAATAGGAAAATTACTTTATACATTCCACTTCGGACCTAAATTAATTATCGGACAGAAAGTAACCGATCAACAATTAAAATTTACCATATATCCTGCTCATTCGAACGACACAACTAATTATACCGAACACGAATAAATCCAAGTGCACGGTTGTGTCCGCGAAGCAAATTAAGATACCACAATTTCGAGCGTAGCGGGCGCGCGCGCTCGCGTTCTTCCGGCACACATAAATCTTTTTCTAATCGTGAATGACAATCGATCGTGGGCTCCGGTGAGTCGGTGTGTGCTGGGAGGCCGATGATTTTTTTTCTCTATCTCTCTCGAGAAGGGTTGTCCAGTTAAAACAGTTTCGATGCCACCACCTAGAAATCTCGTGTCGGCGCCCGCTATTAATAGACGAGCGTGTGGTTGGCGATGCGGACATTAATCGACGTGTCGTTATTCGTGCATACGCGCCGTGCCTGGCATGGAAAACAATATTTTACGCCGGGCGACAATAGTTGTCGGTTGGTCACACTCCGGGTCCTTTCTCTCTTTCTCTGTTCAACCATAGCATTCTCCTTTCCCATTCTCTCTCCGTCGCTCCCGCGGCCGAGCACACCACGCTTATCTCCATCTCCGTTCACCTTTCCTTCCACCGGTGTTCGGGGCCTCTCTCTCTCTCTCTCTCTCTCTCTCTCTCTCTCTCTCTCGCTCTGTCTCTCTCTCTCGCGCTCTCTTCTCCTACCTCTCGTCACGAGCTACACACCCGGGGCCTTTCCTTCGGATGGGCCTGAAACTCTCAACTCTCGGTATCTCATCGTCAGTCCCGTCATGGCAGAACAGACGGACGAAGTATACGAGCCACGTGTGTCCCGGCATGGCATAGCACGGTGGCGGCGGTGTGCACAGTATGTATCTCTCTCCTCCGTTGTCCACGTGTGCATTGCACGCCGAGCAAACTGGACGTAGAGCCCCATTTGAATGCTCGCCGAGTTCCTACTCTAATAAATGCCTTGTAATCTCGGATATCCGGAAGCCGGATACGAACGATTTGTTTCGCGCCGAAAGGGGCCGGGCTATGGTCGAATTTTTCACCAGGATTATCCCGTTTAAAATATAAAAAGGATCCAGGATTAAAATTAAATTCTATTGTTCGTAACTCGCCTGATAATCGAGAGACTGTTGTCGAAATTTCTGCTCGTCACGCCGGGAACCGATATTTCATTGGTTAAGGGGCGGGGAATATATACACCTAGCAGGGTAAACAAAATTCTGAATATATGTACGTGTGAAAAATCAAGATTTCTGATTCCTGAGGATTTTTTGGCCAATTCTGATGACCACGGGGCTTCTCATTTTTGTGAAAAATCAAGATTTCTGATTCCTGAGGATTTTGGCCAATTCTGATGACCACGGGGCTTCTCATTTTTGTGAAAAATCAAGATTTCTGATTCCTGAGGATTTTTGCCAATTCTGTGTATTATGAAAATACCAAAAATTGACGAAGTTATAGCTGAAAGAGTACACCTGTCTGTGCAAATCAAGCCGCTTTCAAGCAACTTTCAAACTTGAAATTTATTGTGGCTATCGTACGCATAATTATCTAATCTTTGTCATAGGATTTTTCCCCTAAGATTCTTAGTTTTTTTTGGACAAAATACGAACGAATTTTTGGCCGAAAATCGCTATTGCAAGTTCAGACGGTCGCCATTTTGTCAAATATGGATATTTTCGAAATCGGCTATGACAAAGACAAGACTGTACTATTTATTTTACAATCCACTGTGTGTTTTTTTATTACAGACAATTTTTGACGAAATGCCACTGGTCACCGATTTTGGTGTTTTTCTTGCGGTACTATATTAACGACTACTACGGGAATTTTCATTATAATTAAATAGAAAAAATACTAAAACATTCTCGAAAGAGTATATTTTAAACCATAAAAAACCGATCCGATAGTTTCAATAGTTTCCGCACAAAAAATTCCCGAAAATCAGCATTTTTTCTCCTTTCTAGGTGTATACATATTCCCCCTTAACGCTAGAAAAACTGACTGCTTTTGGGCAATATAGGTATAACACACATATATACCGGAATTGAAGGAGGGGGGAGGTAACTACAATTATTAATAAACGCATTTATATGTTGTACAAAATTCTAAGAAATTGTGTCATTATATACATAATTGTTTTTCTAATTGAAATTAAAAAGCAGTCAAAATGACATCCTTGGGCAATCTAGCGTTAAATCGATTTTAACAATTTGAGAGGCGAGCTTTAGTAAACGCAGTTTCATACGTTTCATAGACGCGTAGCGGTAAAGGGCCTAATCGAAATCGATCCGATTTGTTTGGCGGAGATGGTCGAGAAGCTCCGGTCTTCGATGCTTTTGTCTCCTAATCTTTAATCCGCAATCAGGGCCTATTGTGCGTGGGCATCGGGACTGAAATACGCGCGCGCGCGAGCGCGGACGACGTTGTGTGCTCGTGGATATACGCTAAGAAGGATTAAAATCATCAGCGAGAAAGAAAAAGATGTATCGAGGCTGATGGACACCGGGGGAAATAAAAGGGAATATTCAAAGAAACCACGAGGACCTGTTATACGGGTTTTTATTAAATATTTTTATCTCTCTGAGCAACAATTCATCCGTATCGAATTTTTATATTGGAAGAGAAATTGATTTTAAAGTTTGATAAAAAAATATTTTTTCAAGCACACACCACTGGTCAAAGTGTTGAGTAAATATTCGAGCATAACTAAAATAACATAACTCAGCAACATAAAAGAACTCAGCAACATAAAATAACTCAGCAACATGAAAGAACTCGGCAACATAAAAGAACTCAGCAACATAAAAGAACTCAGCAACATAAAAGAACTCAGCAACATAAAATAACTCAGCAACATAAAAGAACTCGGCAACATAAAAGAACTCGGCAACATAAAATAACTCAGCAACATAAAATAACTCAGCAACATAAAATAACTCAGCAACATAAAAGAACTCAGCAACATAAAAGAACTCGGCAACATAAAAGAACTCAGCAACATGAAATAACTCGGCAACATAAGAGAACTCAGCAACATAAAAGAACTCAGCAACATAAAAGAACTCGGCAACATAAAATAACTCAGCAATATAAAAGAACTCAGCAACATAAAATAACTCAGCACAACTGTTAAAATTATTTAATTCAACAAGTGGGGGGCTAACTTCTAGGATGTTTCGAAATACTCTGGGTTAGGCGATTTTTCTGACCAGTTTCACCAGTAATTTTTCTTGTCTACCGAATTAGCATGCGATTCTTTGTCCGAGAAAAGACGAATCAACTGACGCCTGCCGGGACCGGTGATCATTTGGTAGAGGGGGGAAGAAGAAGGATATTCAAATAAGTTGATTCGTTAGTCTCCGGGATTAATTTGCTACGACGGTATCGGATGTGCCCTCGCATTCATTAGGCGGTCTGTTGCTATACTTCTTCGTAGTACGAGTCGTACATAGGGAAAGGGCTTGCGCTTCTACGGTTGTCCTGACGAGTTTTGTGGGTCTGCCACGTGGATCACGATGACTGCACAGCGACGACCCTATCGATTCACTCGCCCTGTACACTGTCTGAGATATAATTACCAGCACCGCGGTCTCTCGTGTAGTACGTCGTCGATGAGACTCGAAACTGTCCGGACACTGTCACGTTCGAAAATTCTTCGGAAATTCTTCGACCGATTTTAACACCAAACCTACGGTCAAATCACCGGTTTTCTATTTCATAGTTATTGAAATTTATAATAACGCTTTCGTGGGAAATTATTGAATTGACTTCTTCGTTTAAGCACATATTGAAAACCGTACAAAGTTTATGTAAATTCAATCTTCTCGTTTCACTTTTATATGAACTATTTTTCATTGTTCATAATTGTAGAATTAGAACAGGTACATGATTTAAGTAAATTCAATCTTCTCACTGCTATAAGGTGTTTCACTTTTATATGAACTATTTTTCATTGTTCATAATTGTAGAATTAGAACAGGTACATGATTTAAGTAAATTCAATCTTCTCACTGCTATAAGGTGTTTCACTTTTATATGAACTATTTTTCATTGTTCATAATTGTAGAATTAGAACAGGTACATGATTTAAGTAAATTCAATCTTCTCACTGCTATAAGGTGTTTTTCACTTTTATATGTTTCGTGCTTGGTAGGGTTAATAGTGTGCTTGTATCGATCGTATTTGTTGTTAATACAAGTAAAAGTTCTTATAATAAATTTTGTCAAGTATAATTTTAAATAGTAATTATTTTTTAAAATTAATATTAATGCTTTACAATGCAATTTTGCAAATTAACAGAGTAATTGCGACGTATCGATCTTCGTTTAGATCATCTTCAGGGGTTACTAGAATTGCGTCTGTGAAAATTTTGAAATTTAGGAATACATAACAAAAAACACAAATTGTAATTTATATTATTGAAGAAGGGGTAGGTTTAGTGTTAAACTGCTAAATCAAGTGGAAGTTTTATTGCACACATATATTCGACGATCCATACGAGCATGATCAAGAGTTTTCTTCGTAGTCAAGTAAACTAACTAAGATGGAGGAAGAAAATCAGAAATAAAATTCATGAAAACAGTAGACAGATCAAGAGAACATATGTATTTACAACTTACCAAAATGATTAACACTATACCTACCGAGAGCACTAAAAGCGATTAAAATGTTTGAGCTGATAAAAATATATTCTATTTAGATTTTGTGAAAATGAAAATGAAAATTTTTAAAATGAAAATTAGTAAAATGAAAAATATAGAACGAGAAGTGTTAGAACGTATAAGATATAGAAGGTATAGAACAGAAGTGTAGTTAAAGAAAGAAATTTCTTGATCGACTTGGAAAATTTTCAGTTCTCCAGTTTCGTAATGAGTATGCTGCGGATCTTTATGCAAAATAAAAATTGTCTACATCTATTGCAAGAAATACATACTAAATTGAATGTTATTTCTTCCCTTAATGATTTTAACAGAGGAAAAATCATATATTGACATCTTCAATATTAAAAATTTTCAATTTCATTTACTCAATTTTGCTATAAATGCATAAAGATCCGCAGTCCAGTAATGAGGGGTATGATAAGAGAAAAACGGTTTCGCAGGCGTTTATTTCTGTACGTGGAATTGCTTATTCGGCCTTATTTTCATGGGGCAGGAGGAAAGGAGAAGGGATGTCCGTTCGTAGAGCTTTGTCTCCGCGTTATCTGTATCTATAACATTTACGGCTTTGTTATTGGCGCACGGATAAAAATGCTTGAAACGAACATCGCGGGTCGTGGCCCCGGCGCGTTCGTTCGTAACAGGGTGAGAGATCAGATCGCGGATAAGATGTGTCCGACCAGCAGATAGCCATTCGGGCCCCTTCCATGTCACAACTGGTCTGGCACGTTTTGCATTGCGTTCGTTCCGCCAACCCCTCCGGGCGAGATCGAGGTTCCCGTGATTTTTCCGTTCTTGCTACGGCTCAGGATTCACGATCTCTGCCAGTGTCTAATGCACGTAAACAACGTTTTCGGCCCTTTTATTAACGCGTGTTCGATCGATGAATTTCAGTTAGATCCGCGAATTTAAATTATCATCGCGGCCTGTCACAACCGACGGCTTAATACCCGGCTTCTCTAGATAGTTCACGGAAACGGATCCGTGACCATTCCGCGTCGTTCTTTGGAATCGTCAACTTGCTATAATTAAACCGGACATGCACAATTTACCCGTCCTTCGTGGCTAAATTCTTGAAAACGTACACTGACTCGCGGAATTGCTTGCGCACTCATTAAACAGCAATTAAGTAATTAAATCGCTCCGCGATGTTTCCTTGTTTATATTCCTTGCGTTCGAATATTATTTTTTTTGCCCTCGGAAACGAAATAAATTCTGCGAATGATGGTTCATCCTAAAATTGAACAACCCTTCTGAATTACTGATTAAGTTAAATTGGACTACTAACAGGTCTACAAGATGTAAAAATTGTGTTATGTCTGGGTTAGGTCTGGGTTAACAGGTATACAAGATGTAAAAATTGTGTTAAGAAAAAGAAAGAGTTGATAAATAATCATCGTCGAATGGTTCATCGTAAAATTGAACAACCCTTCTGAATTCCTGATAAAGTTAAACTAGACTACTAACAGGTCTACAAGATGGATAAATTGTTAAGAAAAAAAAAAGAGTTGATAAATAACCATCGTCGAATGGTTCATCGTAAAATTGACCAACCCTTCTGAATTCCTGA
Source organism: Lasioglossum lativentre (assembly GCA_916610255.1). Classification (NCBI taxonomy): domain Eukaryota; kingdom Metazoa; phylum Arthropoda; class Insecta; order Hymenoptera; family Halictidae; genus Lasioglossum; species Lasioglossum lativentre. Next base: position 4,724,031 of record OU744359.1, read on the forward strand.
TAAAGTTAAATTAGACAACAGGTCTACAAGATGTAAAAATTGTGTTAAGAAACAAAAAAGAGTTGATAAATAATCATCGTCGAATGGTTCATCGTAAAATTGACCAACCCTTCTGAATTCCTGATAAAGTTAAATTGGACTACTAACAGGTCTGCAAGTTGTAAAATAGAGTTGATAAATAATCATTGTCGAATGGTTCATCGTAAAATTGACCAACCCTTCTGAATTCCTGATAAAGTTAAAATTAGACAACAGGTCTGCAAGATGTAAAAATTGTGTTAAAAAAAAAAGAGTTTATAAATAATCATCGTCGATTGTATATTGTAAAGCGGGTCTGTCGTCCAAGGGTTAAGAATGTTGGTAATTATAATATCTTATTAGCTGGCCGAAGGCACGAGGATCATTTCGGTCGTTTTGCGTTTGGCTGTTTTTTGCGGCGGGGATTTTTTAAAGGATTATCTAAGTTGTTCATTTTTATTTAAATATTCGAGTGGTGAGAGCGAAATGTTCGAATTTTTTGTAGCACAACCTTGTCCGAAGACAGCGACCTCCGTTGCTGTGACTTAATGATGTAGCGTCAATTCGGTGTGGGCGCCGCTTGCGCTCTGTCTCTCTCCGTTCCGTGTCTCTCTCGTTCTCTCTTTCTCCTTCCCACCTTTCTTACTCTCCCGCTACACCTCGCATATTTGGCGCGTGATGTCGCGACCAGATTGGTTCGACATGCTGTACGAATGTAAAGGTCGGAGCCGTGAACGAACTGTGTTCGTGAAGACGTCGCGTCGCGTCGCGTCGCGTCTCGTCGGAGCGGATCCTTAAACTGACGATGAGATGGCGCAAATCGGAGCGGACGTACAATAGCACTTCCTTCGTTTAATGTCATGAGACCAGGAACGATAGTTAGAGCCAATTAAATCCTAATCTCGCGACGCGGCGCGGCGGCATCATTGTGACGCGTACCTTGAGAGACGTAAACTGGATAAGATTTAGGCGAACCGAACAATACATAGTCCAGGATCCAGGGTCCATTTTTTTACAATTGATTACTATCAAGCTAATTTTCCGTGAGCAGCTTCGTTTTGATGAGACGCCCAACTTTTGGACAAACTGTAACGAATTATTCATTCAACAAACTGTTAGTCCAGGATCCAGGGTCCATTTTTTTACAATTGATTACTATCAAGCTAATTTTCCGTGAGTAGCTTCATTTTGATGAGACGCCCAACTTTTGGACAAACTGTAACGAATTATTCATTCAACAAACTGTTAGTCCAGGATCCAGGGTCCATTTTTACAATTGATTACTATACCAAGCTAATTTTCCGTGAGTAGCTTCGTTTTGATGAGACGCCCAACTTTTGGACAAACTGTAACGAATTATTTATTCAACAAACTGTTAGTCCAGGATCCAGGGTCCATTTTTACAATTGATTACTATCAAGCTAGTTTTCCGTGAGTAGCTTCGTTTTGATAAGACGCCCAACTTTTACAAAAATTCTCGATTGTGGTAGCTAACAGGGGTAGCAGGGATAAAATATGTCGATTTGACGATTCTAAAAAATTTATTACTAACTGGGTTTTTTAAATCCCAAGATAATTATCTAAATTATTCGAGAAAAATATTTGTCCTACAAAATGTATGGTTTGATCAACGAGTCCCCCCCTCCTTCCAACATGTGGCGATAATGAGGTCATCAAAAATGATTACTAACCAGCTGATTTTTTTACTGTTGCTTAGTTAATATTTATATAAAACAGCCACATTGTCCTAATTGCGTGGTACGTTATCCCGGTCCTACACTCAGAAATTGTTAATACCACAAGACCATTTTTCTTATTACTAACTGTAGGACAAAAATATCACATAATAGGTTAGTGTGTTCTCTGTCCAAACAATCGAGAATTTTTGTAAGAGAAAAAGTTGGCGTCTCATGAAAATGAAGCTACTCACGGAAAATTAGCTTGATAGTAATCAATTGTAAAAATGGAAATTGTTGAATGAATAATTCGTTACAGTTTGTCCTTATCCCTCCGCTGTATATCGAATTAGTCAAATATGAGATTTTCGTGATATTTCTAACGAGCAGTTGTTAAAGTTTATTGCTATTGTCAGATATATCTAATCGAGAGATACGTGGGGTTGCAGCAGAGAAGGCGAAATAACAATTTTTTCCTTGTACTTACATTTTGCAATTAACGAGTAACGTTAAGCTTGCAACCACGCATGTTAATCGTTATTACGTAAGATGGTGTATTATCGGGCAATTATCAATGTTACATACGCGGAAGCTTTTTTTATCGATCGAAACAAATCGACCAGCTCTCCGTACCATTAATTATTTTGCTTTATCGACGAAGCCTTTGGCGAGACTGTCATACGGACAAATCCAATGATATAGTCGGTGCCGTCTCGGTTCTCCGATATAAACTTTCATTTCGATGTCTCTATGAGTCTGTTCTCTGTTTTTCCATTACTGTGAATCGCGCGCTTGAATAACCATCGCAGTCGTTCGACAATTTTAATGGGGCGGTTTTTTTTTTAAACGGGGGTGTAATAACATTGGAAACCACTGTTTTATAGAGTCATATTCACTTCGGACACGGTATGCGAGTTAAACCTATTAAAATTACAGCGTGTAATTAAATTATTAGAGCTACAGCACGAAAATCAATATCTCATCCGCGAATTACCTGCAGTTGTATATTTGCAATTCGCAAGCTTAAATAATGTATCCCCCCTCTTAATAATTTTAACCCTTAGCACTGGCGACTCTGAGGCAGCACTGAAAATTGCTATGGAATTCTTAATAATATTGTTCACATTATTATGTATTTAATAAACTACATATTACATGAGATGTTATATCCCAGTGCAAAGGGTTAATAAATCGGCAGTAATACAAAAATATTCTTCCATTCGATTGTCCGCAGAGTTGGGCGAAATTTTCATCTGAATACAAATTTCGAATAACGAATAAAAAATTAAAAAATTGTTATCCATTATTCGGTGGTTCGCGTTTATTAGATTCGACGATAGTTGTGGAAAGATTTATATTCGAAGCGTCCGAATAAAAGATGAAAAAATTATTCGTGAGTTCGAAAAAAAATTACCTTTATTCGTCTATAATTCGTCTATAATAGAATTCGTCTATAATTCGAATTCGTCTATAATAGAATTCGTCTATAATTCGAATGCGTCTATAATAGAATTCGTCTATAATTCGAATTCGTCTATAATTCGAATTCGTCTATAATTCGAATTCGTCTATAATAGAATTCGTCTATAATTCAAATTCGTCTATAATAGAATTCGTCTATAATTCGAATTCATCTATAATAGAATTCGTCTATAATTCGAATTCGTCTAAAATTCGAATTCGTCTATAATAGAATTCGTCTATAATTCGAATTCGTCTATAATAGAATTCGTCTATAATTCGAATTCGTCTATATTCGAATATAATTGTTTATATTCGATGCTCGTCGAATATAATTATTTACATTAGATGCTCGTCGAATGAAGATACTTTTTATATTCGATGCTCGTCGAATAAACATACTTTTTATATTCGAACCATCGAATAATTTCTAAAAATTTGTCTATTTGTTTAATTCGTTATTCGAATATTTTTATTTAGATGAAAATTTTTCTCTGATTCTCTACACAGTTTTCTTCCTCAATTTTGTGTCACAAAGTCTCTGTATCGAGCACCCGCTGTATTATCGGAAACTCCATTTTCCCGACGATGGTCAATGACGTGTACAGCTCGCGTAGCATTTATAGCAGAGGAGGCTATTCGCTGGAAGTTGCTCGGTCTAACGATCCGCGCATTAAAATTAGAAGAACGCCGTTAGTTGACAGTTGTATCGTATACTTCGCGATGAGATGTCCATCGACGATTGTTCGAAAACGAACGGTTCAGTGCGACGAGTCGGAGTCGAACCGATGCGGAGCGGTGCGACGAGTCGAGACGAGGCGGGTACGAGGCAAGACGAGGCGAGGCGAGGCGAGGCGAGGCGAGGCGAGCAGTCGGCCTCTTCTTGGCTTCTTTTACTCGTTCGGTGAATCCAGTGGAAGTGACGCCCAGCGGGTTCGACCGACAGCCTTGAGGTGTCTGTCGGTGATTTAAAACACTAGGAGCTTGCAATGTGTCGCCGATCGAATGAACGCTTACACACAAAGGTCCTCGGCGGTCCCCCCGTCTGTGTATGTGTATGCGCGCATACCGCTCGGAAACTCACCAATCGTAATTCTTTAAGACAAGATCGGTTGAGTGATGGTGGAACGATTCCCCCGAGCTCTTCTGCCCGGTATCGACGTTTGCATGAATCATTGCCCGATTTTCATCCGACGTCGGCTGCTCTCTCAGCCTTTAGTGGATCGAGGTCGTCGATCGATGCTCGATCATTTGTTGGAAAAGCCAGCGCCGCGCGGCGCGCAAACCGCTCTCTCGCTCGCTCCCTCGCGGAAAACCGGTTCACCGATTGTTTAATTAAGCGACGGAGTCACCGATCTCCTCGCGATCGGACGGACGTTATCGGCCATTGTCATTTTACGATTCGCCTCTCCTTTTTTTCTTCCTCCTCCTCCCCTCCCCTCCTACCCTCTTCACCTCCCCTCCTACGCTCTTCTCCTCCCCTCCTACGCTCTTCACCGCCCCTCCTCTCCTCTTCCCCCTCCTTCTCCTACTCCTCGGTGTAGATATCTCTCAATGAATACATCAGAGTGACGTTTATTGACGTCGCGTCGTTCCTCTGTAACAGCGGATCGGCTTCCCCCCTCCCACCCCCGATGTTTGTCTATTAGAAGTTTCGCGTTTAATCGAGAATGCGGTTAATTTACGCGCGTCCACGTGGACTCTGCTTTTTTCGTGTCCGCCACGTCCATTTGCGATTTCATGCGTAACGCTCTCGATCGTCGATACTGCGAGCGGTCGGCGAGCCGGGATCTCGCGACACATACCCGTGTTTAAATATTATCGCTAATCATACGCGACAGATTATTATTATACTGTGTTATTACGGAATGCGAATTTTTGCCATTGAAAACCGCACCGCGAAAGAAATCGTTATCTTAGCCGGCCCGTAAAAGTGTTTGACAAATTTTAATGAACACTAAGTGATAGCGGGGATATTTATATCCGCTGTTTATTTCTACGAATCGCCTTGCTGACGTTACGCGCTTCTAATGTAAATACATTGTAAAAGCTTTTCGGTGGAAATATTCGACTGTTTTGCATAGGCACGAATGAGAACATTTAAATAATTCCGTGGTTTATGGGTACGCGATAACGACTATTTATGAATTCACGTTTCTGCAAAAATGTTGCTTTTTAACCCTTCGCACTCGGAGCTATTTTAAATCGAAAATTAAACATTTCTTCCGACCTAGAATAATTCCATATGATATTTTTTCATCTTGTGGATATGAAAAATTGATATAATATCTAATACAATACTTAAATATTTAGTAATTGATTAGATAGTACCATATTTAATAATAACGGTTTTCCTTATTTCGATCGACAATCGTTGAATAAATCTAATTTGCAAAAGTGCTTAACAGTTAACAAATGATCGTACCAGTGCGCCAATAGCATTAATTGGATTTTTATTTAATAATGTAAACACTATTGTGAATAATGGTAGAGCAAGCTTAGCTCGAGCGCTAAGGGTTAAATTATTTTTGCTAATTTTGCTTTCTCAGTTTATTCGTTTTAATCTTATCCTGCTTTCAATAATTTATAAACGTTTATTTTTATTCAGACCAAGCGTGAAATTCTCAACAGAAATTATCCGAGCTTGGAAAATGCAAATAATCATTGGCGTAATTGTTGATTGCTAATGGGAGAGATCGGTTATTCTCCCAGCAGAGACCGGGTGAAAAGAGGAAGAGATCGGTTTGGCTAATTCAGGGAATAGGCGGCTTAGAATGTAACTCGAACAGAGCTCTCGTACACACGCTGAAAAGACAGAACCAGTTCTCTCAGCTACCTTATGCATGAAATCGATCAATCGTTGTGGCGAAACAAGATCGGTGTTTTAGTTCGTTCCACCGTTCGAAGTTTATATGAATCATTAGCTGACTTTTGTCGTGCTCGGTGTCACGTTCTAATATACAGCCCCTTTTCGTTCTTTAATCGCCGCAGGAATTTTCCCCTGGATTTTTTTTTTCTATAATTGCGAGAGGTCGTATTTCGTCTTACCCTCGTGTGTTTTCTTTTTACGAATATATTTATGTATTCATGGTTTCTATTTTTCTAATGTCGAATGCCTTTTCGAATTTATTCGTGTAACATTACCTTCTAAAAATAATTTTCGTTTCCATTTTCCAAATTTATTGTAGGAACGAACCTTCTTCGCCGCTTTTGTGCGATGACAATTGTCTACACGAATATTTATGTATTCGTGGTTTCTATTTTTCTAATATCGAATTCCTTTTCGAATTTATTCGTGTAACATTACCTTCTAAAAATAACTTTCGTTTCCATTTTCCAAATTTATTGTAGGAACGAACCTTCTTCGCCGCTTTTGTGCGATGACAATTGTCTACACGAATATTTATGTATTCATGGTTTTTTTTTTTCTAATATCGAATTCCTTTTCGAATTTGTTCGTGTAACATTACCTTCTAAAAATAACTTTCTCGTTTCCATTTTCCAAATTTATTGTAGGAACGAACCTTCTTCGCCGCTTTTGTGCGATGACAATTGTCTACACGAATATTTATGTATTCATGGTTTCTATTTTTCTAATATCGAATTCCTTTTCGAATTTATTCGTGTAACATTACCTTCTAAAAATAACTTTCGTTTCCATTTTGCCAAATTTATTGTAGGAACGAACCTTCTTCGCCGCTTTTGTGCGATGACAATTGTCTACCTGCTGGAGAATTATCCCCACCAAGCAGAAACAGAAAGATACAATAATGCGTTACCCGTTAATTACCCTGGCAGGTCATAATTGATTAAACTTTATTGCCTGTTCGGGCTTTCGACCGCCGTAGTATGTACGAGCTCAGGGTACCGTCAGGTACTACTTCACAAAAAGACTATAAGCTGAACCTGCAGTTATAATGTTTTTACACACCTTCATAGTACAATCAGCAAACGAGGAGAACAAGGGAGTTCTTATTACCTGGCTACACCTTTTCCCGCATATTTAAACAACGCGCTCCAAGTCGTTCGCCGTCGACGAATATTTCTAACGAAATGTAAAATTTAATTACAAGGAAAGTTGTAATTGCGCGCAGTACAGTTTTTCTTATTAGGAACTTGTCCCGAAGGTTGCGTTATAATTACATATTAGGTGTCGGAGAAAGTTGTTCGTATTGGTGATCCTTTCTTTTCGTTTCTTCCTGGAGGCTGTTAAAATCGCAAAAGTAGTCTCGACTAATCTGTAATCTAAACATTTATATTAAATTAGAACGATCGACTTCGAATTAAACGAAACTCTAGATTAAAATTAAGATAATCTGACACAACATTGAGAAGGCAAATAGGTCCGTAAAACATACATTAATCATTAGAGTCCGGATTTTATGCATTTATGGTAAAAATGAGTACGTGCAATTTAGAACAGTGAAAAAATTAGAAGACTTTAAGTGTATTAATATATTATTTTCAGTATATTAATATGAATCAATATTTAGCTCCTGTGTTGCAATTGCAATATTAGTATAGTACAGTATTAATATATTATTTTCAGTATATTAATTTGAATTAATATTTAGCTCCTGTGTTGCAATTGCAATATTAGTATAGTATTAATATATTATTTTCACTATATTAATATTTAGCTCCTGTGTTGCAATTGCAATATTAGTATCGTACAGTATTAATATATTATTTTCACTATATTAATATGAATTAATATTTAGCTCCTGTGTTGCAATTGGAATATTAGTATGGTACAGTATTAATATATTATTTTCACTATATTAATATGAATTAAGATTCAGCTCCTGTGTTGCAATTGCAATATTAGTATAGTACAGTATTAATACATATATTATTTTCACTATATTAATATTTAGCTCCTGTGTTGCAATTGCAATATTAGTATCGTACAGTATTAATATATTATTTTCACTATATTAATATGAGTTAATATTTAGCTCTTGTGTTGCAATTGCAATATTAGTATAGTACAGTATTAATATATTATTTTCACTATATATTAATATGAATTAATATTTAGCTCCTGCGTTCCAATTGATGCACAAACTCTTTATTTTGCATATAGATCCGGAGTCTATTAATCATCATCAGATCGACTATACTACCTAATAAATTATACAAAGACTAACATAATCGTTGTACTATTATTATACCATCATCGGATATGCTTCGAGTACTTCTTCAAGGCGATTTTCATTAAGTATCGATCAAGATCGAAAACTCTCGAAGACGTTGAAATTCGTGGTGCCGAAACACAATGCTGCGGATCTCTTTGAGTAGTCGACGCAGAAGCGTATACGCGCTTGTGAATTCCATCGAGCAGAACGCTCGTCGCGACCTTCCTTTCACAAAGTGCGCACAAATCAATGTAGACACGCCACCGTCTTACGCACAGAAGTTGTATATGCTCGGTTATTACATCGCTCCGCGGGAACCCCGTTTTTTTCCCAACCTTTTGAAAGATGTCCGTCAACTTGGGAGAAGCGTGCCCATACAAGAACTGAAAACGTTTGCGAGCTGTTTCGCCACTCTTCGACAAGCTAAAATATGAGGGCCGTTTAGAGCTGACAACCGGGAAACAATTCCACCAGGAAAATTGAGGAAAATTGTGGAAAATTGACAGTCACTTGGATATACCGCTTCTCAATTTTCGATCATTACATTTCTATTTGATTTATACGATGATCCTGAGCAGATTAAACCATCTAGAGCTTAATTTAATTTAAAATTGTTTTTTAGTGCTTTTCAGTGTTCCCAAAGAATTTTTACAATTTCCATTGAAGGGACTTTTTCGAAAAGAAACTGACAGTGAAATATTTGTTCTTGTAAAGCACTTTTCGTGTCATTACAGGCAAGTTTGTGATAAGTGTCCGAGTTTATGTTAGAGCTTAATTTAATTTAAAATAGTTTTTGGGTGCTTCGGTGTTCCCATTGAATTTTTATAATTTCCATCGAAGGGTCAACGACTTTTTCGAAACTGACAGTGAAATATTTTTTGCTTGTAAAGCACTTTTCGAGTCATTACAGGCAAGTTTGTGATAAGTGTCCGAGCTTATGTTAGAGCTTAATTTAATTTAAAATTGTTTTTGGGTGCTTCGGTGTTCCCATTGAATTTTTATAATTTCCATTGAACAGCCAATGACTTTTTCGAAAAGAAACTGACAGTGAAATATTTTTTCTGACTTTTCGAGTAATTACAGGCAAGTTTGTGATAAGTGTCCGCCGAGTGGAGCGTTAAGAATTTATAATATTGTCCTTCGAGTGCGTGTATTACAAGCAAACAGATGCACTTAACATATTAGAGCATGATATGCGGCTACGGCAATAACTGAGAGGGATGTGATCGGACATATGGACGCTCCGTCGTCGCACGAGAGGGCAATGTATAGGTGCCTGCGTGGGTTCATCAGCATGAGAACGTATTATGCGTTGCATGTACTTACTTACTACTACACCGCTTCTTTGCTCCTTTAATGAGGGGACATAATTGCTAGGGTTAATAGGAGTCGGTGCTGGCTGCGTGATATATTATTAACCCAATCGAAGTCGCAATTTGGCAGCTTCTCGAGCCGCTTGTTGCCAACTTGAGAACTCAAGGTGATCTTGATATATCGTTCGTACGCATAATTTTCGCTTGAAACTAAAAATTCCGTTCTATAATCTAAAATACTCGAAATTTTCAATATTTCGCTTTGAAAATAATGTTGAATATTCTAAGAAAATTCTTTAACTGTTAGAGTTAGTGATCCTGATCCCGGCTGTACAAAGGTAGCATAATCATTTGTCTTTTAATTGAGGAATGAAAGGGGGACTGAAATATAAACTGTTTCAATATTAAAAAATAAAATTAAATATTAAGTAAAAATGCTTACATTTTTTTAAGGGACGATAAGACCCTGTAGAATTTTCTAATTTAATTAAATTTAATAACATGTACTCAGCCGGGATCAGTCTTATTTTAATTTAAACACAGACTTGTAATTTATCTTTTGTACAGGTTTATTATAACGAGCGTGTAGGTACGTTTCGGTTGAAATACAGAGTGAAGAAGAAGTAGTTACAAGTACAGTTAGTTATAGTGTCCGCGGTGAATTTAAAAATATAGAATTTATTTCTTAATATTAACAATAGGGTGATTGAATTGTTAAGCATTAAACAGATGCTATTCGCAATCTGTAACATGTTATTTGAACGGAACCATTCGAAAGAAACAGAGTTTCCTTTGTTACGCGAGAAAACCAGTGCAGGTGTGACTCCGGCTTTACCTGTTCCGAGAAAAGAGGGAATTCACAAAAATGTCATGTTTGCTAAGACCACAACAGTTTCAATTGACAAAAGGTCTTCTATATCCTGAGACAAAAATCCAGCTGTACATAAATGTACAATTGAAAATAAAATCATAGAAAAATTCTCTCCCAAGCTAAATACCAAGAGAGAGAGAGAGAGAGACAGTACAAAAAAATTAAACGAAGCATGTGATTCGAAGAGATCACCAAAGTTCCGAAAACGGAAAGCGAAAGAATGGAAAAGGAAACTGTAAGACGGAAAAAACCTGAACAATAAAAACCAAGAGAATGAAAGAGCCCGGAGAGGGCCGAAGCGGAACTGTTGCGGAGACACATCTTCAGAAATTATACAAAATCTCGGAGACCCCGAAGAGAGTGAGTATTCTGAGCGCGCGCAGCCGACAATAGATCACCCATGGGACAATTGTCCGGCCGATCCTGGAATCCGCCCGTGGTTCCGAACAATAAAATAAAATCGGGCTCGATCGATTCTTTCCAGGAACGTGGAGCGCAGGATTCATCTTTCGCTATTGACGAAGACGCGGCCGTAGGTCCTGGTTTGCGTGTTTATATCTGCTCTGCCGATGCGAGAGAGGATCTCGGCAACAATGGGGCTCGAGTAAGAGAGAGAGAGAGAGAGAGAGAGCTGGTGGTCGAAAGATGAAACACGGATGGTGCTTTTCGGGTACTCAGTGGACAGGACAACAATGACCGGGACCAGTCAGCCGCGGGCTCTCTTTACGAGCGATGGACAGCACCTGGCAGAGTGACCTGCCCGTTCAGGGACGGCTACGATTTTACTATCGAAATGCCTCTGTCCAGCCTGAACACCTGCGCTCCGGGGAAAACTTTTCGACGAGGGACGATGCCAGCCAGCCAGGCCCATTCAGAGAACGTTTTCACAGAAAAGGTAAACCCGACCGGTGACCTTGGACCCGTACGCCTAAGTCCGGCGAGGGTAACGCTCCGGGGAACATCTTCTGTACCAACTTGCCCAGGATCAGAATATTCAAGAAAGAGGTCAAACAATCCGAGCATTAGACTTATCCCTTTTACTTAAGTCTTTGGGAAATTATTCGTCACCGACGAAATGTTCTCGGTTAACAATATTCACGAATGTGTAATTTTATAGCCGATTGGAAATTAGTAGAAATTTGGAATAAGACGTTGCGTTCATTATCCCGATCAGGTGTCTACTACACCGTTACAGTGCGTTATAATATTTATTAGAAATATTCCACGACACGCTTAATTGCAACATAGTATTCGGTTGGAAATTATTCGTCACCGACGAAATGTTCTCGGTTAACAATATTCACGAATGTGTAATTTTATAGCCGATTGGAAATTAGTAGAAATTTGGAATAAGACGTCTGTTGCGTTCATTATACCTAGGTGTCTCTACACCGTTACAGTGCGTTATAATATTTATTAGAAATATTCCACAACACGCTTAATTGCAACATAGTATTCGGTTGGAAATTATTCGTCACCGACGAAATGTTCTCGGTTAACAATATTCACGAATGTGTAATTTTATAGCCGATTGGAAATTAGTAGAAATTTGGAATAAGACGTCTGTTGCGTTCATTATACCTAGGTGTCTCTACACCGTTACAGTGCGTTATAATATTTATTAGAAATATTCCACAACACGCTTAATTGCAACATAGTATTCGGTTGGAAATTATTTGTCACCGACCAAATGTTTTCGGTTAACAATATTCACGAATGTGTAATTTTTTAGCCGATTGGAAATTAGTAGAAATTTGGAATAAGACGTCTGTTGCGTTCATTATACCTAGGTGTCTCTACACCGTTACAGTGCGTTATAATATTTATTAGAAATATTCCACGACACGCTTAATTGCAACATAGTATTCGGTTGGAAATTATTTGTCACCGACCAAATGTTTTCGGTTAACAATATTCACGAATGTGTAATTTTTTAGCCGATTGGAAATTAGTAGAAATTTGGAATAAGACGTCTGTTGCGTTCATTATCCCGATCAGGTGTCTACTACACCGTTACAGTGCGTTATAATATTTATTAGAAATATTCCACGACACGCTTAATTGCAACATAGTATTCGGTCGTATAGTGTTCCATAGTATTCGTGTGTGTTTCTTCGAATTTTCCTATCGATTAGACTTCAAGTTTTCAAGCGTGCATGCTCAAATAGAAAGAGGAAAAAGTGTGTAGGCATATACCGTAGATTTATCAGTCTAGAGTTCGATATCGCTTCGAGATTACGACAATACTTTGTGTAAACATAATACTAATATTTGCGTTAGCTATCTACTAATCTAACATAGATTTTTCAGAAACCGTAAGAGACACTTTCACAGTCTGATAATTATGTATAAGAGTTGCACGTAATTTATTTATATCGACGGTAATTATTTTCAAAATGTTTGCCTTCTTTTACAAAATAATTTCAATAGAATTTTGCGGATTTCAATGAGCAAAGAATTGCAAAGGTTGCAATGTATGCCAGACCTATCTAGATACTAATCTAACATAGATTTTTCAAAAACCGTAAGAAACACTTTCACAGTGTGATAATTATGTATATAAGAGTTGCCGTAATTTATTTATATCGATCATAATTATTTTCAAAATGTTTACCTTCTGTACACTATACAAAATAATTTCAATAGACTTTTGCAGATTTCAATGAGCTAAGAATTGCAGAGATTGCAATGTTCGCGTGATAATTATGTATAAGAGTTTGCCGTAATTTATTTATATCGACGGTAATTATTTTCAAAATGTTTACCTTCTTTTACAAAATAATTTAAATAGAATTTTGCAGATTTCAATGAGCAAAGAATTGCATCGATTGCAATGTTCGCGTTCGTTAGTTCTCGTCGAGGATCGAGAACGGGTTCAATCGAACACCTCTTCACGAATGTTCGAAAGCCAGTGCAATTCGTTGATTGTTAGCGGTCCCGAACGGCGTAAGAAGGCCGAAGTTCGCCACCCACGCGACCACGGGTGACACACCTTGGAAATATGAATTTGCAAGTTGGCGTGGGTGGTGGTTGCAGGGCGATACGGTACGTATCGCCTTTAGTTTCTTTGCGTCGTCGTCGTGCTCCAGATGACCGTGTGTGTCTCCTCTGGAAGACGTCCATTGGTGGACGGGAACCCTCCCACGCGACCTTCGTGGCTCTTGCTCTTCGTCTTATCTCCGCTCCTTTTCTCTCTCTCTCTCGCTCGCTCACTTTCTTTCTCTGTTCGTGGACGCGTCTGCATAATGCTTACAGAGACGCCAAAGATCCATCGAGATAGAGGTCGGGCAATTAATCGTACGAATTAATTAATCGGATCACGGTCGATTCGTATCTTCCGACCGAACGAGGAAGTTTCCTCCGGGCGTAGGCGACCCTAACCACCACACGCGATCCCACGTCTCGATAAGGGCGGTCTCTCTCTCTCTCTCTCACTCTCTCTCTCTGCGACGAGAGAACGCAACCCCGAGGAACACAGGAAACCAGAACATTCCTCACGTCCCACCTTCGAAATAGGATTATCTTCGTCCATTCATCCCTTCGCAGAGACCGATTCGGAATGTATCACGTGGGCGTTGTGTACACCGACCAGGGATTTTCACGCTCGACGGAACCCTGCGGCTGGACATTCCTCCCTTTTGTCATATTTCGAGGTTTTCTAACGCTTCACACACGTCGAGACACACTGACGTTTCTTATTCGTTGTCGTGTAGCGTTTTTAGGCGAGATCCTCGGAATCATAGACCATATATACTAATAGACCCGGTATAGGTATAGTATGTGTATAGGAAAACCGAGAATTCAGTGTCCGAAAGATGATGGGACACTGTGACGTCACAAGATAAGTCTTAAGATAATGTCTTTCCATGTGTACATGGCGCATCCGCTGACCCCCCTCTCCCCATGTAAGCCAAGCGTAGGCAATGTAGATGAGCATGGCTTGTACATCTTTTGAAAATGTCACGTCACAGTGTCTTTCAGCTGATTTCATCTTTCGGACACGGAAAATTATCTACGCCGTGTCTATAGGATATATGGTCTAAGGTAGGCACTGTCGATGAGCATGGCTTGTACATCTTTTGAAAATGTCACGTCACAGTGTCTTTCAGCTGATTTCATCTTTCGATTCGGAAAATTATCTACGCCGCGTCTATAGGTATGGTCTAAGGTAGGCACTGTCGATGAGCATGGCTTGTACATTTTTTGAAAATGTGACGTCACAGTGTCTTTCAGCTGATTTCATCTTTCGGACACGGAAAATTATCTACGCCGTGTCTATAGGTATGGTCTAAGGTAGGCACTGTCGATGAGCATAGCTTGTACATCTTTTGAAAATTGTGACGTCACAGTGTCTTTCAGCTGATTTCATCTTTCGGACACGGAAAATTATCTACGCCGTTTCTTGTATAGGTGTATACATATGGTCTAAGCTCGGAACGATCGCCGCCGCGGTTAGGCGACGGGCGAGCGAAGTGTTTGTTTACGTTCCGACGATACAATGTTGGAGACGCGGGGGGTTGGTTGAAGGTGACGAACCTTCCCGAACGATTCAAGATCATCAGTCGAATAAAGAACGTTGTGGAAGTGAGACTTCTGTCCAGCGACTTTATCTTTTTTAACCTTTGTCGATTTTTATTTGTTCAATGAATAATTCGTGTTGTCGGCGCTACAGGTTCTCGATCTTTTACTAAATTTAAGCAATTTTGCAATTAATTCTCAACGTTTCAATCCCATTGTGGATCATTATCAAGAGAATCTGTAAAGTGTTGTATAATTTAATGTATGTTTGATAATCTGAATGGTACTAATACTTGCTTTGTTTAAACTATTCTATATATTCATTGTTGATGAGTTTCAAAGAGTACATGTATGTATACATCATGCTGATGACGTCAAGACCAATCAGAACTCACCGATCTATGTTTCACAAGTCGATATTTGGCGGAAAATATGAATAAAATGTACTCTTTGAAACTCGTCAACAATGAATACATATATAGAATAGTTTAAACAAAGCAAGTAAGTTGAATTAAAATTAGTACCATTCAGATTATCAAACATACATTAAATTATACAACACTTTACAGATTCTCTTGATAATGATCCACAATGGGATCGAAACGTTGAAAAGTAATTAATTGCTTAAATTGAGTAGAAGATCGAACCTGTAGCGCCGACAACACGAATTATTCATTTAACATTATTACGAATATCTTCATTTATATTTTATATTTATTTATTGCTTTAAACCAAGTGGTTTATATAGCAAGTACAGTATCATTACATTTGGCTTAAATTAAATAGGTTTACATTGTTTCTAAATTTTAACGGAACATTGTTTGAGGAAATTATAAATTATTTACAGACCTTTTATATCAGGTTTACATAGGAAAGACTTAATACAAAGAATTCAGTTTTGTAAATGCGAACTAGAACGTACGGATCTACAAATAAATTACTGTATGTTGAATAAACGACTGTCAAACAAATGTACACTGGTTTAAATAAACATTAATCGAATACAGAGAACTTTGAAAATCGCTTTCAAGATAAACAACTGATCGCTTGAGATAGAATGACCAAAAAGAGTGTACAAGCAATAGTATCTACCTACAGTGTATCCGAAAAGTATTTGAACATTTGTGGAAAAATTTTTCTGTAGGAACAAAAATATTTTGTACAAGACCAATGAGATTAAAAGTGGAGATTCTGAATGGTTAGCTACCGAATGCGTCCGATCCGTGTAGAGGAGCGACAAAGATTCCTGGCGAGTGGTGGGATAGACAGGAATCGATCATTTAACGTGTGACTCATTGTGTATACATCGATCGCAAAGTTGAGAAGTCTGTTATCATCGGGCGTTATCGACGGTGGCTTCTTTGCCTCTCTTTATCCTTCCTATGCGCCGCAGACTGCCTTAATAATGACACGTTGTTCCCAAGGAAAATTACAGACGTCCTTACGAAACGAGTTACCCAGTGTGAATCCCTACACATACGATACACCCGGTACATGCTCGCCAACTAATGGTATATGAATAATTGAATACCCCCCTATCCAACCCGTATCTATGAACGACGAAGTACATCGCTTCACTGCAACACCACTAACGTGTGTACAATTGCCATATGGTTTGGTACACTTCTTTTTCTTCTTTTTTTTTTTATTATTTTACTTCGCTCACTTTTAGCGCTACCTTGGTCCGTTTCTGCATTTGTCTTCCCTTCGCGGGTAGCATGCAAATTGCAGTAACGGCGAAATGTTTCATCTCGACGCCATTTTACTTTTTCCCTTGACCTTGAAATTTCTCTTTGTTACATTATTTATAAAATATTCCCGGTAGCGACACTTCGAACCGAATTAATTAAACATGTTTATCTCGTAGCAACACTTTGGCGAAAATTATGGTTCGAAGGGTCTTCGGTATAATGAATTCTTCTAGTACAGGACGCCTGGCGTTTTTCTTAAATGGAACTGTACTTACACGATCTAAGAAATTAAAGATATAGCTAACTTCCGGTATCCGACGGGCCCCCCCGACAATGGGGTAAAACTCTCCCTACACTGTTTCTTTCTTCTTTTTATTAATTATAATTTTCTCCAATTGTACAGTCACGGAGTCCTCATTATTTCTGCCGTTGAAAATTACATTAGATACGTTCGTTTCGTATTCCACCCCCGTTTGCCTTTGCAATACTTCTTACGTGCTATAAATATTCCACAGAACGATCAATAACTCTTTAAGGGCTGCATCGGTACAGGGTAATTCAAATTCGATATGTATGTCACAGGATTTTGCGGGAATGGTAATGGTTGTTACCGAACAGTTTTCCGGGATCTAGCGAGACCGAATGGTAAAAAGTTGTCGAATTATTCGCATAAGCCCGTAACCAAACATGTTCCGAATGTTCCGTAATACCGGTATAAATTCTTCGAAGTCCATTTCCGCAAACTGCCGATCATTTCCACATATTCCGAAATTATCCGGCGGTCGGTTGCATGTCGCCGGATAATCCCCGTGGGGAAAACGCTTCCCTAATTTCGTCCCAACGACGTAGGTAACTGTTTAGATACAGAAGGCGTAACAATTGCAGGATATTTCCGGGGATGGTAACATTCGACAATACGATACATGCAATTGCATCGATCATTCGAGTAAGGGATGTTATCCGTGGGAAAATTAATCTATGCGTAAACACCTGCGAATGTGTAGATTTCCAGAAAATAATTTCTGATATACTGTTCAAACAGTGAATATATGTATAAATGTCCAGAAAATAATGTCTGATATGTGAAACTGTTCAAACAGTGAATATATGTATAAATATCCAGAAAATAATTTCTGATATGTGAAACTGTTCAAACAGTGAATATATGTATAAATATCCAGAAAATAATTTCTGATATGTGAAACTGTTCAAACAGTGAATATATGTATAAATATATATTTAATATAATTAACGATTACAAGTCTTACTCTTTGACATATTAACGACGACTGGCAAATCTTTTAAACAAAATACATTATTGTTTCATCCATTGCACACTCATTTCGTAATTCACTTTATACATTTTGTCTCTCACTCATTATGTTTCATTCTCGATACCTCAGGATATTTATTCGAAATGGAAAAATTAAAAAATCTCAATAGTGGTTTCGACCCATAGTACTAACACAAACTGTTTATTTAAACCTTAGCACTCGAGTGGCGACTCTGGTGAACCGTTAAACATTGCTGCACCATTATTGAAAATATTGTCTACATTATTAATTGTATTCTTATCTAATCAATTAGTAAACATTTGACCTGTTAACCGGGGAATAAACTTTTGCTCGACTCGTTTCTTTGACATGTTAACGACGACTGGCAAATCTTTTAAACAAAATACATTCTTCTTTTATCCATTGCACACTCATTTCGTAATTCACTTTATACATTTTGTCTCTCGCTCATTATGTTTCTTTCTTATTCTCACACAGAAACAGAGTCAGAATTGACAGATGCTGTCGATAAATTCAAACGAACGGCTGCTTTACAGATGCAATTGAAAGTTGAGAATCCATGCCGGAGATTACGAGAGAGGGTACACGTGACAATTGTTCGAAGGACAGTCGATAATTAGTAATAACGCGGCCAGACAATGTGCCCGCATTTGCCGATGGAGGCAATATGCAAGAAAGACGCGGCGCGGCGCCAAAGCGTCACTATTTATTGCATTGTATACAAGGTGCTCGATTTTTGTTTATTTAATAAACTCCGTTGTACCAATCTGTCACGATCAAATCTGCTTTATATTCAAATGTTTTATTCCAATATTTTTTATTCTTGATAAAGCTGACTATGACATAATAATGGTACCGAACACGGTAATTAACCATTTGCACTCGGAGCTATTTTCACTGGGAAGTTAAACATTTATTCCACCCTAGAATATTTCTCTCCGAGTTTTTAAATTTGCTGGATATGAAATTGATGAAATCTACACTACTTTATATTCAAATGTTTTAGTCCAATATTTTTTATTCCTGATAAAGCTGACTATGACATAATAATGGTACCGAACACGGTAATTAACCATTTGCACTCGGAGCTATTTTAACTGGGAAGTTAAACATTTCTTCCAATCTAGAATATTTCCATTCTCTCCGAGTTTTTAAATTTACTGGATATGAAATTGTTATTAATACCTCATACAATACTTACAGTAATTCATTAGATACCAACATATTTAATAAATCTAATTAATGCTATTGGCGCACTCGTACGATCATTTGTTACTGTTAAGCACTTTTGCAAATTCTTACATCAACTAATTTTCGATGTTTCGATCTAACGATCTGATGTAACAATTTGCAAAAGTGCTTAACAGTAACAAATGATCGTACCAGTGCGCCAATAGCATTAATTAGATTTATTCAACATTGTCGATCGAAATAAGGAAAATCAACATATTTAATAATGTAAACAATGTTTTGAATAATGGTACTACAATTTGTAGTGGGCGCTTCAGAGTCGCCACTCGAGTGCTAAGGGTTAAGACTAATGGATCGAAACGAGTGGATAAATATTATTTGAGAATCGAGTGTCGAACCGAACGGTCGCGATTGATACTTTCTCGGGGCAGAAACTGACGCTTCATTAACGACGATTGCCACCATATCTTCGTCCAGCCTTTTCTCTCTCTCTCTCTCTCTCTCTCTCTCTCTCTCTCTCTCTCTCTCTCTCTCTCTCGCTCTCTTCTCGTTTTTCCTCGTCCAGTTCCCGGGATCTGTCACAGAATTTTTCACGCTGCTCCCCCTGAAATAATGAACGCGATCTCTATACCTATGCATCCCCTCGTTGCGATCCGAGAGCATCCCTGCACGTACGGACTTCTTGTTCTTCTAGCAGAGAGCGTCTGCTTTAACGATCTCGTTCGGCCTCAGGAATTTGATGATGATTCCGTCGGTTCCATAGATGAACGTTAGTTTCTTCATCTGCCGCTTTATTATTAACTGCCACGGCGATCTCTCCCCAACAGTTTTCCGTGTTCTTTGCCGGCCGCTTCTCGCATTTGTCCGCTGGAACTATTTAATCGTAATGAAGTGTCGCGACGAGTTAATCGGTAAAAATGTCCGTTTCGGGATTTAACATTATTTACGCCTTTGTGCTTCCAACTTGTAAAGTTTCGTACGAATTAACCCTTCGGTGCTATTTTAAATGAACAAACTAACGATTTATCCGTTCTAGAATATTTCCATTCTATACAAATTTTTTTGCATATGAAACTGATAGAGTATGTAAATGTCTAGTTTATTAAATACGATAATGTGAACAATATTTTTAAGAATGGCACAGCAATTTTCAGTGGTGCCTCAGAGTCGCTATTCGAGTGATAAGGGTTGGTATGGTGGTTACTACGAAATTAAATTTCGGCTGGGCCATCTGGAATTTTGGATTATGCACTCGAGTTCCATCATTTACAATGATTTTTCCTATACGTCTCCAAGTGGACTTAACCCTTTGCACTTGCAGCTATTTTAACTCAAACAAATGGTACAGAATGGAAAAATCTTTCGTTTTTGTTTCATGTTTTTTTGCATATGAAACTGATACGACTAGTAGTTTATTAAATACGAACAAAAATTGTTGGGATGACGAGGTTGGGAGATTAAACGGAACCTGTTATTTATATAATTTATTTAAACTTCACCGCACATGGAAAAACTGTAGTCAGTTTGTGAATAGCACATAACACAATATTTTACTTAATTCCGAAAAACAATTAAAAAGAAAGATGAGTTCTTGTGAGCTGCGACTTGCTCGCAGGGCTACCTTAGAAAATAAAAATGGCGACGCTGGAAAAGTGCATTACGGTGTATACTCCAACAAAAATAATAGTCTGAACAATATTTTTAAGAATGGTACAGCAATTTTCAGTGGTGCCTTTCAGAGTGCCTCTATCCAATTAAAATAAAATTTCTCTCGTCAGGAGTTTAGTCCGACGTTTATAAATTATCAATTAATTTTATTAACATGGAAATGTTTCTTAAGAACTCCCTGGCTATGAATCACCGGTTCCCGAAGGCCCGTTAAATCGCCGGGTAGATAATGCGTTAAGCGTTCGCGCGAGCGAACATAATGAACAGCTCGCAACAAACGCACGTCGGGCAATAAAACGAATGATCGCCGGTGTGTGGCCACTTTCCCTTTTATTTCTCGGAACGAATTTTCATTCGCCTTTCCCTCCCTTTTAATTAGCGCCGGATTCGCGGCTCTCCGTGGCTCTGTTCGGGTCGCTATAGTAAAGGATCCTGGTTCGGGCAGCAGCACGCCTGCGAAACAATCGCGGCGGTATGCGCATGTGGACGCGTGCTTTCACCGTAAAGGGTGAGATACGCATCGCGGGGCTGGAAAATGGCAACGAGGGTGGGCGAGAGAGAGAAAGAGAGAGAGAGAGAGAGAGAGAGCTCTAAGGTGGGTTGCTAATGAGGCCGCCGAGCCGCGCAGCGTCGCACCGCGCCTCACCGCCGCGCCGCGACACAACACGGCTTGATACCGAACAGAACAGCCCTTTCCGGAAGTGCGTAAGCGTTCTTGCGACGAGCTGCTGCTAACAGGTTTTGCGCGCCGGTCTGGCTCGGGCTTATCGTCGACCGCAGAGAAAATAGTCTCTCCCGAGCGAGAAAAGAAAAACGAGAGAGAAGCCCGGCTGCTCTCTGTGTGTTTTTGTCTTCGTTCCAATTTGCATTTCGCAGTTTTATCGACGATTTCAATGGCGGGAATTTCGATAGCGACGTTCTTGCCGACGCGAATGTCGCTCCTCGCATCGCGAAACTCGGTCGAAATAATTATATGTACGGTAATTGGCAGAGTTGGGGAAAATTTCGAATAACGAATAAAAAATAAAACGATTTTTATTCATTATTCGATGGTTCGCTTTTTTTTAGAGTTGGCAGTATAGTTTTATATTTGAAGAAAAAACGCAGAATAAAAAGCCTCGATAAACTTCCGAATAAAAGCAACACCCCCTAGAAAACAAAGCCAAACTGCTCCGAAAAATTATCCTGTGACGTCATGCACAAGAGAGTGACGTCATGCATCAACACCAAATAATATATATATTATTTGAGCGAATCTTACTATACATTGTGTATAAATCGTGAACGTAGCGCCGTTTAGCGGTGACGTCACAACGAAGCTGTTTGGCTTTGTTTTCTAGGGGGTGTTGATAAAAGCCAAAGATGAAAAATTCGTGGGATAAATTCTCGTCGAATATAATTGATTTATTCGATGCTCGTCGAATAAAGATACTTTTTATATTCGTACCATCTATGTATTGGGTTGTCGGGAATGTCGTGACGTATTTTTCGTATCCATCTCTTGTAAAAATGCGTCATGACTTTTCCGACAACCCCAATAATAATAATAAACCTCCTTATTCGTACCATCGAACAATGAATAAAAATTTCTTTATTCGTTGTCCGAAATTTTTATTTAGCCTTGGATATATTCCGTGTCGGCGTTAAACAAGCTTCATGGTTGCCCGAAAAAAAATATGGCCGCCGGTACCGTCTATCGACTAATGCTTTCTAAGTAATTTCATCGTTATATGATTCGCTGTACCTGATTACGTGCATTACACGTTCTCGAGCTATAATGCCGGACTGATGAACCGACGGAAGTGTACAGTTCGCCTCAAAAGTGAGCGCACCTGGCTCTTTATTGTGTGCCTCTCGTCGGAATGTTCAATTGGACAAATCGGAGGAATCGATGCGTGAAATTACTCGTAGTGAAAGTTTTAATTGCAAGCAAAAAATCTAGGAATTTTTCAAGTGAACAAATGCAATAATTGAATCGGTGTTTGGGTAGAACGAGTTTCGTCGATTGACTACGGGGACGTTTTAGTTGTAGAGGACGCGTGTGAAACGAGGACGAAGCGGTGTGTTGATCAACTTTAGCGCTCGCTGTAGAGCGACCGGTTCGATATTATTCGCTTGCAACGATTATTTTTGTAACCGGCGTCGGTACACGGTGCTCGCGTTACCACACCGGCGTTGATGGATCTGCCGTTGACTCGCGAAGCGATCCCACGGGTTCGGACAGATATGGGCGTGGAGCATTTAAATCAATTTACGGACACGCATGAGTAGCCGCGACGTGTATTTCCAGCGTTCTATAAAGCCGCTTCCGATACTCGATTCCGTCGAGTCCTCGGCGTCGTTCGGATTTAACGAATCACGTACATCTAGGACCACTGTTTCGGAAGAAGGTGAAGAAGGTGCATTTATATTGCATTAAAAACACTTGTTATGTCATCACAAATAAAGGAGATATTTAGGTGGCTACATTTAGGTGTACACATTTAGGTGGACCACCCTGTATATGGTCTAAGACATGTTAGACGTGTTTCGCACGTTCACTTTCGTTCCTCATCTTCAACAAGTGTTTTTAATGCAATATAAATGGTATCACAAGGTGAATTTTTTGCAAATATCTTTTTTTTCTCAAGATTATCTTTTCCGGAGTGTTCACTTTCATTTTCAAAGATTAAGGTCATTTGAAGGTCACGTTATTATACATATCTAATTGTATTTTTTAACAAATAATGTTTGCATCACAATAACCTGAAGAGATATTTAGGTGTTCTTATTTAAACGGATCACCCTGTATACGGTGTGGCAATAACTATGTCCAGTTTAAATATTGCTGTTATTTGTGTCGTTTCTGAACTTAAAAACGATAAGACATGCACGTGATGCAGGGATACGAAGATGTAATAAAGTTTATTTTACTACCATATTTGACCTTGCATGACCTTCAATGATAACTCGCTGAATTCGTCTCAACACTGGATATCGCATCGTGATAAAAGAAAACATAGCATTCCATTTAAAAAAATAGAGATGACCTTGAAATCTCCTCTATGCCTCCACCCACGCAGAAAATGTTTCTGTCACAATATGTCCCCCTCTATACCGTGTAAGTTTTCTATATAACATATTTTCATATTATTACAAATAACGGCAATATTCAAACTGGACATTGCCCCACCCTGTAATAGACCCGGCATAGGTATAGTATGTGTATAGGAAAACCGAGAATTCTGACCCCCCTCTCCCCATGTAAGCCAAGCGTAGGCATTGAGCATAGCTTGTACATCTTTTGAAAATGTGACGTCACAGTGTCTTTCAGCTAACTTCATCTTTCGGAAAATTATCTACGCCGTGTCTATAGGTATATATGGTCTAAGGTAGGCACTGTCGATGAGCATAGCTTGTACATCTTTTGAGAATGTGACGTCACAGTGTCTTTCAGCTAACTTCATCTTTCGGAAAATTATCTACGCCGTGTCTATAGGTATATATGGTCTAAGGTAGGCACTGTCGATGAGCATAGCTTGTACATCTTTTGAGAATGTGACGTCACAGTGTCTTTCAGCTAACTTCATCTTTCGGAAAATTATCTACGCCGTGTCTATAGGTATATATGGTCTAAGGTAGGCACTGTCGATGAGCATAGCTTGTACATCTTTTGAGAATGTGACGTCACAGTGTCTTTCAGCTAACTTCATCTTTCGGAAAATTATCTACGCCGTGTCTATAGGTATATACGGTCTAAGGACCATGTTCCTCTTGTCCGTCCGTCCGTCCTTTCGCGCAACGTTGATCGCGACGACGGTATATAGAGTCACTCATCAATGTTTTCCGAGCTTACGGTGTGCGTCATCGGAGCAACCCTGTGTTCACGGGTATAATTAGCTCTACGTACGTCGCGCCGGAGCTCTTTGTACATAAAGCGCTGCTACCTACGGATTCTCTTAAAATCGAACCTGGACGATGCCATCGACACTGCGTCGCGGGTTCGCTGTAGCAGCAGCAAGAAAAAAAAAAAACAAAAAAAACAAACCATAGCCATCGAGTTCTCCGGGTTGTGGAGGACGAGCCGAACAGCAAACAGTCGAGCGACGGTGGACTGTTTACGATGCGCCTCTCGACAGTGTAATATTGTTGTTTTCCGTTTCCACCGATAATACCCGTTTCCTTATTCCGTTGTGTTGGCGGGAAAGTTATGGTACGTCGGGTTTCGTTGGGCGGCACGGAGCAAATCGATTCCCGCGCCGCTCCGTTCGGTATACCCTTTAGAAATTTATTTCGCGCCATATTCATTTGATGTTGTCCGCGGCGGCCATTGCTTTCCCACCGATATTCACACGCGGAGCATTTCGGAAAATGATAATTAACTCGATCGAATACAGAATAGAGGCGCAGTCGAGATAACACACACACACATGCATACACGCGAGCTCGAAGAAACGGTGTTGCACACGGCTATCGATTATTATTATAGATACGAATGGTTCGCCTCGATTAATTCGTACATGGCGGCTCTTCGCGCACCGTTATTTCACACGCCCACGCTCTCTCTCTCTCTCTCTCTCTCTCTCTCTCTCTCTCTCTCTCTCTCTCTCTCTCTCTCTCTCTCTCTATATCTCCGATGATATACACCTAGAGTCCCGAAGGCCGAGTTTTATGCTTCTTGAACAATGTGAATTATTCAGCTGGCTCTCGAATAGGCGCTCTCTCGGGGGCCCAGGAACCAAGGCTTATTACCGATTCGCCGAAATCCGCGCGGTTCATAAATCACAACCGAAAGTCGTTCCTTTCCGCGCGAGACATCCGCTAACAGAGATCATTAGCGCCCCACATCGAACCGGCGGCGGCGGCGCTGCGCGGCGCGGCGCGGCGCGGAGGCGGCGGTTGTTGCGAACCCAATCAGTATCATACGCACGTGCTGGCCGGCGAATGGACGCGCGCGACCAGTCGATACACAAAAAAAAAACAAAATCGAGCACGGTGAATTTATAAGAGCGTCCCGGGGGAATCTATCGACGCGCCTCTGTTTTATCTTAAAAATTTTCGAGCGCGGGGGCCTCGGGAAGATTGAAAGAGACACACACACATGCGCGCACCGTTTCGAAAGGACGCGGTGTAATGATCGGCGAAGCGGAGGCACACGGGCAAGAAAACCTTGCCGATCGCATTAGGGGATGTTTTTATAATAATCCCCCCCGGCAGAGGGAGGCGGTAGACAACAGAGAAATGCGTCCAGGTAAAACGTCCAGGATACGTACACACATAGAGGCTCGAATCGCTCTGCTAGCTGGCTAGCTAGCTGGCCTACGTAGTCGCCATGTCTAATTATGTTGCATTGATTTTGTCATTAGCCACCCCTGCGACCGTTGTTGCCGCCGGTGCATGGTCGACGTCGAAGCAAAAACACTTCCCAGTGACGATCGACGACGAAACTCTACCCTACGTGCCTGCTACGCTCGTCCCCTTTACCAACTCTCTCTCACTCACTCTCTCTCTCTCTCTCTCTCTCTCTCGCTCTCTCACTGACACCGAGTCCGAAGCTGGCTGTTTGGAATTCGGGAATTCGAGAGAGAGGGTTTCCTTAACGCGTCGAGTGCCGCTTGTTGTAGGTACCATCGGTGGTACACACGAGTTTACGTGACGGGATTATTTGGTGGGGTCACGCAGGGGCGCATCGTTCCACTCGCAAGCCCCCAACCCTGCTGTCCTCCCCGGATTTGGGTGGTCTAAAATGGAATCTCAATTGCCGGTAATCGGTGTCGTGTCCAATCAACCAACGACACTTTTACTTCCTAAAATTTTTACGGCCCGTAACAAGGTGTGGGAGGAGCTGATTCTACAATGAACAATGACAAAAAGTTTATATTAATGTATACTCTGTCTTCGTTTATGACATAACTGGTACAGTTCCTAACGATTAGTCGCGCTTCTTCGGAAAGATATTGATGACTTTCTCTGTATTTCGCTTTGTGATTAATTCTTCACAGAAAATTGTTCTTTAACCGTTAGCACTCGGATGACAACTCTGAGACATCACTGAAAATTGCTATGCCATTCTTAACACTAAACCTACCAAGCACAAAACATATCAAAGTGAAACACCTTATAGCAGTGAAAAGATTCAATTTACTTAAATCATGTACTTGAGGCATCACTGAAAATTACCATGTCATTCTTAACACTAAACCTACCAAACACAAAACATATAAAAGTGAAAAACCTTATAGCAGTGAGAAGATTGAATTTACTTAAATCATGTACTTGTTCTAATTCCACAATTATGAACAATGACAAATAGTTCATATTAATATATACGCTGTCTTCGTTTATGAGATACATAACTGGGACAGTTTTCCTAACAAATAGTCGAGTTTCTTGAAAAGAAATTGAGGACGACTTCCTCTCTATTCGCATACTCTTCGCTTGCTCTGCGATTACTCTAGAAAATTGTTCGATTAGCCCTTAGCACTCGGATGGCGACTCTGAGACATCACTCAAAATTGCTATGCCATTCTTAACACTAAACCTACCAAGCACAAAACATATAATAGTGAAACACCTTAGAGAAGATTGAATTTACTTAAATCATGTACTTAAGTGCATAATCCAAAGTTGCAGATGTTGCACCACTGAATATTGCTATGCCATTCTTGAAAATATTGTTCCCATTATTACTTTTGTTCGTATTTAACCCCTTGCCCTATGATTTATTTTATTTTATCTTACGATTAGAACATTTTTGTAGTTCGTAATTTCCTAAACAAAAGAGAAAATTTATATCTATTGTATGCCTATACATGCTCTCCAATAACTGTACATTAACGACACCAAAATAGAAGTTCTCTGCTCAGAATTTTCATCATGAGTCTGACACAATACTGTAGGGCAAGGGGTTAATAAACTACTAGACATTTACATACTACATGAGATATTCTAGATATTCTAGAATGGAAAAATCTTTCGTTTTTTAGTTAAAATAATGTTATATTAAAATAATGTCACTCGGGTGCAAAATCCAAAGTTGTATATTAACCCTTAGCACTCGGATGGCGACACTCTGATGCATCAAATTGCTATGCCATTCATAAAAATATTGTTCAAATTATTATTTCCGTTCCTATTTAATAAACTAGACATTTACATACTATATCATGTTCATACACAAAAATTGTACAGAATGAAAACATCCTAGAATCTTCCTTTTCAAGTGAAAATAGCTCCGAGTGCAAATAGTGAACTATCGTATCTCCAGTAGAATTGTTCAAATTATTACTTCTGTTCCTATTTAATAAACTAGACATTTACATACTATTATTTTCATACACAAAAAAAAAATTGTACAGAATGAAAACGTCCTAGAATCTTCCTTTTCAAGTGAAAACATAGCTCCGAGAGTGCAAAATGGCGAACTATCTCCAGTAGAACCTGAAACGCAGCTCCGCTCGCAACAAGATAAATCGGTTCCCAGTATAATATCTCTTCGCATTTAATTATGCGAGTCCTCCGACGAGGTTGAAAAAACCGAGCGCAGCCCACGAGCGCGCGAGCGGCGGCTGGCAACCTAATTTTCCCGCGGCGTTCAATCAGCCACGGTACCTTGTCCGTCATCAGAAACGAATAGAGAAGAGGAGCAGCAGGAATATTCGGTGAGAGGGAAAGAGAGGAGGCTGTTTCGTGATTCGCGAAGCGGCTGGCATTGTTCGGCGTATCCTGCGTTCCGCCTACGATCGTTGTAGCCCGGTAGGCGGGAAAGGACGAAGGAAGCATGCGTACCCCGCGGATCCTGGAATTCGCTCCTCTCACGGATTGGCTTAATTGCGGGGGGGCCAGAACGTTGACCGGGTTAATTGGTGGATTCGCGCGCACTGCGTTGGTGGGGAGTGTCCGTGAGCACACGCGCGTGTGTGTGTACGACGAAAATTCGATGAAATCTAATAATCGGTGACCGCCGGATGAGCTCGGGACCCGAGCCAATAACTTCGGCGCGGCGGCGCGGCGGCGTCTACACATGCGTGCGCGTGCGTGTTACAGGCAAGTTTCTCACGGTGCACTCGAAGAAAATTATAAGGGATGAGGTTAAACTCCAGGTTACCCCGCGGGGGTAAGCGTCGGGAACGATCCCAGTAGAGGGAAAGGGATGTGCGCGGGAAGAAAGGGAAAGAAAGGGAGAGAAGGCGAAAGCGGTTCACCGCTCCAAGAGGGCAAATCATACTTAATTGATATCACAAAGAGGCTCTGGTTGCGCTCACCACCTAACCCAACCTAACTTCATAATCGCCAGCTCCTTCGCCGGATTAAACGCCGCCCGGATCCATGTTGCACGTAAATTACGCGCGCGCCTCCTCTCCGTGTGCTCTGCCCTTCACTTATTACCGTTGTCTTCGAGCGAATCTCTTCTTTCTGTTCTCCCATCGTGCTCTCTGCTCCTCTTCGTTCGTCCCCCCACCTCTTCGTCGCGACTCTGCCCCCACCCCCCCTCAACCTTTATTCCCTCCTTACTCCCGCTCTCGATTTTCCTGCTCTCGTTCGACCGCGAACGGCCATCGCGAATGGCAAAGCTGCGGATGCGCTCGCGCAATTGAAAACCCATCGATTAATTCATTGGTCGCGAATTAACCGTTGCTGAACCCCCGATTGCTACTGCAAATGCCATGAAACCTGATGGAAAAATTGCTTAATTAGCAACGAGCGAGACTGAAATATTGTATGTGAAATAATGGCTACGAATATACATTTTTGCAACTATGCCTATTCTTGTAATTATTTCACCATTTTGTTATAGCTTGTAAACATGTTCGAAGAGTAATTGAAGTCTTTGGTTATTCTTTATTCGCCAGTGCTATTATTACTCTCGAACAACGTTCAAATCAATTTACCAAATAGCAGTCTTCCATTATGCTTGTCCTTAATAATACTGTTTTTCTTGAGAAAATACGAAAGTGGATTTGTTACCGAATATTACAGTTTAGTTACATGTACGTTTCTTATTTCAATCGGAATTCGACATTAATACAAATAATTCTAATTTATCTATGTTTTTGGGAAACAAGGTAACTTTGAAATAAAAAGGCAGATATATTTTAAACGGCATTTATAAGATGCCATTTGCAAATTTTAAGATAGTGTCTTATTTTCAGTGATAGCCTTTGTAGATCTAAAATGAATAATCATTGTACTCTAAAATGAATAAACATTGTACTAAGTTCTGTCGAATTTGACATTCTACCATTTTCTGAAAATCTTCAGACCCCATAAACGCATAAATATCAGCAGTCTAGTGATGACATAACAAATGTATTCAATGCAATATAAAAGCAAAAGGCGAATTCTTTGTTATTCTTTTCGCAAGGTTATTTTTTCCGTAGTGTTCACTTTAACTGTCAAGAAGATCAAGGTCATTCGAAGGTCATTATACATATCTGAATGTATTTTTCGCTCACCTACACGATGTGTTGGTTTTTGGGAAGCAAGGTAACTTTGAAATAAAAAGGCAGATATCTTATTTATAAGATACTCTCTCGTCTAAAGCTAGACTTCAACTGATTGAGCTCGGTAGTACATCAAAACATTTGAAACTGAGTTGCTCATGTCGGCAAACGGGCTCAAAGGGTCGCGGCTCTTTGATTCCATATAAAAAGGTACCGCGAAATACAATGAAACAGTCCCGCGAAATACATACAAGGAAACGGTCCCGCGAAATACAATGAAACGGTCCCACAGATACGGAATCTGGAACGTACACATATACAGTTCTCCTTCCCCAAAATAGGAATCCCCCTGTAACTGTCAGCATGTCCATTACTATATAACTTTATGCTAAGACTTTCTTTTTCTTTTATGAATATCTTCTATTGTAAACATTTGTATAAAAGGACTTAAATAGTAATAAATAATAATAATAATAAATGTGTTTACTCCGAAAACGGAGAAATCCTCGATACGATCGCGTCTTCTCATCCGTCGCTGAAATTGCCGGCCGTCGATTCGATAATTCCTATACTCGATGCTCATTAATTGACAGTCGCAAGAAGTTTCCGTGACGAAGTATTATCGTGGATCGATGACCGTTTCACGTCGATGCGTTTCGAGTTCTCGGGACGCGTGGGCCCCGGACTGGCCCCGACTGGCCCCGCGCTCCGTTGTGCCTTGTTCTCGATGCGTGCGCTCGAACTTGTTCGGCTATTCGACAGCTCTTATCGGAACAGTGTACACCAGGGTATTAAGTAGAAAGTCGCCGTGTGTAATGATAATAATGAAAGCCACGGGGCGAGAGATTAATCGTGGCCCGCGGAGTGTTACGTTTAATGATCGATATCGTTAAACGGATTACGGGGTAGATTTTGTCGGGGTTTCTTTGCCAGTGGTTCTTCAATATGCACGGATAATAGCCAACTGTACGACAGAGCCTCCCTTATCCGAACCAATACGGGCAAAGCTTCGCTGAAATAACATTTCCGGTCGACGAACAATTTATCTCGCGACAATTTATGCTGGAATAATCTCGAATGCGAAATATTCACAAATATTCTTTCGAGTAACGTAAATTTTTCTCGATCGAAATTATAACATGTATAATAATGAATTTAATGATTTTGGCGCAAGGTTCGATCATTTCAAAACCAAACAGCAAATGTGCAATTAATACATCATACTTCTCTCGACGTTTCGATCATAATGTTGATCATTTTCTAAGAGACGATATTTTGCGTGTGAAAAATAAATTTTTGTGTAATATATGTAAACGGTATATAAATTATAATAATTTTAAAAAGTCGAGGTGGTCTCGCTGATATCCATCTTCCGATATAATTAAAATTTGTAGGAAGGCAGAAAGAATTGTAAGTTTTTATAGAATTCAAAATAAAATGCCAGCAGTACAGGAAATTTGCAATACAATCCTGCGAGAAATAAATTTACAAATTTTATTTGTGAATTTAATTGAACATAAGAATGATCAAATGCCACTTTATGATCATAGAATACACTTGATTGAATGTATTATTAATTTGTACGTAAAAATTAAATACAATTATATATGTAAGGAAAAAAATAATGCTGCCAACAGCAAAAGAACATATTGTTTTCTGGCCGTTAAATATATCGTGTTGTTATTAATCCTACTATAAGTAGAAGGAAACATTGCGACACAGCCGTGTAAATCCAATTTTTCAGACGCAAAATATTAGAAAATGATCAACATTATGATCGAAACGTCGAGAAGCATGATGTATTAATTGCACATTTGCTGTTTGGTTTCGAAATGATCGAACCTTGCGCCGAAATCATTAAATTCATTATGATTCTTTCGAGTTTCGTCGACATCGATATATCCCTGTTACTTCGAGCCGGGATTCCTCGATTTCATTCACACCCGATGTTTCTCGCACTCCTCTCCGATACACTCAAGGAGCGAGCGACCCAAAGGGAGATAACGTCCGGCGATTCTCGGAACACCTATCTTCCACGATAACAGTCGTGAGGTGGGCCCCGAGTCTACGTTAATTGAGCGAGGGGACTACTATACATCATTATGATCAGCGTTCCCTTCGGGTAGAGTACATGGAGACGTACTCTGTGTGTGCGAATACCCTATACATCCGCAACGTCCAGAAGACAGCTTGTACAGTAGGAAAATTAGCGACTGCATTATCAAAATGGGCAGAGTAATGCGAAGAAATTACATTTACAAAAGGGGATCGTCGAGACAGTGTTGTATGTAGTAGTGTAGCCAGTGTTCAGTGTTAGAATAATATGCGATGGAGAATCATCCCCCAAAACTGCTTGAAGTTTATGAACTTTATGATCACGTCAGTATTATTACTAAAATGTATTTCCATTAAATTGATAAAGCTTCACACATTGATGATGTTGGAAAATAATTAACACTACATCTACCATTAATACAGATTTTGTATTTTACAATTATTGAATTTATAAAATCCAAATAAGTTCGATTCTGTCGTATTTATATGGCAACGCATAGTACTAAAGCGTATTTGCATTAAATTGATAAGGGTAGAAGTGAACTTGTCGCAGTTAGAAAAATTTAATACCAAGCTTCACACATTGATGAGCTGCGAACCTGCACGACTTTGTCAAGTTGGGAAATAATTAACACTACATCTACCATTAGTACAGATTTTGTATTTTACAATTATTGAATTTATAAAATCGAAAATAAGTTCGATTATGTCATATTTATATGGAAACGCATAGTACTAAAGTGTATTTGCATTAAATTGATAAGGGTAGAAGTATACTCGATTCTACAGAATATTTATACTCGATTCTACATATATTTAAGCACACATGATAATAACAGGACTTCGGTCCGTAAATAGTAATAAATAAAAACAATAATAATATAAAAATCCGAATAAATTCGTATGCGTCATATTTATATGGCAACTAATAGAAGCGATTTTTAGTGTTCGTTGGTTCAGCGTTAATTTGCAGGAACGGTCATCGATACAGTTGGCAATTAGCGTCGAACGACGATTACTTTTCTGTTATTCGCAGAAACACAGGGAGAGGAACCGAGCGAATCGGCCTCGATTCTTGGTCTCGTCGCTGCGGTGGCACGCAAGCTCGCCTGAGAAATAAGCAGGCACGATATTCAATAAATAACGAGACGCGTACGAGATAATTGGGGGGCCATAATTGCGCGCATCTTGCGTATTTCGTGCCGCGGCGAAACGCGCGACCGATCCGGGCATGTTTTGGGCCCCGCGGCGCGGCGCGCGGGGCCCACCTCTTCTCGATATATATTCTTTCCACCACCGGCAGAAAAACACAAAAGGGACTTTCGCGTGAGAAGCCGCGTATACATCGGTTCGGTTTCCGGTGAAACGGCGCGACAAACAAAAGCCCGGTGCGCCTCGTTTCGCGGTCGTCCGCTGAATGTTTAACTGTTCACCCATCCCCCGGCCCCAGGAACCGTCAGGCCTCTTCTGCGTCTATCTCTGTCCCGTTCGTATCCTCCCGACCCGTGTTTTTCCCTTCCGTCATTCGGTACAAACTCATCAACCACCTGTGTTCATTTCGACTTTCTCCCAAGCGACGATTATGCTTCGCGTCCACCGTGTTTGTAGTCGCCCATTTTGTTCGCCGGCGCGAGGCCGTTATCTTTGCGCGACGGCGACACGCGTTCCAACCCGGCTCGAACACCCTTCGATCCCGTAGAATCTATAGATCATACCTTTTCTCATGGGGGTCACTCGAAAATTTTGTGAACACTGCTGCAAATTCAATTTCTACTGTTTTAACACTAAACCTGAAGAGCACTAAAAGCGAATCAATGTTTTAGCTTATGAAAATGACAAGTTTAGCTTTAAAATATATAATCGGTCATCTGGTCACCGGTCATTTGGTCATCGGTCATCTCGTCACCGGTCATTTGGTCATCGGTCATTTGGTCACTGGTCATCTGATCACCGATCATTCGGTCATGTGATCTCCGGTCACTGGTCATCTGATCACCGGTCATTCGGTCACTGGTCATCTGATCACTGGTCATCTGATCACCGGTCACTGGTCATCTGATCACCGGTCATTCGGTCACCGGTCATTCGGTCACCGGTCATTCGGTCACCGGTCAGTGGTCTTCTGATCACCGGTCATTCCGTCATGTGATCACCGGTCTTCGACTCCCGCGTGTTCCTCGGCGTGAAAATTCACTTATTTAATTATTGCTTTCGTCCGTGTAGCGAGATATTTTTATTTTGCTATTTCTATGCCACTAATTTTTACTAAGCGATGCGAAAATAATTGGTCCGTAAGAAACAGGGAATTTTTGCAACAATATTCCGATTGAAAAATATACAAAAGGGAAGCGTGCGGAGTCTAGGGAGCAGCTGGAGGTTTCGCGTGATTAAGATAGGGTTCCTAATCGAAACAAATGTTTGCCCAGAGAGAGAGAGAACTGTTTTTTCGAGGAAACAGACTAATCGTAGAAACGTTCACGCGATCGGTTCCCGCAGCCACTAGAAAATCGCGTACATTATTAATCGCGGACGGGGCCGGGGCCTGTCTTTTGCGGTAACATTCAGTAATCTTCAACAGCGGCCGATAAGAAACACACGGTAATCAAATTCATCGATCGCATTAGCGGTAACAATGTTTCGCGGAAAAAGGAACCTTCGACGTTGTCGATGAAAAGGTAGAGAGACACCAGCAATCGATACCGTCGCGTCGGTTTAATGAATCCTGGAACCGCGTAATGATCCATCGCTCGTCACACCATCGTGCCTGCTGCCGCTGGGTGTTTTCTTCAGCTTCTAGGATGATTACAAATTATATGCTGCTGGGAGCGAAGGCGGAAACACGGGTTTCTTTCGAAGCTTCCCTGCGCGAACACGTTCAAGGGAAGCGAACTTTCAAGAACTCCGACTACATAAATCATACTCGAATTTCTCGGTAACGTGATCACATATCAATCGCTATAAAAATTTTTATAAATCGCTATAAAATTTTTTTACAAATTCCTAAGAAAATCGCTATAAAAATTTTTTTAGAAATCGATGAGAAAATTATCAGGCTGCTTTTACGTACAGTTTCAAAATTTTATGAATATTCCTAGTTTAGGTATACATGCATTCGTTTCTGTTCAAAAGTCGAGTTCCCAGGTTTCTTCTAGGAACACGTTCTTTTTAAGCAAAATCAAACTCCAATTTATCGGTAAAGTGATCACATATAAATCGCTATAAAAATGTTTATAAATCGTTATAAAATTTTATTTATAAATCCCTAAGAAAATTATCGAGCTGCTTTTACATACAGTTTCAAAATTGTACGAATATTTCTAGTTTAGGTAAACATGCATTCGTTTCTGTTCAAAAGTCGAGTTCCCAGGTTTCTTCTAACAACACGTTCTTTCCAAGCAAAATCAAACTGGAATTTCTCGGTAACGTGATCACATATAAATCGCTATAAAAATTATTTATAAATCGCTAAGAAAATTATCGAGCTGCTTTTACGTACAGTTTCAAAATTGTACGAATATTCCTAGTTTAGGTGCATTCGTTTCTGTTGAGAAGTCGAGTTGCCAGGTGTCTTCTAACAACACGTTCTTTCCAAGCAAAATCAAACACATTTCACATGTAAATCGCTATAAAAATTTTTTATAAATCGCTGAGAAAATTATCGAGCTGCTTTTACGTACAGTTTGAAAATTGTACGAATATTCCTAGTTCAGGTGCAAACATGCATTCGTTTCTGTTGAGAAGTCGAGTTCCCAGGTTTCTTCTAACAACACGGTTCTTTCCAAGCGAATTTCGCTCGATGCAAACGAAGAGAACATTGCCGGTTTATCGGCGCGAATCAGTGGAACAGCCACACCACGTGTTTATAATCAAGAATTCGCATGGTCTCGGAGAGCAGTTAAGATGGTATCTTTTAATGAAAGGCTAAGGACTGATGAAAGTAGAGGTTTCTATTCAGATCTAGTCCCGATCGAGTCGGGTTCGTCAGTGGCCGTCCTTTGGTTCCTAGCACGGCCGAAGCGGGTGATAAATTAGCTAGAAATAGGTAACTCGGGGCAGGTGATGTTAGATTGGCAGATGTTTCTGGTTACACAATAGTGGAGCCCTAATCTAGCCGGTATCGCCGTTACTATATATATATATATTTTTTTTTTAGCCGATTACGCGAGCCGCGTTAATGTCGTTATAAATTACGTTATTATAACGGTAGTGGTACTCGTTCAATTTTTTATTCGCTTTTTCTCGTATACATTTATGCGAACGACAAGCCGAAGTGCTCAACCTCGATACAATTAGCGTCGCAATGCTGAGAAAGTTTTTCTATTTTTTTTTCTCTTTTCAGAGTTAACAATTCAGCCGAACTAAACTCGTTAAAGTTTCAACTTTTCCCACAAGCCGAATTGATCGACCGCGAACGTTTTAAACATAGTCTGACATTTCGTTTCGACAACCATATTGAAACACTGCGTGCTTACACGCGTTTCGCAAACATACGTGTGCGACGCGTTATCGAAATGCTCGCGACGATGATTGCTTTCGATCTTCATTTCTATCTTCGAGAATTCGTATATTAACCCTTTGCTGGTTGATAGTCGTCCAAACAATTTTTTCACATTTTCTGAAATTCGTGTATTAAATAAAATAATTGTGATATAATTTTCTACACTATGCAAACCTAATGTATAATTGTTTGACAGTCGTCCAAACAATTTTCACATTTTCTGCGACTGCTGATTCGTGTATTAAATAAAATAATTGTGATATAATTCTCGCGTCAAGACTATAATTTTCTACACTATGCAAACCTAATGTACAGGGTGTTCATTTGAAAACTTTCCAGCCGAATATCTCGAAAACTGTGAAATATATTAAAAAAGTGTAAAACACGTGTTCAAGGATTTCGAGGGGAAAGGGGGGGAGACAGTGTCAGTTTTTTATTTGGGTGGCGTTTTCAAGGTCATTTGAAGGTCAACTTTGTTTTTTCAAATGGAAACCTATATTTTTTATTATGGGATCTTATATGAACACCCTGTATAATTGTTAATGTCGAAATAAACCTATAATAGGTTTCAGTGGCTGAATAAAAAAAAAAAAATAATTTTCGTGTGAACGTCGAGTGTGAATTTTCACCGGTTGTTCAGCAAGATAATTCTCTAACCATAATCGCGTCAGATCAAGGATAATCGAAGAAAACGATCGCGCGCTAGAAAAGCGGCGTCGAAGACGCGGTATAATAAACTGTGCGTTGATATGAGGGAAAGTCGAAGGGCGAGATATCGAAAGAGAGACCCCATAATACCGTGCGCGCGTACGTATCGCGATGTCCAGTGGTGCACTTGCAGCCAACAAGAAAGAAAACTTCGCACCATGCTCAGGGGAAAGGGATTCAGAGGTCCGTCATGCGTTCGCATACTCGTGCGACCATAAATGCATAAATCCGAATACACCCACTCTCCGTTAGATTCCGCGAGAACCGTCTTTTTTAACCAGGATAATCCGCGGCTACGTGCTCGCTGGTAGTTGTGACTAGATCATTGATCGAGCATCCGCTACCATCGGAGAATTTATCTACGATCATTAGGGTGGCTATCGTGGAAACGTATGAATGCTTCCAATGGGAATGCGGCGTCGGCAACGCTATTTGAAAAATTCCCCCCTCGCAACGTCTTCGTTATCTTATTTGCGGAACCGGACAATTTGTCGTTTTACCACTAGAAAAAGAAAAAAGGAGAAAAAACCTAGAAGAACGCCTCAATCTGAGAGCACGCACAAGAGTTACCATTCATTCCCTCGAATTTCAACGATGATCTCTCTTTCCGTTATGGTTCTCCAGTTTAGCTGGGCAACGAGCTGAACAGAGACGTCAATAACCAATCGATAGATAAGCATGGTCGGCGGGGCCGCAAACACAGCTGGGTCCACCGAGAGGGCCCAGGTAATCCGAACACAGGATGCCTTGTGTTACCATGCCGAGACTCTTCGGCGTTGTGTACACCGACCCCGGGGCACCATCGCTGGCTTGATCCTCTGTACACGCAGCTTGCCGCGTTTTCTACGTATTTCGCTATCTTTTGACTGTCCCCGGAGCCGGCGCTGTTTGCCCGGATTAACCGACTAGACCATCTCATAATACTCTCCTCGCGAAATCATTCCCTCGTGGACGGGCGAGCCGAGATCTCCTGCGTCCTCCCTCAGCACCGAACACGAGTACCATTTATTCCAATATAAACCGCGAATTAGCATTGAATCTGTTCGATGGGACTATTAACATGTCTTGATCATCTCCTTTGGGAAACAGTGAAACAATTTAACAAAAGAGGAGTAGTCTCTTCATGATCTCTTCATGGACAATGTTTCGGTAGATTGTAAGATAGCGTTAAGTGTATCTGATGATTGCCAGACCGATTGATTAACGAAAGGAAATCGTGTGTTGCAGGTACGACCTGGGGTTGCGTCGGGGTAGCTAGTAAAGTGTCCGTTGATGGTGAAGAGGTTACGATTACCGATAGACTGCGATTGAAAAAGAGGGTGGGGAGCGCAGCATTCGGCAGGAGGCGGAGGAGAAGAAGAAGAGTAAGTCGAGAGAGTGTAGGCGCAGGCGCCGTAGGTGATGTGAGGCTGGCGCCCGCCTCACGTTTGGGGTGATGCCCTCCAGTGAGCCTCATCCCCCCCAGTACCACCTTCAGCACCACAACATTCCTCCCTCGCATCTTCAGCAGCAAACGTCGAACGCGATCGGGCAGCATCAGCTTTATCAGCAGCTGGTGGCGGCCCATCATCAGCAGCAGCAGCAGCAACAACAACAACACCAACACCAACACCAACACCAGCAGCAGCAGCGTGGTCAACAGCAACACGGCGGGCCTTATCAAAATTCACCGTACACGCAGCAAAAGCAGGAGATGAGCCCGGAGGAGGAGGGGGGTCGAGGGGGCGGGTCCCCCCCGGCAGCGGGGGCTGCGCTGCACCAGCCCCACCACCCCCGCACGGCAAGTCCACCCTCGGGCACGGAACCCTGCACCCGCGATGCCATACCAACGCCTACACCGATCGCGGACACAACCACAACCACTACCACGACTACTATGACCATGCAATCGCAAGGGCAGCAACAGCAAGAGCAGCAAGGTCCAAGCCCGAGCCCAAGTCCAACGGGCGGCGACGTTGAGAAATTCGACGGGAAGATCGTCTACAACCCGGACGGTTCGGCTTACATAATCGAGGGCGAGAGCGAACTGAGCGAAGACGACTCCCTGCCGGACGGTTGCATTGTAGACGGTCGCGGTGTCTCTGTTCCTCATTCTTTAGTATTTCCTCAAATCGCGAGCGCGTACTACGTGTCGAGACTGTACGCCCATCAGGCCTACCAACAGCAGCAACAACAGCAACAGCAACGTTCGGCGGCCCAACAGCACAATCCCGATCTTCCTGTGATGCACAGCTATCGGGTAATTAGCTACAGAAGCGCGGAGGGTAGCAAACAACCGCCCCCGCCCCCGACGGCCCCTCCACCGCCTGCCGCCTCGGTACCCGTCAAACCTATTTTGATGTGTTTCATATGCAAATTGAGCTTCGGGTACGCGAAGAGCTTCGTGGCGCACGCACAGGGTGAGCATCAGCTCACCCTGATGGAGGACGAGAGGCAAGTGCTTTCTCATTCGACGGCGTCGGCGATCATCCAAGCCGTGGGCAGGGGAAAACAGCCGCTCGTAAGCTTTCTCGAGCCCGTGACCAATTCCACGTGCCCGCAATCGTCGCCCGCGCAGATGCAGAGCCAACAGCAACAGCAGCGCGCCGAATCCAACGAGCACGATACACCGACGGCGACCAGCACGCCTGCCAGCACGCCCGGAGTACCGAGCAGTCCTCAACAACAGCAACAACAGCAACAGCAACAGAGGCCATCGCCGAGCACACCGACGACGCCCACGTCTCATTCGAATCATCCTCTATCGTACAATCATCAACAGCCGCAGCAACATCAATGGACCGGGGCGCAGGTGAGCGCTGCCTCCTGGGCCAAAGCACCGGACGCCATGCATTACACTTCACCGCCGCCGCCGACCTCGTCGACCAAAGGCTCGCCGTCTTCTTACGCTGCTCTGACGCAGCAGCCACCGAATTTCCTGACGGGCACCACCATCGGCGTGTGTCCCGAACACATGCAGGGCAGACCGAGCGGCGTCGAGTGCCCTAAATGCGAACTTATCCTCGCCAGTAGCCGATTAGCGGGTCCGGGTGGACCGTTGGCTGGTATTCACAGTCGAAACTCCTGCAAAACGTTAAAGTGTCCGAAATGTAATTGGCATTACAAGTACCAGGAGACCTTGGAGATACACATGAAGGAGAAGCATCCAGAGAGCGAGACTTCCTGCATCTATTGCATCGCTGGCCAGCCTCATCCAAGGTTAGCGCGGGGCGAGACTTATACCTGCGGGTACAAGCCGTATAGGTGCGAGGTGTGTAATTATTCGACCACGACGAAGGGCAATCTGAGCATTCATATGCAGAGCGACAAGCATTTGAATAACATGCAAGAGCTGCAGCAAGGCGGAGGCGGCAGTTCCGGCGCCAGCAATCCATCCTCCTCGCAAGACGCGCCGATGCCTACGAGAAGTCCGCACCACCAACAGAACCATAGTCCACACATCGCCGGCCAGGCCGGAAACCAAAGTAAACCGAAGCCGACGTTTCGTTGCGACGTATGCAACTACGAGACGAACGTTGCCCGCAACCTGAGGATACACATGACCAGTGAGAAGCATACGCACAACATGCTGGTCCTGCAACAGAACGTGAAACACATGCAGACCCTGTCGGCGTTACAGTCGCATCACCAGCAAGCACAGCATCATCATCAACAAGCGCAACAGCAACACCAACAGCAACTCGAGCAGTTGCTGCACCTGGGCGGCTTGGACAAACCCCAACATGCCGAAGCGGCTCTGGCGGACATGGCTTACAATCAGGCCCTATTGATTCAAATGATGACCGGTGGTCAGCTGCCACCGCAGCTCCCGCCGGAAATTATGGGCGGCATGGCGAGTATGGGCGCGATGGGAAATCTTGGTGGGGACGTTGGACTTTCACCGGACAGTATGGATCCTCCTCCGGAACCGGCTGATCCCGACCCGTCCCATCTCTATCAGTGCTGCGTCTGCAACAATTTCGCGACCGACTCGCTCGAGGCCCTGACCCACCATCTGGCCGTGGACAGAACGCGGACACGCGAGGGCGAGATACTTGCCCTGGTAGCCGGCCACTTCGTCTGCAAACTTTGTTCCTATAAAACTAATTTAAAAGCGAACTTTCAACTGCACTGCAAAACGGACAAGCATCTGCAGCGCCTGCAGCACGTGAACCACGTGAAGGAAGGCGGTCCCAGGAACGAATGGAAGCTCAAGTACTTGGCCTCACCCACCAGCGCCGCGCAATTGCGTTGTCACGCGTGCGACTATTACACTAACAGCGCTCATAAACTGGCCCTTCACGCTGCCTCCCCGAGACACGAGGCCGCCGCTCTGCTTCTTCGTCATCTGCTCGAGGCCAGCGCCAACGTGCCCACGCAGGGGAAACTTTATCATTGCGCCCTGTGCGGGTTCAGCGCGAGGCACAGGCTGCCGCTACTCCAGCACGTCCGATCCCTCAGACACCTGCAAATGGAGCAACTACATCAGCTTCATCGGCGGAGCGGCATACAGGGGAACGAAACACCGCACACCGACATCGGCGACGTTTTTCAAGTCGTCGGCGATCCTGATGCACCACCCGCCCAACAATCCAGTCCGACTACACCCACCACTCCGAACGCCACCAGTGTCAACAGTGGTGAGTAGGATCAATTGTTCTCCTCACGCTTGTTCACTTTTTCGTTTTGTTTCGCCGAGAAAGTAGCTACTTAACTGTTTTTTTGACATTCGTGACTGGATCAGAGCAAGGATCCATCAAATGTGACAGCATATTCGGTTCTCGAGAATCGGTATTAGAGTCTGGGGTTTTCTCTAGCGTCTTTAATGTTTCTTTTTGCCTCCTATTGTTTTGCTATTTATTTGAAATATTCTCGTTTTCACGAGCACTAACATTTTTGTTATTCCCTTCGTACACCTAGTATCATAGAACAACATTCTCTTTGAAGACATGGAGCATTTTGACGTTTATGGCAACTTGATTAACAATTACAACTCCTTCGTTCGCGCCGTTTACTGGAATTAGATTTCTCGGCTCGTTAACAGCCATCTGTTATCGATCTAATTACGGTTCAGGATGTCGTTATCCGGCAATGAGCCGTTTTGTCTTTTTTTTCCTTTTTTTTTTTTTTAATGAAAAGCGTGTGTTCGAGGGTCAAGAGAAAATTTCCAAGCGGTAGGCGAGCGTTCGGAACACCTTCGTGAATTCAGTGTTTTCATCGATTATCGCGTAATTAACAGGCAATGACAGTAATTTAGCGTGGCATATGGTCGTGGCGTGTGCCGCCGCGCCACGCACAATACCTGAGCGTTATTATATCGACGGCCTGTATACTTACATAAATATATGAGAGAGGACCGTGCATATATACATACGAGGAGAAAACCAGTAGCACGCGTTGCCTCGTCCCGTTGTGTTCTCGCAACTGACGCTGTTCGATGTAAATGCGGTTTCGGACAATACCAGACCACGCGAATAGGCGGTCGTTCTTTATTTCTTGTCTTGCTTTCGCCACCGGCCATGCTTCCTTGTGCCGTGAACGAACCATCGATAATTTTGTATTGGCAATCTGTAATTTCGACGGCATTGTTACTCTAGTCAAGGAAGCATCTGCGATATATCTACACACAACGACACACAGCTCTACGCGCACCTCGTTGCTGCCAATATCGCTTCCCTTAACGCGGCATAATGGCGAACTTTTGATCATGCTGCTCTCCCCCCCCCCCCCCCACCCCGTTCACCGCAAATAAGATTGTTAGGTTGAGTCACTACTAAGCGGATTAAATAATTGAACTATTAGGAAGTCAACGGGGAAACAGAAATGGGATGCAATGTGCGATTGAATATTAGTTGCTGCTACTTCTCGATTCAATTATTATTAATAATTATAATAGTCTTGAGAAAATGTTTCGTTTATCTTGAACGAGATATAGGAGCAACCGTGTGATCTAGCATTAGGGAAAAGCATTTGGGATAGTGATCATTTATGTTGCTTCCTGTACTTACCAAAGTGTTCTTACCATTTCATTTTAAACTCCTGAAAAGCCAAAAATGCTGTCATACTTCACATTTAATTTGCAATTATTCAAATCCGTTTCGCAACACTCTCGCAAAGACATTTGATTTTCCGCTTGCCGTTCTGTTTGCATGCGTGCATTAACCCTCGGATAGCGGGTCATCTTAGACCCAGACCAAAAGCCAGTCCTCTTAGACCCGGAGCAAGCTAAAATCTCCTAAATAAAGATCTCGTTGCTTATGGATTCTTATGGTCGAAAGCATCGCGAGGGTTAATCACGCGTAGAATCGTAGTCGAAGCGTTTGGAGAGGTTCTGTTCCGTAGCATAAGACGAGTCCCTTTTTCGTTGTTTATAGAACGACGGGAGGAAGGTAGCGACTGCGGTAACGAGGTAAAGCAAGAGCCGGACAACGATCAGGAAACGGAACAGGAACCGGACAACGATCACGAGGACGTCTCCTGTCCGTATTGCACGTATCAGCCTACGTCGCGGGAGGAATTGCGACAGCATTTGCAGGTGGCGCACGTTCAGGACTCGGACGAGAAAACGGAGACGGTGAAGGAAGAACCGCCGCCGGATTTGTTGTGCCCGTTGTGTCAGGACGGGTTCCGGGAACGTTCAGCGCTGGAGAAGCACGTGATGCAAATCCACTCGGTGAACGCTGACGGTCTGCAACGGCTTCTGCTGCTGGTCGATCAGAGTCATTGGCTGAACAACAACCCGAGGAACACGTCGACGCCGGCGGTGACAACGCCAACGTCGCCTACTACCACCGCGAAGCCGCCGCAAGAGGATGACATCAACGAGCGCGGCGGCAACGACGAGATCGAGGAGATCACACGGTGCACCATTTGCGGGCGAATCTGCCGTTCCCTGGAAGAACTGCAGCAACACCATCGAGAGACCCATCCAGCCACCACGCCCACGTTGGCGGTCAGCGAGAAGCACGTGTACAAGTATCGGTGCGGCCAGTGCAGCCTGGCGTTCAAGACTCTGGAGAAGCTGCAGCAA
This sequence comes from Lasioglossum lativentre, assembly GCA_916610255.1. Taxonomy (NCBI): domain Eukaryota; kingdom Metazoa; phylum Arthropoda; class Insecta; order Hymenoptera; family Halictidae; genus Lasioglossum; species Lasioglossum lativentre. Next base: position 4,768,563 of record OU744359.1, read on the forward strand.
CACTCGCAGTATCACGCGATCAGGGACGCGACCAAGTGCGCGCTGTGCGGCCGATCGTTTCGTTCGGTGCAGGCGCTTCAGAGACACCTGGAGTCGACGCACGCCGATATGCACGAGGAAGAGCTGGCGCAGTACAAGCAGAGCTTGCTGCACGCTCATCCGCTTCTTCAGGCGCTCACCGAGGAGAGTTTCCGGAGGCAGGGGAATCTGAGCGGCGAGCAGAGCGTGGATGACGACGCCAGCAAGGTCGAAGAGGAGGAGAGCGACGCCAGCGACTCGTCCCCGTTGCACAAGGAACAACGTCTTCTGGAGGATTATCTGAACAGCCAGCCGGTCGCCGAGGACTCCTATCACGATCCCGGGAGGAAGTTTAAATGTCATCGTTGCAAGCTCGCGTTCACGCGGCAGAGCTACCTGACCGGGCACAACAAGACGCTGCTGCACCGGAAAGGGGAGAAGATGTCCTACCCGATGGAGAAGTACTTGGACCCGAACAGGCCGTACAAATGCGACGTGTGCAAAGAGAGCTTCACGCAGAAGAATATACTGTTGGTGCACTACAACAGCGTGAGTCATCTGCATAAATTGAAGAGAGCGATGCAGGAGCAGGGTAACAACAACACGCTGATATCGGTCGTGCCGCCAGCCAGTCCCACAGAGTCGCCGGATTCCCAACAGGATCAAGATAAGAAGCCTTACAAGTGTAACATCTGTAAAGTGGCATACTCGCAAGGCAGCACATTGGACATTCATATGAGGAGCGTGCTGCATCAGACAAGGGCCAGCAAACTGCCAGATCTCGCTGCCAGTGGGCAATTAGACCTTGCGCGACCGTTGATCGAGCAGCCGCCGCCGTCCAGCCCGAACAGCCCACCTGTTAGCATGAACACCACCAGCACGGGAATGTTGTCTTGTCCGCGGTGCAGCGCTCTGTTCGTCAACCAGGAGCAGCTAGCCACGCATCAACAGCTTTATTGTATCTTCAGCAATCCGTTGGCGTTGTTTCAACAATTGGCGGCGTCGCAGCAGCTCGTGCCGTCCGCGCCGGCTAAAACACCGCCGCCTACGTCCACGACCCCGGGGCCGCAACAGCACATGCAGCAGAGCGTGCAGCACGCTTCGCAGGCGACGCAGGACATCCTGTCGCAGCCGCGTCACAAAACGTCGCAGATGTACAAGCATCTGTTGGAGAGCTTCGGGTTCGACCTTGTGATGCAGTTCAACGAGAACCATCAGAGACGTCAGCGAAAAGAGGAGGAGGCTGCCGCCGCGCTACAGGCTCAGCAGGAACAGCAGAAGCAGGAACAACAGAAGCAGGCTCTGGCAGCGCAAGCTGCTCGCGAGAAGGAGGAGGAGGTGGAGGAGCCTACCGACGACGATGTCATACCGGAATTGACCAGAAGCACTTGCCAGCATTGCAACAAGGAGTTCAGCAGCGTTTGGGTGTTGAAGGCGCATTGCGAGGAGGTGCATCGCGATCTGGTGCCCCGCGAGTTTCTCGAGAAGTACGCGCAACAGTTCAAGTGCGAGTACGAAAAGAAAAGCGTGGTGGTCACCGTCGCAACGTCGTCGTCTACGTCGTCCGCGCCCAGAAGCTCCACTCCCGCGACCGGTCAACCGCAAGATCTCAGCGCCGACAAAGAACACCGCGATAAAGAGAAGGAGGAGATCGCTGAGAACAAAGAACGCGTCAGCAAGACTCCGGAAGCCACCTCGACCACTCCAGCAACGACGCCGGCGTTGAGCAACACGCCCGTGTCGAGCACCGATTCGACCACAGCCACCGTGTTACCTACCAATCAGACGCTCCATTCGCAACAACAGCAACAACACCAGCAGCAGCAGCAGCAACAACAGCAGCAGCAACAACAGCAACAACAACAGCACGCTCAACTTACTCTGGCTCAACAAATGTCCGAGATGCAGGCTGCTTTGAACGCTATGGCTGCCTCGCAGTTGCAACAACAACTTCAGCAATATCCTGGATTGATGATGGGAATGATGGGTCTCCCGTTAGGGTTGAACGTTCCTGCTTTGGCTGCCATGAACCTGCAACCACCTTTGGTACCAATGATGCTACCACCACCGCCTTACGATGGCGCTGCCACCGCCTATCAACCGATCAACGCTCAAGCTGATCTTCTGGCGAAACAACATCTCGCTCTGCAACAGCAACAGGCAGCAGCTGTGAGTACTTTTGTCGTCCTATATAATGCTACGTTTTATTTGTTTCATGTGGTATTGGTTAGGTCATTTTTCTGTGTTCGTGTCATCTTTCTTAACACCTTAACCCTTTGTGCGCTCCTCAGGGTGAACATTCGCTCATTTTATTTATTTCTTTTCTTTCCTTAATCTTGATATTCTAAATCAAACGAACGATAAAAGGTTTCAAATTTTTTAACGATCACGAATTAAAATAAAAATTAGAAATAAATTGTCTAGAATAGCATGAAAAATTTAGTATACTTCCAGCTCCTTCCAAAGTTTGTTCAACGTTTCAAGATGCATGAACGCTTCCCCCAAAATCATTGTCATTCTGAAATTCCACACATTTCCCAGAAATATTATTATTTTATTTATATAAAGACGACTGTTTCGTTCACTTTTCCACTATTCATTAATCCAATTTCTACATTTATCAACTATACACAAAGAACTTTTGCAACCGAACCGTTTGTTTGTGTGATTAATTATCGGGATCGTTGATTTATTCCATCTTTCGAAGTAGCAGAAATATTGTGACAAAATTACACAAGATGGCCCTTCCATTCGTCCCTTATGAATCCGAATTTGTTCGAAAAGCTACAAGATAGAGCTGGCGTAATAACAGGAGCGAACGAAGCCAGCACAAGATGAATCTTTTCGTGTTGCAGGCAAGCGCAGCTGCTTCCCAGAAACGTGCGCGCACACGCATAACAGACGAACAGCTAAAAATCCTCCGAGCGCATTTTGACATTAACAACTCGCCGGGCGAGGAGCAGATCCTAGACATGGCGGCGCAAAGCGGACTGCCGCCGAAAGTGATCAAACATTGGTTTCGTAACACGCTGTTCAAAGAACGCCAGCGCAACAAAGACAGCCCGTACAACTTCAACAATCCTCCGAGCACCACGTTGAATCTCGAGGAGTACGAGAAGACCGGCGAGGCGAAGGTGACTCCGTTAAATTCCAGCGTATCCGGTAGCAGTTCCTCGGACGATAAAAGCCCGAACAAGCAAGCGTCTCCGCCGCCGTCTACGGCGAACGTCAATGCTTCTCAGCCCAGCGAGATCAAGCAAGAGATCCAAGAACAGCCGCAGTGTCACGTTCAACAGCAATCGCAGCACCAAGAAGAGCAACAACATCATTCGCCGGGTAGCTCCGGTGGCCAGCAATCCCGGCCACATTCTCCAGCACTTAGTATGAGCTCCGTGTTCCCCATGCACCATGACGTCTCGTCGCACTCGTCAACGACAACAAGCGCGCCGAGCACACCGATGCTACCACCGAAACTGGGACCGCAGAGTTTCGCTAGTCCCAACCCTGGGCCAGGCGGTGTCGTGCCTGGGTCCATGACAGGATTGGCTCTAACACCTCAGAGATCTCTCAGCCCGGGTCGCGGACCGACCGACTATTCCTTCAGCGGAGGCTCGAACGGCAACAGCTCTGGGGGCAACAGTTCTGGGAAACGGGCGAATCGAACGAGATTCACCGATTACCAGATCAAGGTTCTCCAAGAGTTCTTCGAGAACAACGCCTACCCGAAGGACGACGATCTCGAGTATCTGAGCAAGCTCCTCGGCTTGAGTCCGCGGGTGATCGTCGTTTGGTTTCAAAACGCTAGACAGAAGGCGCGGAAAGTGTACGAGAATCAGCCAGCCGCCGAGCCGGTGACACCAGGCAACCGGGAGGGTGACGACGGATCCGGCCGATTTCAAAGAACACCGGGCCTGAACTACCAGTGCAAGAAGTGCTTGCTGGTGTTCCAGAGATATTACGAGCTCATCAGACATCAGAAGACTCATTGCTTCAAGGAGGAGGACGCGAAGAGGAGCGCGCAAGCGCAGGCTGCCGCGGCGCAAGTAGCTGCCGTTCTCAGTTCCGAGGACAGCAACAGCAGCTCGACGACAACCACCACGAACGTCACGTCCAACAACCCATCGGTCACGCCCGCGCTCGCGGAACAATTGCAACAACCACCGAACACCACCACGTCACCCCACCATCAGCAACAGACGATGACGCAGTCGCATCAGCAACCGCAACAGCAAATGCAACAGTCCCAGTCTCAGTCCCAGTCGCAGTCCCAGTCGCAGTCTCAGTCGCAAGCCGAGTCTAAGGAGGGGAGTTTTCAGTGCGACAAATGCAACCTGATGTTCGGACGATTCGAACTGTGGCGCGAGCATCAGCTAGTACATATCATGAACCCGTCCCTGTTCCCGCCCGCCTATCCGCCTGACTCGCCCTTCGGGATCCTACAGCAACAGGCGTTGAACGCTACCACCGGGGTGGCGACCGAGACCCCTCATCCCTTGATCGCGATGATGCAGGACAGAAAACGAAAGTACGAGGACTTCGACGACGGGACAGGCGGCGAGTCTCGCTCCAACTCCGAGCACAGCGAGCAGCCGAAGGACAAACGACTGCGCACCACGATACTACCGGAGCAATTGGACTATCTCTACCAGAAATATCAGGTCGAGTCGAATCCCTCGAGGAAGATGCTGGAGACGATCGCCCGGGAGGTAGGTCTGAAGAAACGGGTGGTCCAGGTGTGGTTCCAGAATACTCGTGCTCGCGAGCGCAAGGGCCAGTTCCGGGCGCACAGCCAGGTGATCAACAAGCGTTGCCCGTTCTGTCCGGCGCTGTTCAAGGTGAAGTCGGCGCTGGAGTCGCATCTCAGCAGCAAGCACGCCGACCAGGTAGCTCGCGGCGAGGTGAACATCGACAACATACCCGACGAGGAGCTGTCGATGGAGTCGGCGCCGTCGAATCCTAGCACGCCGAACATGATGCCGCCTCTGTTCCCACCGTTCAACACCGACATGGAGGCGTCCCTGAAGAAGTACTACGAGGAGTCGATGAAACGATACATCAGCGAGCTGCAGGCGCACGCCAGCAACGGCAAGCAAGAATCCTCGAACCACCAGACCTCCGGTAACAACAGCGGCGAGTCCCCGTTGGATCTCAGCAAACCGGTCGATCTCAGTCGGCCGATGAAGCTGAGCCTAGGCGGATTGAGCAACCTCCTCGACGAACAGCACGGCATGCATTTCCGCGGCGGAAGCGACTGCGGCCCTCTGACCGACCTCTCCGAACGGAGCATCTGCGACGACGACAGCATGAGCGAGACTACAGAATTCTTGGACGACGAAAGCGGACCAGCGAGTCCGGCCTCTAGCACCCAGAGCTCGCGACAGGGGTCCGCTTCCGTGGGAACTGGAAGCGCTGCGGTGCCGGCGGTAACCGGTGCCGGCAGTGGAACCGGCCAGTCCAGCGGCAAAAGGTATCGCACACAGATGTCAGCGACTCAGGTAAAGGTGATGAAGTCGCTGTTCTCGGACTACAAGACACCAACCATGGCGGAATGCGAGATGCTCGGTCGCGAGATCGGCCTGCCGAAGCGCGTGGTACAGGTAAGCACCACAAAATTGACATGATTCTTGCCAGACGCGATATCGTCTTTCCTTAGTGGTCCGGATCGAAGAATTTTTACCACGTCCTTTTGCGAACCCAGAAATATACACAGAGACAGACAAGATAATTTCTTAAACGTGTATAGAGATGCTAAAGGAGAACCGGTTTTTTTTTTTTAAATAGATTGTCTATATTGAGATTGAAACGGTAGGAAAGTTTATGAAAAGTCGAATAGCGTTATTAAAAGTTGTGCCTCGGCCGGCACGTTTCAACAAATAAATGCAAAGAGAGACTTTTAGATGTCGGCTTGTATTATAGTTTGAAATAGCTTTCAGAAAAGTTTCATTGTACCGATAATAAGCACCCGGCAATAATGCCTCTACGCGAAGCGACAATATAGCGGCAGTTTAAAAGAGTGATTTGCGTAGTAGAACACGAGGCGGCAAATGAATCCCTGCTGTTACATTTTTAACGCACCGCGAACACGGTAATTCTTCGTCACCTGGTTCGAGAAAAGAGTTTCCGCCAGAGTCCTGATATCTACGATTCTTTTTCTTTTTGTTTTTTTTTTTTCTCTTTAAATGCTGAACATCGAGCATCCGTTCTGCTCCGTATTGCGATTTTGATTAAACCTTCTTAATTTGTTCATTTTCAAGGTCGGTGGACAATTAGGAAGCAATGAAAATTCGGTAGATATCGCTCGGGGAAAGTTGATGGTTCGGCAAAGTATCGCTACTAAATCCTTCGATCCGGATCGGTGTGCACCAATGAGCCCTTGATCTAATCGAGCGGACTGTTCAGGTCTGGTTCCAGAACGCCCGCGCCAAGGAAAAGAAAGCTAGATTAGCGGCAGGCCTGCCGGCGGAAGGCTCCGCGGTGCAACCGCATCGCGGCCCGACCGGGCCCGACGAGTGCCGACTCTGCTCGGTCCGATACTCGGCGAAATCGCCACTGCAGGAGCACGTATTCTCACGACGACACATCGAGTCGGTGCGCGTCGCTGTCGAAGAAGGTAGCCTGGTGCCGCCGACGCCCGGTGCGCCGATCGTACCCACCGGCAACAACTCCGGCCCGGTGATGGGCAACGCGTCGTCGGTGGTTGGCGCGACCAATCAGCAAGCTAGCCAGCAACAGCAATCGGACGAAAACATGATGTACGGATCCTTGTTCCTTCACCCTACGGCGATGTTCCAGCCGCAGCAGCAGCAACAACAACAACACCCGGGTGCCGCGACGCCTAGTACGGCTACCACTACGCCCGGTGAGTGCCTCGCTGACCTCTTGTAAAAGCGACCTATCGACACGCGTCTCGTTCGAAATTCGTCGAGAATTTTGTCACCCACGACATGGATTGCATCCCCGTGCACCTAAACTAAATCGTATCTCGTGATACGATCGAGGCTCTCTAGCGAGAGACGCGTTTTATGTATTTTCTTCTTCTTCCCCGCTTATGGTTCTTTTTTTTTTACTCTTCGACTGACGACACCGCGAGCCCGTTCTACGCGTTCGTAGACAGCGCCCGAGAATCTCTGTTGTTGTTTATCTTTTTTTTTTTAATTCGTTTCTTACTCGGTTCTCGAGAATGAATTTCGAACTTGCCGCGAGGCTACGTCGTTGTATGTTGTGCACGTGTTCTTTGTTTACCCGCGTGTATACACACACATACACCTGTACAATTTGGCCCGTGTGATACTCTAGGGGGCCCCGACGCTGTATGAAAATTTTATACAGAGGTTTTCGAAAGATCTTTACATGTATAGTGCGAATATAATATACCCAGAGCTAGGCAATACTGAAAGTTCCTATCAGATGACTATTCTAGCGTAAAACAAGAATGCGAGAGGGCGAAAGAGATAAATAGGTGCGTGTGTGTCTGTGCGTGTGTTTGCGAATGTGTGTGTGTGTGTGTGTGTCTGGGAAAAAAAGCGTTTGAGAAAATAAGACAGAGTGTGCGTGTGCGTGTGTATGCGTGCGTGCGTGTATGTGTGAGTGATTGAAAAAAGAAGCGTGAGCAAGTGAGCATATAGAGAGGGCGTGCATCATCGAGCATTAGCTTATAAAAACAAAACGATCATCGCAAACTGGAGAGATACAGATTATTACGAACTTTATTATTATATTTTATATAATGGATTCTTAGTACTATCCATTTCGATTATTACTCGAAGCGTTTGATGCATTATAGTATAGCCAGAAACAAAAAAAAAACACACACACATAAGAACGGAGAATGCACAGTTTTGTGTACGACATCTTTTAATTCCTACGTAGCGTAGCGAAGTATTGCTCCCCCTCTCCTCTCGCGCCCCCCTTATACCTTTGTTTCTCCCTGTTTCGATTTTACATTATTATTATTATTCATCATCGTCATCATCGTCGTCATTTATCCGCGAAGCCATTCCAAGATCGTGACATCCAAGCACGGCGGAAAATCTTCTTTAAATGTGCTCGCGTAAGCATGCGCTGTAAATATACTTCGCGAGCGTTCACTGTTGTCCGAGGCCCGGATAGGGCCCCTTTTAGAACGAACGGTCCCAATTCTGGCCTCCGCGTGGAGTAATCACGTAATCGGTAGAGAGAACGTCGCGGTTTGCACATACCACATACATACATACATACATACATTTAATCCATCAAGCCCCCCCTACCCCGCGTCACCCTGAACCCCCCTTAGCGTCTCGTTTTTTTCTTTCTCCTTTACTGTCCCACCCTCGTCCCCACCCCTGTTCACGTCCCTTCGCGTCGTCGCGACGTAAGAGAATCCTATTTGCCATTACGACGACATCGATCTTAATCAGGGCTAGTACTAATTACTATTATTATTTTATGCGTTAGTTATTTATGAGTTCCCTTTTGTGATAGCCACACTCTCGCCAGGCCCCGCACGCTAATCGAACAGCGAGACTCGCTCGCGATTGTCTCACAGCCTTCAGCAGCCCAATGCACGTTCATATTTTTCCCTTTGCGCTTATTATACTCTCTTCTTGAATTCGTTTATTATTATTATTATTATTATTATTTTTGTTTGTTTTTTGTCTTTTTAATCTCTTTTCGATTTATCGTATTTCGCCGCGAGCCCGTGTTCGCAGCCGACGAGGGTGTGGCTCCGTTTCTCGCTTTTTTTTTCTTCACCGACACACACGAGTTCACACGACACACACGCGCGATTCCGTTTTCGCGCGTGTACCATGCGCGGAATCACGGAGACGCATAACACACGACACATGTACACGTACATGAGACAATGTTATGTATGTCGGTCCTACTATTCTTGTGTATATAGCTTATTATTATTATTATTATTATTATTATTATTATTATTATTAATTATTATTATTAATTATTATTATTATTTTATATTAATAATATTATATTATTTTTCCGTTCTAGTCTAAAATAAAGCTATACTATCGTAAGATTAATCTTTGGTTTTTTTTCTTATTTGAAGTTTTTATCCTTTTTCATCCCTCTGCACCCAGTTCTTTTTATTTTGCTGTTTACTTATCGGGTAAGTGAGCTATGGTGTTGATCAACATGAATACTCCAAGGTAATAATATTCGACCAGTAAACGATATGGTAATAATTGCCATACGTTCGTGTTTGAATATGTATATATGTAGATGGTGTGCGATGTGAAACGCAGCACATCTCACAGTATTCTCACCGATCGAACGTTCTAGTTTCACACTAACAATTATTCTGTTTTTTGTGTGGGAAATGTGCGAAAAGCACGCAATAATAAAAGGATCCGGTAACAGTTCCTATAACAAAACGTATGGCCGAAAATCACTAAATCGTTAGTGTGATGTATCACTAAATCGTTAGTGTGAAGTATCACTAAAAATAGTTAGTGTGATGTATCACTCAATCGTTAGTGTGACGTATCACTAAAAATAGTTAGTGTGATGTATCACTAAATCGTTAGTGTGAGGTATCACTAAATTCGGATAGGAAATTGTAAACGACGAACATGTACTAATAATTGTAGATATAAGGAAAATCGTAGCGAAATGGGCTAATCGAATTAGTTTAATTTTCCAGGAATCTCCGGGCTTTTCTACGTTAATTACTAGACTGCGGATACTTATGCAAAATTTCCTGAACAAATTGCAAGAGTCAGGAGCCAAATAGAAGAATCTTCCTTTTTTTTAAATAATTCCAAGCAGTTGGAAATAATGTATTGACAAATTTTGTCATTAATGCGTAAAATCCGCGGTCTACCAATTATAAGATTCGATGTTACTTTGATTCTTTAGACCCACCTCTGAGATATTTCATTAATCAGTGAAAAAACGATTGGTTCCCGAGAGGGTGGGAGCGTGTGGGGGTGGGGAGGATCGTACAGCTATTGACAACGATGACTTCGTAATTGTTACGTGACTTATAGCCGACTTTCTAAGGTTTTGTCGATCGACCGACCGACCGACCGGTAATTAGTCGCGGTACTTTTTCGAGGCGTCCCCGGTATAACAATAGAACCGATCTATACACGAGGATGCGTGGGGAGGTGGATGATTGCGAGTTGCGGGGACCATTGTACACACGGTCATGGTCGGCGTTGACGGGGCCCGTTCACTGCCACCGACACCATCCGCCACGAAATTCCCTAAAGGACGCGATTCACGCGCTGAATGGAACGGGACGCATTGAAGGAAAACGAGAACAAAGGGTTCGGATATTCACTCGGAAAATTGATTCCTTAGTGACGGCGAGCCGTTCGTCCTCGTCGTCGTCGCCGCGTTTCAACTTTGCCTCCTCCTCGTCTTCGCATCCTTTGTATACCGCGGCGTCACGACAAAGGCTTGATATTCCTTGGAAATCTAATAATCCTTTGTTTAGCCCCCCGCGTAAACATTCGACGCGTGAAATCCCGTCGATGAAAGTCATTTTCTGCGGCGAGGATGTCGACGCTTCTGCGCTTATTAACATTTTCTACACCCCATGGCAAAAACCATTGAAATGTCCATCATCGTCATTCGAACATTCGGAATATATTTTTATTACAGTACTGATATGGACAACAGTCGTAAGGAACGCGTTAATGAGAAAATGAATGAAACCGAAAATAATACAATAATTTAAATAATATTTTTAACCCTTTGCACTCGGAGCTATTTTAATTGAATGATTTTTACTAGTAGTTTATTAAATAGGAACAAAAATAATAATGTGGACAATATTTTTAAGAATGGCACAGCAATGAAATTAAATTTCGGTTGGACCATCTGCAACTTTGGATTATGCCAGCGGTTTCCAACCTTTATGTTACCATGCCGTTTTATATAATAATAACTTTATTACAGAAAAATACTGAAAACTACAATTAACCCCTTGCCCTACAATAACGTGTCAGACTCGTGATGAAGATTCTGAACAGAGTCTAATAAATATGTATCTTATTAATTACCTCTAAATCGAGATAAAATTCTATTTTGCTTTTGTTAATGTACAGTTATTGGAGAGCATGTATAGGCATACAATAGATATAAATTTTTTCTTTTTTTAGGAAATTGCGAACTACAAAAAAGTTCTAAACACTGAAACCGTAAAATAAATCGTAGGGCAAGGGGTTAACAGAATAATAACAAGGTTTTACTAGAACAATACGAACATGCATATTTATTTTTATATTAAATTAAGGTCTCACGAAGGTCATTGTATAATATGTCATTGAAGAGGTCTTCACCCCTACTATTACATCGCGATAAAAAAAATATATAGTTCCATTAAAAAAATAATTGATGACTTTGATATTTAGAAAAAAATGACCTTGAAAAAAGTTTTTTCAGAATCATTATATTGCCTCTTTGGTTAGGTTAATATTGTCCTATAACGTTTTTTTTCTATTACTAACACTAAGCGAGATATTCAAGGTGGTCAAGTTAGCTGGAACACCCTGTATAAAATTTTCTTTCATTTTTTGCATACGAAACTGACGTAATATCTCATGTAATGTTAATATCTCATGCAACAATATTTTTAACAATGGCATAGCAATTTCCACTGGCGCCCTCCGAGTGCTAAGGGTTAATAATTTAATGGAAAAACGAAGTACAAACGATTCCAAACCTCGCGTCATAATACTATCAGATCTCCAAAGAGCTCTTAACAAAATTCGTTCAAATATTCAAGTATGTATTCACCGGCGCGCAATAAGCATATGAATACACAGCAAGCATACAAAAGTATCGTCAAAGTGACGATATTATATCGTCTTTAGAAAATCACCAACGTCGTGATCATGCGATTCAGAGGCGCCGAAAGGAGGAGATAGGGTTCAAGGTGAACACCATGGTCACGTGCCAAGAAGAATCGGTTCTTCCGGCATCGATTCGTGCACAAAAACATTTCGGGGCTGGGGGGTTGGTTGAACTGGGGAGGAGGGGAAAAAAAATGTACGAGCGCGTAAAAATTCATGAACGCTCGTGTGTTAATATTCCGAGAGAGTGGTATAGTTCGCTCGCGTGGCGAGGGCCACGTGTCTCGGCGGCTGACTACGATGGGTTAGGTGTGTGCTTGCACGTTTATTTTGAAAACGGTGTGTCGTTAATAGAAGAGGCGGCCCCCACGCCGGGGGTAGCTCTACACGAAATACCGGTACGTGTTTTGTAGTGAGAACCGGGGAACGATTATACGTGCGATTCGTGAAATTATGCAAAGCGCAGGACGAGCCTCACAAAGGACGAACGCTGTTGATTCGCGTGCGCGCGGCGGAGGGTGTGTAAACGACTCGCATGGCAGGCACGTGGCCCCGTCGACGAGGGAATGCAAATGATAACTGGTCTCGAGGGTTGGACATTCTTTTTGTGTTCGAGCCCGGCAGCGCGCGCGCGCGCTCGCACGAAAATCGCGGAACCGAGAGTACGCGGGCCTGCTCGTAACCCAACGAGACCCATCACCCTACTCGAACACCGTTTACGATCCAATTAGCTTTACATCTGACGGAGAAACGGCCCCGAGGTACACCACTGTACACGCGGAACGAATGCGGGCTAATTACTCCACGTATTTTAGGTATGCGCTTGGATCGAAAATCTATTTAACCCTTTGCACTCACGGAGCTATTTTGCACTGAAAAACGATTCTAGAATATTTTTTTTCATTTTTTTTTTCATTTTTTGCGTATCAATCTAGGGTAACTGCACCAGTGAATAAACAGGCTCCAGTAAATGAACGCTTTCGTATTTTTGTATTTTTTGCTTTTCCATCATTGTTCAATTACTAGAATGTAGTATTCATTGACTGGTATTTTTTATATTTTTTATTTAACGTTTAACCCTTAAGTGGGCGCGCAATAGTACTGAGTGCTCCGTTTGTAGTTGCTCCATTTATTGACATAAAATTTCATAAGAAACTGATAATGAACAGTGATATACGTAGTTTTAAAGGATGGTGCACAAAGTGCTCGCGCGCCCACTTATGTAACAAAAATAGGCGCGCCCACTTAAGGGTTAATAAAGACAAATAATAATAATTTCATTTTATTCGTGTTCATTTATTTTGGACAAATGAGGTATAGCGAGCCATTTGGCATATATGAGATTCCTTTAATTCAGATATTTAAAAAAAAATAAAATATCTTCCTGAACAATTTCTTAAATGTTTATTCACTGGTGCAGTTACCCTAATGTAATATACATAGCGAGTCTCCTAACATAACGAACTCGAATAACTCGTGAGGTATTCGTTTTGTACGAAAAAATGTTTCAAACAAAAGTTGCATGGTATCTAGGGGGACATACAGTGCTCTAATCTGTTTTTTGTTACCTTACTTTTTTTATTAAGATATTAGGGGCACCTTCAGTTTTTTTAATAGAGTGCCCAATATTTTTTCTCGGATAAAGCAGAAAATTTTGCGTAAAAAAGTATTGACCTTCATATATTCTGAATCTAATAGTTAACGAGATATTATCGAATTAATTTTCCATATGTACCTATGCTACCTGGAAGCTAGTCGAGGCTTGAACTGATATTCCTCAACTGGAATATGCTAAGTACATATGGAAAATTAATTCGATAATGTCTCGTTAACTATTAGATTTAGAATTGTTTACGCAAAATTTGATGATTTATCAGAATTCGAAAAAAAGGATTAGACATTCCATTTAAAAAACTGAAGGTGACCTTAATATCTCAATAAAAAAGTAAGGTAACAAAAAACAGATTAGAGCACTGTATGTCCCCCTAGATACCATACAACTTTTGTTTCAAACATGTTTTCGTAAAACGAATACCTTACGAGTTATTCGAGGTCGCCTTGTTAGGAGACACCCTGTATAAATGTCTGGTAGTTCATTAACACTAAACCTACAAAGCACAAAACACATATAAAAGTGAAACACCTTATAGCACATACTTAAACTTTGTACGGTTTTCGTGTCAATTCGAAGTCAATTCAGTAGTTTCTTGTGAAAGCGTTTTTATAATTGCAATAACTATGAACCACAAAACCGTGGTTATTCGACCGTGGTAGGTACTAAACCTACCGACAGACAGATGTGAACAATACTCATCTTTTGTAAGAAAAGCTTCATCTACCACGGTCAAATGACCGGCGTTCATTATTGCAATTATTGAAAGTATAAAGATTCAATTATAAATATATATACATGGCACCAACACATAATAGCAATAATCCCATTTTTAAGAATGGCATAGCAATTTTGTGCCTCAGAGTCGCCATTAGAGTGCTAAGGGTTAAACACTGAATGTCCGATTTTCGACAAATCGTAATTAAAAATCAAATTATAATTTCGCAAATGTGAATCTAATTCCTGAAATTGCTTATAGTTATTTCCAATAGCTAACTGCACTAAATGTTCGTTCACCGATCAGGAAAATATTCTTATTCGTAAAATCGTCGTCCCAAAGGGCTGAACCTAAGCACACGAATTTCGGACGACCGCGTGACACCTATCCTCACCGTAGCGTCATCGCGTCGTCGGTACAGACGTAACGAACCCTCTCGATCTACGTCGCGAACGGGGTGTTTACATTGAAACGTCCCCACACGATCTGAAATCACCAGTAGCGTGTCAAGAGCGGTCGTAGAATCGACAGGCCAAACGAGTTCACCTGGTAGAGGATATCTCCGGTGGTAGGGCCTTGGGGACGCCACCAGGTAAGAATTAGCATGCCGCGAGGCACTCGACGAGACCCTTCTTTTTTTTTTTCTCTTCTACCGCGCCGTCGGGAGACCCTCTCTCGCGGTCTTCGTTTATTCGCCTTTAATCCCTTTGGCTCCAGCGCTAGGACCGCACGGTCTCTAAGGTGGTGGCAGCGGAGGAGTATCTCGAATTCGTTCGTCTCTCCCACTTTCAGCATCCTCCTCCTCCACCTCCTCCCCGCCCCTTCTCCTTCTCCTCTCCGGGCCCCCCTCCTTTGCTGTTACCGTCCGCGTTCCATGTCCTTCTCCTTTCTTCTGCCGTGTCCCAGGCCATATGTTACCCGATACACGGCGAAGCTATTAATTATATCGATCTATATAGGCAGCGTAGTTAGCCGTAGCAGCGAAAAGCAGTACCAGGTCCCCGCAACGCTTTATGGTTCTTCTTCCCCCTGTTTCTCTCTTCCCCTCTCCTCGCCTATATACTCTCTTTCTCTCTCTCTCTCTCTCTCGGTGAACCGCCCCGGCAACGGGGTGAGAAGCTAAAAAAAAAATAAATAAATGCCGCAGTCTCGCGCGCATTGCACAGAAATACATAAAACTCGGCCAGAGACATAAATCATTAGGGGGGGCCCCAGGAACTATTATGTGACTCATGCCCGGGGTACAGAGAGATCCAGACCGTGGATCCGAAGGGAACCGATAAAAAATATTCGGCTACAGGGGCTGCAGAGAGTGTTCACCCTCTAGGGTGATCGTCGTCCCTGATCACGCTTTTTCGTCACGTGTATATAAAAAAATATGGAAACCGTTCGATCCCCCGGCTACCGATTTATTTCCGTAAACTGTGTTCCGGGGATTATCGATCCGACCACATTATGGAAAAACGCGAGTGGCGCATTCGGCGGAGCATGATCCATAAGGAAGTAGACGTAGGCGTGAGAACAACGTTTTCTGTGTCAGTTATTAATAGACTGTATTAAAAGTTTCCGAGTGTCTGTGTTGGGAAATGGAAGCCAGATTATATTTCTTCCAATAAAATGATTAATTCAACATTCTCCAATTCTCATAGTGTCTACAGCGTTGTACAGGGTGTTTCCGGCAAGATTGTAGAAGCATGATCTACCAGTGAAAATACGAAAACAAATATTATATGAAGTTTATTTATAAACGCTTTATTATTATAGGCAGATATTGAATGTAGCCTAAATAGGTGCGGAACAGCAGATTTAAAAGATGAATAATACGAAAGGTCGATTGTGTTTACTTTGTGTTGACACAATCGACCTTCAGGCTGCATTCAATGTTTGCCTATAATATTGTAACAAAGCGTTTGTAAATAAACTTCATATAATATTATTTTCGTATTTTCACTTGTAGATCATGCTCTTGTATAAATAAATTTTTCATTAATTTATAAAAATTCCATTTTGTGGATCTGCGTTTTCTGTAAAGTTACAAGCCTCTTAAGCATCTGTAAAGTGCTTAAGCAATACCTAATCATATATCATGTTTCCAAACAGTTCCTGAACGTTTGTGCTTCAAGTCTGCACCGAACTTCTTTTCTTCAGCTGTCTGCTCGAAGGTGGTGCTGGATCTACGTCTTCAGCAACAATGGGTAGAAGCATGATCTACCAGTGAAAATAACGAAAACAAATGTTATATGAAGTTTATTTATAAACGCTTTATTACTATATTATAGGCAGATATTGAATGTAGCCTGAATAGGTGCGGAACAGCAGATTTAAAGCTGAATAATACGGAAGGTCGATTGTGTTTACTTTGTGTTGACACAATCGACCTTCAGGCTACATTCAATATTTGCCTATAATATTGTAATAAAGCGTAAATAAACTTCATGAAATATTTTTTTCGTATTTTCACTTGTAGATCATGCTCCTGTATAGATTTTTCACTTAATTTAATTTTTCTGATCATCAAGACGAACTCGTTAAAGCGTTTCAAAAATAATTAGGAGCTTTCAAAGAATAGCACCAAAAAGGTCATAATTGGGAAGGGTGCGGAACAGCAGATTTAAAAGATGAATAATATGGAAGGTCGATTGTGTTTACTTTGTGTTGACATAATCGACATTCAGGCGACATTCAATATTTGCCTATAATATTGTAATAAAGCGTTCGTAAATAAACTTCATATAATATTATTTTCGTATTTTCACTTGTAGATCATGCTCCTGTATAGATTTTTCCACTTAATTTAATTTTTCTGATCACCAAGAGACGAACTCGTTAAAGCGTTTCAAAAATAATTCCGAACCGGCAAAGAATAGCACCAAAAAGGTCATAATTGGGAAGGGTCGAGATCGTTTCGGAAAAAATAGAATACGAGATCCGGTGCCCGTTGAAGTGTTCCCGCGGATTGTGTACTTTCGCCGAACGCGAGCGCCGTAACGAGAAATTCCTGGAAGAATTTCTTTCGGCCCTTGGCTCCAGGTAGACTTCGCGTCGGACAAGGTGCTGAGAGGAACTGCTGGCGTGAAACGAGTCACGAGACCATTCGTGAATAAGCTAGTAAAAGTAGCGAACTATGTATAGAGGCCGGGGAGGACGACTCTTCCCTCCGCGCCGCAGTTTTTCAAAGGCGCTACTGGAATCCGGCAAAAAACTCACCGGTTGGCTACTGGTCACTCTAATGCTTGCCTATAACGTATACCCAGGTGATTTTCAACGCCGCGCAGCGCCGCGCAGCGCCGCGCCGCGCCGCGCCGGCTCTTCGTCGATGACGATTACGAGGAAGCGTCGCGCGGCCGCTTTCGGTGACCTCGACGCCGGACACTGGTCCGGGAGATGACGAAACTGTATTTTTTAACTTCCAATTATTATATTCAGAAGAACGACTACTTAATTTAACACTACGTATCACCCATATTTAAGGGACAGAATTATTTCTATAGACTCAGAAATGCATTTCTATGGTGAAGCGTAAAAATATTGAGACGGTAATAATAATAATAAATTTATTTTTTGGTCCTCTCCAATTTCTTTAAAATTGAGAATAAAAGAAGTATAGTAGTTATAGACTACTTGATTTAACACTACCCATGTCGCCTATATTGAAGGGACATAATTATTTCTGTAGACTATAATGCATTTCTATGGTAAAGTGTAAAAATATTGAGACGGTAATAATAATAATAAATAAAGACTACTTAATTTAACACTACCCTATCACGCACATTTAAGGGACAGAATTATTTCTGTAGACTCAGAAATGCATTTCTATGGTGAAGTGTAACAATATTGAGACGGAAATAATAATAATAAAGAAAGACTACTTGATTTAACACTACGTATTACGCACATTTAAGGGACAGAATTATTTCTGTATACTCAGAATTGCATTTCTATGGTGAAGTGTAAAAATATTGAGACGCTAACAATAATAATAATAAAGAACGACTACTTAATTTAACACTACCTGTGTCCCCCATATTGAAATGACAGAATTATTTCTGTAGACTCAGAAATGCATTTCTATGATGGTGTAAAAATATTGAGACGGTAATAATAATAATAATAAAGAACGACTACTTGATTTAACACTACCTGTGTCCCCCATATTGAAATGACAGAATTATTTCTGTGGACTCAGCAATGCATTTCTATGGTGAAGCGTAAAAATATTGAGACGGTAATAATAATAATAAATTTATTTTTTGGTCCTCTCCAATTTCTTTAAAATTGAGAATGAAAGAATTATAGTATGGGTTTTTAAATAATTTTATAGAGCTGATGGTAGAGACCAAATTAGTTAATTTTTTTTTATAGCTAATGTGTTCCAAAAAGGATCGACGACTGGACAGGAAGTTATTCCTGATCGTCTACTTATAAAGAAACAGCATCGGTGCATTTACTTGTACAACCATTTTCGGTTTTCTCTTCAGCATGTTCGAAACATTGTACGGCGTGAAAACGAATCCGGAACGGTCGACAGGTGTCCTAAGTAGCGCGATCAAAGATTGCTCGGACGGAGAAACTCGTTAGAAAAATTGGTTCCAGGCGACAGACAGAACGCGATTGATTTTTTGCCCCGCGAATCGCGGCTGTTTATTTCACTTTTCCCTCGTCAGTGTAATTATTTTTCGCTGGAATGCAGCGGCAGCAGCAGCGTTTCTCGAACCAGCTCTCGGTTCTCTTTCTCTTTTCATGAGAATTATAAACTAACCGTTTTGGCGATTCGTCTTTGTTACGCTGCGCCGAGGGAAAGCGAGAAAATCCATTGGCAACATAACTCGGACAATTTTTCCATGAAACGTACACACTCGAATATAAACATTGCAGATAAGATCAACATTAAGATCGTACAATAGTCTGTACAAAAGTCGTCGGCAAAAGCGAATCTAATTTCCCACCGAAGTACAGGGTGTAAAGAAATCTTCGGGTCGATGGAGATCTGTAAAAAAAGTTGTCGCAAAATTGTCCTTGACCTTGAATTTCAAGGTCAAATTTTTGTTTGTATTGTATTCTACGCATCATGAGGATAAAAAGTGTCGAAGGAACTATAATAGTAGAGTTATTACTAATGAAGCATGCAGTTATTATTGTTGTTTATCTGTTGTTCATCAGCTTCAAGAGCTATTAAGAAATATTAATCAGAATGGATCGTTTCTTTGGCTTAGAAGAAGAAATAGAAGAGATGAACATCTTTTAAGACTTAGAAAGTAATATTGATTATGACCGATTATGTTAGATTTCCAATAAACAACAATAGTAACTGCATGCTTCAGTAGTAATAACTCTACTATTATTTTTCATGACCTTGAATGTCAAGGTCAAATTTTTGTTTGTATTGTATTCTATGCATCATGAGGATAAAAAGTGTCAAAGGAACCATAATAGTAGAGTTATTACTAATGAAGCATGCAGTTACTATTGTTGTTTATCTGTTGTTTATCAGCTTTTTAAGCTATTAAGAAATATTAATCAGAATGGATCGGTTCTTTGGCTTAGAAGAAGAAATAGAAGAGATGAACATCTTTTAAGACTTGGAAAGTAATATTGATTATGATCGATTATGTTAGATTTCCGATAAACAACAATAGTAACTGCATGCTTCATTAGTATAATAACTCTACTATTATTTTTTATAAACGATCGAGTTTTCACGCATAGTTCCTTTGACACTTTTTATCCTCATGACGCGTAGAATAGAATACAATAAAAAACAAAAATTTGACCTTGAAATTCAAGGTCAAGGACAATTTTGCTGCAACTTTTTTTAACAGATCTCCATCGACCCAAACATTTCTTTAAACCCTGTACACGTTCTATTTTCAACTCGTTTCACCGAGAAACGATAGTTCGGCCGTGTGCCATTGAGCATAATTTCCTTCCGCGAAATTAATAAAAATCCCATGACAATAATTCATCATCGCTCCAACGCGACCTGGTGGCACCGCAAAAATTTCCACCGCAATTGTGCGTGGATGATGCCAAGGCGACCGAATTGTTACGGGCGGAGAACGATGGTACCATAAACTCCGCGAAGGCAACACGGCGAGACGAGTTATGGCAATGATGCCGGGAGTTCCACGCATGACTCGGCACGATGCAAGTACCGATGGACCTTGAGGCAATGGAAAAAAAGAGGTAAAGTCGCTCGGTATCTTGATGTGGACCCGAGCAGTCAGCCGTACAAAAGAATCAATCGGTAATTATTAAAATCTCGTATCCGCGTATAGTTTTATGTAATTCCCCCTTATTATTACATCTTTCAAGCATGTTAACATATTTATTGTCCGGGGAAGTGTATATCGTGTGGCGTTGCAAATATACCTACTAACATGTCGACGTTGAATATTTTATTAAAGTAGAAATTACGATAATTCCCTTCGAATTTACCCTTGACATTTAAGCTCGGAAACTAAATAGGATTCGCGATATTTGCCATCGATCAAAAGTTCAGCTCTCCATTATATTTTCAAAGTTTCGCTGCGACGGCTATTTATACATAAATATGTCGTTTCAATATTGTATCCTCGTTATCTATGACAATTTTCTTTAAAGGAACTCTACAAAGTCTTTATGGAGGAAACGAATTAATTAATAATAAACAAGGTATATTTAAAAAATTGCGAAAAGTATACGATACTTTTGTAACTGTATCAAAAGCTTCATTAAGAATTTTAGTGTACAGTAATTTCGGTTGAATTAAATGCACTAATAATTCCTGTAATGTTTACAAATCAAGCGTAATGTATCGCGGTATCCTCGTTATCTATGACAATTTTCTTTAAAGAAACTCTACAAAGTTTTAAAGTCTTTATGGAGGAAACAAACAATTAATAATAAACAAGGTATAATATTTAAAAAATTGCGAAAAGTATACGATACTTTTGTAACTGTATCAAAAGCTTCGTTAAGAATTTTAGTGTACAGTAATCTCGGTTGAATCAAATGTACTAATAATTTCTGTAATGTTTACAAATCAAGCGTATCGCGGTATTACCGCTATCACTGCGACGGCTATTTATACATAAATATGTCGTTTCAATATTGTATCCTCATTATCTATGACAATTTTCTTTAAAGGCACAAAGTTTTAATGTCTTTATGGAGGAAACGAATTAATTAATAATAAACAAGGTATAATATTTAAAAAATTGTGAAAAGTATACGATACTTTTATACATTGTATCAAAAGCTTCATTAAGAATTTTAGTGTACAGTAATTTCGGTTGAATTAAATGTACTAATAATTCTTGTAATGTTTACAAATCAAGCGTAATGTATC
Organism: Lasioglossum lativentre; assembly: GCA_916610255.1. Classification (NCBI taxonomy): domain Eukaryota; kingdom Metazoa; phylum Arthropoda; class Insecta; order Hymenoptera; family Halictidae; genus Lasioglossum; species Lasioglossum lativentre. The sequence continues at coordinate 4,790,039 of OU744359.1, forward strand.
GCGGTATTAAATATGTCGTTTCAATATTGTATCCTCGTTATCTATGACAATTTTCTTTAGAGGAACTCTACAAAGTTTTAAAGTCTTTATGGAGGAAACGAATAATTAATAATAAACAAGGTACAATATTTAAAAAATTGCGAAAAGTATACGATACTTTTTGTAACTGTATCAAAAGGTTTATTAAGAATTTTAGTGTACAGTAATTTCGGTTGAATTAAATGTACATTCCTGTAATGTTTACAAATCAAGCGTATGGTATCGCCGGTATTACTATGTACGGTGTAATAGAAAAATGGTGATTGTACAATGCACACAGAGAGGTATCTGTATTTAAATCTAGCAGCGGCAGCAATCAAAGATCGCTCGCGTCGAACTCTGTCATTTGTATACAAGATACGGCATCGGGCGCACGTGGCGCAAATCGCCCTACGAATAGCTGTTTAATGGAAGCTTTAGGATATATTTATGTCTAAATCACGCGATTTAGAAAAAACAGGAAGGAACTAGATCTCTGTTTACACGCGCCAGCTCGCGAACAAGAAAATTAGCGTGATTGTGTTGAACTTAAACACAGAATATTGAATAATCAGAGAAATAAAAAATAGCAGCAATCTTTCGAAATTGTTACCCCACGCAGTCTATTCGTTTCTGTATAACATTTTCCTGGTAACGTTGGGAAGCTACGTGTCCGGGCGCACGTTACATTTTAAGCGAACTTTACGAGTCACGCGACATTTGCAACATATAATAATCTTCTAAAAGAATAATTGAGCATCAGATGAAATATAACTTCACCGTCCCCTTGTTATTATGAAGTACGACGAAACTTCTTTTAGGATTTGAAAAGTGGAGGGAAACTCTGCATATTACCGAGAAATCATGCTTCAGTTGGTTTCTTCTGATTAATTATTCAAAATGTGGAGGGAAGTTTTTATTTCACCTTTCCTGTCTTTTTTTTTGCCATTCGAAGAAGTACGATATTAAATATAAAAATTTAGCTTTCTTTCAATTTGTTTTAATTGCGAAAAAAATTTCATACACCTAACACCCTGACCTTTCCTGTCGTTTTTTTCATTTGAAGAAGAAGTACAATATTGATTATAAAAATGTAGCTTTTTTCCAATTTGTCTGCACTAATGGTAAAAGAAATGTCATATACCCAACCGAGACCTTTCCTGTCTTTTTTGCCATTCGAAGAAGTACAACATTAAATATAAAACTATAAAGTTCTTTCAATTTGTCTGCACTAATGGTAAAAAAAATGTCATATACCCAACCCAGACCTTTCCTGTCTTTTTTGCTATTAGAAGAAGACGTACAACATTAAATATAAAAATATAGGTTTCATTCCATTTGTCTGCACTAATGGTAAAAAAAATGTCATATACCCAACCCAGACCTTTCCTGTCTTTTTTGCTATTTGAAGAAGACGTACAACATTAAATATAAAAATATAGGTATCTTTCAATTTTTATATTCAATATTGAATATAAAATATAGCTTTTTCCAATTTGTCTGCACTAATGGTAAAAGAAACGTCATATACCTAACCCAGCCCTTTCCTATCTTTTTTACCATTCGAGAAGAAGTACAATATTAAATATAAAAATATAGCTTTCCGTCAATTTGTCTGCACTAATGGTAAAAAAATGTCATATACCCAACCCAGACCTTTCCTGTCTTTTTTGCCATTCAAGGAGAAGTACAATATTAAATATAAAAATATAGCTTTCTTTCAATTTGTCTGCACTGATTGTAAAAAAAATGTCATATACCTAACCCAGACCTAACTTAGACCGTTCCTGTCTTTTTTGTCATTTCAAGAAGAAGTACAATATTGAATATAAAAATGTAGCTTTTTTCCTATTTGTCTGCACTAATGGTAAAAGAAATGTCGCATACCTAACATAGCCCTTTCCTGTTTTTTTTGTCATTCGAGAAGAAATACAATATTAAATATAAAAATATAGCTGTCTGTCAATTTGTCTGCACTAATGGTAAAAAAATGTCATATACCCAACCGAGACCTTATCTGTCTTTGTTGCCATTCGAAGAAGAAGTACAATATTAAATGTAAAAATATAGCTTTCTTTTAATTTGTCTGCAGTAATGGTAAAAAAACTGTCATATACCCAACCCAGACCTTTCCTGTCTTTTTTGCCATTCGAGAAGAAGTACAATATTAAATATAAAAATATAGCTTTCTGTCAATTTGTCTGCACTAATTGTAAAAATGTCATATACCTAACCCATACCTAACCTAGACCTTTCGTGTCTTTTTTGCCATTCGAAGAATAAGTACAATATTGAATATAAAAATGTAGCTTTTTTGCAATTTGTCTGCACTAATGGTAAAAGAAATGTCATATACCTAACCCAGCCCTTTCCTATCTTTTTTACCATTCGAGAAGAAGTACAATATTAAATATAAAAATATAACTTTCCGTCAATTTGTCTGCACTAATGGTAAAAAAATGTCATATACCCAACCCAGACCTTTCCTGTCTTTTTTGCCATTCGAGAAGAAGTACAATATTAAATATAAAAATATAGCTTTCTGTCAATTTGTCTGCACTAATTGTAAAAATGTCATATACCTAACCCATACCTAACCTAGACCTTTCGTGTCTTTTTTGCCATTCGAAGAATAAGTACAATATTAAATATAAAAAACAGCTATCTTTCAATTTGTCTGCACTAAAAGCAAAAAAAAACTGTCATGTAAAAAAAAATTCGACATTTCTATATTTCACAAGTTGATTCTAGTCATCCTTCGGTTCAGTGTTAAACAGCATACGGAATAAATCCCTTGTAAAATGACGCTAGAGGCGCATCATCGTAGTTCCTGCGAGGAACGGTGTACCCACGAGAAAATGAACGTTGGCCTGGGTGACCGTAGGACGCTCTTGATTTTTCAGGATCTGGGGTAAGCGTGCTCGCGAAAGAGTGTATATATCTAGCTACGGTATCTCTCTGCCGGCTAATACCTCGGTAAGGAGGTACACGTAGCTGGGTGCACGGGTGGCGGGTTTCTCGGTGTCTTCGGGGTCCAGAGGCGACCGCAGATCGCGAAGCCTGCGCAGCCTCCGCTCGGAGGCTACCGCGGCCGAACACGCCGGCTGACGGTGGTTGATGTTGTTGCCTGAATTATACTCTGATTATACTCCGAGTACGCGGCGGCTATGATTAAACATTAAACAACGCCATTACGCCGAGTCAGAGGGAAACGGGAGAACGAGAGAGAGAGACTGCACAAGAGGAGGTAGGTGGTGTGGTGTGCGCTCGCGTGCGAACGAGGGAGAAGGAGAAGCGAGGAAGGATCGGAAGGACGAGGAAGAGGATACCGCTGGGAGGGTTCCTCCTCGTCGTCGTCAGGTGACCGCGGTCGCTCGTGTCCTCCTACGAGTTCAGGATTAGCTTGTAATTCCTTTGGCTGGCTGGGCTTCTTTGCCTCCCTCCTCCTCCTCCACCTCCTCCTCCTCCTCCTCCTCATCCTCCTCCTCCTCCGGCCGCTGACTGTTGCTGACTGCCTGTGCCTCTGCCTGCGCCTAACCAGAAACAGGAATACCGAGAAGCGTAATTAGCTATTCGCCCGCGAGAGGAGCCTATTTGCTTTACTGCATTCCGCGCGCCACCATTCAGGATGAAACGGGCTTGACAAGAGAAAAGAAAAACAGAGGGAGAAACAGGCGAAAGGAGAAAGAGAGACCGGCCACAGTGAAAACCGGCGTACAGTACTCGCGATCGCAAGGTTGATCCTAACGAGCTGGATCGGCCCCGAAACAACGATAGATCGAACCCCCCCGACACTGACAATCGAGGGACTTTTATCGGGGCCCAGCATCGCGCGGATAAATTGAAACTGGATGATGGATGACGGAAACTGGGATCCACGGGAGCCGATCTTCTGTCCGAGGATTAGCGCAATGCTTCGGATCCATCGTTAGAACGAAATGGTTAACCCCAAGTTAGTTAGGCGGGGTCTGATAGACCCCCAGAGATTTTCGTTGAAAAATAAAGTATGTTCATTGTGTTCATTTTTTTAATAATAAAAATTCCATTTTGTGGATCTGCGTTTTCACTCTGTAAAGATACAAGCCTCTTAAGCATATCTGTAAAGTTACAAGCCTCTTAAGTATCTGTAAAGTTTCAAGCCTCTTAAGCAATGCCTAATCTTATATTCATGAAAAAGGTATTTATTTCTATAATGCAATATATTGTTTCGGTGGATTACCACTTTCGATACATTTTCCCACCTTACCAACGCCGGGTTAATAACAGATCTAATGCGAAGACTGAACCGCTAATCTGCCGATCTTTGTTCGGGATAAATGTCCGCATCAAGTCCAATGGAGTCCAAATCATGTTTCCAAAAAGTTCCGGTGCCTGAACGTTTGTGCTTCTGCACCGAACTTCTTTTCTTCAGCTGCCTGATCGAAGGTGATGCTGGATCTACGTCTTCAGCAACAATGGGTATCTTTCGAACGCAACAGCAATAACTTTGACGCGTGTCTATTGGGGTGGACCTTAGCTATACTTGGTGAAATTTTTTTTGTGCTATTGGGTAAGAAAATAATTCCTGCAAAAGTTGAAGTTGAAATTAGAGAAATTAACGTTCAACATAAATATATAGTTATATAACTTCGTTATATTTCGACATAAATATATAAAAATAGTTATATTTAATAAGAGTATAATATTTTTCGCGAGAACGGCTAAATAATGTTAAATAATCTTAATCCGTGCAAAGTACATTTGTACTCGAATGCATGTAAGGAATCAATATATTTTTATAGGTATAACATATTTAACTTGAATTTTCAGTATACTCTTCACATTTAGCGCGCAGTAACTTCTATTTCAAAACTTCGCGCTCGATTAGGCACGCCTTCCCGACGTCCGATTGATCTAAAATTTTGGATATATCATTTTTTCATGGAACAATATTGGAAGGGCGTCCCCAAAATTTTTTGGTCGAAAAATCCTGACGTCCGATTGATCTAAAACTTCGGATATATCATTGTTTCATGACATGGCACAATAGTGTGCCATATCATGAATTGAAAAATAAGGTCCACCCTAGTGTCTATACTACGAGCGTACGGTTCTGGTATTACACATTTCTATACTTTTGCGAGTTTCTACCGGTTTGCGAAATCATGTCGCTGTCCAAATCCGACCAAGCCACTGTCCGTTCGTTAACAAGAAACCAAATGAGAAAGCAATGCTCTGGCGCGGTGTCGGCTCGTTGCATCAGTGTTCGCGGAAAAATCCGTCGAACGTTACGACGCTTCTTTCCTCGTTACCGCAATATTACGCTCGAATCCGTGGTTGGTCAGGTTAGCCGGAATCGGACCGAGAGCACCAGCAAACTCATTTCCTTCTCGAGCCGCGGGCAACGGGAGTCGATCTTTTCGTGGACCGCGAACCGGAAGAGAGACTCTCTCTCGCCGGTTTTAAACAATTTTCCACCGGGATCATGTCGCTGATTCTTCGGGAGCGTGAAACGTGACTGCCATCAAGCTGTTCATCATGGTCCGGCGTCCGGACTTCGGTCGGCCGGCGTAATCCACTTTAATGCACTCCTTACCCTGATCTTCCTATCTTGTATACAGGGTGTCCCAAAATATCTTCAACTCCCGGAAATGGGAGGTTCCTGAGGTCATTTCAAGCGCCATTTTCCTTTTGCAAAATGTTCTCCGCGGCTTTGTTTAGGAGTTATTAACGAAAAACACGGACCAATCAGAGCGCGACCCAGACGCTCGTTGGCATGTTCAGCCAACCGCCTGCCGGCTCGCCGCACTGAACGTGCCAGCGAGCGTCTAGCTCGCGCTCTGATTGGTCCGTGTTTTTCGTTAATAACTCCCAAACGAAGCGTCGGACAACATTTTGCAAAAGGAAAATGGCGCTTGAAATGACCTTAGGAACCTCCCATTTCCGGGAGTTGAAGACATTTTGGGACACCCTGTATAGAGGGCTCGCGATGGTGCGTCCTGGAAACGCGATTTTCGAGTTGCCCGGCGATGGAACGAACGACGAACGAGAGTCGTCGGCTGCGGAATTGCTACGTGACGTTGCCACGTAGTTCCATGTCGTCGCCTTGTGCCTCCGTGTACCGCAAATACGGTTAGTTGCGGGCCGAATCCCATGACCAAATCACGGAAATTATTAACAAATTCCCCCTAAAATTCGCCAAATCGAGTGGCGAATATGTAGAAATTGAACACTCATCACTAGACTGCATTTATGGCAATAATGAGTACCTGCAATTTCGAACAGGGAAAAAATTAGAAGACTTTAAGAGTATTAACAGTAAACCTACCAAGCATTAAAATTATCGGTAAATGTTGACTTATAAAAATGGCAACACTAAATTTATTCTAACAATTGTGCGTTACCTCCTGTTCCAACTGTCATATACTCATCTTTTGTAAGAAAAGCTTCGTAGGAAACTATACTCTAGCAGTATTATCTTTAAATTGATCATTCTCAAACAATTCTATTAATTGCATTCTTTTAAGCAATTCTAAAAATTGACTATTTAGATTGCTCACAATTTTGATTATAAAATAGATGCTTGAATTACAGCCCTTGTCAAGACGAATTCAACGATCTACTATACCATGACCTTCGGATGACCTTGAAGTGCCATTTATTAAAATGTTGAATGTATAGCCAATCGAAAACTGATCAGCTTTTGTTTAAAATATTTTTTGTCAGATTATCGCAAGTACATACTTAAAAAATCATGAAAACTGTTACGTGGGACAACCTGTATAATATATAATGGCAATAGCACATGGCAACAACACATAATGGCAATAATGCCATTTTTAAGAATGGCATAGCAATTTGGTGCCTCAGAGTCCCCATACAAGTGCTAAGCGTTAAAATTATTAGTGAAAAATATATCAGCTTTTATTTAAAATATTTTTTGTCAGATTATCGCAAGTACATACTTAAAAAATCATGAAAACTGTTACGTGGGACAACCTGTATAATATATAATGGCAATAGCACATGGCAGCAACACATAATGGCAATAATGCCATTTTGAAGAATGGCATAGCAATTTGGTGCCTCAGAGTCCCCATAAAAGTGCTAAGCGTTAAAATTATTAGTGAAAAATATAAATTTAACTCCTGTGTCTAGCAATCGATGCAAAAATTGTTTATTTTCAGGATAACAATAAATCAAGCTCGTGTAATTTCCACTCACATAAAATCGCACCAATTTATTTAACACATCGAGAATCAACTTAACGCTTCGCGTTACACGACCGGTGTGAATCTAAAACACTGTTTTACTCCTTAAAGGCTGGTCTCTCTCGTGAAAAATTGAAATCGAGCATAACTTTAGCTGAATATAGAAAATCACTGGTAAACATTGCTGCAAATGACCAGCGGCGTTTCCTTTTCGTCCGCGCGAACGTGGCCGACAAAGAGCGATTCTTTCGTTCCTCAGGTTTCGAGCAGGTTTTCCCGGCTGTCGTTTCCTTTTTCTCGGACCGTAACGATCCACCGTCGTCCGTCCTAACTCGCTTATAATAACTCTGCCTGGCCGGCTAATGACGACCCCGGTCCTGGCATTATTGTTTCCGCGGCAGATTGCTCGGCCGCCTCTCCTCTGTCCACAATTATTTCGATAATTCAGCCTCGGTTCTACCAACGCCGCGCGCCGGTGTGACAAACTGCGGTATCATTGGCTGCACCCTTGAATCAAAGAAGTGAAATCGTTACTAGGCGCTTAGTCGCCTGCAATTTATCTCCATTCCGGCCGAAAAAGGAATAACGCCGCGCCGTTAGAGATCGTTCTAATCAAATGATTCGAGCCGAACGTTCGTCGAAATAATTGCCGATCTTTCCTATTTCTACGCCCATGGTTATCCGGTGTTCGAACAGCTCCAAATGCATATCCTGTCGAACCAGTTCCCCTCCGCAAGCTCGCTAAAACCACGTTTTTATTAAATAGTTAAAAGCTAGAACCGCAGATCTAACGGCACCGACTCATTCCGCGAATTCACTCACCTTGAGCTTCCTGAGCAATGTGGTTGACGTTTCAATAGCTGAGAACTTTATTCTGAGAAAACAACGAGCTAATTGAAAACAACACAAAATTACTAGTGTACTTCCGAATGCGAAGACCCTCCGAGTTTGCTGAAATTTTTGCCAAAGCTTATCCTTGATCAGAGAAGAAAGTCCCTGAAAGGATTTTTGCCGGCAAAGCCTCGTTTGCCTCCCAGCCCCCTTCAAAGTTTCGACAGTAAATATTTTGGAAAATATTGATTTTAGAGAAAAAAGTTTCCAACAAAATATGAAGCTCATAAAAAGCTATACAAAAAAGGTTGTATACATTTTTTACGTAAACCTATTATTTTGGCTGTTACGACCCAAAATAACTCGGCGGGGGTCAAATTAACTCCGTCCTAACCCCATTTTTTGCATATTTAATAAAAGAGGAATTTTAAAATTTGACCATAATTATTTTGGGTCGTAACAGCCAAAATAATAGGTTTACGTAAAAAATGTATATAACCTTTTTCGTAGAGCTTTTTAGGAGCTTCATGTTTCGTATGAAACTATTTTCTCTAAAATCAATATTTCCGAAAATATTTAGTAATAGCAGTCAAAACTTTGAAAGGGCCCGGGGGGCAAACGAGGCTTCGCCGCCAAAAATCCTTTCAGGGACTTTCTTCTGTAATCAAGGATAAGCTTTGGCAAAAATTTCAGAAAAATCGGAATGTTGTCGCTTTCGGAAGTTTATCCGTTTCACGATATTTTTGCAGAAAAATTGTTCGTCGCGGGACTCTGCTAATGCAAATATCCTGTTACCGCGTCCGAGGTTAATCGCGGTGATCTATCACGGGTAAAATCCGTCCTGCGCAATAAACAGAAGCATAAACAAGAATTTACGGGTATCTTTTTCGGATTAGTTATGATAACGGGAAGTTTCGGGATCGTCGGGGGAGCCGAAGAAAGGAATTAAAGATGGTTGTGATCGCCGTTGGAGCATCGCCAGAAACGTCGAACGTAACAAAGTTTTTCGAGCTTGCCGGCGTCGATAAGAGATTCAACGGGGGGAGGGGGGGGGGGGTGAAGGGAGCAACGTCGCGTATTAGGAATTCATATCTTGGCCTGGGGTGGGAGGCTTCTCAAGTGTGATCAATACAGAGTTATTTTTATGAACAGCGATACTCAATCGAGGGAGTGTCGCTCGGAGGATACGATTCTCCGAGTGATCCGCGCGTGCATAAAATCATTTATTTATACAATAAGAATCTTCGGGGACTAAACGCCACTAACAAGTTGACAATTTACCGCGCCGCGCTAGGCAGGAATATAAACGGCAGTGTTTAAATCGGAATTATTCGCTGTCCGACGAGGAGAAAGTACGAAATGCATTGCCGTAAGAAAGAATCGAGACATCGAGGCGCCGCGCCCCGGCGTATTTTTCAGTGTTTTAACTATGGATGAAAATTATTAACTGAGATAATTTTTTATCTTTTTATTATAAGCTCTTCAGACCCTTAAATGGGTCCATTTACAATTGGTGTTACATTGTTACAAAAAGAAAAAATTTTATCATTTTTACAAATATAAAATACAGGTTAAATATAAATTAAATGGATAGCTTACCATTTGCTTTACCCATTTTACATAAAGATTCCAGATTTAAATGTTTTTTTACAATTGTTATCGATCTAAATTCTCCGAATGAATTTATCGTTTTATCCAGTTTTGCGGATCGGGTTGAGCTACGATTGTTTAATTTTCCGAGAAATATTTACCGAATAGCTGTATTTGAGAACCGTCGCGAAATTGCTTGTTCTCGCAGTTTCCGATATTCTTGGCATTCCAAGCCCTTTCTCGGTTTCAAAGTCTGTGCGGGAATGGCGGCCGGGGGTTGGCGGCGGGGGTTGCAGACGTACATTAATAACCACGAGATAGGTATCTCTCCCGTATCCAACGTTGGAATAAGGAGATACATCCCTTGTATAAATGTGTGACTAACGGGTGGAAGCCCGTGCGGAGCTTGTTAGGCAGAAACGAGGAAAACTCGCCCTACAATCCTTTTTACTTATTTTCGAAGGATCCGCAAGAATCCTATACCGTCTTCTCCCCCTTTAGGCTGAATTATTCCTTTACGTAAGATATCTTTCGATCAAACCCCTACGAAAGCTGGGAACAATTTCGCTTCTCTCGCGAGCTTTATTTGAACTCGGATTTCAAAATGGAATTTTCTTCTATCATTTGTATTTCTTGTATACAGGGTGTCCCAAAACTATTGCGTTAAATTGAAATGGGAGGTTCCTTGGGTCATTTGAACCAACATTTTCCTTTTCCAAAATGTCGGCCAAGGCTTTGTTTAGGAGTTATTAACGAAAAACACGGACCAATCAGAGCGCGACCTAGACGCGTGTTGGCACGTTCAGCCAACCGCCTGCCGGCCCGCCACGCTCAACGTCCCAACACGCGTCTAGGTCGCGCTCTGATTGGTCCGTGTTTTTCGTTAATAACTCCTAAACAAAGCCACGGGCGCCATTTTTGTTAAGGAAAATGTCGCTTCAAATGACCCGAGGAACCTCCCATTTCAATTTAACGCAATAGTTTTGGGACACCCTGTATAGTGTATGAAACTTTCTCATGTTTATGTGGAAATTAATATTTACATTCAATTCTATTTATCCTAATGATTTAGACTTTATGCAGAACGTAATTGTTAAAATTGTTCGGATCCAAAATTTATTGTTTCTTGAGGAATAGTGGGAAATTGCCTGGAAGATCCTTCCTTCAATATCGAATCGAAATTGGAACGATCGGATTAAGTTATTTCCACTATAAGCATAATTAGAATTTTCGAGAAGATATGGTTCCGCGGTTAGGTTGAGCTGTTCGCAGCTACCTCTAAAGGCGTGGGTCGTACAACTGGAGCATTCAAAGAGCAATTTGCAGAAACGACGAGAGCGGCCTCCAATTCTCCACGCCCAACGGATCTCCGGATCCGCAATCAGCGTAGCCGCAAAGTCTCGTGATCAAAATAATTACCTCACATATATTACACCAATCAGATTCCGCCAAACATGGGTAACCGTGTTTTCCACGATGGTAGATCACTTCCCGGACATAAATCTCGCGCCGCGCGTCTTGCGCTTGGCGCGTTCAAACCGATCATTCGGAAGCTTGCTTGAAAAACAATCCTACGCAAAGCTGTAAAACGAATCTCGTCGAAAATACGAATTCTCAAAGAAAAATTGTCGAAGTGAGCAATTAAACATTCGTGATCAACTAGACTGTGGATCTTTATGCAAAATAAAAATTGTTTACATTTATTGCAAGACACATGAGCCAAATTAAAAATTTATTATTTTTTTAAATTACACCTTATTAAGCTGGAATTAATATATGTCTTTGAATCTTTTTAATATGCCCACTGCGTCTTGTGCCTGTGATCATTCGGAAGCTTTTTTAAAAAACAATTTTATACGATTTTATTTTATTTTATAAAGCTGTGAAAAGAAGCTCGTCGAAAGTACGAATTCTCAAAGAAAAATTGTCGAAGTGAGCAATTAAACATTCGTGATCAACTAGATTGCGGTCTTTATGCAAAATAAAAATTGTTTACATTTATTGCAAGACACAGAAGGCAAATAAAAATTTATTATATTGTCAAATTACCTTGTTAAGCTGAAACTAATACATTGGTGTCCTTAAATCTTTTTATTATGCCCACTGCGTCTTGTGCTTTATTCGGAAGCTTGTTTAAAAAACAATTTTACGCAAAGCTGTAAAAAGAATCTCGTCGAAAGTACGAATTGTCAAAAAGAAATTGTCGAAGTGAACAATTATGCCTTTAAAATTAAACATTCGTGATCACTGTAGACTGCTGATCTTTATGCAAAATTGTTTGTATTTATTGCAAGACACAGAAGCCAAATAAAAATGTATTATTTTTATTCAAGTGATGACTCTGAGGCACCACTAGAAAATTGCACCACAAAATATTGTTTACATTATAATATACCTTGATATCTAATCAATTATTAAACATTCCAGTATTGCATCAATTTCATAAAATGAAAAAATTATATATAATGCAATTATTCTAGGTCGGAAGAATTCTTTAATTTCCGAGTTAAAATAGCCTCGCGTGCAAAGGGTTTATCAATCTGAAACTAATAGATGTTCTTAAATCTTTTTAATATTCCCACTGCTTTAAATAGCACGTACCAATTTTCGCGATAAACGCATAAAATCCGCAGTCCAGTCGATCACATTGAAAATGAAAATTTCCTCGCCGGGGCGGTTATAAGTCGGCTCTCGCGGAATGCAAAAGGAACCATAAGAACGGTTCTGTGTTCCCGGTGTCGGTGAATTAGCTTGGGTACGTAGTTGGCGAGGATTCACGGATTCGCGGCATATTATCGGTCGAGCGATTATCTCGCACGGATTTTAATAGAGACAGAGAGGATCGGCCGTGTTGTCGGGCTGCTTAGCGGAGTAAAGGGCCATCTCATCAACTACGTGGATATGGGATTGAGGGTGGTAGGGGTTATTACATGCTCGTTTTCTCGCTCTTTTCGACGTGCGGCCCCGGTATGTCTTTCCTCCTTTCTTTCATCCATTGCTCTCTCGGTCGGAGAGGCTCTCTCGACTGCACGCCTGTAATCTCGGTAATGCCTACCGTAAGGGACACGGTAACTCGCGCGGGAGATCTGTACCCGGCCACGGCCTCCGTATTCGATGCTTTATGGCCACTATGCATCGTATCCTGGGCGGTTAAGGCATCGTGGCCTGAATAGCCAATAAGATTCCGCGGGGCACGCGAGAATCGCGAACGCGCCACCGTGTGAATTCGAAAATGGAACGCCGCGCCGCGTCGAGAGCCTAGGTAGGTTCGCGAACAGTGTAACATTCGCGTGCGCGCACAACCCGGTTCGCTGAATCCTCCGATTAGATTTCGCCAAACATGGACACCCCCGTTTGTACGAAAACTTTTGTTTCGCATCTCTACGCCGCGATGAAGTAATAAACTATATGTCTATTCACCCGCGGGTCATAGACCAGCCAGAAGTTTTATTTCCTTTTTAATATGGATATGTTTTAGGGCTGGGGGCAGTGTTGGGATATTGCGCGGGTTACACGCGCATGCGCGAACAAATGCAGGAACGTTTCTACGTCTTAAATTTGTAGGCAAAGTAGTGGGGAACTATTACTGGTGGGATAGTGCCATAACTATGTATTATATATATTATGTGTACATATGTATATATTAAATTTTAATATAGATGTATATATATACACACACATACACATGTTATACATTTATTTTTCAAAAATAAATCGTAACAAAATTTGCGAAATTATGCGGGGTGACGAAGGTACCCCATTTTGGCCAAAAGTTTTACGTTACTGACGCTAAAATCGTCGCGCATGCGCGTGTAATCCGCGCAATATCCCAACACTGGCTGGGGGTCATTCAGTGCGACGCTGACCCCCCACTAAAATCCATGATATAATGTTTTTTCACGAAGTGGAGAAATATTATGACCGCGTCGAAAGTACTGTTCGTACCCCACAAGAAGTCTCCTGGCAGGAATTCGACGACAAACCGTCCGATTGTGTAATAGCACACGAATTTTCGGTTCTAGCCGAATTATTGGCTAGAGCGTGTGACGTCAAAGCATATCCATTGGCTGCGAGCGAGGACCCCCTTTGCCCCCCAACCGTCTCGAGGAACTTCTTGTGACGTACGGACAGTAAGTATGTACTGTTTTCCTTTTTAACATGGATATGTTTTAGGGCTGGGGGTCATTTCAGTGCGACGCTGACCCCCCACTAAAATCCATGATACAATGTTTTTTTACGAAGTGGAGAAATATTATGACCGCGTCGAAAGTACTGTTCGTACCCCACAAGAAGTCTCCTGGCAGGAATTCGACAACAAACCGTCCGATTGGGTAATAGCACACGATCTTTCGATTCTAGAAGAATTATTGGCTAGAGCGTGTGACGTCAAAGCATAGCCATTGGCTGCGAGCGAGGACCCCCTTTGCCCCCCAGCCGTCTCGAAGAACAGTACTGTCCGTACGTCACAAGAAGTCCCCTGGCAGGAATTCGACAACAAACCGTCCGATTGGGTAATAGCACACGAACTTTCGGTTCTAGCCGAATTATTGGCTAGAGCGTGTGACGTCAAAGCATAACCATTGGAGCGAGGACCCCCTTTGCCCCCAGCCGTCTCAAGGAACTTCTTGTGACGCACGAACAGTACAAAGGATGCCGAACGTAGAAAAGGACAGCATGTAAACACGGATTTGTTTCGCAGCCTTATGACGTCTTGTTTGTGTACACGGCGATCATAACAAGCGTACGTAGGGCTGGGGGTCATTCAGTGCGACGCTAACCCCCCCCCACTAAAATCCATGATACAATATTTTTTCACGAAGTGGAGAAATATTATGACCGCGTCGAAAGTACTGTTCGTACCCCACAAGAAGTCTCCTGGAAGGAATTCGACAACAAACCGTCCGATTGGGTAATAGCACACGATCTTTCGATTCTAGAAGAATTATTGGCTAGAGCGTGTGACGTCAAAGATAACCATTGGCTGCGAGCGAGGACCCCCTTTGCCCCCCAGCCGTCTCAAGGAACTTCTTGCGACGCACGAACAGTACAAAGGATGCCGAACGTAGAAAAGGACAGCATGTAAACACGGATTTGTTTCGCAGCCTTACGATGTCTTGTTTGTCTACACGGCGATCATAACAAGCGTAAGGGTCGGGTTCGACTAATCCCGCAGTGTTAGAAAACTGTGCAACTTCTCGGTAAATTAACTCGTGGCTGGTTAAATATTCGTGTTCCGGACTGCTATAGGCAAGGAGATATCGATTAACGAACAATGGCACAGAACGTCCGGTCGCAACAGCATACCGTTGCATAATAAATACCGTCGGAGTTACGTGTAATTATGCGTTTATTCCAGCTAGCAGTACCAAATAATAAATGGCGAAAGTACAGGAAGAGGCGATACTGTTTCTCCCCGTTGTAACGATCATTTTTCTAAAGACTCTATGAAAATCCGGCATCGGGACGGATCTAAAGTTAAACAGCCCCACGAGGAAGAAGAAGAAGATAATAACGCGACGCGACGCGACGCTGGCAGACTGCGGGGATACGCCGTCGAAAATTTTACTTAAACGCGAACACAGGGTTCGCCGTGAACGACAATGCTTGACCGGCTGCATGTCATTAAAATGTTCGTCATCGTCTGGTAGCACGGATCGGGAGGAAACGGAATGCAAGCAGAAGAAATAAATTCGTGCCCCCCAGCCCCCCCCCCCCCGCGTCCCCCCTTTTCTGGCCCCACTCTCAAACCCCGACACGGGCTCGAGTACTCGTTCAAACCCCGGCTCTGGCTGGCCCCCTAACAAGGGAAAAAGGATTCGAAGGATTTCGAGCAAGCAACGTCTATCCAGCACATTATACGCGCGCTCCACGAAAAAAACCACCCGCCGGCCGCGTCCACGCTCGGCCACGGCTAGAAAGGGGTTCCATCCTTCCAGCCAGGATCAAAAAGAGGACACGATCGCTAATAATATCGGTGGAAGCCCAAGAATCCGCAAAGAGACGCTCGTCTGCGTGGCGAGCCGCCCGTAAATCTGCCCGCGTCAGCGACAGAATACTCGGGGGCTCCTACAGCTTTGTCCATCCGTCTATCCGCGCTTCTTCCTCCGGCCCAACCACCCCGAGCCGGCTGGCTATCTCTCTCTCTACCGGCTTCTTTCCCTAAGCCGAGTGCTGTTTAACCGGCAATTATTGAAACGACGCAAAATTTAGAGAAACGGCACAAGCGCCGCATCGTTACGTTACCGATCTCCTATTTGTGCCGCATTCTACGGTCCCGCCGCTGGTTTGTTCTCCGAGGATGCCTACGAGGATTACGCGAATTTGCGTAATTAGGTGCGTGCATGCACGCGTCGATTGAAAGAAAAGGTCGACTCGGATCTGCTCGGTTCTCGAATGGTTTCGGCTCGTTTTCGATCGGTGGTCTCAAACGTAGACCATATATACTAATAGACCCGGCATAGGTATAGTATGTGTATAGAAAAACCGAGAATTCAGTGTCCGAAAGATTATGGGACACTGTGACGTCACAAGATAATTTCTTTCCATGTACTGTATACATGGTGCACCCGCTGACCCCCCTCTCCCCATGTAAGCCAAGCGTATATAGGCACTGTCGATGAGCATAGCTTGTACATCTTTTGAAAATGTGACGTCACAGTGTCTTTCAGCTGATTTCATTTTTCGGACACGAAAAATTATCTATGCCGTGTCTATAGGTATATATGGTTTAAGGTCTCAACAGCGTAAATGATCTCTGAAAAGAGACCTTGAAGAAGTGGGATTTATATTACAGTAGACATTGAATGGCTTGATACTGTACAAACAGTGGATAGATTTATAAATAAATAATGTAACATACAGATGATGTTCACTCTATGAAATTGTAAATAACGGCTGGGAAATCTTTTAAACAAAACACATTCTTCTTTTATCCATTGCACACTGATTTTGTAATACACTTTATACATTTTGTCTCTTACTCATTATGATTCTTTCTCATTCTCACACACAGATACCTCGGGATGTTTACTCTAAATGGAAAAATTAAGAAATCTCAAAAAGTGGTTTCGACCCATAGTACTAACATAAATTGTTTATTTAAACCTTTGCACTCTGAGACACCGCTAAACATTGCTGTACCATTACTGAAAATATTGTTTAGATTCTAAATTGTATTCTTATCTAATCAATTAGTAAACATTTAAGTATTGTATGAGGTATTTCCATTGCACACTCATTTCGTAATTCACTGTATACATTTTGTCTCTTACTCATTATGATTCTTTCTCATTCTCACACACAGATACCTCAGAATATTTACTCTAAATAGAAAAATTAAAAAATCTCGACTCACAGTACTAACACAAACTGTTTATTTAAACCTTAGCATTCGAGTGGTGACTCTGATGAACCGCTAAACATTGCTGCACCATTATTGAAAATATTGTTTATATTCTAAATTGTATTCTTATCTAATCAATTAGTAAACATTTAAGTATTGTATGATGTATTTTCATTGCACACTCATTCATGCACACTCATTTCGTAATTCACTTTATACATTTTGTCTCTCACTCGTTATGTTTTATTCTCGATACCTCAGGATATTTATTCTAAATGGAAAAATTAAAAAATCTCAAAAAGTAGTTTCGACCCATAGTACTAACACAAACTGTTTATTTAAACCTTAGCACTCGAGTGGTGATTCTGGTCAACCGCAAAACATTGTTGCACCATTATTGAAAATACTGTCTACATTATTAATTATATTCTTATCTAATCGATTAGTAAACATTTAACCTGTTAACCGGAAAATAATAAAATTTCCACGACGAAAAATGTCGCCATACCCATTGCAATGGTAGTCCGTGTATGACGAAATATTTCGTCATACCCAGTTAACGGGTTAAGTATTGTATGACGCATTATATCAATTTCCATAACTCGAAAAAAGTCATATACAGAATGGAATTATTCTAGGTCGGAAGAAATGTTTAACCCTTTGCACTCGGAACTATTTAAACTAAGAAACAAAAGATTTTTCCAATCTGGAATAATTCTATTCTATACAATACTCATATAATATGCAAATGTCGAGTAGTTTATTAAATAGGAACAAAAATAATAATGTGAACAATATTTTCGAAAATGGCATAGCAATTTTCACTGGTGCCTCAGTGTCGCCATCCGAGTGCTAAGGGTTAATACTATCACCATTACAATTTCTATACCATTATGAAGTAAATGAATTGATATGTGTGAGCGAAGACTTATTTTAATCAATAGACTGCAACAAACAATTTCACATAATCCGATAATTATACAGAATTTATACAGAAATACATAAATTTATATACATAAATTATACAGAATTTTACAACTTGATTCTCATTATTCAGAGTTTTAACCCTTTGTACTCGAAGCTATTTTAACTAAAAAAAGAAAAAGATTTTTCCATTCTAGAATATTTCCATTCTATACAATTTTTTTCAGTTTTTGCATATGAAACTGATATAATATAAACTGATATAAATGTCTAGTATATTAAATACGAACAAAAATATTAATTTCAACAATATTTTTAAGAATGGCATAGCAATTTTCAGTGGTGCCCTAGAGTCGCCATCCGAGTGCTAAGGGTTAATTTTCGAGTAAAAATAGCACCGCGAGTGCTATAATAAGTAGCTCTAATAAATTAGATCGCTCGCAGTACATGTATATTACTCGAGTGACCAAAAAACGGAATAAAGAATACCCATAGATCCGTGTGTGCAGCACATACACACGCATAGCATTGTTATATTGATCGCAGGGTATGCACGGCGGAAAAACGTCTCAAATTGACAGAGGGATACGGCAGCAGGTTAATCTGGAGTCTCGGTCTCTCTAGCGTTAAAAGATAGCCAAAGTTGCGTCGGTAAGCCGGAATCAATGCAAACGATCGTTCTCTCTCCCCCCCCCCCCCCCACCGTACCCCCGCCGTCCCGCGATCGAGCTCCAATCAGAAATGATCGGGCAAGTTGAACGAACTTGAGCGCGTTACCAATAAGCGTACTGTTTCTCCCTCGTTCGTTCGATGAAGTGCATCGCGGGTCCCCGTTGATGCTCGAGGCGGAATTTGGAGCGCGTGAAAAATCTATGCCGTTGGAGAGCACGGGGAGGAGAGGGGGAATCGCGACGGCTACGCCCCTGGAAAGAGGTGGTCGCCATCCACGGTAGGAAGGAAGCGCAAGTACTGGGATTGGTTCTCGCGTACGCGAGACAGAGCTTCGACTCTCGGTACGCAGAGAGGGTCCACGATGTGACTCCTTCTCCTTCTCCACCTCCATCCTCCTCCTCGATCACCGTCCTCCACCACCGCTTCCTTGTCCACCTTTTCTCTCTCTCTCTCTCTCTCTCTCTCTCTCTCTCTCTCTTTCCCCTTTTCTCTGTCGTCTCAACTGGTGGGGACAGATTCCCTCTTGACGCGCCGCGAACCACGTTGAGCTGCACATTTTTCTGCATTTGCATCGTTTCCTTGTTCGTACCAGCTTTCGAGCACTCTGAATCTCAAGGGCTCTGTTTTTCGAAGATCGAGAGCGTGGAACACTTATCATTATAGTACTTCATAGTACTTCTAGAGCAGCAACATGTTAGTCCTTAAAAATGTTTCTGAATTTTAAGTAAAAATTACCTTGCGACACTAAGCAAGTAAGGTTTTCGTTAATTTTATTTTTTGTTATTTTTCCGATGGTGTTTTCACAATATATATATTGCTTTATTCATCGTTATTTTACAGACGCAATGTTATTATTATTCTCTTGATAATGATCTATAAATGAAGATCGAAACGTTGTGAAACGATGTTGTGTTAATTTGCAAATAATGTTTTAGTATTAACTGATCGAACCAATGCGCCGAAAACATTCAAATTTTGCTTTAGCAACTTACCTTCGGGGATTTTTGAAAATATTAACCCTTAGCACTCGAGTGGCGACTCAGAGTCATCACAAAAATTGCTGTGCTATTATTCGAAATATTGTTTACATTATTAAATAAATTGGTATCTAATCAATTACTGAACATTTGAGAATTGTATGAGGTGTTATATCAATTTTATATCCATAAAATGAAATAAATCATACCTTTCTTTTCCTCGAATAGAAAACAATTCTATAGCAAACGTGGTCTTATGACGCACAGATTCATATCCGAATCGAAACGTTTGAGTTTACAACAAATTAGCTATATATATAGGGTAGAATTTGATCGAACCAGAGCGCCAATATTATTATTCCAAAGTTATTAAAAGCACTTTACGATCGACAAAAATTTCTCATTTATCATTGATGGCGAATAAATCATATGGAATGGAATTATTCTAGGTCGGAAGAAATTTTTAATTTTCGAGTTAAAATAGCTCTAAACCTTGCCTGACCTTCAACGTTGTTTACTTTTCCACCTTTTCTCTCTCTCTCTGTCTCACTTTTTAACTGTTGGGGAGACAGATTCTCTCTCTTCTCGTTCAACTGGCTGATCTCTTTCTGTTTGTTGCGTTTACAGTAGCACCTCGATGGTTGAATCTTTGTGCAATTATCGTGGCAGTGAAACAATTTTTATTCCCTGTAATCTGACGATAGAATAATGTAAAAATTTCAGAGTTACAGTATTGTAACATTGTATTATCAATGTGTTATTAGTGTTTGCTATATTTCAGAAGTCAGAAACTAGGATAAATAAACTGCGTCCCACGAGAGACGTTTTCAATTGAAAGAAAGGCACTGGACATAATAGTAACGATTGAGACGTCGTATGTTTGCCAAGAAAAATCATCTCGAGCGTCGATTGTCACATACAGTTGACACACCATGGGAAAGAAAATCTGTATTAGTTGGTTGTGATAGCTGCGGCGCACACATACGACCACGACGACCACGACGACGACGACGACGACGACGGTACGTGAACCGATCCTAAATCATTTCTTCTGCCGAGAATTAATGGGCTTTCACCGTTCTTCACGGTCCCCTGTTGATTGTCGCCATACCGTAGCAAGCGTATGGTGACATTTGCTTTAACGATCTCTGGCTCCGTAGCTGTTACCGTTCTGCCACCTTTGTTCGTTCCCCAGGAAAATTGTTTTCTTCGCCTGATGGAAATTTCAAATCGTCGTTTACACGATCTATTTTAACAATTATTCATTTCACGTCGAACTGCATTCGGAGCAAGCTGTAATTAACCCTTAGCACTCGGATAATGGCACCAAATTGCTATGCCATTCTTAAAAATATTGTTCACATTATTATTTAAACCCCTTGCTGTACGATTTATTTTACGGTTTCAGTGATTAGAACTTTTTTTAGTTCGTAATTTTGTAAAACAAGAGAAAATTTATATCTACATATTGTATATGCTATACATGCTCTCCAGTACATTAACAAAACCAAAATTGAAATTAATAACATACATATTTATTAGTGTTCGGAATGTTCATCACGAGTCTGACACGATAGGGTTAAATAAACTACTAGACATTTACATATTACATGAGATATCGATTTCATAGAGCAAAAAATGAAAGAAAATTGTATAGAATGGAAAAATCTTTCGTTTTTCAGTGAAAATAGCTCGGAGTGCAAAGGATTAATATACAGGATGTAAAGAAATGTTTAATCTCGGCTACCATAGACGTATTCTACATCTTCGGATCGATGAAGATCTGTTAAAAAAAGTTGCCGCAAAATTGTCCTTGATCTTGAATGTCAAGGTCAAATATTTTTTTTAATTGCATGATGCATAGAATACAATGCGATAACAAAATTTGACCTTAAAATTTAAGATCAAGGACAATTTTTGTTGCAACTTTTTTTTACAGATCTTCATCGATCCGTAGATGTAGAATACGTTTATGGCAACCAAGACCACACATTTCTTTACACCCTGTACATATGATTTTGACTATCGCACGAAGGAACGGATTTTGAACGCAATTATGGCTTGTGGAAATTTTCAAAAAATGCCAGGATATAAAATACATTTTAACTAACATAAACTAGACAAAAAATTTAAAAACAAATTGTACAGAATGGAAATATTCTAGAATCTTTGGTTAGGTTAAAATAGCTCCGACTGCAAAAGGGTTAATAGTGACAATTAAACAACGAATCTTCGAAAAAAATAAAAACCGAATCGTCGATCGCTAAAAGTAATAAAAATAATCGCGCCAAGGGTAAATACTAGTAAATAGGCGTGAACGGCTTCTACGCCCTTCGTCGAAATAAAAGGCGGCCGTGCAATCTGAAGCTCGCTTCCGTTGCATGATCAATCAACACCGGAGAGAGAGCCACTCCGCGCTGGTACGTTCGTACCGACCTTCGTGCACCCGATATCCAGTAATTTTCAATAACGCAAATCAGATTGATTATCCCGAGGGCTGCTACATCGCGCAAGAAGTCGGTAATGCCGAACCGCGAAATTGCGTTTCCCAGAAATGTCTGGGGAATGGCGGCAATAATAAACAGGTAGAGGGGCCCCGTCGGAGAGGCGAGAGCGTGCCGCGCGAACATAAAGACCCAAATGACTATCTTCGCGAGAGACACCCGGTTTTTTTTTTCCTACCGACGCGACGCGCGGTCCCATCGACATATGTCGAGTACCACAGCAATGGCAGATGAAAACGATCTCGCGCGAGGTACAAGAACCGCGCGCGCGCGCGCGATCCTCGAGTCATCGACACCGAAAGGAAATCGATTAGTCCGTGGAGTATTCGCCGACAACCGGCGGCCGATGCATTATCGATGCAATGCGGGCCCTCATACACATACATGAAGAGAGAAAATGGCGGCTTTGGTGGAGAACCGCGAAGGTGTCGATAGGATCTGCCTCTCTCTTTCTATCTTCCTCCCTCTTCTTCTTCAACTTCTTCTTCTTCTTCTTCTTCTTCATCTCACTCTTCAGGATCGGTTACCGATGGTCCGGCATCGCTGACGTCTCTAAGCGCGCAATGAGAATCCGTGGTAATATATTGATAGGACGCCGGCGATATTGCTTTCGCATATTTATGCCGGTGCCCGTGGGAATCGTCTTGCGAGATAAGCGGAAACGTTATCGACGCCGTGGAATCGCGAACCTCTGCCTCCCACCACCCCTCCGCCCCTTAGCCGCCATCATCCCCCCGACGATCACTCCAAATACCGTTCCCTTCAGTGCATCGGTTATTATTTCGTCGATAGTCGAAGATCGGTTGATCTCGCTTTAAATGTATATATCACAAGTCACGCCTCTCGATCTATTTTTCGTATCTTTCTAATACAGCTGTATCAACGTTTATAACACTTATCGACGTTCATTTGATAATGTATGTATTTCTAAGAATAAATCGCCGACTGTTAGAATCGTCCCAATAAAGTTCGTGTCAATAAGATTGTGCATCGAAGTGTGATCTTTGAGCAACATGATAATTTTCTGTTGGCGATTAATAATCTTCGAACGACGTTCTCTCCGTCCATTTCGGACTTATCGTTGAAATGTTCGTGCGATTCTTCTGCTTCCGATAGATAGAGCGGATAGATGCGGGATATCTAACATTGTATACATATATGATGTGAAAAAAGTGAAATTTTATATCGTTAACCAAACTCTGTGGGCACCTTTATATGTTTATTCAGTTAGTTCTGTGGGATATTTCTGCGGTTGCGAGGAAACGCGCGCAGCTTGTGAGGATTTCAAGAAAATTTGAGTTCATGCATTAATTGAGCTCAGAGTATCATAATTATCAGAAAGAAAGTCACCGAAACATATTTTAAAGGCTCAAAAGAATTTGAGTTAATGCATTAGTTGAGCTTAGAGTACATTTACATATTTATGAGAAAAGAAGTCATCGAAACAAATTTTAAACGCTCAAAAAAATTTGAGTCAATGCATTAATTGAGCTTAGAGTATATTTACATATTTATCAGGAAAAAGCTCTAAGCTCAATTAATGCATTAACTCAACTTTTGTTGAGCCTTTAAAATTTGTTTCGATGACTTTTTTCCTGATAAATATTTAAATATAATCTAAGCTCAATTTATGCATTGACTCAAATTTTTTTGAGCCTTTTAAATTTGTTTCGATGAGTTTTTGTCTGATAAATATGTATATCGTCATCGAAACAAATTTTAAAGGCTCAAAAGAATTTGAGTCAATGCATTAATTGAGCTTAGATCTAAGAAGTGTACTTTTCATATGTTGTCAAATCTGTGGTTGTAATATTGCTGTTTAATGTTCTCATCACTGATTCTTTTTATATAGGACATCGGCTAAACTGCATTATTTTTTTGAGCCTGTAAAATTTGATTCAATGACTTTTTGTCTGATAAATATGTAAATGTACTCTAAGCTCAATTAATGCATTAACTCAAATTTTTTTGAGCCTTCAAAATTTGTTTTGATGACGATATACATATTTATCAGACAAAAAGTCATCGAAACAAATTTTAAAGGCTCAAAAAAATTAGAGTTATTGCAGTAATAGAGCTTAGAGTATATTTCGTTTTTTTTTAAAAAAGCAGACATCGAAACATATTTTAAAGGTTCAACAAAATTTGAGCTAATGCATTAATTGAGCTTTCAAGTATAGGATTTATGTATTTAAAATTTTAAAGGCTCAAAATATTTGAGTTAATGCATTAATTGAGCTTAGAGTACGTTTACATATTTATCAGAAAAGAAGTCATTGAAACAAATTTTAAAGGCTCAAATAAAATAATGCCGTTTAGCCGATGTATAAAAAGAATCAGTGATGAAACCATTAAACGGCAATATTACAACCACAGATTTTACAACATATGAAAAGTACACTTCGCTGAAAAGAGTATGCACCCGGATACGGTCAGTTCAGAAAAAAATAAGAAACGAGAGCGTAACATCGGTAAAAGAAGCTATCAGAGTAATTTAGTATTTACATTTGCCGGTGAGAATTTATTGCCGCGAGAAATTCGCCGTGATACCGAATATTTCGTAATACGTATCGCGTCGCGACGCGGTGCGGTGCGGTGTGGCAATGAGGCTCGCGCAGAGGGTCGCGTCAATCCACTCATAAAATAGCTCTGGCCGTTCTTAAATGTAACCAAACTGGCTCTCCCCCGAACAGTTGTGAGCCACACGAGTTCCCTCGTAAACCAGTGGATTTCGAACGATGTTTCTCCGCGGCTAAATCACCGATATACACGCGTTCCTTGTGTGTACAACGGGTCTCGCTCCGGGCCCGAGCTAAAATACGTTGCTCCATTTCGGAACGGCGGGGACGCCATTGAGACTTGGAGAGGACGGACGACACTATTGTTAGCGAGATTCTAAGGAACCGTACGTTTTCTGGATGCTGTAACGACTTGGATCCTTACCGGCACACCTGGCTGGGTGGCATTGCTTTTTCGGGGACACGCCGAATGAACATAATATGTGTGTAGACCATAGCATCGAAAGAAAGAGAGAGAGAGAGGACTCTAGTCCCGCACACCCCCGACGGCGGAAGCAGCAGATGACAAAGTGTTTTCTCACCCAAGAGCAAGAATAAAGAGGCCCCCGATTCTCGAGATTACCCGGCTACCGTCGAAGGGATCCGAAAACGAGACGCGCGATATCAACGTTCGCCGTTTAAAAATCTCTCGAATCCGATCTCTCGAACCGGCATTCACACCCCCGTGAATCGATTCAAAAGAATAATTTATCGTGCGCGTATATTCTTTTATGAACGCTCTTAGAAACGCCGTGTACAATAAAATTGAATTGTGTCGCGACGGAACGGGGCCGACAATATTATTAAATTTCTCCGGATTCTGTTGCGCTTCGAATATTTTTCAAGTGAAACTTCTTTTGCCGCGGTATAAGCCTATTCACGGAATTCGCGACACGAAAATGCGTAACGGAAGTGGTGGGGATGGTGAGTAAGGCCAGCGCGTTACCAACGCCATCTAGGTGGTGTTGTCGTTACTCGTGTCTCTTTCTTTCCCATACACTCTCCTTCTTTTTCTATGATTTTATTTTTGGATTAGTTGTTCCAGATCTTTTTTTTTTGTATTAGTTGTTCTTGATCTTGTTGTCGCTTCATTATTTTTTTTTGTATTAGTTCCTGATATTGTTTTTTATTATAAAGAATCAGTAAAAATTGTGATACACGTTCATCGAATATTTTTGAAGTGAAACTTCTTTTGCCGGGGTGTAAGCCTATTCGCGTCACGGAATTCGCGACACGAAAATGCGTAACGGAAGTGGTGGGGATGGTGAGTAAGGCCAGCGCGTTACCAACACCATCTAGGTGGTGATGTCGTTACTCGTGTCTCTTTCTTTCCCATACGCTCTCCTTTTTGTATGATTTTTTTTTGTATTAGTTATTTCTGATCTTGTTTTTTTGTATTAGTTGTTCCTAATTTTGTTTTTTTTTGTATTAGTTGTTCCTGCTCTTGTTTTTTTTGTATTAGTTGTTCCTGATCTTGTTGTCGCTTAATTATTTTTTTTCGTATTAGTTGTTCCTGATCTTGTTTTTTATTATAAATAATCAGTAAAAATTGCGATACACGTTCAGCGCATCGAAATCTTCGCCGCGAATCTAACTCGCTGTAGCACGAGAGGCAAGTGGTTAATCGAAACGACGTTGTTTCGTTTAAGATTGTAAAAATTACAGGAATGTAGCGGACTCGACCGTGATCGGACCGTGTCGATAGAATCGAGAACAATTCGATAATCCGTGTGAGAACGCAAATACCGGGGTACGGGCGCGTTATAACGTAACTGGGACCATTTACAGGCCGAATTTACGGCGGCCATGGTCGAGATAAGGGACCCGGGGACGGGCCCGCGCGGCTCGGCGCGGTCTCGGGCCCCGCTCGGGTCCCGAGAGCCCCGCGCGTCCGATTACAAAAACCGGCGAACCGGTGGTCCACTTTCGATCCACGATTCTACTCTCCACACCGATCGGAGATCGTCCGCGACATCCAGCGACCAGGGAGGAAATTATAATTGAGTCCAAGATTAAAGGTTTGTCCTTATTATGCTCGGGGCAGGGTGGAGGCTCGAAAAGACCGAGCCGAGTGGCGAGAGGGATCCAGTTTTTACTACCTTACCATCCTCCGCGTCCCGACCACCCGTTTCCCCCCGTCGCGTACGGAGTCAACCGTCAGCCCAATCTTGATATATCTCCTCTACCCGAGGTTGCCCGTTGGCTTTTCATTGGGCCGGTCCTGCCTCCATTTATATCGCATTACGAGAGAGACCCCAGCTCCTTGGAATCCTCCGAGGAAGACCCAGACCCACTGGTCTCCTTGTATCCTGGACACTGCACTCGTTTTGCCGGGCCCGAGATTTGGTCCAGGTCAGGACACTAAGGTCACACAAGCAGAAGGACGTTTCACTTTTGATAGGTCAAACGTCTCCTCTCATTCCTTCTGGATCACACGGAAAAACATACAGCGAAAAGTTACCTATTTTTTGGGACAAATAACGCAGCTATCTGAAATGTATCATTGAGCCTATAATTATGGAAGTCGTCCAAGTCGTTTCTTGTCTCGAGATATTTAAAGAATTTGGAACACTAAATGAATAATATACAATGTTTCATTTTTGACAATATCGTAAAAATTACATTTGAATTAATTTAGTTGAAAATAATGTGATGCGAAGAAACTGATAAACTCATTTTTTTTTTAAATTTTGACTTGGACCACTTTTCATAATTGTGTAGTTGTAAAGCATGTCACGTACTTTAACTTTCGAGATATTGCAGTTTACAGTTTTCATCGCTTCTAATTCTCTTTATAGGACATCGGCTAAATCACTTCTAATACTTTTTATAGGACATCGGCTAAATTGCATTATTTTTTTTTAGGACATCGGCTAAATTGCATTATTTTTTTAGGACTTCGGCTAAATTGCATCATTTTTTTAGGACTTCGGCTAAATTGCATCATTTTTTTCAGCCTTTCAAATTTGTTTCGATGACTTTCTTTCTGATAAATACGTAACTTCTATACTCTAAGTTCAATTAATGCATAAACTCATATTTTTTTGAGCCTTTAAAATTTTAAATACATAAATCCTATACTTGAAAGTTCAATTAAAGCATAATCTCAAATTTTTTTGAGCCTTTCAAATTTGTTTCGATGAGTTTCTTTGTGATAAATACGTAACTCCTATACTTTAAGCTCAATTAATGCATTAACTCAAATTTTTTTGAGCCTTTAAAATTTTAAATACATAAATCCTATACTTGAAAGCTCAATTAATGCATAATCTCAAATATTTTTGAGCCTTTAAAATTTGTTTCGATGACTCTTTTTCTGATAAATACGTAAATCCTATACTCTAAGCTCAAATAATGCATTACTTCAAATTTTTTTGAGCTTTTAAAATTTGTTTCGATGACTCTCTTTCTGATAAATACGTAACTCCTATACTCTATGCTCAATTAATGCATTAACTCAAATTTTGTTGAGCCTTTAAAATTTTAAATACATAAATCCTATACTTGAAGCTCAATTCATCCATAATTTCAAATTTGTTGAAATTGTAACATGCGTTTTTCCTTACAACCGCAGAATTATGAGCTCAATTTTTCACACCGATGTCAAACGAATCTAAGATATAATTTCGTAATTAAAATCGAACTTTCCTCAAATTACAAACGAACCTTCCGCAGCAAAATTTTTGAAAAATAGTCGTATACTCGTGATCGATAGCGGGTTCGAATCCGAGCGTAATTCGATTAACTCCGGCCGTCCCGCGTTCCTATGAAAAGGTAAGGACCAGGACAAAAAATAAATCAATTTGTTGATTGCGTAACGACGACGCGTCGCGACGCGACTGTGGACGGTGCTGGTCCTGCCGGGAGAAAGTGACTGTATTTTCGGGCGGGTTCGAGTCGATACCGGCCCCGTGATCAGGGAAGAATTAATGGTCTTTGGATTGTCTTTGAAGAGCGGAGAGCGAAGGAAGGTCGAAGACCAATTTCAAGCGAGATGACAAATGACTCACGGATCTTCGACCATGTTTAATAGGGTGCCATCTGTGCGTCGGGGGCCGGCATGGCACACAGAAAGCGAAAAGTTTGTGCCCGGTTGCGCGGGGACGGTACGAAAAACGAATAGAAGATGATGCGAGCGAAATTGATAATCCCGGCCGGATGTAAACGATTACGATGCACTGTTTTCTTCGTGGCTGTCGCCAGTCGGCTGGCCGTGTGCGCTCCTTGAATTTCGACGATGCCTCACCCGGAGGGGACGCGAAATCGATTCGGGACTTATACTTTGTTAAAGTGCGACCGCAAAAATCATCGCAGGCGTCGCGTCGCGTTGCGCAAAACCGGTTTCGCAAAACGATGACATAATGAAGCTCGGACAAGCGAGGGTGAATATAATGTTTTACAAATTTAAGTGTCTCCCGCATGAGCATCGGCCAGGCGGCCACACTATAATTATATTTGTCGGTGCCGAAGAGAGAAAATTGCTGCGAGGAAAGGGAAAGTAGCAAAATGAAGTTTGCCACATCGGTCCTCTTATTCGTATAATTAATTCGTTTTTATTTTTAAAACGAATATATATGGTGTTCGGTCGAGAAGTAGCTGCTTGAAAATATGCGAGGAGGACGTCATTATTAATAAAAAATCGAAAAGACTGTTGTGTCATCGGTCGAGTATTCAAATTTGATTTACTGATTTACGCGCGCGCGGTGTTTACCTGTATTTATTATTTTTAACGCATACCAACCGATGATGATCTATGAGTTGCATTAACCGAGTCTTGTTAAACGGGGCCCGAGGGCCTGTAAAGGTTCGACGGGTCCATGGTCCTTCACACCGATATCCTCCCCCGAACTCTTGCTCTCTCTCCCCCTTCTCTTCTCTCTCTTTCTCTCTCACACATTCTCTCTCTGGCGTTTTCTTTCTCCTTCCTCGCAGCGCTGACCGCCGCTCCATGACCTGACCCTTCATAAACTAGGGCCCAACTGTGCTATATTTTAAATGCATATAGACGTAGGCGTGCATGCTGTTAAAATAAATACAAGTGCCGGGGGTTTGTTCCGTGTGGAGCATAAACGGCTGATCCACCGACACCTCATCCGTCCCATCATGTGAAAAAAAGAAAAACAGATATCGTAGAGTAGAGACGTTCCATTCTGTCGCGATTGTGTCACACCTCTAGAGACGGTATAGTGTTCCAACATATCCCATAGGGGGAGTAACCTAACGACTCATTTAACCCCTCGAAAAACATTTTCTGGCAGATTTCCTTTACCCTATGTTAACCCTCGGAGCTACTTTAACTCGAAAATTAAACATTTCTTCCGATCTAGAATATAATTCCATTCCATAAGATTTTTTTTTATTTTATATGGATATGAAATTGATATAAAACCTCATACAATACTTAAATGTTCCGTAATTGATTAGATACCAACTTATTTAATAATGGAAACGATATTGTGAATACTAGCACAGCAATTTTTGTGGTGACTCTGAGTCGCCACTCGAGTGCTAAGGGTTAACAGGTTCCTACTTTATCGACTCAATTTTTGTAATTTTATTTTATAGTTTTAGCTGCGACGTTCGTTTTTTTGTTGTATTGAAACATGATTCAAAAAGCACTTTTAGTTTTTTCCGAATTTTCCATTATTCCGGGCAACTTTTCCAATTTTTTTTACTGTAAAAACCTGATTCGGACTACAACGAACATTTAAAAAAAAAATTAGCCAAATCGGTTCAGCCGTTCTCACGTGATGTCGTGACCAACGAACAGCATTTCATTTTTATTATATGTATAGATAGTGATGACCAGACTCCGGATCTTTATGCGAAATAAAAAGTTCGTGCATCAATTACAAGACACAGGAGCTAAATATATATTTTTCACTGACAATTTTAATATAGTGAAAATAATATACATATTCATACTCTTAAAGTCTCCTAATGTTTTCACTGTTCTAAATTGCACTTACTCATTTCCTGTATCACTTACTATATCCACGAATTGTTTTTTTTTTATTGAGCCACTGAATACATAGTGTAGAAAATTATAGTCTTCCTTACCGCTAAAGGTGAAGTTTGCAGTCGTTTAAAAACTGGAAAATATATCATACAAGCTTTTATATTTGGTTCTGCAAAGAAAATGTCCCACTTTAATGTTAGAAAGAACTTGATTTTGCACAGCTTAATTCTTTGGGAATCATATAACTGGCACTGCCATAGGACATGATCTAGATCCTCCGAGTCAAAGTTACTATTTAAAAATTATTATTATTATTATTTATTATTATGTACGGACCGAAGTCCTTTTATACAAACGTTTACAATAGAAGATATTCATAAAAAAAAGAAAGTCTTAGCACAAAGTTACATAGTAATGGACATGCTGACAGTTACAGGAATACATTATATCACATATAATCATATAATCGCACGCAACTTTTTCTTAAATGATAGTAACGAACCATTAAAAAAGTCAATATCACGATATAAAATGTTAGCTGTGATGCGATTTAAAGGATTTATTAATCCATACGTGGATTTGGATTTAAATGTTTGAAATCCTGTCCTGTGAAATTTTTTCAAAAACAAAAACTTCCGCGTGGATGTACACAATCTCCCCGTCAGAAATATTCGTCGGTGTACGTAATTCGTCGGATATATGACGAAGTATTATTTTCATCAGATGCGAATTAGGTGGTTTCGTTGGAATTATCGGCCCACGAAAGAAGTCGGTGGCAAGTTTGCAACCCAGCATACCGCTAGACTCCAAGCTGTCTGGGATCCTTGGTGAATCCTTGGATCGCCTATCTTCTCCCGGTTTATTGCCGTTTGATTCTTTTTTTTCTCTCTCTCTCTCTCTCTCTCTCTCTCTCCCGGGGCTGCTCCGCGGCAGCGCTCGTACCTCAAGCTGGTCGTCAGATTCTTGCCACTCGGCGGCATCGGCACGGTCCGAGGAGAAGATCGAGAGAAAGGAGGAAGGACGGGGAACTAGCCGTGCAAAAACTTTCGACTACCTAGTTCTCGCCGGGCTGGCACGGCGTTTCGATCTAGTTAAACCCATCGGACGGGTTGACACTCCTCACCGACTCGACTGCTCACCGTTTCTTAGAGTCGCCTATCGAAAATCGCCGCCAATGGAAATTATTCCGATCGTCATTCCACCTATCGGACGGTTGCATACCAGTGATTCGCTAAACACTTCCTAATACATTTCTACATTTTTGCAAACATACATCGAGTAGCAAAAAGCCAAATCCTAACACTAGAACTACCGAGCCCTAAACGAGAGTGATGTATATACTTTTGTAATAATAATATTGAGTTTATTTAGATTTCGTAGGATTTTTATGGTAATTTCTACATTTTTGCAAACTTACATCGAGTAGCAAAAAACCGAATCCTATATTTAACACTAGAACTACCGAGCCCTGAACGGGAGTGATGTTTATTATTTCATAATAATAACAGAATTGAGTTTATTTAGATTTCGTAGGATTTTTATGGTAATTTCTACATTTTTGCAAACTTACATCGAGTAGCAAAAAACCGAATCCTATATTTAACACTAGAATTATGGAGCCCTAAACGAGAGTGATGTATATTCTTTTGTAATAATGATATTGAGTTTATTTAGATTTCGTAGGATTTTTATGGTAATTTCTACATTTTTGCAAACTTCCATCGAGTAGCAAAAAGTCGAATTCTATATTTAAAACTAGAACTACCGAGCCCTAAACGAGAGTGATGTATAGACTGCGGATCTTTATGCAAAATAAAAATTTCTTATCTGAATTGCAACAAACTGGAGTGAAATAGAAATTTATTTTCTTCCCTATTATGTTTAGTAGGTTGAAAATAATATAATAGTACGTTCAAATTTTTCTAATATTTTTACTATTTTAAATTACACCTATTCATTTTTGTCATAAATGCATAAAATCCGCAGTCTAGTGATGTATATTCTTTTATAATAATAACAGAATCGAGTTTATTTAGATTTCGTAGGATTTTTATGGTAACGTGTACTTGAATACAGAAGCATACTGAAAAATTTTCATTTTTGATCATCATTCCAAATCTGAAAATTGAGAAGGTCTGGACATGTCCAACTCTCATACTCAAAATTTGAAAATTGAGAAGGTCCGGACCTGTCCAACTCTTATACTCAAAATCTGAAGATTGAGAAGGTCCGGACCTGTCCAACTCTCATGCTAAAAATCTGAAAATTGAGAAGGTCCGGACCTGTCCAACTCTCATACTCAAAATCTGAAAATTGAGAAGGTCCGGATCAACTCTCATGCTAAAAATCTGAAAATTGATAGTACTATAGAAATATACAGGTTTCATTGAGTCTAACGAAAGATAACGCGGCAGTAAACATCAGGAGGATTTCCACTCGAAAGGGATTGTTTCATTAAACGCATCTCCCATGCATCACGAGCAGAAACGAGCATGAGCACCGGTGCACGGCCATCGAGGCCCGAAAGAATTTATTGCATGGCGCGCGAGCGTGTTACCAAATCTTCGCAGTGACATTGTCGGTGGAGCGCAACACGATCAGTCAGCGCGTCATTTTATCGTCGGTGCAGACGCGGTGCGGGGAGTGCATCCGATGCAACAACTGCTGAATCGTGAGTGCATCGGATAATCAGCTGCGATTGAAGCGAGAGAGACGAAGTGCTCTGAAAAAAAAATTGGCGTGATATTAACAAACTTATTTTGTTGATTCAATAATATTCTTGTTCCATTGGAATCGGTCTAATGTTGAAAAATGCATTGGAATTCATGATAGGATTATTGATCGTGACGTTAGTATAATTTTGCAAAGAACCCTGCACATATGGAAAATCTATCCAGGTAAAATCAGTTGGATTTTTCATATGTTGTAGCTTATGATTTCACTGCGGATCTTTATGCAAAATAAAAATTGTCTGCAACGATTACAAGCCACAGGAACCAAATAAAAAATTCTATCTTCTCTTAATTATCTAATTAAACTGGAACTAATACACCGATGTCCTTAAAAGTTTATAATTTGTCCACTGCTTTAAATTGTACGTGCCCATTTTTGTCTTAAATGCATACTTATGATCTGAACAAAAGATGTAATGGGCACAAAGCTCAATAATGGACAGTTATCGAGTTATAATCAGTCAAATATGATAAATTCGAGCTGACGAATACTCAAATCTCGGGAAGTACATTTACTGTACACGCTTGTCGCACCCCCACTCCCGCACCCCCATAGCAGAGAGGGTTTGGAGTCAAAAAATACTATGGGAGCGACGAATCGCGGGATCCTTATCTCTGCTGTGACACGCAAAGATTTTTGTGAAAGATTTCTATTCACAGACCTTTTCAAGGTCATTCAAAATTCAATAATAATGACAACACCTAACAGATTTTGTGAAACCCTACTGTTGTAATTGAGCTTTCGCGATAGCACAAAGTTGTGCTATTGGGTAAGAAATCTTGAAATTTCATGTTTTTCGCAACTTCAACGTCAATGAGGCACGCCTTCCCCTTATCCGATCAACTTCATCTTTTGCAGGAATTATTTTCTTACCCAATAGCACAATTTTGTTGGGGGGGGGGGGGGGTGAGAAAAAATTTCACAAGATAGAGCTAAGTTCCACCATGGTGTCCACAGGAGTCCAGAGGAAGTGACATAGAGACGTACCATGGGGAACCCCCTGATTGGTAATGCAAGGTGGGGTTAATAAAATATTTTTGTTCCATTGGCTACGGTCTAATGTTGAGAAATGCATTGGAATTCCTGATAGGACTATTGACCGTTTAGTACAATTTTGCAAATGTCTGGTATAATTTCTAAAAATTTTATAATCGCACAACAAAGGAGCACTAGTGAATTTGGGAGCGTTGGCCCACTGTGGACACAGGGGTCCAACGAAAGGGGTCCAATGGTAGGTGGTGTTAATAAAATATTTTGTTCCATTGGTATCGGTCTAATGTTGAGAAATTGGAATTCCTGATAGGACTATTGACTGTGTAGTATAATTTTGCAAATGTCTGGTATAATTTCTAAAAATTTTATAATCGCACAACAAAGGTGGACTAGTGAATTTGGGAGCGTTGGCCCACTGTGGACACAGGGGTCCAGAGGAAGTGACAGGGAGACGTGCCATGGGGAACCCCCTGATTGGCAATGGAAGGTGGTGGCAATACGGTGGTGCGCGACTTCCTCGAAGGAAGGAGAGGGCGCGGTTCTACCGCGCTGAGGAATCCTGCGGTAACACATGGAAGGATAGAGTTATTTATTGTTATGGCCGGCTGCTCGACGTCGTTGTGTGTGGGTGTCGGGAGGGTTAGGGGGCCTCTGCTTCGGCCGGATTCCTTCTTCCTCTTTCTCGTCCGTCCTTTCTTCTCCGGCTCTCGCGCTCTCGCCCGTTCGACTTTGGTATCTACAAATACAGATACCAGACTCTCGGTGCTATAACACAGTCACAGTCACACTCCTCCCGCCCTCTCTCCCTCCCTCCGACCCTCTCTCTCTCTCTCCGTCCAGTTGGCCAGTCCTCCTTCCCTTTTCCTCTCTCTCTCTCCGGGCCGTTCGTTCTTCTTTTCTGTCGCGCTCTGTCAGGGTCCTTCTGCAACGTGTGCAACGGGGCCGCCCACTCGCGGTATACCCCGCTGGGTGTCCAACACCTACCTACATGGCCGCGGCACAACTGTATCCGTCCCAAGTTCTGCTGACCCGGTCCACACACCGCGATTGCCGCTAGCGTTACCACCACCACCATCACCGCAGAAGACGCCGGCTACGGGGACCACCGCACTAAATTTATCCTACCGAACGACTTTATTACATTACCTCAAACGTTTAATTCGAAATTATTACTTAGACGGGACACTAACGGTAGAACCGGGGGGCAAAGGGGGTACCCATAGGGACCATCTCGCGAACCCGCTCGCCGAGGAAGATAGAGCTTTGATTTACAATCCGGTAAAACCTGACAATCCCGGGCCCCGGGATCGTTCCTCGATCTTCTGTCGTTTCACTTGCTACTCCGGCTACTCCGGGACAATTACAACCAGCTCGCTTATAAAGCTGCTCCCTTCCTTCGTATTGTGCGAGCACGTTCCGATCGATAAAGATTTCGTTTAGTTTAGTTAATGCTATAACCTGTGCAGCTTCAATTTTCAATTATTTATTTAGAATGGTTGAATCAACGTGTAGGTCATTAGCTACCACTATAATTTATACGTGTAATTATATAGTCTTAACTCTTAGCACTCGGATGGCGACACTGAGGCGCAACTGAAAATTGCTGTGCTATTGCTAAAAATATTGTTCACATTATTATTTATGTTCGTATTTAATAAACTACTAGACATTTACATATTACATGAGATATTTATACGTGTAATTACATAGTCTTAACCAATAGCACTCGGATGGTGACTCTGAGGCGCAACTGAAAATTGCTGTGCTATTGCTAAAAATATTGTTCACATTATTATTTTTGTTCGTATTTAATAAACTACTAGACATTTACATATTACATGAGACATTTATACGTGTAATTACATAGTCTTAACCTATAGCACTCGGATGGCGACTCTGAGGCACCACTGAAAATTGCTGTGCTATTGCTAAAAATATTGTTCACATTATTATTGTTGTTCGTATTTAATAAACTACTAGACATTTACATATTACATGAGATATTGTATCAGTTTCATACGCAAAAAAATGTAAAATAATTCTATAGAATCGAAATATTCTAGAATGGAAAAATCTTTCGTTTTTGAGTTAAAATAGAGTGCAAAGGGTTAATATCTAGGTATAGTTGTAAGTATGTTATGGGAATGATCAGTTAGCAGTAGAAAATATTACAAGAGGAGAACTAGTCTTGCATTCCATCCAGATCTTATTTTCCATTTAGCGTCAAACAAAAATTAGCTTTAAAGTTATTGGTTTCTTGGGCACAGATGACACTAGGGTTGAGGTTATTTTTTAACAAGTCTAAATGTTCCTTTTGTGGGTGAAAACTGTTAATGGTCCATTGCAAGACAGATCCAGACATTTTCCTTGTGCACTATACTTGGAGTCAGGTTTAGGCTATTCCAATTCTTATTTTTATGTGTTTCGCACATACTCCTTCAAAATAGTTGGCCGTCGAACAATAATTATCCTTAAAGTTAGTTTCTTGGATAGAGATAACATTAGGGTTGAAGTTATTTTTAACAAGTCTAAATATGTTCATTAATGTTCCATTGCAAGACAGATCCAGACATTTTCCTTGTAGAGTAGGAGATAAGTTTAGGCGATCCTCCACATTTGTAGCTCGATTTTGAAAGTGAATTTTTTTAGACCCTAGAATTCTTCAGTGATACGGGGGTGCAGTTAGAGAGCGAACCCGTTCGGCATGAAAATAATTTTTCATAATCCAAGTCGATTTTTTTGAGCCTTTCAAATTTGTTTCGACGACTTTCTTTCTGCTAAATACGTAACTCCTATACTCTAAGCACAATTAATGCATTAACTCAAATTTTGTTGAGCCTTTAAAATTTTAAATAATCCTCCGATCCTCCACAATTTGTAGCTCGATTTTGAAAGTGAATTTTTTCAGACCCTACAATGAGATTCTTCGGTGGGGTGCAGTTAGAGAGCGAAACCGTCCGGCGTAAAATAATTTTTCATAATCCAAGTCGATCGCAGAGATCGGAAGTTTCGAAAGCGGAGACGAGATCGATAATGGTCGAAAAGTCTCTCTCTCGCGGCCTCGGTTCCGTAGGGAGTCGTGACTTGAACTCGGGTGTCGGCCACGAACGAGAGAAATATTTTTACGAGTCTGGCTGAGGTTAGTCTCAGGGTTCGACTCCTCGCGGTGGAATTATAATTTACAACCCTTTACCTCGGCTCCGTTTCTCTCTCTCTCTCTCTCTCGTTCTCTCCGATCCCTGGGCCCTTTCTCTCTTTTCACACGTACTCCTCGGGAAGATTGTACTCCGGCGCGGTTGCAGGAGTGAGCCCTAGCCCTCTCCGGCACCCAGGCTTAATGGTGTCTGTGCGTCTGTCTGTCCCGTCCGTCTGCCCCCCACCCAGTTTTCTTCGTATTGAAGAGTACGTGTAGGTTGTTAGTTGGCCAGTTTATGCGCGCGGCTGCCCGCGTGCCCTTTCGACTGCATTTGCTCCTCTCACGGCGTTTGCGTTTGCAAACTTTGCCTCCGCGCTGTCCCCGCGCGCCGAGCACGCGAGAGAACTCGAAACCGAGATGACGTATCGCCCTCTAAGGCCCCCGGTAACGCATCTGCGCAACGGCCCCGGAGCACGGGCCCCGAAATCCACTCGACGGGCCCGATTTTACGAGGAGATGCGCAACCAAGAAGCCAACAGAACTCGCGCGCTCGCGTGAACGCGCGTCTTTTACTTACAACGGAACCTATTCGGTTGATACACGCCGATTTTTGATGAAACTTATGTGAGCTATAGTTCTTCGAAAAATATTTGACACGTATTTTTTTGTTGTCGGCAACCATCCACTCTGAGGGGGTGAAAACAGCCCTCGAAGTCAGGGGTCAAAGCCACATTTTTTGAGGGAAAAAAAAAGTTTGTTAAAAAATTCTTGCGCGACTACATTTACCATTGAGAAATATATAATTTGAAAAAAATTCAAATTTTGTCGAACTCTGGTTTTGCGAGATATCTCAAAAAATATGGTTTTGACTCCCAACTTTGAGGGCTGTTTTCACCCCTTCAAAGTGGATGGTTGCCGATAAAAAAGAATACGTGTCAAATATTTTTCGATGAACTATAGCGCACATTAGTTTCATCAAAATCGGCCATTCTCATATGAATATGTTTCCTTGTTAGGTTCCCAGCTCGAGTCCACACCTAGGCGAAAATTATTATCGTTAGAAACTTCTTGACGATAAAGTACGTATTTTAATGTTTTATTCCGTAATTAATAATAATGTAAATAAAGACAAGTTTGGTAGAGAATGTATTAATATAACAAGAATATAATTAGGATAATAGTGGGAACGCTGCCTAAGATTCCTTGTAATTTGAGAACGCCGTTGAGTGATCTTCCTCGAAGATTCTTAAGTGGCGTGAAATTTAGGGCCCTTGCACGGGCTACCGATTACGGTAGTCGCATGTTGACACAGCCGAAGAAAAATGTATGGAGAAATTCGATGCTTTTCGTTCCGAAATTAATTCGTGGTTGCTAAAGACAATGTTTTCCGTGTTTCTGGACACTGTTTTTCAACAGATGTTATAATAATACAATTCAATTTTAACCCTTAGGAGGCACCCCGGAAAATTGCTATGACATTCTTAATAATATTGTTCACATTATTCTTTTCAGTATTTAATAAACTACTATACATATCACATGAGATATTGTATCAGTTCCATATGCAAAAAATGAAAAAAAATTTACAATGGAAATATTCTAAAATGGAAAAATCTTTTAGTTAAAATAGCTCCGAGTGCAAAGGGTTACTATAGTGAAAATAATATATTAACACTAAACCCACCACGGTCAAATGCTCGGCGTTCATTATTGCAATTATTGAAAGTATAAAAAGATTCATTTGTGGAAAATAATGCAATTTTCCTTCCTTAAAATAGCTCTGAGTGCAAAGGGTTAATATAGTGAAAATAATATATTAACACTAAACACACCACGGTCAAATGCCCGGCGTTCATTATTGCAATTATTGAAAGTATAAAGATTCATTTGTGGAAAATAATGCAATTTTCCTTCTTTAAAATAGCTTCGAGTGCAGAGGGTTAATATAGTGAAAATAATATAATAACACTAAAGCTACCACGGTCAAATGCCTGGCATTAATTATTGCAATTTTGAAAGTATAAAAAGATTAATTTGTGGAAAATAGTAGAATTTTCCTTTCTTAAAATATCACCGAGTGCAAAGGGTTTTAGATTTTGATCGAAACACTGTTCAATGCAATCCTTAACTCGAATTTCTTAAAAATCGTTCATTCTCCGTTTCTAACGTTCGATAAATCGGTAAAAAAATCGACCACATTAAATTCTCGTGTACTTCGACTTCCGAGTACAGTGCGAACAGTAAACGGTGATTTCACGGCGATACCCGCGTAACATCGTTCCGATAAACGGAAACATGCTAATCTGCGTTTTCCGTTCGTCGAAAACAAAAGCAGATACATATACAAGGTAGCAACAATTCCCCATTTGCATTACACGCCGCCCGAGCCGAACATTTCAAGCGGCTTGCGGTCGATGAAAATAAAGAGTGATTTATGCTAATACCGATAAACGTGACGAATGACATAACAACGCGATACATATACCGCTGAAAGATTTTGCGCGGTGATTAGAAAACAGTGTTACCGGCCGTGTCGAATACGTTGCACAGCAACCGAGATTCGAAACTGTACTCTATTCTACATTCTCAATTTTAAACCTTTTGTTTATACCACACTGCGAATCGCAGCCCGTCTTCGCTCCCACATTATATCTCCGTTATGCTAAACCATCCGTGTCAGGATGGAATAGCATATGATATACTAAGATGGATCCGATAGGTAAGCAAAGTCCACGTGCCATCCGAGTTTTCGCATAGCCGCAGATCCCCGGTTGGGGATAAGAAACACGATAGACCCGCTGTATTGGCATGCCAAGGGGCCCTGACATGGTGGATCAATGATCCAGCGTAAACCATTTGCCCCTTCGACACTGGTTTTTGCAGTAGTTGCTTCCCCGATAGTCGAAAGATGATAAAACAGTTTATTATTATTTATTTATTTATTTATTAATGCCCTAAACCGTGTATGGTGTATACAGGGTGTTCGATTACAGGTGGAAGAAAATTTAAGGGGTGGTTCTCCATGACAATATAAGTCGAAAATGAAGAATAAAAAAATTGCGATTTCGACTTCGTTATTTAGTTATGGGTTGCCGCATTTTAGGTGGATTTTTAATTGTTAACCCTTTGCACTCGGAGCTATTTTAACTGGAAAGTTATACATTTCTTCCGACCTAGAATATTTTCATTTTCACTTAACATGTCATGGAGAACCATCCCTTAAATTTTCTCCCACCTGTAGTCGAACACCCTATATAGCATACATTAGTATAACACTTTACAATTGACAATTGACAATGAGGTGTATACCGTCATACTAAGTTAAATTAACATAAACGGATAAAACAGTTTAGTGAAATTAAAACAGCGAGCAACCTATTTTCTATTTTTGTCAAACCTTTCGTTGATCCTAGACCAGAGCAAAATTTTCATCTAAATAAAAATTTCGAATAACGAACCAAAACTAAAGAATATTTTTATTCATTATTCGATGGTTCGCGTTTATTAGAGTTGGCAGTAGTTGTGGAAAGATCCGGATGAAAGATAAAAATAATTATTCCAAGTTCGAATAAAGCCACTTCCGTATAAAAAAAAATGATCTTTATACGTCGGATAAATTCTCGTCGAATATAATTATTTATTCGATGCTCGTCGAATAGAGATACTCTTTATATTCCAACCATCGATTAATGAATACAAATTTTTGTATTATTTATTCGTTATCCGAAATTGTTATTCAGATAAAAATTTTGCCCAACTCTTGTTGACACTATAAAATGCAAAATCATTGAGTATCGTAGAAAATGTTGGTTATTGACATTAGGCCTTACTTAAAATTAGCGAGGAACCTATTTTTGTCAAACCTTTCGTTGATCCTGAACCAGAGTTGGATAAAATTTTCATCTGAATAAAAATATCGAATAACGAATCAAAACTAAAGAAAATGTTTATTCATTATTCGATGGTTCGCGTTTATTAGAGTTGGCAGCAGTTGTGGATATAAAAATAATTATTCGAAGTTCGAATAAAGCCACTTCCGTATAAAAAGAAGTTATATTTATTCGTCGAATATAATTATTTATTCGATGCTCGTCGAATACAGATACTTTTCACTAATGAATAAAAATTTCGTTTATCGGTTAATAATATTGGTTATCCAAAATTTGTATTTAGATGAGATATTTTCCCCAACTCTGTCCTAAACGCTAAACTACCCTGTAGATAAGGTAGATCATCAGAATCAGTAAAATGAAGAATGTTGATATATATCCGCATCGACGATCCTTCTCTCAGAAAATTTGGATTGCCCCCGGACGAATCACGCGCGAAACAACACTGTGCCCCCCCCCCCCCTCCCCCAACCGGGGGCCGATTTCACGTACACACACGGCAGAATGAGCAATGAAGCTGACCAATGGTCCGTTACTAGCGGACCGGCACATTGTTACGCCGCACGATGTATAGTGTTACCGGGATACACCAGGATGCGTTATTGTGTACGAGGTGTTGTTACGTAGGTGTACGCACGAGCGAGAGAGAGAGAGAGAGAGAGAGAGAGAGAGAGAGAGAGAGAGAGAAACAGTGGGACAAAGAGACTGAAGATGGTGAAGTAGGAGGAGGAAGAGGAGGAGGAGGAGGAGGATGAGGAGGTGGAGGAAGAGAAGGAGGAGGAGGAGGAGGAGTGAAAAGAGCGGAGACTCCGTGGTAGCGTCGGTAACTCTGCCAGGCGACGCGTCGTAAACTTTCGCCTCCATCGGCGAGCGCCTTCGCGCCTTCCTTGGTCCACCTTCCTCCTTCTTCTGTGTGCGCCCTTTTTCTTCTTGTTCCACTTCTTCCTCCGTTTCTTCGCTTCGGCTCTTCTTCTTCGGGCCGTGGTGCCGGGAGAGTCTCGACCGGGAACATTCCCCCACGCACAAACACCTCTCTCGGCTGCCTTCCTATTCTTCTCGCGCGTATGATTCAGCCTCGCTTCGGTTAAACGCTTATGCAGATTGCCGATAGTAAACGACCGGCTCGACAGAAATAGAGGCCAGAACGGCCGAGGACAGGGCACAGTAGACCGGACCCCGACGGAAACGCGCGCTGCCGCGCCGTCCCGTCCCGCGCCGACCCGCACCGACCCGCGCCGACCCGCGCGCGACTTTTAACGCGACCGACGCCGACCAGGTCCCGCGTCCACTCGCCAGATTCGGATCCGATTAGGATCTAATCGGTTATGGGAGGCGCGTCCCTATGTCTACCTCCGGGTAATTCCGTGTTCTGAATTGTTGGACAGCTCTCGGACCGATCCAGTTCCGCTTTGTTTACGAAAATCGGTGTCGGAGCAAGATTCTTCCGACAGAGACTGTTTCTCCAATTTCTTGGAAATGTTGGAATTTATATATTGAAATACTAAAATTTTTCTCAATACGGAATCTTGATATTATTTTAAGAGCTTTGAAACGAACGATAGATCTACCTTTTTATTTATTTATTTATTTTTGCCCTAAACCGTGTATGGTTTATACATATAGCATATACATTAGTAGAGCAAGATTCTTCTGCAGCCGACAGAGACTGTTTCTCCAATGTCTTGGAAATGGTGGAATTTATGTCATATATTGAAATACTAAAATTTTTCTTAATTCGGAATCTTGAAATTATTTTAACTGAGCCTCTCTTGCTACAGAAATACAAACGAACGATAGATCTACCTTTTTATTTATTTATTTATTTTTGCCCTAAACCGTGTATGGTTTATACATATAGCATATACATTAGTAGAGCAAGATTCTTCTGCAGCCGACAGAGACTGTTTCTCCAATTTCTTGGAAATGGTGGAATTTATATCATATATTGAAATACTAAAATTTTTCTTAATACGGAATCTTGAAATTATTTTAAGAGCTTTGATACAGCAATTATTTATTTATGCCCTAAACCGTGTATGGTTTATATAGCATATACATTAGTAGAGCAAGATTCTTCTGCAGCCGACAGAGACTATTTCTCCAATTTCTTGGAAATGTTGGAATTTATATCATATATTGAAATACTAAAATTTTTCTTAATACGGAATCTTGAAATTATTTTAAGAGCTTTGATACAGCAATACAAACGAACGATAGATCTACCTTTTTATTTATTTATTTATTTTTGCCCTAAACCGAGTATGGTTTATTATAGCATATACATTAGTATAACACTTTACAATTGATAATGAGGTGTATACATATATCTACCTTTTTATGTACACCGAAGTATTTCCACAAAACGTAAATACGTACAGTTATAGCACTCGGATGGCAACTCTGAAAATTGCTGTGCCATTCTTAAAAATATTGTTCACATTATTATTTTCAGTATCTAATAAACTATCAGCAATTTACATGTTACACGAGATATATTATATCAGTTTCATATGCAAAAAATGAAAAAAAATTGTACGGAATGGAAATATTCTAGAATGGAAATATTGTAGAATGGAAA
Source organism: Lasioglossum lativentre (assembly GCA_916610255.1). NCBI lineage: Eukaryota > Metazoa > Arthropoda > Insecta > Hymenoptera > Halictidae > Lasioglossum > Lasioglossum lativentre. The sequence goes on from OU744359.1 coordinate 4,833,934, forward strand.
AATCATTCGTTTTTCAGTTAAAATAGCTCCGAGTGCAAAGGGTTAATATTGTGAAAATATTATATTAACACTAAACCTACCACTGTGAAATGACCTAAAAAACTTAACAATGTTTTCCGTGTTCCCGGACACTATTTTTTTTCTTCTTTTTTCAACAGCTGTTATAATAATACAATTCAATTTTAACAGTGGCACCAAAGTGCTATGCCATTCTCAAAAATATTGCTCACATTTTTTGTTCTTATTTAATAAACTAGACATTTACATAATATATCAGATTCATAAGCAAAAAATGAAAAAAAATTGCACAGAATGGAAATATTCTAGAATGGAAAAATCTTTCGTTTTTCAGTTAACACTTAAATCTACCGAGCACTAAAAGCGATTAAAATGTTTTAGCTTTTAAAAATGACAAGGCTCTATTAGATTTTGTGCAATTTTTCTTCCACAATATGTGCTTGGATGAAAAAATGTTATCGAAACAATTTCCATATGTAACTTCATAATTTCAACAATTGTAAAATAAAACATATAAAACTGGTCATTTGACCCACGTAGGTTCAGCGTTAAAATAGCTCCGAGTACAAACGGTTAAAATATTCACAGCGTCGTCCGGAATAATCATAAAATATATTTCCACGGTATTCTTTCTTTGAATTCCTCCATTGAAAATCCGACCACGATTATTAGCATTCTAAAAGAAGACTTAATTATCTCACGTTCATCGTAAGATCATCACGCTCACAAATAAGGATTTTAACCGAGTGATTTATTCGAGTCACGTACACGCGGTGTACCTTATACTTGAAAATAACATTGAACACGTATATACCGTGGAACCGATTCTTCAACCCAAGAATTCTCTACTCTCCATATCTGATTTTAAACCATTTCATCAACCGCTAACTGGCATTAGTGTTTCTTCTCGAGAAAAGCTAAATATTTCAATTTTTCACTTCTCGAGAATTCACAATTCAAATAAAGCTCGCTTCCTGAATTATACTTGCACTCGAAACGTAGGATGCCATTAACAGGGTGTTATCCTACCATTAAACCGACCTCCACGCAAAATGAACTCAATTTTTCAATTACCAATGATTTTGTTACAAAGAAAAGATCTCGACTGGCAGTTTTTTTTTTGAAAAACTATTTTAATCACAGATACAATTTTTAAAAATAAAAGCAAAAAGTAAAACATTAAAATTGTTTTATTTTAGTTGTTCACAGTATTTATATACATTAATATTTTTAGCTTTTTATCTTACAAGTTGAAAATGTTGTTTGGAAAGGTTTTTTTATAAAGTTGAACATCGTATTTCATTTCTTAACTAGTAAATGTATAAAATTTATATATGTACATAACAATACATTGTATGTGCAAAATTAGGATAGTTGATAAATAATAAAGATTCGATTGAAATTCATGTACTTTTCTTTAATTAAACATAGAATTTTTCAAAAAAGATTTTTTCAAGAGAATTATCAAGAAATCAAACTTGTATTTCTCTTTCTCGAGAAATGAAAAATGTTGAGAAATCAGAAACACTAACTGGCAGTCGACACGATTGAAAAATTTCTAAAAATACCGTTAACAAGACCAGAGAGAGATGACAGAAATTCGAAGATTGCACTAACCATCGACGTATCCGTCGCTTGCCCGGTCGTTTCTCATAAATTCATTAGGACGACAGGCTTAATAGGGAACGCACGCTCTCGCGGATCGTTGCACACGTGTCCGCCGAATATTTATCCAACGATTAGTCTGCGAAGAATTCCGTAAAACGGCCAGGCGAAGTAATTTGTCGCCGGTCGGGTCGCGTCGCGTCTCGTCGGTGCGGCCAGTAATTAATAAACCAGCCATCGGTTGCTGGAATTACCGGGACGCGTAAAGTGCAACGGCAAACACTTTAACTCTCGTTCGCGGCTAGTACTAATTGAGACGCTCCCTTGGAAGACAGTCGTTGCGAGCTCGCTAACGGCCGGTGTCAACAATCAGAGGAGCTTAATTATGCACGCCTCTAATTACCACCGGCCAGGCGTTAAGGATGTTCCGGAGGTATATAAAAACGCAAGAAAATTTTTCGAAATTTTCACAAGATATTATTCTTACTAAATTAATGGAATTACCAAAGTTTCGGTTCGATTCGCTGCACCGTTTAAGAATTATATTAACTTAAAGTTTGCACAAATTTTAACACGTCTTCTTATGGAGAATTCATAAAATTCAAACCCTATTTATACCTTGAAAAAACGCAACCAGAAACTCCAGTTTTTTTTTATATATAGTAAAAATTATGTAATTAATTATGTTCAAAATTTATTAGGACTCGCTCAACAGTTACAGAGCAAATATTATAAACTGTTACGAAATGTCAAATTTATCGCGTTGTCATCTCAATAATAACTATGAATATTGCTTTCCGAAGTATTTTTAATTTATTTAAATATTTATTTTTAACTTTTTATTGCCGCAATTATATATATTGTATATCACAAATTTATTATCTTGAAGTTCAAATCAGAGGGTACAATTATCCGCAAAAGTCACTTACAATTTTTTATAATATGAAGACAATTTGATTAAAAAATAAATACAAGCTGTTCAGCTGTTTCGCGCACTTAGGACTTCGATTTTCCTCGACTAGTTCCTACACCTAATTTAAAAATTCACAAAAAGCAGCTCGAAATGACAAAACCACGCGAGCCTGCGAATTTTAATAGAACTAGGGCCGCCACGGGGACTTCGATTTTCCTCGACTAGTCTCTACACCAGATTTCAAAATTCACAAAAAGCAGCTTGCAACGACAAAACCACACGAGCCTGCGAATTTTAATAACATCTAGTTTAATAATGGCGCGCGATCGACATGAAATTCTCTAATTAAACGAATGCTTTTTAAATTAATCTATTTTTTTAATGCAAAATATACTCGTGAATGGCTTTCATTGCCAATATATTAATGGATTTCGAATATCTTGTACTTTTGTCTCCCATTGTACCTCCAGAACATCCTTAAGCTAAAAGGACGCTACCTTGGGGGGTGGGGGCGGAGGGGGGTGGGGGTCAAGTAGAATCGTTAATGTTCGACGGTGTTGGCGGCTGTTTTTCGAGGCACGGTCTGGTTCCCACTTAACGTTTCCCCGCTTGCGTCACCGGTCGTAAGCTTAATTTGTTTAACTAATCAGGACAGTGCGTTAACCGTTTAATTACACATAGGTGGCGATCGGAGGTCACTCCCCACCGCCCCCCCCCCCCTCGGCTAATCGCACGTCCGGCTGAAAAACGGTTCGTGCTAATTGTCACCGCGCAACCGGTCGATCCTAATTGACCGCGCGGAAGAGGAAAAAGGAGAGTCGGCCGAAATAAGGTGAAAAAAGAGAAACGGAATGTACAGAGGAAAAGAGATGGTGAAACGCGTGTCCGGTTCCTTTTATCCCGAAACGTAGCTTCGATTAAAGTACCCACCTACAAACTGGTTGTATTATATTCTGATTAACGTCTCGAGCTCGAGGTGGTCCGCTTCAACCTTCAACCCCCACCTTTTCTCTCTGCATCATCTTCTTCGTCTTCTCATTTTTTTTTTTTTTTTTGCTTCGCGTTTTATTCGGCTATGATTATATTCAAGCAACGAAACGCGTTACATCTCGCCGTACATTATCGCGGGATCGGCGCCCTCGCAGATAAGAGACGAGTAATTGCAGTCCGCTCGCAGAAAAATGATGCCGGTCGTGTTAACATGATTTCAGAGAAGAATGGGGTCTCGGATTTAAATAATGAAACTCGAGATTGCCAAAGACTAGTTATTCTCGGTAGCGTCCTGGGGAAAATTAACGTTTTTTTTCCGTTCGGTGCAGTTGTTATACTTTTAGGGGCACCACCACCGGAGGAATACAAAATGTCGGGACACTTCCGTGTCCAGAACCATTTTGCATTCCGAATTCCGCTGTTAGGTCTGTCCACCGTGACACCGAACAGTTTTATCAGTTATTCTACGCTATTCCCAGCTGTACGATTCGGCGCATATATAAACAAGCCGGGGCTACGTGATATCACGTGAATTTTTACATCCGCTGCTTCGTTAAAGAGGATGATCGACGAACAAATACTGTTCTCTTAACCCTTAATAACTGAATAAAAATGTTATTCACATTATTATTTTTGGTCGTATTTGTTGAAAAATATTGTTCACGTTATTATTTTTGTTCGTATTTAACCCCTTGCTCTATGATTTATTTTAGTTTGTCTTATGATTAAAACATTTTTGTAGTTCGTAATTTCCTAAAAAAGGGGAAAATTTATATCTATTGTATGCCTATACATGCTCTCCAATAACTGTACATTAACAAAACCAAAATAGCATAATCCAAAGTTGTATATTAACCCTTATAGCAGCACTCGGATCGCGACTCTGAGGCACCAAATTGCTGTGCTATTCCTAAAAATATTGTTCACATCATTATTTTTGTTCGTATTTAATAAACTACTAGACATTTACATATTACATGAGATATTTATACGTGTAATTACATAGTCTTAACCCTTATAGCACTCGGATCGCGACTCTGAGGCACCAAATTGCTGTGCTATTCCTAAAAATATTGTTCACATTATTATTTTTGTTCGTATTTAATAAACTACTAGACATTTACATATTACATGAGATATTTATACGTGTAATTACATAGTCTTAACCCTTATAGCACTCGGATCGCGACTCTGAGGCACCAAATTGCTGTGCTATTCCTAAAAATATTGTTCACATTATTATTATTGTTCGTATTTAATAAACTGCTAGACATTGACATATTACATGAGATATTGTATCAGTTTCAGACGCAAAAAAATTAAAAATAATTCTATAGAATGGAAATATTCTAGAATATGAAAAATCTTTCGTTTTCGAGTTAAAACAGCTCCGAGTGCAAAGGGTTAAATTCCACCATGAACGTCGACATTGCACGTCTATTTCCTCACATTGCACACACACAATTTAATCAAGTACATATTGTTCATTCAACACTGGTTTCGTTCATTCGACTCTGGTTATCCGAAGATGTACGATAGAGAATAAGATATCCTGTTCTGTCCGAGTGAACGAAAGGAAGACATTAATCAGAAAAACAATTACTTCCAACCGGGTCTTTCGGTGCATTGTCCAAATAATTCCCTATTATACCGAAACCGCTTTCATCAAGCGCGGTCTCCGGTATCTTGTTCGGGCCGCGATCAGCTGGATATGAAATCCACGAAAATGCGATATGAGCTTGAACAAAGGATTTAGGTAATCCATCCACGATAAGTTGAACCTCTCCCCCCGGTGGTGGTCAAGCGGAGGCGGCGGAGGCGGCGGCGGTGGTCGCAGCTCTCGAGTATTCTACCGAAGAGCCTCGTCATTCTCGAGAGCGGGTATGTACCGGGTCACGTAGGATATCGGGTACAAAAGGAGGCAAGAAAGTTAGATTAAAGCTAAGGGACCTCTGGTTCGTTTCTGACGAGACAATCAAGTAATGCCTGCTCGGTATGCCCACCGTCGGACAAGCCGCGCCTCTGGGGTGCCGTAAGCCACAGGACTGAAACGAAAAACCGCGTACCACAGCATCGTCGCGGCACCTACAACCTCGCCCTCTCCTCCCTTTATCCAGGGCCCGCGGAGCTTCTGAATTCTTCATGGCGCCCGGGACTTTTTTAACGGTTCGCGCAAGGGCTTAGTTTGAATGGACAATCCGGTAGGGTGGTGGAACGCGTAAAGATCTTAGGCTAGCCGCGCCGGTCTAAGCGTTCCCGGTGATTTGTCTCCTCCTATGGCCCGGTGGGATCGCTATCCATGTCCAGACCCGTTCCTACCCGTAGCAAATAAGTGAAAATTGGTTTATTCGCTGCCCTTTGTGAGCCCCAGAGTCCGGGACCTCCGGAGGGTTTCTCTCTCGCGTTTCCTCAATTTTTTCCTGATCGATTGAGCCACCAAGTTCTCTTTCAAAATTAATTTTAACAGCAATAGCACGCCATTATACAGGATCTCCCAAAAATGTTGAAGCCCTTCCTCGAAAGGGCTGATTCCTGACATCGTTTGAAGTAACTTTTTCCTGTACGATAATGTCTAAATATTAGTTCCATTTCAATTGTAAACTTGAATAACATATCTTGCGTACAGGGTGTTCCAAAAATATTGTACCTCCTTGAAAGGATCCCTGAGGTCATTTGGAGTAACTTTTTCCTTTGCGAAAATGTTCCCCGCGGCTTCGTTCGGGAGTTATTAAAGAAAAACAAGGACCAATCAGAGCGCGCCTACTGTCCGGCCAATGACAACGCCGCGCTCAGCGGGACCTGTGATTGGTCCGTGTTTTTCGGTAATATCTCCGTAACGAAGCCGCGGAGAGCATTTTCGCAAAGGAAAAAGTTACTTCAAATGACCTCAGGGATCCTTTCAAGGAGGTACAATATTTTTGAAACAGCCTGTACGTATGTTATTCAAGTTTACAATTGAAATGGAATTAAGATTTAGAGAAGACATGGAAAATTTACGAATCGGTAATTGCCTTCTAGCTGTCGCCCCAATGACGATGCAATTTTTTAGCGCAACATGCAATTTAGAAGTTATTCGAGGGTAGACACCCCCTATTATTACACAGGCTATAATATAAATGCGAAGTGCCGCTCTCACTGACTCACTATTACAAACCCTTTGACCTAGAACGTGAAAATTTCGCGTGAGAGTTTCTCTTAAGCCGTACGCGTTTGCCAAGAGAGCTTTTTGCAAAATTCATCCCTCAAAGGGTGAACCAAGGGATGAACCGTGGATAATGAAATTTTCAATTATCCGTCTTCTGTGGAAGTTTAAAAATTTCATGCTTGTAGGGGTTACAAAAGTTTTCAACCGAAACACGAATATCTGGCGGTTCCAGAAAAATTGATATTTATACTTACTAGCCAGCATTTTCCTTGTAAATAGTAAATATTAGAAAAAAATGAAAGAGAAGAAAGTAGTACTGTTTTTTATACTTAACACACTGGCGTATGTAATTTCTTTATGTTTATACTATTTTGATAGATACGAAGGTGACCTTCCATTTTTTAAATGGAATGCTGTATATTTCTTTATATGCACAGTGACCTTCAAGGTCCTGCAAGGTCAGAAATGGAAGAAACAGTTTCTATGCTTTCATACGAATGTGTTTACAAGTATTCCTTACTTATACGAATCGGATGATGTTTTGGTATGAAATATTCAAAATGTTTCTTCCATTTCTGACCTTGCAGGACCTTGAAGGTCACTGTGCAGTATATGGATGAATTCGTCTGGACACGCGCTTTTATGTGATATAAAAAAATATACATAATTCCATCTAAAAAATTGAAGGGCACCTTCATATCTAACAAAATAATTTAAACACAAAAAAATTGTGTTGAATATAAAAAACAGTCCTACTTTCCTCTTTCATTTTTTTCTAAAATTTACTATTTACAAGAAAGAAGCTGGCTAGTAATAGCATCAACACCCTGTATTCCAGTTAGGTTGATTCGCAACATTCACGAACAATAAGTTTCCACAAACTACTTCTGTCCATACATTCTGTTCTGCGATCTCGCGTCATTAGGAGTAATTACCTTCGAAACTTTTATTACGGTTCCGCGGACGAGCTGCTGGCTGCATCGTCATTGTAAGACAGTCGCATCGCCATGCCGCGTGGCAAATTGTCGCGCAAAAAGGCCGGTAGAGACAGACAGACAGAACCCGGCTGTACATAAGGCGACAAGTAAATAGCTAAATTGTAAAAGCTAGTGGAAAAATTAGTGTCTCGGCTGTTGCGCGGCCGGTAAACGCTGCTAATGCTCTCTTAGAGGAATACTTAACCGCGGCGGCGCGGACTTGGAAATCGTTGCGCGTGTTATTTTCTCTCTCCGCGATAATATTACTTAGAAAATGAGATGAGAAAGTAACGTCCGATGATAATGATGATTCGCGAAAGTCCGATGCTAATTGCTTCCTGTTCGCGTCGCGCGTTCGTTGCTTATCAGCGTTTTCATTCAGGGATCCACGAGAGAAACCATTAACTTTGCCCGTAATTTGAATAACGTTTGCGAACCAACAGAAACGAAAGAAAACGTGCGCGCACCATGAATTAAGACGAACATATTAGTCGAACGCTTTGAAGCCAGAAGATGACTCTGCACCATTCTGCAGAAATGAATGGAAGGCAAACCTCGGGACGAAAACAAAAAAAAAAAAATGATAAATTTCTCCAAGCGCGCGCGCGGTATTAATTTATCATATTTGATGACGTCGTTCGAAACTTCTTAAGAATCATTTTATTATTGATTGTCCGATTCATTTATATTATTTATTCACGATTAGAGAGAAAACAGAGAAGCTTAATTATGCACGCCTCTAATTACCACGGCCAGGCGTTAAGGATGTGCTATAGGTATATAAAACGCAACAAAATTTTTAATAATTTGACAAGATATAATTCTTACTAAATTAATGCAATTACCAAAGTTTCGGTTCGATTCACTACACCGTTTAAGAATTATATTAACTTAAAGTTTGCACAAATTTTAACACGTCTTCTTATGGAGAATTCATAAAATTCCACTTCAAGTATTCGATCTCTTTTAAGGATGTGCTATAGGTATATAAAACGCAACAATATTTTTAATAATTTGACAAGATATAATTCTTACTAAATTAATGCAATTACCAAAGTTTCGGTTCGATTCACTACACCGTTTAAGAATTATATTAACTTAAAGTTTGCACAAATTTTAACACGTCTTCTTATGGAGAATTCATAAAATTCCACTTCGAACCCTATTTAAACCTTGAAAAAACTAGAAACTCCAGTGTTTTTATATACAGTAAAAATTATGTAATTAATTATGTTCAAAATTTATTAGGATTCGCTAAACAGTTACAGAGCAAAAAATTATAAACTGTTACAAAACGTCTTTATCGTGAAATTTCTTAAGTATCACCATTTTATTATTGATTGTCCGGATTCATTTATATTATTTATTCACGATTAGAAAACAGAGAAGCTTGCGTGAATTAATAAAAATTATTAAATCGAACGAAATATCGCATTAAAAAGAGAAACTTTTGTTTCGGCGTTGAAGATCGGTTTTTCTGCGAATCCTGGCAGAAGAAACAGATTCTCACCGTAAAACGTTGAACCGGCGAGCAAATCACCGTAGCGCGTTCACTCTGATTGTTAATGCGCACGGTCGCTCGGCCGCGAGTTAAGCAGCCACTTTATCTCGCCGATGTCAATAAATTATGATAAATGATATTGGACTTTCCCCGATGAACCGAAGAATGCAAAGGAGAGGAGACGCGGTTGTATACATACATATGTATATGTATATGTATGTATGTATGTATACGGAATACGAAACCGGTGAGCGAATGTTCCGTGTTGCCTGATGAAGGGTGACTATCGAACGGCCGATGACTCAGAGCTTTTTTTTAGTATCGCTGATGATAATTCACGTCAGGGGTGCGCGACACGATCGGCAATCAATACTTTGAGCGATACCCTCCCCTGCTACTTTCGGCGACGATAATGATTCCACGTGCTAACGTTGTCCCCGGGCTTATGCTAACGGAACGGACGATCCGCGAGCGAGGTTTTGTACAATGGCGACTTTAAATTCTGCATCTCGTGAACCGTTCGATGGATCGCGATAACTGTAAGTCCAAGTAAATTGCTACTACAGAATGAGTATTCAAAAAATTAATCGTTATATTTGCGTACTGGATACCAGAAAAATTTGTGATTAATGATGAAAGAGAAAAGTAGTTAACCCTAAACCTACCACGGTCAAATGACCACGGTTTTCTGTTTCATAGGTATTGCAATTATAAAAATGCTTTCATATAGGAAATTACTGAATTGAGTTCTTCGTTTAAGCACATATTATAGAGAAAACCGTACAAAGTTTAAGTAAATTCAATCTTCTCGTTTCACTTTTATATGAACTATTTTTCATTGTTCGTAATTGTAGAATTAGAACAAGTACATGATTTAAGTAAATTCAATCTTCTCTAAGGTGTTTCACTTTTATATGAACTATTTTTCATTATTCGTAATTGTAGAATTAGAACAAGTACATGATTTAAGTAAATTCAATCTTCTCTAAGGTGTTTCACTTTTATATGTTTTGTGCTTGGTAGGTTTAGTGTTAAGAATGGCATAGCAATTTTCAGTGATGCCTCTGAGTCGCCATCCGAGTGCTAAGGGCTAATCGAACAATTTTCTAGAGTAATCGCACAGCGAGCGAAGAGTATGCGAATACAGAGGAAGTCGTCCTCAATTTCTTTTCAAGAAACTCCACTATTTGTTAGGAACTGTCCCAGTTATGTATCTCATAAACGAAGACAGCGTATATATTAATATGAACTATTTTTCATTGTTGATAATTGTAGAATCAGCTCAAGTACATGATTTAAGTAAATTCAATCTTTTCTAAGGTGTTTCACTTTTATATGTTTTGTGCTTGGTAGGTTTAGTGTTAAGAATGGCATAGCAATTTTCAATGATGCCTCAAGTACATGATTTAAGTAAATTGAATCTTTTCACTGCTATAAGGTGTTTCACTTTTATATGTTTTGTGCTTTGGTAGGTTTAGCGTTAATGCGGGCTTTAGCAACTTCTGAATAAAAATAATTTTTTCGTTTAATAGGGTTATTTTAATACTCGGTGGAGTGTTTGAAAGTGTTTGAGACACAGGGCGAGGTAACGTTAACAGAATTCTGTAGCAAATTCGTCGATAGACAGTCGGATTCGATCGAAAGTTTCCGGCCTGGGGCCACCGGGCTCGTAAGAGTGGAAGCCCTAATGACATTCTACCGATCAAAGGAGGCCACCCTCGAAATAGTCAAGGAAATTTAAAACGTTTCCTTTTTTAACCAAAAAGGAGAGCGAAGAGTGATGAGGGTCAATGCTGATCACGTAAACGTGTACGTGGACCCCCCATCCCCATCGCAACCCTCCCAAACAAAATCCGTCCCTCGTCATTTTTCCCATTAACCGACACTCCGCGCCATCGATCAATCAACGGCTTTTGAGAAATCGAAGAAACGGGTCGCACGCTGAATCAAAAATCGCGATTAACTTCGTGACAGAAATTTTAACTGCGTTTTACGAGGCTTAACGAATTTTATTATATAATTTTTTTGTTCGTCGTTATTAACCATTAGCAGTCGAATGGCGACTCTAGGGCACCACTGAAAATTGTTATGCCATTCCTAAAAATATTGTTCACATTATTATTTTTGTTTTAATAAACTACTAGACATTTACATATTACACGAGATATTATATTAGTCGTATGCAAAAACTGAAAAAAAATTGTATACAATGGAAATATTCTAGAATGGAAAAATCTTTATTTTTTTTAAGTTAAAATAGCTCCGAGTGCAAATGGTTCAATCAACACCTAATAATTTCGTTCGAGTAACTCGAATCCCAAAAATACAGGGTGTCCCACATAAATGGGATCACCTAAATATCTTTCGTATTTACAGTCCTATCAGAAAACTTGAGAGGACAAAGTGACACTATTACAGGAGGCAAATATAATAGTAAAGAAAAAAATTTTTTATGTCGTGTTTTTTAATGAAATTTCAAGGTCACCGATGTTGTTTTAAAGGGAATAGTATATTTTTTAGTTAAAATAGCTTCGAGTGCAAAGGGTTAAACGTTGGAGAATCGTATTTTTCCTTTAACAAATGTCCATTCTGTGAAAAAACTCGATTGCTTAGAGAATCCTGCGGTAGAAGAATTCCCTGAAACTCGATAAAAAGTTAAAATAAAATGTAGATTGAAGTTTTCGCGTAATATGCTGGTACGTGGAGTAACGCAGAAAGAACTGGGTAGGAAATGGAAGAAAACTTAATACATACGGAGATCAGTGACATCTCTTTACGCGGTCAAGTACATAGAAGGAATATCAAAGAAGTAGAGAAAATATCCTTCTTACTGATCACGTACTGCGATCAGCTTGATCGAACGTACCGCGGCCAGATCGTACAACAGCCAACGGATAATCATAATGGGAAGAATTTCACGGATAATGCGTGTGCATACGAGATTCGCTCGAAATCAGTATGCAACGCGTAGCCGGAGAGTTACACTTTGTCATCACCCTCTATGGAATACGTATTATTCTTCCTACTGTCGTTGGAATCCGCATCAATTATTATGGTAACTGCATGAATAATAAACGAGGATTTTTGTAGAATTCAAATCAGAATAAGAATAAGATCGTCCATTTTATTTGGTTCTCTTAAACGCTTTTACAATATATTCAGCAGGATTTTTAATTCTATCGATTTGTGATGTGCGATTGCAACTGGAGTGAAATAGAGATTTATTTTCTTCCCTATTATGTTTAGTAGGTTGAATATAATATAATAGTATGTTCAAATTGTTCTAATGGTTTTGCTATTTTAAATTACACCTACTCATTTTTGTAATTAATGCATAAAATCCGCATCAATTATTATGGTAACTGCACGAATAATAAACGAGGATTAAAATTAAAATCAGAATAAGAATAAGATCGTCCATTTTATTTAGTTCTCTTAAACGCTTTTACAATATATTCAGCAGGATTTGTAATTCTATCGATTGTGATGTGCGATTGCAACTGGAGTGAAATAGAGATTTATTTTCTTCCCTATTATGTTTAGTAGGTTGAATATGATATAATAGTATGTTCAAATTGTTCTAATGTTTTTGCTGTTTTAAGTTACACCTACTCATTTGTGTCCTAAATGCATAAAATCCGCATCGATTATTATGGTAACTGCACGAATAATAAACGAGGATTAAAATTAAAATCAGAATAAGAATAAAATCGTCCATTTTATTTGGTTCTCTTAAATGCTTTTACAATATATTCAGCAGGATTTGTAATTCCATCGATTGTGATGTGCGATTGCAACTGGAGTGAAATAGAGATTTATTTTCTTCCCTATTATGTTTAGTAGGTTGAATATAATATAATAGTATGTTCAAATTGTTCTAATGTTTTTGCTATTTTAAATTACACCTATTCATAATTGCCATAAACGCATAAAATCCGCAATAGCTAGCGATGATTTTAGTTCTCTCTCAGATTTCATATAGAATTTATTAAATTAAATATTTCTGAACCGAATGAAAGCACTTTTCGGATAAACGAGGACTCGTTGTACTCTAATTAATAGTTCCTCGGCCGACTGTCGCCTACGAGAGCAGGTCGCTATAGCCGGTCTCGGATTTCTAGGTCGTCTAAGACAGCGTTGGGCCACGAAAGTCCATAAGATGTTTGGTCTATTCTTATACCTCGTCTGTGGTCTTGGTAATCGATTGGTAATGCCGCGGTACCCCATCGAGCATAAAGAAAATAAGACTATCGAAAGGAGGGAGAGGGCACCCTCTTACCGATCACGTACAAAGCCGAGCTGTATCGGACGTGCTACGAACATCTGGATCGTAGAGTAACATAATCATAATGGGAAACGCTTTGCGGATAATTCGTGCGCGTAACTACAGAGGATATATCGATCCACCGATGTATACTATGCGCCGAAGGTGCACGTGCACGTCAGAATAATTTGAAAATGCCACTCTGGAATTGTGCGCGATCGCACGTACACATCGGACCGTAGGCGATCGAAATCACTGTCATTTGAATTTCTCATTTTTTTCCGCCATTTATTCTCTCTCCCTCTCTCTCATTCATTTTATTAAGCACCTCGATAATGCGTAAAATTTCATTCCAATGGGAATATGTACGTATATTGGTTAAGGATATTCTAGAGTCTAGAGCATATCGAATAATTCTATAGTTATACGAATTTTATAGGTGGTCTCTAGAATTCTTAAAATACTGCCATATGCACGACACAGTCTCGACTTTTATTAATCACCTCGGTAATACGTAAAATTTCTAAAAAGTCTAGAGCGTATCGAATAATTCTATAGTTATACGAATTTTATAGGTGGTCTCTAGAATTCTTAAAATACTGCCATATGCATGACACAGTCTCGACTTTTATTAATCACCTCGATAATGCGTAAAATTTCTTTCCAAATGGGAATATTCATGTTCGTATATTCTTTAAGGATGATATTCTAGAGTCTAGAGCATATCGAATAATTCTATAGTTGTACGAATTTTATAGGTGGTCTCTAGAATTCTTAAAATACTGCCATATGCATGACACAGTCTCGACTTTTATTAATCACCTCGATAATGCGTAAAATTTCTTTCAAATGGGAATATGTACGTATATTGGTTAAGGATATTCTAGAGTCTAGAGCATATCGAATAATTCTATAATTATACGAATTTTATAGGTGGTCTCTAGAATTCTTAAAATATGTACTGCCATATGCATGACACAGTCTCGACTTAAATACCACCGCGAGCGCTTGTTACATGCTATAGAAAGAAAATTAAAGAGTGAAGTTACTGTATCAAAAGAGATACACGTTGCCGCGAACTATCATTATCGAACTTCGCCAGTCTATAAATGCAAATATCATTTCTATTTTTACAGTATTATACTGTTCAAAAAGAGATCGTCCAGTCTCCCTGTTTTAAATAAACTTTCATCAAATGTTGAACCTACACATTTTTAAAATAGACTTTCTGAAGAGTTTATGTACTCGTCGATCGATTAAAAAACATTGCAAATTTTATAATACGTCTACGTGCTGCTCGATTTCAATCGTGTAGCATGCACTTGGCCTGAAATGCATATAAATATTTTCACAATATCTGGGTTAGGTAAATTGTCGATTCGAGATTAACCCTTTGCAGTCGGAGCTATTTTAAATAATTGAATATTCCATTGTATATGATTTTGTTCATTTTGTGGATAGCAACTTATTTAATAATGTAAAGAATATTGCGAATAATGGTGCAGAAATTTTTAGTAGTAACTCAGGGGGGTTAAGGGTTAATAATCGATCAGATTATTCGAAGAAATTTGAATCGGTCGCCATTTTAACCCTTTGCACTCGGAGCTATTTTAACTCGAAAATTAAACATTTCTTCTAACCTAGAATAATTCCATTGTATATGATTTTTTTTCATTTTATGGATATGAAATTGATTTAAACACCTCATACGATACTTAAATGTCTAGTAGTTTATTAAATACGAACAAAAATAATAATGCGAACAATATTTTCAACAATGGCACAGCAATTTTCAGTGGTGCCTCAGAGTCGCCATATGAGTGCTAAGGGTTAAAATTAGGTGGAGGACGATTCTGTTCGGAATAATTAACGGATCAATTCGTTAACATACTTGTTCGTACAACAGATTCGCTCGAGCATAATTTTTACCCAGAAACGCCCTCGAACCAGCATAGTACCAGTCGCCGGCACGTCAGAATAATTTCCGAAAGCATCCGAGGATAGGATCGCGGGTGCAATTTATTAGGACATGCCTTAGATCGCTCGCGAAACCTCATACGATACTTAAATATCTAGTAGTTTATTAAATACGAACAAAAATAATAATGTGAACAATATTTTTAGCAATAGCACAGCAATTTTCAGTTGCGCCTCAGAGTCGCCATCCGAGTGCTAAGGGTTAAGACTATGTAATTACACGTATAAATATCTCATGTAATATGTAAATGTCTAGTAGTTTATTAAATTCGAACAAAAATAATAATGCGAACAATATTTTCAACAATGGCACAGCAATTTTCAGTGGTACGTCAGAGTCGCCATCCGAGTGCTAAGGGTTAAAATTAGATGGAGGCTGATTCTGTTCGGAATAATTAACGGATCAATTCGTTAACATACTTGTTAATACAACAGATTTACTCGAGCATAATTTTTACCCAGAAACGCCCTCGAACCAGCATAGTTCCAGTCGCCGGCACGTCAGAATAATTTCCGAAAGCATCCGGGGATAGGATCGCGGGTGCAATTTATTACGACATGCCTTAGATCGCTCGCGAAACCATCAAGGGTTAAACAAACGAAGAGCTACGAGCTTATAAATATTGACCGATGGCGCCATCTGCGCTTATGTACGATTCCCGCGTAGATACGCGTGCACACACAACCGCCCAAAGATGCACTTGTATGTACACACACGTACGAGGATCAACACGCGTACAGTTGTGTTCGCGCACATTTCACCTATGTGATGTGCACGTACATTCCGCAGACGCATTGCCGAGTACACCGGTGCACATATAAATAATTTGATATACGATTATGCATGTATGCCACGCGCAGTGCCCTACACGCACACACGGTCGCTAATGGAATATTCGCGAGCAGAGCGAGTGAGAAACGCTGAGAAATACGAAGATGGAGGAAGAGAGATAGAGAGAGAGAGAGAGAGGAGAGAGTCGCGTCTTTACATTTCAAATAAGTCGACGCTCGTACTCTCGGGCATTCTCCCCTCGCCGGGGGGTGGTGGGGAGGGGTTCGAGGGGCGGAGGGGGAGGGTTCCTTCTCTTCCTTATACGTATTCATTATTGGTACGCGCCTGGTTATACCGCTCGAAACGTGCGTAGCCAGCCCGAATTCTCTTATTTGTCATAAATCAACGCCGGATCACGCAACAGTCCGAGAATTCGTGATTTCGGTCCGCGCCGCTGACGTGGGACGGATTTGCGATGCGAATTCTTACCGACCAGGTATTCGATTGTTTCTTTTTTTTCTCTCTCTCTTTCTCTCTCTCTTATATGTATGTATATTGTATATGTCCCTTTTCTCTCTCTCTGTGACTTTTCTCCTTTTTTTTTTCTCTCGTTTTGATCGCACAGGAATTCGCGCGGTACCGTCCCACCCCTCCCTTCCCCTCCCCTCCCCGCCCTTTCGCCCCTGACTCGTTTCATTTCGGAGTTCGTTCGCGGATCGAACGTCGAAGTGACGGAACGTCGAATTAATTCGATCGCGAGTGGGCTCGTTCTCGACCATCGTCGTCGATCCGCTGGCGAGTTAACGAGGACCCGCGTCGTTGTAATAAATTTCGCCATTTTGTTGCTGTCCGGACCAACGACTGTCATGCATCATCCTTCTTTCGAGCTTTTTCAACACTACAATACTGTAAAAAATGTCGGGTTTAATTTGTTGTTTTTTTCGGATATTATTCCGAAAGGCACCGGGAGGATTTGACGAAGAACGTGGAAGGACATGAAATATAAAATTTTAACTTCCGGGAATTTGTTAGTTTTTTAGATGTTTGTGAAAAACTGCAGCTACTGCACATTGAATTTTGCCTGCTCGATTTTAACAGTGATTTCGAATTTTGAATTCGCCGCCAACATGACTTCGATAACCGAGTAACTGTATTTTTTGATATTATGGCAGATGTATTTCCAATTAGGGCAACTGCACCAGTGAATAAACGGGCACCAGTAAATGAACGCTTTTGTATTTTTTGCTTTTCCATCATTGTTCAATTACTAGAATGTAGTGTTCAATGACTGGTATTTTTTATATTTTTTATTTAACGTTTAATAAAGACAAATAATAATAATTTCATTTTATTTGTGTTCATTTATTTTTGACAGATCAAGTATAGGGAGCCATTTGGCATATACGAGATTCCTTTAATTCACACATTTTTTTTTTAAATAAAATATCTTCCTGAACAATTTCTTAAATGTTCATTCACTGGTGCAGTTACCCTACATAATTATTAATAAAGCACAGTGTATTACTAAATACATAGTGTAATTTATTTTTACGTATATCTCGGAAACTAAGGCCGAGCGGCGTTCACATGTACAGGGAAAAGTTGTTCAGAATAATGACCTTGACAACATATTTCAAGGTCATCGATATCGGTGAGGTCGTCGATCATAATTACCGCCCACTTTTTTTCTATATGTATAAAAAAATATATGTTTGATTAAAAAGAAATTGAGAAAATTCCAGGGGGAATTTCAAGTCGAACAGGCTCTATCAGAGTTTCTCCTTCCTCGCTAGTTGTTCGAATAAAATTGAAGAACCCGGTGAGAGGGATTCGGTCTAACGAAGCCCAACCCAACTGCCGTCGCCAAGGGTTGTCTCGTTATCTTTTACAGATAGCGAGCCCACCTCCTCCGTACCCTTTCAACCTCATTCGCTTTCCACGTAGAGGAGTCGGTTCCATAATCACGAGAATCCTTATTTATTGGGAATCGATCGTATTCAAATCCCCCCAGGTTTCTCCTTGGACAAGAACTGACGGGAACTCCTTTCTTCGGTCGGTTAAGAATCGTGGACCAGAAAAAGAGATTTATCCTTGTAACATGGCCGCCAGTCTGGGCTTTTCCACTGGCTGAAGAAAAGAAAAAGTTCAATCCACGAGAAGAAATCCGAAAGAGAATGAAATTTTCTTGATTGTAAGAAAATATACAGGGTGTTCGACTACAGGTGGGAGAAAATTTTAGGGGTGGTTTTCTCCATGACAATATAAGTCGAAAATGAAGAATTAAAAAATTGCGATTTCGACTTCGTTATTTAGTTGTGGGTTGCAGCATTTTAGGTGGATATTTAATTGTTAATCCTTTTCACTCGAAGCTATTGTAATTTTAAAGTTAAACATTTCTTCCGACCTAAATATGAAATTGATGTAATACCTCATAGAATAGTTAGATGTTTAGTAATTGATTAGATACCAATAACATATTTAATAATGTAAACAATATTTTGAGTAATGGCACAGCAATTTTTAGTGGCGCCGCAGAGTCGCCACTCGAGTGCTATGGGTATTTAGTTATGGGTTGCAGCATTTTAGGTGGATTTTTAATTGTTAACCCTTTGCACTCGGAGCTATTTTAATTTTAATGTTAAACATTTCTTCCGACCTAGATATTCCCTCTGATTTTTTAAATATGATCGATATGATATAATACCTCATAGAATACTTAGATGTTTAGTAATTGATTAGATACCAATAACATATTTAATAATGTAAACAATATTTTGAGTAATGGCACAGCAATATTCAGTGGCGCCGCAGAGTCGCCACTCGAGTGCTATGGATTAATAACTAAATAACGAAGCCCGGAATCGCAATTTTTTTATTCTTCATTTTCGACTTATATTATCATGGAGAACCCACCCCTTAAATTTTCTCCCACCCGTAGTCGAACACCCTGTAAATTTATAAATAAAATATTCTAGAATTCGGTCAATTACGAACTCTTGGAAGAGAAATAAAATTTCGTGTGCATTTATCGTCGAATACCGATTTCGTGGAAAAAATCCACACTACATTATTTACAACAGTTGAACAGTATCTTATTCCGAACAGCGAAGCCGAATTTCTTTTTAATTATGACTTTTATATTTAACCGTAACGGTGCTGGCACCACGGCCGTTTAATATTTATTTGACATTTACATTACGGGAATCGTAAAAAGCTTTCAGGCGCGTACAATTACTCCATTTGCACGCGGCTAACCCTGAAATCGAGATGGAGCTCGAGAAACTGTGCAGGCTTCTCATGGGAAAACCCATAAAATCACGCCGGCCGAGAACCGTGGAAATGTAAAACATAACCGTCGTTTGAAGCCTAAAACAGAGGAGTCCAGGTGGACGGCTATAAAACGCGATAAAGAAACCATAGCGTTATCTCACGGATTCTCGTTGTCCTCTCATTTTTACGGAGGTGGCGACGACGACGACGTCAGGGCAACGCCTTTAAACGCAAATCTTACGTTCGAGTGATTTAAATTTGATTTGTTTTCTCGATCGTAATTTTTTTTTGATAAATTAGTGATGCTTTCGGCGCACAGGTTCGATCAATAACCACTAAACAAAGCAATTTTGCAATTAAAATTTTTTAAACACTCAACGTTTCGACCCCAATGTGGATCATTTTCAAGAATTTATATTTAACTGCGTCTGTAACCAAATTGTAGTGTGATAAATATTCCAATTAATTTATGATGTGGTATTTCAAATGAATTAAACTTGTTACGTACTTGCTAAAACAAGAAACAATTTAAATGAAATTGAAACTATGCTGACTCCATGCCGGCAGCAAACTGAAATAAACCTTGTGAAGGTTACAACGTAAACACGAACATAGACAACGCATTCAAAACTGACCAATCAGTGTTCGAGTGATTGACGAAAAAAAAAAAGAAAAATGGAAATGCGTGGCAAGCAAGCCGCATAACGCGTCTGTAATTGTGGTTTCGAAGAAAGGACAATTTTCATTGCGTCCGGGACCCCGTAAAATTTCCCGTAATTTGCCTTCGTCGCGTCACGATTACCTCGTAAATGTCGTGGGACTCGAGTTGAATGTGTCGGTACTCGTTAGGCGTTACTTTTACGAGCTTCTCTAAAAATTATTTCTTCTAAACGAATGAATTGTTACTTACTGAAAACAAGTCTCGAGCGTTACGACTATGCTGTTGCTTGTTTCCATTGTTGGAAAAAAAAATTCTTGACGACTCTATACGATAATTAACTACTGGGTTCGTTAACTGTTATGCTCGTTGAACTTTTATATCGAACGAAAATTTCTTCTAAACGAATGAATTGTTACGGCGAAGACTTTTTACTGAAAACAAGTCTCGAGCGTTACGACTGCTTTTGCTTGTTTCCATTGTTGGAAAAAAAAATTCTTGACGACTCTATACGATAATTAACTACTGGGTTCGTTAACTGTTATGCTCGTTGAACTTTTATATCGAACGAAAAACGAAAGAATCAGAAAAGAGAGAACGGTTTCCGGTGATTTCGACGAACCGTACATAATTACTGGTGACTTTATATGGTACAAGATTCACGGTGAAAGTCACATTAACTCTACAAATCGCCTTTCACGTCTCACGCCTTCCGATGACAGTCAAAATGATAATGAGCCTCGCCACAATGTTGTACGCATTAATACTCCCGCCTTCCTTTCAATCACGTGTACGCAACGAAACATGAAAACAACATTTTTCATCGAGCATTATTGATTCGTCGCTGTGAAAAATTAATTGCCGATATCTTGCCTCGAGAGAAAATTCGTGATAACATCGTTTAGTAATTTCATTTCATATACAGCAAATTGCCGCCCCTTAATAATATATATATATTCTTTAAATAAAGGTATAAATTTTTTATTTTCAGTGAAAATAATTTTATTTAAATTTTAATTTGTTAACGAACGAAAAAATCTATGTGTCAAATTTTCTGTTAATTGAGTATTTAAAACATCAATATTTTTCTCACACTTACAGCCAAAATGGCGCCCCTGGGCCCTGTATACAGCGAGAAGTAAAACAATTTTTAAGAACGATAGCAACGGCGATTACTTTTCTATAGAATTTTAGAGTTTCTTTCGCCTTTTATATACAATATCTCGGTATCATTACGTTGCGTAACGACGCCCGCGAAACCCCTCGACGCACGTGGGAGTATTATAAAAAGGAGAGGCGGCGAAGGAAAAAGAGGGTCGCGAGAAGAAAATTGACTGAAGAAAAGCCGCGCTCCGAAGGCAGTCAGCTTCGTGAACAAACTTCTCTGAATTCCTTTAGGCAAATATTGGATCGACGCGCGCGCGTACAGGGGCGTAAAAAGTACGGGCTCTTAGGTGAGCCTTTAGGGCAAAGAAAATGAGATTTTTCTCCGAGAGCGAGTCCGGCTGCGCGCGATTTTAGCGGGCACAGAGAATTTAAAATTAACCCTTAGCAGTCGGATGGTGACTCTGAGGCACCACTGAAAATTGCTGTGCCATTGTTGAAAATATTGTTCGCATTTAATAAACTACTAGACATTTACATATTACATGAGACATTATTTCAATTTCATATGCAAACAATGAAAAAATCTTGTATACAGGGTGTCCCAAAATGTCCAACTCCCGGAAATGGGAGGTTCCTGAGGTCATTTCAAGCGACATTTTCCTTTTGCAAAATGTTGTCCGAGGCTTCGTTTGGGAGTTATTAACGAAAAACACGGACCAATCAGAGCGCGAGCTAGACGCTCGTTGGCATGCTCAGCCAACCGCCTGCCGGCTCGCCGCGCTGAACGTGCTAGCGGGCGTCTAGCTCGCGCTCTGATTGGTCCGTGTTTTTCGTTAATAACTCCCAAACGAAGCCTCGGACAACATTTTGCAAAAGGAAAATAGCGCTTGAAATGACCTCAAGAACCTCCCATTTCCGGGAGTTGAAGACATTTTGGAACACCCTGTAGAATGGAAAAATCTTTCGTTTTTGAGTTAAAATAGCTCCGAGGGTTAAGGCTGCTAAAAAGCCTAAAGACACCCTTCAATTCCGTAATACTATGACGATTCTAATCGTACCTTTTTGCACAACATTATTCGATTATTACATTTTCCAAAAATTCGTTACATTAACAATTTTTATAAAATTGATTTTTCAAATTGAATTTAACGTAGCTACAAAATTTCCTGGTTCGATGCTCGAAGGATTAATCTCCGACATTTTCCACGTTCCTCCGGACCCACCCCCGTTCTCAAGATATTCTTTCATTATCGAAGGTCAACATAGCGAAGATACTTGGACAATAACCCGTAGGCGAATTTCTGCAGACCCGTGGAGGGGTGTATAGCGCTTAGATGACAGACAAGGAACAACGTGAAGGCCGTGGTGGCTCCCGTGGGCGAGGGTTGTTGGTTGCTCACCGCAAGGGTGGAGGGAACGGCAATCATCCCTACTTGATGAGTTTTTCTTATTTTCCCGGCGGAGTTTTAAAAATGGCCGTTTGGCATGCAAGCCGGCGCGCGCTCGCCCCAGCCCTGGGCCTCTCGGATTTATTTCGATTACTTTTTTCTAATCGCTGTCACTTCACCCTCGCCGCGTGCCCGATCGAGAATGAAAGTCTAGTCTCCGATCGGTTGCCTTGGATCCACGTGACTGTATACATCCCCCTTTCATTCTGGAAATTGTTAGAGATGTGCGCGATATTTGTGAAAAAATCCACCCTAATCGATATAGATTCAACCCTTGGAGAAGGAATTTAATTCTTAAAATCACAAACTAATAATTTATTATAGATTTAATTTTTTCTGAGTACTGAAGACTTTGATATAAGATTTAGATGAAGATTGAAAAATTTATCCACCCTAATCAATATAGATTCAACCCTTGGAGAAGGAATTTAATTCTTAAAATCACAAACTAGTAATTTATTATAGATTTAATTTTTTCTCAGAATTAAAGACTCCAGATTTAGTTAAATATATCAGTTATAGCTTCTCGAAGAAAATATTAAAATATTTTTAACAACCCTCGTTTGAAAGGGGTGAATATATCGTGAATCGAACAAGTCGTGTTTGGTCTCATTTCAACAATAAAAATCTAGGAAATAAGTTGGTGAAAGTGTGCGAGAAAAATAATTAAAAACAAAAGTTTTGTTACCGGGTTAGCATTGCTAAAAATTGTTTCAGCAGTGCCAGTGGGCATTATATATAAACAAAGTTTTTCGAGCGTCTATCCACGTTAAAGTTCAAGGCCCTAAGGGGGTGGAGTGTCTGGCAATCATCGGGCATTGAACGAAAAATTACATTAGTAATAGGCCATTGATATTTCATAGGGCCGGATCTTGTAATGTGGTCCACATGTGTGTACCGGCTCACGAACCTGCTCCCAGGAGATCTCAATCAAGGCGAAAAATAATTTTTCTCCCAACCCTGGCGAGGCAAGGCTAATAATCGTCGGCGGGTCTGATCGAATTTCGTTGCGCGTTCAATAAACTTGTATCATTTATACCGCCGGAATATTTATACTCCTTTCCTCGAGCGAGAGTATCCTATTGTTACTGCATGGCTACTTTGTCTGGCTTGCGTAATTTGGGGGATTGTGCAAACCTTTTCTATCGAGTGGAACCACCGAGAAGAAATACAGGAACAATTTGTACAATAATTTACCAGGTATAAATATTTTTATGCCTTGTAAATTCACAATTATTCAAGGAATTTATATATTTACCAATATTGTTAGGGATTTTGTTAGGGAAGTGAACGAGCAATTTTCCTTTTATAATTCCCACAATAAATGAGTATATTTTGTTATATAAGAGATATTAACAATTTTAGAATATATAGCACGTGGTGACAAGGAACACACTTGGATCAAGGAATTTATATATTTACCAATATTGTTAGGGATTTGGTTAGGGAAGCGAACGAGCAATTTTCCTTTTATAATTCCCACAATAAATGAGTATATTTTGATATATAAGAGATATTAACAATTTTAGAATATATAGCACGTGGTGACAAGGAACACACTTGGATCAAGGAATTTATATATTTACCAATATTGTTAGGGATTTTGTTAGGGAAGTGAACGAGCAATTTTGCTTTTCTAATTCACACAACAAATTAGTATATTTTGATATATAAGAGATATTAATAATTTTAGAATATATAGCACGTGGTGACAAGGAACACATTTGGATCAAGGAATTTATATATTTACCAATATTGTTAGGGATTTTGTTAGGGAAGTGAACGAGCAATTTTGCTTTTCTAATTCACACAACAAATTAGTATATTTTGATATATAAGAGATATTAACAATTTTAGAATATATAGCACACTAGAGCTTGCAATCAAGTCTATATATAAAAGTAACATGTGTCGCCGGAAGAACAAAAACTAAACGCACGTCTACAACAAAACGCGCGCATTACAAATATAATTCCAACAAATACGATAGAAAAAGTTATAAAAACAAATTGAAGACAGGTGCCCGGAAGGGTTTAAATGTGTTCTCGGGTAGGTGAATTGAATCGAATTAAAATCGGATTACGGAGTTAATTAAAGCGGAATGAGAAGATGAAAAAGAGAGAGAGAGTAAGGGAGGGGGGGAAGGAGAAATTTTTCGAAGGAGCGTTCCACGTTGGTCGGAAAAAGCGCAGACGCCGAAAGAAGGCGGATGGTTCCGATGGGTTCTTCCTCTGTTCCTTCTTCAGCCTTTCGTCACACCTCCACACCTCCTTTGTTTTAGCTGGTCTGCGTCGGTTTCGGTTCGGTTTTTCATCCGGCTTTTTGTCCGCGCGTTTCGCCACTTAACTCCGGTAGTGTCACGTCATCGCCGTGGCTGTCCAACAGCTACTAAGGACTCTGTGTGGAGATATTAAAGGTATGCGGACAGCGGCTGCTCCATCTCCACACCACGAATTCATCCTGTCTTCCCTTCTTCATCTTCTTTCTACGGTGTGCGTTCGCTATCTGCCTCTCTCTCTCTCTCTTTCTCTCTCTCTCTCTCGCTGAGGCTCGCCGAGGCTCGGTCTCGAACGATCCTAATTCCACAAAACAATGCTGATCCGCGGCTCTCGTCCCTGACGATTAAACACGATTCCGAATCGTCTTCCCATTCCTCGAATTAAACGCATTCATCCAACAGCCGGGGGAAGCTTTAATTTGACTATGAAACGATGCCTGCGGAGCGGAAGGTTCGAAGAAATTTTTTGCCCGGCCGCGCCGGCGGTTTCCTTTTCGCCATTAGTCGTGCTTGTGGCTGATGAGATCTTTTGTGTTTACCTAAATTGCTTCAGTTTAATTATTTTATTCGGTGGAACCTGTCCGATATTATTTTATTACCACTACTAGTCGGTGTTTTTTTAGACGATAATAACTTAAATATCTTGAACAGTTTTAATTCAATAGTTCTAGTAGTCAATAGTATAGTTTTTAATAATATTGAAAATAATTTTATGCTAGTCAATAATTGACACGTGTCATAAATACATAAAGAATTCGATCGCAATTATTGGTTAAAGCTAAAAGAATCATTACACCGTTTAACTATTATTAATTTTTATAGTTTCACCAGCGTACAAAGTTTTATAAATGTGCGATTTTAATTCAATAGTTCGATACTTGTTGTGGATGACTTTTTAAATAATATCTAACAATTTTAAAACGTGCGGAATTTAATTTTATGCTAGTCAAAAATGGACACGTGTCATAAATACGTAAAGAATTTGATCGCAATTATTGGTTACTTTCTGCATACAGCTAAAAGAATCATCACACCGTTTAACCATTATTAATTTTTATAGTTTCACCTGCGTACAAAGTTTTATAAATGTGCGATTTTAATTCAATAGTTCGATACTTGTTGTGGATGACTTTTTAAATAATATCTAACAATATTAAAACGTGCGTAATTTAATTTTATGCTAGTCAAAAATGGACACGTGTCATTAATACATCAAGATTTGATCGAAATTATTGGTTACTTTCTGCATACTGTTAAAAGAATCATCACACCATTTAACCATTATTAATTTTTGTAGTTTCACCAGCGTACACAGTTTTATAAATGTGCGATTACTCTAGGTGCGAAATACTACATCGCGTAGGAACGTGTATACGGCGAAGGAAGAATTAACAAGAAGCTTTATTCAAGTTGAAAGTTTAAGTGCTGCAATTGAACCGGAGTTTAACTTGTCAAATAGAGAGATAGTTGTCTATTATCAAAATGACAGGTCGTCGTGTGTAGCGATAACTGTTCTTAAACACTTCTACGAATTGAATATTCCTTCATTTCGCGATGTCCCCATCGTCAGGAAATTCAGACTATTATTGATTCATGAAAGAAAATGGACGAACTCGACCGTACAGAGTGTCTGCAATCATTGCATATATAATTATGCAATTATCTTATTCCAGAAACTACCGGATTATTTTTAAAAATGTGGTTGAATTAAATTATTGACGACTATTGTTCTTGAAGAAATCAATCGATAATTTTATTTTTAAAATTCTTGAAGAAATCAATCAATAATTTTATTTTTCAAATTCTTGAAGAAATCAATCAATAATTTTATTTTTCAAATTCTTGAAAAATCAATCAGTAATTTTATTTTTCAAATTCTTGAAAAATCAATCAATAATTTTATTTTTCAAATTCTTGAAAAATCAATCGATAATTTTATTTTTCAAATAACTCTCGGAATAATTAACGTGTCCGTAAGAGGTGAGGCATTTATCGTCGAGTGTCGCTCCTGTATAATCATCGAAATTTTATTGTAAAGAATGCGCCGAATCCTATTGAAAATCAGCATTATAGGATTACCCATTCTTGGTTCCAGAACGTCTGGCCTCTCCCAATTATCCCGAAACTTTTGTCCTTCCGCTTCGGAGGGCCCTTGGTCTCGGTCAATACCTTTCCCTTCTCGGTTCCTCGCGAAAGGAGCACAAAGGAGCGGGCTCGTTCACGATGGACCTACGATGCACTGATTAAAAATTATCACCCAACGGCTACAAAAGGGGCACTTTCCTGCTTTACGCTTACACTCTCTCTCTCTCTCTCTCTCTCTCTCTCTCTCTCTTGGCTCCACCTATTCTACTTACTCACCTACCTTCACGCTTCTTCTTTCTTTTACTTCGAAGCGAACTTCTCTTTTTCTTCGAGTGACTTCCCCTTATTTATCTCCGCAGAGTCCCCCGAAAGCTAAACACGCTGTGGTCGACTTAGCCACCCGGCAGAAACTTATCAAACGAAGTAAAACTTTGCCCACTGTGTTTCGAAAGTTTTCGTACGAGGGGGGTAAAAGCCGGACAGAAACAATGTTGCGAATAAATGAATGCGTTTGCCTATCAAAATGCCGTAATCTTAAAAAAGTATTCGCCCCCGAAGATATATAGCCGGTGCTTGACAGGTTGGAGCCCACCGCGCGTTCTTTAGATAAATGCCTATTTTACGTGCGCCCAGTCTCTGATTCATTGAAAATGTTTCATGTTTCGGGGGGATCCTTCAACATTATTTTCGCAGACATTTGATTATTTTGCTCGGTTGCATACTTCTGGCGAAAGTATTTGGACATTATCTCGTTAGTCGAGTTTAGGAACAAGAATTATGACTGAGAATTCTCGTGGCAAAATAAAAATTGCATTAATCAGAAGATACAGGTGCCACGTGGATATTTCTGCTCGAAATAATGTTCATCAGTTGGAAATAATCCAATAGTATTTTTACATTTTCAAGTATTTTATTATTTTGCTAGATTGCATACTTCTTGTGAAAGTATTTGGACATTATATTGTTAGTCAGAAATAAAAAGAATTATGACTGAGAATTCTCGTGCAAAATAAAAATTGTCTGCATTAATCACAAGATACAGGAGCCACGTGGATATTTCTTCTCGAAATAATTTTCATCAGTACGAAATAATCCAATAGTGTTTTTACAGTCTTTCAACTATTGTTTTATATTTTAAAATACTTTATTGGTTTGCTGGGTTGCATACTTCGGGTGAAAGTATTATTAAGTATTATTAAGTATATTATCTTGTTAGTCAAATTTAGGAACAAGAAGAATTATGACTGCAAATTCTCGTGGAAAATAAAAATTGCCTGCTTAATTACAAAATACAGGAGCCACGTGGATATTTCTTCCCGAAATAATAATTTTAAGCAGTCGTAAATAATTCTATAGTATTTTTACATTCTTTTAATTATCGTCTTACATTTAAAAATATCAAAGGTCCAAGTTGTCAGCAAACCAACGATCAGCGTGGTGACCGAAACGAATCGCCTGTACCCATTAATTCGAATCTGGTTACTTTTACGTGTTCGTCATTAGGGAACGTGGAAAACGTGATCGTGCAAAGCTAACGAAAACTGCCGGATTTCGTCTGCACCGGAGGCTCATAACAACAGTATTCAAATGAAACCGCAGAAATTACGTGGGCCCGTTCTATAGGACGGAGTTACATTAAGAATTGATCACTCGGATTGCGAACACACGACTATACCTTCTGCCGCGACGTGATTCGAAATTTCAAAGTCCGCTCGAACGGCTGACTTTTACGCTCCCCCGAGATGATTACAATGTTACGGTCCCGCCACCGCCGCCATTGCGTTCGCAATACTTGTTACCGTCTGCTTAAACCACTGGCGCACGAACTTACGCGACGTTGCATTCAAAGAAGAGCCTGTAAAATGTTCGCACAAGTCGTTGGAGCCGTTAAAAAAAGGCACCAGAAAAAGAATTACAAATTAAATGAAATGAACAATTTTAGTCGCGGACAGGTAACATTAAAATTCAAGATCTCTTTTAATGATGTGCTATAGGTATATAAAACGCAACAAAATTTTTGAAAATTTGACAAGATATTATTCTTACTAAATTAATGCAATTACCAAAGTTTGGGTTCGATTCATTGCACCCTTTAAGAATTATAGCAACTTAAAGTTTGCACATTTTAACACGTCTTCTTATGGAGAATTCATAAAATTCCACTTCAAGTATTCGATCTCTTTTAAGGATGTGCTATAGGTATATAAAACGCAACAAAATTTTTGAAAATTTCACAAGATATTATTCTTACTAAATTAATGCAATTACCAAAGTTTGGCTTCGATTCACTGCACCGTTTAAGAATTATAGCAACTTAATGTTTGCACATTTTAACACGTCTTCTTGTGGAGAATTCAGAAAATTCCACTTCAAACCCTATTTAAATATAGTAAAAATTATGTAATTAATTATGTTCAAAATTTATTAGGATTCACTAAACAGTTGCAGAGCAAAAAATTGTAAACTGTGATGAGTGTTGTCATCTCAATAATAACCATGAATATTGCTTTTTGAAGTATTTTTAATTCATTTAAATATTTATTTTTAACTTTTTATTGCGTAATTATATATAGTGAATATCACAAATTGATTATCTTCAAGTTCAAATCAGAGGGTACAATTATTCGCAAAAGTCACTTACAATTTTTTATAATACGAAAACAATTTGATTAAAAAATAAATATATCATGAAATTCGCTAATTAAACGAAAGCTTTTTTTAATGCAACAAATATACTCATCAATGGCTTTCATTGCCAATATATTGATGGATTTCGAATTTCTTGTACTTTTGCCTCTCATTGTACCTCCAGAACATCCATAAATGAATAGTGATAATGAATCGATTCTCGAGATTCATGAGAGACGTTGATCGTATATCGAACGAGCGACGAAATTTTCTCACCATTTCATTTTCGATCACAGTCCGATCCGTAACAATCGCAGCACACTTTTCAATCGACAGAGGCGGGGGGGGGGGGGGGGGTAGGGGGGAAGCGTAAAGAAGAAACGGAACTCGCTACCACTGCCTCCGTATGGATACTCGGCTCAATCTTTTCGGATCGATTCTTCCTTTCGGACGTATACACGAATACGCCCATCGGCATTCACGAGCGCCGGTCACGAAAGGGGCCGTGACTCGCGACGTGATTCGCACGTATCGTTGCCCTCACGATAATCCCAATGCCAGTGAACTTTCAATCCCGAAGAAGCTTCGGGCTAATCTACGCTGAGTTCTCGCGTCCAGGCCGATAGGTCCCTCCCCCCCCCCCCCTCTTCAGAGTTCATTGACGGCGTGATGTAATCGAATAGTAAGAATTAATCCAACTGTCCTTTATTTATTCAAATGGAAAAACTGTGCTGAAATCTGTTAGGCAAGAACAAGCAGGTTTCCTTATTTTATAGTCACAAGTATAATGCACAGAGCTCGAATATTTTCTTATAAACAATAATTTTCGAAGTGTTCATTTTGGTAATTGTTTATAATCCATGGCTGTTGCCAAGACATCCAATGTATGTTATAACAAGATACATACACAAGCAGTACCTTCGTTGACTGTGAACCGAACAATAATGTAATAAATGAGTTTTATAAAAGCCCTACATTATCAACAGTTGAAAATTTCTAAATAATCTTAATACACAGGCAAATCAATAAATATACAGGGTGTTCACGCTATTACTAGCCAGCGTTTTTCTTGTAAATAGTAAATATTAGAAAAAAAGAAAGGGGAAAAAAGTATACTGCACAGTGACCTTCAGGGTCATGCAAGGTCGGAAATGGAAGAAACATTTTGTACGCTTTCATACCAATGTGGTTACAAGTAGTCCGTATTCATACGAATCAGATTATGTTTTGGTATGAAATATACAAATTGATTCTTCCAGTTCTGACCTTGCATGACCTTGAAGGACAATGTGCAGTATACGGATGAATTCGTCTAGACACACGCTTTCATGTGATATAAAAAAAATATACAGTATTTCATTTAAAAAATTGAAAGTCACCTTCATATCTAACAAAATAGTATAAACACAAAAAAATTATATACGCCATTGTGTTGCGTATAAAAAACAGTACTACTCTTTCCTCTCATTTTTTTCTAATATTTACTGTTTAGAAGAAAAACGCTGGCTAATAATAGCGTGAACACCCTGTATAGTATATTTAGTATAATTATACTTGTGAGCATAAAATAATGAAACCTATAATCGATTTGAAAAAGACTATCAGAGACTTGAACACACTCAAATTCCTTCCACTGTAACTTATTTTTCATCTTCCCGGAGCCCTGCTTCAGCTTCCGACCCTGATGATGTTTTCATTGTGACACGCAGTAAAATCGAGTTGCTCTTATTACAACACCGTACGTTTATTTTTTTTTTTGTTCTGTTTCCATTAACGTTCGCGGCGCTTGTAAATTCATTTCATCGAATAAGTTTCGGTAAAGTTGGCAGCCGAAAGATTTATTTTAAGAATGTCTGACCCATGATGTGGAAGGACTCACTGACCGTTGGAATGTCTTCGGCGTAGAATTATCCTCCCGGATTGAAATGAGTTCTGGGAATTGGGGTACGAGAGTTGGCTGGCTCCAGTACCGTTGCAGAGCCTAGAAAATTGATGGCTTCTCTAGTACTCCGGCTCTATTGTTCAACCTGCTAATTTTAGACGGACGATTTGCTAAAAAATATTTTTTCCTGTGTGTTTTAATTTTTGTTATATCGGGACACAGGTCTTCTTTGTCCACTGGCTTAGAAGTGTATGTGTGGGGTAGGGTGGACCTTAGCTCTATCTTGTGAAATTTTTTTTGCGAGATTTTTGTTCATGCCAACCCCCGAAATTGTGCTATTGGGTAAGAAAATAATTCCTGCAGAAGTTGAAGTTGATCGGATAAGGGGAAGGCGTGCCGCATTGACGTTGAAGTTGCGAAAAACATGAAATTTAAATAATAAATGTATGATGCTATCGGCGCTACGGTTACGATCATTAAATAATAAGAACTTTCACAAGCAATTTTGCAACTTAGCAAAAGATCATCGACATTTCGATTCTGATTTGAATCCATTTCAAGATTTATTTTGTATCGCGTCTGCAAGAATTGGTGAAAAGGATTCAAATCAGAATCGAAACGTCGATGATTTTTTGCTAAGTTGCAAAATTGCTTTTGAAAGTTCTTATTATTAAATGATCGAACCGTAGCGCCGATAGCATCATACATTTATTATTAACAATAATACGATCGAGAAAAACAGACATATTTATGAAATTTAAAGATTTTCGCAACTTCAACGTCAATGAGGCACGCCTTCCCCTTATCCAATCAACTTCATCTTTTGCAGAAATTATTTTCTTACCCAATAGCACAATTTTGGGGGTTGGCGTGAAAAAAATCTCGCAAAAAAAATTTCACAAGATAGAGCTAAGGTCCACCCTAGTGTGGGGGAATGTTTATAAAATTTTTGAGGGAACCTTAGCGCGCGATTTGGCAATGCGCGTCCGCCGCCACCTGATCGCACTATAAAAATCTTATCGGTGATCTTCGTGCCGCTCGGGTGGGGACGTTTAATATTAATGTCTCCTCTCGCGCGGTGGTATCCTCGCATCCTTGCACACCGGGTGACCCGGAAAAACGCGATCATATAGTACCTTCGTGAACATCGTTCCCACTGATTTCGTTGACCTTCTTCAAGGTTAAAAATTACCTAAAGTCACACAATTAATTGGAACACGTTGCCTTATGGAAATACGAAGATTGAATTTTACTTGGATTTTTCAGATTTACAATTTCAGAGGGAGTGAAATAAATTAACAATCGTTAGCTTTCGAAACTAAAAATGTCACAGGGACAATTGAAAATTCTCAAAATCATCGTCTATCGCGTCTTCATCATTCCCACTGATTTCGTTGACCTTCTTCAAGGTTAAAAATTACCTAAACCGAGCCACACAATTAATTGGAACACGTTGCCTTATGGAAATACGAAGATTGAATTTATTCCCACTGATTTCGTTGACCTTCTTCAAGGTTAAAAATTACCTAAACCGAGCCACACAATTAATTAGAACACGTTGCCTTATGGAAATACAGAGTTGAATTTATTTGGATTTTTCAGATTTACAATTTCAGAGAGAGAAATAAGTTTTTGAAGCTGACGAGCTCGAAACTAAAAATGTCACAGGGTCAATTTGAAATTCTCAAAATCATCGTCTATCGTGTCTCGCTTCTCGAAAGTTCATCCCCCGTCGATTTCGTCAGTACGACTTTTACGCGTAATTGCAAGTCATCTCGACCGGAGACCTTCCGCGAGAGCGATCGTTACACGCAAAGGTCGCCCCGTGTAAGTTACGAAGGAGCAAACATTCTTCTAACTGCGATAATGAAATGGAAACGATACAGGAGGCCCGCGATAGAGACGTGAGAAACACAACGACTACGATCAGCTTAAAATTAACCCTTAGGCGCCACTGAAAATTGCTATGCTATTGTTAAAAATATTGTTCAAATTAATATTTTTGTTCGTATTTAATATACTAGACATTTCGACGATCAGCTTAAAATTAACCCTTAGGCGCCACTGAAAATTGCTGTGCTATTGTTAAAAATATTGTTCAAATTAATATGTTTGTTCGTATTTAATATACTAGACATTCATATCAGTTTATATTATATCAGTTTCATATGCAAGAAATGAAACAAAATTGTATAGAATGGAAAAATCTTTTTTGAGTTAGAATAGCTCCGAGTGCAAAATTAACCATTAGGCGCCACTGAAAATTGCTGTGCTATTGTTAAAAATATTGTTCAAATTAATATTTTTGTTCGTATTTAAAATACTAGACATTTATATCAGTGTATATTATATCAGTTTCATGTGCAAGAAATGAAACAAAATTGTATAGAATGGAAAAATCTTTTGGAGTTAGAATAGCTCCGAGTGCAAAGGGTTAACAATTCTGGAATTTTTTATGCGAGAGGGAGAGGTAATTCTAAAATAAATGATTACATATTTTCGGACGTGACACCCGGTATGAAATGTTAAAGACGAGCATGTGGGAGAACCGTGCACCAGGTACCAACGTGTCCCATATACCCCGGTATAACGTATGAACACCACAGGCCCGAGCTGGTATAGGAGTTTAATTGGTGGTAATATGAATCCGCGTAATATAAACCGCCATCAGTCTCTCGACAGGAGAGTAAGCGAGCGAGAAGCGCCCGGCAGAGGCGAAAAGAAATGACAGAGATGAGAAACGACGGGGATCGAGGACGGAAACGATGTCTCCACCTTCGTAATACCGACGACTCTTTTTATCACTGTCGCGAAACACGGTGTCCTTTGAACGTTCCGAGCAGCCCCCGCTGCTCGAAAAGCGAAAGTAACGGGGAGCAATTTAGATCGAACCGATCGCTTTGTCGAGTTAAGAATTAGGTGTCCCATACCACTCCCGGGATGAGACCGTGAGACGTGGGGAGTGCTAACAAGGTTTTTAAGCGATCGCAATTCCCATCCGACCCGATTCGTTCGCGTTCATTTCTAAATTCGAACACGTTCGCGTCCTTTCAAACAGTTATTAACTTCTTCAACCGTAGCGTTATTTTCGACCCCCTAAAATGACGGATAGTTTTTCTTTGCCACGATTATGTTCAGATTATAGAAATGCTATTGTCAGAAATTATCAAATCAGTGTACTTACTCGGGGGAAATACTATAATTATAGTAATTATTGCAATAATTATAATTATTGTACATGTCAAAGTAAAACTGTACTTTGTGAAAAACCCCACATGAATTTCGAAAACTCGTTCCTAGAGCTGTTCATGCAAGACCTGTGACAAGAAGTAATTATCACAGTTACAGAATAGTACTATCGTTTTACAAGTGTAGCTATCGTTCAAAGAGGCACGAGCCGATACAAATTGCCGAGGACCCGGAGCCTTAAATCTGAAGATGCGTGCGCCAATCTCACAGAAGTGACAAGAAGTAATTATCACAGTTACAGAATAGTACTATCGTTTTACAAGTGTAGCTATCGTTCCAAGAGGCACGAGCCGATACAAATTGCCTTAAATCTGAAGATGCGTGCGCCAATCTCACAGAAGTGACAAGAAGTAATTATCACAGTTACAGAATAGTACTATCGTTTTACAAGTGTAGCTATCGTTCAAAGAGGCACGAGCCGATACAAATTGCCTTAAATCTGAAGATGCGTGCGCCAATCTCACAGAAGTGACAAGAAGTAATTATCACAGTTACAGAATAGTACTATCGTTTTACAAGTGTAGCTGTCGTTCAAAGAGGCGCGATCCGATACAAATTGCCGAATACCCGGAGCCTTAAATCTGAAGATGCGTGCGCCAATCTCCAGTCGAACTCTCAACGAGGGACACATCGAAGTTCGTTGACTTCCGACAGTCGTAACTCTCGCGATCGCAAGATAAATACTCGACTAGAAAAAGATTCGTTGGAAGGCGTTTTCCTGAGGGAGATCCCGATCCCGCCATTCCTCAGAGTCCATCTTCCCGCCCTCCTACTTGCGCATCAACCCCTCCGCATTTTCTCTAATGTATTCACAAATCTTCCTGCTAGCGCGACGTTATCATTCTCCGAACAGCCTCGAGCGTCGTTTTAGAGGGTATGTGTGTGTGTGTGTGTGTGTGTGTGGGTGCGACAGCGCTCGCGCTGTCTTTTTTTCCACCCTTGCGAAGGGTGAAGGGTGGAATTCATTTCGCGGCCCAACGCCCTCGTCGCCCGGCTCTAGCAGCGGCGTTCGATTGCTTCGATTATCCTTACCTTATTCCTCGAAGCTCGCCAGCCAACCCCCACCCCCCGCGCCCACCTTCCGTCTAACTGCCATCAACCACCTTGACCCGGCAATCCTCTTTTTCTTCCTCGATTCTCGATTCTCCATTCTCGCTTCGGAACGTCGACGGCCGACTCGATCGGTCTCGCGACTCCTTCAGTTACCCCCCCCCCCACTTCCCATCCCTCCCCGAGACGATTTTCAACCCTCGGCAGCTCCCACCCCCGAAATCTATTCTTCGGGGGTGCAGGTGCCCCAAAATCCCCGGATGGATCTCACCTACGTCGTAGGGGCTGATTCCTCCCGGTGAAAGCTTCGTTTGAGAGACGCAGATAGCGAGCCTCGGAATAGGGTTGAAATAGAAATCGAGGAACGAATGAGATCCTAAGGGGGTCTAGGAATTAGGGTTCTCGTTGCGTCGATCCTCGGAAATTCTTGGATTCGCTGTTACGGCGATATCCCTATGGTTACTTGTGCGTTGGTGTTACAGTTTATTGCGTAGAAAGCACACGACCTCGATGTGTTTCTATTAATGTATTCGTATTTAATAATTTGTTTGTTCCACGATACCGTTCGTGTCCTATCGTTGCCAACTGTCTGTACGATCTTTATTTTGTAGTCGATTAATTCAGCGATAGGCGGAGGCAAGTGATTTGAATAGGCACCGGACATTTTCAATGTCGTTCGAGTTGCTGGAATTGCCTGGCACGAATATAAATCGATAGTAATGAATAGTAAGATATTATGTCATAGTAATAAATCAATTAATAGGTATAACTAGATCGTGTATACAGGGTGGGTCGCCATATTTTGCCATCTAGATTCACGTCATTATTATTACGCATAGCAAACAGTGGTTCGGATGAAGTTGAATGGTTTTGAGAGGGGCACATTCTGAGGGTACATTTTTTTTTGTAGGTGGACGTGGAAAGGACATACGAAGGTGATTAATATTTTTGTTAAATGGAATCATATATTTTTTATTGTTTCATATATATTTATTTATTTATTCTGATGCTCCTTCATGTTCTTTACAAAAAAGTATTAATCTGTTTGTGTGAAAAAAATCATTAGTTTAGGAGATATTTTAATTCTAATTTGTTAGGAAATCTCGACTTTCTGGTCAATATTATATTATAACTCGACTTTCTGGTCAATATTAGAAATTATAATATTATATTATAACTCGAATTTCTGGTCAATATTATAATTTATAATATAGTATTATAAGTTATAAGTTATAAGTTACAAGTTATAATATAATATTATAAGTTATAAGTTACAAGTTATAATATAATATTATAAGTTATAAGTTATACTATAATATTATAACTTATATATTATATTATAACTTGATATAATATATTATAACTAGAAAGTCGAGATTTCCTAACAAATTAGAATTAAAATATCTCCTAAACTAATGAATTTTTAACACAAAAAGAGTAATACTTTTTAGTAAAGAATATGAAGGAGCATCACCTGATGCAATAAAAAATATATGATTCCATTTTAAAAAAAACATTAATCACCTTCATATGACCTTTACACGTCCACCTACAAAAAAAAAGTACCATCAGATAATGTGCCCCTCTCAAAACCATTCAACTTGATCTGAAACATTTGTTATCTATGCGTAATAATAATGACGTGAATCTAGATGACAATAATGTGGCGACCCACCCTGTATATGTTTAGTAATCTTTTCGCCAGCCAAGGACAATTCACCGGTCTCGCAGTATGAAAAGTAAAACACCGTCGACGGTTTCCACGTTTGAATATTGTATTATTTGAAATTTATTCATAATCGACTCCACGACCGAGGTCCGGATTCTGATCATTTCTGTAGTGTAAAGAATATCCCCCGGTAAGACTGGCGTGTATGGGGGCTGGCAGGGGGTTGAAATTGCGTCGTCATTCCAGAATATGAGATTTTTAGGATCGTCGCTGGAGGGGTGGCTGCTGTAGGTAAAAGATGAAGGGAGAAAAAGGTTCAGAGAAGAGAGAAATTCGCGTATCTGGACGAAACGGACATTCAGGGGTGGATATAATGGGCGCAACGGTGGGGGGCAGGGCGGAGGGCGGAGAAAGTCTCTCTCCGCTATACGTAAACGCACACGTAGCGCATAAGCAGACGAATCTAGTCACGGGAAAAAA
The DNA here is from genome assembly GCA_916610255.1 of Lasioglossum lativentre. NCBI lineage: Eukaryota > Metazoa > Arthropoda > Insecta > Hymenoptera > Halictidae > Lasioglossum > Lasioglossum lativentre. The sequence continues at coordinate 4,871,900 of OU744359.1, forward strand.
AAACCGCGTGTTCGTACGAAGAAAGCCGGCTCCGGGGACATTATTGGATTCTGAGCATTCCCCGAGTTATTAAAATTCGAAGCAAACCGCGGAGGACGGGGAATATGCGGCCAGAACGAAAAATCCCCCGTTGGGAAGTGGGCTGGGACGCCTGTCGAAGAATATTAAAGTCTCGATACCCCCGCCCCCTACCCCAGTCCCGTCCCCGTCGATCTTTCAGGAAAACGCGCGATGGTTTTCCTGTAAACCTTACCCGGGCCGCCTTTTCCTTCCTCGGTTTGTTAACCACGACGAGGGAAACTCGCCAAGACTTATTCGCCTCGGTAATTTCCCTCGGAGAGAGAGAGCCACGCTAATTCGACCGGTATATATCTGAAAAGTTCGATACCCACGGCTCATTTCACTCGCCTCGCCCTCGTGCGAGCAATTAGGCGAGCGTGGAATAATTAGAATTGTTATGCGTTTCATTCGGTATTTTACTAAAATTAGAAACACTGGTTAAAATATTCCCGATCGTAAATATGCAAAGTAAACTGTACAAGCGTATTCATCAATCTTTAAAAAATTCGTTTAACATTGCGAAAAGTTTTTTAAGCAAATATTGAATTATGCGAAAGAAATAATGAAACATTAACAAAAAGATGATCATCGTTGTTTAACACCATCGAGCACATTACGAAATCATTTTGGGACCAGCCTATTATTATTATTATTTATTATTGCTTTAAACCATATAGGGTTTATATAGCATATACATATAGCAAGCAAATATTGAATTATGCAAAAGAAATAATGCAACATTAACAAAAAGATGATCATCGTTGTCTAACACCATCGAGCACGAAATAATTTTGGGACCAGCCAATTATTATTATTATTTATTATTGCTTTAAACCATATAGGGTTTATATAGCATATACATTGAAAATTGTACAATTTATGAATACATTACAATATGCCTTAATATCTAACTTACAACTACTTTACATCAACTTTGCTAGGTTTCAACTACCTAATTATGAAATTAAATTTTAATTGAGCATACCTTAAGGAAGTCAAAAATAATTTTCAGGCCTTTAATATCTGGACCGTATAGAAATGAATGAATAGAAAGACCAGCCAATTATATTTATACTTGAAAATACTATGTGGTCCATTTAAATAAGACCACCTAATAAAGCCACTTCAGGTTATTGTGATGGAAAAACTATTTCTTACACGTAATGTCCATCGGAGTTATCAAGGTCATCGCTGGTTTTTAATACATAACTGCATTTTTTTTATTGTATCGTGTAGCTGAGCGAAAAATACATTCAGATATGTATACAATAACATGACCTTCAGATGACCTTGATCTTTGAAAATCAAAGTGAACATTCCGGATAAAATAACCTTGAGACTAAAGTAACAATTGCAAAAAATTCACCTTGTGATACCCTGTATCTTGCATTAAAAACATTTGTTATGTCATCACAAATAAAGAAGATATACAGGGTGGGGCAATAACTATGTCCAGTTTGAATATTGTCGTTATTTGTAATAATATGAAAAAATGTTATATAGAAAACTTACATTGTATAGAGGGGGACATATTGTGACACAAACATTTTCTGCGTGGATGGAAGCATAGAGGAGATTTCAAGGTCATCTCTATTTTTTTAAATGGAATGCTATGTTTTTTTATCACGATGTGATCCACCCACGCAGAAAATGTTTGTGTCACAATATGTCCCCCTCTATACCGTGTAAGTTTTCTATATAACAATTTCACATTATTACAAATAACGGCAATATTCAAACTGGACATAGTTATTGCCCCACCCTGTATAGGTGGCCACATTTAGGCGGACCACCCTGTATATTAAGAACAATGAAAAATGGGCTCGGAAGACAATCAAAGTTAAGAACATTCATCAAGCTAATTGTGTCCCAGGGGAGCTGAGATACGGCCGGAGGTTTTTATCAGCCGACACCGCCCACCCCTCAGTCGATGCTATCAGGCTCTATTATCAAATCAAAATGATCAATCATCAGGGTCAATAACAAATACACGGGTAAAAGTGGCTTTCTCGCCGATGTGGCAAACACAAAAGGCGATAGCCGGTTTTCAAGAGGGTCCGGTGAAAGGCTGTAGAAGTCACCGGGGGCGGATTTAGAGAGGGAAAGGTGGTGGTGGCTTGTTCTCAAGCTCGGCCCAGGGGTGTCTATCATATACGTGAGCAAATGCAGGGATTGCCGGCCGCGTAATCTGTATAATCGTTTGCCCCGTCCATCGATCATGTTTTAACAATAAACTTAATATGATTTTGCGTCAAACTGCCTGGAAAGCTGGACACGGTCTATGCGAACGTTCCCAAGCCCATCCCTCGACGCGCGTGGTATACATGGTTTACGCAACAATGGAAAATAATATTTACGCGGAAATTTCTTCAGTTCTGGGAAAGTCATACTGTTAGTATTAATTTTTATCGTTTCCAATGTGTTCGCGCATAATTACTAGATTTTATGCATTTGTGACAAAAATTAGTAAGTGTAATTTAACACAGCAAAAACATTAGAACAATTTGAACATACTATTATACATTGAGGGGCTATATTGAATTTATATAAAGATTAATTTTACAGTGAATGTATTATATTCAATCTACTAAACATAATAGGGAAGAAATTTGTATTTTGCAATTACACATCACAATCGATAGAATTAAAAATCCTGCTGAATATATTGTAAAAGCATTTAAGAGAACCAAATAAAATGGACGATTTTATTCTTATTCTGATTTGAATTTTAGAAAAATCCTTGTTTATTATTCGTTCAGTTACCATAATAATTCATGCGGATTTTATGCATTTAGGACAAAAATGAGTAGGTGTAATTTAAGACAGTGAAAACATTAGAAGATTTACAAATACTGCTATGTTATTCTCAACCTATTAAACATATTAAGAAAGAAAACGAATTTCTATTTCACTCTAGTTTTCCGCAATTCAGGAAAAAATAGTTTTATTTTGCATAAAGAGAGATCCTGTCTAATAATAACTTAATAAATTGTAATAAGTTGTAGTGATTACGACCTTCCGTGCTAAATAAACCATGTGTCTAAATAACCAGATTAAGAGTCATATTTGGTAAAATTGTTATTTTGCATAAAGAGAGATCCTCTGTCTAATAATAACTAAATAAATTATAATAAGTTATAGTGATTACGACCTTCCGTGCTAAATAAACCTTGTGTCTAAATAACCAGATTAAGAGTCATATTTGGTAAAATTGTTATTTTGCATAAAGAGAGATCCGCTGTCTAATAATAACTAAATAAATTATAATAAGTTATAGTGATTACGACCTTCCGTGCTACATAACCCATGTGTCTAAATAACCAGATTAAGAGTCATATTTGGTAAAATTGTTATTTTGCATAAAGAGAGATCCTCTGTCTAATAATAACTAAATAAATTATAATAAGTTATAGTGATTACGACCTTCCGTGCTACATAAACCATGTGTCTAAATAACCAGATTAAGAGTCATACATATTTGATAAAATTGTTATTTTGCATAAAGAAAGATCCGCTGTCTAATATTAACTAAATAACCAGATTAAGAGTCATACATATTTGGTGAAATTGTTATTTTGCATAAAGAGAGTTCCGCTGTCTAATAATAACTAAATAAATTATAATTCCGTGCTAAATAACCCATGTGTCTAAATAACCAGATGAAGAGTCCTACATATTTGGTATGTCGTGTATAAACAAAATAACGCACACAGTCGCCCGAGCAACGATGCAATTATTTTTCTACCCGGTGGATCCCGAGCATTTCCTTCGGCCGAATAAGCTTCGCTAAGAGAGTCCGGGTAAAATCAAATAGCCGTTCTTCGGCGAGCTAACGAACAAATAAAAATCCCTTCCGCGCGTTACGTTCTTCCGGCGCGTTAGCCTCGCATAATAGCCCCGATGAAGGAGGCCCGCTAATGGTGAACGCGGTCGGAACGCGTCCCGAGAAAAACGGCAAACAATTTTCCCCGACGCCCGGCGAATATAAACAAATGAAACGCCGTATTTGCGTACGAGAGCGTGAGCCGTATCGCAAATACATACAAACGCGAGGATTAAAGATGGAGGGTGGCCCGGAGACGGTGTTTCGCGGGCGAAACGAGAGGGGGGAAAAAATAGGAGAAAAAAAAAAATGAACGCGCAGCTCTCCGATTCCGTTTGATTTTTGGGTTTGCATTGCTGCTCGCCGGCCCGGAAGAAAAGCCTTTAGAGAGTTTTTCCAGCTGGGAAAGCCGGTCGAATGTGTTGCGCTCGCGTTCTCCAGTTTGGAAGGAGACTCCTATTCAATCCTCTCTCTTTCATTTCCGTGATTGCTGTTTTAAATAATTGCATCTCTGTACCCCGGTACTGTTGGCCCGTCACCCTTTCTCGGCTCGACTCGTTTGTGTAAAATATTTCGAATCGACCCTATTCACCCTCTGCGGGCGCGCACGTAGCCATGTTTTTCACCGAGGGAAACCGGCGCGGCCTCGCCGGGCAACTCGCGATTTTTAATTAAATACCAGTATATCGATGCCCGGTATCGATGAAAAGAAAATTTTGGCATCCGGTCGCGCCACAACACGTTGCCAAACGAGGATTTATAAAATTGGCTATCAGCCGGCCGCTATCGGCTTGCATACACATGCTCGTGGCATCGAAAAAGTCATTGGCGGGATTGAAATGGGCCGATCGTTTCCCTGAAAATTAAATTCGCTTGATATTTTTCCGTTGAAAAAACGAGAAATACGGACTACTTTGTGTGTGTTTTTTTTATCTCGTTCTTTTTTTTGGGGAATCGACCAGGTAACGCATCGACGGAGACTCGGCAACCCTGGGAAATTAGAAGCGTCTATAAGGGACCCACCGCTTTTGAGGGTGTTGTGCCCTCGTCACTGGATATTTTTTAACGAGCTACTGTGGGGGAAAATATCATATTTCTGTAAAGGCTCCCCTCTTAGTTAATCCCCCTTGAATTTCCAGTCACCATCTCGAGCCGGTAAACGATCGATCGTCTTGGAACCGCCTCTCTCTCTCTCTCTCACTCTCTCTTCTATTGTCTCCATCGTGGCGAGGATCGAACATGGGGAAACTGTTGGGAAAATTTACATTCTTGATCGCGCGGTACCTGCGTCAACTCGACGGCCCTGACACCAACTTGGAAATTACGTCTGATGAAATAAAAATTAGAGGGGCCCGGGGCTTCGAAACAATGACCGTGCAAACAATTTTTCCTTTCAGTAAAGATTACTACAATGAGTAAAAATCAACGTCAAACAAAAACAAGTATCGAAACAGTCTCACCACAGATCTTTAGAAAAAATGTTTGTAAACAGACTGTCGCCGGGGCTCCAAAACAACGACCGTGTAAACAATTTTTTTGTTCAGTGAAGATCGTATTGCGATTACTAAAATGAGTAAAAACCAATGTCAAACAGAAACAAGTATCGAAACAGTCCGGCCTGAGATCGTAAAAAAAATTGTTTACAAACAGACGACTGTCATCTAGGCCCCAAAACAAGTGCGACCGTGTAAACAATATTTCCATTTCATAAAGATTACTTCAATGATTAAAAACCAACGTCAAACAGAAACAAGTATCGAAACAGTCTGGCCTGAAATCGTAAAAAAAAATTGTTTACAAACAGACGACTATCGCCTAGTCCTCAAAACAACAAGTCGACAGTGTAAACAATTTTTCCTTTCAGTAAAGATTACTTGAATGACTAAAAACCAACGTCAAACAGAAACAAGTATCGAAACAGTCCGGCCTGAAATCGTAAAAAAAATTGTTTACAAACAAACAACTGTCATCTAGGCCCCAAAACAACAAGTCGACCGTGTAAACAATATTTCCATTTCATAAAGATTACTTCAACGACTAAAAACCAACGTCAAACAGAAACGAGTATCAGAACAGTCCTTCCTTAAATCGTACAAAAAATTGTTTACAAACAGACGACTGTCGCCTAGGCCCCAAAACAACAGACCGTGTAAACAATATTTCCTTTACACAAAGATTACTACAATGAGTAAAAACCAACGTCTCAAACAAGTATCGAAACAGTCCGGGCTGAGATCGTAAGAAAAATTGTTTATAAGCAGACGACTGTCGCCGGGACACCAAAACAACGGTCGTTGATGCAAATCGGTGTCGTAGGCGTGTCGTCGTTCTTTACCAAATCTCGGCCGGTGACCGTGTCTCCGTTACGCTAGAGATTACGACCGGTCCGGGGTGCTACGAAAGATAAGGGTCGAAGCACACCGGCGCCGCGCCGCGCCGCGTCTCGTCGCGTCGAGATACAAGAAGCGAGAGACTCGTGGCCGATTTTTCGTAACCGGCACACGGAATCGGTGGAAAAGGAAAGTCCGATTGACAATGCTCGCCAAACAAAAATGTCTCGTGTTCCGCGAAGACCGTTTGCGTTCCTTTACGGGGGCGAGCTCGCAAAACTGCGATAGTGGCGAATAAAACAGGACACTAAGGGGAAGAGGAGACGAGGGTAGGGGAGGGGGGTTGTGTCTAAACGTAAAAGAGGAGGCGGTGGTGGCTCGTCACGTATCACGCAGCGGTGGCTGTCGTGTTTCGTGCGAACCGGCCCTCATGATTTGAAACCGTTTGGTGGAAGCAGCAACGAGAGACAACGACTTCGCGAAAAGAGTAGGAGAGGAGAGAGAGAGAGAGAGAGAGAGAGAGAGAGAGAGCCAGAGATGAAGAAGAAAAGCGAGAAAGAGGGGGCGGGGAGCAAAATGAAAAGAGAGAACGTGCAGATAGAGAAAGGGAGAGTGAGAGAAGGGAGACGGAAAAAGGAGGAGGAGGGGGGGGGAGGGGAGAGAGAATGAGAGAAAAGGAAAGAAGCCCGGAGTGCTAAGCCCGATGCGAGAGTGGCCAGGCTAAGCCCAAGGCAGAAAGAAAGGTTTTATCTGCTCGCAGTTATTTATCGCTTTCCGTTGTAGCGCTGTCGTCGGGGCACGACCAATCAGAAGTCAGTATCCCCGGGTACCAGTCCGCGCCATCCGCATACATTATCGTGCGGAGCCTCGGCCATTGTCTTTCCACCGTTGTAAATCACATTTTATTCCCTCGCTTACGGTTTCGTTTTATTTATTTGTCGGAGAAACGTATCGCTACCGTACTCGTGGCCAAGGGGCGCGCGCGCGCGCTCTCTCGCTCGCTCGCGCGCGCGCCAACCGCTCGCGTTCTTCGCTATAAACGCTATATAAACGCGCGTCGTACACAGTTACACACGCACGGGGAGAGAGAGAGAGAGAGAGAGAGAGAGAGTGAGCTATACAGGGAGATATACACGGGGACACGTATGAGGACACACACGGCTTAGCACGGGGGAAGACACACGGTCACCCGATGGAAACACACGCTTCCCCGTGAAATCCGTGTAAGGGGAACACACAGACGCATATAAACCGAGAGGGGTACTCTGTCGTGGCACTTGCTTCGCCTCTACCCGGGGCCCCCGTTTGCAGTATGTGTGAGAGGGGGTTGTTGGGAGGCAGCGACCATACGACTTCGATTTTTATTAAGCACCCGGACCGACCGACCGACCGACGTCCTCGTCCTCGTCGTCGTCCCCGACGACTGTTTAACTAAATTCCATCGCGAGATCACCCTGCTGCTTCGTGTGCATCTCTCCCCAACCTCCCCCCACTCCTCTTGCGTTTTTTCTTGCGCCCCTCATCCCCCCCCCCCTTGCTTCCTTTCTTCGCGAATCTTTTTTTCCTGCACGCTTCGCAGGAATAAAAGGATCGCCCCGATGTATGATTTACGGAAACCATGCTGATGAAGCTGCTCTCCGATTCATCCTCGGCTACCCCCTAACCGCCGGACCCCGTAAACACTATTCTCGCGGACGCGCTGATCTTTATGCAAAATAAAAATTCTTTGGATCGATTGTAAGAAGTCAGAGGTGGGCATTATTTGGCGAAACAGATATTTCAAATACTATTTAATATTTTAGATTTTATTTTGCTTAAAGAAAATAGAATTTTATTTGAACAATCTGAACCTCAAAATCCAGAACCCTGATCCAGAAAATAAAATATTCCTATTTCAACAATTTGATCCAGAAAATAAAATATTTCCTCTTTAGCAATCTGAAACACTTTTCGATTGTTATAATACTCTGAGAAACCGCATAAACATACACTGTATCTTATCGTTAAGAAACGATTTACACTCATAAATGTATTGAATTCGAACCATTATTTTCAGCAATAATATTTATAATTGAAATTGAAAATAAAGAGTGAGACAAAATACAAATATTTTCAATATTATTCAAATCAAATACTATTTTCAAAAATTACTGCATCAAATAAAATATTTTATTTTTAAAATTGTGCACAAAATCTAAAATAAATAGGATTATTTAATATTTACTATTTCAAATATTATTTTCCCCAGCTCTGCAAGAAGTAAATATTATAATTTCTTTTTTTGCTTTAATGCTCTTTACCCCTTGCACTATAATACCGAGTTGGACTCGCGACGATGATTTCGAAGATAGTCTACTAATTTCCTTTAAACTTTAAATTGAAACAAAGTTATATTTTCTCGTTGCGGAAACCATTGGAGACTGCATAGGTATTAGTCAAGGACCCGGGGTACATTTTTACAATTGATTACTAGACTGCGGAGTTTTATGCAAAATAAAAATATTCTGCCTCGATTGTGGGAAGCAGTAGTTAGATAAAAATTAATTTCACCCCTTAATGGTATTTTTACGTTGACAACAACATAACAGTATTCTTAGAATTTTTATATTCTTCACTGTTTTATATTTCACCGAGTTAATTTCTTCATAAATGCATAAAAATCCGCAGTCTATTGATTACTATCAAGCTAATTTTCCGTGAGTAGCTTCATTTTGATGAGACGACCAACTTTTTCTCTTACAAAATTCTCGATTGTGCTAGCTAACAGGGGTAGCAGGGATAAAATATGTCGATTTGACGATTCTCAAAAATGTATTACTAACTGGGTTTTTTTTTTTTTGTTAAATCTCAAGATAATTATTTAAATTATTCGAAAAAATATTTGTCCTATAAAATGTATGGTTTTATCAACGAGTCCCCTCCTTCCAACATGTATCGATAACGAGGTTGAGATTTAACAAAAAAAAACACCCAGTTAGTAATAAATTTTTGAGAATCGTCAAATCGACATATTTTATCCCTGCTACCCCTGTTAGCGTCTCATCAAAATGAAGCTACTCACGGAAAATTAGCTTGATAGTAATCAATTGTAAAAATGTACCCTGGATTCTGGACTATATAAATTACATACAAACTTCTTTTTTTCCAAGAAATTAGAAACGACAAATAAGTTCTAATCACTGCAATCGTAAAATGAATCGTAATGCAAGGGGTTAATAAACTGAAAATAATATACTTACGGTTTACAAGTGATCAATTGTTATTGATCAATGTAAATATGAAATAGTTTTATAAACTTCCAACATTTTCTTCCTTAATGAAGCCAAAATTTATTGCCGCTTTCGCAACTGCCACTTATCTCTAACTACTTCGCAAAGTGCAACTTGGCAAGAAAAAACTGAATAAAATTATTCAGCTATTGTTAGTTTTAAACACATGCCTCTGTTACACGATACCGCGAGGCACGAGTTTTAAAAGCGAGAGTCGATGAAAATTTTCATTAGTCGTCGTCTTAATAAATGCCCATAAAAAAAAAAAAGAGAGAACGAAATTAATCGGTTCTTTATTCGCGGTTCGCGTGAAATAGCGTAGTAAATCGGAGATTTGCATAAATGTATATTTATTACTCGAAGAGATCATACACACAGTGGGTTGGTTTATTTTGAATCGAGAAAACCGTTCGAGCACCGACTGGTTTTAATTTAAATTTTAGAGGCTTTTTTGTCACTACCGGGGGCACATTAAAATGGCAGGGGCTGCATGAAGGTTGAGATCTTACCTGAAACGATTGCAAAAGTAGAACACTTTAGTTAATATCTTTTATCGACCAGCGATTTCATACGCGCAGTTTGCGCCGCATGTTAATTATAGGTTGCGTTACCTTACGCCGATACTTAACTATGTACAGTGTTGCCGTACAACGCAAGACGAAGTACTTCGCTCACGGAGAAGAGAGTCAGGGTTTCACGAACTTCCGAAGCAAGAAAAGTAAACCATTTCGTACAAACATTCGTTTCAGTCCACCATTTATACTATAATTCAATAAACTCCATCGTATTGCACGCGTACCTGCAACAAACAATTTTACATATCCGATAACGTGTTACTATTTCCACGATATCCGAATTATACAGAATTTTTCAACTTGTTTTCTCATTATTTAGAGTTTTAACCCTTTGCACTCGAAGCTATTTTAACTAAAAAAAGAAACAGATTTTTCCATTCTATACAATTTTTTTTCAGATTTTGCATATGACACTGATATAATATCTCATGTAATATGTAAATGTCTAGTAGTTTATTAAATACGAACAAAAATAATAATGTGAACAATATTTTTAAGAATAGTAACAATTTTCACTGGTGCCATAGAGTCGCCATCCGAGTGCTAAGGGTTAATACTATTACCATTACAATTTCTATACCATTATGAAGTAAATGAATTGATATGTGTGAGCGAAGACTTATTTTAATCAATAGACTGCAACAAACAATTTCACATATCCGATAACGTGTTACTATTTTCATGATATCCAAATTATACCAAATTTTTCAACTTGTTTTCTCATTATTTAGAGTTTTAACCCTTTGCACTCGAAGCTATTTTAACTAAAAAAAGAAAAAGATTTTTCCATTCTAGAATATTTCCATTCTATACAATTTTTTTTCAGTTTTTGCATATGAAACTGATATAATATAAACTAATATAAATGTCTAGTATATTAAATACGAACAAAAATATTAATTTGAACAATATTTTTAACAATAGCACAGCAATTTTCAGTGGCGCCTCAGAGTCGCCATCCGAGTGCTAAGGGTTAATACTATTACCATTACAATTTCTATACCGTTATGAAGTAAATGAATTGATATGTGTGAGCGAAGACTTATTTTAATCAATAGACTGCTGATCATTATTCAAAATAAAATTTGTCTGCTATTCAAAATTAGGTAAACTGACAATGAAAACTGTACGATAAAGTATATTTTTATCAACCAGAAGACTGGGAATTTTATGCATGCACCAGTGAATGAACATTTAAGAAATTGTTCAGGAAGATATTTTATGACTCCCTATACTTCATTTGTCAAAAATGGCTCCCTATACTTCATTTGTCAAAAATAAATGAACACAAATAAAATGAAATTATTATTATTTGTCTTTATTAAACGTTAAATAAAAAATATAAAAAATACCAGTCAATGAACACTACATTCTAGTAATTAAACAATGATGGAAAAGCAAAAAATACAAAAATACAAAAGTGTTCATTTACTGGTGTCCGTTTATTCACTGGTGCAGTTACCCTATGACTAAGTACAAAATGGAAAAATTCTTAAAAGAAAAAATAAGCTAGTGTTTAACTTCTGCTTTTGGTAAATTTATAAAAGTTTTGCGTAAACGTCCGCAGTCTATTAATGAGTATTATAGGTTACGATCAATCACCGTGCTTTGACGCACGGATTTCATGTTCGGTATCGTCGCGTTTAATGCTTCTTTGCTAACAAACTATAAATCACGTAACGCAAACGTCTCCGTGCTCGGTATATATAAAACTGGACTCCGCGTGCCAAGAAACGAAACGACAATCGTCTGCGATATGAAAATGAAGAGCGATATCATTGATCCGTACTACTTGAACGATCAGCGTTCAATGTTTATCATTATTATTATTATTCGAGCAAGCCTGTATAGCGCGAGCGAAAATGCGAGGTGCCGGTTATATTCCAAGGCAAACAGAGTGAAACAGTCTGTATAAATGAATTCTACATGTTCACAACGGAGGCGTCGGTTTCGAGGCGAGAGAGAGTCTGGCCTGCTCTGTAGTTTCTCCGAATCAGTTCAGAAATTATAATGACGCGACCTGTTGCTGTTACTGATTTCCGAACGCATTTCACGAGAGGTAACGTTCCCAAGTCCGTGTATATTCCCTCTCTCGGTGGTTACGAAATAATTTTCCATTTCGTACATGTAGAGATCGTATCGTTGCTCTTTACCCGAAAGAAATTGTGTCTCGTGTGTCGGAAAGCAAAAATTACGTTTTTATTAACGAAAAAAAAATAATAATAGAGAACCATCATCAAGACCGAATAAAACATCAAATGCTTGTGATAGTTTCAGCGGTGCAAGTAGACCATGCAGGCCAGGTTCTCTCCCAGCCTCAGTCGCGTCCTGGCCATCAACAGGTCAGTAACAACGATAAACATTAAAAATTTTTCTTCTTTTTTTTTTTAACCCGTAATCCGATGGTTACCACGGTGAAGCGTAATACTGTGTCTGCACCTTTTTGGTAATTCTTGTGTTATTTTGCTCGACACGTGTCGCCCATATTTAGAACAATTTGAACATACTATTATATTATATTCAATCTACTAAGCATAATAGGGAAGAAAATAAATCTCTATTTCACTCCAGTTTGTTGCAATTCAGGCAACGAAATTTTTATTTTGCAATCACACGTCACAATCGATAGAATTAAAAATCCTGCTGAATATATTGTAAAAGCATTTAAGAGAATCAAATAAAATGGACGATTTTATTCTGATTTTAATAATTGATGCGGATTTTATGCATTTAGGACAAAAATGAGTAGGTGTCATTTAAAATAGCAACAACATTAGAACAATTTGAACATACTATTATATTATATTCAACCTACTAAACATAATAGGGAAGAAAATAAATCTCTATTTCACTCCAGTTGCAATCGCACATCACAATTGATAGAATTAAAAATTCTGCTGAATATATTGTAAAAGCATTTAAGAGAACCAAATAAAATGGACGATTTTATATTCTGATTTTAATTTTACAAAAATCCTCGTCTATTATTCGTTCAGTTACCATAATAATTGATGCGGATTTTATGCATTTAGGAGAAAAATGAGTAGGTGTAATTTAAGACAGTAAAAACATTAGAAAAATTTACAAATACTGCTATGTTATTCTCAACCTATTGAACATAGTAAGAAAGAAAACGAATTTCTATTTCACTCTAGTTTTCCGCAATTCAGGAAAAAAAATTTTTATTTTGCATAAACTGTCTAATAATAACTTAATAAATTGTATGCAAATTTTTTTTTTTTTTTTAACGCGTCATCCGATGGTTACCACGGTGAAGCGTAATACTGTGTCTGCACCTTTTTGGTATTCTTGTATTATTTTGCTCGTACACGTTGGCCGCCGTGTCGCCCATATTTGGGTGACGAAATTGCTCGTCCAGAAAATGAATTTTGTGCCCTGATCGGTCGAGTGTGCCGAATTTGTGCGAAATGCAGCAGAATTGAAAAACTAATTAATATCATTAATCTTCTCTGGTTTTTTATTCTGATAAATAAATTGCTTTGATTTCATCTAATTCCTGGTGGTCGCTGATTCGGCGGTCAACGTGCTCATTGCAGAGTTGGGCATTAATCGATTAAAATTTTAATCATGATTCATTGATTAATGTATACGATTAAAAAAAGGAAATCGTCGAAAAATCGACGATGATTCAATCGATTGATTTAATCGTCAATCGTTGATTAAAAATAGGAATCATCGAAAAATCGAGTTTACATTTTTTTCAGTATTCGTACAGTTCTGATTACGTGTATTTCATTTCGAAATTTCAGCAATAATCATTAATCAATTATCCGATTGACGATTAATAATCGTTAATCGCAACTAACGACTAAAGTAGAAAAATCGTTAACCGCAATTAAACTAGGAGATTAATTGTTAATTGCGATTAACTATTGAAGTAGAAATTTAGTCGCCAATCGTGAATTAAGTTTTTGCCCAACACTGGCTCATTGTAGATGAGTTGCTATCGATACACAATTCGTTGCGTCTATGTGCACTCGATAGTATCGCATTTTTTTATTAATATTTTTATCGGTGGCATGTGGAATAAACTAGAATTTTGTTTGGTAGCTATAAAATTTCTTCGACATGTCTCGGTCGTAAAACTTGAAATGCTTTTCTAATTTGCTTAAATGTTCGATTGAATTGAATTTTTATTTCAACTTTTATATACTCTCTGAAATTATCTAAAATATGCCACGCCCATTGAATACAATAGGAATTTATTCGTGCTTTATATTTTTATATACAGAAAATACGTTCGTTCGCATACGCGCGGAGCCTATAGAAAACCACAATGGCCGATTACAAGGCGTAAACGCAATTGTTTATTTAATTGGTGTCGGCGAAAGAGAAAGCTGCCGGACACGGCTGTGCCAGTTCTGATACCTTACGTATCGTGGCTTGATCGTATATTCTCCGATAAAGCTACTTAATTGTTTAGTTGCCCCTAGTTTTTTCTCCAGAGTATCGTTCATTTCAGGAAACGTATAATCACAAGACAAGAACTTTAAAACAATAATACTAGCAGTGCACTGCAAGGGGGAATTCTGAAAGATTTCCTGCACTTTATTGCAAATTGTAACCACACGTACATGTGCCATAGTGGCAGGTTTCAACTATCGTATTCATTGTTGCGTGAAGCTACATTTCTGTTGATAAATTGTTGGGTCTGTCGTAAAAACAACATTCTGAAATAAGCAGAATTTTAATGTTTTCGGCGCATTGGTTCGATCAAATATTACTGAATAATTTGCAAATTAGCACAATAATCCTTTCTCAACGTTTCGATCTTCATTTACAGACGCAATATGTTTTTGTTATTCTCTTGAAAATGATCTAAATGAGGATCGAAACGTTGAGAAAGGATATTGTGCTGATTTGCAAATAGTTGCATAGAACCAATGCGCCGAAAACATTAAAATTCTGCTTATAGCAACTTACGATCGACATTGTTTTAACATTTAACCGAACGAAATATTCAACACAGAGAATATAATCGACAAAAATCATTTTTTGAAAAACCTTCGCCAGCAAATATTTTTTAAAAATCTGCAAAAATAATTTCTCTCAAATATCCGATTTGTTCGTCCGTTAACACTAGAAAGACTGACTGCTTTTGGGCAATATAGGTATAACACACATATATATACCGGAAATGAAGGAGGGGGGAGATAACTACAATTATTAATAAACGCTACAATTATTAATAAACGCTAATATGTTGTACAAAAAGTCACAAAATTCTAAGAAATTGTGTCGTTAAATACATAATTGTTTTTCTAATTGAAATTAAAAAGCAGTCAAAATGACTTCCTTGGGCAATCTAGTGTTAAGCCACCGGAGTCCAAGACGGTCGAAAATCGGGCGGAAGCCTAAATCATCGTAATCCATTTTCACGGTCGTTTCTGCATACCAACCCCCCAGCGACAGAATCGCCACTCTAATTACTTCCTCGAGCCCCCATAAGCCACGTCCGCGTTTTTTTTCCTCGTACCGGTGGCTGGCCTCCCCAAGCGACTTTTTTTTTCATTGCGTGCAAAATTAGTCTAACCTCAAATTAGTTGCCCGCCTACCCTCGAAGCCTCCCTTGGTTCAGTTTTTTTTTTCTTGCTCTCTACGAAACTCGAAACCTGTACGGCAACCTTGTTTTGAATTACGTCGCGCGACCAGAAGTTTTTTTTCCTGTAGTTTTTTTTTTTTTTGTTGCTGTACTCCCCTCCCTTTCGGTTCCACTCGAGCGTGCCTCACCCTCCATGCAAATCAGCGTATCGCGAATCTCCCGCACCCCGTGTCTAAGGGCGCGTGTGTGTGTGTGTGTGCACCATGACTCCTCTTTCGAAAGGAAATACTCCAGCCGAACAGCCAAACATCTCTCTTCGGGGGTTTGTTCCGTATCGCCGTTGAGATGGGGTTGAATTAACCTGTCGCGTGTCGACGGACCAATACAAACCATAACACGCCTATACAAATGGTAAATAGCTGATATTTTCAAACACGAACTATCTTCTGTACGGAAAGTTTCGTAAAACCGTGGTACAATTAGCTAACTCATCAAAAGAGCCAAATATCAGCAGTACAACAATTTAGATTTCTTTTGAGAGCCTTTCTTTACGAGAACTCTGTTTTTAGAAATCGGTTGAAACTAGGTACACTCAAATTGCTCTTTATTTAGATATGACACAATGACTAATTGAAAATTGTATTAAAATACTATTAAATCAAAATAAAATTATTTTAAACACGTCATTCGTGGAAGACCGATGGGCTAGGGGATGATTCCATAGTGCTACAGATTATATAGTACCTACCTATTAAAAATAGGTACACTTTACAAAACTAGATATCATACTTTATAATAATCTTAAATTGCTCTTATAGATATAACACAATTACTGATTAGAAATTCTATTAAAATACTATTAAATCAAAATAAAATTATTTTAAACACGTCATTCGTGGGGGACCAATGGGCTAGGGCTAGGGGATGATTCCATAGTGCTTCAGAAGTACCTATTAGAAATAGGTACACTGAATAAAACTAGATATCATACTTTATAATAATCTTAAATTGCTCTTATAGATATAACACAATGACTGATTGAAAATTGACTTAAAATACTATTCAATTAAAATAAAATAATTTTAACACGTCATTCGTGGAAGACCAATGGGCTAGGGGATGATTCCATAGTGCTACAGATTATAGTACCTATTAAAAATAAGTACACTGAATAAAACTAAATATCATACTTTATAATAATCTCAAATTGTTCTTTATATAGATATAGCACAATGACTGATTGAAAATTGTATTAAAATACTATTAAATCAAAATAAAATTATTTTAAACACGTCAGTCGTGGAAGACCAATGGGTTAGGGGATGATTCCATAGTGCTACAGGTTATGTAACGTTGAACAACAGAAAAGAATTATGTGAAAATGAACGCAACACGAAGTTTATCAACCAAGAACCTCGACCCCTAACACGACCCAAAAACAGTCAAGTCTGACTGTTGTCATGCGCGTTTGTAATCTTCCGCATTGTACCAAACAATATGCACATTCAGCTCCAGAATAATTTCAATGCTCATTACCATCGTCCTATTATTCGCCGTGTTAAACTGCCACTGAAACCTTTCACTGTCATTTACTAAAAATAACTTTGTATAAATATGTCGCTCGTGCGCAAGAAGAACGTCACAAATATAAAAATACAAATTTTGCAGGAGTTGATAGTTTGACTAGCAGTGGCTGCAAGTAAAAACAAATAAAACGTAACAGGGCTATCTATGGGGTTAGTTTTAGAACTATATATGTGACGATTTTAATAAAACGAAAACTGAAAATTTTTAGTTGTGACGTTTTTCTTGTGCATGGGCGATGTGTCTACAGTGATATCTGAATTATTACTACATATACGCTATACAGGGTGAGGCACTAAAAATTGCCACCTGAAATAACTCATTTTTTATTGACTTTATCAAAAAATGTTTGAAATGAAATTTATTGATTTTTTCAGGCCTTATATTTTCCGAGATATCATGGTGACCTTCAGTTTTTCAAATGACACTGTATATTTTTTTGTGTTGCTACATTGTAGTCCTTTGAAAGACGAATGACCTGTAACAAAATACCTTCAATTGACCTTGAATGTCAACACGAAATATTGAAAATAAATGTATTTACATACTCTACACACCTTTTCGCTTCGTTTTGGGGGTCAAGGTCAATTGAATGTACTTTGTTATAGGTCGTTGAATTTGCCTTTTCAAGAACGTAGAAACAATAAAAATATACGGTGTCATTTGAGAGACCCAAGGTGACCTTGATGTCTCGGAAAATATAAGGCCTTAAAAAAACGACCTGCTATTACAAGATAATGAAAAAGAAATATACTCCCAAAAGAAAAATTAATATTCTGACGCTCTTAAAAAAACGATAACTTTTTTTATATTGGACCACACGACTTGGATAATTTGGAGAAGTTAGAAGAATCGGTTTGTTACGTAACGTGAAAAGAATTTTTGAAAAAATTACAAAGAAAATACTGAAACTAATATTTCACAACTTTTTTATGTGGGCTTATGATCAAATATTAAAAAAGTTGTCATCTTTTTAAGTGTCCGAATATTAGTCACTGTAAATGTTTCTACTAATGTTTACTCGTCAAATAAAGTACGCTGCCATACATCCTACGTACATTTCCATTGCAAACGTGCAAACCACAGTCTCCCTGAAACCCCGAAAGATGAAGTAAGAAATGGTCTAATAAACGAGCCACGATGGCCTACGAAAGTGGAAGGATATCCAATTATCGCTCGTCAGTAGTCACGACATCCGATAGCGCTGGAATTGCAAAAATAAATTCCTTTGTTGACTGAAAGAGGTGGGACATTGTCAAAGAGGGACAAGACGACGAGGGGGGGGGGGGGAGGGGCGGTGGGGGTTGGGGATGTGGTGTCAGGGAAGCCGGTAGGTCCAATAATAAAACGTCTCTGCTTTGAACTTCGGGTCGGCAATTCTTGTTGTCGAAGTTCGATCAGCTTGAAACGAGGCGAAACGCGACGAGCAGACGAAAAATGAGGCGAAAAAGAAAGAAAGGCGACATGAGAGGGAGGGGGAGAGGAGGGGAGGGGTGCGGGGAACGGAGGAGGGCAAAGGTGACGGGAAAGGTGAAATGCAGGTTGTTAGATGGCTGAAATTATTCTTTCCGGAAAGTCTCTCTCTCCGTGTATCACAGGGTGCACGGTGACATATCGACTAAACAGCGTATCACGTTCGATGAGAGACGGCGTGGAGCGTGAAATCGACGTTCCGATCGAAACACTTCCATCTTCCCAGCTCACAGTCCGCGCCGTGCCGCGCCGCGTCGCGTCGCGTCGGTCTTTTCGCAATCGTTCCTCGAGGTATCTCGTGACTGTTAGAACCGTGTCTGGGTGGGCCGAATCCAACGTGTATCAAAATGTCACGGCGGGACACGACAGCTCGTCGTCCGGATTAAAACGTTCTAAACGGAAACGATAGTAATTGCTCGGGAGAAATAATCTTCCCCGTTCAATTTTGCGAACGATGCGTCATTGCCAATGAAACCGAGCCACGCGAAACATCTCTGCGACTCTTTGCGACTTTCCAGTGGCGAATGTCCTCGGTGACGCGCGGTCCAATAAAGTTTAAACTGCACTTATGCGTTCCAATAAGCGATCGACGTGTTTTGCTCCGTTGAACAGGAATTTGGAAATTCGTTTCTCTACATTGCATACACCCCTGTTGGAAAATATACGGACACTTATTTATATTAACATGATCTAGTTTATACGCTATTACTGCACTTTTCAGGCATTTATGAGAAAAGTAAATAGATCAAATACAAAAGTGAAATAAAATTCGAAAATAAATTGTTTTCAATTTTTTAGATGACTGCACTTATGCGTTCCAATGAGCGATGGACGTTTTGCTCCGTTGAACAGGAATTTGGAAATTTGTTTCTCTACATTGCATACACCCCTGTTGGAAAATATACGGACACTTATTTATATTAAATTTAACATGATCTAGTTTATACGCTATTACTGCACTTTTCAGGCATTTATGAGAAAAATAAATAGATCAAATACAAAAGTGAAATAAAATTGGAAAATAAATTGTTTTCAATTTTTTAG
The DNA here is from genome assembly GCA_916610255.1 of Lasioglossum lativentre. Classification (NCBI taxonomy): domain Eukaryota; kingdom Metazoa; phylum Arthropoda; class Insecta; order Hymenoptera; family Halictidae; genus Lasioglossum; species Lasioglossum lativentre. Next base: position 4,891,621 of record OU744359.1, read on the forward strand.
ATGACTGCACTTATGCGTTCCAATGAGCGATGGACGTTTTGCTCCGTTGAACAGGAATTTGGAAATTGTTACTCTACATTGCATACACCCCTGTTGGAAAATATACGTGATCTGGTTTATACGCTATTACTGGACTTTTTATGCATTTATGAGAAAAATAAATAGATGGAATACAAAAGTAAAAAATTAGGAAATAAATTGCTTTCAATTTTTTTAGATGACTGAAAAACAAAAAACATTTTTATTTTCTAATACACCAGTAGTGCTGCTACATTGTAGTCCTTTGAAAGACGAATGACTTGTAACAAAATACCTTCAATTGACCTTGAATGTCAACACGAAACATTGAAAATAAATGCAGTTACATACTCTCCACACGTCAAGGTCAATTGAGTGTACTTTGTTATAGGTCGTTGAATTTGCCTTTTCAAGAACTACAACGTAGAAACAATAAAAATATACATTGTCATTCGAGAGATCCAAGGTGACCTTGATATCTCGGAAAATATAAGGCCTTAAAAAATCGACCTGCGATTTTCTAATGAGCCCCCTCCAGTTCAATGAATTTCATCTCAAACATTTTTTGATTAATTCAATAAATAATCAGTTATTTCAGGTGGTAATTTTTACTGCCTCACCCTGTATATAGTATTGGTTGAATATTTAAAAATCTATTACAAGATAATGAATCTTCCAATGAGCGATGGACGTTTTGCTTTGTTGAACAGGAATTTGGTAATTGTTTCTCACCATTGCATACACCACTGTTGGAAAATATACACACACTTATTTACATTAGATTTACATTAAAGTTTATTCGCTATTACTAGACTTTTTATACGTTTATGATAAAAATAAATAGATGAAATACAAAAGTAAAAAATTAGGAAATAAATTGCTTTCAATTTTTTTAGACGACTAAAAGAGAAAATACATTTTTCTTTTCCATACACTAGTATAGTTAAAAGAGACTGCACTTATGCGTTCCAATAAGCGATTTGGAAATTGTTTCTCTCCATTGCATACACCCCTGTTGGAAAATATACGGACACTTATTTATATTAAATTTAACATGGTCTAGTTTATACGCTATTACTGGACTATTTATGCATTTATGATAAAACTAAATAGATGAAATACAAAAGTAAAAAATTAGGAAATAAATAGCTTTCAATTTTTTTAGACGACTGAAAGAGTTTACACTAGTAAAAGAGATTGTAAATTGAACTCTGAATATATGCTCCGGTAGGTTTCGCGAAAGAAGATAATAACAGCTGTCTACGCGGTTGGAAGTTGACCAGTAATTGGAAAAGTGATAATTTGCAATCTGATAATTTGCGCACCTCGATGTTTGCGTACGGCACGTGCGGCTCTATGGTGAACGCGTGGCGCAAAATGATATACGCATAAAATGGCCGTCTATACGAAGTAAGACAAAAAAAAACATTAGAACGATGATTATTTTATGCGTTAATAGACGGCTCCCTTTGCAATGCTACGATATTCAAGGCGAATGACCGTTTCCGCGAACATTGTCCAAGGTCAGGGGTTATCCCTGACTCTGCCACGCGTCACCTCTTTGAAAAAGGAAAGAAAAAAAAACACACACTCTGTAATGATCGTTCGTGACACGAAGCTATTTTTTTCGGCGCCTCCCATCGTAAGAACTGTGGCAATCGTGTGTCCCCGTGATATAGGAGAGTACAAAGCAGGCATATAATCGGAATACATTTGCAAGAATCAGTAAAATGAGTACGCATTTTCCATGCGATACACTTCGAATAATGAAAGGTGTCTTTTTCAGAAATGTAAGGAAACTAATTTCTTGCCCTACCCGAGCAGAGAGGCTCGTGTAATAACAATTTCTGAAGGAATGATTAACAAGAATGACGTACCTTCGAAACGTCACGACACAACGAAAGTATTATCAGGATTGCAAATACGTGGAAAAACAATTCGGAATATTGTTACTGACGATAATGTTAGGCTTAACACTGGACAAATGTCCACCAATATATCGTGTGAAATTCAAATACAAGAAAGAGAATGTGTATCATCGAATGACGTCATCGATTCTTTTAGATTACAGGAAAAAATATTTCTCTTTAGTCTGTAACTAAGTAACAATTTTCATGTAAGAAATCCTTTCCATCAACATCCATAATCTAAAACTAAATAAACGATTCAAACACTGGATTCAGAGGATGTAAATGTCCACCAATATATCATGTCAAATTCAAATGCAAGAAAGAGAATGTGTATCATCGAATGACGTCATCGATTCTTTTAGATTACAGGAAAAAATATTTCTCTTTAGTCTGTAACTAAATAACAATGTAAGAAATACTTTCCATCAACATCCGTAATCTAAATAAATGATTGAATTGCAACAAACGGAATAAGAAAATAAAAAATGAAACATAACATAGTCATTTTGGAAAATACAATGTTGTCTACTTGTAGAAACTATAACATAGAACTTCTTCCTCTGTCATTCGAAGCCTCTTTCTTATTAGGGGTACGCGACCTATCATCGGCCTACCCTTGACAATACGGTAGCAACCCCTGGCGGTACCTCGTCATTACTTCTAACTGGCTTAAGTTTATTCGTGCATGACATTGAACAAGAGGAAATGTTTCGTTTTTGTAAAGATAGTTTCTATAGTAAAATAGTACCCTCGATATGTTCGCATATGTTCAGTCGGCAAATGCGAGCTACTACTGTATACCGCGTTCCACCTAAATATTCGAACTAGTATAACTATCCCAAAATTGTTAGGTCGTTCGGAAAAGTTTCGTGCTCGGTGTTTTTCTTATCCCCTTTCCTGGAAATAAAATCTTTGACGAGTTTACGAATAACCGGTCATCCGGTGGAATTTTTCTATGTGGCAATTTTAAAATATTTTTGCTCTACAAATCAAGCAAGTTTTATAATAGTATTATTAACAATGCAGACTCAGTTCTAGGTAAAACTTTAATTTTCGAGGATCACGGTCATTTCAAGGTCATGTTATTATACGTATCTGAATGTATTTTTCCATCAGTTACACGATGCAATAAAAAACAAAAATGTAGTTATGTAGCAAAAAACATCGATGACCTTGACAACTCCGAAAAAAATGACCCTCGGAAAACAATATTCGTGCCAAATATTTGGTCCATTGACACCATGCACATTACGTAACAAATAATTTTTGCATCACAATAACCTGAAGAGATATTTAGGTGTTCTTATTTAAACGGACCACCCTGTATTTGAAGCATGTTTTTCGGCCTATTCTTTTCAATTTTAAATCACGTAACGAGTTGACGTTTTTAAGATTTTTAAAATAGGGGTGTACGATACGATTAAGTAATAATTACTAGTTTATCAGATATTTCGACCAAGATACAAGTACGGAATATAAAAACAGCTGGGTGGCCTCTAAAAAAATATACCACCCTGCTGCGTACGGAACAGCCCCTCGGTATAAGTTTCTTTTTTTTACCCCATGAAATATCCTCACCCACCCCATAATTCGACTCTTCTCGCTCTGCGTGACTATCGCGCATGGTTATTACCAAAAAAGGGGGGCAGGCATTAGTACCATCCTCCCTCCCCTTCGTGACGCCATAAATATAAAAATATCCCTAACCCCTGGGACAACTTTCTATCATCCGTGTGAGAAAACGTGGCGCGTGGAAAATACGATTCGAAACCGACATATGGAACTTCGTTTGTTTACCGCGAAGTCCCCACCATTAAAAAAAGAAGTTGCTTGTTACAAAATCAATCTGACGTCACCGGAAAAAATCGTGTCAAAATGTATTACGTAGTGTATTACCAGCAAAAAATTACCATGTCTTCAATTTATCTTGGTTAACCCCCGAATGCCGGGTCCATTTTGACCCAGAGTTACAAACATTCAATCTGACGTCACGGAAAAAAATCGTGTCAAAATGTATTTCGAACACGTAGTGTATTATCAGCAAAAAATTACCATGTCTTCAATTTTTCTTGGTTACCCCCCGAATGCCGGGTCCATTTTGACCCAGAGTTACGAACATTCCATCTAAATTCTAATTTTCTGTGCTGGCTCTTATATAATAATATAATGTGCTGGTTTAATAAAATTGTTCGATAAAAATTTGTTCGGTGCCCGAAGAGAGGCAACGTCTGGTGCCCCTTTTCTGCTTTACAGAGGACAGGGGGGTTCTCGTAGAAGGGTGACAAAATCGCCCTTTCCACGTATCCGTGCGTGCCGCAAGGGACGATAGCAAAAAATAACCGAGGTATACCGCATAGCCAGCAGTGCCTCCGGGAGTATAACCCTGCTAATGTATCCCACTGAAACTTATTGTTGTACGGTACACCTTTTCCCTCCGGTTCGCATCTTTCCTTTTTCTCGCCGCGACCCCTAAACTACCTCATAAGGGAGCGCGTCCCTCTGTATTACGATCTACATTCATTAAGACATTATTCTACAGCTTGCAATTTCAACTGTATCGTAGCACGTTTTGAAATCGAGACAAGACAATCAAAAATATCATAAACTATTTCTTCTATGCAGAAAGAAACTTTAATTCTTTAACTACGATATTGTACCATCGGATTTCTACTTTCTTGATTAATTTTATAAATTGATTCGCATTTCATGCGTAGGGGAGATTACGATTTCCCTCATTTTGAGATTATATTTGTGTTCTTGGGGTTATTTTAAGAAAAAAATGTATATGTAACATGGTGTCGAATCAGAATGGTTTAGCCGGTTAAGTATATTTCTTGTTTTTTATAAATCTGCAAATATCTCGGTAACTATGCCAAATATGGCAAAATATCAAGAGATCTATTTTGTAGAAAATTAAATTTCCAATCATTTATGTTGTATGACATTTTTTTATCAGCTGCGCAGTTTCCGAGTATATTTATATTTCTTGTTTTTTATAAATCTGCAAATATCTCGGTAACTATGCGAAATATGGCAAAATATCAAGAGATCTATTTTGTAGAAAATTAAATTTCCAATCATTTATGTTGTATGACATTTTTTTATCAGCTGCGCAGTTTCCGAGTATATTTATATTTCTTGTTTTTTATAAATCTGCAAATATCTCGGTAACTATGCGAAATATAACAAAATATAAAGAGATCTATTTTGTAGAAAATTAAATTTCCAATCATTTATGTTGTATGACATTTTTTTATCAGCTGCGCAGTATTTCGGTGAATTTGCAGAACAACTGCCTCTCCCCCGAAATAATGGGGAACGTAAAGGCTCCGTTCAGAAAAGATGAAATTCTGGAAGACATTTAAAACGGCAGATTATGTGAACAGAGCGAGGTCTAATCGAAAGGATTAACGACTATAACTTTTGTTGTTGGTCGGCATGGAACGACGTAACGCGTTATAACGTAACAATAGCGGATGAAATAAGGCGCATCCTATTAGTCTGTCTAATCTCGTGAAACATTAAATGTGAATCATCGGATATTGTCGCAAAACCGCAAACGCCTTCGCCAAATGTTTCCCCAGCGATTCGGACATTAATTGCCCCAACGCTGTGTAGCGGGTGTGCGAAAAGAAAAAGAGTCACGGTCTGACAAAGGCTGCGAGGAAGAAGCGGCCGCTATGGAGTCATAAACATGAGTTATATTGGCTGTTAGATAGTTGAATCTCAGTATTCTGTGGCACGCTTTTCGTCCGTTAATATCTTCATTACTAAATCATTCCCGCCCTCGACCGTGTTCACGGGTTCTCCTCATACCAGCGCACCGGTCTGATAGACAATCACGTGGATACGGGAATTTCTGGATTCTACCCCTAAGTATAACCATTTTCATCCGCCGCACATCTTCAACCACTATGACGGACCATATTCGATGCCCGGAAAATCGTGCTATTTCTTCAAGGAGATATTGGAAACCTAGAAAACTAATAAGACAGGCTCGATAGGGGAACAGAAAAATTAGAGCAGCGTTAAGCTCATTTATTTTGCATTTTATTTAGGAGACATGAAACTGCTTCTAAACCTTATTTTAATGAAATCCATTTGAAAAGTGCTTATATTACAATCTATTAAAAATGTGTTATTATTCATTATTGTTATAATTCATTAACAATAAACATACCGAGCTGTAAAAATGGCTAGCATGACACCATCAAATTTTATATAGATTTTCTGTGAATTTTATTACATGTGCTTGGATACAAAAATGTGTATAATCATTTCCAGTGAAAGTATCATTATAATTCCAATAATGGTAAAATAAAACACCAGTCATTTGACCAGCGGTGGTAGGTTGAGTGTTAATATTATATGCAATATAAAATATTATTTTCTGTAACGCTGTCAATTTGCACTTAATTTTATTTTCTAACAAAAATGTGTATAATCATTTCCAGTGAAAGTATCATTTTAATTTCAATAATGGTAAAATAAAAAACCAGTCATTTGACCAGCGGTGGTAGGTTTAGTTAATATTATATACAATGTAAAATATTATTCTCTGTAACACTGTCAATTTGCACTTAATTTTATTTTCTAAAAAAGCACAAACTCTGTATAAATATTCCCAGGCCAATTATCGTTGCGAAGTGTGAATAAAAAACGATAAACAGTCCAGAATTCAGCAACTGGCATAAATCGGTTTGCTATTCCCCTCGTCGAGATGATTTCCATATAATAAACGTTAGCCGGCCGTGGCAGCATTCGTCCGAGGGAAATATGCGGAAAAGAAGTCCCGCCGAGTCGTTTTACTGTTCACTGTTGAACAAAGGCTGGTTTTAAAGCGGTCTCGATCGGGCATTATACTGAAAAATTGCATGAAAAGTACGTGTCCGGCCGACGAACGAGTGGAAAATAACGGATCCGTTCTCGACTCCAGAAATGCATTCTTTCTACTATTTTCTGCCCGTTCTCGCTGGCATTCTAGCTAGCGCTACTGTCGCGAGCCTGCTTTCTACCGAGAATTAATAAGGATGTTCTGGAGGTACAATGGGAGACAAAAGTACAAGAAATTTTGCATTTAAAAAATAGATTAATTTAAAAATCTTTCGTTCAATTAGTGAATTTCATGTTATATTTGTTTTTTAATCAAATTGTCTTCGTATTATAAAAAATTGTAAGTGACTTTCGCGAATAATTGTACCCTCTGATTTGAACTTCAAGATAATAAACTTGTGATATTCAATATATATAATTACGGCAATAAAATGTTAAGAATAAATATTTAAATAAATTAAAAATACTTCAGAAAGCAATATTCATGCTTATTATTGAGATGACAACACTCATGACAGTTTACAATTTTTTGCTCTGCAACTGCTTAGTGAATCGTAATAAATTTTGAACATAATTAATTACATAATTTTTACTATATATAAAAAAAAACTGGAGTTTCTAGTTGCGTTTAAAATTTGTGCAAACTTTAAGTTGCCATAATTACTTAAACGGTGCAGTGAATCGAACCAAAACTTTGGTAATTGCATTAATTTAGTAAGAATTATATCTTGACAAATTTTCAAAAATTTTGTTGCGTTTTTATATATACCTCCGGAACATCCTTAAATTAAACCGTTCATACGGAGGCGCACGTGAAGCCGGCTGACACTCGCGATCGTTCGCATTGACCCGCGTGCTCTCAACAGTGTCACCGTGTCGCATACAAATCGCGAAAAATTCATGAAAAAGGTTGCGCGCCGCACGCAGAAAATCAGAAGAGCAAAATTCATACAGTACCGGAGTGAATGAGATCGAGGGCAGAAATGACTTGTAAAACGCATCCTACTCGTGATAGATAACGTGATTCCATCCGCGACTCGAGACTAGAATAAATGAATAAATGTTAAACAACTTAGGGACCTGTAGCCGAGAACATATTTACCGTCCTCTAAAGTGATTTTCAGCTTTTGATCGAGTCACATGGAACGAACAATGTTACCCATCCTTTGCACTCGGAAAAATTTTAACTTGAAAATTATAAACATTTCTTCCGATCTAGAATAATTTTATTATAATATGATTTTTCTTAATTTTGTGGGTATGAAATTAATATAATACCTCAATACATACTCATACAATACATACCCCAAAACATACTGAATAATGTAAACAATATTTTGAATAATGGTAAAGCAATTTTTAGTCGACCACTAAGGGTGGAGGGTGTTAAATTATCAAAAATTTGGTAGCTTAAGTTTATACAAATTTTCTAGACTACGTATTTGATAGAGAGTGGTCGGCCTAAAAAACATTTTGAATAATGTTAAAGCAATTTTTAATTGAGTCACCACTCGAGTGCTAAGGGTTAAATTATCAAGAATTTCGTAACCTATTTTGATACAAATTTTCTAGACTCCGTATTTGACAAAATGTGGTCGGCCTAACCAATATTTTGAATAATGGTAAAGCCATTTTTAGTCGGGACTCTGAGTCACCCCTCGAGTACTAAGGGTTAAATTATGAAGAATTTTGTAGCCTATATTTTTATTCAAATTTTCTAGACTCATCCGTACTTAATAGAAAGTGGTCGGCCTAAAAAATATTTTTAATAATGGTAAAGCAATTTTTAATGGTGACTCTGAGTCACCCCTCGAGTGCTAAGGGTTAAATAATCAAGAATTTCGTAGCCTGTTTTTTAAATTTTCTAGACTCCACATTTGATAGAGAGTGGTCGCTCTAAACAATTTTTGAATAATGGTAAAGCAATTTTTAATCGAGTCACCACTCAAGTGCTAAAAGTTCCATTATCAAAAATTTTGTAGCCTATAATTTTATTAAAATTTTCTATACTCCGTTCATAAAGAGTCGGCCGGATCTTTGCGGCGAAGTTAGTTTTATAGTGGCCGTAATTATGTAAATCTGCACAGTGTGTCCGAAGCGGGCAGTAACGGGGCGTTGAAAGAAGTAAAGCGACGGATTTGAATGGGCGTTTGAGGCTCATTAAGAGCCGGAGTACAAATAAAAGGGCCAGAGAAAAGATCGCGTTAACGACGTGCTCGACAATTAACCGCGACGGAAATAAGGTGGGAGACGAAGGGCGAAGGGACGGGAAGCGAAGGGAGAAGGAAGAGAGGTCTTCCTGTCGTCGGGGACCGGCCGGCCGGGGACAATTAATTAACGCCGTCTTAGCCGTTCAATTTAGGGCGCAAACGAGTTGAATCCTGGCTTACCGAGAACAGCCTGTACAAACGTCCTTCCGGCTGCAACCTGTTGCTAGGGAACGAAAGAGGTGGTAGAAGAGGAAACACGAGGACAGGGTAGGATGATAGCCACGGTGGCTGATAGGGTGGCACAGTGATGCTGCGAGCTGGCAATTAAGCCATCAACCCCTTAATGAATGAACTCCGTTCACAGACTCGCCGACCTCTGGCAACCCCATTAGCTAACTAACCCCGAGTTATTTGCATATCTGTCGGCGAGGGTGGATCGCTCAGATTCACCGAGACAATTACCAACGACTTCATGGTCAGGTGCTTAAAGGCTTAAAGCCGAGGTGTACCTTAAAGAGGTCCCGCTAGCTGATAATCCCCGCCACAGGTATTTTACCTTTTTGTCTCTCGGCTAACGAATCGGACACCTCGATATGCTTATTTTAATTAACGGCTAATGGTCAATTTGCACCGATACCACCTCGCGGTGATTTATAGTCCTCGATGCACCGTTTTGCATACGTAGGCGCTTAATATAGTCGGCGTAATTTGTTAAATATTCAATCATTTGCAGTTTGAGTGTTCAAGTTGTAAATCAAGTTGCTAGTTGCAACAAATTTTTTAACATAAATTGCAAAAATATTGATCAGTTTAATAGGCATTTGGAACGTTTTATATTCGTTGCTAAATCTAACTCAAGCATTTGCACTTCGAGTATTCAAGTTGTAAATGAAATTGCTACGTTGCTAGTTGCAACAAATTTTTTAAATTGCAATAATATTGCTCAGTTTAATAAGCATTAGGAATGTTGTATATTCGTTGCTAAATCTAACTTAATCATTTGCACTTCGAGTATTCAGATCGTAAATCAAGTTGCTACGTTGCTGGTTGCAACAAATTTTTTAAAGTACAATAATATTGCTCAGTTTAATAAGCATTAGGAATGTTGTATATTCGTTGCTAAATCTAACTTAATCATTTGCACTTCGAATATTCAGATCGTAAATCAAGTTGCTACGTTGCTGGTTGCAACAAATTTTTTAAATTGCAAAAACATTGCTCAATTTAATAAGCAGTAGGAACGATGTATATTCGTTGCTAAATGTAACTCAATCATTTGCACTTCGAGTATTCAAGTTGTAAATGAAGTTGCTACGTTGCTCGTTGCGACAAATTTTTTAACATAAATTGCAATAATATTGCTCAGTTTAATAAGCATTAGGAATGTTTTATATTCGTTGCTAAATCTAACTCAACCATTTGCACTTCGAATATTCAAGTCGTAAATAAAGTTGCTACGTTGCTAGTTGCAACAAATTTTTTAACATAAATTGTAATAATATTGCTCAGTTTAATAGGCATTAGGATTGTTGTATATTCGTTGCTAAATCTAAATCAATCATTTGCACTTCGAGTATTCAAGTTGTAAATCAAGTTGCTACGTTGCTGGTTGCAACAAATTTTTTAAATTGCAATAATATTGCTCAGTTTAATAGGCATTAGGAACGTTTTATATTTGTTGCTAAATCTAACTGAATCATTTGCATTTCGAGTATTCAAGTTGTAAATCAAGTTGCTACGTTGCTGGTTGCAACAAATTTTTTAACATAAATTGCAATAATATTGCTCAGTTAAATAGGCATTAAGAACGTTTTATATTCGTTAGTAAATCTAACACTTCGAGTATTCAAGTTGTAAATCAAGTTGCTACTTGATTGCTATTTTTTAACATAAATTGCAAAAATATTGCTCAGTTTAATAGGCATTAGAAACGTTTTATGTTCGTTGCTAAATCTAACTCAATCATTTCCACTTCGAGTATTCAAGTTGTAAATGAAGTTGCTACGTTCCTAGTTGCAACAAATTTTTTAACATAAATTGCAATAATATTGCTCAGTTTAATAGGCATTAGGAACGTTTTATATTCGTTGCTAAATCTAAAATATTGTGTACAGATATATTTGTGTGTATAATTGTAAATTAATCAAGAAAAGTCGATTCCTACACAGACGCATGCAGTCTGATCATTACAAGCGGAACGAGAACGAAATGCAAGGTAATATTTCAATGCACATGCACCGTAGTAACCCGTATTAGCGCATGGGTGGTAAACGTGATGGACTGTTTCCGGCCGGCGTTAAGAAGTATTTAATTAGTACAAGTTAACATGGTCGTCTATCGCCCTGCTCAATTTCACACACGAGCATACCCCGCATTGCCATGGAATAAAAGATTCTGTCTTGGGGCGTGAAAAACACGACGAGATAGTTCAGCTCTTTTACCACGTGGGTCGGTGTTATCTGCGAGGAAGATCTTCGGACGCAACACGAGCTAATTTTTTCTACACGGGCTCCTTCGCGAGAAACTTGTCTTCGCGTGCGCGCAATTCCCGTCATTTTTTAAATACTTTTTAATTATTGAACCGCAATTCTTTCATAATATTTCTCTGACTTGTTGAAAATATATCGTGCGAAATAAAAATTGTTGATTATAATGAATATTGCCAATAAGTTGAGACTAATACATTGATGTTCGTAAATTCTTTTAATTCATCAACTGTACATTACACATACTTATATAATGAGTATTATTCTATCCTGTGTTAATAATTAAACAACAGACTAAATTTGTTTCTCTGTAAATAGAGGTTATGTTTTATTAAATACTTATTAATTTACACTTTTTACAATTATTTACAAATTCACCTGTAAATAAAGAAACGACAATTAGAGTCTATTGTTCACTCTCCTTATCTACACTAAACTTATATTGCTAACTTATTCTATTAATTAACTATCTCTATCTTTAATTACTCTTTATGCACATGTGCTCTCTATATCCTTTTACTCTTTCTCCTCTCTCTATCTATCTCAAAAATGTCGGAACAGATCAAAGAGTGCGCTGAGCATGCGACGCGCGCTCAATTTAAATTAAAGAAAATATATTTTCTTTACGCTTATACATAAATGCGTAAATATCAATTTCAATATAAAAATTATTTCATAGGAAAATTTAATATTATCGAGAGGTTACACCTCATTGTCAATTGTAAAGTATTATACTAATATAAGCTATATGTATAAACCATACACGGTTCAGGGGATTAATAAATAAATAAATAAAATAAATTATCGAGGGTTGATACTTCGTTGAAATTTAACTGGTACAAACTCAATTAATTTTTCAAATTTTATCTCCCGTTTCCGAGTGTCGCGAAAATGCACAGAAATTTCCGGGACACCCGGTACGATAGTGTTCGAGCATGAAAACTGTCGACAGCGGAATAGCGTCGAATTAGTGAAAAGGCGAATCTCGAAGGGACGAGTGTTTGTCGTATCTGCACCATTCCGGGGGATCGCGTGCCGAGACGCACTTTGTCCACCTAACTCCCTATACCTTATCCAGTCCTTAACGCGGGAACGCTAATTCGTTGATTATCCTAATGACTGTCAGGGAACCAGCAGGAAAGAAGAAAACCACGTACCGTGACCCCTTTGCTTAATTTATTCCGAGTAGCCCCTTTGAACTCACCGACGACGGCGTTTGCATATTCTAAGGATTTCGAGCGCCCCGGGTCCCCCCTCTCTCTCTCTCTCTCTCTCTCTCTGCTCGCCGATATGATTACGCCATTCCCGTCCCGCTGATTCCCCAATTAACCAAGCATTCAATCAATATCGGGAGGGGGGGAATTAAACAACCGACAGACCCGACCGGCCGGTACACGTTACTAGCCGCCCTCTACCCTGGAAATCTTCATTGCTTATTACGGCACCGAGCCATCTAATAGTTACATGCGCGAGTCTTGATCACGATAGGGCTTCTTAATCTTTCCAGACAAATCTGACGACCTAGTTTCTCGCTTCCTCTCGCGTCTGTGCTTTTATTCCATTGCGCGGCGAGCCGAAGATATTCCCGAAGATTCAAATGTCACCCCCTCTTCCGAACCCCCTCGACAGAGAAAACGTCTAAACATTGTAAAAATTATTACAATGAGACAGAGAACAATGGCACAAAGTGATGCAAGTAAAAAGACGGCAGGAATAAGCGGTACTAAATGAAAATAATAATAAGAAGCAAAATCACTAAATTGGTAAATATTTCCTTGTGTCGATCGTAAATTGTTAATAATAAATGTATTAATGCTCTCAATATATTAAGGTACCTAAGACAGGACACCTGAATAACTTGCTTGTTTTTGGAGATAGAAGAAAATGCCTCGGATCAAACTTATTTGGTATCGAGGGACTGATGTTACTAGTTTTTTTATAGATGGAGGCGTCAAGGAGATACGAAGGTCAACTCTGTTTTTTTTTAATACAACAGTATATGTTTTTACTTACATTCTGATAGAGTGTTTCAAGACGAATACAATGACCTATTATTAAGGTCATTCAAGGTCACTCAAGGTCAACTGTAACAGAAAACTGATTACAAGGAAATATTTATCATGGATATTTGTATACGTATGCTTCCTTGCATACAAGGAAATATTTATCATGGATATATATACGTATACTTCCTTGCATACAAGGAAATATTTATCATGGATATATGTATACGTACGATTCCTTGCATACAAGGAAATATTTATCATCGATATTTGTATACGTATGCTTCCTTGCATACAAGGAAATATTTATCATAGATGGCGAAACAATCGCAACAAATGACAATTTTTTGCGTCAATGTCAAGACTGTTGAAACTGCGAAGGTTCTCAAGGATTGGTCCAACACGAAATGTTCAATTGCGAAGATAATTTGATCGAACCCGTGCGCCGAGAGCATTAATACATTTATTATCATTAAATTGGGTATCGAATATTCAGTGAATTTTGAAAAAGTGCAAGGTTCCCGATAATGCGAAGCGAACGAGCATAAATACAATTGATAAGTGAAAGTGGCGTATTAAGATGACAGTAGCGGCCGCGAAGGGGAAATATAATAAACGGTTTAGCAGCGTGAAAGAGGCTCGTACACGTCGGAGAGCCTACAGAAACAACACAACGAAAGTATGCAAAAGTTGTTCAAGAACCCTTAATTCGACTCGGGTCGTTGAGGGAACGGTATATAAATGCGAATTTAAATTATACGGGTACCGGTTGCCATCTCGATAGGGTTTCTTAATCCCCTCTGGGAAACACTAACGCCCTACTTTTACACTCCTCTATTCAGCCCCCGGCTTAATTACTTTGATCATGTGTCGGTGTCGCGAGCGGAATCGACCAATCGCGGGACAGATTTAATGCTCGGTTACAGCAGAATTTCTTAACGCGAGGCTGAAAGAAGAAGACCCTAACGTGCTCTCGAAGCAAACTCCATTTCCCGTGATAAGTACCGCCCGTTCATCCAATTAACGCCTCCGGAGCATTCTGATTACGGGCCGTCGCCGATGTTTTATTTCTTAATTTCGGTTCGTTCGCGACGACTCTTCTTGCAGACTTTTTACAATATTTTACGAATTTAATGCACGCGAAATTACAGTATACGAAATTTATATTACTTTGGTAATTATCCGATTGCTTAGGATGGAATACACATTCGATTGACCGCTTTGAAAATAATATCCCGACTAAAAAATTAATCGATTTTACAAATCTCTTAATTTTCATTATTTGTTTATGGGACTTTCACTACCTTATTTCTGGCATTTTTCTGATTAAAATGACACCAAACACGATACAGTTTCAATTGTATTTAGTGGATTAATCCACGGTGAAAGTTTCGGTCGCAAGGAAGGACAGCGCATCGGAAAGAAAGAGACGCGGACAGTCACGCGCACCGTATTTCATTCTGTCCTTCTCTATGTTCGGCTCTCCTTCAAAAAGCACTTCTGGGCACGATTCTTGTCCATGAAAAAACACGGTTGTTGGACAAGAATCAAGCGTTTACTGTATTTCGTTATATAAGCTCGAGAAACATTAGTATTTCTAGGATTAACGTTGAGAGAAAGCATGTTCTACCTTACAAAACGATATATATCCTGACGGCCTGAACTCGCCTAGCATTCGTCGCTAAACCGCATTCGCGTTTCGTTTTGCAACTGGATAATTAGCATCTGCGTATCGATTACCCGCTCGACGAGTTCGATGGGACTTCCTTATCGACGTGATAATTAAAATTCACCTCGTCGATGGAAGAAAAAGAAAGAAACGAACCCGGCAGCACTGCGGAATAATCATTAAATTGCCGATCGTTTTCTTCCTCTGTCTAACCGTAAATTACGAGATCGCAAAAATTTCATTCGTGTCGCGAACCTCGTTGTCTTTTCTTTTGCGACGGTAATAAGGGAGTGATAATAACGGGCGGGAGAGCAGCTCGGATATTAAAATCTTTCTCCTTGGCAAGCTTTGAGTGTTTCCCCAGGAGAAGGAAGTGGTGCTTCCAGCATTGTTTGCGGGGTCGACTCGAATCCTCCTAATTAGAAAATTCTCGTAGCGACCCCGTCTTCGCGAGCGCCTTCATCGCTACGCGAACCTTTTTATTATACGAAGGCGTAACAAGGGCCGAGGGTGCCTCGATAATTATTATTCAAATATTTTTCTTTTCCCTCCCCCCCCCCCTCAAGATCCGCCGCATTAATATTTACAATGGTACCCCGATAGTCATCCCTTCGCGCAAGGGGTTTACGCGACCGACCCGCCCGTGGGTTTCTTTCTATCAGAAATTTCGTTACAGCCAATTCTACAGTGACAATCTTTCAAATTACAAACAATTTTTCATGAGAAATATCGGCGCACGGGTTCGATCAGTTTTTACCAATTACTAGCAAATTTGCAAATTATTCATTTTCGACGTTTCGGTCTTCTTTTAGACCATTCTCAAGAAAAATTGCGTCTGTAAATGAATTATTCATACATTTTAAATTAATAATATTAAAAATACCAAAACTTACTTGCTGTATGTATGATGAAACAAATTTAATTTTAATAGAAAGAGGAAAAATACTTTTTCCACTTTTTCAATAAGAAAAAGTAGAAACACGTGTGAAGAATCGTTTTTTATAAATTGTAATTTTTTAATCGTTTTTTCAAGGTCACTCGTGTTGTTTACGCGTATACACGCATTTTTTGTTGCTGTATGTTGTAGCAAACATTATTGTGCATTCATCCGTGTTTAATAGCACGACCTTGAAATGACCTTGAACTCTACAATCTACGATTCTTCCATCTGATTCGTCTTATGAAACCGTTTAGATTACGTCAGAAACATTTTTTATATTTTCAGAGATAGAGGAGAAATTTAGGTGTTCTGTTTTAAACGAAACACCCTGTATTCTGATGACCTGCTAATATATTTGCAGATAAACGAATAGCAAGAGTTCATGGGCGAATAAAATGTCTAATAGTTTCAATTAAAATTAGAAAAATTATTAATAAACCTGGGGTATTTATAGGGAGTAAATGTGCAAATATTTTATTTGTATTTTTTAATCATCCATATAATATAAATCTTACTCGCAATGGCAAAGATAAACACCCATGTTGATGCAACCTTAAATAAACTAACAAAAAAAAATAAAAATACGTCAGGAATAAAGTAATAATATTCATAAATTGATTTAAATTCTGTCAGAAACGTATAAATGGCGCAGTCTAGTCGCGTGGCAATCGCCTCGCAAGATTCGATATGCAAAAGCGTCGCGAGCGCAAATTGAACTTTCCGTCCGCCGAAAAAATTCCATTCCTTGCGCGTTTGGTCCGCGTAACAAGCGAAGCGTGCCCGTTAGTTGTAACGAGCCACGGGAATCCTCTCGAGTCGCATGTAAAAAAAAAAAGAAGACGAAGACGAAGAAGAAGAAAAGAGGAAAACGCACCCCCTTTGGGTGCTTCCTAACGATGTGCTAACAAAATACGGACCGCGGATAAAGGGCTGCTCGAGAAGGAGCATAAGCAGATTGACGGGAAGGAGATCGCTGTGCGTAAAGGTGGAATAAAAAAAAAAAGTAAGGGCCGGACGGAGAAGACAAATATAAGAGGAGGAGTTAGGTTTAAGAAGCAGACAGTGGAAACCGTTTTCCACTTCTCAAGGAGCGAAGACGATATTTCCTCGCCCTTGAGAGAGAGGGGACGTTCTTCCACAACCCCTTAATTATCCAACTGACAATTATTTTTAACGACTACGCGATATCTTAACGAGACCTAATCCGCCGACGTGGCGTCTATTAAAGAACCGGCCTCCTCCGTCGAATGGTAAACGGAATGTCGCGAAAGGGTGTCTCGACCTTATCGTGTCTCTTTGTAATCCCTCGTCGAAAGCTCTCTTCAACCTTCTGCTGTGACTTCTCTCGTCAAACACCGAGTGTCAACATTTTACTTTGTCCGGTTAATTGCTGACGTCATTCGCGATCAATTTTTTTTTTTGAAATTATTTATTTAATCTAGGTCATTAGCGACCACTAGAATTTATACGATTACAGAGACGAAATCTTAATAGACATAGTTGTAAGTTTTTTTCTCTCAGAATTCTTTCTTTTTTATCGGAGCTTTTCTCGAATAAAGTCATGTTTGTTTCTCCGGCTGTAGGCGGCTATAATTATTCCGGCGCTAATCCGTTTCCTCTGTAATCCATTTCCGATTGTGTCGTTCACTTTCGTTGCTTTCCTAAATTTTCTAATTTTTTTTATTTAAGCTTTTCAGAGCTCAACTGAGATCTACAGTAAAATTAATTTCTTCATATGAATTCAATACCATCCCTCAATAATATTAAATTTTATTATGAAATTAATTTTATTTTAATTTTGTATTTCTGCTGAACTAACAAGGGAACATATTCAATTGATACACGCCGATTTTGATGAAACTTATGTGAGATATAGTTCTTCGAAAAATATTTGACAGGTATTTTTTTTTTATCGGCAACCATCCACTCTGAGGGGGTGAAAACAGCCCTCGAAGTCAGGGGTCATAACCACATTTTTTGAGATATCTGGGAAACTAGAAGTCGAAAAAATTGATTTTTTTTTAATATGTATGTTTTAATGGGAAATGTAGTCGCGCAAGAATTTTTTAACAAACTTTTTTTTTCTCCAAAAAAGTGGTTTTGACCTTTGACTTCGAGGGCTGTTTTCACCCCCTCAGAGTGAATGATTGCCGATACAAAAAAATACGTGTCAAATATTTTTCGAAGAAATATATCTCACATAAGTTTCATCAAAATCGACGTAAGAAATTAAATTGAATTTTTATTATACTGAATAATTGTATATTAAATTTTATTGAATTAAGTAATATTGAATTTATATTAAAAATTAATTTTACAGAAAAATTTAATATTATTGAGGGGTAATAACGTCCCTTCTAAGTAAGATAAAGTATACACATGTTCATACATACACAACCTACATTAAATCAAATTAAATACGTAGCTTACAGTTGTTTAAGAAATTAAAAATGAGAATAGTTGTAAGTTCATTAATAGGAAAATCAGTTAGCAATCTACTATAGTTAGTATCGATTCGGAGATAAATGGTTCTTTCCACTGGATCCTAATATCTGTGGTTATTTATTCGCTGGGAATTCATGAAACGCGATCACACGCAGAAGAACGAACCGTTGAAGCGGTCCACTACACCATGATCACATGACAGAGTCCACTCCTATCTTCAATCCCTATTACAACACAATAATTACCGCACGATAGACGACTTCCCACGTCCGGCACGCCTCGCTCATTAAATTGTCGCTTAACGATGGTTACGAGTCTACGTCCTTTATGGTTATAATCGCGTATATAGTCATAACAGTCGCGATATATTATAGTTAACATTATTTTAATAAGTATATCGATCCGTAACATCCGCATTTGAATCTTTCACGGTAAATCGCGTTCAACGGCAGGCTAGCCATAATAACGAATTATTGTTTTTAACGACCGTATAGAATTATTTTTACAAGATCGATCTTGGAAGAAATACGACGACATTTTTACATTTTCAAATATTAAATACTGGCTTTACCAAATTGCCTTCTCCGTTCATTTTTCAATTCCCGGCTATTTATATGTTACGATAATTAAGTAAAAATTGACCGGGTATAATGAATATTTTCGCTGAACACTGTAATCCCGAATCGTTAAGAGAGATTTTCTATGGCGTGAAATTCAGGGCTCCCTCGTTTTATCAGAAAACTCTTCGATCATTAATCCTGATCAGCCAAAGTGGTCAATATTTCATTAAGTACAGTGAAAAACAGTGGTAGCAAGAAACGTTTTAAAATTAAATCTCGCGCCAAGCATAAATAGAGAACGTCGCAAACGGCCTCTTTAAATTATGTAGAACATTCATCACGAGAGAAGACTGCGCAAGAAGTATCCGAAGAACCCGACGACCACCGATGTTGGTCGAGTAAACTCGAACAATTAATAATTCGATCTCCAACATTAAAATAGACCGACTAGTTGCTAATACTTAGCAAGACAGAAACGACTCGGGGCCCATCGAAGTGAAGCTACCAGGGGTAGTGGTCCGCAGTGTGAACGGAGCCTAAAATCTCGTTGGAGCAATTAATAATTCGATCTTCAACATTAAATAGACAGACTAGTTGCTAATATTTAGCAAGACAGAAACGACTCGGGGCCCATCGAAGCTACTAGGGGTAGTGGTCTGCAGTGTGAACGGAGCCTAAAATCTCGTTGGAGCAATTAATAATTCGATCTTGAACATTAAATAGAAAGACTAGTTGCTAATATTTAGCAAGACAGAAACGACGAGCACTCGGGGCCCATCGAAGCTACCAGGGCTAGTGGTCTGCAGTGTGAACGGAGCCTAAAATCTCGTTAGAGCAATTAATAATTCCATCTCCAACATTAAATAGACAGACTAGTTGCTAATATTTAGCAAGACAGAAACGACGAGCACTCGGGGCCCATCGAAGCTACCAGGGGTAGTGGTCCGCAGTGTGAACGGAGCCTAAAATCTCGTTGGAGCAATTAATAATTAGATCTTCAACATTAAATAGACAGACTAGTCGCTAATATTTAGCAAGACAGAAACGACTCGGTGCCCATCGAAGCTACTTGGGGTAGTGGTCTGCAGTGTGAACGGAGCCTAAAATCTCGAGACACGGTGCGTTTTTCGCGTCACGTCAAGGAGGGCTCGTCATTAATTCGATCGGACGATTATTACGCGAGGAAACAACGGTTCCCGGCTAAGATCGAATTTCGTGAAAGGAGGGGGTAGACGGGGGACCGGGGGGGCGAAGGTGAAATAACGAGGTGGAATCTGTGCGAACGAGTATCCGCCCCTGACTTTCGATGCTCCGGTGTTGCTCTGCATTTAAATAATTAAAGATCCGACGGGACGGATGGACACACGGACCCGTCGTATTAATGGGATAATCGAGCGTTCAACGTCGAGCGAGAAGAGTGTACCCGGGGAGTAGGGGAAAGGTTGGTGGTTGGTGACGTTGGTGGTGGTGGTGGTGGTGGTGGTGGACGGGTGATAATGATTTTATAGTCAGCTGAACTACCCGGGGGAGGAGGGTGAGAGACAATTGACTCGATAATACGGGTCTTCCTGCCTGGCACCCGTTGATACCGACGGCAAATCAAGTGCGAACACCCGACCAAGAGAAAGAGAAGAACCGAGGGACAAGGATAAATGTTCCGTTCGCTAATGACCCCGGTGCCTCTTTAGGGACTGCTTCTCGACTTAGGCTACCGGTCGAAGACCTTTCCTATATACCTCTTCGTTACAGGTCGAGGAATCAGGTACCTGACAGCAAACTCCACCTTCTGGCTTCTGCAACACCCTCTTGTTATGCAGACTCAATACGGATCCAGCTTTACGTGGATCACTCGCCTGATCGCCCGGAGAAACGTTCCCGGCCGCTATGCTGATCGCAGCGAGTTCGATCATGTTGCTCTCTCTCTCTCTCTCTCAATTCTTTGACAAGAATAATTTGCAAAAAGGACACCAATAAAAGTTTTACTAGAAGATCTCTTCAGAGGATACGACACAGCCTCGGAAAGCAATTCCTCAAGATAACACGTATCTAACCTAAAAAGAATTGATTAGTTCAATATTCCATTAGAGAAGAAATAAAATAATTTTCATTGTCAGAAAAGAAATAATTATATGGAATTATTTTTCTAACTGGATCAAAGAATCCTCGAATAAAAAATTTTAGAAAACGTAGGAACATATCTAACCTAAAAAGAATTGATTATTTCAATATTCTATTAGAGAAGAAATAAAATAATTTTCATTATCGGAAAAGTAATGATTATATGGAATACAAAATGAATTTAATGATTTCGGCGCAAGGTTCGATCATTCAAAAACAACCAGCAAATGTGCAACTAATAAAGCATGCTTCTCAACGTTTCGATCACAATGTTGATCATTTTCAGAGACATATTTTGCGTCTGAAAAATAAATTTTTATATAATATATGTAAACATAATTAGAAAGAACATTGCGACACAGCCGTGCAAATCCAAACGGAAAAAAGAAAAGAAAATATAACACATACTTGCTGTGAACACAATAACCACATCGAAGAAAATATTAGAGTTACGCAAAAATGGACTTTATTCCATGGTGGCAGATATGTAACTGAAGCAAGTGCCAGCTGAACTTGTCGATATCGATCGATGGTGATTCGAAATCATATTAGGCGGCAAATTTGAATAGCGTAACTGAACAGTCTATTTTAATAGAGACAAAATGCGAACACACTGTGAAAAAATTGTGAGAAAAGACAACATAATTTTCGCAGACAAGCAAACAATATCTGCATTCATGGAAAATTGTACCATAATTTCATAAGAAATAAGAATCAAGGTTGATATACATAAAGTGAAGAATAAAAAGGAAACAGTCAATCCCAAGGTAGAATCCAAAAAAGAAATTATTATATTGGAAATATAATCAACATTGTGATCGAAACGTTGGAAAGCATGCTTTATTAGTTGCACATTTGCTGGTTGTTTTTGAATGATCGAACCTTGCGCCGAAATCATTAAATTCATCTTGTATTATATTTTCGATCGAGAAAAATTCACGTTATTATATGGAATTATTTTTCTAACTGGATCAAAGAATCCTCGAATAAAGAATACTTGATACATTTTTTTAGAAAATGTAGGAACATATCTAACCTAGAAAGAATTGATTATTTCAATATTCCATTAGAGAAGAAATAAAATAATTTTCATTATCGGAAAAGAAATGATTATATGGAATTATTTTTCTAAGTAGATCAAAGAATCCTCCAATAAAAAATACTTGATAAATTTTTTTAGAAAACGTAGGAACGTATACAAAAAATCGTATTAATAATTTAGGAAAGTAGTTTGGAAATATTAGTCGCCCGACCTTAAAGCTTGTTTTCTAATTTTTAATTTCTTAAAAAACTGTAAGCTACGTATTTAATTTGATTTAATGTAGATTGTATATACTGTACTTTATCTTACGTTAGTGCAGCAGATATAGATCTCAGTTGAGATCCGAAATGCTTAAATAAAAAAAAAAAATTTAGGAAAGCAACGAAAGTGAACGACACAATCGAAAATGGATTACAGAGGAAACGGATTAGCGGCGGAATAATTTGAGCCGCCTACAGCCGAAGAAACGGACATGATTTTATTCGAGAAAAGCTCCGATAAAAAAGAAAGAATTCGGAGAGAAAGGGACCTGTCTGCCTTCTCATGCGGCGAACGCAAAAATAGCCTCGAGACATGTCAATAATTAATTAACAGAATTTATCGATACGCCACCGCCGTTATCTTGTCCGATACGCGTACGAAACGATTTTGTGGCCGGGCAGGGAGATAAGCCGTCGTCAATTCACTCGGCTGCCTCGTTCTCGTACAAATTACGACTTCCTCGTGATCCTCGACATCCAACATTTCCTGAGGGAGGTGCAGAGAGCCCTTACAACGAATGTCGTTCCCCGTATCGACGTCAAATGGGTGGGCAGGTGACTCGGAATGGTCCAACCCAAAATTGGGACCTCGAATATGAATGTCGGCCATTTAGTAGCATAAATAAGTATTCCCGAATTTATTCCTAGCCTCCTGAACCAGGTATTCCCTCTTTCAATATAAAAACGAACTTTATTTATTCAGATTGTCGCGAGCTGGCGATCATCTTCTATATCAAGCTGCTTTAATCGAATTACCTCTCGTCACACTTTTTACTTTCTTCATTATTAATTAATTATATTAGTCCAGGATGTTCGGATCGAAATATTTTTTCAACTTACAATTTTTGTCGCTGTCCGTAAACTTTACGATAAAAAATTCATGTTAGCCTGATGCGACTTGAAGTAGTATGTCCAAACACTTTCGAAATAAATATCTGAAACTAGGACAAAGTTTTTGTTTTACGTTCGGAATCTAACCCTGGAGAAATATTTTTAAAAGGTTTTCTTGAGGTATGTGGTTGCTTAGTTGGCGAAAAAGAGAGTTTTCGAAGATCTTTAGTTTCAGTTAGTTCGCTAATTTTAAACTTTTAAAACAACAGTATAATATTTTAAGCATTACTATTACAAAATTACTGCTTGGTCATTTCTGAAAGCACATGTATTTTAAAACAATATTTTCTTAACTCAATCGTTTTAGTGATGAATGAAATCAACAGAATTAATTAAAAACGGGGGACTGCAGAAATTAAACTTTGCTATTTTAAAATAATATTTTCTTAACTTATATATATTTTAGTTATAAATGAAATCACCAGTTAAAAATGAATTAAAAATGGGGGACTGCAGAAATTAAACTTTGCTATTTTGAAACAATATTTTCTTAACACATTAGTTTTAGTGATAACTGAAATCACCAGTTGATAATGAATTAAACACGGGGGACTACAGAAATTAAACTTTGTTATTTTGAAACAATATTTTCTTAACTCATTCATTTTATTGATAAACGAAATCACCAGCAGGGGGACTGCAGAAATTAAACTTTGCTATTTTAAAACAATATTTTCTTAACTCTATTGATAAATAAAATCACCAGTTAATAATGAATTAAAATCGGGGGACCGCAGGAATTAAACTTTGCAATTTTAAAACAATATTTTCTTAACTCATTCATTTTAGTGATAAATAAAATCACCAGTTGATAATGCATTAAAAACGGCGGACTGCAGAAATTAAACTTTGTTACTTTGAGACAATATTTTCTTAACTCATTTTGCTATTTTAAAATAATGTTTTCTTATCTTATATATTTTAGTTATAAATAAAATCACCAGTTAAAAATGGGGGATTGCAGAAATTAAACTTTGCAATTTCAAAACAATATTTCCTCAACTCTATTGATAAATAAAATCACCAGTCGATACTGAATTAAAAACGGGGGACCGCAAAAATTAAACTTTGCAATTTCAAAACAATATTTCCTGAACCCATTCATTTTATTGCTAAATCAAAATCACCAGAATGAATTAAAAACGGGGCACCGCAGAAATTAAACTTTATCGAGAACACACGCTCGCAGAATGCGAACGCGCGGCCGGAATGAATTTGCAATTGATCGCGCGTCGCAGCCAGGTTTTATTGAAACTTCCGCGGGGCCTGAAAAATCGCATTTATACGTTCGGGGCACGGGGCGATCGTGGACGCGAACGGCCGATTTTTTTCTTATAAGATACCACTGGACGAGGCCGACTATTGCCATCCCCAATCATGACCGAACCGTTTCTAACGAAGTGCCATTCGCTGATCCAGAGATACGCACGGCGAAGGAAGAGGAGAGAGAGCGCGCGAAAGAAAAGAGATAAACAGCCCGTAGGAACGAGCAAAGAGCCATTGATCCTGGTGGTGGGACACGGTTGAAACCGTGTCCGGGCAGCAGTTCGAGGACTCGGACATCGGTCCCTTGACGTCTCAAGCGGGAGGGTCCCGCGTCGGGCCGAGATAACGAAATTAGCCCGGTCGCTAATTTATTTCCTAATTCTCGCGGGAGCGGAGGTGTGAAACAGCCGTTCTGGACCGTGGTATCCACGATAACGGGCCTTCGGGATGCGGTATAAAAAGGAGGTGGAAAGGGTTCTCCTCCACGTAGAGGATCGGCGTGGAAAGGGGGGGGGGGGTTGTGGAACCCGGGAACGGGACGGAAACAGGGGGCCCCGTTTGGATAGAGAAAGAAGGAGGGAAAAGTGGAAGAGAGTGAAGAGAAGATAATACGAAGCCAGGAATGCACGCCCACGTTCGCAACGTGTTTTCCTACGTCGGTGTGTGCGCGCGATGGTCACCACGTGAGAAAGCGCCTAGCTAGCTGCACACGGAATGCACAGTTGTTGCATACTTCGCGTACCATAGTTAGAGATGCGCGGATGCATCGATCCTCTGACCGTGGCATTGATTTCTCGCCGATCGACCGCTTCGAGATCTCGCCATTCTCCACACACGGGATTACACGAAAATCGACCGGGCCGATCTCTCGACATCCACTATTTTACTGGTCGAATATAAATCGGAATTTTTATTGAGGGTGAAATTTTTCTAAATGTCCCGGATTATCTATTGTTAGACAAAATATACGAATTATTGAAATTAGAACATATTTGCAACATGAAGAATATATTGAAATTAATTTTAAGAATTATAATATTGAAAACTATTTCATAGGAAATATGATACAACCCAATATGATAAATCCAAAGTGTCATTATAGTAAAACACCGCTGATAAAAATCAAATCAAATTCAGTAGATCGGAATTTTTATTTCAGCTGAACTTTTTCTAAATATTGTCCCGAATTACCTATTGTTAGGCAGCATATACAAAGAAGAAATTTTTATCGAAATTAATTTTACGAATTATAATATTGAAAACTATTTCATAGGAAATATGTTACAACCCAATATGGTAATTCCAAAGTGCCATGTAAAACCCCGCTGATAAAAATCAAATCAAATTCAGTAAATCGGAATTTCTATTTCGGCAGAACTTTTTCTAAATATTGTCCCAAATTATCCATTGTTAGGCAACATATACGAATAATTAAAATTAGAACATATTTATATTTGCAACATAAAGAAAATATTGAAATTAATTTTAAGAATTATAATATTGAAAACTATTTCATAGGAAATGTGTTACATCCCAATATGATAAAAGCTCGCTGATAAAAATCAAATCAATTCAGTAAATAGGAATTTTTATTTCGGCAGAACTTCTTAAAAATGTTGTCCCGGATTATCTATTGTTAGGCAACATATATGAATAATTAAAATTAGAACATATTTGCAACATGAAGAAAATATTGAAATTAATTTTAAGAATTATAATATTGAAAACTATTTCAAAGAGAAAATATGTTACAACCCAATATGGCAATTCCAAAGTGCCATAATAGTAAAACCCCGCTGATAAAAATCAAATCAAATTCAGTAAATCGGAATTTTTATTTCGCCAGAACTTTTTCAAAATATGATCGCGAATTACCTATTGTTAGGTAACATATACAAAGAAGAAATTTTTATTGAAATCAATTATAAGAATTATAATATTGAAAACTATTTCATAGAGAAAATATGTTACAACCCAATATGATATTTCCAAAGTGCCATAATAGTAAAACCCCGCTGATAAAAATCAAATCCAGAATGGAATCGAATAAAAAATATGCAAAATCAATTTCTAGTACATTACTCTAATTGAAGATCTATCAACCGTTTCTATTCCACGTGGAATGCTTCGAATAATTGCTCGAGAGAGCTCTCTGGATGCCCTGCAAATTCTACATTGATTCATAAAATACCGTCATCGAACAGTCGTTTAGGATTCCCATCTGAGATTCAACGTAATCGGCCCGTCCGCGATTCGATTAGACGCCGCTGCTGGCTCGATTCAAGCAAAGCAGAGAATCAATTTGACAAAGTTCGCCGTGTCGTTACGCCCTTCCAGGACATCCATTAAAATTCCTGAAGGCGCTAACGACATTCCCGATTATTTTGTTCGACGCCCTTCGAATGCGAGTTTATAGCTGTCAGGATATACAGACATATACCTACTTACCAGCGGAGCCCACGGTATTGCGTCTGACACGGAAACTCGCTCGTAAATTCCCGCCGAACAAATTTCCAGCATGTGTCGCGGCTATCTTAGGCCCAGTGCTTCTCAACCCTGAAGAGCTGGGTGATCTGGTTGACTTCGAACTTGTTAACGACACCGTGCACACCTTCAGTTAATTCTACGAAATTTAACCCAACCACCGTCAAGTCTCGACTTAATTTTCTATCTAAATATCAAAAATTCCTTGTCGTTTGGTAAGTGAAATTTAATTAGTATTTATATTTTCGGGGAAGAGGACAGTGTTCGAATTGTTAGACAGTTTTACGCGATGTTGACGATGTTAACACTAGATTGCCCAAGGAAGTCATTTTGACTGCTTTTTAATTTCAATTAGAAAAATAATTATGTATCTAATGACACAATTTCTTAGAATTTTCTGACTTTTCGTACAACATATAAATGCGTTTATTAATAATTGTAGTTACCTCCCCTCTCCTTCATTTCCGGTATATACAGGGTCATCCGTTTTTAAACGGCCAAACGGTTCACCCCTAACACTTTTTTTGATTCGGTCTTGATTTTTAGATAATTGCAAAAACCCGTCATTTTTTGCGTTCACTTAAGATCAAATATATTAGGACTGCAATTATGTATCTTGATGATTTTTCCTTTGTTTGGTTTAAAATAAATAGGGGCATCTTTTTTATTCAGTCAACTTTTTTGTATGACCTTCGGATCTTGGTTTTTTTGACATGGGGCACGTTTGACGTTTGACCGTTTAAAAACGGATCACCCTGTATATGTGTGTTATACCTATATTGCCGAAAAGCAGTCATTTTGACTGCTTGGGAAATTTTAAATAATCAAATGACTCATTATCGAATTGAGTAAATTTCTTATATGACCAGTTCGGCTCTGTATTGAAATAACAGTTTTCATTTTTTTTTCGATTACCGTCACAACAACGAAACAAATAATGTATGTGAAAAATGTCAAAAGTATGTTTGCGGAAGATGTACACACGAAAAGATTTCCACTTTCGTTTGCATAAAATGTACAAATAATAAAAAATATAAAAAAAATTAATTTTAAACAAACTCCTTTACACATTAGTTATTCTTTCATAATGCAGTCATTTTGACTGCTTTTGGGCAATACAGGTACTAAGTTTCAGGCTTTCTAGTGTTAAAGAAATCGATGAATTAGTATACGACGGTGTGTAGGAATGATAATGAGAACCGCTGGGACTTGGGAGCGGCCGGCAATCAGAATCTCGTACGTAGTCACACATTTAAACAAAAACACACATCGAGGTGGTACCGAAGCACTACTATCTCAATCCGTACGCAAATGAGCTCCTCTGCCCTCTAAGAAGACGAGGCAAGAGCGATGCCCGTGTAAAAGTGCTTCCATGGATGTGCAAGTGCGTGCCGCGCTACGTGTGTTCTTACGTGCATAAATTGAACACACGTGCGCGCCGATATACGCTTGCGCGCGCGCGCGCGCGTACACAATGCCCATAAACGCGACGATGTTGATCTCGTGTACTGTTGTACGTAGAGAGAGGCGTGGAACAGTAGGAGAGATTGGGCAGAAGGGAGGGCAAATCAAAGCCACTCAAAGAAATAACCAGTGCTCATTAAGAGTAATAACCCTCTGTTCGGTCGGGGCCCGATTGTTTCAAGGGTGTCACACGGATCGGGCAGCTGCGATACTGCGCATTACTTAACCGGTCTTCCTTATTATATTATTTGATTCGGGGTTGCATCGGGGGTCCAACGGTGACCTTGCAGAAGAACCCTATTAACAAGACAATCCTACAGAACGTCAAGTGATCCTTACTTCCTTTCGGACGGCGGCGGCGGCTAGACGCGAACTACACGCGCGAACGTTTCGTGTGAAGTTTTGCTCTTTCTTTAACTGGTTCACTGTTACACCCACGCACGCTGAGTTGATACATGCGTTGATTCCGGTGCTGGGTACAATTCGAATGAACAGTATCGGAAATAGTAATTACAATAGTTTTATTCGAATAAAGTAGTATTTTAGCATTTATTTTATTTCTTAGTTCTACATAGGATAATAGTTGACAATATCTATTTATTACACATGTATAGAAGTTATTATATTGAAGTAATATTTGCTGTGCGATCTTTTAGAAATAATAGTTTTCATTAAATTCCGAGGCTTTCATTCATAAATTAATCTGAGGTCTCATTGTCAGTGCTTGGTACAGTTCAAATAAAAGTAATTACAATAGTTTTATTCAAATAAAGTAGTATTTCGGCATTTATTTTATTTCTTAGTTCTACATAGAACAATAGTTGACAATATCTATTTATTTCACAATGTATAGAAGCTATTAATTGAAGTAATATTTGCTGTGCGATGTTTTAGAAATAATTATTTGAAATTAGGATCTATTAGGAATAAATATTTGAAATTAGGATCTATTAGGAATAAATATTTGAAATAATATTGTGTTAAGGATATATGAAAATTAATTATTTCAATAGTCATCTGAAATATTAATTTTTTTTATGTATATATAAATATATAAATGATTTCTGAGAAATAGTTCTGTTGTGGATTTTAACCACTTACTTACTCTACCCAATTAATTTAAAAAAATAATTACTATTTTAAATTACACTCGATTAAATTTACTATAAGAATTTTTATAATGTATAAGCATAGTTATGAATGTCTAGATATATTCATAGCTTATTTCGGTGAAAGGTAGTGCTGAAGTTTCGTTCCACTAATAATGGCAGAAATATTTATTTCAAGTAACTATGTTAAGTTCGTGTCGAGAAACACGTAATTGAAATACGTATTTCATATACTTGGGAGATTAAATAAATATTTCAAATAGTATTTTCACTAAAAATAAATAGATATTTCAAATTATTCAAAATAACTGTAGTCTTGGAAATAATCTCTGAAAATATTTTTTATTTCAAATACTATTTTACCCAGCCCTGGTTGATTCAGACTTGAACATTTATTTTTGCTGTGACATAAATGAACATTCGAAAGTAATCGCATTAATTCGGTAAAATTGTGATAACATAATTATTGTAGAAATATCCGACTTCGAAAAAAATGTTTCAGCAAAAATACGTTTTTCTTTTAAAAAAACCAATAAGGAAAATCAGTTTCGCCAGAGTAAAAAGAAGCTTTGGTTTTACGGATCAACTAACGACAACAATATCTCGCCGATCTAGTGTAGAATTTCAGTTATTTTATGAGAAGCATCGCTCGGTTCAGATTTCGCGCCATTTATACTAGCCGTATATAGATTATAACTCACCCGATTATAGCAACTAACAATCGGTTTCGCGCGTCACGGTTGAAATAGTCCGAGACCTTATAATGAATTTACTACATTCTTCGCGAAACGCTACGACCTATAAAAGATCGGAAGAGCTAGCGGAGCTATAGTGTAACCAACGCTGGTCTGCTCCATTCATACGGCAACATTTTTCTCCTATCCTTATTACGTCGCTTTACGTTCTGCATGAAGACGAAAAAAAAAGAAAAAAAATTTTTTTAAAAAACGATTCCGTCCATCCCAAGACATAAAAACACGGATTATTTGCTCTTATGATCGTGGCAAACCATAATCCAGACGAGGTACCAGAAAAGAAGCGTTAGTCAAACAGAGCGTTACACGAGTGTCAGGGGTTCTCATTCCCATGGAGACTAGCAGAAAAAAAGAATTAGTTGACAATTTCCGTTTCACCAAAAACCGTCGACAATTATTAATTTCATTATTGGTACTGTCATAGAGAGCTCCATGAGATTTCATCTTAGAGGGGGACGAGTTGAACAAAATGACCTATTTTAGATTGTTTTAAACATAAATTTATTTATAGAATAAAATCTAGTTTTCTTTTCTTTTTACATAGCTCTTCAATCACTTCGGTTATAGTTACATGAATGTCTCTGTGTATGTATAACAAAGCCAACCCGTTCAGTCGTGGTTGTGTCATTGTGGATCTTAAATATGTTTTCAAAATTCTTAATGTAGAAAATGATCTTTCACTGACGCACGTCGTTACCGGAAGCGTTGCAAATATTTTTAATAAATTATAAATATTAGGATATATCGTTTGATCACATTTCAAAATCGCATCAATGGCATTTTTGCATGGAGACCATGGACACTAATACTGACACGTACACAGCCACAGACGCACAACAATAGGCAGAATTCAGTGTTCTAGTATCGGCAGTTTTTGCAAATACGTCGGAATCTAAGTGAGTGTATGCCTTATTTGTATAGAGAAAAGTTGTTCAAAATGTTTAGTTTTAGAAGTAACTATTCTACGGTTTAGCTAATTTTCCAGTGTTTCGTTTCCTTTTTCTTGGTGGAGGGGGGAGACTTGAGAGGAAACAACGATGATAATATTCTATGCAACTGTACGCCGCTCTCGATCGTGCTGATCACGACCCACGAAGCTCGATAATTACAGACGAGTGTCCAGCGAATGAACACGGGTATCATTAACACTTCCTGCCTCGTAACGACTCCTCGTCCGATACACGATATACGCTGTAACCCATGCGCGTCACTGCGTAAACCTGTCAACCTGCTTAATTGACATCGAACGCCGAGCCGCGTACCGTTAACAAGCATTTAATCGAACCTCTCACGAACTATTCCCCGAAAACTGCCCGTTCCGTGGAATCGGTTATAAAACCGTGTGTGCTATATGTATTCTTTTACGTGCGAACCGGGCCGCCGATACGAGTAATCGAATTAAAATTAACCAACAATCTGTTCGGCTGAAAATGATATTGAATTCTTCTTCTCTCGTTTGTAGTCAGTTGTTCAATTTTAATGCCCGTCGCCCCGCGGCCAGGTTGATAGCGACCAATTTACCTGTCTCGACGAGGCAAGAACGAGTTCTATATAAAGTCCCCGGACGATTACATCCGTGACGTTATTATGACAAAATTGACAGAAATCAATTTTAGGATGCGTTCTGATTTTCTACGATTTTCCTGGTTATCTTCATTCTAGGAAGACAAGCTGTGATCAGTAGACAGAGGATTTTATGCATTAGACGAATTTAAAAATACTTTTATTTTCGACACGTTAAACATATTAAGGAAGAAAACAAATTTCTATTTCACTTCAGACAATTTTTATTTTGCACGAAGATCCGCTGTCTAGTGATTAGCAATAGTAATAAAACGGGCGGTGAAGATTGTTTTTAAAACGTTTGAGCAAAAATAATCGAGAGTATGTGAATGTTTGATTGCTCGGTAAATATTCTTTTTTATTTACACTTTTAATACTAGTCAGCTTATTATGCATTTATGACGAAAATTAGTAGGTGTAGAAGAATTTAAAAATACTTTTTTTATTTTCAACCTATTGAACATATTAAGGAAGAAAACAAATTTCTATTTCACTCCAGACAATTTTTATTTTGCACGAAGATCCGCTGTCTAGTGATTAGCAATAGTAATAAAACGGGCGGTGAAGATTGTTTTTAAAACGTTTGAGCAAAAATAATCGAGAGTATGTGAATGTTTGATTGCTCGGTAAATATTCTTTTTTATTTACACTTTTAATACTAGTCAGCTTATTACGCATTTATGACGAAAATTAGTAGGTGTAGAAGAATTTAAAAATACTTTTTTTATTTTCAACCTATTGAACATATTAAGGAAGAAAACAAATTTCTATTTCACTCCAGACAATTTTTATTTTGCACGAAGATCCGCTGTCTAGTGATTAGCAATAGTAATAAAACGGGCGGTGAAGATTGTTTTTAAAACGTTTGAGCAAAAATAATCGAGAGTATGTGAATGTTTGATTGCTCGGTAAATATTCTTTTTTATTTACACTTTTAATACTAGTCAGCTTATTATGCATTTATGACGAAAATTAGTAGGTGTAGAAGAATTTAAAAATACTTTTTTTATTTTCAACCTATTGAACATATTAAGGAAGAAAACAAATTTCTATTTCACTCCAGACAATTTTTATTTTGCACGAAGATTCGCTGTCTAGTGATTAGCAATAGTAATAAAACTGAAGATGAAGCTTCTTTCTTAGAATTAATTTCTCTTTGAATCATATTCGAGAATTAAGGTAAACTTGAAATCTTGTATATTAGGGAAGAATTCACTGCGCCGGTAAGGAAGCTTCCTGCAAAGTCACATACAGAACACTAAACCAAGTAGAATAACGTGTAACAGGTGCCGAAACGTTTGTGGCGATATTGCTGCCAGGGACGTTCTTGTCATCTCACCACAATACTTGAATACAGAAGCATACTAAAAAATTTCTCAAGAAAATATATACATCTGTAACTTCAAGAATCGTAAAAGAAAAAACCGGAAACCAGTTATGTTGACTGGCTCGGTAGTTCTTGTGTTAATATACTAATGTATAGCTTTATAACCCCCTATGGGGAGTTATCCATTTAAGCTCTCAATTTTAAAAAAAAACGTGCTCAAAATAGAGCCCTGTAATTTTTCCTAAGCTAAAACATTTTAATCGCTCCTAGGTAGGTTTACTGTTTAAAAAAAAAAACCACAATACTCGCGCAAATTCGATTATCGCTAACCAGATCGATCCTTTCGTTTGGTTTCAGTAGCGGCTCCAGGTTTAAGCAGCGTGATGCACGGTAATGGTCTGATGTCGTTGCACGTGGAGGGTGGCACGCAGGTCCAGGTGCCTAGGTCGTTGATGCAGGCGTTCCTGCAGCAGGACCCGAATCATCCCGGGCTGGAAACGGTTCGATTGCCGACGCCTCCGTGCGGTTCCGACGAGAACGATCCGCCGCAGCACTGTCGCGAGACGGAGACCGAGTTGTGTCTGGTGTGTCGTCGATGCGGCCGAGCCTATCCGCAAGAGTCGACGTTGCTGACGCACCAGCGTTCCTGTTATCTAGGGAACCAGCAGCGTCGCGGCGCTTTGCGTCTGGTGCAATCCCGCTACAGCTGTTCATTGTGCGACGGTAACACACCGACCAGGACCTACGCGACCTTGGGCGAATGGCGTCGTCACTCCGAGACGTTGCAGCATCGTGCTCGGCTGGATGCGAACCAGGAACGACAACAACAACAACAACAACAACAGTTCGGCGCACAATGCGGCGAAGAGGTGCATCCGCTCACGGACGAAATGGAGGACGTTGTCAATCAGATCACCTTGCTGGCTGCTCGCGCGGCCGCCGAGAGCACCACCGGCCAATCTCAGGGTAACGACAGAGCGAACCCGGACAACAACAACGCTCCCGACGCGAAGAGACAGAAACTGGTGCAGGAGGTGGCCGCTCTAGCGCGTTAAAAAAAAATAAGTGCGCGCGCGCGCGGTCAAACAGAGGTGAACATAATAAACACGCGGAGGTCGAGGGAGGTTGCGGAGGATATGGGATATGCGTATATATATATGTGTGTGTGTGTGATAGGTCCTCGAAGTAGCCTAAAACCCGGGTACCACGCGAACTATTTTCGCGAACCGAGCGTGATGGGCGGAGAAAGAAACGTGCTGAACGGAGGAGACGGAAAAGTGTGTTCGATGGGTGCTCTGTGAGGGATTTAATTAAACTCGATAACGAAAACAACGTTCCTAACTGACTAGATAAAGAAAAAAAAAAAAAAAAAACGGGGAGAGAGGGTTCCGAACCCCTAGGCATGAGAGATATATTGTCGGCGAGAGAGGGCTTTTAAAACTTCCGGGGAATTCTCCGGGTACTCGTGCGTAGGACGGTGGACCAAAAAAATAACAAAACGGAGAATTTTTTGCTCGAAAAGAGAGAGAGAAGAAATACGCATGAAGGGCGAGAGAACCCCCTCTTGTTTCCGGGTGCTTTTATTTTCCGTATTTTTGCGCACTGCCACTGTCGCGCACCGCCACATCACGGTTGTATTTCGATTTTCATTTGTTTGTCTTATTCTTGACGACTGTAATAAAAAGCGTGCCACCGAAGCAGCGCGTACACCAAAGTTCCTTCGATTGTGAGAAATGAAGAGAAATTGAGAAAATAAACGAAACAAATGAAAGACGGTTTTACGATTAAGACGGGGGACGCACGGAACCGGGAGAGCTTTCCTTTTTTGGGGGCGGATATCGTCGTCGATCGAACGAAAACCGAGAGAGATGCTTAAGATATATAATATAAAGAAGAAGAGAAGAAAAAAAAAAATGAAATGAAAATTGTATCCGTGAAAGTAACGCAGTTCCGCTCGCTCCGCTAAGCTGGTGGAACGAAAGAGACTCGAGAGTGAGAAACCGCGAAAAAATTTTCGAAACTGAGAGAGCTCGAAACCGCGTGTTCGAGAGAGAGACGTAATGGGGGGGGCGTAATAATTACGACGCGACGGTAGAGAGGTAGACGGGGATCCCTATGACGGCGACGCCAGGTTATTTGGACGCGTCGGGGTGGGCTGACTTAAACGTTCCTATGTAAAGTAATAATAAAAGTTTAATGCAAAAAAGAGTTACTAAGAAAGAGGCAGACGTTAAGGGGCGAGGTAGGGTAGATGGCACTGCATTCGCGAAGAGTGAAGAAAAAAAAAATGACGAAGAAAATAAAGTGCCGCGATTATTACGAATACGTACATACATATTCATCTAAATCTTCACTCTCTATCTCTCTCTTTCTTTTTTTACGTGCGTGTGTATGTGTGGTTTACGCTGAGAGAATAAAAATAATATTCAACAACAACAACAACAACAACAACAACAACAACAACAAAAAAAGAAAAGAGAACAACGTCGATGCGAGAGAGGTGAATATATAGTATCGTTGACGACGATGACCACAGAGAAACGCCTTTGCTAAACAAACTGACACGGGAAACGATGATGGGAGAAATTGAAAAGATCGACACGCCTAACCGCGTTCCTTTTCACTCGAAATGACGGAAGGAATGATGTTGAAGAGCGACGCGACCGGCGATGCCCGGTTATAATGATCTAAGCGACCCGTGAAAATCGCCGGCTGAAGAGAGAACTTCGATAGATCGTCCGCATGCACACCTTTCACACAAACATACAGAGTCGCGGCGTGTTCATTCGACAGATACACAAACACACACACACACACACACACGAACAGAGACACACGCGTGCTCGTACACACTCGGGCACATATACGTGCGTAAACAATATTCGAATTTACATACACACGGAGTCGCGGCGTGTTCATTCGACAGATACAAACATACACATACACGAACAGAGAAACACACACGCGTGCTTGTACACACTCGTACACACACACAGGGCACGTGTACGTGCGTAAACAATATTCGAATTTACATAGAGGCACACAGAGGCACGGAGATACATATACACGTAAGTACATACGTATACACGTACATACATATACACATACATACAGAGGGCACGGTAACCCCCTAGGCTGGGTGGGGTTTTAAGTATGACGTTTCGCTAGCGACTTAGCGAATTTTAAATGTTACTTCCTCTCTGTCTCTCTCTCTCACTCACTCACTCACTCACTCTCTCTCTCTCTCTCTCCTCTTTGTTTCTTTTCTGGCGGAGAAACGACACAACACTCGAAACAGCGTTCGAAAGAACATAATCGATAAAAAAAACACGAGAAACAATACGGACGGAAAACGCGACAATGGCGTCGGCGTGATATACATACGTCCCCCGGCGCGCCCGACCCCCGCGTTTCACGAAACAAGCAAGACCCAGCAACATGGTTCCTATATTTAATAAATTATATTTAATAACGCTAATGAAAAAAAAAAAATGATTAATAATTAATATTAACGATAATAATAAACATAGTAATAATAACGATAGTAATAAAGAATCATAGTTATAGCTATCAAATTAGCTGTAATAATCGTGCTAGGTGAGCCGATCGATTATTATATCGATCGGTCGAGTATATCTCTAAACGAAGACAACGCGATCGGGGCCTCGCACTGCTGAGAGAGAGAGAAACGATGATTTTGGCAATTCGGTGATCGCGACTCGGATTTTCTTGGCGCTCGTTTTTTTCGTCTTTTCTCTTTCTGCCCCCCCCCCCCAACCCCCTCCCCACCCCCGGAAACCGATCGTCGCGTGGGCCGATCGATGGATGTCGGAGCACACACGGACTGTTTTACCGGTAGAGAGAAAAAAGAAAAAATAAAAAGACGTGTGTATGGGTGCGGATGACGGCTTTAGAGAAGGACAAAAGGTAAGCACACCATAATCGCGACACTAACCGGGATTTAATTTCGAATACCGAGACGTCTCGAACAGCGCTGGGGATCGCGAGGGATGGAAAGGGTTTTGTAAAGATCAGCTCTCGGGAACGACGATGAATTCACTATTAGATTGTAAGTTACGGTTAATTACAGCTAAACTATAGTGTTTAAGGGGGGAGACGAATGACATCGGTATGGACTACGCACACTGACACACACGTGCATCGGTATATATGTATATATATATATATATATACACTTATATATTATTTATACGTGTATATGTACGTGTATGTGTTTGTGTGTACGAAAAAATAAATATATATATATATATATATATATGTATACATACGTATATATATAAAAATAATTTGAATAAATGAAATATATATATATATTTAAGTAGATAAATATATATGTGTGTGCGATATATATTGTATGTGTGTGCGCGTATACATATGCACAATATATGTCTCATATATACACATATATAATGTTGTAACGCTCTAGAATCCTCGCGGGTATTAATCCGGACACGGTGACGCGTGTACGCACGCGTACGTACGTACGTGTTTCTCGCGTTTTGAAAATTATTATGACGATCCGCGCTGTTCTCGACGGAAGGAAAAGGGCAATCACGGGGATAGATCAGTATGTCGGAGGAGAGCGATGACTATAGTGTCGTCGTCGTCGTCGTCGTCGTCGTCGCCGTCGTCGTCGACGAAAAAGAATGGTTTCGAGCGATCGCAAAAAAAAAAAGGAACTCGCCGTCTGACCGATACGATACGAATCGTGACGACGATACAGAGAGAGAGAGAGCAAAGGCGTACAGAAGAACGAGACAACCAAAAAAATAGACGAATTCAGTTTGAGAAAGTATAAATCAGGAAGAGAGAGGGTACGGGGGGTGGAGGAGGGAGTGTGAAGCGGATGGAGAATGAATAAAAAATTATGTTATAAGTGGTCGTCGGGGCGTGCGAAGCGCGATGCAACAATTATTTCTAAGGTACTAACCAAAAATCGAGGTTCCTGTCTGTAAAAGATGCTTTTTCTAATGTAACGTTGATAACGGCACTTATTAATATTATATTTGAATTATTATTATTATTATTATTATTATCGATTATTTTTTATCATAGATTAACGACATTATATTTACATATATGTGGTCACGTATTTATTAATTATCTATGTAAAACGTTACAGCGTTGATCGATACTGAGACGAAGAAGAAGAAGAAGATGAAGAAAAAAAAAAACGTAATAAGTAACGACGAGTACTCTCTCACACGTACACAGTTCATATGACGAAAAAAAAAAAAGATGAAAATGATAAAAAAGTACACGCACGTATACAGAGATACATCTCGATAACCAATCGTAAACCGCGTTAATCGATCAGAGTTCGCGATTCATCGTCTTGCTCCGTAAAATTAACCATCAACAAAATAATTCTTTCTTGATCATCGTATTTCCGAGCATCGAATCGAGCATACCTTTGTAACTGATACCTCGCAAAAAAAAAATATGACAATTGTTACTATTCGGTGGTCGCGGACTAATTAATCTTTGTAGATAATTCGAGTTTAGATGGTAGAGTGGTCCTGCGGTGTGCCATAGGTCTCGCAGTTTCGTCGAACTCTTGAACGCTCCCAATTTGCGATCGAGACAAAGCTGCAGTGAACTCTGTACTAGTGCAAAAATAATGTTGGTTGGCCAGAACTATTTTTTCTATCCTCTTCACTTTCACAGGCGATCGTCTCACTGCCTTTAAACGAACATTCTCAATTTTTCATTTGAATATCGGCAAAGGGTGTTTGACAATGGATTGATCTTTTGATCGAAAAAAATTTAGTAAATACGGATTAACAAATGAAAACTCACGCGATGCAATCATTGCTGAACAGTGTGGCACTGGGGAGTGTAAATACAACATATTTTAACAGTTACCCCAGAAGTACGTTGCGGTAAGTCCTAATGAAAAGAAGTGAAGTTAAACAATCCATTATATCTATTAGTTTTTATGAAAGTATCATAAAAAAAAAGTATGGTGAATTATAAAAATGTTTTAACGAATCGTTTCAACATCCTCCGTATTTTGCACGAATCATTGCACTAATGCAGATTTTACGAAAATCAGTATCACTAATCATAGCACGAGGTGTGTATTCCAAAAGACGATGCGATCTTTTTAAACATACATTTTTAAGAAACGGTATACACTTTGGCGCACAAAGGAGTAATATCATGTTCCTTTCGATCGTATACATATATCGTACACGGACACGAAAATACACAGATACACGTGTATGTATACGCCAAATGTTTAATTTTTCTAATTGATTCGCCGTCATGCGATTTGTGCACGATGATCATTGGGAAATCAACGAACGCGCAAGTGGAACGCGATACTTCTCACACAAAATACACACTAACACACACTAACACACGCTAACACACACTCGCGCATACGCACTGTGTACGTCGTAAACGCATACACGAAACACGGACACACCATACAAAAACACACAGATGCACACACATACGTATGTGAAACACACATGGAAAAAAAAGAAAAATAAATAAAACACGCGAAACCACTAGACATATACATTGAATTTTGTTTCGAGAACGTTCTCGAATCGATATATCGCATAAACGCGCGTAAGTTCTCAAAACGCGTGAAACGTACGTGCGCGTGGTACGCAAAACTGGATCTGGTTTTGGCGTTTTGAGTTTTGAGTACGGGAGATTGCGTGATAGAGTAACCGAACCTCGCTACTAGCTGTTCCTAAAGTCAACAATGAATGAGTGATAAGCGTGCGCGAATAATTTAAGGAATGATTAAGAGTCAGATGCAATGGAAAATGTGTAAGAAAGATATTAATTATGTTGTGAGACTAGTGTGTCCTAACGCCGCCGTTTCTCGTTTCTGCTCGTCGATTTACTTAATCGGACGACCCGCCATCTTGTTCTTCTCGCGGCAAACAAATTTTTCTCATCATTTATCCAGAAAACGATCGTGGAATCCGAGCGATTCGCAAATCGCGGGAGCTTCATTTCCGAAAAAATTATTACAGCAAAATACCGATATTGACAAAAAGGGCGATTTTGATTTTTTATCGATACCTCGATGTAAAATCGCGAGATTGACGTCAGAACGGAGGAGTCGGCGGCGAGAAAGTTTTTCAGTTTTCTAATCTCGTTGAGTTTCTACGATATATGTTAAAAACACTAGTATTTATTAGTAAAACACCATTGGTTGATTCTGTTGCTATTGCAATAGATTATTATTACGGCCATCATTATTATTGTCATTATTATTATTATTATTATTATTATTATTATTATTATAGTCGCGACGAGACGGGTGTTTTATTACTTATTATATTGTGAGCATTATACTATTATTACGAGACTATTATTGCGGTTTCACAATTATTGTCGATTGGATTGTACATTTGTTCGAGCGACTTTTCATTGACTATTAGTTAATAACGGATACTAATTGATAATGATAGCGACTAATTCTTGTGAGAGATTGCCATGTGTATATCTTATATGTACTCACTATGGGGCCCCGTGGCCGAGGCGACGCCGCGTCGGGACGCGGGGCGTCCGAAACGCCGGCTCAAACACCCCGACGATGTTGGCGCCGTGCACCGAAAACCCGCGGAAATTACGAGAGCAATTTAACCCCTCCCCCAACCCCCCCACCCCTAACCCCCCCCCACGCAAATTTAATCGTCGTGTCGCCGAATGGTGGTAGGATAAAAACTTATACTGTTACTCGGACACGATGCGTTTCTCCTCGCGCTTCGCGCATCGCGCCCGCCCCTTTTTTTGTAAAACGCCGAGGCGCGGGGAGACGTCGAGACGAGAGAGAGAAAAAATCGAGCACACAAAGAAACGAACAAAACATGAAATAAGAAGGAGGAGGAGGAGAAGGGAGAGAGAAACGATACGGATACGGATACGTTACGATACGATACGATACTATATGATACTATACTATACTATACTATACTATACTATACTATACGATACGATACTATACTATACTATACGATACGATACGATACGATACGATACGATACTACACCATACGATACGATACGATACTATACCATACGATACGATACGATACGATACGATACGATATTATACTATACTATACTATA
This sequence comes from Lasioglossum lativentre, assembly GCA_916610255.1. Lineage (NCBI taxonomy): Eukaryota > Metazoa > Arthropoda > Insecta > Hymenoptera > Halictidae > Lasioglossum > Lasioglossum lativentre. The sequence goes on from OU744359.1 coordinate 4,933,091, forward strand.
CTATACTATACTATACTATACTATACTATACTATACGATACGATACGCTACGATACGATACGATGCTATACTATACTATACTATACTATACTATACTATACTATACTATACTATACTATACTATACTATACTATAGTATACGATATTATACTATACTATACTATACTATACTATACTATACTATAGTATACTATACTATAGTATACCATACTATACGATACGATACGATAAACCGACGGATAAAATAGTAAACAGAAGGTAAAAAACCGAAGGGGGGAAAAAACGTAAGAAAAAAAGTCACTTGCGCGGACACTTCGTATTCACCGAGAGATGCGTAAGAAAAACGTGAAACTTGCAATCATCTTATTTCGTCTCTGCCTTCATTCGCCCTTGATTTGCACTGTCAAAATTTATGTTTACAGTTTCCTCGCTCGAGCGATAGACCCCCGGTGTTTACGATGTGGATCGCCGTGTAGTGTCGCGTACGTTTTGTCGCTAGAAATTTGTTGTGTCGAGAATAGTAGCAAAAAAAAAAACCGCGTGACGAGGACGATTACAGCCGACAGAGTGAGAGATAGTGACACGCATTCGCAGACGTTCTTTCTTTGTCATCTCCGCCACCTACGCTCGCCCCCTTGTGTACAAATATATATTTATGGTGCCATATGTGTTATGCGCGCGCGAACATGGACCACCCTTGTTCGCGCGCGCATCTAGATTTTATAATAGAGAAAAGAAAACGATGAGAGGGAAAAATGACACACTACAGTTAGACGTACTACACACACATAGACACACACGTGAAAACATACACACACACGCAGTTACATACACGTCCACGCTCGTGCATACACAACGGAACACACGTACATAAGATACACGTGCCATGCAAGGATGGCTGTACCTGTATACGTATATAAATATACGCGAGCATACAGTGATGCACATATTTACGTGCGATATTCCTATAAAGAGTAAATGAAAAAAGAGAAAAAATAGGAATTTAAGAGAGAGAGAATGCGAGGAAGAGAGTGCGGCTAAAGGCGCCAACATCGTGCGGCGAATGGGTGCGGTGCAATCATGTTCCTATTAGGTTTCATATCTAAGCGAGTAATTATACCACTAAATATAAAAATGATGAAGAAGGATATAATGATATTATATATATATTATTGGATATATATATATACATATATATATATATATACATACGATACGATTATATAGATACTAGTCTATAAAACTATATAAAAAAAAAAAGAAAAGATTCCCCCGTTTCCCTGGAATTCCTTCCCTTTAAAAGAGAGATGAGGAAACCAAAAAAAAAAAAAAAAAAAGAAACAAACGAAAATGCAACATATTTTCCCATATACATAAATCCTTTCCTCGAACGTGTAAAACAGCAAACACACACACACATTAACTCTCTCTCTGTGGGATATGTGTGTACGCGCGGGCACTCGTATACATACATACATAAATATACATACCATTCCTACGAGCTGGTTTTGCACCGGAACTGATTGTTGTTCCGCGGCAGCTCGTACGAGTGATCGGTAAACTATCTAAAAAAAGGGGGAAAAAAAAGAAGGAAAAAATTGAACCTCTTTGTCTAGGAAATAAGCAGGGCATACGAGTTTTTTCACTAGCCGCGATTAACGAGAAAAAAAAGAGAGAGAACGAAAACAAGAAGAAGAAGAAGTTAAAAAAAAGAACGAAAGCGGTAGATAAAAAAAAAATAAACACACACACACACAGAGAGCCTCTAGTTTTCCGGGTGTTTCGCGCCGGAATTGTCGATGTTGTAAAAAACGGCCGTCCGCCGAAGCGTTGAATCTCACTCACACACGTTTGCGCCAGGGAATCGCCACAATTTCGGAATGCCGGATAATTTCATAGCGGGGGTGGGGCCGGAGTTTTTACCGGGGAAAAGAGAGAAAGGGGCGGGAGAGAAGATTCGGTGGCGACGTGTCACGAAGAGCGGGCCGAAGAAGAGATATTTGCGAGGAAAAGTGGGAAACCGAACCAAGACGAGAAAAAAGAGCAAAACACTTTGGTTCCTAACGCGTCGTCCATGGACAACTAGGATAACACCGTGTTCACGTTACTCTAGAAGGCTTTGCCGAGAAAACCAACGCTAAAGAAGAAGAAACAAAAAAAAAAGTAAACAAAGAATATCTTTCTCTGAAAAATATCCGAGTACCTCGTTTCAATCCCATCCCCACCGCCGCTTCATTTTTTTCCCCCATGGTTTCGGTAATCTACTCAAATACTATTCTCTCGGTGAAATGTGCTCCTCTTAGTATAACGACGCGCCGAGTAGATGTGTTGTTCGATGTGTCTCTCTTTAGACTCTAAAACGTTCCGTTTTCGTTTCTGCACTTATAAGCCAACGGAGACAGACACACTTTGATAAGAAATTGTTACGAAACGATGAATGGAAAGATACCTGTTTGAAATAAAGCTTCTCTTCGGTAAAAAAAACGAACATATCACTTATTAATAAATGAATGATGCTTTCGGCGCACAGGTTCGATCGACTAAACAAAGCAATTTTGCAATTTTAATTTTATCACTATTAAATTTATCACTTATTCGTCGAAGAATCATTTACTTGGCCGCTGAACAGAGTTGGGCAAGATTTTTATCTAAATAAAAAATTTCCGGATAACGAATGGAAACGTAAGAAAATTTTTTATTCATTGTTCGATGGTTCGAAAAGTATCTTTATTCGAATAAATAATTATATTCGACGAATAAAAATAATTTTTCTCCTACGAAATGGCTTTATTCGAATAATTTCTTATTCGAATCTTTCCACAACTCCTTGCAACTCTAATAAACGCGAACCATCGAATTTGTTTATTATTTATTCGTTGTTCGAAATTTAAAAATTTTGCCCAACTCTCAGAGAGACTATGCTTTTGGAGGAGTAGATCATGCTCGGCAAAAAAAAACCGAACGCGACCCTGCACTATTAATCGTGGGAGGCCAGCGAGAGCTCTGATTGTCTCGTTTCCGAAAACTCGATCATCGATCCGCGCGTGTATAATACATTATACCAACGGGCCGAGAACCGGGAATCGTCGAGCACGAACATGCCGGATTTTATTTCATGGATTTCCGGGCTCCGCGGAGTGTCCCATTTCCGAGTTCCGATATTAGCTCACCTGGCAATTTGCATAAAGACGCGAAACACGACCGCTTAGCGGGCCAAATATCGCGTTATCACGCGACACAGGTAACGCGCCCGTACCACCAATCACAACCGTTGCTATTTTTCCAATGATATCGTATTATGGATTTGACCTATCGAACACAGGTTCTAGCCGCCGACCGTAAATCGATTCTCTGGCTTTCGTTACCGCGACAGTCGAAAATTCACGTGAACCTCAGAGTTGGGCATTAATCGATGAAAATTTTAATCATGATTGATTATGTATACGATTAAAAAAAGAAATCGTCGAAAAATCGGCAATTGATTCAATCGATTGATGAAGTTAATCGTGGATCGTTCATTAAATGAAGAAATCGTCGAAAAATCGCCGATTGATTCAATTGATTGTGATTTAATCGACAATCGTTGATTAAAAAAAGGAATCATCGAAAAATCGAGTTTACATTTTTTTCAGTATTCATACTGATTACGTATTTGATTTCGAAATTTCAGCAATGATCATTAATCAATTATCCGATTGACGATTAATAATCGTTAATCGCAACTAACGACTAAAGTAGAAAAATCGTTAACCGGCAATTAACGACTAAACTAGGAGATTAATTGTTAATTGCGATTAACGATTGAAGTAGAAATTTTGTCGTCAATCGTTGATTAAGTTTTTGCCCAACACTGAACATCGCGATCTCTCTCGGATTTCTGCCTCGCCTCCCACTATATTGTTAACGGGCAGTTATCGGAACCCTACACCTGGACATAGTTCTTCACCTCTCCTCTTTTCCCCTAATCGCACTTGCCCCCCTTCTATAGTACTACGTCCCGAAATCGTGCAAAATCTGTTTGATTTTTCTCAGTCCCGACAACTACAACAACTACAACATCAACAACAACAACAAAAGTGTACTATCTTCGACGTATTCTATTAAACGCTAGTTTATCAGAAAATCGACGTTTCTGTGTATTCATTCATTTCCTTGGAAACACATACTTCCGGCTTATTTTTTTTGTTGCTGCGGCTTACATTTCGTTTTTCGTTCGAGAACGTTCGTTGTGGACCGGCGACATCAGGATCACACTTCGTCGAACTGGACCCCGGGAAATTTGTTGTAAGTATACATTTTAAATATCTTTCGTAATAAGCTCGTCGATAGAGTGCAATTCATTAAATTTTGGTTTTTGTCCTTCATACGTCCTTCAGGTGAACATTAGTCCATTTTATGTTCTAAATAAGAGTGTTTAAATAAGTGTTAAGAGTGTAGATAATGTAGAATTATTTATTATAGTTATAGTTTGAATTATAGAGTTATATAGAGAATTATATAGAGTTATAGTTTGAATTGATGTAAAAATTATGAACAAACTGGTCTTTCATTTATTTTTCTATAATTGAGTTATAGTTTGCATTGATGTAAAAATTATGAACAGACTGGTCTTTTATTTATTTGTCTATACTTGAGTTATAGTTTGCATTGATGTGAAAATTATGAACAGACTGGTCTTTTATTTATTTGTCTATACTTGAGTTACAGTTTGCATTGATGTAAAAATTACGAACAGACTGCTCTTCTATTTATTTTTCTATACTTGAGTTACAGTTTGTATTGATGTGAAAATTATGAACAGACTGGTCTTTTATTTATTTCTCTATACTTGAGTTATTGCATTGATGTAAAAATTATGAACGGACTGGTCTTTTCATGCAAAATAAACATTTTCGTACAACTGTACAACTTCGTACCACTTCTATTAAATATTTCCCATTTAAGAATCGCAAGTCTTTTTTACAATATTCAATGTATAAATTATGAATTCCGGAGTATCGTTTCGACGTATTGTTCAGTTAGAAAAATATCAGGGAAGAAAGATCGTCTCGGGGAAAAGATTTCATCTTTATGCGTGTAAATAAATTGCTGACGGAATACGACAAACACCGGGAGTAGTCGCGTGGAATTTCCGCGATAGATCGACGAAAGGATCGAGGGTACGGAATCGCTCTCTCACATGAAAAAGGAGGAGGAAAGAGGAGGATCGGCGTCGTCTTCGCAGAGAGTTTACTCGCGAGATGAAACGCAAATTAGGTTTAGAAGGGGATCGAACCCCTGTTGTATCGAAATAAAGGCAGCACATAAAATACATGCGACCCCATCCTCGCCGTTCGTAACCTTTCGATAGCAGACTGCGACGGCGAAGCATTCTTCACCTCCATCGGGGCTTGGTCTCTATCTCGACCACCCCAATTTCTCCGTTTAAGATACTTCTTAAGCGCCCCTAAGACGACCATTTCTTCTTGCGAATCCCAGCGAACTTATCCGAAATATTTATTTATTTATTTATTTATTAATGCCCTAAACCGTGTATGGTTTATACAGGGTGGTCCACCTAAACGTGTACACCTTTATTTTTAATATTATTTTACGTCGCTTTGTGAATTCCTATTCAGGAATTATTTCGCGATGTGAATGTAAATGTGTACACCTAAATAATGTAGCCACCTAAATATCTCCTTTATTTGTGATGACATAACAAGTGTTTTTAATGCAATATAAATTGGTATCGCAAGGTGAATTTTTTGCAAATATTTTTTTTTTTGCTCAAGATTATCTTTTCCGGAGTGTTCACTTTCATTTTCAAAGATTAAGGTCATTTGAAGGTCACGTTATTATACATATCTGATTGTACTTTTTGCTCAGCTACACGGTGCAATAAAAAACAAATGCAGTTATGTGTCAAAAAAAACACCGATGACCTTGATAACTCCGAAAAAAATTGCACCTAGGTGGAAAAAATATTCGTGCCAAATATTTGGTCCATTGACACCATGCACATTACGTAACAAATAATTTTTGCATCACAATAACCTGAAGAGATATTTAGGTGTTCTTATTTAAACGGACTACCCTGTATAGCATACATTAGTATAACACTTTACAATTGACAATTGACATAAATTATGATAAAATTCGCATTCTGTACATTTTCAAGTACAATATACAAATAAATATATTAAAGTAAAAAGCAATCGTCCAAAAAATTTTCATAATTCTCGTAATAACTTTGACGAGTCATAATATTCGCAGCCTGTACATTTTCAAGTACAATATGCAAATAAATATATTAAAGTAAATAGCAATCGTCCAAAAAATTTTCATAATATATTTACAATATATATATTCGTCATAATAAAAGTACAGAAAACTAAAGCAAGAGGTGGAAAGCTTTGCCGAGATTCCACTGAACATGGCAGAATCAGGAACGTACAACGTTTTCCTCTTATCTTTTCCATTTCCACTCAATCGCATCGAACACTTTAGTATTACATATCTGGCTATCCAGCAACCAGGATATTTGAAACAATTTCTCCCAGACACGTGTGGTTACATATATTTCTTCTACAAACCAGAAAATTAAACTATTAATTTCTTCGAAAGAATATTAGAATAATGGAAAATATGAAAGCCAGATAAAAGAGTTATTCTTTTCGTAGATAAGAAACGCAGCTGGTAGTAAATTCTCTGAATATCTAACAGGGACCAATCCACAAATAAAAGGTATTTTATATAACAATTCTTTATCTCGCAAATTGTTTAACAGAGACCAATCCACAAATAAAAGGTTTTTGATATAACAATTTTTTATCTCGCAAATTGTTTAACAGAGACCAAACCCACAAATAAAAACTATTTTACATAACAATTTTTTATCTCGCAAATTGTTTAACAGAGACCAACCCAAAAATAAAAACTATTTTACATAACAATTTTTTATCTCGCAAATTGTTTAACAGAGACCAAACCCACAAATAAAAACTATTTTATATAACAATTTTTTAACTCTCAAATTGTTTAAAATTGATGGCTCTAAATGGGTATAGCCCGTTAAGTGCAGAGCGCGCAGAAAAAAGAAAAGGACGGCTGTATATGATTCGTTCTTCGGCAATGTTCTCGGAACAAGCACCCGGTATATAAGGAACGTACATCTTCAGGTGTTGTAGCATATAAGACTGTTATACCTACATATACGTTTACCAGCAGGTCGTATCTTCTCGTTAGCCGCGCGATGAAGCTACCCGCGCGGTAGAGTCACGTTTTTAATTTCTACCGAGGCTGGCCTTAGTTCATTTTCACACCCCCTCAGTGGGCGCCCCGATCGCCGGGCGTCTAATAAGTAAATAATAACTCGTTCCGCCACATAACTCCTATCTCCGACCTCCCCTTAGCCGGCTGGCCAACAACAAGCGTTCTCCATGCAATTAATACAAATTCCACGGTGACACGTCGCAACGAGGCGACATTTATTTGCGATATCGTCGCCAGCCTGAGAATCCGCAAAAAAAGCTTGCAAATCTTACGCGCAGCACAAAACAAGCTGCGTTCGTATGCTACTACTTCACCGTTTACTACCAAATAAAATCATTCCGACCGGTTCGCACTTGTATAATAATTTCCTTCCGCAACAAAAAAAAAAACTGTCGATAACAAGTCATGGTTAGAAACCAATAAAAAATTTCTATTGTTTATTAACCGTTAGTCTAGCCGTGAGTTTTTTTAGAAATTAATATATGGTTCTCTTACCTTATTTACGGACGGAAGTCCTTTTATACAAATGTTTACAATAGAAAATATTCATAAAAAAAAAGAAAAAGAAAATCTTAGCATAAAGTTACAAGAATACATTATATCACATATAAACATATAATCGCACGCAACTTTTTCTTAAAGATAGTAACAAACCATTAAAAAAAGTCAATATCACGATATAAAATGTTAGATTTAGCTGTGATGCGATTTAAAGGATTTATTAATATTCACTTATAGATATATAAATTATTTATATATATCTAATAGTATTTACTTATTCCTAATAAATTACGTAAATAACGTAAACTTATGTGAGACATAGATCTTTGAAAAATATTTGGTACGTGTTTTTTTTAATCGGAAAATGTCCACATTGAAGGGGTGAAAACAGCCCTCAAATTTGGCGGTCAAAACCACATTTTGTTTAAACAAATGACATTTGTTAAAATTTTCTTGCGCTACGGAAGTTCCCATTCAAAAACGAGTTACAAAACAAATTAGATTTTTTAGACCTTTGGTTACCGAGATATTTCAAAAAATGTGAATTTGACCCCTACTTTAAGGGCTGTTTCCACCCCTACAATGTGGATGGTTGCCGATAAAGAAAAGCATATATGTCAAATATTTTCCGAAGAACTATGTCGAACATAAGTTTCATCAAAATCGGCTTCTGTAACTTGAATATGTTCCCTTGTTAAATAAAATCGATTTTGTAAATACATATTGATTAGTAGACCGCTGGTTTTTCTACAAAATCAAAGTAATCACTGCATTTTTTAATGTACATTCCGAAGGTCCATTTACGGATTAAAATTGCACCGTGGTGAAAAATGAAAACAGAACGTATTTATCGATAGAAAGATATTTGGATCTAGCGTGCGTAAACGAAAGCTCGACAGAAAAGGGATTGGCAAAATTACCTTCTGGCTCGTATGAAAACGTAGATGTATGTCGCGGAGACCGAAAACGAAGGAAAAGAGGGGATGCTGAAGGGAGAAGGAGAGCCCAACCTCCTTAGAATGCATGTGTTTGCCTTTAATACATTTTTCGACGATGTTGACCGAAGCGTATCTTCAACCTGTGTACGTGTGCACGCATATGTATGTGAGAACCAACAACCTACAGGGTGCCGCTAAAATATTCACCTTGTCAGAGCCGGACCACAAAATGTAGACGGCAATTTCCGCGGTGGCGAATTCAAAGCGGCGAACGTGCAGACCAATGGGGAGAACGAGTGTTCTGGGAAAAAAATGTTCTTTTATCTGATTGCACGAAAAATGAAAACCGGATCTCGCCAAATCTGGATAATAATTACACCCTTTCGGAAAAACGCAATTACATAGAGTTAAATTTAAATAAATTAGCACAGCAATTTTTTGGATTTTTTTTATGTCTACGCATTTATTGCACACACGGTAGCATAAACACTGTAAAAACTAGAGTGGAGTTTTTTTTATACAAAGTAAGAATTTTCTGCATTCGTCTATAGAAATAACTTTAACACAACATTTTTATTAAAAATGTTCTTTTATCTGATTGCACGAAAATGAAAACCGGATCTCGCCAAATCTGGATAATAATTACACCCTTTCGGAAAAACGCAATTACATAGAGTTAAATTTAAATAAATTAGCACAGCAATTTTTTGGATTTTTTTTATGTCTACGCATTTATTGCACACACGGTAGCACTGTAAAAACTAGAGTGGAGTTTTTTATAGAAAGTAAAAATTTTCTGCATTAGTCTATAGAAATAACAACATTTTTATTATACAGTTTAGTGTACACATTGATTCGCATATGCGTGACGCAATCGATACTGTCCCCAATCGTGGTTATCAATATACTGATGACCCAATCCGGAAGGTATATACATATTTTTTTACCGCCTGAACACATGTTTACGCAGGGTAAATGCTTTTTATCGAATCATTAAGACAAGCTACATTAACATAATCACAGTCGCAAACTGAGATAGTAATTTCGGAAATAGCTTCCCCCATAAGTGTTCCGGTTCTGGGCAACAGCCAACCGGCTCCGGAACGATTTCACGGAAAATTATTCGAGACTTCAGTTTGGCCGTAACTGTTAGCAGGAGTAAAAATATGTGTTATTAGGGTACATGCGTGCAATCATAGCTCGTAATTCGAATTAAACAATCAGTTACATAACGGTGTGCGTTTTTTAATGGGGGAAATAAAGGGAAATGGATATTTTTCTAACTTGATTTTACGTGTATATGAATATTTAAATATTTATTTATTTATTTATTGCTTTAAACTTTAAACCAAGTGGTATATAGCAAAATAGTAGTTATATAGCAAGTACAGTATTATTACATTTGGCTTAAATTAAATAGGTTTACATTGTTTCGAAATTTTAACAGAATATTGATATTTAAATATTTCCTAAAATTTACAGTGTGCAAAATTTCAGAATAAAAATAATTCTTAATTATTCATTCGTAATTTCGAAAATTCATCATTACAATACGAACGTATGTTCAATAATTGCACGATTGTTTCGACACTGGTGCATTTAAAAACAGTTACATATTTGGAAAATGGCACTTCTGATGACCACGGCACGGGTGCCGGCGCTAGATATTTAAAATTTGCAAAATTTCAGAATAAAAATAATTCTTAATTATTCATTCGTAATTTCGAAAATTTATAATTACTTACAATACGAACGTACGTTCAATAATTGCACGATTGTTTCGTGACTGGTGCATTTAAAAGTTTCACAGCCACGGTGCGAAAGCTATTTGGAAAATGGCACAGGTGCCGGCGCTAGATATTTAAAATTTGCAAAATTTCAGAATAAAAATAATTCTTAATTATTCATTCGTAATTTCGAAAATTCATCATTACAATACGAACGTATGTTCAATAATTGCACGATTGTTTCGTGACTGGTGCATTTAAAAGTTTCACAGCCTTGGTGCGAAAGCTATTTGGAAAATGGCACTTCCTATGACCACGGCACGTGTACCGGCGCTAGATATTTAAAATTTGCAAAAATCAGAATAAAAATAATTCTTAATTTCGAAAATTTATGATTACTTACAATACGAACGTACGTTCAATAATTGCACGATTGTTTCGTGACCGGTGCATTTAAAAGTTTCACAGCCTTGGTGCGAAAGCTATTTGGAAAATGGCACTTCCGATGACCACGGGCACGGGTGCCGGCGTTAAACCCACCTTTGTGGCGATTTCACGTCGTGTTGCTTCTCGCCGCAGTTCCGTCACCGGGCCGGAGATCCAAAGAGGGGTTCAAAGACCTCTTCCCGACGCTATTTTCCACTAAAATCATTCGCGAAGGATCTCCTTATCTCACTATGCAAAAGAAAAGAGCGGACGAGATGGAAAATGACAATTCTCCCGGCCTCTCTGTGTCGCGCGTGGAAACGTCCTGCTATCCTCGTCTACCTTCAAACGACCTTTCTGAAAAGCTCCGAGTAACGAAGGGAAGGGAAAGGGAAAGGGAAGGGACAACGATAGCATGCGACAAATCTTTTTCTCTATGCGGAGAGAACATCGAGAGACAGATAGATGCGGGGACCGAACGAAAAGGGTGAAACAGAAGCAGGAACAGCACTTGTAAAAGCTATGCCAGGAAGAGGCAAAGACCCGAGAAAAGGTAAGAGACGCGGTAAGAGACAGAGCAACTGCTACGAGAGAGAAATAGAGAGAAAGAGAGAGAGAGAGAGAGAGAAACGTTACTCGCGCAGTGTTTGTCCAGAAGGATTCTTAGGAGTAGTGAGTGTGTTCGCAGAGGCCGGCAGAGGGTGAAAGGGTGGCAACCCCTCTCGGAGCTACCTACCTACGTAGGTGGTGGTTGTTGCAGGAGAGGTTGAAGGTGGGGGGTGGTTCCAAGGCAGTCCTCTCTTAGAGCATTTCAATATATGGCAAGGGTCTTTGAGGTTGCGGGGGTTGGGGTGCTCGAGGGCAAGAGGAGGCACCCACCTTCGTGGAAGTGAGGGGCACAACGATGGTGTGGGGTGAGAGGCGCTATTGATTCTTCTTTTAATCTCGTCGCGACCCATCCCACGAGTCGACCTGAGGTTCGGGGTGGCTTCGGGGGTGGGATGGGGGTGGTGGGTGGTGGTGGGTGTTACGGCGACGGGGGGGATGGTATAGGGGGCAGGCGAAGAAAACGAAAGAAGAAGGACCGTACGGACGAGGGGTGGCAACGCAAGGTCCTAGGATTGGGTGACACGGACGGGGGCCCCCGAGGGGCGAAAGGATGGTCTTACTTATTTGAATGTGTCGTCGCGCGAGACAAAAACGACGCCGGCGAATCTACGGAATCGATGTGCCGTGGCATCGCTACAGGCCCACCCTTATCGCTGTTCGCCAAAATCGTGGAAAGTTTCGCGCGCGGTGAGAGACGGCCACGCACTTGTGTGTGTGTGTGTGTGTGTGTGTGCTTTTGCACACACGCACAACCGGGATGCCACTGTGAGATGATATTTATGCATGTATTGATTGAGCACCAACGCCGTGCCGCGCCGCCTGCCGCCGTCTACCATACCACCTCGCGCGAGAAACCGACCTTGATGGAAGATGTGTTTTATATGGTAGAATATCGCGTTTCCACATAACCTTCTGATTAGGAGGCAGTGTTTTATCGGGCTCGTGCAAAAATCATTTCTTCTCGAATTTTAAAGCTAGTGTAAACCTTATGTCTGTCTATTACCTTACCTGATAATCGCCCTTTTTGAAAATATATTACTTTCTTTAACGAGAATAAATTTTTCCTTTAACTTGTTATAGAGTTGGCAAGTTTCTGTAATTACGACGTTCGGCCCCCAACGCGTATGTTATAACTAGACTGCGGATTTTATGCATTTATGACAAAATTGGGTAAGTGCAATTTAAAACAGAGGATCAATTAAAAAAATTTAGATGTATCAATAGATTATTTTCAACTCCTTAGAATAATTAAAAAGAGAAAGGCAATTCTATTTGGCTCCTGACTCTTGCAATTTATACAGAAAATTTCTATTTTGCATAAAGATCCGCAGTCTAGTTATAACCTTTTGATTAAGAGGCAGTGTTTTATCGGGCTGGTCCAAAAATAATTTCTTCTCGAATTTTAAAGCTAAACCTTATGTCGGCCCTTACCTGGTAATCGCCCTTTCTGAAAATATATTACTTTCTTTAATAAATTTTTCCTTTAACTTGTTATAGAGTTGGCAAGTTTCTGTAATTACGACGTTCGGCCCCCCAACACGTGTGTTATAACTAGACTGCGGATTTTATGCATTTATGACAAAAGGAGTATGTGTAATTCAAAAGAATAGAAAGGTCGAAAGAGTTTAATAATGTCGATATACAAGTTTTACCATATCAAAATGATTAATGAGCAAAATAAATTTTTACTTAGCTCTTATAGATTACAATTGATGTATAAAAATTTTATTTTGCATAAAGATCCGCAGTCTAGTTATAACCATCTGATTAGGAGGCAGTGTTTTATCGGGCTCGTGCAAAAATAATTTCTTCTCGAATTTTAAAGCTAAACCTTATATCGGCCCTTACCTGGTAATCGCCCTTTCTGAAAATATATTACTTTCTTTAATAAATTTTTCCTTTATAGAGTTGGCAAGTTTGTGTAATTACGACGTACGGCCCCCGTATGTTTGTACACCGACAGGGGGCATTGCGTTACTCTTTAAAATACTCCCGCATCTGTATTCGTGGTAGACATCGAAATTGGGAGCGCACAGCACGTGCCAGCTAGGTATTAAAAGTCCATAAGTATGGGCCACATGCAACGTATAAAAATTCAGGAAACGCAATAAGCGCAACGAAATAAAGTCGTGCAGTTTCTCCCGTTACCCGCTATTCCACCGTCCTTCTTATACCACTTTCGAACTCTAGGTCTACGCGTACACGCTCCGTGTGCCATCTTTTCAACGTCTTTCTCGATTTTCCCGGGTCTCCTCTCTGTCCGACCCGCGTGATCGAGGAGGAACGACGCGACGTTGAGAGAATTCAGCGGAGGGGCGGGAAAAAATCTGCTCCGCGGCCGAAACAACCAGGGTGCATCGACTGAAAGACGTAGAGGGATGAATAGTGGGATGAGAATTCGGCAGTGGAGATGACGAGAAGACGGGGGAGAGTCACCCTATTTTTTTTCTGCCCTCGACCCGGCTAGGGTAAGATATTGATTTTTTTATTTTATAATTAGAGGCTCGCACCCCCCTGGCTGCCAGAAAAACATGTCACCCCGCGAAAACTTTAACGCGTTGCCGAATTCCGGAAACACCTACTACGGGACACGATAAAAAATAGCGATTTGTTGCAAGCTTTATTTTGTATATTGTTCATAAATCGCAATCGTACGTGTGAAATCAATATTTTCCAAAAAAAGAATTTCCATATAATCGAGGCTGTTGTCGCGGAACTGGGTTCTAAGGAATACAGGGTGTCATAAGAAATGGCATAAAATAAACTGGTCAAAGTCAAATTTTTTGCAAAAGAAATTAAAAACTCAATATCTCAAAAATGGTGGGACTTTTACTAAAACGAAATTTTGGTATATAGTTGGACATGATGTGAGCCATCCGCAAATACAGGGATATCGTTCCATTCCTGGACACCCTGTATAAAAATGGCTCTCGCCATGAAATCATCAAACAGAAAATACATGTCACCCCGCGAAAACTTTAACGCGTTGCCGAATTCCGGAAACACCTACTACGGGACACGATAAAAAAATAGCGATTTGTTTTATGAAATCGACAAGCTTTATTTGTATATTGTTCATAAATCGCAATCGTACGTTGTGAAATAAATATTTTCCAAAAAAGAATTTCACGTAATGTTGTCGCGGAACTGGGTTCTAAGAACTACCCCTAAGTGTCGAAATGTTTATTGCGGAACCTAATGTCAAGGCATGTGCTTATATCCATACCTTTTTCAAAAACTGTAACATAAATCATATAAAGTGTCATTTTCTTCATCGTCTAGTCCCACATCTTCCATTTCCTCATCTTCATCCATATTTTCTGTCTTCATCAATTTCATCATCTAAATCATATAAAGCAAAAACTGTAAGCTGTCCATTTAATTTATATTTAACGTGTATTTGTAAAAAGGATAAAATTTTTTTGTAACAATGTAACACCAATTGTAAAACGAAATGGACCCATTTAAGGGTCTGAAGATCTTATAATAAAAAACTGGGTTCTAAGAAATATAAGAATGGCTCTCGCCATCAAATGATCAAACAGAAAAACTTTAACGCGTTACCGAATTGCATAAACACCTAATCCAGGACACGATAAAAAAGCGATTTGTTTAATGAAATCGATGGGACAAGCTTTATTTTGTATATTATTATTATTATTATTATTATTGACGGACCGAAGTCCTTTTATACAAATGTTTACAATAGAAGATATTCATAAAAAAAAAGAAAAAGAAAGTCTTAGCATAAAGTTACATAGTAATAGACATGCTGACAGTTACAGGAATACATTATATCACATATAATCATATAATCGCACGCAACTTTTTCTTAAACGATAGTAACGAACCATTAAAAAAGTCAATATCACGATATAAATGTTTAGCTGTGATGCGATTTAAAGGATTTATTAATCCATATGTGGATTTGGATTTAAATGTTTGAATTTGCCTCAGGAGAGAGGAACAATCAATATTGTTATTAATCAAATTAAAGATAAAGCTCTGGTCACTGTTCTTCGAGATTTCAATGTTTCTAAGTGGACTGTGCTTAATATTGTAATCATGATCAAATAATGACATTATTCATAAATCGCAATCGTGTGAAATAAATATTTTCCGAAAAAAAGAATTTCACACGTAATCGAGGCTGTTTTTCGCGGAACTGGGTTCTAAGTAATATAAGAATGGCTCTCGCCATAAAATCATCAAACAGAAAAACTTTAACGCGTTACCGAATTGCAGAACCTACACCTACTCCGGGACACGATAAAAAGCGATTTGTTTTATGAAATCGATGGGACAAGCTTTATTTTGTACATTGTTCATAAATCGCAATCGTCCGTGTGAAATGAATATTTTCCGAAAAAAAAGAATTTCACGCGTAATCGAGGCTGTTTTCCGCGGAACCGGGTTCTAAGTAATATAAGAACGGCTCTCGCCATGAAATCATCGAGAGCGAGCGGCTCGCGAGAGTTAATGCTCACCGAAGATACTTGGCGCCGTACCATTAAACCGGGGAATGTTATAGCACACGCCGGGGGTAGGTAGGTACTGCCAAATTGAAATCGCGTCTGCTCCGGCGGAGGTTTCGTAGTGACACGCGGCACCCCCAGGATCAGCTCGGCGTAACCGTCACTTCCGATTCCTTTCAAAAAATCAAAGCCACCCCCCATAGGATCTCGGCGGCGCGGCGCGGCGCGGCGCGGCGGTAGGAAGGAGAGACCAGTAAAAATCACAGTGCGTCGGGTTTCTGCCGCTCTCGTTTCTCCATATAAGATACCAAGATTCGTAGAATTTCCAGCATCTAGGGGGGACGGAGAGGGTGGAGGCGGAGGAGTCGTACGTTGGAGGAAGGAAGAGGAGGAGAAGGGGTGGATGGAAGATTCTCAGGCATGGGGCGAGTTCACTCGCGAGAGGGTGCCGTGGGGTATGGGAGATTGCAGCAACCCTGTAAAGTACAAAGAACCGGCATAGCCGTGCACACCCTCCTCGCATTTACGTTTCTCTCCTCTCTCCCTTCCTCGACTTTTCTCCCCGCCTTATACTCTCTTGCCTCTTCCACTTCCTCTACCCTTCCTCCAGTCCCGTCGGAGGTGACAATTCCTCATCTGCCTCTGCTCACACCTCCGCCCGATTCCTTTGGAACCCCTCTTGCGATCCACAGAGACGGACGTACGTACGAACGAACACATACAGATTTACACACAGAGAGAGAGAGAGACACGCGAGCACATACATACATACAGAGGCATACGTGGGCCCACACGTATATTCCGCTGGGTTTCCCAGTTCGCTTAAACGCACCGACGCGGACGAACACGCACGCACTTACCGACGACGCGGCACTCCGGGTATACCTCTGCACACCTACACGAGCATACATAACGAGTCGGCTTGTCACACACAGAGTATAATATGCAAAGACCCGCCCCCAGGTTGCTATGGAAACTCAGGAGCCAGCGTGAGAGGTGCCCTGTACAGGGTGGAGGTCGGGTGGAGGGCCAAGAAAAGGAGGTTCGACGAAACGAAGGAAACGAAGAGAGGAGACAGGCACCCTTGGAAATTTGTATAACTACCCCCAGGAGCGGCGAGAGGGAGTAAGAGAGAGTGAGAGAGAGAGAGAGGAGCAAGAGGAGGAGATGGGTGACTCTCTCCGTGGAAGGCGGGGGCACATACATCGATCCAGGGAACCACCCCGCGCCCCAGGCTCCTTCGTCATCTCTCAGAGCTACTGCCACCCGTTCCCCACCCCCTCTGTCGTTTTCTTGCTACCCCCGTGCAGGGAACTCCGCGCTGCATGCCTGCAATGCCTACCCCGGCGAATGTTTATACCTGCATTAAAACCACTCTTTCCACCCCCTATAGTTACCGATACTATGCTGCAAGCATGTCCCGATGCGCCGGGATGACCATATTGACCGTGCGATTAAATACATGCTCTCATTCCGTACTGGAAAATGCTCGAAGGCAAATACGCCAGTCGTGTAAGAACGAAATTGAATAAAATAGACACATTGCGAATTTAAAAATATTTTTAAGTTGCCTAGTTTGGACCTCCTAGATTGGACCTGATTGATAAATTATATTCTTTGAGTTGTACCTAACCAGTTTTGTCGTAAATATGCTTGAAATCTTAATGTTTACTGATGTATGTAGAGAATGCTCTGTTATAATTAATCTAATTAATGCTATTGGCGCACTGGTACGATCATTTGTTACTGATGATCAACAAATGATCGTACCAGTGCGCCAATAGCATTAATTAGATTTATTCAACATTGTCGATCGAAATAAGGAAAAAGTCTGTTATAATTATTTTATAATAAATAGTGCAGTCGAACACTGTACAGGGTGGTTAAGGGGTGGTTCTCCATGATAAGTCCATGATAAAACATTGCGATTCCGGCTTCGTTAAAAATTGCTGTACCATTATTCAAAATATTGTTTACATTATTAAATATCTTGGTATCTAATCAATTACTAAACATCGAAGTATTCTATTACATCAATTTCATATCCATCAAATTTAAAAAATCAGAGCGAACATCTAGGTCGGAAGAAATGTTTAACTTTGAAATTGAAATAGCTCCTAGTGCAAAGAGTTAACAATTAAAAATCCACCTAAAATGCGGCAACCCATAACTAGTTATTCTTCATTTCCGACTTACATTGTCACGGAGAACCACCCCTTAAATTTTCTCCCACCAGTAGTCGAACACCCTGTACAGTGTTCGACTGCACTATTTATTATGAAATAATTATAACAGAGCATTCTGTACCTACATCAGTAATGATTAGGATTTTAAGCATATTTATGACAAAACTGGTTGGGTACAACTCAAAGAATATAATTTATCAAGCAGGTTCAATCTAGGAGCTGGTCCAAATTCGGCTAGATTTTCTCCCACCTGTAGTCGAACACACTGTACAATTAAAGAGAGAATCATAAAAATAATAAGAATATTCTAATAAAAAATGACATTGAACTTGATGACATATATTAATATAATTTGTACAATACTAATACAAATAGTCTACGAATAAAAGAATATTCTATCACGTAATTCATTCGCTGCACGTCGCATACAGGCAACGTTAAAACAGAGAATATACATAGAACCACCCCTTAAATTTTCTCCCACCTGTAGTCGAACACCCTGTACAATTAAAGAGAGAATTATAAAAATAATAAGAATATTCTAATAAAAAATGACATTGAACTCGATTACATATATTAATATAATTTGTATAATAAAAATAGTCTACGAATAAAAGAATATTCTATCACGTAATTCATTCACTGTACGTCGCATACAGGCAACGTTAAAACAGAGAATATACATAGAACCACCCCTTAAATTTTCTCCCACCTGTAGTCGAACACCCTGTACAATTAAAGAGAGAATCATAAAAATAATAAGAATATTCTAATAAAAAATGACATTGAACTTGATGACATATATTAATATAATTTGTATAATACTAATACAAAAGAATATTCTATCACGTAATTTATTCGCTGCACGTCGCATACAACGTTAAAACAGAGAATATACATAGCCCGGTCGAAGAACGAACGAATCATCAACACCAGGAAGTCCGACAAACGAAGCACGACCTCCAGAAAGAAGATTAGTCGATCGGGCCTCTCATAATCCGAACGTAAAACAGATCCATGATGGAGAGTCGCTCACGGCGAATCCTGACCAGGGATCTACAACACGAGGCCGATTCTAATCGAATTAACTGAACTTTCACCTAGCCCCGTGGTCACCTAACGACCAAGTTCGTCGCAATTACACCGAGCCCTCCTATTTCGAGAGCGTGTTTTTTCCCTTTTTCATCCTTGCGGAGTTACAGATTTGCTTGCCGGCCGCATTCCGTTCCTTCGTTCGCGGATACTGTGGCACATCCTCTTTTCTCTTCCCGGGGCGATCGCTTGTACACATCACTCTGCATGTACGAGCGGTATAGCGAACGTTACAGTCAGCGTTCCTGGACAACTTACAAGGGAACATATTCAGATGAGAATGGCCGATTTAACTGATTTTCCTATTAATGAACTCACAACTATTCTCATTTTTAATTTCTGAAAAAACTGTAAGCTACATATTAAATTTGATTTAATGTACAGGTTGTGTATGTATGAACATGTGTATACTTTATCTTACTTACAAGGGACGTTATTACCCCTCAATAATATTAAATTTTTACTGTACAATTAATTTTTAATATAAATTCAATATTACTGAATTCAATAAAATTTAATATAAAATTCTTCAGTACAATAAAAATTCAATTTAATTTCTTACGTCGATTTTGATGAAACTTATGTGAGATATAGTTCTTCGAAAAATATTTGACACGTATTTTTTTTTATCAGCAACCATTCACTCTAAGGGGGTGAAAAGAGCCACCGAAGTCAGGGTTCAAAACCACATTTCTTGTGAAAAAAAAAGTTTGTTACAAAAATTCTCGCGCGACTACGTTTCCCATTGAAAAACGCACAATTAAAAAAAAAATTCTTTCGACCACTGGTTTCCGAGATATCTAAAAAAATATGGTTTTGACTCCCAACTTTGAGGGCTGTTTTCACCCCTTCAAAGTGGATGGTTGCCGATAAAAAAAAAATACGTGTCAAATATTTTTCGAAGAACTATAGCTCACATCAGTTTCATCGAAATCGGCCATTCTCATCTGAATATGTTCCCTCGTTAGAGCAGTTGCTACTACAGGACAGAGTGTAATAAGTTTTCGTCCGTGCGGTCTGAAGAGAGACACACACACAGAGAGAGAGAGAGAGAGAGAGAGAGAGAGAGAGAGAGAGAGAGAGAGAGAGAGAGAGAGAGAGAGAGAGAATCCACTGTGCGGATTCCATTGGCTGGAGCGAAGTCATAATCATCGCAACGATAATTATGTAGGTAAATGGTTGGTCGAGAGGGATGGAACGAAGATGGAGAGAGAAAGATGGACGAAGATGAGTCCCGGAGCCGCTGACCAGCTGCTTTATTCGATCCTCCGCTAATTACCCTCGTAAGCATCCAGTTAATTGCTACACTCGCGTCTCTCGGCCCGATCAGTCCTGCTTTTTCATCCCCCTACCCGCCCGCGATACCTTTCCCCCCCCCCGGTTCCCTTCGCCCTGTTTTCTACCTTTTCCCCCCCCCCCACCCCCACCCCCGTGTCTTATGCTCTACGAGAACCTCTCACCGAGTAGGAAGTAGCAAAAGTGTAACGTGGGACCGAGTGTTCCTTTGCCATTCGACGTAAATGCTTCCTTCTTCGCCCGAGCGCGATGTTTATCTCTTTCTGACAAACTATAACGCAGATTCACTTCCAAACTTCCGAGATTGGCTTATCGCCGCGATACGGCGATTCGTCGATGCTATTGTTTTGTTCGGTGAGCGATATGGAGAACGTAGCGAGCTTGTGAATGTTTATGTAAATTCAGATACCGATTGCTAGTATTTTATTTGGGGATTGTTCGATTAATATATTAACGGTGAACCTACCGAGCACTAAAAATGGCTCACATATTAAAATGACACAATCGAATTTTTATAATGTGTGCTTAACACTACTAGAACTACCGAGCCCTAAACGAGAGTGATGTATAGACTGCGGATCTTTATGCAAAATAAAAATTTTCTACCTGAATTGCAACAAACTCAAGTGAAATAGAAAAATATTTTCTTTTATAATATGTTTAATAGGCTGAAAATAAAAGAAAAATATTTTTAAATTGTTCTAATGTCCTTACTGTTTTCAGTTACACGTACTCATTTTTATCATGAAAGCATAAAATCCGCAGTCTGGTGATGTATATGCTTTTATAATAATAAGAGAATTGAGTTTATTTAGATTTCGGAGGATTTTTATGGTAATATGTACTTTTGAATACATAGAAGCATACTAAAAAATTTCTCAAGAAAATACTACTTCACGAATCGTAAAAGAAAAAACCCGGAAACCAGTCATTTTGACTGGCTAGGTAATTTTAGTGTTAAATATAGAATGGTGTATAATTATTTCGAATGGAAGCATTTTTAGAAATTCAATAATTGTAAAATACAAAATCTGGAAACGGTCATTTGACCGGTAATGGTACGTTTAGTGTTAATATTGTAATTCTATTTTAATAGTTAAAAATGTATATCTTTAGTTTCATAAATTATCACATTTACGTACAGGTTCCAAGCAATGAAACGCACAGCGATGAAACGTCCGTGTCCGTTACAGACAATTATTAATATATTAACCACTATTGTTGTTCGGTATGCGATATGGAAAACGTAGCAGGCTGTGAATGTTTATCTACATTCAGATACCGATTGCTAGTATTTTATTAGGGGACTGTTCGATTAATATATTAACACTGAACCTATCGAGCACTAAAAATGGCTACTTGACATATTAAAATGACACAATCGAATTTATTTGGATTTTTATTATGTGTGCTTAAATATAGTATTTTTAGAAATCCAATAAAAAATCTGGGAACGGTCATTTGACCGGTAATGATACGTTTAGTATTAACATTGCGTATGCATAAATTTTTAAAAATGTATGTCTTATTAAATCGTGAAACGAGTTTCATAAATTATCACAATTTTCCGGTACAGGTTAGTCCGCAGACACAAATTAAATGAGAATTCCAAGCAATGAAACGCACAGCGATGAAACGTCCGTGTCCGTTACAGACAATCATTAATGTATTAACCTCCATAGTTATTTTCAACGCGTCACCAGCAGTAACAAGACAACCATTCATTCGAGTATTCGAATTCAAGGGGAATGATTCGGCAGATTCCTAATCAAGATCGTCGAGATACTACATCGAGTGTGTTAAGAAGATTAATTGCGATATTATGCAAAATATATAGCGCACAACTAAATGTGCCGTCACGTCTAATAAATTAATGAACGATCTTATTTATAACTTATTAAATTGTAAAATAACTTTGAAAAATCTGTCATCGCGCCTAGCATTCGCGAGAAGTAGAACCGGCAAGTCATGAACAGACACGTCGGACGATTCCTATATATATACAATCGCACACGTGACCGTCGAATTTTCAAACTGGTTTTTCTCGGCAACAAAGCCTCCTACATAAAAATCTTATTCCACATATTCGACTTTACGTATTATCACCATTGTTTCGATTGCATCGTCGGTTACCGGTCACCCTGTGTACAATACGCGTGTCCGTAGAATTTTCAAATTGGTTTTTCTCGGCAACAAAGCCTTCTACATAAAAATCATATTCCACATATAGTAAAATCTTGATTCTTGTCCAACAGCCGTGTTTTTCATCAACCGCGTCGAGCGAGACTTCAATGGAGAGCCGAACATAGAGAAGGACAGAATGAAATACGGTTCGCGCGACTGTCCGCGTCTCTTTCTTTCCGATGCGCTGTCCTTCCTTGCGACCGAAACTTTCACCGTGGATTAAACCACTAAATACAATTGAAACTATATCGTGTTCGGTGTCATTTTAATCAGAAAAATGCCAGAAATAAGGTAGTGAAAGTCCCATAAACAAATAATGAAAATTAAGAGATTTGTAAAATCGATTCGATGCTCCGCACTGGACAGGAATCGTGCCCACGCTCTGGACAAGAATCAAGCGTTTACTGTATTGAAAATAAATTAATTTCTTAGTCAGGATATTATTTTTAAAGCAGTCAATCGAATGTTTATTCCATCCTAAGCAATCGGATAATTACCAAAGTAATATAAATTTCGGATACTGTAATTTCGCGTGCATTAAATTTGCATCGTCGGTTACCGGTCACCCTGTACACATACAATAGCACACGTGTCCGTCGAATTTTCAAACTGGTTTTTCTCGGCAACAAAGCCTCCTACATAAAAATCTTATTTCACATATTCGACTTATTTTTACGTATTATCACCACTGTTTCAATTGCATTGTAGGTTACCGGTCACCCTGTATACATACAATAGCACACGTGTCCGTCGAATTTTCAAACTGGTTTTTCTCGGCAACAAAGCCTCCTACATAAAAATCTTATTTCACATATTCGACTTATTTTTACGTATTATCACCACTGTTTCGGTTACCGGTCACCCTTTATACATACAATAGCACACTTATCCGTCGAATTTTCAAACTGGTTTTTCTCGGCAACAAAGCCTCCTACATAAACATCATATTCGACATATTTTTACGTATTATCACCACTGTTTCGATTGCATCGTCGGTTACCGGTCACCATTTATACATACAATAGCACACTTATCCGTCGAATTTTGGAACTGGTTTTTCTCGGCAACAAAGCCTCCTACATAAAAATCTTATTTCACATATTCGACTTATTTTTACGTATTATCACCACTGTTTCGGTTACCGGTCACCCTTTATACATACAATAGCACACTTATCCGTCGAATTTTCAAACTGGTTTTTCTCGGCAACAAAGCCTCCTACATAAAAATCATATTCGACATATTTTTACGTATTATCACCACTGTTTCGATTGCATCGTCGGTTACCGGTCACCATTTATACATACAATAGCACACTTATCCGTCGAATTTTGAAACTGATTTTTCTCGGCAACAAAGCCTCCTACATAAAAATCTTATTCCACATATTCGACTTATTTTTACGTATTATCACCACTGTTTCGATTGGATCGTCGGTCACCCTGTATATAAGAAACTCGTGCGAGACGACTAAAAACGAATTTCAGCGACCTAGCCGGCTATTAAATCGCAGGAATCCTAGATACACCGTAGCCTCGTAGTAATGATGCGGCGCTTTTCGTGATCCCTAATACCAGTTCGGTAGGGCGCGAATTCAAATGAGCCGAAACGACCACGGCACGGTTACCGGGGCACGGCGCAAAAATGCCACGGTACGCGGATGATTACAATGTTACCGGCACGGTAGAACATAGAATTGCAGAATCGAGGGACAGAAAGAGACAGTCGGAGAAGGAACAACGATGAAGGTGGAACAGAGCGAAGGAACACCACCGCTGCGCCGGACAAGGGCGAGACAAAGAGGCGTCGAAGAAGGGCGAGGGCCCGAGCAGGACAGAAAGCCTAGAGATGCAGTATACGTGCGGTGTGTGTGTGTGTGTGTGTGTGTGCGTGTGGCGTAGGTGGAGACCGCGCCACGAAGCCCTACGGGCAGAATTATCATACCCACACACTAACACAACGGCTGATCTAATCACACTCCCATATACATAAAATAACTGCTCTACGGGGCCCCGACGGGGCACACCGTGTACGATCCAGGGGAACGAAGGATCGAGAGAGGGATCGCGAGAGAGCGGGGCAGAGAGGAAGAAGCGGAGAGTGAGAGAGGTGGATTGTTTTCAGCTGGGACTCAAGTATAAATTGGCCAATTATTCGGAAATAAGGTAATTATATAAGAAGGGAGTGATCTCCGATCGCACGGACTCGGAGTAGAAGGAAATGAAGGGCGAGGTACGGGGGCGCGGCGGTGTTCAAGGGGAGGGAGTGAAATCGTGGAGGGGGGGGAGGAGAAGGGGGTGAGAAGGGGGAGGGTAGCTGAGGAATCGAAGAGAGAAATCAAAGGCGATTATCTGCCTATGAGGTAGGAATCGTTGTTGGCCGGCGTCGGGCCGTTCTCTCTAAGAATTATTTCGCCGTGGGCCCCCTCTCTGGTCGTTGCTCGCGGTGTGCAAAAGGGCTCGTTTCGAAACCGGCAGATGTTTTTTTCGAAATGGAGACGAATTAGTACCGATAAATAACGATCGATCGTGCCACGGCGCGGCGACGCATCGCGCACCATCGTCGAAACCAGACGCATAAACGGTACGTAGGGAAGAGACAAGTTCGACGAGACGAGATGATTTTCAGTACGGCAAGATACAGGAGTGGGGAACCTAGAAAACGTAAAAGTTCCCGGATACAGCGTAATGTATACTTCGGGACGTGTACCGTGAAGACTCCG
This sequence comes from Lasioglossum lativentre, assembly GCA_916610255.1. Classification (NCBI taxonomy): domain Eukaryota; kingdom Metazoa; phylum Arthropoda; class Insecta; order Hymenoptera; family Halictidae; genus Lasioglossum; species Lasioglossum lativentre. The sequence goes on from OU744359.1 coordinate 4,958,501, forward strand.
AGGGATTAAGGGATACAAAGTGGCGATGTCCAATAATTTCCTTGAACAATCCACGATCGGCGGCCGATCGTGATACCCCGACGCGCAGCGCGCAGCGCACCGTGGCAAGAGAGACCCCGTATATCCCCTTAGGTATTCGAAGAGACGGCCATTTAAACTCCTTCACTTAAATACGATAAAAAGCCCCCGAATACCTGGAAAATAAGTAATAGGAGAGTCCACGCATTATCCCAATTACACGTACGAGCGCTAATCGTCCTCCATGAGTCCTAAGGGGCGCCTCTACCAGGACATTAACATTCCGAAAAACCGGTGATTCTCGCCGACGGTACCGTCGACTCTCCGAGACCTCTATAACTACGAGAGATACTCTGTGTTCGCGTCCCTCTCTCTTGTATATATGTACGCGAGAGCGCTAGTTGCCGGCATAAGAGCTGCTCAGCTGGCTATTAAGGGCTGCGTGGTGGCCCGAGGCCGGAATTAGCATACCCTCGAACCGAACTCCACCTCCGCACCGATATCTCGGCTGCACGAGGAGGAATATAACTTAAGTTCAAGCGGATATTATGCCACCATTCTTCCCCTCCCCACCGTGATCCGCCCTCCCCTGGCCCTTCCCTTAACCATATAGGTGGATATATCGACTGGACCCCGTAAGAGAGGCGATAGAAAGGGAGGAGGAGGAGGAGGGTGCCTTCTTGCGCACGGCTAAAAAGAACCAAGCTGGACGGAGGTCCTCTCTTCCTTATCGACGACGATCTCTTTTAATTGTAATTATATGCGGCGTCGTACCAGATAAAAATCGAACGAAAGGAGCCCGGCTCAATAAGTTCTGATCCCAGTCCCACCCAAGCGCGTGCCGTTAACGCCCAAGAATCGAGACGGTTAAGAGAGACCCTAACTTGTGCTCGGAAACGCAGCCTCCGCGCGATATCTTAGCGGCCTGTGTTTCACCTTTATATCGGAACAAAAATGAAAAAAAAAAAATAAAAGAGATTTGACGTTAATGTTCTGATAAACAGCCGGATGGCAGTAAATCTAATTGAGCTGGACATATACATATATTAACGTCGGCGAGCAATCGCACACCTGGTTGAATCCGATCGAGAGATCTTTATCGTTGTTATTGGGCTGCAGTTTTTCAGCATGAACGAGAAAAGCGAGTAGATCGTGCCATCGAATGAGCATTCAACGAAAGATTTTTCCATTCTAGTACAATTTCTTTTTCATTTTTTCCATATGAAACTGATATAATATCTCGATGTCTAGTAGTTTATTAAATACGAACAAAACAATGTGAACTATATTTTTAAGAATGGCATAGCAATTTTCAGATTCGTCATACAAGTGCTAAGGGTTGAATAGATTTGTGAATTATTTAAAATTAGCTGCACAGCCAGGCCCTCTGGGCAAAAAAGTCGTCTTTGGTCACTAATGACTAAAATTATGATTTTTGAAGTTTGTCCGAATTTTCCGACTTTCCTTTGTAATTGTCTCGAATTTTTTTTCCTGAAAATTATTCCACGAACAAAACAAAAAAAGAATTACGCATATCCATAGTTCGAATCGTGAGTTATGGTCTCGAGTTCATACAAAAATCCCATTGAAAAAAGCACTTTCATTTTTTTCCGAATTTCCCATTTTTTCCGGGCAACTTTTCCAATTTTTCTTTCTCTAGAAACCTTATTCGGATTATTACGAACATTTTTTTTTTAAATTAGCCAAATCGGTGCAGCCGTTCTCAAATGATGCGCTTACCAACGAACAGCATTCAATTTTTATTTATATAGATAGAAATTATTATGAATACTACGCAACATTACTGAACCAGTAATGTTATATGATGATTTTTCTAAATAAATCCTTATGTTAATTTCACTTTATGCATTAATTATCACATACATTAAATTGTATACAATGTGGTCAAACTAATTTGAATGTCAATTTTTTAAAAAATACCACATTATTTGTTGGTATACTGGCAGATAAAGTAAGGTTACAATTCTGTAGTAGGATATCTGTTTGAATTTACCGCCAAATTAGGATTTGGCCAATAGATCGATCGACAATCCGTTACATATATTTCCAAATGTCTCCACGTTTTCTCACTCCCATGTACACTGTCCGAATAACAACATGGTGGTCATTATAATGTTTATAAATTTGAAGTAAAAATTACCCTGCGACACTAAGCAAGTGAGTAAGGTTTTCTTTAATTTTCTTTTTTGGTTATTTTTCCGATGCTGTTTTCACAATGTATATATTGTATTATTCATTGTTATTTTAGAGACGCAATGTTATTATAATTCTCTTGATAATGATCTAAATGAAGATCGAAACGTTGAGAAACGATATTGTGTTAATTTGCAAATAGTGTTTAGGAATAATTGATCGAACCAATGCGCCGAAAACATTGAAATTTTGCTTTAGCAACTTACGATCGACATTGTTGTAACATTTAACAGATAGATATAAATGTCTATGTCTAGTTGTTACCACCGTATATCGAACGAATCGATATTATTATTATTTCCGAATACCGGTGCGCAGAAAATTATTTAAAATAGAAATAAATGTCTATAGTTGTTACCACCTTACTTCGAACGAATGATTTTTATTTCCGAATAACGGTTCGAAAAAAATGATTAAAAATTTTTTCCCCAGGCCTGTTCGAAACTGTATTTCCGGTGTAATCTTCCGCGCTGACTGGAGTATTATTACGGCCGAGCATTTGCGTAGAGCAGACGCCCTAATAAAATGAGGAGCGCTTCGCCGAGTATTTAAAACCGTTTCCCGCTGTTGCCATTACGCCTTTCATGGAACTCAATAAAAAGCGAACGGCGAACAAAGATTATGGAAGAAGTCACGTCGCAAACGCGAGCTCTAATACATTCTATTACAACCGTACGTACCCGTGGCCGTTTTCTCTGCAAAGCAAAATTCTTTCACCGCGGGTTTTTCTGCTAGATAGAAAACCGGATACGATTAATCCAAGCCCAGCGGGCTTCGATGATATTATGGCTGATAATTGGTCGTTCAGGTATCTCGTACACGCAAGAGGAAGAAAGAAGAAGAAAGATGGACACGGTGGGGAGGTAACCAGCGAGAGATAACACGGCGCAACTCGCCTCGGCCAACCCATAACTAAGGTGCGCCTTATTTAAGGCATTATAAGGGCCCTAATTAATACAATGTGGGGGTAGGCGAGATTTTTTTTACGAGGGCCGCAAGGTTTTATCGCCAATTAAGTGGTGCGCGCGGCGGACCTCGAACAAGAAAACAGCATATAGAGAATACGAGAGATCGGGAATAAGAACAGTGAATGGAAATAAAGAGAGCAGAGCGAGGAGAGATAGAATGTTGCTGGGTCATCGAATCCTTTTGCGCCTAACACCTCAAAATTGTGGTAACCTCGCCGGGGCTCATAATATAAATTTTTCCAAGTCGATTGTAATAGACAGAAATTGAATAAAAATTTATTTTTCCTGTCGATGATTTTAATCAGTCGAAGAACAGTATTATTATGTAATCTACACTGGCTTAACATTGTCGTATGAACTATGATAAAAAATATTGTCGACTTTCACTATAATAATGGTGTTCGTGGTACAGTTAGAAGTGATACATTTGCGCCTAATACCTCAAAATTGTGGTAACCTCGCCGGGGATGTTAATATAAATTTTTCCAAGTCGATTGTAATAGACAGAAATTGAATAAAAATTTATTTTTCCTGTCGATGGTTTTAATAAGTCGAAGAACAGTATTATTATGTCATCTACACTGGCTTAACATTGTCGTATGAATTGAATTATGATGAAAAAATTTTCCAAGTCGATTGTAATAGACAGAAATTGAATAAAAATTTATTTTTCCTGTCGATGATTTTAATCAGTCGAAGAACAGTATTATTACGTCATCTACACTGGCTTAACATTGTCATATGAATTGCATTATGATGAAAAATTTTTCCAAGTCGATTGTAATAGACAGAAATTGAATAAAAATTTATTTTTCCTGTCGATGATTTTAATAAATCGAAGAACAGTATTATTATGTCGTCTACACTGGCTTAACATTGTCGTATGAATTGAATTATGATGACAAATTTTTTCAAGTCCATTGTAAGAGACAGAAATTGAATAAAAATTTATTTTTCCTGTCGATGGTTTTAATAAGTCGAATAACAATATTATTATGTCATCTACACTGGCTTAACATTGTCGTATTGAATTATGATGAAAAATTTTTTCGACTTTCACTATAATAATGGTGTTCGTGTTACAGTTCGAAGTGATACATCTAATTGTAAGTTCACATGACTCTGGAACATGGAGAAAGTTGGCACAACGAAGGGAAACGATATATGAATTTCTTCCTGTATAACATATATTACATAAATACTCGCGTAAATTATTCTCTTGATATTTCATGATCGGCAAAACCTTAAGTTATTCAGCTCCGCAGTTTCTTTCTGGATATCTGTGTAACGATTTCTTATTTTCCGACCTAATTAATATCGCTATATTGTACAGTTGTATTTATTCATCCAATTAGCTCGTCGAGGAAAATGTTACACAATTGTAAGCTTACTGTAATTGCTACTTTCAGAAATCATTGGAAAAACCATTACGAGTATCCCAATACTTAAAATTTAAACAGCTAATTCAACAGTTGGAAGATACTATACAGGGCGCAAATTTGTCTCCACGATTTTTCAGCCCCTTCAAACAATGTTTCTTACCAAAGTTAATCAGTATTTAACCGACAAGAAATTGCAATATTTTAAATTTAAAAAAAAAATCGATTGTCAATAGAAAATCAAGGTCGCTGTCATATCTTTTAATGGAACTGGGTATTTTTAACTTCATAATGACTTTCGTTTAGAGGTAAACAAATGAACGTAAACATTGCGAATGCTCATTTCCTCATCTGTTAGTTCGTTACATGAAATTGTGAGAAATTTGGTTTTTTGTAAGTTCTGAAGCAATGTTTACGTTCATTTGTTTACCTCTAAATGCGAGGCGTTGCTATTACGTACCGTCGAAATATTACAAATATTCTGGCAATTGTTTCATGGCGATATTTTCTTTCAAGGTCATCTGAAAGTCATCGTACAGCAGGTCGTTGAATTCGTTTCGACGTCGCCTACAATATTATGATGTTAAAAATACCCAGTTCCATTAAAAGATATGACAGCGACCTTGATTTTTTGGTTGAAAAACAATTTTTTTTTTAATTTTAAAAATTGCAATTTCTTATCGATTACATACTGATTAACTTTGGTACGATACAATTTTCTGTCCGACCACCCGAAGGGGCTGAAAAATCTTGGGGACTAATTTGCGCCGCACCCTGTATACAGGGTGTTCAACTACAGGTGGGAGAAAATTTAAGGGTTGGTTCTCCATGACAATATAAATCGAAAATGAAGAATAGAAAAATTGCGATATCGGCTTCGTTATTTAGTGGTATTTAGTATTGAGTGGCAACTCTGAGGCGCGACTAAAAATTGCTGTACCATTATTCAAAATATTGTTTACATTATTAAGTATATTGGTATCTGATCAATTACTACACATGTAAGTATTCTACGAGGTATTAGATATCAGAGAGAATGGAAATATTCTAGGTCGGAAGAAATGTTTAATTGTCAAGTTAAAGTAGCTTCGAGTGCAAAAGTTTAACAATGTAAAATCCGCCTAAAATGCGGTAACCAATAACTAAATAACGAAGGCAAAATCGCAATCCCTTAAATTTTCTCCCACCTGTAGTCGAACACCCTGTATTGTACAATCTTTGTTTGTTAGATAATGGCTCGGGGACACGATTATTTCGATCACCAACAAACAGGATTCTAACGTAATCGCCGATTCAGATTACATTTTCATCCGGGAAAATATTACGTGTGAAATCGGTGGCTGTGAAAAATGAAACACCTGCTAAAATATCATCCGTTTCCCGTTGCATTTCCCGTTTCTGCTTCGATTCTAATCGAAGGCTCGCTTATTCCATCGTGGAATTGATTTCCTTCTCATCTGAATATAATTCTCCTTGGACGATCACGGCCTCCGCCGCCGCCGCCGCAGATATAATGACGAAGTTATGCCGTAACACCTCGGAGGCATCTCTGTATATACGTGTATAGAGCGTATATGCATTGTGTGCCGCGTGGAATATATTCAAGCATATTGCAAAGCAACGCGATCAAGCTCATGGTATACCTTGCCAGTCGGCTCGTGACTGATTCTGTACGCTCTTATTCTGAAACAATCAATTAAATATCACGGTTGACTGACTGGCGCAGGCAGCACCGAGGAAAAATCGTGGACACGTCCGTAACAAATCGTAAAACACGCGGATTTCTGACGGAAATTGATCCGCTCTGCTTGTAATACAGTTACACGACGCGCCGCCGCCACGGAGTAACGAAACATCTTTTTCCCCGGAGTGTATATTCAATAGTTATAGACAATTGATTTATCGATCACCTGCCTCCACTTGCGAAACCAATGCTGCTTACACTTATCGTAAATTTGTAGACAAGTCTATCCGATCGTGATCGTATAATAAACACAGCTGCTATGATATTATTCAGAGTAAGACCTAATTCGTGCTACGATCGAGGAGAGGAAGTCGTTCAATTTCTCGAACAAATCGAATTTCTTAAATATCGAATAAATCCCCGGTAAACATCAACGTGTTAATCCTGATATTGGTACAAGACGAAAGCTTCGTTATTAACTTTAATGTTGCATTTACAAAATACAGAACGCTGTCAAGCGAAACTTTTATACCTAACAATTCTGATAACAAATTGTCCAGCCCCATCCGCGTCCTCCACCAATACAGGGTGAGTCACCTATAATTTAATACAGTATTATAATACAGTAATTTGATAGTGTATTGAATCCGTTCTTTTCTACTATATTGTAATTAAAATTATAAAAAATTTTTCAGACGCAGTTTTTTCCTTTTTTTTTCTTGAAAAAGATCCAAATAGGGATCGAAACGTCGAAAAAAGTTTAAACAAACTTGCAAAATAGCTTTAGATTGTTTATATTAGATCGAACCGTGCGCCGAAAACATCACACGTCGTTATTTCAACAATTATGCGATCGAAAACCTCAATAACATTTTGAGTCACCTAACGTTTGCACCTCAAGTATTTTTGTTGTTTCTAAAGGTACGTAAAATATGGTAAGGACAAAGTCGAATGGTACAATGGGGCTGACAAGATGGCAAAAAACATTTTGTTTTTATGTCATTCTTTTATAGATATCAAGGTCACCTTGACTTTTTTAATTGGAACCACCCTTTTTTAAACACCTACAATGATAGTACCTTTCATTAGGAATTCAGTGACTATAATTATTCCAAGGTCGTTCAAGGTCACAGAGAAAACGTATAAGATTTAGAACGTGAAAGCAGAATACGTTTATCACAACTGAGACATGTAGTAAATAGTAAACATACTCTCAGATGATTTTAAATGGTAGATCACTGTAATATAAACAATATTAACAATCAATATCAAGTTACTAGTATTTACCGAAACATTTAGAGCTCATATTCTAAATCTTATACGTTTTCTCTGTGACCTTGAACGACCTTGGAATAATTATAGTCACTGAATTCCTAACGAAAGGTACTATCATCGTAGGTGTTTAAAAAAGGGTGGTTCCATTTAAAAAAGTCAAGGTGACTTGATATCTCCAAAACAAATGACATAAAAACAAAATTTTGTCCTTGCCATATTTTACGTATCTTTAGAAACAACAAAGAAATTCGAGGTTGCAAACGTTAGGCGACTCACCCTGTACATAGCATAATCGAAGCTCGGCCGGATCGGCGGGCCACGTAGGAGCAATAAATTCTTTTCGTCACGAAACGCAAACTTTCTAACAGCGTATAAGAGGCTGCACATAGGCGAGACAAAGAGAAAGAATATATAGAGAGAGAAAAAAAAGAAGAGCGTTTGCCGGCGTCACCGGGGCGCATATCAAAATCGGGCAGCCGCCGCCGTCTTCTTCTTTATACAACAAATTGTTCGCGCGAGATTTATTGAACCTTAAAGTATATTTCATTACGGGCTGACCCTCATTGTCCGGGCGCAGGACATACCCCGTGCGGGAACGGGCTGTAAACAGCCCGCCACAACCGCGCAATTCGTTCAGAGCTCGTAACTAATTTCTCGAACGTCCGGTACTAGCCCGAAGTGCATAAATAACCAAGCAATCGTGGGTGACGAGTTTTCGCGTCACACGGGGAAGACCTTAAATCTCTTCGGGGGCCGAAGTGACGCCTCGTAATGCGGGGTTGGCCAGGTTCAATCGGCGACGGGGCAACGGAGCGGAGGAGGACTGTGCTGCGCATCGACGGTTACGGTCCCGCATTGGCAGGCGTTTGAAATACACTCGGCTGAATTATGAACCGTAAAAACTCCAAGTATAGCGCGGCCAGGGAACGAAACTCGTGGGGCTTTAACCCGAGAGACGGTAACCGTATTCACCCTTGCGGAGGGTTATTACAGCGCGTGACTCGGTGTGGTCTGCGGTCCAAACACCTCGCCCGGGATGCCTGTAGTACTAGCAGCAAACACGCCGGGGAAAAAGAACCGGCTAGAAAATGCGGCGGGGGCGAGAGATAACCAGGAACACCAGAATCCTCCACCGGGAAAAATCTCCGACCGGATTGGTAGTCGATTTACAACGATGGCAACTTGTTGGATTATTAGCGATAATAAAGTAACTGCCAGAAAATTTGGTTCTCATTGGGTAACACTGCAGTTTATCTAACGTGGAATAACAGACCGGTCATTGAACCCATTTGTCGTAGGGTAACTGCACATTGTTCAATTACTAGAATGTAGTGTTCATTGACTGGTATTTTTTATATTTTTTATTCGACATTTAACCCATTCATTTAATTGATTTTATGGATATAAAATTGATTTAAATATCTCGTACAATACTGAAATGTCTGGTAGTTTATTAAATGCGAACAAAAATAATAATGTGAACAATATTTTCAAGAATGGCACAGCAATTTTCACTGGTGCCTCGGAGTCGCCATCCGAGTGCTAAGGGTTAACAGAACATTGTTTGAGGAAATTATAAATTATTTTCAGACCTTTTATATCAGGTTTACATAAGAAAGAATTAATACAAAGAGGGAAACGGTACTTGCCTTTGAGGAGCTTTGTTTCTAATGTATTACGTTCATTTTCATAGTCTGGGCATTGCCATATAACATGATCTAGGTCTTGAAGTTCTGCTCCTTTCGATTATTAACCCCTTGCACTATAATACCGAGTCGGACTCGTGACGAAGATTTCGAAGATAGTCTACTAAATGTTCATGCTACTAATTTCCTTTAAACTTTAAATTGATACAAAATTATATTTTCTTGTTGTTGAAACCATTGGAGACTGCATATAAATTACATACAAACTTTGAAATTAGAAACGACAAATAAGTTCTAATCACTGCAACCGTAAAATGAATCGTAGTGCAAGGGATTTCATTTTATTTGTGTTCATTTATTTTTGACAAATGAAGTATAGGGGGCCATTTGGCATATATGAGATCCCTCTAATTCACATTTTTTTTTTTAAATATCTTCCTGAACAATTTCTTAAATGTTCATTCACTGGTGCAGTTATCCTACCCAAGGTCCAGGGCAATGAACAACTCAGATTTGGGATTTTCCTTATTTCAAGTGGCAGGCTGATTTTCTCTTTCGCCCCTGCCACATTTCTTTCTTTAATTTTCGAGTCTGCTAGCCGAACTGTGAGGATTAGGGGGACCTTAGCTCTATCTTGTGAAATTTTTTTCACGCCCCCCAAAATTGTGCTATTGGGTAAGAAAATAATTGCTGCAAAAGATGAAGTTGATTGTATAAGGGGAAGGCGTGCCTCATTGACGTTGAAGTTGCGAAAAACTTGAAATTTCATGTTCTTACCCAATAGCACAATTTTGGGGGGGGGGGGCGTGAAAAAATCTCGGAAAAAAAATTTCACAAGATAGAGCCCACCCTAAATGCACACTCAATTCGTAATTCACTTAATACATTTAGTCTCTCGCTCGTTATGTTTCTTTCTCATTCTCACACATTCAGCCCCCTTGTTTTCATTGAATACATATTTACAAATCTCATTTACAAATAAAAGCAATTCTCATTTTCTCATTCTCACATGTTCATAATTATTATCACACGCGTTTGTCATACCCAACTTCATCCTTTGCAGGAATTATTTTCATACCCAATAACCTTCTAGAAGTTAGCCCCCCACTTGTTGAATTAAACAATTTCAACAGTTGTGCTGAATTGACCCAATAGCACAATTTTGTGCAAAAATTTCACAAGACAGAGGTAAGGTGCACCCTAGCGAGGATCGTCCTTCCGAGCTGTTTATTAAAACAGTTTATAAAAGATGGTGTTTACAGTCATTTAACCAATTGCCAACAGCAAGCAACGAAACGAGCGATGAACGCAACGTGTTCCAAGAATTTCGCTGTTCGATATTTTAATTCGCACGGTTTCTTAGGTGTCGATGAATTTCGCCGGAGCTTCGCCGAAAGTGTCTGGGCGTGTTCGCCGGAGAGAAGGTAGCGGACTCGTTAAAAATCGCGCGCGATGCGTGCTCCGAACTGCCTCAGAATGGAACACAATGGAAACAGGAATGACCAGGTGGTAACGAGAGAAAAAAATAAAGAGACCCGAAGGTTAAGTACCAATCAGAATGGCCTTACACGTCGTTCGGGTAAGGTTGGGGGGCCGGCGAAGGGCATCGACTGTTCAAGGATCGGGACACTAACTGTGTCAAGTAGGTATCCTTCAAAGGGGAAGGAGCGGTGGTGACCAGCGAAAACGAAAGGAAAAAAGGTATCGGGAGTGAAGATGAAGAAAAGGAGGATGGACATTAATGTAATGATGTCCGAAGGGTGTAATGACACCAGGGTCATCGGGCGATACTGCAACGGATCATACACCGAGGTCGTGATGGCGAGGTCGTTCCCTCCTCCAACATCACCATCACCATCACCTCCTCCTCTCATTCTTCTTCTTCTTCTTCTTCTACTCCCTCTTCGGATCCTCCACCTCCGCCTACTTCTCTACCTGACTCCTACGGATCCTCTCTTTTCCTGCTTGTATTCGCAAATGCGCCCGCGGAATGAACCAACTCGAGACCCCGACTATGCCCGCCAATAATAACTCTTACCAGATTCAATTTGAATAATGCCGCGTGCGGTTTCCATCGGCGTATCCGTGCACGCCTTATTATCTCACGTATCAACTTGCCTACTCGATATCCATCGATGATATATCCCCCTTCTCTGTCAGCCACCATTATATTTTTCCCCCTCCCGTCACCTTCGATACAACCGGGGATACCCCTCGATCTTTTCGCAACAATCCCCCCCCCCTCCCCTCCCCACCTGTGCTTTCGCGTACACCTTCCGCACAACCACCACCCCTCCGGCCCCCCTCTTCTCGTTTCGTCCTTTCTGCTCGTTGTACCCGTGTGCAGTTTCGCGCCGAAGGAAAGCTTAAAATTCCGGGATTTATCTTTCCTTTATCCCTTCATTCATGTCTCTCGGTTAACGTCGTCGAGCTTTCTTTCCGCTGCGACGCCGCCGCCGACGTTGCTCGCCTTGCTTTATGAAATCAAATTGTACAGAAGTTCCTTCATGAAGCGAACTTGAATTCGTATCTACGTTCCACCGAACCGTGAAACCGATCCTCCTCGTAATATATTGCCCGATTTAATGCAGGAAAGATTAAAATACTGCTCGGACGAACAGTGGAGAGCCACTGTCGAACGCCACGTTTCCCTGTCTCGCTCGATGACGATTCTTAATATATCAACCGGCCCCTCTGCTGAAACAGGATTAAACGATGGTTTTAGGGATAACAGTTTCATATGCAAAGTTTGCTGAAAGTCAACGATTCGTTACAACTGTAATTATACGGCATGCTGTTAATATATTGCGGTAAATGTAGAAGAAGGAACTCTACGGGGTGTCCCAAAATTCCTGCACATCCCGGAAATGGGAGGGTCCTGAGACCATTTGAAGCAACATTTTCCTTTGCAAAAATGTTATCCGCGGCTTTGTTTAGGAGTTATTAACGAAAAACCACGGACCAATCAGAGCGCGACCTAGACGCGACTTGACACAGTCGGCCAATAGACAGTTGGCGCGCCGGGCCGTCTGTGCCAACTCGCGTCTAGGTCGCGCTCTGATTGGTCCGTGGTTTTCGTTAATAACTCCTAAACAAAGCCGCGGATAACATTTTTGCAAAGGAAAATGTTGCTTCAAATGGTGTCAGGACCCTCCCATTTCCGGGATGTGCAGGAATTTTGGGACGTCCTGTAGATACTTTAATCTGTTAACCAGCACATTTATTATTTAAGGATCGAAGACACGTTTGTGTACTGTTATGGCTCAAGAGCGACTGACTGCTTGAGGTCACAGTTACATGTTATTGCTTGTTAGAAATTGTATACACATCGGTCGTTATATATTAGTATCGCCCATTTCCAAGAGATGGCGTCGTATGTATTTTTCTATTTAGAAACCTAATAAATGCAAATTGGAAACCTCCATACGATGCACATATATTTCTAAGCGATCCAAAGAGCGATCCTAAACGCAACAAATGCAATATTAGGCTGTAAGATCTTTCTATTTTCCTACCTATACTTAATACATCAGATTTTAAATTAAAAATAAAAGAAAAATAAAAGATCAAAGCTATAACAACAGTTAATCTTGTAAGATTTATTATGTATTTACATGTTTGCATGTATAAGGCTTATGGATCAGAAAAGATCTAAAGCCCTTAAATAAAAAAACTATTTTTCTACAGTAAAAGTTGATTTTCAAGTTTTATAAACAAAAATCTGTCATATATGGTCGACTCGGCATTAAAGTGTTAATCTCCGCGAGTAATGGCATCAATGGTGGAAAAGATCGACGATACCCGCGGCAAGTTCAGGACAAATTACAGTTTTAGAGGTCTTCTGTCGGAACGATCCCGTACTTTAGCGTCCGAGGTTTCTTCGTTTCCGATACCGGCATTCTCCCTCGTTTCATCAAAATTACTCACTCATCACCGGCACCTCCGCAAACCTCAGAAAGCTCCGCCCTGATCTCCTCCGACTCTCACCCCTCTTCTCGGCGAGTACGTTCGCGACCGCCTATCTTCTTCTTCTTCTTCACGAGGCTACTTTATCTGTTTACAAGGGTTAGCAAGTACCCTTGTCCAGCCGTTATTATTCCGGCAATATTCGCGCTGCTACGAAAATTCCCGGTGCACTCGTCTTCTGTTTCTCATATGTGGCATATCGCGGAAGGTATGCGCACCGTCATGGTCTCGGACCCGAGGTCTTTTTCCTCCTCTTCGGCCGCGCGTCCTCCATTGCGTTACGAAGACACGGTACATGCCCACCACCTGACGACAGATCTGCTCTGCTGCTCGCCGATTTCGATTTCCACAATATACGGTCAATTACACCGGACTTCCGATTAACAATGTTAAATAATTGTTAGAAAATAAGGATATGTGTGTGTATGTACATGTATATTGACATTGACAAACGTAAAATAAAAGGCAAGATCAAAATGTACAATATAAATGTAAGGAGGCGTGTTAGAAAATAAGGATATGTGTGTGTATGTACATGTATATTGACATTGACAAACGTAAAATAAAAGGAAAGATCAAAATGTACAATATAAATGTAAGGAGGCGTGTTAGAAAATAAGGATATGTGTGTGTATGTACATGTATATTGACATTGCCAAACGTAAAATAAAATGAAAGATGAAAATGTACAATATAAATGTAAGGAGGCGTGTTAGAAAATAAGGATATGTGTGTGTATGTACATGTATATTGACATTGACAAACGTAAAATAAAAGGAAAGATCAAAATGTACAATATAAATGTAAGGAGGCGTGTTAGAAAATAAAGATATGTGTGTGTATGTACATGTATATTAACATTGACAAACATAAGAGAGCATTACCTGTTCCCCCACTCCTTAGGTGAGAGAGACAAGCGAGCACGGAGTTGGCAAAGGAATGAATATTTTGTTATTGATTATAACAATTTCAATTAGTTACACGAAGGACGCCATGAGGCGATGAACCATTTATATACGTGTTCAATAAGTGTGAAATAAAGTTGAATAGTTAATTGTTCAGTTAACTCCAGTTTATATTAGCTTTTCTTAATAATAATAATTCTGAATATTCTGAAATAACTTGCTCAATCTTCTCACTCACCGGTTTGTTATTGTCATTATTTCTATCTAGCTAGTGCCATTAAAATTGCAGATTCATCCTCTTATCGTTCTCTTTGCATGTCGTGCGACATCTTTGATGCTCCCTTTTAAAACCCATAAGCAATAATGGACCCAACGTGATGGGATTTCTAATCCTATTCAGCTCAACACTTTCGTTAGGGAGCGAAATCTTTATTGGAGTCTGCACCTCTTTCTTTCATGGTTGTTCAATATTCAATATTTAAAAACTGAAGGCTCATAATAGAGTTTTAAAATAATCATTATTAACGAGAAAACGCTAGTTGCATTGTTTGTTACAAAATAAACATTTTCTGTCTGAAGTACAACAAACTGGAGTGAACACAGGTTCGTTATTTTCTGTCTTAATATGTTTAATAGATTGAAAGTAATGTGATAGTACTTTTTAATTCTTGTAATGTTTTTGCTGTTTTAAATTACACTTACTCAATTTTTAGTCATCGTGTTTCATTGGCTATTTTTCCTTCAATTAAAAAATATTACCAACGAGTTGTTTTTTTAGAATTGCGGCGCACACGTGTAAGAAACAAACAATAATCGTATTTTTAAACGAGATCGCGTATAAAACCGTTCCGATGTGCCCCAATCGTACAGTTATTGATTACCTGTCGCCGGAATCAAATAGGAGATTGAACGGACTTGCGGTTCGAAAGAAAACCCACTGTAGCATATGTGTCCCACATGGTTTCTTTGCCGAACGAACTTCGAATTTCTTCGCGAATTAACACGTCATGCCACACTCGAAAGATTAAAATTCTCCGTTTAACCCCTTGCACTGCGATTTATTTTACGGTTGCAGTGATTAGAACTTATTTGTCGTTTCTAATTTCTTAGAAAACTAGAAGTTTGTATGTAATTTATATGCAGTCTCCAATGGTTTCAACAACAAGAAGATATAATTTTGTTTCAATTTAAAGTTTAAAGGAAATTAGTAGCATGAATATTTAGTAGGGTAGATGTACCAGTGAATAAACACGAACCAATGAATGCACATTCTATATAAAAACAAGCGAAATAAATTAATTAAAGAAATTAATGATTAAATATCGATTTTTTCCTGATTCCTTATTTCAGATTCGAACAATTTTCACGTCACCCGTGGTCGATCATTTAACTAAAATAACCTAAATATTATTTATAAGTGCAGTGCACGTGTCGAGCGTGGTTTGTGCAATGCTTGCTATAAATAACCTTTTAAAATTTATCGTAATACATTACAAATATGTGTATGAACAATATAACAATTGGTTTGACATAAAGTTTATTAGATTTCTTACGTTTTTCAACCACTTATCATAGAGAAATCGAAAATATCGAATATCTGGTAAAATTAGCCTTTTTCTATAACTGTTTCTTAAACTACTTATTTTTTGTTAAGGTTTCTGTTTCTACATGTTACATATGAAAGATTAGACATTAAAGAATCCAATTTTAATCATCCGAATGCATATTAATATTATTAACCTTTAAAATTTAACCAAGAAATTTAACAAATTCCTTAAGTGTTTATTCATTGGTGCATCCACTCTAGACTATCTTCGAAATCTTCGAGTAGTGCAAGGGGTTAATAATCGAAATAAACGAAAAGACACTAAATATGATATTGTTCATAAAAGCTACAATTTACACTCGAGACTCAAGAATACGCTTCAGATACGCGAGTATTAAAGTTATGCAATTGTGGACGAAACCTGATGACGCAACAGTGGCACACAGGATACCGCGTCGCGTAATGAATTTTGGAAATCCACTTACAGGCCGTCCAGCCGTAAAAAGTGCCGGCAAGAGCGGCGATTTTTCTGCACGAATAACTCAAAAACCGCAAATCCCGGCGTTGCGTCATTATATTGCGTCAAACGAGCGAAATGATCTCTCCACATACATACATACATACATACATATATATTCGAGAGCGGCGAGAGAGTTAGCGAGCGTTTCCCGCGAGCTCGCATTCTTCGCTCTCAGAAAGGGTATTAAAGGGTCCCGGTAATCAGTCAACGGTGCACCTTTATCTCGTTTTATCCCGGAGAAAAACTCAATCTTCGCATAGCTTTATCTGCTGCGGCCGGCTTCTTTTGTCAAGTGTTTGCGATTCAATGCGACAGAAACATCAGTACGGTGGCTGCTCGCGTAAGAGAGAGAGCGAGAGAGAGAGAAAAAAATACGAGAGAGGGGAAAGAGAGAAAGAAAATACAAGACGAGTCGCCCCGCAGGAGGGTCACCGCGAGGTAAATCGAGAAGCTGCGCGCAGTGGAAGAGTCAGTGGTCCGGGTGTGGACGACCGGAAGACTCATGATTCAGTTAAGAGTTTGAGGTTTGAGGTCTGGTCGTCATTATGTCGCCTGCCGCCCGTAGCCTGGCGGTCTGTCTGACAGAGCACGGACGAGGTGGTGCGGCGAATGAGAACGGGGCAAAAGGAGGTGGAGAAGATGGTGGTGGTGGTGGCGGCGGCGGCGGCGGCGGCTTCGAGGATGCGCTGGATGAAGAAGGACGAGGAGGTAAAGCGAGAAGGGAGAAGGACAAAAACGAGGCATTAGCGCTACCCATGCTACCGTGTGTTCCACAGTCTGTTCGACCGCCCGCTGATGCCCATTTCTACTTACCAAATTAGCATTATTACCTGGTACGGACGTAAAAATGCAATCAATGTGTATATCCGTCGGTACGTATGTAGAATCGAAATAAAAAGAACGTGTGCCGACCCCCCCGTCGGACGGCGATGTACCTGCCGTGAACCAGTGTTAACGACCCTGATCTCTACGTCCCCGAAGACGAACGAGTACCTACGGAGCATTGGTTTAGCGCCTCGGAGGCTCGCAATCACGATTCCAAAAACATTTTTTCATCGGTACTGTCCGCAAGACCACAGGGCTAAATGGGCTATAGCCCCGGGGTGTTAGCCTTTTGGGGCGCCAATTTCGTATTTTTATTTGTTTATTGGTAATACACTTATTGACTTTTCCTAGTTCTGAATCTTTGGTAAATCTTCACCGGTCACCCCGCACCCATTTTCCCTATTTTTTTATGAAAAGGGACGCATTAAGGTATATTTATACCGAAGAAAACACGGTGGGACCCCGGATCCGGGAAAAGTTTGGTTCTCTTTCAGTTGACCTTGAGTGACCTTGAATGACCTTCATAATAGGTCATTGTATTCGTCTTGAAACACTCTATCAAAATGTAAGCAAAAAAATATACTGTTCCGTTTAAAAAGACAGAGTTGACCTTTATATCACCTTGACGCCTCCACCTACAGAAAAATTGGTAATACCAGATTATGAGCCCCCGATACCAAGTAAGTTTGGTCCAATGCATTTTTTCCTATCTTCAAAAACAAGCGAGTTATTCAGGTGAACTGTTTAAAATGCCCCACCCTGTATATACCTATAGACACGGCGTAGATAATTTTCCGTGTCCGAAAGATGAAATCAGCTGAAAGACACTGTGACGTCACATTTGTACAAGCTATGCTCGTCGACAGTGCCTACGCTTGGCTTACATGGGGAGAGGGGGTCAGCGGGTGCGCCATGTACACAGTATGTACATGTAAAGAAATTATCTTAAGACTTATCTTGTGACGTCACAGTGTCCCATCATCTTTTAGACACTGAATTCTCGGTTTTCCTATACACATACTATACCTATGCCGGGTCTATTAGTATATACATCGTCGTCGTTCCAGTAGCGATCAGCACCGTTTCGTATTTTCCATTTTAAGTCCCTAATCGTTACTGGACAAAAGTATTAGGTTCGTGTTAGCTTACAGTTTTCAATTGAAAATCCTTCTGGGTAACTATATACAGGCCGTAAGAGTTTTACCTACCGTCAATTATCACACAACAGTGTTCGCTCGGCTATAATCAGCGCCGTTATAATTCGTTACCCCATAACGGCGTCTAATTTTCGACAAATTTTTAATCTCCTTTAAGAGGCACGCATCAAAAATTATGCGCCGTCGTCGTCGTCGTCGTCTCAGAAAAGGTTGAATGCGATCAGCGCCAGCAATTTTTTAAGCTACCTGGCCCCCCTCGTTAATATGCACGCTCGAATTTTATGTATATCAGCATTTTATAAGAGCGATTTCGGTCGCGCCGCGGTACGCTGCAATTAACGAGCAATCTTGATGGCAGCCAGACAACACAAGAATGTAGCAGCTTAATGAACCATGGATCATCAGCGAGAAACGGAAGCGATGTTAGTACTGTCGTGTCTGCTGTAAACTTGATTAAATTATTCTGTTTATTTTAGCGTCTTAATTCTTAAGGAAATGAAACAGTTACTCCATTCCATTTCTCTTGTAAAATATTCACAAATGGAGAATATACTTTTGGCAACACGTCACATTGGAAATAAAAATATTTTTCTTAATTCTTAAGGAAATCAAACAGTTACTCCATTCCATTTCTCTTGTGAAATATTCACATTCACAAATGGAGAATATACATTTAGCAACAGGTCACATTGGAAATAAAAATATTTTTTCCCACTGTGGCTCTAACGATTTGATCACCCACTGTATAATTACTTTTTATGGCCACGAGAAGTCGGAGGCAGTATAAATGTCCCTTAGTGCACTAATTAGTACCGACGTCGCACTGTCGTGCCACTATACTAATTATTAAAAAACAACTTACAATAATTCATTGGCCATTTAGCCCATTTTTCGTTTAATCCCATGGTTTTTCAAACAAGATATAACCATCAAATGTTAAAAGCACAGTCCACTTAGAAACATTGAAAGCTCGAAGAACAGTATCCGGACCAGAGCTTTATCTTTAATTTGATTAATAACAATATTATACGCCGAACGCGTATTGAGAACTAGGACAGGATTTCAAACATTTAAATCCAAATCCACATATGGATTAATAAAAATCCTTTAAATCGCATCACAGCTAAATCTAACATTTTATATCGTGATATTGACTTTTTTTAATGGTTCGTTACTATCATTTAAGAAAAAGTTTCTGTAACTGTCCTCTATTCCTGTAACTGTCAGCATGTCCATTACTATGTAACTTTATGCTAAGACTTTCTTTTTCTTTATGAATATCTTCTATTGTAAACAATTGTATAAAAGGACGTCAGTCCGTAAATAATAATAATAATAATAATAATAATAATTATGTTCTCTGATGTGAGATGTTAACAATGACACAGCTGCCATATAGAAATAGCACCGGTGGAAATTAAATAACGATTTGCGAATACTAATTCGAACTGGCAAGCAGCTTAAGTGTTCATTCACTGGACAGGTCACCACCCTACGTGCCAGCTACGTGTAGAGCCACGTGGATGCATGTATGACAGAAGCAACGAAGGCTCGGAACTTTTGGTGCCTCGGGGTACGTAAGACGTATATAGGCTGCCTGTCTTACGCATCCTGCCGCACACGAGGCATACATCACTCCACGTGTGAATCCTCACCACCACCGGCGACCTCACCCTTTGGATACCTTTTTACAGCGGTCGAGGCGCGTCTGTGCGCGCGCGTGGATGTGTTGGTAATTATTGTTACGAGGGATAAGAAGAACGACGCGGAAGAGAGAAACAGCGGGGTTCGGTGCGTGGATCTTCCTTCAGTGTTCCCCTGTAATCAGACAGCCGGACCTGGCAGCTAGGTAGGAGGAGCAAAGTGAAACAGCGAGAAAGAGAAACTCTGAAAGCCGTATTAGTGACGCTTCTGGTTTAAAGTATTGTAGATATCGCATTTTGTTTATAACAGAAATCTAGTCGTTAACAAAATTATGGAATTTACATGAAAAATATAGATTTATGACTGGACAGCGGATTTTATGCGTTTATGGCAAGAACGAGTAGGTGTATAATTTAAGGGGTTACATCACCTTGACGCTCGGAAAAATAGCCATTTTATTTTACACATATATATATAGTAGTTTTATGAACAATTTACAATATTAACGATTAAAAAGAATAAAAAATGGCGGAGATATAAGCCGATAAGTAGAACTCTCTTTTGAAAATCCTTGCTGATGGCGTACTTGATTTCTCTGTTAGGCATCGTCTAAAACATAATAAATAAATTTTTTCTTATTTAAAAGGGTAATAGCTAAAATGTGACGTAGGGAAAAATTTTTTTGTACAAATGACAGCTGTTTGAAAAAAAAACTCCAATTTGCATCGAAATTTTGAGTTTAAAAAATTTATAACTTTCGAACATGGCACCCAATCACGAAAATCCTACGTCACATTTTAGCTATTACCCTTTTAAATAAGAAAAAATTTATTTATTATGTTTTAGACGATGCCTGACAGAGAAATCAAGTACACCATCAGCAAAGATTTTCAAAAGAGGGCTTATCGGCTTATATATTCGCCATTTTTTATTTTTTTTAATCGTTAATATTGTAAATTGTTCATAAAACTACTATATATATATATGTGTGTAAAATAAAGATCATTTTATATACTTAATGGCAGCGTCAAAAAAAAATTCTAACCCTTAAGTAACCCCTTAAAACAGTAAAAACAGAATTTAAAAACAGTGTAATATTATTTTCAACCTATTAAACATATTGACACTAGAACTACCGAGCCAGTAAAAATGATTGGTGTCTGGGTTTTTTATTTTGCAGATATGTATTTTCTAGAGAAATTTTTTAGTATGCTTCTGTACTCAAGTACATGTTACCATAAAAATCCTACCAAATCTACATAAATTCGGTTATTATTATAAAAGAATATACATCAGTCTCGTTTAGGGCTCGGGTTCTACTGTTATGAAAAAAAATCAACTTTCACTCCAGTTTGTTGCAATTGAAAATGTTTATTTTGCATAAAGATTCAGTCTATTGACGACTATATTGAAATGGACAATTATTTTTACAATCCTCTATTTACCACGCACTCCTAGAAACATGAGAATCACGGTACAATCAAAGAAAGAGAACGGTGTCTGCGGGTTTCGCGAATTGTAAAATAAGTGTAACAAGTTTTCCCTAGTGATTTACGATGTGGATACATTATACTCGCGGATAATTGGAACCCGTGCAACAACAGTGGGTAAGTTCTACGCGTGAAATAAGAAAGTACCACCGTGCGCGCGCGCGCGCGCGCGCGAGCGTAGATCACGGCCGTTCTTTCGCTCGGGTTAACGTCGAATTACGTGCGGGTAATTATCATTACCCGGGTGTAATTAAATTATTTCACGAAGCCTGCGAGAGGAATTTAACCTGTTTCGCCGCTTTTAGAATTTCGTGCTTGATAGCACGATTGTACACACACAAACCACGGGTTTCAGCTACGTAATTACGGGTACGATAATTCATCGTCGTGCGTGCGTACATACCCACGTATTTATGTGTATGCGTGTGTGTGTGTGTGTATGTGTGTGTGTGCCGCGCCGTACGAGATTCGTTAATAACGGTTTGCACCTTTCCCAGGGGTAATTAATGCGTCCCACTGCGGCACGGTTAATTTCGTATTCGGAACAAAAAACTGTCCTTTACCATCTTAAACACGGGTTTTCAGTAAAATCGGGATTCGTCGATCGAAGAAGGAATGAAATGTTCCGCGGCTGTGTGTGTTTTTGCGTCGCGTCGCGTCGCGTCGCCTCTTACCTTCGGCCGCGATAAATTTTCTCAACGCAGAAGAAGAACTGCGAATGACCGGGAGGCACGTTTTGCGTTGTGCTTTGTCCTTTCGGCTCCCCTCAGCCTCCCTTCAACCACTCTCCTTTCTACTTCTCTTCTTCCTCTCTGTCCAGCGCCGGGATTCGCTCTTTCCCCGATCGTGTTCCGTCTCGCTTCCACCTTCCTCGCTCTCTCCTACTCTACAAATTTACAATGCCCTCGCTTGTAATAAGCGGTTGCGCGCTTTGTTCACGATTATGAGCTCACTTCGGGTGTACCGAGGGGACTTATCGAGTTAAGACTCCTCCGAACGTGGAACACCAAAACATCCACACTTTCCAACACAACAAACTGTCCCCCCCCCCCCCCCCGTTTATCGTTGTCATTTACCGCAGGTGTTCGGGATTAATCGTTCATGTCAATTCCAACAATTTCATAATAAATATTATCGATTCAATTTTGTCTAAATGTCCTTGATCAAATTCCTGATCTTTTTATTTTTTTTTTTTAATATTATTTATTTATGAAGGTCGCATCAACATCGAGGTCATTAGCGACCACTTAATTCCTGATCTTGTTGTCGCTTCATTAGGATTATTTACCATTTCCAATCTTAACCTAACCCTTTGCACTCGGAGCTATTTTAACGCAAAAATGAAAGATTTTTCCATTCTAGAATATTTTCATTCAATACAATTTTTTGCATATGAAAATGATATAACATCTCATGTAATATGTAAATGTCTAGTAGTTTATTAAATACGAACAAAAATGATAATATGAACAATATTTTTAAGAATGGCATAGCAATTTTCAGTGGTGCCTCAGAGTCGCC
Source organism: Lasioglossum lativentre (assembly GCA_916610255.1). Lineage (NCBI taxonomy): Eukaryota > Metazoa > Arthropoda > Insecta > Hymenoptera > Halictidae > Lasioglossum > Lasioglossum lativentre. The sequence continues at coordinate 4,981,259 of OU744359.1, forward strand.
ATCCGAGTGCTAAGGGTTAATTTAATTCTAAACATTACTAGACTGCAAGTAGTTTCACTTCTGCCATGGTTCTCCACGCGTATGTTTTTTAAATGTAATTTTGTAATTTATACATATACCTCTTCTTTTACTTACAATTAGATATTTATTCTGTTCCACACACGGCAGGTTTTGAAAATCATAGATATGTAAATTATGGTCCAGTGTTCTTCTCTCTGTAATATAATTAAACATATTGACTTTTAATTAATGTAAACGTAGTTGCACGTGCTGTCATAACATAACCATGTATTTATAATCTTTTCGTTTGATCCTACATTGATCCGCAGCATTTTCAAATTTTCTTGTGATGAATGCGAAATTGTTATAAATAATAATTTTAAAAAGAAAAGATAATTATTTAAAAAACCACGTTTTTAAAATGGACTAAAATGTATAAAATAATTTGAAAATAAAATACTTGTAAGATTTCAAACGAACCGTTTGAATTTTCGCGCCGCTCTCGACTTCCGTAACGTCACTTCCGTAACATCAGAAAATTGTTACCCTCAGCAAAGAAGTTTCACTTCAAAAATATAATTATTTTAAAAACCACATTTTTAAAATGGACTAAAGTATAAAATAATTAAAAAAAAAATACTTGTAAAAACGAACCGTTTAAATTTTCGCGCCACTGTCGACTACCGTAACGTCACTTCCGTAACATCAGAAAATTGTTATCCTCCAGCAAAGAAGTTTCACTTCAAAATCCAATAGGCTGTAGTAATTTATGAAATTGAACATTCGTGAAGCATCGGGAACTCGCGTTAGAGCGAATTGCCGCTGTAACAGCTTTTACACCTGTTTAGAAGAGAGGCCTCGAACCTCTAATGGACAACCACTAATTAGTTCGCCACCACGGAATGTGTTTCTGCGGCTCACGCCACTCAGCGAAACTCGCATAATAGATAGAAAAATCCTATGCATAATACGTCAGCCTTACCGAGCAGCTCTGCTAGATTGAAAAGACGCTGGGAAAAGCCATACGGCCTAGAAATCTGCTGACCCAAGTACAGTATGTGTCCCCGGCAGAGTAGCAAAGCAATATAGCAAAGCCGTTCGGAAGAAGCGAAAATAGTGCAGATACGGCTAAGGCTACAATATGTATAAATAATGTGAGAATTTTCTGCAACCTGAATCCCCAAGTCTCCATTTTCCCAAAAGGTATAGCCGGATAAGATGGTCAAAAATTCACTTGAGCCGAATAATATCGGGGATGGGCCATTCGATAGGGCATCAAAAAGAAACATACTGTGTAAAATTTTAACCCTCTATCTCGATCGGGAGGGTAGTTATGGGGTAAGATCGAAAAATCAGTTTTTGGCCTATTTTCCCTAGTTAACGATGTTTAGAAATTGTGAAAAAAATCTGAGACGTGTCTAGTACCCGAATACACACTCTGCAATTCGTTTCAGATTTTTAAATTGAAAATCCTGCTTGTAAAAAATCAAAAACCTCAAAGAAAATCGAAAAAATGCAGATTTCACATGGAAGTTATAAATTGACAATCTCAATTTTTTCACAGTACCGACATATTATTATAAGTATCGTTCATGAATTTTTTCAGATTTTTAAGAGAGGTGCTCCGTTGTTAAAAAAAAATAGAAACCGATTTTTTCGACGTTTTTTCCGTGAGAAGCTAAGCTAACCTTCAAATTGATACATTTTATTTATTCCGTAAGCCTATTAGACACTGATAAACCTTGAACATTTCACAGAAATAATTAGAAAATTGAATTAACTTGATTAGTATACCTCACGAACGAGTCTTCTCGAGTTAAATCATTAAATCTAGGATTCGTCGATATATTTATTTTCTGCACCGAGAAAAACAAGTACCGAACCAGTGATAAAAAGTTGGGAAATTTCATTTCGTTGATATTCCGTGAAAAAAATGTGTCTTTCGAGAAATAAAAAGATTTTTCAGTGTCACAATGCAATGCAATAGGAATGGCACACGAAAGGCCAAGCAGGGGGGGAAGTCGCAGTGTCAGTGGCGGTGAAAAATTTGCCAATTAAAAAAAATCTCATTTCTCCTGGTAACGAGGGGCGGCGTGCAATTAACGTCAGCGGCGAAAATGATTTATGGGGTGAGTAGAGGAGGGTGTGAGTCGTGGGCGAGAGGCTAGCTTATCATAAATTAATGAATTATCAGTTCTCACTCTACGTGGTATGAGGATATGAGGGAGGAAGTAGCTCACTGCCGTCAATATTTAAAATATTCATCGGTATACACTCGGCCACGTAGAAATTTTCCGTTTATGCCACTGTTATTTTATAGAAACGCGAGAAACATTTTATAATAGAGAATCGCCGAAAGATTTTCAATTCGAGTCCGTATTTTACAATAACGTAAGATTTTTCGATCAACGCTTTTCGTGAACATGCTCTTCCTATTACTTTAGATTTCCAACTATATGTGAAACCAAAAGAAACATCGCATAAAAATTATGTTATAATATACGAAAAAATTATATGATCGAATTCTATTATAAATGCAGAAAATTTTACTATTGTTTTGTGTGTCGTTCGACCCCTTGACGATACTAGCTGCTATGCTAGCGGAACGATGGGATAGTGTTGCCAAGAGAACAGCGCTACTTGTGTACATGGTCTTGTAAATATTCATGTTAAATTTAAGCACATTTTGTATTAACTGTATTTTCAGAAACGTTGTGATTAATCAATATACCTACATAGTCTTTTAAGCTGTTCTCTTCCACAGCTATTAAACCATGAAATTGTCTATATTTAAGAAAGTATTTCTTGTATAATGCACCTGTATACATTTTTTCTTTCGCTCAAGAAAAACGACACAACTAAAAATTTTTCAGTTTCCATTTTATTGTATTAAAGTACTCGACAGTGGTGAATCTCTAACGTAAAAAATCTAATAGTGCTAAATTAACAATTTAGTTATTCAATTTTCTTAAATAAATAAAAGTCTATCCGATGGGTAGAAAACTTCGTCATATATCGCTGTATCCGGAAACTATGTCCTGAAAAATATTGCTGGAAAATCTTGAAATCTGAGTGGAACCTTATTGATAGTGAAATAATGAAAAAGTTAATGGCCAGTATGCCACTACTAGCAAACGCGGTCATAAAAACACGCGTTGGATATGTAGACGAGATATAATTATTTTTTCTCATTATCGGTGAGCTATTTAACAAATTATTATTAAAATATGTTCTCTAACATTATACGGACTGGAATTCATACAAGGTAATCTTACTAAAGATATCATAAGTTTTTTCAGGGAAGCAATAATATTCGGACACTCTTAAAAAGACGATAACTTTTTTAATATTCGACCATACAACTTGGATTTTTTTGCGAAGTCAGGACAATCGGTTTTGTTACGTAACGTGAGAAGAATTTATGAAAAAATTGCAATTGGTCGGAATTGCTGAGAAAATACTAAAAGTTATGTTTCACAACTTTTTTATGTGGGCTCATATCGAAAATTTAAAAAATATGTTTCGTAGATCTGTATCAATTAAACGTATTCTGAAAATTTCATTAAAATCGGTAAAACGTTGAGCTACAAACGTTTAAAGATGGTAAAAATTGCCATTTTTACCGATTTTCGGCCTCTAAGTGCAATAAATCTAAGGATTTCGATGAAACTTTTACAATGCATATAATTGACACAGATCTACAAAGCATATTTTTTAAATTTTCAATATACACCCACATAAAAAAGTTGTAAAATGCAACTTTCAGTATTTTCACTACAATTCCGACCAATTGCAATTTTATCAAAAATTTCTTTTTGCATCTGGTAGTAAACTAATTGCTCAAACTTCTTCAAAAAGGTTCAAATCTTATGGTGCAATATCAAAAAAGTGATCGTTTTTTTCAGAGCGTCCGAATATTAACGGGAGTCCACTGTATTAATAGAGTACCAAATTCAGTAAATTGTGGAATTCTGCAATTGTGTAACACTGCAAGTGGCTTCTTTTGGGTCAAAAGAGATTTTTGCCGTGTTTAACACTAAACCTACGAAGCACAAAACACCTTATATCAGAAGATTGAATTTACTTAAACTTTGTACGGTTTTCATTATATTTTGTGCTTAAATAAAAAAGTCAATTCAGTCATTTCAATTTTAAACCCACATAAAAAAGTTGTAAAATGCAACTTTCAGTATTTTCACTACAATTCCGACCAATTGCAATTTTATCAAAAATTTCTTTTCGCATCTGGTAGTAAACTAATTGCTCTAACTTCTTCAAAAAAGGTTCAAATCGTACGGTGCAATATCAAAAAAGTTATCGTTCTTTAAATATTAATGGGAGTCACTGTACGTAAATACTCGATATACCCGGACGTTACAGGACATCCCTACATGGTCGACCGTAACAATCGACGGGGAAGCTGGTTCGGCGGTCGATCAGCAGGCGTCGCCACTGTTACCAACATGGCCACGTGCTAAACGTGTTTACTCGAAAGTGTGCGTCATCGTTCGTATTTTTTTCCCTGTTCATATTCCCGAAGTATTGGCCGCGCGATTACGGTTAGGAGGTATCTTTTGACATGCGTCGTGCGCGGTGACTGATAGTCATTTACGTGCTCCTGGCGGGCATGGCGGGTGCGGATGCGACAATTCCGATGTGCACCTGCGACGTACGGAATGTGGTTACCTGTTCCGCTGTCAAGCAGGATGCACCCACGAGTAGAGTAGTAAGGAGTTACCGACCCCACGGCAGCCTCGCCAGAGTGCTATACGACAAGCAGAGAGCGGACGAACAGCTCGAGGCCTACGACAAGACTCAGGCAAGTGTAAGACACCCGTAACTAGGTTACGTTTCTCGTCCAATCCTGAACCACCGTGTCTCGCACGGAATCGCATACACGTATCCGCCTCGCGAATATTTGCATTGCCGCCTGAGGTCACGTCATTGGTCCCCAGTTGTACCCGTGGATACAGTAGGTCACGTCGATAAACATACTCCAACATATTGTTTTGATTAACGCCCGAGCCAACGTGTAAGCTGCGCCATTCACCGTTCTCGGCGAAAGAGTTGCAAACAATAAATTCGTTAAATCGTGAAATATTACCGAAGGGATCGTCTCGAGTACCTAGAAACAGTGTTAATCTTTAATTACTCGCACGGGGTCAATGGGATTTCGGTGACGTCGCGGATACGTCATTAGTATTCGATATCGTCATCGTTCAATATAGCTTCCTACGTAATTATTCCTTATGGGATACTAGGTAAGTGGTAATGGCTGACACCATACACAAATCTAGAGCAACTGAATTGTATTATTGTAAACAATCTGTAGTAGACGAGGCTCCCTGGGCGGAGGGAAATTTTTTGAATAATACCAAAGGCACAACGATGAAAACAAATAAATAAAAATGTTAATTACAAGAATGAAATGAAATTTGTATTATTGTGAACAATCTATAGTAGGCGAAGCTCCCTGGGTGGAGGGAAATTTTTGGAAAAATACCAAAGGCACAACGATGAAAACGAATAAATAAAAATGTTAATCACAAGAATTACAAGAAATTACAAGAATTACAATTACAAGAAATTAAACTGTAGCAAGAAGACCATACACAAAACTAGAGCAACTGAATTGTATTATTGTGAACAATCTATAGTAGACGGAGCTCCCTGGGTGGAGGGAAATTTTTGGAAAAATACCAAAGGCACAACGATGAAAACGAATAAATAAAAATGTTAATCACAAGAATTACAAGAATTACAATTACAAGAAATTAAACTGTAGCAAGAAGATTAAGGATCCTTGGAGGGGGGTGTGTAGAGATAGCCCCTAGGCGGCAGAAGTATAAATCCGCTGGAGGGGATGCGGTAGAGCTACACGCAGATGACGAGATATCTCGCGTCTGGATCGGTGTCGCTAATTGCCATTGACGAAATATCTCGCATTCGCTCTGCATAATACGATTAGTGTACACGGTCAGCAATAAAACGTCTGGGTCCCCAAATATGGAAAAGTAGAATGATTGCAGATAAGATAACGTCGATTTGAATGCAACTGATTCACACGTTATCTTTTGAGTTTCGTTTGGGTACTCGACCGACGGGAACGTTAATCACGCTTAATTATACCGTTCCGAAAGAAGTCCCTTTCCGAGAATTCAGTGTTTAAAATCTGAACTTGAGAAACCGTGAGCAGCAGCACCGCACGGGCCGGCAAGGTAATTAGGGATGCTGAGGGAGGAAACGGTCACAGGGGATGGGGCCGGTAATAATTAGTACAATTACCGCACAAGGCCAACCACCGACTAAAACCTCTTTCCTCGAAGCTGCTCAAGAGTCAAGACCGTGCTCGGTAATTACGGGACAATTACGTCCTCGATATTCCTGAAACATCGAAGCCGCTTTCGAGGCGCGCTGGCTGCCCCCCCCCCCCCCTCTCTCTCGCAATTAGTTCTATACGCGGGTTGATACTATTTAGAATTACATCGGCCCATTTTCTTTTTAATTCGACTATCGCGTGAGCAACGGTAATAAGGAAGGAATCCTGTTTATGCAAACGGCGTGTCACAGGGATTATTAATACAACAGCGACGAGCAGTGAGCAACTATGCTTATTTTATTGAACAATAAAAAAAAATTCAAGTAATCTGTTTATTGGAATATGTACTGAAATGGTAATTTTACTTAGATAGAAGAACCACCATCCTGGACGTTAGGACTTATGGGTTTGGAAACTGGTGTTCCACGTTCGTCATGGTCTAGACTATACTCGAAGAAGGGATTTGCCTCGGTCGCCGCTGTCGCAACGTTCAAAAACAATAGTTAATATCGCGTGTATCTGGGCCTAAGTCAAATACGGTGTGACGCGTGCGAGCGGCGGGGGCGGTGGGAAAGTAAAATCCATTCGCGGACGAGGCTGACTAGCGGAAGAAGGAAGCTTTTATCGGTGTTTGCAAGAACCTTTTGCTACGACAGAGAGCAAATCGATTCGGAAGGCTGGGCTGAGCCTTCGTACTCGAGCAGGTGCCCGCAGGAAAAGAGAAGAATCCCATTCGGTCGCGTGAAACGAGAAATTTGAAATTCGTGAAGAGGGACGTCCCCGCGAGATTTCAACCCCCCACAAGCCACCCTCTGCTACCAAAATCGACGCAAGACGTTACTTCTCCCCTTTCGTCGAACCCCCCCCCCCCCCCCGCCGCTTCGGCAGCCCCTCCGAGCGCGACGCGCCGTCGACGGCGCGCTATGTTTCTGGGGCTGCCAACATCTAATATCCCTGAGCAGTCTGAAAACTTTACTCTCAGACAGAAGGGGCGTGAATATGTCGAGCCGGTGGTGTTTTTAGGTTTTTAAAAGGCCAGCGCACCACCGCACCACGCCACTGTCTTCAGCCCGAGAAAAGGGAGAGACAGTTGCGCGGAGGGTGCTGCTTTAAAATATTAAATGACTGATGGATGGGACTCCTGAGAGAGCTGGATAGAGACCGTCGTTTGGACGACAAAGATATTTACCACCGAGACGGTTGCATCCTACTCACGCTCTGCTATCCAGCTTTTACGGCACCGTGTGCTGCCCCCATTTCTTAGGAATTTTAACTTCTCTGTTGTTGGCGTTCGCTGTCGTCGATCTTCAGGAATCCAGACTTACGCGCGGACCAGCTAGCATAAACGTCGAGCCGGTTAAAATCCGTACAACGACACGTATCTCGCTGGTAATAATGATAGCAATGCCGACGATTAACACCATCGAAAGGAAGTGCACAAAAGAACATCCTTCTGATTGCAGTTTACTTCAGCTGTTAATAAACGACCTTTCCCGTGCGCCGCTCCTCGCCGGCTAATAACGGCCGACATTAATGAAGAAGTAAATGACATGGGAACACGATCTTGAGTTTCAACTCTGTCAACGCTTTCGTTTCACTTCCTCTCGTTGAACGGACCATTTTAGATCACGAGGAAACGAGGATGTGAGAATTATTGTCTGTATTTCACTGTTTCGTACTGTGCATTATCATATGTATTTTGAACTCGATTTTGTAAAGTCATTTTAACAGCTTGAAAATAATAGATCGGAATTCTTAAATCGTTTTAAATGGCACCTACTCGTTTTTGCCATAAATCCATGGAATCTGCATAAAATAGACATTGTTTTCGACGTCTTCAAGATGATAGGTTTCAAAGTAGGTACGATTGTCAAGTTTCGGAAAAGCTGACATGCATGATGGTCCACCTAAATATCTCCTTTATTCGTGATGACATAACAAATGTTTTTAATGCCCTATAAATGGTATCAAAAGGTGAATTCTTCGCAAATGTTATTTTTACCGGAGTGTTCACTTTAATTTTCACTGACCAAGGTCATTTGAAGGTCAAAATACACCGAGGGAAAATGTTCTTGCCAGATATTGACACTATGCACATTTAAAAAATAGTTTTTCCATCACAATAACCTGAAGAGACATTTAGGTTTACTTAAATGGTATACTTTGAAACGAGCCATTGCACATATGAAATGTTAAAAATAAAAGACATCGTCAGCACATTTAAAAAATAGTCTTTCCATCACAATAACCTGAAGAGACATTTAGGTTTACTTAAATGGTGTACTTGAAACGAGCCATTGCACGACCACATATATGAAATGTTAAAAATAGAAGACATCGTCAGCACATTTAAAAAATAGTCTTTCCATCACAATAACCTGAAGAGACATTTAGGTTTACTTAAATCGTATACTTGAAACGAGCCATTGCACGACCGCATATGAAATGTTAAAAATAAAAGACATCGTCAGCACATTTAAAAAATAGTCTTTCCATCACAATAACCTGAAGAGACATTTAGGTTTACTTAAATGGTATACTTTGAAACGAGCCATTGCACATATGAAATGTTAAAAATAAAAGACATCGTCAGCTCTCGCGACTATACTTTGCGACCAGCTGGAAGATAAATCTCTGGTCCGATAAGTACACACGACGCGACGCGGTCGGGCAGCGACACGCATGATCAAGAATAAATGACAATGTAAATAATATCGAAGACCGATATCCATTATATGCCGTGGAACGACTGCAAAAAGAGGAGAGAGAGACGGTTATCGGTCGCACGACGAGCACGCGGGATCGTTTGAGGCAGAAGGTGGCGAGAGATGATACCGCCTAAGCGTTTATGGCCTGGGAACGAAATCTCGAATCTTTCACTGAACCACCACCGGGCAGAATCGCCCGGAAGGATCTAGTCCGATCCACGATAAACCGGCGGACGACCGGCGCGGCGCGGCTCGGCGCGGATTTTCGTTTATCAATTCGAATAATCGCGCCGCATACGAGCGGTCGCGCGCACGCGCTTCACGGTCCGGGGTCCGAAAAAAGCTGATTTCTGGAGCCCGCGAGCATCCGGCTCGGTTCTCTCGAATAGTCGTATTTATGTCTTTATTCGTACGCAGAATACCGGTTTTACGTCGAAGAACACGATTCACCGGCGGATTCTTCAGCGCGTACATGATACGCTTTGTCGCCGAAGTTCTTACGTGCTCGACGCCGAGTCCCCGAGTCCCCTGATTTGAAATTCGTCGAGCAAAAAATCCACGAGGACGAATCGATGAAATGAAAGATTCCATTAAACGCGGCCCGCTTTTGCTTCCCCCCACACCATCCCCTCCCCCTCCACCCCCCGGCGTTTCTCATTTCTGTCAATTACTTTTTACCGATCGCCGTTTCATCACGTAACCATGCAAAAATACTAAACGCGCGCTGGCTCAACCGACGTTTTTGCGTTTTCTTCTTTCGTTTCAATAAAGTTAGCCGCGTAGATAAACCGCCCGTTTCGCTATACTGCAACTCGCTCCGCCGCCGCCGCCGCTTTTTTCGCACTTTCTGCAGGTTAAATTGCGGCAGAGGATGTTCGGCGCAATGGGTCCCCCCCGCAGGGGTACATTTAATTATTCTCCTCAATTATCGTATACATTTCCGTTTTCGGCTGTAGCGGCTCAATGGAAACAATTGAAGAAATTTTAGGAATTAAATACAGTTTGCACCGTTAAGGGGATAACATTTTTTTTTATTCACACACAAACTAGAATGGGTGTTGTCCAAAATATAGTGTAGAATTTGATCGATATCTCAAATATATTTTGAGCTACAAATGATTAAAGTAAAAGAATTAATAAAAAGGAGTGTGTCACACTTGTTAGTATATTTTATTGGAATTCTTTTTATTCCCACACTAGAACGTATATAATCTAAAATATAGCGAAGAATTTGTTAGATATCTCAAATATATTTTCAGCTAAAAATTATTAAGGTAAAAGAATCAATAAGGAAATAAGAGGGTGACATACTTGTTAGTATATTTTATTGCAATTTTTTTTATTCCCACACTAGAAGGTATTACCTAAAATATTGCATAGAATTTTTACGATATTGCAAATATTTTTTTAGCTACAAATGATTAAAGTAAAAGAAATAATAAAAGGGAGCGTGTCATACTTGTTAGTATATTTTATTGCAATTTTTTTTATTCCCACACTAGAAGGTTTTACTTAACATATAGCGAAAAATTTATTCGATATCTCAAATATTTGTTGAGCTACAAATGGTTAAAGTAAAAGAATTAATAAAAATGGAGCGTGTCATACTTGTTAATATATTTTTTTGGAATTCTTTTTATTCCCACACTAGAACTTATATTATCTAAAATATAGCGAAGAATTTGTTAGATATCTCAAATATTTTTTGAGCTACAAATGATTAAAGTAAAAGAATTAATAAAAAGAAGCGTATCATACTTGATAGTATATTTTATTGGAATATTTTTATTCCCACACTGGAATGTATTACCTAAAATATTGCAAAGAATTAATAAAAAGAAGCGTATCATACTTGATAGTATATTTTTTTGCAATTTCTTTATTCTCACACTAGAAAGAATTATTTAAAATATAGCGTCGTATTTTTACGATATGTCAAATATTTTTTGAGCTACAAATGATTAAAGTAAAAGAATTAAAAAAAAGGAGCGTATCATACTGGTTAGTATATTTTATTGGAATATTTTTATTCCCACACTGGAATGTATTACCTAAAATATTGCAAAGAATTAATAAAAAGAAGCGTATCATACTTGATAGTATATTTTTTTGCAATTTCTTTATTCTCACACTAGAAAGTATTATTTAAAATATAGCGTCGATTTTTTACGATATGTCAAATATATTTTGAGCTAAGAATGATTAAAGTAAAAGAATTAATAAGGGAAAAAAATAGCGTGTCATACTTGTATATTCTGTATAGTGAAGCAAATTAAGACTATCGCGAAGGATCGCGATGTACCGCGACCGATTCGAGCGGCATTAAACAACTGACGGTTCTCTCGGTTGGGGACGAGAAAAGTATTACATCGAGGAGACGATATAGACTCCTCGCGAGAGCTTCCCTCTATGGCCGATCGATGAGGGTAGAGAGAAGGCTGTCATAAGACCGTGGAAAATGTTGGAGGTCCCGTTGAAAAAATCCAGGAAAGGGCCAGATGAGACCGTCTCGAGCCGCACACATCGTAATTTGCAAGTTATTTTGCGCGGCTATACGGATCGGATAACGAAACCGCGGGACTGACACAGATCGTTATCGGCTCGTTCTGGAAACATTCCTCAGGCGCACGACGTAAATCCAAGGACGTGTACGTAACAAGAGAGTACTCTTCCAGGCGTTTCACGCATGATCGATCGTGACCGTGCATCAGGGGAAAAGGAGTCGAAAAGATCATATCGATTGCGCGTAGGTACACGTCCGCCTGCGTACGCTTCGTTTCGATACCGATCTAATCCATTTCGAGCCTATACGATACTCGCAGGGTTATAGTGATTCGGTAACGATACTTGTAAACATCGCGTATTCTTTTAAACCCTCGATACACCGTTACCGATTTTTCTCACAGCTGCGTTTTAACTACAGTAAACGCTTGATTCTTGTCCGGAGCGAGGGCATCACAACATTGACTCGAGGAATCGATTTTACAAATCTCTTAATTTTCATTATTTGTTTATGCGACTTTCACTACCTTATTTCTGGCATTTTTCTGATTAAAATGATACCAAACACGATATAGTTTCAATTGTATTTAGTGGTTTAATCCACGGTGAAAGTTTCGGTCGCAAGGAAGGACAGCGCATCGGAAAGAAAGAGACGCGGACAGTCACGCGAACCGTATTTCATTCTGTCCTTCCCTATGTTCGGCTCTCTATTCTGGGGCACGATTCTTGTCCATGAAAAACACGGCTGTTGGACAAGAATCAAGCGTTTACTGTACGTTACATAGCTGGAATAAAATAATAAATTAATCAAAAGAAACCGACCAGGCTACAAATTGCAATAAATCGGCACAGACGATTACGATTAAAAGAGTACTATGTATACCGCGCTAGCTGTCGATGTCTCGAGAGTCGCTGCCATTTACGAGTTCGGCGACTTACGAAAGTCGAAACGCCTTTGCGCGCAAACGAACTGATATTCTAGGCGCGGTCGAGTTCGTTAGCCGATCTTCGATCTCGATGAAAGCTCACGGTTAGTTACACCGACGCCTTTCTGTACACCGTTGGTTTCCCAATCAACAGATGCCGTCCGGGGCTCTCTGCTCGCGGCACAGAGCTACGTCGAAAAAGGGGAACGCTTCCACTCGTTGCACCCTCTCTTTACTTTTTGCAGTGTTGCGCTCTGTGCTTGATACTGCGGAAGGTCCCCTCCGCTAATGAGATGTTTCGTTCCAGTTTAAAAGAAAAGCCGAACGATCGGTTCGCGGAAAAAGTCGCAACCAATGAAGCGTACCCGGAGAAAAAGGTTGCAGCGCTCATTTATTTAGAACAGCAACAATTCTCGTTAATCGAATTTACTTTGATTTCGGGGGAATTTTTTCACACTTTGATATTCGACGTCAAATTTTAATAATCTTAACCCTTTGCACTCGGAGCAATTTTAACTCGAAAATTAAACATTTCTTTCGGCCTAGAATAATTCCATTCTACAGGGTGTTCCAAAATGTCTTCAACTCCCGCAAATGGGAGGTCCCTGAGGTCATTTCAAGCGCCATTTTCCTTTTGCAAAATGTTGTCCGCGGCTTTGTGTAGGAGTTATTAACGAAAAACACGGACCAATCAGAGCGCGACCTAAACGCTCGTTGGTTCAGCCAACCGCCTGCCGGCTCGCCGCGCTGAACGTGCCAGCTCGCGCCTGATTGGTCCGTGTTTTTCGTTAATAACTCCTAAACTAAGCCACGGACAACATTTTGCAAAAGGAAAATGGCGCTTGAAATGACCTCAGGAACCTCCCATTTCCGGGACTTGAAGACATTTTGGGACACCCTGTATATGATTTTTTTTTCATTTTATGTATATGAAATTGATATAATACCACGTACAATACTGAAATGTTTGGTAATTGATTACATAGCACCATATTTAATAATGTAAACAATACTGTGAATAATGGTAGAGCAATTTTTAATAGCGACTCTGAGTCGCTGTTCGAGTGCTAAGGGTTAAAAATTATTTCACTTTTCCAAAAAATTAGATTCGCGTTCGAATGAACATCCATGCGATAATATGTTTTTCGCAGGGACCCGTCACCGCGAGGAATTGTTTCTCGCTTCCCGGTATTCTGTAATTCATGGAATAAAATGGAGGTCTGCCAAGGGAGCGCACACATCGAATCGCAGAATCTCGGATTTCTCCTTTCTAGTCGGTTCATTTCTTTCTGCCGTGTCGGGTTCCTTTTTCTGGAAATCTCCCGTATTCACGGGATCGAGAGGGGCCCAAAGCACGCGTAAACCTGGCGTAAACTGTGAACAATAAACAACGCCGTCGAGCAGTTTATGCTTTCGGCGAGGAATACTAGGGATGTTTGGCCGCTCGTACGTGGAGCTCTTCGGATTCCTCGAGCGTGTTGGATCGCGAGTCAAACGCATTCTCTTCCTGTGCCATTATGTTATTGCTGCAGGCGGCGGCGGGCGCGAGCCAACGAGCGTTATATTGGCGCCGTGGGAGAGAATCGGCGCAATCTTTCCACGTTTCTGAACTCGCCATCCGATTTTACGATTCGCCTAATTACACTGGCCAACTAATTTCGACCCCCATATAATAAAGAGTGATGAATAGACTGCGGATTTTATGCATTTATAACAAATATGGGTAGCTGCCATTTAAGACAGTGGACAGATTTAAAAAATTCAAGCACATCAATCTATTAATTGCAACTTATGTACATTGTTAAAGAATGAAAGAAATTATTACTTGACACTTGTTTGTTGCAGTTGATGAAAACAATTTTTATTTTGCATAAAGTTCCGCAGTCTAGTGATGAATATTTCGAACGGGATCTAGGGTGCCTCTGATCGTTCATTAGAAATTGATGTCCATTTGGCTCATTTTTCGTTTAATTGAATATTAATGACTGATCTTTATGGAAAATAAAAATGATCCGCATTTGTTGTGGGAAGCAGGAATAAAATGAAAATTGATTTCATCCCTTAATGACTTTTGTTACGTTCAAACTAATCCGTTACTGTTTTATATTTCACCCAACTAATTTCTTCATAAATATCCGCAGTATTAATTGCAGTGGCAGAGATTTTTTAATTGAGTAAAACATGATCCTGTAAACAGGAGCCAAGTTCTCTATGGCCGTAAAAAGTTGTGAGATCAAAGAAAATACGGCCAAGTTCGTTAGGTTAGAAATACCGGTTGCAATACTGAAAAAAGCGTTTGTAAAAATTAGTATTAAAAAGAACACTAATTAATTTTTAAAAAGTTACATGGAAGGCTAAATTATTCAAACTTAGCCGCTACCTTTTATGGCCATTGGTTTAAAAAGTAACGGCCAAGTTTGAATAATTTAGCCTAACTCTTTAAAAATTAAATAGCGTTCTTTTATACTAATTTTTACAAACGCTTTTTTCAGTATTGCCATTTTTTTTTTTTTTTTGAGGTGTAAAATTTCAAACTTTGATAATTATTCCTTTGATGGTCTGTTATGGTGGACCTATATACCGAATTTCAATTAATTGAGTAACTTCGAGAAGTCAAAAATATCGTATCCGTGGAATGCACCCTTTGTGACAAGGACTCTTGCTACGGTTATACGATTGTGTTTACGTTTCGCAAGCTTTCCTCTATGCATCGTAGTGCACCGCCATAAAGGAGAGCATAACCGTTTCAAAGAAAACGCGCTGAAAACGAGTCTCGTCCAGTGATCAACTTCTATGAACTGGAATTATGATGTCGGACTGCTGCGGATCTGGCAATTACCACACTTTTAATATCCCCATCAGTTTTCATGTCTATTATATTCATAATTTCATAATAAAGATTTCGTCGAATCTTTATTAAAATTAATTTCTTCATATAAATTCAATGTTACCCCTCAATAATATTAACCCTTAGCACTCGAATGGCGACTCTGAGGCGTCATTGAAAATTGCTATGACATTTTTAAAGATATTGGTCAGATTATTATTTTTGTTCGTATTTAATAAATTACTAGACATTTACATATTACATGAGATATTATATTAGTTTCATATGCAAAAAATGAAAAGAAATTGTATGGAATGAAAATATTCTCGAATGGAAAAATCTTTCGTTTTTGAGTTAAAATAGCTCCGAGTGCAAAGGGTTAAATTTAAAAAATAATTACTATTTTAAATTAAATTACACTCGATTAAATTTATTATAAGAATTTCTATTAAAATTAATCCCTGTATACTCGGCGATTCAAAGGAATAAAATTCTATGATAAATGGTGCGTGTAATTTATCATTATTTGTCAATCGGTTAGAATCATAATGCATAGAAGAAGTTCCCCCGGCGACACTTAGGGAATTTCTCGATTTTTTGATTTCGTCGAAGTAAATTTGTAACACAGAAAGAATTAAGAAAAGTGGAGCAACGGTTTTTAAAAAAAATCGTCTCACCGTATTTTGTTTTGGTAGCACACGTTGTGGGACGTTGATTTAGATGACTGTGATTTCCGAGTTGGCTACTTGTTACCCGAGTCGGGAGGTGATTGGTGTGTGGTGGAGACTACACGGAAGGTGTGCGAATCCGATTCTCTTCTCCTCTGCCTCTTTGACTGATTCATTCCGTCTCCATCCGCCGCGCCGCGCCGGTGCACGCAGCGTCACAGAACGTCGCCACTAATGACGCAAAGAGGAATGCTGTCCGGCTGTCGGTACGGCCGCGTCGGTAGCCATTTGTAATTCGCTGAGAAAAAATTGATAAAAAGTCGAATCAGAGTGTGATGACGGTGGGAGATGACCAGCTACCTGCAATTAACTATGCTCGCTGCCTTGATATAATTAAAACTGTGTAGTCCTTCTCGTTTCTTTTCTTTTTTTTCTCTCTCTCTCTCTCTCTCTCGCTCTGCTCAGCTAACGGAACGCCTTTTTTAAAGAATCCTTTCAATTTCCTCTTCTTTGTCACTGTTCCGATTCGGATAACCGCAAAAATTCGCAAAAAATCGTGACGAATGATGCACGTCCTGCACGGAAGTTTTACACGACACCCGATAATGCAGACACGCGGTTTTCTCACGTCTTCTGCCGTGGCATTTGCAAAAGCGGTTCGGTCATTTGCACGCAATCACGGCCGAGTTCTTTATAATAATTGTAGCAACTAAAAAGATGCGAATGCCGTGGATATTCGTGAAAGACAAAATTCTGTCTCGCGGTGAGCTTCGAAAATTTGTATTTTGCACAAAGATTCTAGTTATTAAAATTCTTGTTTGCGTTTGTAAAATTCCCGAAGGTCACGGCCGTCGGAAGGGGCCGCGAACAATTACATTTTTATCGTGGCGGAGGACTCGTGCGTGTCATCGCAGCCTTAGACCATATAATAGACCCGGCATAGGTATAGTATGTGTATAGGAAAACCGAGAATTCAGTGTGCGAAAGATGGCACTGTGACGTCACAAGATAAGTCTTAAGATAATTTCTTTCCATTAACTGTGTACATGACCCCCCTCTCCCCATGTAAGCCAAGCGTAGGCACTGTCGATGAGCATAGCTTGTACATCTTTTGAAAATGTGACGTCACAAGAGAAGTCTTAAGATAATTTCTTTCCATATACTGTGTACATGACCCCCTCTCCCCATGTAAGCCAAGCGTAGGCACTGTCGATGAGCATAGCCTGTACATCTTTTGAAAATGTGACGTCACAAGATAAGTCTTAAGATAATTTCTTTCGATGAACTGTGTACATGACCCCCCTCTCCCCATGTAATCCAAGCGTAGGCACTGTCGATGAGCATAGCTTGTACATCTTTTGCAAATGTGACGTCACAAGATAAGTCTTAATATAATTTCTTTCCATGTACCGTGTACATGACCCCCCTCTCCCCATGTAAGCCAAGCGTAGGCACTGTCGATGAGCATAGCTTGTACATCTTTTGAAAATGTGACGTCACAGTGTCTTTCAGCTGATTTCATCTTTCGGACACAGAAAATTATCTACGCCGTGTCTGTAGGTATATGTATATGGTCTATGATCGCAGCACATTGTATCAGTTCCGTGGCGATTTAAAAAATTGCTCGGCAATTCCAATAATTGTATCAACTAAAAAGATACGAATGCCGTGGATATTCGTAGAAGACAAAATTCAGTCTCGCGGCGAGAAAATTTTTATTTTGCGCAAACATTCTAGTTTGCGTTTGTAAAATTCCCGAAGGACACCGGCCGTCGGGCCGCGAACAATTAAATTTTCATCGTGCCGGAGGATTCGTGCGTTTCATCGCGGCACATTGTATCAGTGGCGATTTAAAAAATTGCTACGGCTCCGGCGCGCCGTCCGACGATGACAGAGTCGACAGAATATTACAGAGATTCGCCGGAGTTAATTCCCGTGGGCCGTGGAGGAACTGTTTTAATTAGAAAATCTAATTGATGGCTGCGTATGGTGTGGCTGCCGAGCAATCCATAAACGACTTCTTAGGGCTGTGCACCTGGCCAACACACGGCGTTAATTACTCACCTTCTGCGGCCGGGTCCTTCCATCTCTCCGGGCCTCCCTCCCCTCCCCTCGCCCCCCCCCTCCCCGCCCCTCTTCACGCTGGGCCCCCTCGACATCGTTCTCCTCGTTTTTTACGAGGCTCTCTTGACTCGTGAGCCTGAAAGAGTCGCGAGTGTAGGAGAATAAAGGGGCCAACGGTTGGAAAAAGAGAGGAAAACGTCGAATAGCCGAGAGGGAAAAGGACGGTCGTGGCGAAGTTAAAGGTGGCAAAGGGTGACGAAGAGAAGAAGAAGAAGAAGAAGAAGTAGGGGGGTGGGTCTGGAGGTAGCACAGAAAGGAGAGAGAGCAACAAGTGTCTCCCGTCGCGAGGCGCAAAAGCATTCCTAATTACGCCCCTGCCCTTCAAGCGAGACGAGACAAAAAGCGCGTTGATTACATTTTCGTATAATTTCATCGGTCGGCTCTCGCCATTAAGAGCCACCACCGCGCGCAAATTAGATCGATTCTTTAATGCCCGGAGCCGCGTAATTGGTTCTCATTCTCGGAAGCTGACGATGAAATCGGATATCTGTCGTGTACCATGGGGCCCATGGGTGGACCGCTGCGCGCTGGGACCAATGGACCCAGCGCGGCGCGGCGCGGACCACTGGACCGGTCAACGTAATTGCTTCTCCGACTGTTTTGCGGTTCCCGCGCGGGGCCCGAAACTCACTTCCCCGAGCCTCGGCTCTCTCGCCCGTGGAATATCGTTAATGTCGCGCGCGATACCCGCGCCTCTCGTTCGATAATGAAGCGAGAAACGCTTTTTGCCGGGACACTTTGCGGGATGTTAATGAATCGTAACGCCACGCTGGGCTATTATTTTAACGCACTCTCGGGGCCACCGCTCGATTGCCTAACGCTCTCCGCGGTCGCGGTCGTTACGCGTGCCGTGATTACCCGCGGAATTGAAAATATTCGCGAATACGCGCGGCCTCTTAACAGCCTCTATGCAGTAAACACACTCTCGGCGACGGTAAGTAGCCGGACACTTACGCGAATTCATGTAAATCGGTTAATGTCTCGATATTTGCGAATCATTTAGCCCCACTGCTCATCTCGATTAAATGTTTACATTGATGATAGTCATTATAGATAAGTTCGCTTCAGAGGTCTCACTGTTACGACGTTCTTTATTCGACTGATGATTTTGAATCGTTCGAGAACGTTCGTCACCGTCAACCAACCCCCCCCCCCCCCACCCCCCCCCGGTCGCCAACCTTGTATCGACGAGACGTAAACAAACACTTGGCTCGTCCGTCGCCTAACTGCCGCGGCGGTCGTTCCGAGCTTAGACCATATAAAAACAGGGAAAATGCTAATGCTCTCGGCGCAACGGTTCGATCATTTTTAAACAAAATAAAGCAATTGTGCTAGTTAAATTAAACCTTCAACGTTTCGACCCTTATGTGGGTCTTTTTCAAGAAAGAAGAAAACTGCGTCTGAAAATTTTTAATTATATCGTAATGACAACAAAATTAAATACACAATCAAAACACCATATTATTTACTCACTTGCTTTATGAAATTTTTAAAGAATGTTTAGACCATATATGTACACCTATAGACACGGCGTAGATAATTTTCCGTGTCCGAAAGATGAAATCAGCTGAAAGACACTGTGACGTCACATTTTGATGTACAAGCTATGCTCATCGACAGTGCCTATATATGCTTGATTTACATGGGGAGAGGGGGTCAGCGGGTGCGCCATGTATACAGTACTTACATGGAAAGAAATTATCTTAAGACTTATCTTGTGACGTCACAGTGTCCCATCATCTTTCGGACACTGAATTCTCGGTTTTCCTATACACATACTATACCTATGCCGGGTCTATTTAAGGTTTCGAGAATCGCCTACAGTTAGAAAAAAATTGTCAATACGGTGCCGTTTTCTGTTACAGTGGTACAGGGTGGACACGACAAAAATCCGAGAGGATTTGGTCCGTTTATGGATCCCCCTTGGATCGGGCCCTCAATCCGACCAACCTGATAAAACCGCGGATGTCTTCCTATTGAAATCTGCTGGGAGATCCGACTCCTTACCACTGCAAGCATGGCATTCTCTAGCGAGGACTGCACTGTCCTGGTTCATCAGCCGCACGTCCATAAATGGGTGAGTAGCTGGTTCAACGCAACACTTATTCTATCATCGTAGACGGTATTATCGGTTTTTCTACCCCGAGCATACTTCGGCACTCTGGAAATTCCATTTTTTGTTTTTGGAAGTTTAGAATCGCGCGAAGGATTCAGGGCCGTCTTAAGATATGTGGCGACCCTGGGCTAGTAACAATAATGCCTTTCATAAAAAAAATAGGGAAAATGGGTGCGGGGTGACCGGTGAAGATTTACCAAACATTCAGAACTAGGAAAAGTCAATAACTGTATTACCAATCAGTGTCGCCAAGTCGAGAGAATCGAGGGGAATACAGGTACCCCCTCTCTGATGGTCAGAGTCGTAATATGTGACACATTGCGCGTGCGCGACGGGGTGTGGGACGTGGTGCTGGAATGGGATAGTGGAAGGGGAAAAGTAGGGGAGTAAATGAGTCCGGATTCGGACTCAACTGGCGACACTGTTACCAATAAACAAATAAAAATACAAAATTGCCGCCCCAAAAGGCTGGCGTCCCGGGGGCCTATAGTCCCTTTAACCCTGTGGTTAGGGCGGTCCTGGAAAGACTCTGATAGAACAGCCAAGCAATTATTTTTCCGAAGACTGAAAATCGATGTTTAATGAAATGTTCACAATATAAAAATACGCCTGATCAGATTGGAAGTTAAAAATCAATTCTCTCGTCACGGTTCCCGTGCAACCAGAGAGGGCGAAACGAAAATTCCGTAGAGCGGTGAAACAATCCGGCATTGTTGCAAGTTTTCTATGGTCGCCGGGGCAAGGCCGAGGCCTACCAAAGGCAGATCGTTCGCGAGGTGATGAAAGGAGGCTTTCCCTTCTCGCCGGTTAATTAATAACCGCGCAGATACGATCTCCGCCTATCTCGCTGTCCGATGAAGCTCGACAAGCTGGTGGCAAAGGCCCTAGCCATGGCTGTGCCGTTGCTGGGACCTCTTAAGGTAGGCCCCGACGAACAAACAAGGAAAGAAAGAGAAATAGGGTGCGAAAGAGAAGGAAAAAGAGAGAGAGAGAGAGTAAAGTCAGCCCGGGTGAGAGAAAAGACCAGAGACTGGTAAGATGGAGAAAGAGGGTCAGGCCTCGAAGAGAAAGAGGAAGAGAAATGGTTATTGATGACCAGCTTTGTTTGCCCCCCGAACCGTTTATTAAAATCCAACGCGGGTGATTAACCTCTCCCCGACTGCGTCGTCCTGACAGCTACCAGGCGAAATACCTCCGCACAGCTCTCCGGTGTGTATATAGGATTGACCGGGGAACCGTTTATTAAAATCCAACACGGCTATCTGAGCTACTAGGCGGAACAGCTCCGCGCGCCGCTTCATGAATTAGAATGATGTAGAAGTTTCTCCGAGGTGTGCTGCTCCACCACGCCGGGTGCCTGAATTGAGCAATTAACGCATTACCAACCCGGACACCGTTTCAAGCCCTGTCCTGTCCGCGCGGGGATAAATTCCTGATGAAATATAGATTTTCTGTGAAACCGATTTTATTGATCGTAAACGAGGATGAAATGTATCTCCGGGGTGCGCAGCCCTCCGTTAAAGTCAATCCGCCCGAGATAGTTAATATTATTCGTAATGCTGTAAATAATGCTGAAATATGTAGAGGGAACGATATTGTCGGTGGAACGAGTGCGAAGAATATAATACAGAAGTTTAAGAAAGGGATCAGTATAAATGATTTTTAACGCCACTAATATTTTAATGAAAATATATTTATCCGAATTTCGACGACCAGTTATGATAATGGAATTTTCGAGGGGAGGGGAAACTGAGCATTTATTATTTCAATTTAAAATACAAATTATGCGCAATACGAGGGGAAAGGGTGATTTTTAACGCCACTAATATTTTAATGAAAATATATTTATCCGTATTTCGACAACCAGTTATGATAATGGAATTTTCGAGGAGCGGGGGGCAAACTGAGCATTTATTATTTCAATTTAAAATACAAATTATGCGCAATACGAGGGGAAAGGGTAGGAAAGGTAAACAGGATCCCGCGTTCCAAATTGCCTCGCTCTTATCGGTTGGATGTGTGCCATGAAATATTAAGATAATCTTCTTCTACATGTTCAAATAATAATTCCGACGATGTCAGATAACATTACTCACGCTTAATCTTTCGATTTTCATAATCTCTCATCTGACCGTCGTGAAACTTGCATTATCATTATTTAATTGTCATTTTTAAATGGTCATTTTTTAGTTTCAATTTGTCTCCGAGGTTCCTTTAGTAGTGGCAAATGATTTGGTATGAATATACGTGTTAAGTATTCTACAAATGTAATAAGAAGCGGGATTCACAAGCGCAATAGGAACATGGGCTAACGACGCGTAAGGATAATTTATTGCGACTCGCGCGTCAATTAACGAACACCGATATCGAGTTAATCGGCCGGTATTTACAGGAAATTTTATGTAGAAAATGAGGAGAGAGAGACGGTCATGAAACTACGATATGAAAAGAACGTGGAAGAAGTCACCTGGGTGACGTTCATGTGACGTTGCAACACACTCCCGCTGAGAATATTCATTACATTCCCTTACGGTTGATCTCCTTCATGTTGGTAGCTCCTGGCTTCGAGGCCCGTTCGCTCTTCTCACAAATTAATCATAATTAGTTGTGAGATGTCCTCCAACGGTCCATTGCGGCCGAGAGAGAGAGACAGAGAGAGGGGGAGAGAGAGTGAGAGAGAGAGAGAAAGAGAGGAGGCGATAAAAAACGAATGAAAAGGAGGGACACGAAGAAAGGAGAGACGAAAGAAAATCAGACGCTCGAAGCGTGCATCCGCTCTCTTGATTCTCGACGAGGGTACCGACGCGTTGCCTTTTCGAATCTCCGCGCACCATCCTGATTTTATTTTCGGGGCAAATTGCGCGCAATTTTCGACAAATGGGCAGGTGTCCGCGTAAGAATCCTTTCGCAGTTCCCTGACGTCAATTAACAATGATTGGTCGTTGTCGAATGGTTATTACTTCTAATTGTTCGCCGGAAATCTTCCCCCGGCGGACCGGTGAGTTTCTGCTATTTCCTCCGACACCTCCTGATTGTATCAACATGCAAATCCGGTCGTTCGTTCGTTCGGGGATAATTCGGGGAACACGGAATAATTATGGCCCACTTATTTCGGTTTTCGCTCCAATACCAACATTGCCGTGGTTTCGTGTCGTTCCGTCGTGCCACGTCGCAAACGTGAACGTTCACATTTGTTTTACATAAATTTTATTAAAATGTTACATCCTTATGACACTGTGGGTGAAAAGAATGTTCAAATCTCTGAACAATCGACTTGTTCAACTAGTATCTCATGTAGCTAGAAAGCAAGTTGTAATCATTATCTCGAGTGGTTCATTTAACCATTAGCCATTCTTAAAAATATTGTTCACATTATTATTTTTGTTTGTATTTAATAAACTACCAGACACTTGCATATTACATGAGATATTAGGGTAACTGCACCAGTGAATAAACGGGCACCGGTAAATGAACGCTTTGTATTTTTGTATATTTTGCTTTTCCATCATTGTTTAATTATTAGAATGTAGTGTTCGTTGACTGGTATTTTTTATATTTTTTATTTAACGTTTAATAAAGACAAATAATAATAATTTCATTTTATTTGTGTTCATTTATTTTTGACAAATGAAGTATAGGGAGCCATTTGGCATATATGAGCTTCCTTTAATTCACATATTTTTTTAAAAATAAAATATCTTCCTGAACAATTTCTTAAATGTTCATTCACTGGTGCAGTTACCCTATATCAGTTTCGTATGCAAAAATTGTATAGAATGGAAATACTCTAGAATGAAAAAATCCCCCTTTCGTTTTTTAGTTAAAATAATTTAATACATTCGATTATTTCTGTTACACTCTATATACATTCAGTGGCTACCTGTTACGAACAGGTTGCTAGAGGTGGATAATCAAGGGAAAGGACTTCTTAGTTACGTATGCCACCTGTTATATTCTTGCTTCCTTTTCTACCTGCCCAACGACCTTATGAATGTAACTATAATACGATGAGGAGACTGGATATTTCATTTTGTTTCTCGTAACTATCCCCATTCTCGACATAATAATATTTTACTAAAAAAATACACGTTATCGAAAATAGGAAAAATTTTAATTTTAGTTACAAGCCGACCCAGTGTGTGCACTGACATTGTTGCTCTTGGCTGTTCATCTTTCTCGGCAGATAAATCATAGACAGGTCCACTTTCTACACGCACAGCGAACCGTGTTGACTTTTCTCGCAGAGTTATTTCGCTGAGAGACCCCAGCCATAGGTGAAACCACTCGATTCTCTCGAAAAATACTCTCGTTGCTATATTCGAGAGTTCGCGAGTTTTGGTCAGTCAACAAAATCGTTAGGTAATCCTTACGGGACCGTTTGTTTGCCATTCAATTTCATCTGCGTAACTTCTGCTGATATTAAAATAAATATATATCGAGTGCATTGTTCGATTCAGAATTAAACATATTCACGACAGTTTTGAATCAATGTCTTTAATCAAATATTCAGTGATAATTCAGGGAAAAGTGCTATTTAATTTATAACCAACAGGAGCACGAGTGATATTGAACAATCGCAGTTAATAATTTATTGGCGTAACATCTGCGTAACTTCTGCTGATATTAAAATAAATATAGAGTGCATTGTTCAATTCAGAATTAAATATACTTACGACAGTTTTAATCAACGTCTTTAATCAACGTCAAATATTCAGTGATAATTCAAGAAAAAGTGCTATTTAATTTATAACCAACAGGAACACGAGTGACATTGAACAATCGCAGTTAATAATTTGTAATAATAAATGTTAGATGTTATCGTCGCTACGGTTCGATCATTTAATAATAAGAATTTTAAAAAGCAATTTTGCTGATTAACAAATAATCATCGACGTTTCCATTCTGGTTTGAATCCTTTTCAAGATTAATTTGCACCGCGTCTGTAAGAATAAATGTGTAATACAATGTTCATAGTATAATGTTAAACTGATTAACAGTAAGAAACAGAAATTGTTTGTAAATATTGTTCATAAAACCTACTTACTTGCTTGCTTTGGTGTGATTCAATAATTTAATTTAATATGGACATTGTGATACACGTGTGTCTCGTGTGTCGTCAATGCTTGTTGTCAACACACTGAACGTATTTGAAACGATCTAGGTTAATAAAGATCTAAGATCTAGGAATCGATATAAGGCGGTAAATTTGAAAGCACAAAATGTCTTTTAGTCCACTTTTATGTATGTACCATATGGGTGGTACATCAATTTTTCATATTCAACTTTCATTGAAACTAACTTTTTAAAATTCTTATTATTAACCCTTAGCACTCGAGTGGCGACTCAGAATCGCCACTAAAATTTGCTCTACCATTATTCACAATATTGTTTACATTATTAAATATGGTGCTATCTAATCAATTACTAAACATTTAAGTATTGTATGAGGTATTATATCAATTTTTCATATCCATAAAATGAAAAAAAATCATATAGAATGGAATTATTTTAGTATTCAAGTTCATATTTAAATTCAAGTTAAAATAGCTCCGAGTGCAAAGGGTTAAATGATCGAACCGTAGCGCCGATAACATCTAACATTTATTATTAACAATAATACGATCGATAGAAGAGACATATTTAATAATTTGCAACATTGAAAAAGTGTTACAAATTGGTCAGCGCATAAAGGATTAATTACCAGGGGCGCAAACACGAGACGAAGAGGAGGGTGGTGTCACACGGAGTCTGTGAGTGGTGTGCGTTAAACCGTCGGGCACCGCCCCTCGGTTATAATTAGTGGTCATAGCGCGAGAAGGCACAGAGAGAAAGACAGAAACCTGCTGGTTTTATAGGGGTCGATGAGGCGGCGCCCTCGCGCTTTTCCATTAGACGCGAGAATTCGCGCCTGCGCCCCGCGATTAATTACAGAGAGGGTTGCCAATCGGAGGAAAAGCCGGAATGCGCGGTCCCGGACGCGCAAACGCGCTAATAATAATTATCGACCAATAGGATTCTGCGGGGAGAAAGACGATAGTGTTAAATCGAGAGTCTCCGATCGTTTCTGTTTCGCTTTCTTACCTTTATTTCCATCGATAACAACGAGTAATCGATATACAACCGTGACCGAATGAACGGTGACTACAACCGTGAAAAGGGGGTGTGATTCTACATGAAAAAATAAGGAACCGGTAGCCAGTAGGTGGTGAACAAAAAATTTTATTCTACATTTTAGACTTATTTTTTTAATGTAGAATCACCCCCTTCAGTCACCCGATCATCGGACTATAAAATACTAAATTTTTTCTTTTTACGCATTATTGCAGATAATGAAAATTGTTTGTAATTCACTAAAACATACATTTGTACATTTCAATAATTCTTGCTAATCGAGAGTGGTGCGAGAGCCGACGTGGGCGTTTCTCAAGGGTCTCTGTCTCATTGGTACAACTGCGCGTTTGCGCGGTGCTAATTACTCATTAATCCTTTCTCGAGGTGCGCATGCTCAATGAGGAAGCTGAAGCACACCTAGACCGATGGAAGGAGTGTATCTCGTTCGTTTTGCTCAACCACCATTTGCTTTCTGAGAGCACAGTGCATACCGCTCGACATGCGTAATAAATTTTATTCTATTAACACGGCGATGATTTTTCCGTCGATCTCCTTGTCTAATTAAATTATTTAAAATCCTGCGATGCTTAGAGTCCGTCGATCTCCTGTCTAATTAAATTATTTAAAATCCTGCGATGCTTAGAGTCCGTCGATCTCCTGTCTAATTAAATTATTTAAAATCCTGCAATGCTTAGAGTCCGTCGATCTCCTGTCTAATTAAATTATTTAAAATCGTGCAATGAGTCCGTCGCTCTTTTATCGAGACTTTACGACATTCCATACACTGCCTCTAATACGAATGCATTTATCCTAAATAAATACACGCTGATACCTCGACTGCTCCCATTCACTGGTTCCTACGAACCTAAATCCGCCCTGGATCTTGCGAATCTCTCCCATAACGAACCTCATCGGTCTGCAATTTTACAACTTGATTACCGTCCCCAAAGAGAATAGCGTATTAATCATCGGCACTCCCAACTCCGCGTTTCTAGAATCTAGTTTCTCGGGGAAAAGCAGAGGAGAGACCCGTATACATAGAAGCGAAACGGGCCGAAGAACAAGGAAATCGAAGGAAGGAAGAGAGAGAGAGAGAGAGAGAGAGAGAGAGAGAGAGAGAGAGAGAGAGATCCCCAGGAGAAGGAAACGAAAGTATAGGGAAAGACTCACGTTTAAGGATCCCCGTTTAAGGATCCCTCCCCGTCCTATTCCGCGACGCACCCTTTACCCCCGCTGGCCATCCCCCCTCCAAAGAAAACGAGCGAAATAACAGGCACTTGTGCTCGCCACCCACGCATCCCTCTTCCCCCTCCTACCCCCCCTCCGCCATTTCGCTCCGGTCCGGAGGAGAGCATTTGCAAACTCCAACGTGTACAATAATAATTACTGTTCGCAGATACTCCTATCCACCCTTTCTCTCCGTTCTCCTGCTACCACCACCAGGACGAATGGCGTGGCCTCCCCTCCAGATATCCGCGGACAGGGTGGTCCTGGTCCACGCCTACCCAGCATCCCTAGCTCGGAGCAACCTCGCTTCCCCTCTCCCCTTCTTTCTCCTCTCCCTTTCTCGCGCGCATCCCCTCGAAGGATCTCTCGCGGTCGCGCTCCTACTCTCTCTCTCTCTCTCGCTCTCTCACTCTCTCTCTCTCTCTGTACACTAAAGCCGAGGGAACGACGACGCGACGCTTCGAGGAAAGAAAAGCCGGCTAACGAGAAGCCGACGCATCGGCAGGGGGGGAATGCTAAATAGATGTTAGCTGCGTTCCTTTCTGTCTCCTCCACTTCCGCTCCTCTCTCTTCTCTTCCTAAGGACACCATTGTTCCCATCTTTCTTTGCCTCTCCTTCGTGCCCTCCGTCACCTTCCGTCTCATTCTGTCTCGTACACCGAGACTCCCCCACCTCTACAGCAACCCCCACCCAGAGACAGAATCTCGCGTACTCTCTTGAAATAAGCTTGCCCCCCACCGGGCGACGTATAAACATACGATGCTCCACGGAAACAACCGAACGAATCCGAGAATTCTCTATATCGTCTCGCGTGCTACAAACGAACGCTATCGCCGGGAGAGCGCGCGCGCGCGCGCACGTTGTGTCAGCCGTGGCGCTCCTTTTCCTTTCTGCACGAGTACTCCTTTTTTCTGATTCGAGTACCGTGGGCCTAAAGCGTCGATTGTATAATCACGACAATAAAAGGAAAAAGGACCGCAGGGGCTGCCGGGGGAAGCGATGATATCGATGCGAGATACCTCCTCCTTACACCAACCCCCATTCGTTTGCGTTAGTCCGCGGAATTTTCAAAATCGAGCGGAGAAAGTGATTTCGAGCGATTCCACCACGTGCTCGATGCTTTGACAGTGGAACTCTTAGACCATATATACCTATAGACACGGCGTAAATCATTTTGACGTCACATGACGTGACGTCACATTTGTACAAGCTATGCTCATCGACAGTGCCTATATACGCTTGGCTTACATAGGGAGAGTACACAGTACATGGAAAGAAATTATCTTAAGACTTATCTTGTGACGTCACAGTGTCACCCCTCAATAATATTAAATTTTACTGTAAAATTAATCCTTTATATAAATTCAATACCCATCATCTTTCGGACACTGAATTCTCAGTTTTCCTATACACATACTATACCTATGCCGGGTCTGTTAGTATACAATAATGGTCTAAGGTGGAACTACACCAGACTCGATCTATAAAATGTGACGAAATTCGGTGACGAAATGAAGATTGTACTTTTAAAAAATTGTCACATCCGTCTACGAGGAAGATCCGGATTGTCCGAATAATTAAGGGAGACAACGAATGAAGGGGATTCTGACGAGTTCGAAAATCAATCTCAGGTAACCGAAGCATCGAAACGTCTCCCGAGTAGGGGAAAAGGGGATGACGCGAGGAAAAAGGAAGAGAAAGGTCAGGATACCGCGCGTAGCTCGTTCAAAGCGACAAACGAAGGTAAAGATGACTGGATAGATTCTTTAAGCGTTGCTCCAATCAGATCCCATGTCACTCGGTTCATTAATCCATTCAGGGTGTACTCTGAAATGTCCCACTCTTGAAATGTTGTATCACAGAGTTAAACTCGTCCGAATGTAACGACGTGAATATGTAATGGCGTGTACGTGGGAATACGAGGAATTCCGAGCGTGACGAGATTCAATCAAACATATAATTGTGCCGCGTCGATGCACCTTTTTGAAACAGTTTATGCCGAATCAAACGTTTGCATCTAGAAACGCACGCTTGTTACCGCTGTGTAATTCCGTTTAACGTAGTATCAACAACACGAGATAATTGGTAAATTGCTTCATGGAATCTTAAAACCACGTTCGGAACGGTTTTTTTGTTAAAAATAACCGAATTTTTTTGTATCGCGAGTCGGATGGTTTTTGCATATCTATTGTACAGGGTGTAAAGACATGTTTGGTCTTGGCTACCATAGGCGTATTCTACATCTTCGGATCGATGAAGATCTGTTAAAAAAAGTTGCCGCAAAATTGTCCTTGATCTTGAATGTCAAGGTCAAATATTTTTTTTAATCGCATGATGCATAGAATACGATAAAACAATTTTGACCTTAAAATTCAAGATCAAGGACAATTTTGCGGCAACCTTTTTTTTACAGATCTTCATCGATCCGTAGAATACGTCTATGGCAGCCAAGACCAAACATTTCTTTACACCCTGTACAGTGTGGGGCAATAACTATGTCCAGTTTTAATATTGCCGTTATTTGTAATATTATGAAAAAATGTTATATAGAAAACTTACACGGTATAGATGGGGACATATTGTGACACAAACATTTTCTGCGTGGGTGGAGGCATAGAGGAGATTTCAAGGTCATCTCTATTTTTTTTAAATGGAATGCTATGTTTTTTTCATCACGATGTGATAGCCAGTGTTGAGACGAATTCAGCGAGTTATCATTGAAGGTCATACAAGGTCAAATATAAAGTAAACTTTATTACCTTACAGGAGATGCTCGAATTGGTGACCGTTTGCGTCAATGCAAAATTGCAATCTTCGTATCTCTGCATCACGATAAGACATGCACGTGATATGCAGGGATACGAAGATTGCAACTTTGCATGTTTGTGTCACAATATGTCCCCCTCTATACCATGTAAGTTTTCTATATAACATTTTTTCATTACAAATAACGGCAATATTCAAACTGGACATAGTTATTGCCCCACCCTGTATATCTTTCGCCCGTTAACAAAATACAATTCACAGAGTTTTCAGTAATGAAAAGTTTTATGTGTACACCGACGACGATGAGACTGTAACTACCTGCATCGGTTCGCGCGACCGATACCAAGGAGTAATCCGGCAGAGAGAGCAGCGCGGTTGAAACGAGGATTTGCAAACAATAGGCCCGAAGCGAGCTGGATTCTTTAGATGGCGGCTTGATACGCATCGAATTTACATATTATTGCTATTATTAGGTAAACGGTCCTTCGAGCGCCTCTTTAACACTACGTGCTCGCCCTTCCAGGTATTTTACGAGCAACCGCGAGAGGTCCCCACCGATAAAAGCCAAGTCTACAGCTAACCCAACCACCGTCGTACACTTCCCCAGAATCGCAAAAAAGGTGGGCGAAAAAATTGAAATTTTGCCACCCCCTTCGAACTATGAAATTTCGGTTACGTCTTTTCAAAATATTATATGCACTAACCAAACCACCGTCGCACACTGGGCCAGAACCGCAAAAAAAGGTGGGCGAAAAAATTGAAATTTTCTCACCACCTTCGAACTATGAAATTTCGGTTACGTCTCTTCAAAAGATTATATGCAGTAACCGTCGCACACTGTGCCAGAACCGCGAAAAGATGGACAAAAATCAAATTTTGCGACACCCTTCAAATGACATGTTGGTTAAAGGTTATGCATAAATGTTGATACATGTCAGCTGAAACTTGTCGACGAAGCTTTGTCTGAAACTACCCTCTCGCAAGGGTAGAAATCAGATTGGACCTAATCAACCCTGAAACTAGATCTCGGCAAATTTTATTTGAAAATAAAAATAGTATTGATTCGAAATGACAGTGATTTCAAGTAGTATATTATTCGAATTTTTAATATTTCGAAAAATCCTGGTCCGGCGAAGGGTTGAAGCACGATCGTATAAATAATACGAAGCTTGGAAAGCCGGCAACGCTGGAGCCGCGGCGCAACCGAGCCCTCTAGACCGCGTGACGCCAGTATCGAAATTGAAGACGCGGCTTCGGAAGGTACGGGGCCCCCGACGAAGTCGAGGAAGACAAAATGAAGAAAAAAAAGAGGAAGAAGAAGGGGGAGGGGGACCAAAGAGGGATTGGTATCGCTCGATAAAACAGGGCGACGTTGGAAGCACCGATGGGCCCGGAACGATTCCAAGGGAGAAACACTGGATCGGTTGGGAGGAGGGAGGGAACGAGTACGTACATACAATGGGGCCCGAAGAAGAGAAGCCGAGAGCAAAAGCGGTGAATTAATTGTCGCTCGCGCCGCCGACGAAGCCGCTACGATCCGCAAGCCAGATTTGTGAGCTGCACGCGTGTATATCGTATGTGTATCTCCCCCGTTCAACTCCTCCCTTTCTTCCTCCTCCTCCTCCTCCTCTTTCATTTTCTCTTTCGCGCTCTTCCCTTATACCCTTTATTCTTCTTCCCTCTTTGTCTTGCGCGACGACGACCAAAAAGAGGTGAAAGGCTACCACAATGCTGATAGAAACTGACACCGAAAGCGAGCTTAGAGGACCCATAGACAGAGTAACAGGTCTAAGACAAACAGCCGCACAGAAACCCTGGATGACACCATACCCATGGGTGTATTGTTTGGTCTAACTTCATTCTAACAAAAGAAGATCAAAACAGTCAACAATGAGGAATTAAGTAAAAATTTTATAAAACACAATTATCATTGAATGGTATTACTTGTGGGTGTCCAATATCAATTTCGTCCATTATCAAGGAAAGGAAAAAGATTATCAGATGGTACGAAGAAAAAGGAGCAGATAAACTATATATAAGTTGTTACGAAATATTCAGCAACCGGGCCACTTCCCTCTTTTTCTATTCATCCCTTCCTCCGGTTGGATTTTGCTCTTCTTTTTTTCTTTCGGCGTCTCCCTCCTTTTCCTGTTCTTCTTCTCCTCCTCCTCCTCCATGTTCTTTTTTATTTTTATTGATTATTCAATGGAAACCAAGGAGGTGCTCGTTAATTGATGGCACCGGCCATGGTCGAGCGCAGAAAAGGATAGAGAGAAAATCGAGGTAGGTCCCCGGGAGAAGGGTCCACACAAGACCACCATCGCCTTATTTATAACGCTGGGGGTAACCGAATTTACGATCAAAATCCCGCGTTTCGCGGCATTGATGGATCGCCGCGACCATGCGCTTCGCTTTTGCGGCGGCGCGGCGCTGTTGGTATTTTCAAATGAACCCACCCCTTTTTCCTCGTGAGACCCGCCATCGCATCTCGGCCTTCAGGAAGAGACTTCCTCTCCGAGAGCACCGTCATAGAATTCTATCGGAGCTAAACCGGCGTTGCTTGTCGCTCGATTCCGTATACAGCTGTCTTTCATCCTCCGTTGTGGAACTTTCGGCGCGGCTTGCACAATCAGATGTAGAATTATGTGTTACCGTTACCATACGATTTATTCGCGTCGTCGCTTCACGTGTTCAACCTTGGCTCTCGGCGACTCAATAAATTAATAAGCGACCGCAGTAACAAACCTACGAACAGTAATATAAATTAAACAATTTGTTCAGTGTACAAAAAAATAATTTAACATACAATCGAAATCAACAAAAATAATGATAAACTTGTAATGAAATGATTATTTTGTAGATTGTTGGGCCGTGGTTCCATGCACGTGTTCTCCTGCGAACAATTTCAAAAGCTGATGAACGCAAGCGGTTTCACCGGACCGTGGGAGTCTTCGATAGATTTAGGCGCTGGCGATGGTGCCACAACCGCGCATATTGCACATCTATTCGAGAAAGTTTACGCTACAGACATATCAGCGCCGATGAGATGGGCTTTGACGAAACGGAAATTTACGTGAGTCGATATAATTTCGAAAATCTCGTGACAAAACTGTTATCATTTATTTTGTAATAATATACAGGGTGTCCCACTGTATCGAGAACGGCAGGATATCTCGGAAGACGGAAAGTGTTCCTACAAAAGTTGTTTGGTATGACGGGCTAAGTTACGTGGTATTAATTGTTTCGTTATAGGTGGAGGACATTTCAAGGTCACCTTGATTTTTTAAAATGGAATAGTACATTTTTTTCTTTAGAAAATAATAGCGGGTAGTGAGACGAATCCAAAGATATGCTACATGATATTATTCTGATTTTGATGAAGGTAAATTATTAGCTTGTGTTCACATACTGCATCAGCCAGCAGCCGCTGCTATGTGACGTCGACCGATGCAGCATGTAAACACAAGCTAATAATTTACCTTCATCAAAATCAGAATAATATCATGTAGCATATCTTTGGATTCGTCTCACTAGCCGCTATTATTTTCTAAAGAAAAAAATATACTGTTCCATTTAAAAAAATCAAGGTGACCTTGAAATGTCCTCCACCACTCCACCCACAACAAAACAATACCACGTAACTTAGCCCGTCATACCAAACAACTTTTGTAGGAACACTTTCCGTCTTCCGAGATATCCTGCCGTTCTCGATACAGTGGGACACCCTGTATATTCCGTCACCTTTATCTTTTAGGGTGCTCGACGTAGAAAAATGGCACGAAACGGGGCCTTTCAACGTGATACTCTGCCTAAATCTGTTGGACCGTTGCGACCGGCCGAATACGCTACTGAGACGTCTGAAAACGTCACTGGCTCCTGGTGGTCGTTTAGTGGTAGCTCTGGTCCTACCGTTCACTCCGTACGTGGAGGTCGGCGAAAGGGGTGATCACAAACCGTCGGAATACTTACCGGTGAAAGGGAACGGTTTAGAGGGTCAAATCGCCAGCTTGGTCGACAGGGTGTTCGCCCCGCTCGGTTTGAGGTGTCTCGCGTGGAGCAAACTGCCATACCTTTGCGAGGGAGATCTCGGTCAGGCGTATTACTTTTTGGACGACGTGATTTTTGTTTTGGAGGCACAGCCGGTTAGTACACGATCCATTGGCTAGCTATACTCTAGTATTTTATATCGTGCTTCAGATCGTATAAAATAATAGTATATTCTATATCATGCTTCAGATCGTATAAAATAATAGTATTATTTATTTGCCAAATTTTCGGTTCGAAATTAAAGTAAGTATGTACTGCTTTAGCTGAACTGTTTTATTGCATTCAGCGTGATAGGGTAACTGGCACCAGTGAATGAACATTTAAGAAATTGTTCAGGAAGATATTTTATTTTTAAAAAAAATATGTGAATTAAAGGAATCTCATATATGCCAAATGGCTCCCTATACTTCATATGTCAAAAATAGAATGAAATTATTATTATTTGTCTTTATTAAACGTTAAATAAAAAATATAAAAAATACCAGTCAATGAACACTACATTCTAGTAATTGAACAATGATGGAAAAGCAAAAAATACAAAAGCGTTCATTTACTGGTGCCCGTTTATTCACTGGTACAGTTACCCTAATTGATTAATTGTCTTTGCTGTAAATTTCACCCAGCTCTGAGACGATAATTTTCTCCAAGATCTGACACGTCAGAAGGTTTTAGGATACTTGGCGATACTCGGCTTCGGAATGGACGGACACCGGTGCTTGGATGCCGCAGCAAGGCGAGGAGACGGTTGAACAGGCGGGTCATGATCGGTAATGTGACACACAGGCAAGTCACACTTGTAAAAACTTTTTAATGATTGCTGTCATGAATGAGAGAATTATGCGAGAGAATACAGAAGAGAGCAATACTGGCAAGCGACAACGAGCTTAATTTGCAGATACAGCGGTTAGCGTTTTTTGGTGTATCATATCATTTAAACTGCTCATTCGGCTAGCAGACGAACGAACAACAACGGTGCACAATTTATACAACCATATCTTACTGTCAAATGTCGGTGCAGAAAACATGTACACGGTCTTGTGGTATAAATACGACGCGAGAGCAATAAAACTCCGGAAACTATATTCTGAACTTGATCCTATACGTACGATCTTACATGTCGCGTGCTTAGCTTTAGTTTCTTTTTTTTTTATCTCACTTCAGACTTGGCTTTTTGTACCTTTTTTGTCAGACTTAGTTTCCGTGCTCCCTCATCTTCCTTTCACATTTACAGAATATTCCGTTTAACTTTGACCAACTGATATACCTCCTGGTGGCGCTCGATGACTCACCAGAAAACACCACGGGGGGAAAGTATAGCAGGTTTTATCGTCATCGAACGCGTACCATTCGAGACATCGCGAGATTGTAAGTATTTCGTCAACCCTTTAGCTATGACAGAAAGCTTGCTGCCTTAGCCATCATCGATCCACGGAGGATCAGCTCAGCCGCTGAACGCACGAAACATATGGCGTGTGTGCTAGCAGTACTGCCGTTGTCTGCTGCTTGATAGTGAGCTGTATTTATACCGAATAGTCTATTTAAAACATTAGCATTTGTTATTGCGTAAATAGTTTCTAAAAATCAAACGAAGAAAGTTTCTCTCCCATGATCACCGCCAAGAAAATGTCTTAACCCTCGGACAGCTTTAATATGGCCGTTCCGATGACTCCATATAGGCGGCAGCAATATTTAGTACCATTTGGACTCGTACTCGATCTTTTTTAAATATAGAACAGTGGTCCTCAAAACTGTGCTTCCCGGAAGATTTCGAGAGTTAACATTTCAGAAGAATTAACTCTCGCTACAATTTCGAAATAGTCAACTCATGTAATCATTTTTCTTTATTTCTTTTATGAGTACGAAGTACAGAAATAGAGTAGATGCCGAATATGAAATGCGCTTACAGACATCACTAGAGCCTGATGTTTTGTATAAAAAAAAAATGCTAGCACATCTCAGTCATTAAACTTGCGTGTGTAGCAGGAATGAATAAATTAGTAATTAATCCTATACAACTTGTATTGAAATTGTTCAATAAAAGAAAAATATAAGTAATGAAATAATTGATTTTCTTTTCATCCTCCACAGATGTTGTGTTCGTCATGTTAAAGGTCCCGTAAATCGACAATGTTTGAAAACCACTGGTTTAGAACATGCTTCGTCGAGATGCGCTGATCTCTAGTAATAAATCTACATCTCCCTATTAGGCCTATTACAAATAAATATACAATTTATTATGAAACTGATCCGAGTGATATATTTTTCGTTTATATTCGTCAAATTTCACTGATCTTTACTAAAAGTATTCATCGAATGCATGTAAAATATAATTTTGTTCCAAATATTCATTGTCGGATGACGTATTATTTTTTGGGGCTCGTTCTTTCGAAGAATTGTCATTCGAGAATCGCAACGTATAACGATTATGTTCAATCTCTATTGTCGTTAAAAAATATTTAAACACTACGAGCCTCGGAGGGTTAAAATATATTCAAGGGAAATCGCTAAGGGTTGCATAAGATAGCTAAAGGGTTGAATAGAGTGACAAATTTTCAATATGTATTGTTGTATGTAAAAAGAGAAGACAATGTTTATATCTTTTGTCAAATCGAGCATGCAGAACTAGAAACTATTGCGCTTCTATGATTTTTTTAGCAACCTTACAATCTCGAGAAATCTTTCTCTTTATCCGAGGTCAAATAATATCGTTGTTAGACATTTTCTGAATCTCATACAAAGTAAACGAGAGATATCTCGTTTAGTCAAACGAAAGGAAACCGTTTGTGTGTAGCGACTTAGTCATAGATATGCTTAATTACATCGATATTTCGACGGTTGGGCAAACGTTAGTACATTTGCATTAGTTTTTATAATAGCTACTAGATGAAATAAGTCTGTTTAGTTGCTGTAAATACACTTTGGTGTATAACTGGTAATCGTGAAATTACTAGACGATATTGCTGTAGCCTTATTACCTTAAGATATAGTAAATAACAAAAATACGGAGCGCACAGGACTCAAATTTCCCTGACGTTCAAAAACGGTGCGCAGAGTATAAATTATTATAGAAAACTCCACATGCGAGAAAACGAGACGACTTAATGCATAAGATACCTGTGTATAGTGTCGTTCGCAGATACACCAAGCATAATTCATCCTCTACGTATAAAATTAATTAATGCACTTTACCCAAGTCGAACGAACATCGCGCTTTGGAATCCTATCCAATAGTGTTATGTAAATTTCACTTAATTTTAACACGCAATTTTTATTGACTTGTATCGATATCGGAATTACTTTTTTCTTAATATTCCAAGTACAGAACTGACTATAACTACTGGTAACGTTAAATCGCCAACTTGTTACATTAATCTTTACGAAACTCGCAATTCGTTTAATATATCCTTCGATGAATTATATTTTTCTTTTCAAACACAACGTTTTATTGTTGCTCATCAATAAATTTTGTCGTTTCTTTTCTTTTTTTTTTGAGTTTATTTAGGGCCAAACTTTAAAAGAAACAGCGAATCTTAAAAGTTAAATGCGTTGGTATTGAAGTCTTCAAAGCCTTGCCACTAATTTCGTGCAACGTAGAATATTAATTAAATACTTTCTATTTATAAAAATAAAGAGTCAATTTCTTGAATTGAATATATCTTCCAAAATACGCTTACTCTATATGAATGAGAAAATGCATGTATATATACACAATACCTTTCCAAAACAGAAAGAAGAATAATGCAAAATAGTTTTTGCCTGATAGTGATATGTACACAGGTATGAATGAAAATACTATGAAAATCTGAATCCTGTTAACAATTCGTCGTCGTAATTGTTGCCGATGTATCAAATAAATATACACGAGCTTATAACAAATACATTTACACAAAACGTTCAAGAAGGATTTCGGACGTAGAAGGCGTACATTACTCACTGAATCGAATGACAAATTGTTATTGTACAAATTACTGTACGCGTCACGTATTGTTCGCAAAAATTATTGCCTGCGACAAAATTGGCTCCTCGACTTCTGATTTCTTCGTGACTCAGTGAGTACATAGCCAACCGTTTAAATCCCAGTTTCTCTTTTTTTGTTCTTGATCTACATCCTGTAAAAAGAGAGTTTAACACAAACACCCACGCACACACATTCGCACATGTCCATATAAAAGTTTGCTATTTCATAGCCGAAACTTTACACTCTTCGAACCCGTGTATAAACGGGATTCGCGCATTCGTCCGCTTTTACACGCTCGGTACGCGAATTTATTGTTTATATCCAAAAACATACAGTCCGTAACTTGATAGTATCGAGCAGGAAGGAAACATTTCACCGTCGCAGATATGCGCATAACAATTGAATTTAAAACGATTTCTTTTTAGTTTTACAACCGAAATAAAATGCGTTTTATCAAAAGGCGTCAATGAGATAACACATAATAATCTTTTTTCTTTTCTTTTATCACGCACTCGCGGTTTTCCCAGAGGTAATCTCGTTTTTCTTTTCTTTTAAGTAATATTAGCACGCGAAGAGAAAATTTTGAGCATCAGTTCAAGTCACACTGTAAAGATTCCCCTAGTAATGTAATTTGTTCACGCAAGTATTTTTGTAATATATACTTAAAAACAAATTGGTTTTTTTTATTGACACGCACCCCATATGTTGCTATTTCTGCCTATGGAACTTATTCATTATTACAAATCTCGACATGTTTTGTCTTTTTTTTTTTTTATCGAATAATATTACACGTAACAACAGTATAAACGTTCCACCTACTTTTATAAATAAATAATAATTCGTTCGATAACCAGTTTCAAGGAAAAGTATATACACAAAAATTCAGTGTTCAACTAGAAAAGTCTATTATGGCTTTTATTATTATACAGAGTGATAAACGAGAAAGATTTTATCGTGGTACACTCTGTATAATGAAATCATCAGAAAAAGATATTCAACGCGTAATATAATATAAGGTCAAATGATAACATTTATACCTTCATACGTAAAGTATCCTCAACCACATGTAATTACCAACAATTTCAAATGTAAACAGATTCAACTATTAAACTTCCTTCGAACTTTTAGTATGCGCATGAAGTTCATTTATACAAGGTTTCTCGTAATCAGGGGTATAGATTAAAATGTTTTCTGATCAGTGCAGCATTGTGCGGTACTTCGTGACACCAATAAATACTGTCATCACCTGGGTGGAGCTTGAGGGGGCGAGGGTAAAGAGTGACTGTTAAGTTGTCATATACTAACAGCATAACGTCACACAATTCAAGCGAGAAGGGGAACGATAATGTTTAGCTTCCTCATTACAGCGATGCCTACTGCTAGTGAAGAGAGCAGTAAATCATGTTTGGTCGCGTTTCGAATACAAAGTCAAATCGTCGTCGGATTAATGAACGATTTCAAAGCGTTGCATTCAATACTGACGGCCATCAGTGAACGAGAAACTGAATTTGATGCAGATGAGTTAACAGCTCATATTTGATCTTTCTGCACTTGATGTTGTTAGTCAGGTATAGTCACGGTACTGTGATACAAAGTTATTGTCGACTTTATGGAAGAGCCAAACACCAAGTTGTACAAAATAGGTGAAGGAAGGCGCTATTGCTGTGCCTGGGATTGGTCAGAAGAAGAATAGAAAAGACTACTGCGTAACAGCACAAGGAGCGCATCGAATGAATCAATTTGGGGTAGTATTACGCTATGCTCGGAGACAGAGCTATGTTTAACGTATGGAAAGAGTAGCATCACGACAAATACTTGTACATTATAGAACTTAGTTACGAGACACCTTCTATAATCTATAAATAATATTTACGGTCTATAAATAATCTTTACAATATATCAATTATTAGAACACAAATGGTGACTTACTAAAACAATATTGTATAATAACAGAAAATAAATGCTGTTTAATAACACGTTTTGTTTGCAAGTTATTTAATACAAGGCCGATAATGAAAAATTACCAAACCATTATTACTAACAAAGCCCCATAGGCAGATTCCAGAGATTCATGAGAAAAATAATAGCAACAAAATAAAGCTGTTTTGTATCAGAAATAATGGTATGAGTTTCGATTGACTATATATAATTTTGTTCACTACCCACGTTTATCACAGTCCACGCATGACTCATTTTTTTTCTCTTAGTATTTTGAGGTCCTAAACGCCAACAACATTTGAGCAATCCTTCGGGTGATTTAAATATAAAACACCCATGTAACCCATAAACACCACATGACTAGGACATCATAAAGCGCAAAGATAGAACCTGGTCTGACACTTAAAAAGCGAAGACATTGTTTAGTCTAGCTTGCGTTGTTCGCATAACTCTTCTAAACCTCCAGCCTTTCTGCATAAAAATTATAACTCTTTATTTGATATCTCTAGTCATGTAACGAGGGTATATTTATAATACAAACTATAAGAAATACTTACA
This sequence comes from Lasioglossum lativentre, assembly GCA_916610255.1. NCBI lineage: Eukaryota > Metazoa > Arthropoda > Insecta > Hymenoptera > Halictidae > Lasioglossum > Lasioglossum lativentre. Next base: position 5,022,055 of record OU744359.1, read on the forward strand.
ATGGGGGGAGATAAGGTGTACCCGTATGATCTAATCGATGTTTATCTTCACTTTTCCAGCTTGAAACAGGAATTTGCGGGGGTGGCAGAAAACTTCGCAATGATTGCACCAGCTGTATAGTATCAACCAGTGCTACAATAGAATAAAGAATGAAATATATAGTTTCACTAATTTTTCTAACAGGAACAAAATTTTGAAAATATCCGTAAATCATGAAACAATACGTTAGTTATAAGTAAAATAATAACATGACATATTAAAAAATAGTACTAATAAATTATATATTTTCTTTTACTTTTTTGCAAAGCTTCTGATTGTTTTCCATATGGTTTACACATCGCAGGACGTACGCAAGCCTTCATTCGTGCCATATTTTTCATAACCTCGGCAAAAGCCCTAACTATTTTCTCTTGTCCACCTATGAAATAACAATTAGTTAATATAGATTACAGTTGTATACATTAAGATTTATGAGCAACCACTGTAATTCGTTATCTACCTTCTGAATTTGTAGATGACCGAGAGCCTTTCTCATTTTCCAAAGGCCAAGCTCCATTATGTAAAGCTAACAAATCCTTATTTGCATTTCCTATTCCTTGTAAGTTACCTAAACCAAAAGGGCTGAGATTGTCCAAATTATCCAAATTTGTTCTTAAGAAATCTGTTAATTTATGATCTGTCATTGAAATAGTAGGTACTAAAGATTCATAATGTTGTTTTCCAGCGGTAACTTTTTTTTCTTGCGATACAGGTCGATGTGGAATATTTAATGATGGACGGCTTGGAGGACGTTGAAGATTTATTTGATTTCCAGCACCTCTAATTTCTGACAAATCTGTAGTAGATCCTGCTCCCATATGAGTATTTGGATTAGCACCACTTAAGGTCTATAATACAAATACGGAATACCGTTAAATTTTCGGATCATAAAGAAAATAATAAGTAATTCTGTATAAATTAATCATAATACGTTTATGCTTACTGCCTGAAAATCTGTATTATGAGGAAAACTACTACGTAAAAGAGAAGCAGTCGTTTCATTATCTTGTATATACGTTGGTGGCATATGTCCCATCTTTTGAGTTAGTTCCAATTGATTTTTATAATAACGACACGCAGGGTTTGGACAATTTTGTACCACTTCTATTATAAAATCTTTTTCCATACCAAAACATTCTCGTCCAATAGTGTACGATTCCATAACAGCTCTAACTGTACCTTCTAAGCCCAAATGTAAACCATGTGGACCATTCATGTGCTTTAACATCACAGCATTTGCAAAATGTTCATAGGGTAATATTATCTTTCCATTTTCTCTAAGGACTAGCCTACCCTGAGAGTCCAAAGCTATTCTCGATGCCATCATCCTGTTTACACGTTATAATATCCATTATAAAAACATCTTGCATTTACAAGTAAGGAAATTTCAAAACGAGCAAAAACCAACACATATTAGTTGTATACAAATTTTTAATTAAGCATCCTTACTGCAAATAAGCACCACTCGGTATCATAGATGCATCCTTGAACTCAGAAAAACATTGAAGGAGTTCAATGCTCGGATTCCAACCTTTATTTTGAAGATATGCTTGTAATAACATGTACATCTTCTCCGTAACATAACCAGCACTACTAGGTGTACCAGGGTAACCAGAACCTCCGCCTGGTGGTCCCATTTCGGTTTGCATACCTTTGGCAACTATATTTTTCATAGTTTCTGCCAAGTCCATTCTATACAAACACAATCATTTAATTTAGGTGTAAATACTTGATTTAGTAGGGCACACAATAATAATCTTCAAAATCAAGGAAAATCAAATGTACAATACAAAACAAGAAGAATTAATAAACTATATGGTAGGTACAAATGTATGACATTTTTTATATGTCAGCATTTACGAAAGTGCATTTACATTACATTATGGTAATCGAAAGTTACAAAAAATTCTCTATAAATTTGAGCAATTAACTTCTACAAAAATAATTGGAAAAAAAAAAAAGAATTACAATGTACAGTAGCCGTACCGATGCTAATTGACACATGTAATAAAAAGGGATCAGGAAAATGCGTGTAGGTTGCCAGGGTAGCAAGCTTGGCAGTTTAAAAGTCCATGCATATTCGAATCCTCCGGCCATTGTTATTTTCGGGATGAAGACGTCTAAAGAAACGATAAAAAAACACTGATACGAGCCACCGCCCCCTTTAAAAACGGGGGGAATGAAGGTTTTAGACACTCACCCCGCACCAAACACGATTTTCACTCACTTGAAGTGTAACCGGGAACGCTACAGGGTCCGTATATCATCCTAATCGCCGCTACTTGACATACCTTCATTAATGATTCTTCTCACATTTGCAAATAACATAAATCGCGATAATTATTTCCGCAAGGATTATTTACCTTGCCGGCCGCCAGGGGCGCATTGCCTTCACGATTTTTACCGTATCCGTTCCCGTTGCGTATGTATGCATTACACCTACGACACTTCAGCGCTTACGCGACGCTACTTTGCGCATTTATCAATACATTTTACTTTTTGCAATTGATATCGCCCGACAGCCTTTCAATGTTTTCTCTCCCAAGCGAAACTAACGCATTACGATATCGATTTGTTGTGACTCGTCTCAATTGAAATATATATATATACGCTTTTCCAATTGATTATGCAATTTTCTGAAATATATATTGTCTATCGCTGCTTGGAATTACACATTTCGATACACAACATTTATATTACTGGTGCACATGTATATATGTGTATCGCGACACCTGCGCACAACATTTATATTTATATGTATAATTTCAATTGTCAATAATATTTGACTTAAAGGTGAGGAATATACATTTATTGTATTATACGTTAATTAACATATTTGTTGTGCATAAAATATTCATGATGTATTGCATATATATTTCGGAAGAACACGTATATACATGAAATTATATTAAAACTTATAGTAATATGATAAGATATATTTAATAAAATATAAGTATAGATTTTCATTTCAGTTATTTAAACTGGAAATCACATTGTAGAATATATTGTATACATAATTTGTCAGTCGATATATATTTACATAAATATAATCATTACAAATACTCAAAGTTGTGTCTGTGATTTCAAGCACCTAGTAAAAATTATGCTTCTGTAATTATAGATGGCGATATATATATATATATATGTACTGTCTACTTGGAAAAAATATTATTAACAAAAATGTCATTTTTTATTATCAAGATAATATCAAGGTTATCAAAATTAAATGCTGAATTGCTAAATTTGTCATGACATGTTTCGTAAGACTGTGGGAAAAACGTGGCTCCTAACAATAAAAAATGCAGATGACAACGCGTGATTTTAGGAAACATGTTTAACCATAATCACACCCAACTCTGCAAAAGCAGTGATCTTTTTGATTGCAGATACAATAAATAAATACAACACCTTGTACATACGCGATCAGTATTAAAAGAATTAATATTATAGAAAATATATAAATTATACTGTTTTATTTCAGTTTCCGTAAATTAGATCACTATAAATCTATGTATATGTGTATATACATATATGTACATATATAATATATGTTTACAATTGCAACATTTGCAGTCTATACTTATACCGTTGCGTATTACGTGTTAATATCTTTTTGCGTATTTATATGTTTGCATACACGATTCATTTTGTGAGAAAGAAAATTTAAATTTAAAGTGCTTTTCGACAATGGTACCAATTGTAAACGCAGAGGAAAGAAATATTGCAAACAGCGTAAACATGGCCTCGCAGTACAATCACGGTGTTCAGCGAGTTTTAGCAAAATTAGAAGCGTCTATAAATTCGAAAAATTTTTATGAAGCTCATCAAATGTATAGAACTTTATATTCTAGGTGAGCCAATAATATAATTAGTCAACAACGTCAAAGAATTATTTTAGTGCAATCGTCGATGTGACTGCTTAACCTCTTCTTCCAGATATCTTAGACAGAATAAGTATCCGGAACTTTTGAGATTACTGTTTACAGGATCGAAAATTTTATTAGAGCATGAACAAGTATGTAATGCACTTTACTATGTTTAATTTTATAAATTTTATTCATGTCTTTTTGAAACTAATCATTTTTCAATGTGCCCTCACTCGTTTTCGATTACTTTTTACAAAGTTTTTCTCGAACGGTCTGTATTTAAAATTTACTGTCTATCGTCATCAAACATTGTATACTTCAACCTCCTTTTTGTTACAACAATGATTTAATACTACCAATTTTTTTGAGTAATTGAATACAAGTAGAATATTCTAGATTTCATTCAATTGGAGCATGTATTTCATATTTATATTTATGTGTACATATATGAATGTTAATACAAAATATAATTTATATATTATAATACATTTTTTGTAGCACATACATTTTATGATAATAAACAAATTAATGTACATTATTTATTGCAGTATGCTAGTGGAGCAGATTTAGGAATTTTATTTGTAAATGTTTTAAGACAATCAAAAACGAAACCTTCGCCATGGTGTTTTGAAAAAATTACAAAATTATTTAGTTTAATGAGCCCTTTATCACCCGAAAGAGACACATTTATACAATCTGCCCTACGATGGAGTATAAAAGACAAAGAATATAAGACAGGTCATCCCGATTTACATCAAAAAATAGCGTTAACATTTTGGAAAGGTAATTCATGGAAAAGTGCAATATCTATAACATTTTTTTATAAGAAATTAATTATACTTTGTTTTAGAAAAAAATTATGTAATGGCAAAACAGCATTTCATACATAGCGAAGATGGTTCTGGATGTGCAGAAATGCTTATTGAATATCATGTGCGACGTGGTTACACAAATGAAGTAGATCTTTTTATTGCTCAGGCAGTTTTGCAGTAAGCATAAATATTATTAACGTTATTCCTAACATTTTGGCTGCATACAGTGTCTGTAGATGTTCAACGAGAGCTGCTCTGTCAGAGTGAACTGCGTTTAAAGGTGTCCAATACAAGATACTTGTTTAGACTGAAATTAATGTTGAGACATTTACTTTGTAATAAAAACTTTACAATATGCATTAATTAATCTATCTGGTTTTGATCTGTAATTCTCATATGCTTCGTGCTCAGTATTCTTTATAGTATTGTTGGCACGTTTCGTGTTCGGGCACACCACAATCAAAGTATTAAATGAAATTTTTAGTTATTTAAGAACTGTAGAAAATCTATATCTATATAATACTACAATTATTCTTTTCAGATACCTGTGCTTACAAAACAAAGCAACTGCTCAAGAAGTTTTTAATTCTTATACTTCACAACATCCAAAAATAAACAGTGGTCCACCATATCTTCTTCCATTACTGAATTTTTTATTTTTTCTATTGAAAACAATTGATAGGTGAGTTTATGAAAGAAATGATTAATTTCTAGATGTTATATATATGATATATATATATATATCTAATTACTCTTTTTCAGTGGTAAACTCGCTGTATTCACAGTACTTTGCCAACAATATCAAATATCTCTAAACAGAGATCCATGTTATCGACAGTACTTAGATAAAATAGGGCAATTGTTTTTCAATATCCCATTGCCACGTCCACGCAATCAAGGACTGTTTGGTTCTCTTTTACAATCATTTTTTAATAATGTAGAGGATGAAGATTCAGACGATGAACAGAGAAATGCAGCTTCAACTTCACATACAGCACAAGAACTCGACTGATCAAACGTTAGACTTCAATGTGCAATGTGGTGAAAGTAAATAATGAACTTAAATACCTATATACGTATATATAAATATATACAGATATAAATATTTATATATATATATATATACATATGTATGTAACTATATATTAATGTCGCACATATTTTAAAAAAACAACTGCATTACATTATTCTGTCAAATTTTCAAAAAAATTGCATTAGAATGAATTTTTTTTAAACAACTTGTATAGTTAAAAATTATTTCATTTACAAATATGCAAAATCTTTTACAAGAGGAATTTTTCAAAGTTACGAGTTTAACATTTTTAGTAGTTTCTAAATATTTAAAAAAGATGATGTGTCGAGATCTCTTTCTTTCCATTTTTAAAATCTATTTTGATATTATACTTGAGAAATATATTTAACACAATTAACTTAAACGTTGAAAGATTTATTAATCAAATGAGTAAACACACTTAAACATTGAAAAAAATTCTTGGATTAGTTACAATTCGTATATAACACATATATTTAAAAATGAATGTGTATTTGAGTGTAATTCCTAAGACGGAGATTTATTTTATATATTCTTAAACGTGTGAAAAATAAACGTGACATGCATACTTACAGTTCCAAGACGAGAGTGCTTAATAATATTACTCGTTGCTACATCACTAAATAAGTAAAGTGAATTGTATGGCAATAAGTATCACAGTAACAAGTAACAAATTTATTTATTAAAAACACTACACTAATATAAATACGAATGATTAAAGTTTCAGTAAAAAATAGATTATATATTTAGTTAATAAAGTGAAATGAACGATCATGATTCTATAATAAAGCACTGTTTAATACTAAGAAATATAAATATGCTATTGCTGTGTATTGGATAACAAGAGTACGGAAAAGGACATTACAAAAATGTAAACTTGCAATAAGTATATACATATGCTAATGTATATTCCATACGCGTGTATGTATATTCTTATATAAGAGCATATGTGTGCACAGAATATTCTTTCATCATAAATATAAAAGCTTATTTTTTCATAATTTATAAATGCAGAAAATATAAAAATATGCAATGTTCAAATTGTTATAAAAATTTGTACAATTTAATTTTTATGCTACAAGCGCAATTTCTTTTACAAGGGAAATAAATTGTTTGAAGTCTAACTTCTTATATTTTACGTTAATAAGATGGTATAGAATTACTTAATTTTCTGTACTACTACATTATAATATATATATACATATATATATTTATATATATATTACTTTAAAAGTAAAACTTCATTAGGCTCGTATAGTAACGACACTAGCATTTGCAAGTTTATTGTCATTTTAAACTAAAACGAAAATCCAAAAATAAATTATTGAAATACTAGCTACAGTCAGGCCCCTGTACAGACTCGTGCTATTAATTATAAATGAGTTCGCGTATTATTTCCTTGTTACCTGAGATTGATCGAAGTGCTTGATTTATTAATACTTTTTCGGAACAATATGTTACTTTTTGTTTCTATGAGTATATCTCATAAGCGTTTACAGGAGAGCTAGATGTCTTTCAAATGGACCCCTGTAAAGGTTTACAGATGGTCTGGAGGCGCGAACCTTTACAGGGGTTTTACTGTATATAAAATATACTATTCAATAGTGAAAGAAACTTTATGTAATATCTATAAATGGTATACGTCATGTATAGACAGTGGATCTTTATGCAAAATAAAACTTTCCAGCATGGATTTGACTTATTAAATCATTTAATAAGTTGAAAATGATATATTGACACTGTTAAATTCTTTTAAGCTTTCTACTGTTTTATATTCTACCTACTCATTTTTTATTTCATAAATGCATATAATCCGCAGTCTAGTCATGTACCATCAGTAAACAAATTTGATTTCAAAATTTTCTTTTAACCAGGTAATTTTAGGGTCCTGAGTGTTAAGAAATGAATCTAAAGTTTCAAGAGCATGAAAGTATATAAAAAAAAAGTAATAAAAATTAATTAATACACCTTCAAGAAAATAATCTTTTAGTATGAAGTATAATTTCCTGTTTTCAAAGAGGGATTTATTAAAATAATTTCAAAATTGTAGTGTAAATATATAAAATACATAATACAATGAATTCATTTTCATCCCTTATCTTATAACTATTATATGCTCATCAAATTTCAGAACCGTTTCTTAACAACTGTATAAACAAGTATATTACATTTTTACTGTTCAAAAATTTACAGTAGCTCATTAAAAAAATTTAAATTAATCAATTGGTATAAGTATTCAAATTTAATCAGCTGATTAATATGATAAAAATATATTTATTTAATATCAAGATGCAAAATGTAATTCTTTATATAAGTTAAATATAAACTTTTGTGCATTATCGAAGTTATATAATTGGTATTAATAAATTACTACATATACACTAATTTTATAATAATCTTAATCAAATGTTAATTGTAAAATAGAAATATACAATTTTATATAAGAACGTGCAGAATTGAGGTATTTAATAATAATAGTATAGTTGATTAATAAAACAATGTGTTTTAACCAATTATTTATTTACGAGGAGGATTTACTTTCAATGTTATCTCAAATTCTAATTAAGATTTATGTTGACGATTGTCACAGATCGTTTTCATTTTATGAGAAAAAGTAAGACGAACAATGACATTATAAACTACTAAAAATCCTTTCTACAATGTATAACTCTAGGGAAGAGATAGTAAAGATAAAATATTTATGTCTGTATAAACAAAGTTGTATTAACAAAATTTTTCATTTTCTGTTGATGGTAATGTGTACAAATAAACGTAAAAAATCGAGACAGTTAGATACAATACACCTACATGCAGTTGCAATATTTAGTGTCGATATGAGTACATATATTATTACAAAAACAAAAAAAGAAAAAGAGTACAAAATTCTTATGTAATACATTTCCGGTGCAATATTGTAATTTATATATATATGATTATAATCTAATACTTTTAAAACATGATTAATCATTTTAGTATATTCAGCTTTCTCATGTATTGTCCGTGCATGAGAAGAAGGCACGCGAAATGAGGGAGGAGTAACGGAGGATCTCGGAGACCGTAGTAGCTATTAGCTCTGTTCCAGTTCTATTCAATAGGTTTATTTGTTTTCTTCGTCATGCAATTCCGGCTACTGCGAAATACTTGTATCACGAAGTGGGGATATCAAGTAGTGAAGCATAGATTTCCACATACCTACAAGTTTTTCTGAGCCTTCTTCTCGTGAACAAACGATATTTGTAAGAAATGTTTTGTTCAGTAATTTATACCTGTAAAATATTATGTCCAGAAGTACATATTTTACATCAGATCCCATGCTGCACTTATAAACCTGGTCAAATAATTGACAATATCAGATATATTCATAAAAAGGCGATATTGTCTAATTATTCACTAATATGTTTCATGACCAGGCATGGGAAATTGAGAGCAGAATGTTTCTACTTCTTCCTTTAAAGCTAAAACTTTTTGTTTTATACATTCATCTGTACTCAGTACCCTCTTGAAATCAACAACTTTGGGCCCAGAAATCTTTGTTACTTCCTTGGCAAGCAATAACGCTGAAACAAATTAAACATTGCGTTTACACATTGTGTTTACAATTATATCGTGTTTACTTATACTGTAATCTCTATTTGAATGTCGACATACCTCTGTGTATGAAATCAACAACTTTATCAATATCTTCTTCAACCAAACCGCGAGTAGTTATTGCTGGTGTACCAAGTCTAATACCACTACAATTCACTGCACTTTTGTCGCCGGGTACAGTATTTTTGTTGCAGGCAATAGAAATGTCTTCTAAAATTTTTTCTGCTTTGGCTCCTGTAAGACCGGCAGGTCGTAAATTTACTAGTAACATATGTACATCTGTACCATCCGAACTAATTTTATAGCCATGTTTTTGAAGTCCTGAACAGAGTCTCTTAGCATTATTTACAACTTGTTTTTGATATTGAACAAATTCTGGAGTTTTGGCTTGTTTCATTGCTGTAGCAATGCCTGCAATTGCATTGTTATGTGGACCACCTTGTAAGCCAGGGAATACTGCATTATTAATCCTATCTTCTATCTCATACATAATATTTTGACCATCTTTTCCAATACTTCTAACTCCTTTACGGAAGAAAATAACACCGGCTCGAGGCCCTCTGAAAATTAAGACATTTAATGACAATTACATTTTCTCTCAAACTGTATGAATATCGAATCAAAATTTGATAAATTACCTCAAAGTTTTATGAGTAGTTGTCGATACAACATCACTGTATTCAAATGGACTAGGAATTACTCCAGCAGCAACCAGTCCTGATATGTGAGCCATATCGCTAAATAAATAAGCATTATGTTCATCCGCTATTTCTCTGAACCTCTTGTAATCTAAACATCTGCTGTAGCAGGATACGCCTGCTATTATAATTTTTGGCTTAAATAATCTTGCATTTTCAGCTAGCTTTTCGTAATCAATTAGACCAGTTTTAGGATCTACTTTATATGGCATTGATTCAAAAAATATTGATGTTGCAGAAACTTTCTTAAATGCATTAAAGAAACCTGAGAAAATTAAAAAGATAATATATAAAGTTGATGCCAATCTATATAATAGGATATGAAAAGATTAGTAAATCTAAACAAAATCTTAATATTACCATGTGTAAGATGGCCTCCATCAGGGAGATCTAGTCCCATTATACGGCCATGAGGCTCAATTAAACCTGTATAGACAGCAAAGTTAGCTGGGCTTCCTGAGTATGGCTGTACATTACAACCCCATTCCTCAGGATTTAAATTAAATGCTTCTAAAGCACGCTTTTGTGCTAACAATTCTACTTCATCAATATATTCATTTCCCCCATAATATCTAAAAGCATTAATAAAACATACAACATCTTAAATGTGTACAATAGACGAAAAAATAATAATAAATAATGCAATCCAGAAATATACCTTTGTCCAGGTAAACCTTCACTGTATTTATTATGAAGACAAGAACTTAAGCACTGAAGTACACTGAGGGATGTAAAATTTTCACTAGCAATTAACTCAAGGCTGTGTTTTTGTCTGTTTTTCTCCTTCTTCATCAATTCAAAAAGTTCTGGGTCTGATTCCCAAACATCACTTTGAATTAGGGTTGGCATATTCTAAATGAAATGTAATATCTTTTAATTTTACATATAATATTAACATTATGAAAAAAGGAGTTCCAAATAAATTTTGTGAAACAAGAATTATTTATCTTAACAATATTCCTTTTATTTTAACATTATTTCTTTTCTAAAGAGATTTTACAGTACGAACATTATATTCATTCCATTAGAAGGAGTTTTAGTTAATTACCACCTGTACATTATAGTATAATATAACATATAATGAGTTTCTATTTATTCGAGGATATATTTATATTATATCCGAAACATGAATATAGAAAAATTATATAAAATTGGATTCTGCTATTTAGTTTAAAAAAAATTTTAAATATCTTCACAAACTTAAATTTAATAAACTGATGCAACTTTGAAGAAAATTGCTATATATCATACTATCATTTATTTACTAATTTTTTAATTAATAACATTTGAAATGTTTTTTCATTGAAAGATATATATAATATTGTTAAATTAAACTCACGATTTTGGGCGTACAACAAGTGGATGATATATATAGGTTACGATTTGAAACTTGAAAGAGTTCTGGTGGGTATCCTTGAATAACACGTTCTTTTATACGCTGCATTCGAGAGATTAGCAGATCTTCCACCAATTGAAGACTGCGCCGATTTAAATTTGACCAATTCCGAAGCATTGCCAAGCGTTTCCTAATTCATGACAAATAAACATTATATACGCAATATGATTTTAAATTTTTCATATTCTCTATAAATTCAGTCTGATCATGTGTTTGCGATTCTATCCATCATATCTAACCTAGAACTTCTCAAGAAGAAAATATTCAAACAAGGGCGCTATGAAATATAGGTGCCTAATGCGCATGACCTTAAGTTCAATTGTTATACAATATTCAACTACAAAAATTATATTTAGTAATCCGTTAAAGATTTAATACTGTGAGACAGTTTTTTTTTTGTGCCAATAGAAAATATTATCAGATGTCTAATAATTTAATTTGATGTAAATATAAAACGAATACTTTTTTCATGTGCCCTGTTTCGAAATACATCAGAAATAAAAATTTAAAAAATGAATGTTTTCATTTTAAATAGGTGGTAACTGCAACAATTTAAATGGTTATTATTAGTAACTTAAATTAATAATATGCGTTATTGGTACAATGCATTTGAAAATATATTATTCTATAGATGACATAACTTACTATTATTACTCACTATAATTTTTCCTATTAGCAATAGACAGTACGAACAGATGTTACGATTTACGATTTACTGTAGCACCACTGCAATGAAAGTGGCTCGAGATCGATGTGTACTTTCTTCGGTATAAGTCCATATGTTCGTATCACATTTCGTACCGGCCAAACCAGTATAATTTTATCAAGACCTTTTGAACGTTTTTTCTTATCACACTACATGAAACACAATTTCAAGCATTTCCAATAGTAAGAACTCCCCTTCCCTTAGTATCGGTCAATGGAAAACTATTACGAAGTAAATAGATCTGTTAAAATAAGGTATATATCGTGGACCACTAATATTTATTGCATTATCATAGGTATATATACCAGTGCCAAATAAAGATCGAATTTAATTGTAAAAATCTAGAATATGGAATTATCCAAAAATGTTTTATTCCAGTCTGCTATTTAGCAATACGTTATTACAAAATGATAACAGTATTAGATAAGCCCAAACAAAATATGAGGAAATAGCTTATTACTACCAAACAAAGTAGTTTGTTCACTTGACGATAACTGGTATTAGAAAATGAGTCTTTTAATAAAATTAATACGAAATATTTCATTTCGTATAAAATTAATGATTGAAAGATTGTTATTTTTAGCTTGCAATGTAGAATGTAGAGTATGCATGAAAGTGTGACAAATATTCGACTCTTAACAAACACGCATTAATGTATTTATTGTAATTTATTACTTTACATTATATCTTATTAATGATGCAAAAAACGTACATAAGTCCGACTGCAATTGTATTTATATATATTTAAACCGTTCCAATAAATTATTTTCCCTAAGAACACATTCTATTTTGTTAAGTGAACTTATTTTTCTATCTTTAGTTAATTGACTATGGAATAGAAAACTGGTGTCTCCATAATTATGGGATCATGATAAAATTAAAAAATTAAAAATATCATGAAACATATGTTTTCAGTCTTCTTTAAAGAAATACAAGAGAAAGCATATTAAAAATTATATATATAGTTTAAATTCTTTGATCAGACTAGTGAAGAATTTCTGTGTAATTTATTAAAAAAATTATGTAACAGTACAGTTACAAAACTTTAGTTATTGCCACGAATACTGTTAAAGTAAATCCTTTTAAACAAATGTTATTACAATTGGGCATGGCAGTCTGTATGTATAATAATGTTATAGTATTTACTCAATAAAAGATGCTTTAGTAATTAACAAATAAAATGCATTGTATAATGTGTAATAAATAATATATGTAATTTGAGAGAAACTAATATTCTTATATAATTAATACGACTGATTAAATTCATAGAAGACATCTGCAGACTAAACTTTTTCATTATTTTTGTCCAATACATGTTTTATGAATAACTAAAATAGACTGTTTAATAACAACGAATTTGCACAAAATAAATAACAAATAACTTCGGTGATGATAGGAAAATATTAAATGTTGTTTGTAACAACATATTTACATTTTAGTATTATTTAAGAAGAGTTTCCGTGTAATATTTATGTACAAAATTTTCACCAAGAAATGAGGTCATGTGTAACACTTAATCTTATTCAAATGTTGCTGCTATATAAATGTAGGTAGTGTTTATAAGACTTTAATACGATTAATTAATATATATAGTTTATAAAATATGACTGACGTAATGTTAGCATTCTAATACTATACAAGAATAATATATCAGAATGTTCGCGTTAATAAAAATTGAGACATGTAAAATCAAATTGCTAGTGACAGCAATTTTTTTTTATTATCAATTATATTTTCTTTATGCACACTTGCATTATACCCTCCTTTTGCTTAGAAAATAACTATTGAAAACTTATAGATAAAATTTACAATCGCAATTGATCAGCTGCTACAAAAATATTAAAACATGTTATAAATAATTCAGAAGTGTTCTTCTTCTGTAGATCATGTATGACATGTGCTGATAATTTCAGCTTTTATAGCAGAACAATAACTTAATCAATTCTCTTTCTGTAAACTGTTTATATCATTACGTGGAAAAAAATACACGATTACTATTAATGTCATTATAAGTATTCATATACTAACTTCAATTAATAGAATCATTGTCATTATTGATATTCATGAAGAAAGTAACAATGATAATGAAATATATAATGGATACATATTTGTATATATTAACAACAAAATATATTTTATGTTTTCAGAATATCAAAATTAACATGCATGATTTAATTTCCTCCCAGTATAAGCTTTCACGTTTATGTATGAGCTAACAAATTCTTGTCTACTTTAATGTCGCTTCAATGCTACGTCTTATTAAGAATGCAGTTAGTTGCACATTCGCAATGACTCCGATTATCACTAGAAAATTTCGAAGTTCATTGTTTAAAAAACATTTTGCATTTGGCGCCACTAAAATTCTACATTTTCCATGCTTTCCCCGTGATTCTAATACGCAAAAATTGGTATCCTATTGTTGAAATTATATTTTACATAATGGTAATACTAACGATGTTGCAAGAGATATGAAATAACTAATAATATAAGTTAGACCTTTAACGTGTAAAATGCAAACATTGTTAAAACCATGGTACCAGCTATAGTCCAGATACCTGTAAGCATGCTTCGATTTTTACAGAGCATTAAAATATTTCCTTGCAACTCCGATGTCAATCTTTCATTATTACCACAATATTCTTCACTGGTTTGTTTTGCACTCTTTATGTTGCAGTAGTACTAGCCAATCTTGAAATGTGCTCAACATGGTACAGTGAAACATATTAATTTTTTTTGCACGACAAGAATTATACTTGTATCGTTTAACAATTTATTACCTTAAAAGACTATCAGTTAAATAAACTAACTCAAATTCCTTAATTTCATATGATTTAAATGTTACTTTAACATTAAAGACCATAATTTCTTTTTAACGATCGAGGCGAAATACTATTTCAGACATAAATAATTGTATTTGTTAAATAAATTTAATAAATTGCTCTATTTTATTTTAATATTTATTGGATTCTCAGGTATTTCGGAGCTACGAAAAATAAGCGCGATTTGCTGAATCACTATCATCACAGTTACGGCAGGAAAGAACAATGATTGAAAAAAAACTATTACATAAAAGTTCCCGTATAATATTGTAGTTAGTATCCGATAGAAAAGTATTTGGAAGCAGATTTGTATGTAATAATTTGAAAATTTTGTTAACATATTACACAATTAACAAAGCAATGAATCTAACACAAAAAGAAGCATGAAATGATTTTTCTTTATAAATGACCGTTTAGATTTTCGTATATTTAATATAACTATTTGCATTAAATGTGCAACGTGTTGAATATTTGCTATGCTCGAAGCGTTCCGTTTATTTCTTAAATTAAAATTCTGCCTCGTTAATGTGTTAGTCTACTGTTATATATTTGCACAGTTTACTAGAGTCTCGGTAAAATATATTAGGAAAAGACGCATTGAACGCACACAGACAAAAGAATATATTCAAACGCAAAAAGCTCCAGGGTGTTTGGAAAGCAACTCAAACAAATTTCGTTAAAAAAACATCTGGTTGGTATTTCATACAAAGTTTTTATATAACAATGTTAAACAATACTTGGATTACATTGTTTTTTAATTAGAGATTGATACCTATATTTTCACTTATGATTAAAGGACATTATAAACAGAATATTAACATTAATTTTCTTTTTTCGAAAACATACTTCAGAGTGCAGAATAATAAGAATTATAGGATCAGTATCAAACTGCGTTTCAAACATCCTGAATATAATATGAAGGAGAAGTGTGTAGACAATTCATTTCTGATTATGAGCTTCAAGTATTACATCACGTAGAACAGTACACAATGTCTCTTTGGATCTTATTAAATCAATACAAAGATTTTACGTGGCAGGATCAAATAATAAAGATCTCAAAAAAATCGGGCCCCTCTATAAGAGTAATGTGATGCTTTCATTCATAAATACCTCTTTCTTTCCTGACACAAGGATTCTTCATTCTGCAGTTGTAATCCATATTCGCTTTCATAATAAAATACGTGTTTAAACAAATTCTTGTTCGTGACTGAATCGAATGCATTGAGAACGCTGCTTTCAAAAATACTTATAAACGACTGCCATCAAGCGACAAATATATTTACAAATACAAAAACTGATTTCACAGATAGAAGCGTCTAATCCATTTGTTGGTGCATAGTGGAATCGATGTTGTGCCATCGATCCAGCCACTACGTAAAATCCCTGTCGATTCGAAAGGGTGAACTTCCATGATTCATAAAGCGTCATTGTATGGTCATAACACTCTCTTAATCCATCGTATACAAAGCGTAGATTTACCTTTCATTAACATGATCATAATATTAAAACCACGCTCTATCTGGCTGAAGAATCGAATATATAAACTCATTCCCAACCATTTTGTGTCAGACGACGCTTTCTTATTATAGAATTGTATAAATTATATGAGTGGCTGCCTAATTTTATTCCTCTTCACAGGATGAAAATTTAATTGTAAATTTTAATAGCCTTTTCGAGGTAGTTGATACGAGAACGCTTTGGCGCTTTGTTGACGTGTTCCAAGCCAAGCCAAGGCCTGTGTGGCGATGTGCCTGCGTATAAAAGTGGATAAGCTACAAAATTTATTTCTCATCAGCATCAATTTATAATTTGTATAACACAAATGTTTGGTTATTCAATCTATTACATTCTACTTAATTCCATTCTTATTTGTTATCAATTAATTTCTTCCTTTTCGTATATACTTACTCTGACTTGGGTGCGTACGGAAGTCTGACAGCTTCACAATGTATTCTGGCGAATCCATAATAAAGTGTGGCTTTCCCATTGTCACCAGCGCGAACTTAAACTTCAAAGTTTTTTTATGAATTCTCATAAAATATCAAATAAGATTAGATTAAGATGCCTACCTTTTCAAATTCTTTTTCTTGTACTCCTAATTTCTTCAGTAATCTCTCTTTCATTTTTGGGAAAGGTTCACCCTGTAAACACAGAAATGACGAAATATTTATAACTTATAGAATAGACAATAGTGAATGCATTTATAAAAAAAAAAAAAATTAAATACGCAGCAATTTTTTGTATATACGTGTTTGATTGTGATTACCTGCTTAATTTTAAAGAAAAAGGGAATACCAAACGTCGAGAAAACGTCCTTGTGAAAGTGTGCAACGGGTATCAACATTTCGTCTTCTGCTAAATTCAATTCATCGTTTGGAATTTCTTCTATCCTATATAATTTTGCGCCAGTTGTATTTAAGTTATCTAGGGGTACATCTTCTCTTGGACCAGGCGATAATTTATTACAATTGATTTCTAGTATCCTTAACTTTCCAGATCCATTTTCCGACAGTTCTACTTGTTTCTTTGCTTCTTCGAGTAA
Source organism: Lasioglossum lativentre (assembly GCA_916610255.1). NCBI lineage: Eukaryota > Metazoa > Arthropoda > Insecta > Hymenoptera > Halictidae > Lasioglossum > Lasioglossum lativentre. Next base: position 5,039,572 of record OU744359.1, read on the forward strand.
AGTGGCCACAGTTCCATTTTTATTAGGATAAAGAATGATTTCCTTTTCTTCCTTAAGAGATGGACCAACCCATATACATTTAAACTGCTTTTTATTTTCAAGCTCATTCACTCTAATACTGAGCTGTTGATAATATAATTTCTTTGTTTTTGGCTTGCAATAGGAAACCAAATCTTTCAGTGAACCTTCATATGTACATTTTAATGGATGTCCAGGTGAATCTTTGTAGCTATAATTATGTTAGAACGTGAGTGATGATATGAATACACATATGAAAAAGGAAGAAGATAAATGTAACTAATACTTAAAATAGTTAACAAAAATTAAAAAAACACATCGCAATTGCCAAAAGTAATCATATTGAAATTATTAAGCAGCTTGAAAGTGAAGTGGAAACTATGAGTTCAACATGATTCTTTTTGACTTATTTCAACGTGTAGAATTGCTCATTAAAATTTGTTCTACTTGTAGTTGAACACTATCCGTATGAAATACTATTGTATTCCAAAAATGACGAGTTCTTACTTTTGACATTTGAAAAACTGTAGGAGATATGGATCTGTGCCAACTCTTTGTGCCACAGCTCTTGCCATTTGATCATATGTCATTCTTAACGAGAGTTCCATTGTGAAGCCTGGATCATTAGGAATCGTCTTGTCGCAAAATGTTACTTCCACTCTGTGAAATAGGTCCCTGAAACAAATAAAAATTTTGTAATGTAATTGCTGATAATAGAAATAATTTCTGCGAATATTTGGATAACTTACTTAAAGTATTCTCTACACGTCGGAAGCTCATACATCTGATTGTCTCCCTCTTTTTGAAAAACGATAATATCGCCATCCATTAATTCTTCAAGGACTTTTTCTAACGGATCTGCTAAGTTATCGATTTTTTCAACCAAATTTGGTTTAATTTCTTCAAAAAGCGCTAATTCTGTATCAGGTGGAAATCCAGCCCTTTCGTTTAAAATAGGTATAAGTTCCTCTATGTAAAATAAGTCGTGTAAATTATTTTCCATTATTAGGAAAACAAAAGATTATATTATATTATGAACTAAAATATTTATTCTAAAGTAATAAATAATAATCGTAAGGACTCTTTTAATTGCTTAAAATGAAACTTACGGACTTTAGCTGTGACAGGCATATAATGATGACCACAATAATGTATCTTCTTATTTTTTGGATCATACAATTTAAAAAATAATAAAACATCGGTGTCTTTATCGAACGGTGGTAATGCTGTCAAATCTGAATCTGGAGGAACAAGTTCAACAAATACATTCCACGCATTTGGATTTTCCGAGCACTGGTAAATGGATTTCTGTGTATCAGGTTCTAATTCGAGCGGCATTGGTCTACAGGTATGATTTGAACGCACATTCAGTGGCCACAAACGAATTTGCTCTATTGGATATTTCTGTAGAAAAATGCCAGCACATTAGATACTTGAATGGTATTAGTGTTAATTGGAATGAAACATATGAGTCATTCTTAAATATTATGTTTCGAATCACCTACCGTACTTGTAGATGATCACAAAAATACTATATATAACCAAGCTAATAGCACATAATAAGAATTCACATCAATACTTCAGCATTAATTAATTCAGAATATAAAACATTATACCGGTAACAATATCATATGTCAATATAGTATTGTGTGAGTAATAGCATGAAAAATTGTTCAACAATTACACTTACCAAGCTATCACTCAGCAATTCGAGAAACTCGTGCAAGGTACACTGCTTACGTACGCGAAACACACGATACAAAGCATGCTCTGGATCATACAAGTCATTTCCTTGGTGACCGTCAAAGTTATCCTCGAGAAGGACGTTGACGGTTATATACAAGTATGCTTCTGTTCTTTCCTTTCTTCTTATTTGTTCCAGCCTCTTCTCCTCTTGCAACCTCTCCACCAGCTAGACCAACAAAATTAAAATTATCCATATACATACTAAATTCGTCTCATTCGTAATTTTTCCTCATCTGTCTTCTAAAATTTCATTTTTAGAAAAGCAGTGTACTATAATCATGCTTTTGAGATTCGAGGACAGATTCTGATCGAAACACCAAAAGAATGAATTTCGTTTTTCGTTTATGTAATTTTAATTTTGTTCATCTGCCGCAATACAGACTACTAAGTCAAACGATTACACAATGAAAATTATTCAGCTATAAATTATGGTACCAAGTATTCTAATGTTAATGCAAATATGTTTAACGAAATATATACGCGTGTTAGCTAACTTGGAAAAATCATTAAATAATTTCGTATCTAGAAAGAACATTTCCATTTAACAGACAATAGATATAAATTAAAAAATTTTGATATTTTATGTTATAATTGAATTCCGAAATTTTTTATGAAATGCAACACATAGTTTTCTATTGTACATAAAATTTCGGAAAGTTATTATAAAATTCGTACAAATTTGAAAACTCAAATAGACATACTCGTATATGTCAAAACATTTGTTTTACATGTGACCATTATTTGTGCCGAATAATAATAAAAATGTAATGTATGATCACAGCAGTGTGGAGATGCTTTACAATAAGAAATGTTAAACAAATATGTTTTAAATTAAAGCATGGCTGCAAATTTTCAATAAATGAAAATTAATAATGGTTTCTAAGTAACTAATGTGAATTCTATTCTTTAAATTTTCTAGTACTCAACAGTTTATTTCATACTTTTTCACTCTTTTTATGTCTAAAATATTAGTATATTATTTATAGGTACTTTATAGCTATTACGAAATAGTATTCACTCTGTCGATGATCATTGAGTTTTTCAATTTATTAATATTTAACAACAAATAAATAGGTGGCATCTGTTGATGATTATATTGACTATTAACATTGACAAAATTTAATGAATTAACGACTCAATTAATTGATTCAGACCTTATTGTAAGGTTCAGTATACTACTGTTCTTATTTACGTTAATTCGAAGTGTTAATTTACGAAAATCATAGACTTGATCATATAAATCACGTTTCACTTCACTTGTTAAACGATCTTCATTAAATAATAAACACACTATAGAAGACATGTTAAGGAAGAAGCCGACATTATTAATAAATCCTACTTATTGTTCATTTCTCTCCTTTATCCCTTAACTTTATATGTTTCATGAGTTAAGACTCATTGCTTCAGATTTGAATTCTAATAATTATCTCACTATAGTAACTAATAAGTCTTTCATGCCCTTATTTTGCTTATAGTATATTCACACATTTCCAACCTATTCTGCGATATGTCTGTGCATCCTTCACTCAAAGCTTTAAAATACTACAATACAATTATTCGTTTCAGATATAATATTGTACAATATTTATTACAATAAACATTTTTAAACGATACTAAGGCTCATCATCATTACGCCTAATAATCAAATTCTATATCAGCCCGATTTGTGATTCATTATAGTATCTGAAGTGTAACGCGTACATTAATTATAGCTGTTTCTCTCCAGTCAATTAATATGTATAAATATATAATATGTATATTATATGCATCGATTATAAATAGAGTATTTGTCTGTAAGTTATCCTTTTTAGGGTATTATATTTTACATGCTAAAACAGACGGAAATAAAGAGTGACGAAATTGTGACTTAGATATAGTTTTCGAGTCGTTAATAATTAGAAATTGTCCCGAACTATGATGATCCAATAGAAATTCGCATAAGTTACGCCAATATAAGCGCGAACAGTGATACGTACTATACGCTTACGTCGAAGATGCAATATGGGACTTTGAATAACATTTTCTTTTAAAAGCTCATACCCACACTATTATACGTCTCTAAACTTACTTACTCGCTGAAATTCATAGGATTATATTAATAGCCATCATTGTGAATCTTTGTGTAGAATTGGTTGATACACTTACGAACGCACAACTTTATTCTTAAATTCATCCACACGCATGCACGCGTACACATCGCTAGTGTTGACTTATAATAGGAGAATGAACGCCATCACATTTTCATATTTCCTTAAGTCAAATTAACTGACACCAACGGCAACACAGATTGTAATCGATAAAAAATACTTCTTTCATAGGAAACAGTCTGCATTGTTCAATTTAATTACAATTATAGTTTTAGTTGTAATTGTGATTTTACTTTAATGTTACTGTGTGTGTTAAACATGTATTGTGTGTCGTGTTTGAAGTATTCTAAGTACGTTGAACAGCAAGTATAAAATTGATATCTTTGATCTGGACAATTGCAATGTGGGGTAAAATATTGATATTTAGCAAATGTAGAGATTTCGGTCAATAAATAGATTTAATGTCATGTAATGTTTTATGTGAAAATTTAAAGAGAATATATGATATAGGTCCTAAATTACGAAATCATCGTAAGCGTTTGTCTCTCATACGATACGTCACTGCTCGTGCTTTTGCTGGCATAAATCACATGTCACTAGTCACGATTTTGAATTATTAATAATTTAGTAATGAAGCCTTTACTGCAATTTCGTCACTATCAATTTTCGTCTTATTTTAGCACATAGAAACACCTTTTAAAAGGATGGCCTACTTTAGCCGAACACTCAGTATTTATTTTATTTATTTATTATAATTATATTTATCATATATTTATAATAAATGTACAATATATGCATACGAAATATACAACATATATAATGTATACATATTGTAATATATATACACACATATTATAATGTATATATATAATATATATTATATATAATAAATATAATATATATAATATATATATATTACTATAAAATTTTTAAATAACAAAAAAATAAGTTAAAAATAATCAAAAATTTTATTTTCTTCGTGACTCAATCGTCCATACCAAAAATCCTCTGTCAAACAATTAAAATATTCGTATCAAACTAGAACAAATCTCTATATAACACGAATTCTAATTAATATACATTTCACATGATTATAATGCAAGATTTTATATGTAATGTTCAAAATATTTGAACAAGACACGTTTAGGCAATTGTAGTAACATTCAGCAAAATAATGCGCGCGTACCACTTTCAAAATGATTTAATGTGTACCTAAAAGTTGGACACTATGTATTTAGTATCAACATTTGGTGATATAACAGCCTACAGCTGATAACACTATAAATTTCTGTTCATAAAAAATATTAAGAGAAATCTTATAACAAATATCTGGAAATATCTGTGTATGTATATAGAGACATTAAAAAAAATATTAATTTATTAAATTTAATTTGTAAATCTTATTTTCTGATTAATTCATATATCCAAAATATTGAATCTATTCAGATAGGTTTCTATTTTGATAAACTCATTTCATCTTCGCGTTTAACCTGTCATAATCGTGTCGTGAATTTTTTTTTATCTTATATTTTACGAGCTAATTAGCTTAAAACGTATTTTGAGAAGTAGGAAGAGTTTCATCGAAAAATAATATAAACAATTTACAACTCTTTCCAGTTCTTTGTATCGGTTTCCCTTTGTTTATCATTTCTTAAAAGTCATGAATATAGAGATTTGGATTTCGAGAACTTTGAGTACACGGACGAAGAGTCGTAGTCTCTGTGTGTGAGTCTTTGATTGAGTCAGTCGTGTCTTTGTCACGTTCAAGTTCGCTCAACTCCTGGGAAAGTTCTCTTTGAAGGACGTTTCTGACCTCTTGAGGTATATCCTCTTCTTTAACTTCTTGCAAGACGTTTTCCAGTTCAGAGTTCCTTATGTACACCAGCATATAGGCGTTCGTACAGTGTTTCACAGCCATAGTCATGTCCTCATCCTGACCACCATAATTATGATCAATGGCTTCCTGCTTTGTACACCTTGAGACGACGTCATCGTCGAATTTGCACCACTGTTTCAGAGTTAAGAGTGTAATCAATGATTGAAAAAAATTATTATCTCAGGATATACAATTCTCCAAAATTAGAATATGACGTTTAATAAATTAATAATATTCAATATTTCAAGAAATAAAATGATCTTTTTACACTTAGGCGCAGGTAAACTATATACTCGGAAAATATTATTTTATTACTATATTTTTACTAGAACTTATTACGAGTTATTTATATATAATTCTGTATATTTAGTTTTATCAGTTTAATATAAATATATAAGCTACACATACTTTCCCGTCACCAGCTGGATTGATAAATACAACGTAATGACCACCATGATTATCTCCACTGTGAACTAAGACTGCATGCAGTGTGTAATCTGCACTCGTGGCTTCTTTATTTTGCAAATATTTGTCAAGACTTATTTTGTCATAGAATTCAAACCTTTGTAAAACGTAACATGTACATATATTTTTTAAAATATATTATAACAGATACTATCATGATTTGAAATCACTTGAAATCACAACAGAATATTGTTTACCTGTCATTAAATTTGACTGAACAGTCTGTAACTGGATCATACTGAAATCGCATTAAATGCAGATGCAAAACTGGTGGAAAAGATGAAAAGATAACTCCTTTTTCTGCTTCCTGTAATCCATGTTCTCCTGCATCATATTTATTATCACCATCCAGACTTTCAGTGCTTACATAGTCGTTAAAGGATTCGTAAACTAAAATAATAATAGTTTCGTATACCATTTTATACACCATAATGAACACAGATTTTTCACGTTAAGAGTAAAGAAAACTGATTTAAATGATTAGTCACTTACTATTCTTCTTGCCCTTTATATTTAATTGTATGTCATAGAAAGTTTCAACTCTAGTTGATTTATAATCAATATTTTTACATTTAATAAATGACACCATTTTCCCTTCAAATAATTTTGGTACTGTACCCTCCACACATGTTCCTTTCATCTTACTTTCCAACTTATCTAAAAGCTGAAAAGGTTATTAGTAAAATATATGAATCTAACGAAACTCGTTCATTAGATTAATGTCTTATTATAAACTTATTCTCCTACCACACGTAAGAATTCTTGTACATCGTGTTGCATAAACGAATCCAGTGTTTCCCAACCAAAACTTTTAGTTAGTTTTTTTGTACCTACTGGCTTATCAGAAAATTGTAATTCATGAAAAACCCTCTGTAAAGCCAAAGCTACACTCTTACTAGAATCATCACTTTCTGTTGGCATTTTATAAACAGCTTTTCGTAACTGAAAACAAATACATAAGGAACTAAACATTTGTGTCTCTTACGAGTCTTCAGTTTTATCTATTCGATCTCATGATTATATACATGCAAGAAATGCTAAAATCAAACTTTAGTATCCAAACAAAAAAATTTTAGTTGTTCTTTAAATTTAATTTTAGTTGTTTCTATAATATTCGTATAAATCATTCTTCGAGTGAAAATTCTACATTACAATGAAATTATTAAGGTACTGCCCATTGCTCTAAAGGAATGTAGCCGGAAGGAATGCGGGTCTGATTGATTATTAGGTACACATGATTGCTATTGGTCGAAGTGATAATGTCTTCATTATCATCAACACTTCTTTATCTAATATTTTATATGTTTAACTTACCTGATTGGTAAAATACAAAGTTTGAAGTAAAGAATTCATATAACACGTAGCACCTTGATTTTTTAAACCTACAAATCCAGTATGTTTTTTACTATCCCAACTGACACCATGTGGAGCATCAGCCGTCACATGAACCTATTTCAACAAGTTCAATATTAAAACTTACGGTAATTTGTCTAATAAAACTAACATGAAAAATTCAGTTATAGGAGAAGTTTGTATGAAATTACAAACAATTGCTTTTCTTTCATTTTTATTTTGCAAACTTGAATTTTACTGACCTCAAGTGTAATAGTATCATCTTGAATGTAACCTTTATCAGGATCCAAAAGATCCTGCCACGTCATAAAATGACTAAATCCCCAATCATTTTCTTTACTATAGAATAGATGTTGAATCTCTAAAAAAAACGTATATACCTGCTTAAATATACATAAAAATATGTATCCACAGTTTAGAAAAGATAAACTTTAGAGATATGCGTGAACCCGACATTTTCATTCTCATTTTCTAATCAATTTTCAAATAAAAATTCGTGTATAGAGAAGAGAGTACTTAGTGACAGTAGAAATAGAACTGCAATATGTTACGGTATACTAACTTCTGTTAAATGGATCTTGTCCTTCTTTGCACGAAAGTAACCGAAGATCTGCATTTGCATAACAACTCCATGATGTTGATTCACTTTCTCCATTACATTGAAGATAAAAACCAAGTGATCTCTGAGGTGGTCGCTCCTGGGTCTGACTCGACCTTGGCATTACCATTATTTTCCATGGCAAATTACGAACGTAACATGGTGGTGACAACTGAGTATCTTTCATTGTAGAGACATTTTCTACTACGAAGCGAAATACCACTTCTGATCTCGCTTCATCTAGTAAAAGATAAAAATAATATTGACATTTACAGCTGCTGACACCAATAGCAATATTACAAAAAATTTTTATCAAATTGTATAGTAGAATTATTAAAATTTTAATCTAAAAAGATATTTGAAAATACTCTATTTAAAATTGTATAACTAACTAATCACAAAAGTAGTGAAACTAATTCCATAATGTAAACTCTGGTGATGATGAAGAAGAAATACACAATAAGATCTATCCCATTATTTTTATAGAGTACTAAAGGAAAAATTTGTTTTACAAACATATTTGTATGTAGAATAATTTGAGAAGTTTTATAATAATGTATATAAGAAAGATTTAAGAAATGAGCAAGAGATTAATTTCCAGGTATGTATAAAAAGAATTTATTTCATTATATAAACATATGGTCAAAAGATAAATGCCCATACAAATCACACAGGCAAAACAATTATGTATGTGTTAATAACTATAACCAAACAGCTAAAAGAGGAGAAGAAAAGTTCAGTATATGTTAATAAACAAATTCCAAGTTTAAATGATGTGTGCAAAAATAATTGAAAAAGTATTTGCCAAAAGCATCAAAAAAATATTTATTTTAACCTTCTGCAATGCATTAATAAATTAAATTCTTTAAAATCTGTACTTATTATGGACATAATTTCGAGGTTTATGTATGATCCAGGCACAAAGAAATAATTAATGCACTAGAAGTATTTAAATTTGTCATAAATAGAACAAAAATACATGGTATTTTTAACTAGAGTTAACTACATAACTAGTTTTCTGTATAATATATTATATATAAATTATAAGAAAATGAACAAGTGTCACATCTAAGTGATGTTTTATTTTAAATTATAATTATGATGAAATGAAGTCTTTCATTTAAATGATGCTCTATTTTAAATTACAATTAAATATAGAAATTCTTAGATCGTAGTAAAACTACATAATCATCTTTTTTACTTGTTAACTTCTGACATACATTATGTAACGAATTTCATGAATAGTAAAATTTTATCTTAATCAAAGGATAGAATTTTATTCTTAACAGTGGCAACATACTTGCAATTGTTAAATTCAAAAATTTCGAACTTGATAGAAGTTTCAATTTTGAACGAAACAAAACTTTTTAAGTTTATAGTAACATGAAAGATATCTATATTTTTTCTTTCTCCAAATTTTTAAGATCACCATTAAAAGTGGAAATACGAGATGGTTGAATCATAATATTTTTGTGTTACATTTTATATTTTATGGAAAAAGATAGAATATTCAATATGTTCACAATTAATATAAACTTGAACCTACACACGGGTAGTTCTTATAAGCTGTGAAAAATAATCACAGAATAATTGCAATACATAAATATTTCATGGAAATATTGCAGAATTTATGTAAACAGGATTATTTGTACTTGTGTGAAATTCAATCAGAAATTTGTAAATACCAACTCTTCTAATTCCTTTCATCTTGTATCTGTTTGGATTACCGTAAGGAATATCAACAACTAAGAAAATTGCACACAAAAAAATTATAATATGTAAATATTTTGCAGAATTATTAAAGAATTCATATGATGGAATCACATACATTATTGTAAATTTATATATATTATTTAACTCTTAAATGATAATAATTGTTGCCAATTATAACAGAGCAACTTATTAGAGTATGTATAAATTAACCTTATTTTTTTTTAAATGTATCACCGAAGAATTGAAAAAATGGATTTTGATGTAATTTTGATTTTATGATATATCTTGTTAATCATTATCTTTCATAATTTTTGAAAGTCTTTTTATATGATGTAACATCACTATCAAGAATAATCAATCACCAAATTAAAAGCTAAGTATCAATTGTTAAAGAACATTGGAATTGTTTCGGGTTAATTTAAAGTAACAATTGTCTTTTATACAAAAAAATAATTAAACACATCAAAAAAATCTTATGAAACTATATGTTTTAACAAAATGAATATTTTATTATTCATATATTACCTTCTCCCATTTCTTGATCTTGAACTATACAAGTTAATTCTGATTCTCCGTTCATAGGACTAGTATCATTACCATCTCCTCCACCATCATTTGGTGTTTCTAAAAGGTTAAAATGAATGTATGTCTTTTGTAAATTAAATATGTAAAAAGATGTTTTTTTAAAATAAGAAATGTATTAATTTCCATGAACATATTGAATAAGAAAAATTGTATAAACTGTATATTGCTCCACATTGAACTAACTACACACGAATACGAACATAACTGCACGTTGTATTTGTTGTATTGTACACGTTATACATAAGTAAACGAATTACATATGTTCGAACTAATAGCTGTCTACGGTCTATAAATTGAGTATAATGTATAAATCTGTAAAAGATTTATAAAGATATTTGTCTAGTAATTTACACAAATATTTGACAAAAGAAGTTTATGTTGTCAAATTTGAATCATTATGACATGATGGAAAAACAAATGAATACTTGAATCAATTGAAGAACTAATATCAGTTACGCATATTCAGTATAGAATCAAAATATATACAAATTTTTAACCCCCAATTATTATTAGAAATGTCCAATGAAAAATTCATTTAATTTCTCAAATATTTAATATTATTTTTAATTGAAAAGAAACATTTGTGTATACATATGTACATATAGTTTTATTATATACATGTAACGTATATATATATGAATAGAAGATAGGTCGTAAATTATGGTACAAATGGAGTGGGAAAGATAATAAAATATCTTTTGATCAAACAAAAATCCATTTTCAGAAAAATGAGTTTCAAGATATTCATGCATCTAATACCTGGCATAATGAATTTTGCTATAAATCACTACGCATGACTGTTTTTGTTTACAATACAACAGTTTTTAAATCTATTTTCTTTTTCTAAAAATAAGGATTCCAATAAGAAAAAGTTAATTCATTATTTTGACTTATTTTCAGCCATAAAATCTGAACAGTCATAATAATATTTAACAACCGTAATACGGACGAAAGAATTCAATAAAAATGATTAAAAAATACGAATTGCAATACATGAAATATATATATGTATCTCTCTATATATATATATATTTTTTTATATATATATATATATATATGTGTATATATATATATAAATTTTAATATGTATATATATACTTTATTGTGTTCCCCTCATATTATGCATAAATGCAACAAATAAGTAACGAAAACATAAGTAGAATATATTAAACATAATTTTTATAATGCAATGTTATAATAATGAAAATAGATCGCAACGTATTTTACGGTGTTATAATGTCAGAAATATTTTTGATAACCTTCAAAAGCAGAAATAAAAACACGAAGCTAAAAGTTAAAAATAGGAGAAAGGGCACATGTAATCAAATAAAGAAGGATAAAATATACCTTCCTGCGTGTCCATTTCTTCGACTTCATTGACCTGAACTGGTGCCAGGTTGAGCTGTTTAAGATTTTCCTGGTCGTTAACGTGGTTCATCGCAATGCCGATATTGATGGTCGTCTTGATTGCGCCGGGAACCTCGGAGGCGGCTGCCGCCGTCGAGGTTACTTCTGTAGGTATAGTTGAACTAGTGTAACCACAAATGAATTTCGTGCACAAAGTGATTGTTGCCGTTCAATATACTGACTATTTTCGTCGAGGACGGATGACTTTTGCTTAAGCAAATTCTGCTGAGACTGCGGCTGTTCGATTCCAATCGCAACCAGATTCGCGTCACTACCACCACGACTCGAGAACGACGTTGATTTACTATACGAGGACGATTGATATTTGCTTGCAATGCGTCCAATTTCTGCAACTATCAAGTGCCCCCGCTGTTTTGGGGGACGCCCACAACATATATTCTACCTTCGTATATGATATTTTTCGTGATTCTTACGTTGTTCTGTGTCTTGTCGCCGCGGTGTTGTATGTTGTATCTTTTCTTATTCTTGTGGCATCTGTCGTCTTGTTTGCTCCTCTTAGTTTATACTAGTTCGCTCTTTCTCGCCCGATCCGAGAAACGGTTTTCGCACCGCAGGACCGGCGCGCTACTAATCGGGAGGCCTACGTACTTCTTGCGAACTTCTCGACTCTTTAGGTTTTTGATTTTAATATTTGTTCCAACCACTGCCAACAAACCCCTATGTAAAGAAGTTCTTCTATCGGTGCTTCGAGGTTTCTAATGTAGTCACCAGTGCACACAGCTGACGTTTTCACGAACAACGATAGGACGATCTGCTTGGATGATCGTCTCTCAAATCTCTTTTACGCGAAAATAAACAAAATGGCGACGAGCCACACTGTTCTGGGCCTGCCTAACTGTCCTGCAGACAATTCTTACGGATCATGAAATTTTTGCAACTCTTCAGATAGCATACCCAATGAAACATTTTATTTTATAGTCGCGGGAAATATAAAACCGTTAGACACAAAATGAGATAGATAAAGTCTTGGATACTTTATAATATTGCATGTCTATTTGCAATAGTGTAAATTAATGGTGTACGCATAAATGTCAATTGATATAGTAAATATGCTTGTAAATCAAAATCTACCTTCATTACAATGAAAGATGTGTAGATGATAATACGTAAGTTGCATATAATAGGATTTACAAATGTATCATAATGTAATATATGATACAATAGATATATATACTAGAATTTTACGTACTCATATATGTATTAGTTATACGCGTGTCTATTTTAATAACAAAGTTTAATGAATTGAAAGCCTTTTTCTCCCCACTTCAATCACTCAAAAGTCATCAGCAACAATGAAAGTACCCGTTTACTCCGTAATATTCTATGGTCAATTGCAATGGTTCCACTGTACTCACATCACGTGTAACACTGTTGGTAATGTAACACACAGGATTTCTTCAGAGGCGAAACTTCGACGTTTTCCAAGAACCAGGTTTTTAGTGCGCATACAGAATATCGTGGTGCCACTGAACTATATTACAGGGTGTCTCAAAAATGTTGTACTTCCTTGAAAGGGGTGATTCTTCAAGTCATTTCAAGTAACTTTTTACTTTGCGAAAATGTTCTCCACGGCTTTGGTAAGAAGTTATAATACGAACAACATGGACCAATCAGAACGCGGCTGCTGCGGACGGATTCCGGTTCGGCCAATGACAACGCCACGCTCAGCGGGATATGTCGCTCAGCCGGAATCCGTCTGCTGTAGCCGTGCTCTGATTGGTCCGTGTTTTTCGTTAATAACTACAGAACATTTTCGTAAAGGAAAAAGTTATTTCAAATGGGATCAGGAATCACCCCCTTCAAGGAAGTACAATATTTATGGGACACCCTGTAGATCAGTGTGTAGTGCGCACTTAGAGTGCGCATGAATATGAACGCAATAGGTCCGCAGTGAACAGAGTTCCAAAACAAAACGATATCGACAATAAAAAATTTATTCCTATCTGTAATCGATATTGAAGATTTATTAATAAAAGGAAAATTTGAATTAACGTTCTAATCTTGTTGATTTTCTTTATAAAAAAATTATAATTACTTCTTGTATCTTTCGAGCATAATATGTTTGCGACTTTTTGGAAATTGACAATAATAATATAATACGTAACTGTTTTATAAATATTGAGTAAACAGTGGTAAACAACAATATATAAAGTTGACAGTTTCCACTCTAAATAGAATTTCTTGTTTAAGGGTTTATTACTCAAAAGGTAATTCTGCATTTCTAACATTTGATTGGTCGTTACATTTAAACGTATGGTTGAAGTAAGGAGGGCGGTGCATTATTCGCTGACGTAATTTTTATTCTAATTTTACATTGGATCATCTTTACTTTAACGTAGAATCACATTTGTGAAGATTCAATTATATTTTTATATAAATATTTGACTTGGAAAATAAAATTCCTCTACTGTCAACGATACATACCAATATCTTCCAATTAATTGAAAGATCAAGTATTTTTCTTAGCAATCATTAATTGTATAATCCTAAAAATTATTTAAACATTTGAAAGATAGAGTAACAACTGTTAATAAAAATCACGAGGTTTAATTAGTTCTACCTTATCGCTAAAAGAATGCCAGGGTAAGCACAATTATTTCTCTTGTGAAACATACTGTTTAGGATATCTCTTCCAGCGTCAAAAAATCGTTTACAGGTATTTAATTTTAAATCCGTTATTATCAAACATTTAAAACTATAATTTTAATACTATCAAGTGCACCGATATTCAGATGCCACGAAATGGGAAAACAATCATTATTTTAAATGAATGATCACTGTAAATCAAATATTAATTACAATAGTTCTTACAACAATTGTTTTTATTGACGTTAATAGTAAAAAATTAGATGCTCATTTTTTATATAGATATCTACATTGTTATATATTTGAATTTTTTGTTATTATTGAAAATTGTTAACCTATGTAATTCAATAAATAATGCATGTAAAAAGTAATAAATGATACAATATTAAAGTTATAAGTAATTATGATTAAAATATATGATATTTAATTAAGTTACAAAATTATTATAAGGTTATAATTATTTTAATTGGATTAAGTATAATATACATTGAAAGAGTGATAACTGATATCAAAAATATGTATTTTACTAAATAGTGTTACAGAAATGTCTTTGGATCACATGTTCTGTTCCCGATGCAGAGATGGATTTGTTGCACATGAAAAAATTGTTAATTCACATGGAGAACTGTGGCATCCTCAATGTTTTGTGTAAGATTACTTAATTCTTATTTAATTCATTACTAAATGTAATACAATTATTTGAACATTTATTTCATTCAATTTTATATTTTATTAGATGTGCACAATGTTTTCGACCATTCCCTGACGGAATATTTTATGAATTTGAAGGATATAAATATTGTGAACATGATTTTCATGTTTTGTTTGCTCCCTGTTGTGAAAAATGTGGTATATACATGAAAATTTTAATCAATGAAATACCATAAAGACTAAATGATATCTAACTTTTTACATTTATAGGAGAATTTGTTATTGGTCGTGTAATAAAAGCAATGAACGCCAATTGGCATCCAGCATGTTTCCGTTGTGAAGAATGCGATGGTGAATTAGCCGATGCAGGATTTATCAAATGTCAGGGTAGAGCTTTGTGTCATACCTGTAATGCACGTGTGAAAGCAGGGGCACTTGGAAAATACATTTGTCATCAATGCCAGTATGTGTTTTTACTGTTCTCTTTCATCTCGTTTATACAAAAAATATTTAATAATGAATTTTTAGTGGTGTAATCGATGACAAGCCCTTACGTTTCCGTGGAGAATTATATCATCCTTATCATTTCAATTGTACAGCTTGTGGCATAGAGCTCAATTCTGATGCTAGAGAAGTTAATTCTAGACCAGGTTATGCAGCTAATGAAATGGTACACCTTCATTATATTATTTTATTTACATACATTAGTTACTTGAATATGCAATGAAAATTTCTATTATTTAGAATGAATTATATTGTCTGAGATGTCATGATAAAATGGGAATTCCAATCTGTGGTGCGTGCAGACGACCAATTGAGGAACGTGTAGTTACTGCATTAGGTAAACACTGGCATGTTGAGCACTTTGTTTGTGCAAAATGTGAAAAACCATTTTTAGGACATAGACACTACGAGAAAAAAGGTCTAGCTTATTGTGAAACGCATTATCACCAACTATTTGGAAATCTGTGTTTTGTCTGCAATCAAGTAATAGCTGGCGATGGTATGTATATTGTTTAAATATATAAAAAAGATTTATTACATTATAATATTATTAAAAATTGTTTATAATGTTGACGTTACTTAGTTCTATGTATATTCTATAATGTGATTCTTTATGTTTCAGTTTTTACGGCCTTAAATAAAGCTTGGTGCGTTCATCATTTTGCGTGCGCATTTTGTGATCAAAAAATGAACCAGAAAACTAAGTTTTTCGAATTTGATTTGAAACCAGCTTGCAAAAAATGCTACGACAAATTTCCACAAGAATTAAAGAAACGCATGCGCCGAATGTATGATTTAAATCCCAAAAAAATACCAGCCTAAAGGAAAAGATACCAGAACATTTATATTTGCTATTTGAATTGACAAGGCAATATTCAATTACACTGATTTAGATTACTATTTATTGTAAATCTAACGTTGTGCTTATACATCAATTGCTACCATTCTATATTTTATATCAAATATTTATATTTTATGCTGTAATCTAGTAAGTGATTATTGAATAGAATGCTCTATATAGCAAGAGTACAAACATTAAAGCTTGTTAAAACAGATAGATATTTTTTTTTATAAACACTACATTTTAACATCAAAGTGCCTTGTAGAGTATAACTTTTATGCGGATACACTTATACGAATATATTATTTGCATAATCTCCTTTCATATGAAAAGCCAGACAACAGCGAAATGTTTATATTTTTTAAAAATATCTATACGATTGTATTTTATATAAAGCTTTATAAATTTAAAGTTATATTTGTTATAAAAATATAACATAACAACATGTATCATGTTAATAGATTATACTTTCATACTCTGTATAAATGTTATGATAACATAAAAATATTATATAAAAAAAAATAATGATTGCATTTTTTGTGTTCGAGGTAAAATTCCACATCTTATGTGATTCAAATCTGCTGCAACTTTTATTTATTTATCATCTTCTTCGGAAGGATGCCAGTCATGTTTTCTTGATATAATACCACAATTAGATATAACTATTGTTTTAATTGGTTTTCCTGTTTTCGTACCAAATTCTTCAATCTAGAAATAACGAATATTATTCAACTAAAGCGGCAGAAGAAGAGTTGCAGTAATGAGTTTATCAAATTACTGAAAAATATAACTATTTACTTTGTAAATATTTGATAGTCCAGAAATAACTTTTCCAAACACAACATACTTTCCATTCATCGTTTCTAAACGTCTAAAAGTGAGATTGAATTTGGAATCATTTTTATCTTCATCGTTACTACACATAGATAATATCCCTGGTCCTGCATGACGTAAATCGAAGTTTTCTTTTTCAAATTGATCACCGAAAGCGGAAGCTCCTCCGCTTCCATTAAACTTTGTTACGTCACCACCTTGACACCAATAACCCGAAACTATACGATGAAATGGTGTATTTCTGTTAAACAATACATATTTTTCGCTTTCTAATAATTCCTTAACATTAAAATGTGGTTATCTTTTTTACTAAGGTATTGCCACTTGATTTTTTACTTGTACGATAATCCGTCTTTTGTTCCACGACATAGTTCAGAGAAATTTGCACACGTTTGTGGAACAACATCATCATAAAGCTCAAACTTTATATCTCCTAACTTTTGTCTATCGTTTTGAATTTCAATTTCAAAAAAACATTTAGTTCGAATAGATGGATTTAATTCTTTCATTAATGATAAATCTTTAACCACGCAATGATCTTCATTTACTTGAGACACTGCAATTTGGGTCTGAAGCTTT
Organism: Lasioglossum lativentre; assembly: GCA_916610255.1. Classification (NCBI taxonomy): domain Eukaryota; kingdom Metazoa; phylum Arthropoda; class Insecta; order Hymenoptera; family Halictidae; genus Lasioglossum; species Lasioglossum lativentre. The sequence continues at coordinate 5,057,436 of OU744359.1, forward strand.
TGATCGAATCTAAATTGAGATTATTAAGAGAGAGTCTAAATAAACATTTCTATAATTCTTTAAAATATAATATAAGGCAATATTTGCCTTTTACCCTGCAACAATATTTTTCTCATATTCTTCCAACTTTTTATAAAGTCTCTAGCAGGATAGGAACTAGTAGCTTCAGAAATACCTTTCAGTAAATTTTTATTCGTTTTCATAATTATTTTATTTTTTGCTTCTTGGTTTTCTAGTTGAGCTGCATACGTAGTTTGCGTCATCCAACAGTCTACTACTCCCTATAGTAGATAAGATTATAAGTATAATTATATAGGATTACTCCATATTGCAAAATAACGTTTAATTTTTATATTCTTACTATAATATTTCATACTTACTCCTTTACGACTAATCAAGCTCATCCTTTTCAACATTTTCATGTTTTCATTATCTATTTCTCTTATTCGGTTCGCGTCAATAGTCAAATTACGCTTTTTATAATAATAAGCTACTTCAAACTTTGGAGGCTTATTATCGACTGTAGCTACAGCTGCTTGAATTTTTCGTTTATATTCTTTATAAGCTTTTTTATCCATAGTTATATCTTTGTTTTAAATTTTAAATGAAAAATATTTTTAAAAAATTTAAAAATGGATATTCTAAATTATCATTATAAATCACTTTTCTTTTGTAATCGTCATGTTGACTTTATTTCGTTTTTAAATATATATGTTTATTATTATATTATTGTTTACTACATTAACTGATACTACATACTATCAATTATGAATTAAACTATCAAATCAACATATGATATATAATTTGAAATTAGCTACAATTCGGAAAGAAATATAATACCAGAAAAGTATTATCAGAGACGAAATCTCTGGTATTGTACTGGCATATATTTGAGTATATCTAGTAAATTGAATATTCAAATTTATTGATAAGCTTTGTAATTAGTATATACATTATGTTACTAAATATGTACACTTCCATGTATATCCTAAATGTATGACAATAAGTGATTATTTAAATAAATAGACTTGTATATAAGGTCAATTGCGGAAGGAAATTTTTGAAGTATATATATCTCTCAAACAGGTACACTTGATAGAAGTGCAATATAATAGGTAACTACAGAATAATTTGAAATAATTTATGTGCGAAATATCGTTACAGAAAGTATAACAACAAAATCATGTCGATGAAGGTTATAAAACGCTTCAACATGGTGAACGCAGGAGGTAATGTTATTCCAACGTTTCGTGATAGTTTTCGAGTAATAAATAATGATTTATTGAGATGGTTTCCTGGTCATATGGACAAGGGAATAAAACAAATGCAGCAACAATTAAAAAATGTAGATTGTGTAATTGAAGTACATGATGCCAGAGTTCCGATTTCTGGACATTATGCAGACTTCACTAATACTTTGACTGGATTAAAACCTCATATTTTCGTATTAAATAAAACTGATTTAAGCGATATGAAATACAAGAAAACTATAATAGCTAAATTAAAAGATAAAGGATTAACTAATGTATTGCTTACTAATTTTAAAAATGAACATTGTAAAGGAGTTAAAGAACTACTGCCATTAGCACAAAAGTTAATTCGAGAATCAAATCGTTACAATAGAGCAGAAGAGAAGTCATATGCAATGATGATTATCGGAATTCCAAATGTAGGAAAATCTTCACTTATTAATCGTTTAAGAAATAATAATCTTGCTAAATCTAAAGCGGTACAAGTAGGTGCGGTGGCTGGTGTTACAAGATCTGTATCAACTCGTGTAAAAATATCAGAAAACCCAGACATATATGTCTTAGACACACCTGGAATTTTAACTCCTCGAATAAAAGATCTACATTGCGGTTTAAAGTTAGCAGTAGCTGGTTGCATGCAGGACCATTTGGTAGGGCACGACATACTTGCAGATTATTTATTATTTTGGTTCAATCAACAAAAACGATTCGAATATGTAAAAAAATTGGGCTTGTCAGAGCCTTCTGATAATATAGTATATGTTCTTACATTTATCGCAGCGAAACTGAAAAGAACTAGAAAAGTTAAGAATTACGATGGGAGTAGTATTATAAAACCAGATTTCAAATCTGCAGCAGAGTATTTTCTTACTTCATTTAGGAAAGGAGAGTTAGGTAATTATTGTTTAGATGAAGATTTATTAAAACAGTCAAAAAATTTTGTAGAAACATAGAAATCACTTAATAATAAACCAAAAAGATAATTTGATGTTGTGTAATTATTTTTATGTAACATGTTTAAATATACTTTTGTAGCAAACAGATAAACAAAAATTAGACTATTAAAATATATAATACTCTACAGAATACTCCTGATTAATCTTCCCATTATTGTGTGAAATATGCCCATATGAATTTTAGTTTAAAACTGCAGTAACATCTAAATATTTAATCAATTATTAATTAATTGATTAAATACAAAAATATGAACTAACAAATGAAGTATTAAAATCTTTTTCCTTGATTGAAATCGGGCGCCGCTAATCCCCGTTTAGATACAAATGGTCCCTCCAACATACACATAACATAAGTCCTGTTACTTTTCCTTGGTATTACTACTTTCTCCAGTAGTAGGCCGATATCTTTCTTCGTATACTTTGACAAATAAAACTTGAATTAGTTCAGTTAGGGTTCTTAAAATAGAATGTAATAACGTGAATATTCGAAGTATTAGTAAATTAAATTATTGGAATAACTGTATAAATAAATACTTCTAAATTTTGGCAGAATTACTAAAATTATTATTAAATTACAAATTTAGAAGATATGTTTGCAAGATTGACATTTTATCCAACACTATTTTATAATGTGTTCATGGAAAAAATTTCGTCGAGAAATTGGTACGATAGAATTGACGAAACCGTTGTATTAGGCGCTTTACCATTTCGAGGAATGACTACAAAGGTATGTATAACTGTATATTGCAAATCAATTATTAAACATCTTTAGAATAATAACAATGGTGAAAAAATATCATTCTTGAAAACATATTTTTCTACATAAACTGAAAGTTCAACTATCAAGCGGATAAAATATTAAAAATTTTCAGTTAATAACAGAAGAAAACATCGCGGGAGTTATTTCGATGAATGAAGATTACGAATTAAAATTATTTTCTAATGCTGAAAAGGTATTTGCTTTTTCATTAACACTAAAATTTAGTATAAGCGTTAAATAAGATATAATTTTATTTTGCAGAAACAATACGAATATGTACTATTATATATGGTGTACAATTTTTTAGGAATGGCAGAAACATAATGTGAAATTTTTGCAATTATCAACAACAGATATTTTTCAATCACCATCGCAAGACAAATTATTATGTGGTGTACAATTCATTAATAAATTTCATAATGTGTCAACTGAGATAAATAAATCTCATTCATCTCATAGTGATGGCCTTTATACTGGAAGTGTCTATGTACATTGTAAAGCAGGAAGAACACGTAGTGCAACATTAGTAGGCTGTTATTTAATGATGGTTAGATTGCAAAGTAATTTTAAATATGATGTCTAAAAGAACCATATATTAAACATTCATTTTTTGTAGAAAAATCGGTGGACCCCTGAAGAAGCAGTGAATTATATGAAGGCAAAGAGGCCCCATATACTACTACACACAGCACAATGGAATGCTCTTAAATTATTTTATAAAAATAATATAGAAAATAAAAAATAACGTAATTATTAAATAGGTACAATTTGTATAAATAAATAAATGGGTAAATAATATAACATACATTGTCCATATTTATTTTTACAATATAATAATAAATATATTTACACTTTTTTTACGTTTCTCGATGCAAAGTCTTTAGCTGCATTAATTGCATTGCGCAATAAATTTTCTGATGGCAAATTTGATACATTTGTTGACTTCATACTAGCAACTAATGATGGATTAAAACCTTTGATTGAACCATATTCTGCATTAAAAATTTCAAGTACTATTTTCATCCACGTTTGAGCGTTAAATGTATTACACACAACTTCCTACAATGTGGAAATATTAAAATGAACATAAAAATTCATCTACTCCATATTAAAATTCAGTACTATTTATGAAGTTTCTATTTTGCATACCTGAGGCACAGAACATCGTGCTTTTATTGTTCCATTATGACATATAATAATGAATATGGGAGTATTTGAAAAGGAAGATATAATTTCTTGAAGCGATAAATACGTTGGATTATTATATAAACAATGTACAATGAAAAAACCTGGATCTGTATCTTTAACTTTCAAAATTATAGCAGACCTTAAAAATTATATGCATGATAAATTTCAAGTTTTTAACAATTTTAATGTAGACTGCAATACTTACTTTTCTACTTCTTTTGCTTGTACCCAAGCATCTTTATTTAAATCTTCTATTTGCTTTAAACATTCCATTTTAACGAGGTACGGTATTGGCATTTCTTCATTAACATCATTTATTTCATTTTTAATTTCTTCGCTAATAGATTTGAACGTTTCATATTCGAGTTTTCCATGCTTCAATTTGTCTTTTAAATTCAAAACTTTTTGTTGCATATTTTTTCCTGCCGTTTTAGCAGATTCAGCTAATTGCCCTACAGCTCCTTTAACAGTGAAATTTGATGATCCTTTCGAATTATAATTTAACAAACAAAAATGTTCCAATATTCCAGTCCTATGTACATGTGTACCACAACATGCTTCCCTAAACGAAATTTTTATATTAAGAGTAAATAAAAGAAAGTAATTAATTGAATAATTATGACTTCACGAACACTTACTTTGATTTTAAGTCAGGAGTATCAATCTCGACAACTCGAATATCTGTATAAGGGTAAATCTCTCCTGGGATTAGTGTTACAAAGTTTTCTGCCAATAATTCTGATGAATTGAATACCTTTGACTTAACAAAAACATTATCTTTTATAATATTATTTATGGATTTTTCAATTTGTTTAATTTGTTCAAGGGAGAGTTTTTCTCCAAAGGAATTAAACTGAAATTTTAAAGAATGTGGAAGAACTAAAGAACTGCGTGGATAAACAGCATGTAATGTTTGTTTCATGGAGGCATTCAACAAATGTGCAGTAGTATGATGTTGCATTAATCCTTTTCTACGATCAGAATCGATGGATACTATACAATTACCTCCAATTTTAATTTCTTTATATAAATCTCTAAATGAAAGAATGAATGTTTAAGTACTTTGTTTTGCATTATAAAACCTCTGAAAATTAAACTAAAGACTTACTTGCAATTAACATCTGCAAGTTTGCCAAAGTGAATAACATAACCATTCCTCTTTTGCACATTGTTTATGTGGAAAATTAAATCATTTATGAAAATGGTCCCATGATCTGATATTTGACCACCTTCTAGCGAATAGCATAACGTTTTATCCAATATAATCCCAATTTCGTCTCCTTTATCCAACGTAATACCTTTACTTGCAGCATCATTTTTATTATTTAATATTAAATTTCCTAAAATAAATTTGATATGTATTTCTATCATATTTAGTAAGTAATCAACTTTAACGAATAGATTTTACCATTTACAATTATTCCTACAATTTTACTCTCAGTTGTAGAAAACTCATAATTATTTCCAACAAAAACATATTGATATTTCAACGTATCATTAGTTTTATGTACATTATTTTTTTCAAGTAAATTTGTATATTCTTTCATAACTATTTCATTACTCTTATCTATGCCAATTTTTGACTGATATTTGACATTTTGTAACTCATTTTGAAAGTCTTCTTTGTCAAAATGTAGGGACTCAATTTCGGCCAATTCGGTTATTGTTTCCTCATTTAAACCGTACGTATCAAACAATTTGAAAGCAACACTTCCTGGTAGCGTTTTAGAAGCTTTTCTGTGAAGATAACAATGTATTTAAAAAAATTTTAAAACAAATTTTTTTCAATACTTACAAGTCTTTGACTACACTTTGTAGATACTTATATGCATGTAATAAACCGGGGGCCATCCAATCAGTAACTGATGCTAATTCAGGCCTATTTTCAACAATCTTTCTCCATTCTTTACCAGATGTTTTTCTCAATCGTTTAAATAAATCTTCTTCAAATTCCACTATTTTCTGTACCTAAATACAATTCTGTTTTATATTAATTTATAAAATTTTTTGCACTTGTATAATGTTACCTTTTTAAGATTAGTTTGTAATTCAGGATAAACATCACCCAAGGTATCAGCCACTGCATAAGAAAGTTCTGAAAGTATCTTTTCTTTTTTAAATACTTTCTCACCTGTATCAATTACTTTTCTTATTATTTTTCTAAGTTTATAACTGAAAATGTTATTTCTCATAATGACTTATAACAGTAATTACACTTATGGTTACTTAAGTGACTTACTTTTCCTCTGGCACCATTCCATCTGCCAGAGCAACAGTAATCATCCTACTATGATCTGCTAATATCCTATAACTACTATCAAGATTATTGTCATCATCAAAAAATCGTCCTCTATAGCCTGGTGCTTTTGTGTATTTTTCGGTAGCTTTAATAAGTGGTTGGAAAAGATCTGTGTCATAATTTGAATTCTTCCCTTGCAAAAGTGCAACTAATCTTTCAAATCCCATACCAGTGTCCACGTGGTACTTTGGTAGAGGTATTATCGTACCATCTGTTAATCTAATAGAAAAAAATAAACATTCAATAATTAATTCTTATTACCTCATCGTAAAAGTAATAATTTGTATATGTTAATTATCTAATGCTTACCGTTCATACTGTATAAAAACTATATTCCATAATTCTGTGAGATCCGAGTATCCTTTATTAACTCTTATAGACTGATTTGATGGATGGTTTTTATGATCTATATGTATTTCTGTACAAGGTCCACATGGTCCAGAAACTCCCATCTCCCAAAAATTATCTTGTATATCAAATGGCAAAACTTTATCATTGGCAACACCAATATTTAACCAGATATCTCTACATTCCAAATCCGGCTCTAATCCTAATTGTTCATTTCCACCAAAGTATGTTACATACAAAGAATTTTCCTTAATGCCGTAATGTTTTGTCAATAGATTCCACGCGTAAAAGCAAGCTTCCTCCTAGAAATTTAAATTCTTACATAGTTTTTTGCTTCCCATCTTTCAAAAAAGAAGTACCTTAAAATAATCGCCGAAAGACCAATTTCCTAACATTTCAAAGAATGTGTGATGATAACTATCATTTCCCACTACGCTGAGATCATTGTGCTTTCCACTAATTCTAATACACTTTTGAGAATTTGTGACTTTCTTCGCAGGTGGTTCATAATAATTCAAAAAGATCCCCTTAAACTTAAAAATATATATATATAAATAGTTATTATGTGAATAAATATATATATGTACATTAATCTATATTTATTTGAAAAATGCAAATGTACTTGATTCATGCCAGCATTTACAAACGAAATTGAAGAATCATTGAGTGGTGTAACTGGACTGCTTCGTATAAAAGTATGCTCTAAATTGTTTTTAAAGTAATTCAGAAATTCATTCCTAATTAATTTTGAATTCCATTTCATTGAATTGGAAGTACTGGAACTGTATAATCGATTTATTAACTTATTATTCATATTTTCTCTTATTAGTACTGTCTTCCACATTTATTGCATAAATATTCTCGATCTTGAAGAAAGTATTAGATATTTAGTATTATATATTTATATTCATAACAATATTACATGCAAAATAGTTTCAATTAAAACATTTGTAAACCATTTTTAACCTGTAAATGGTTCTGTCTCAATCGTACCAATTTTTTCTCAAAATGAATATAAGTATATATGTAGTATAAATTATTAAGAAATTTGATACGAAATAGTACATATGAAATAAACAAATTGCATTTAAATTAATTTATAGACATTGTTAGAACATATAATTAATTTCATGGTGCATAATATTTAATGAAAATTCACCTTAAGGTATTTGCATTAAACGATCAAAAACCTTTCTGAAACAAACAATTTTTATGAAGAATAATAATAAATCATTTTGATTTGAAAACAACGAGATGATTTACATAAATAGTATATGAATTATACATTTATATACATACAGAAGCATAAATCTGTTTTATGAAAACATGCCTTATTATAGAAAATGTCTAGTGACTTTTTCGTTACTGCGTCAAAAGTGGTAGCATGTAGCACAAACCTTATCGTTTTCCGTCAAAAGTGTTCAAGGTGGAAGTCGTTGACGCCATTTCGTACCTCGTTTCGCTGTTAGCGTCACGAAAGTTTCTTCTCTTTTTACTTTAATTTCATTTCGCCAAAACGTCGCAACAACATGTAAGTATCATTATAATTTCTTAGTAAAATATTCGTTTGTAATAAAGATCACAGAGAATGTTAGAGTTTGAATTACGAAGAGACTCGCGTACCGTCACTTACTAGGGCACGCCAAGGGCCGGTTGTTTTTAGACATCTTTTGCGTTGTATACTTCGTTTCGTAGTACCATTTTCTCGAAATTCAGTTCTCCATACATTCTGTACATCTCGCGATACTAATAATTATAAATTATATGTACGCGTGCAATACAAAATTGTTTTTTTTTTACTTTAAGTGATCGAAAATCTGAAAACTTTCGTGGCCTTGAAAAATATATAAGCGTCTTTGCGTTTCCCGGAATATGGACACCGAACAGGTTTTTAAACAATTTTTTCTACTAATTTATTTTCGATATAAGCTCCCCAACTTTTTAGCATTATCTTTAAAGAATATTAACTTTGACAATTTTTCTTAAGCAAATTTTACATACATAATTTATTTATTCATACTGTAAGCCACTTTGGCCTTACAATGAAATAAAATTAGCAATTTTATGAACCATAACTTGTTATTAATATTCTTGAAGTGCTATAGTTTCTCCATTTCAGGAAGTTTCAAGGAAATATACTTACATGTAACCATTTCTCCCATAGGTATTCATTTTTAATAAGTATTCAAGGAGATTCTGTAACTATTTGAAATACTATTTTATATTTCTACTATACATCTAAACAACTTTTCCCTCTTTGATATTTGAGAATAATATAAAAATGAGCATTGAAAATTAAATTTTATTTGAGTTCATATACTTGTGCTCAAATTATATCAAATTTTAAATTAATTAAAACTACATTTTGTATTATTTCTTCTCTATCACTTTGGTCTTATATCAAATGTTTATAGTCATATATATATATAAAAATATGCTACAAATACAAATATTTAAAAAAATATATCAATTATTCTTCATATTTACCATTTGGCTTTCTGAATTGAAAAAATTAAGAATTAGACAAGAACATTTATATCATATTTTTGGAGATATTAGGCTATAATACATTTACTGTTAAATCTGAATTAGATGTTAATATAGAATTAAAGTTATTTAAGAAAGTAGAAAAGATAAATATAAAATAATGATTATAACATTTTTTCTATTTTCAGAAAATGGTTTCATCTAATCAACCGGTAAGAACAATGCTAATAGTAAATCGTATTCCTTATCTTGTATCAGTTAATAATTTAATTATTTGTACATCGTATATAATGTTTTCTGTATTTAACAAAAATATAAACATTATAGGTATGTAATTTATAATTCTTAAGTTTATTTATATACTTTAGTAAACTAAAATAATTTCTAAATTAACAAGCTCACTAACATTACATTATCATTGTTGTATGATTTTTGTAATTCTATGATATGATTTGAGCAAGATTAAATCTCAAACAGACACCATACTTTTGACCTACAAAAATATGGTCGATTTTAGGGATACAGAACATTTATAAAATATTTTTTTTTTTTTTAAATAGTGTCATTTATAAGTACATGTATTATAGTTATATATATATATGTATATATATATGTATATATAAATATAATAAAGAATTATGACTAACTACACATTTAAATTTTCCAGAGGAAAACAAAAATATTTGTGGGTCGGTTACCAGAGAATTGTCGCAACGATGAGTTGCGACAATTATTTTTACGTTTTGGCGAAGTAACGGAATGCGATGTCATGAATCGGTATGGGTTTGTCCACATGGCCCGAGAGGAAGATGCAGCGGCTGCGATCAAAGCTCTTCACAATTCCAACTTCAAAGGGGCGACAATCAATGTGGAACAGTCAACAGGCAAATCACGAGGCGCAGGAGGAGGACGCAGGGATGGAGACAGAAGAGGTGGACCAATGAGAGGTGGTAGAGGAGGACGAGACGGTGGTAGAGACGCTCGTCCTGGACCCTACAATGATAGAAGAGGTCAGTACACATGCTTTGATAAATTTTATTTCAATGAAACTACTTTCTCATTGATCTATAATTTTTATCAAACTTATTTTAATATAACATGCTTTATCTTACGCTAATGGATAAATTTACGTAACTGTACGAGTTTTAGTATAAACAATTTGAGTAATTAAATAATGCATTAGCGTAATGATATAAAGCAGTTAAGTTACAATGAGAAAGTGGTGATATTTAATATATAATATATGTTTTTAATGCAGACTAAAAAATCAACTGGATATCTCGGCATGCTTTACAGTTCTTCCGATCCAACTCGTTGGTTACGATGGATCTGCTGCAGGTGGCGTCGCAACGGGGTACACCGATTACAATCGTGGCGCTGGCGACTTTAGTGGACGTGGAGCAGACTTTGGAACTGGGTACACCGATCGTGGAGCGTATGGACAAAACGTGGGAAGCGCGGCAATGGGTTACACTTCAACAGCACCAGGAATGGGAGGAGGATATGGACCAGCGACTGGAGCCGTCGGAGGATATGGACCAACTGCTACTGCTGATTATGGCCGAACCGCGGACTATACCCGCGCTGCGGAGTTTGGAGCTAGAACGGATTATGGTAATCCTTGTGGTAGGTGTTTTTAAATCAAGCCCTTGTCATGTTTTTAATAAAACGTACAAAAGTATTGTTTTTCTAATACAATGAATTTTATTTACAGTAGTTGGAGGCGGAATGACTGGAGATTTTAATCGTGGTGCACCTGGTCCTATGGATTACGGACGCACCGATAATTTCGGTGCAAATCGCACAGTTGATTACACAGCTAGAAATGATTATGATCGAACCGCAACTGGTCCTATGAGAAACGGTGGTGGTGCCGTTGCCACTACTGGGTATGGGACAGGGTACTCAGATGTAGGATATGATGAAAGCCACTGGTAAAGTACATTATTTGCATTTCCAGCTTTAGATTTAATTTGATAATTTCACATCAGATCAATTTTCATTAATAAATGTATCTCAATAGATCATAAATAGAGGTGGGCGAGAACCCGTCCCAATCCCGAATAAAATTCTCGACCCATCCCGACCATAGGGTACCCGATATTTTCGAGTTCTCGCACACCTCTGACCATAAATTGATAGTATTTTTTTAAAATATTAATTTTTGTAGTAAAAGTTTCAATTAGCATGGATTATAAAATGCGAGATACGTATTACATCTTTTTCACAAATCAAATTCTTGAAAAAATTCTTTAACACGTTCAGGACAGTTCTAACTGCTTGAATTTCGAGATAAGCAATGATGTAAACAAAATTCCAAGAATCGGTGACGATTGATGTCGTCATGGCGTTTATTTCGATGTCTTAAAGTATTAAGCTCTCGATCAATTTCATTGGTTCTGAACATGTTAAAAAATGTGCAAATATTTTAGTTTTTTAAAATCTGAGAACAATTATGAATTGAAACTTAATTTTTATTCTAACCTGTGATGCTTCTACTAATGTAATTAGTCCAAGACCAATGTGTCTTAGATTTAATGCTTGAGCAACAAATTTTGGTGCATTATCCAGGATAGAGTGAAAATAAGTTAACACATTCCAATTGTGTATGACAGGGGTTATCCGGGCGGGCCTGGGGATATGATGGGTGGGCCCGGGGGGGTAAGTCAGGCAGCTTCGATGGCCTATGACAGGACGGATGGTCTCCCTGTTAATGATATGCCTCCGTTTAACAGGCCAATGAGTACTGGACCTAGCTACAGCACTGGGGCACCTAGTTACAGCACTGGTCCCGGACCACAGGCAGATATGTTTAGTAGAAGACCCGGCAGTGCCGTCCCCAGTGGTGCATATCCGCCTGTTGGTGGAGGGTAAGTTTCAATTTATATTTATTATTTATTTAGCAGTGCTGCTACTACGTCTTTATTGCTTTTGGTGGGTTACAAACTTTTCTTTTACCTTGTACGTATCATTGATCTCTCGTATTTCATCATAAAATCTTGTTACGTTACTATTTTTGAGAATTTTGTACAATTTTCATAGCAAGTTCTTACCGAAGAAAGTCTAGAATTTTGTGCATACACAGTTTACGAAATTGACACTTAGAATATTATACTGTGTATACTATTTATTTTGATTGCTATTTGTTAATTAAAATGAAACGACTGGTTACTTTTATTTATAGTTATACCGAAGGATATGACAGACCAGATGCTTATGGTCCCCCGCGTGGTGGTGGACGGTAAGTGTTATTCTCTCTTGCTTATTTTTAAATATATTACACTTCACACAACTGCGTTTTCCAAAGTGATGTCACAGCGTTGAAGAGCGACAATTAATTTCTGCGAATGATCGTTCGTTTATTATGCGACCACGCTCTTTTTGCGCAACGTATTTTGTTCGGTATAACATTGATCTATCTCAGTGTGCTCACGTTTCATGCGGATCGATATAGGCTAAACATTTTCTGTAAAAGTATAAGGTGTGACACTTAGCGCGATGGTGGGTATGTCCTTTGATTATAGAAAAGCGTATTCTTGTGTATGCAACGACACACAATTGATTTATTAATGTCGAAAAAAATCAAAGTAACCGTCCTGCAATTTCTCTAATATTGAGTGTAAAAGAGAACAGAGGTAGTTAGTTAATTTATTATTTAAACTACTTGCATTTTTTGACATACTTGAAGATTGTTATATTTAATATATATGTACATATATATATTTGTTTAATTATCAAATTATCTAAAACTGATATTGTAGTTTGAGTGTGCAGTCGTTGTTAAAAGCACAAAATACAGGTATGGAAATGCGTCTTTCAGAATAATGGAACATATTGCATACATCTAGATATGTTTATGAAAAATTAGTACTTTAAAAAGTTTTCTTTAAAAAATTATATTAAAAAATTTGTTAAAATGACAATTTCTCTCTCATGTAAGTATGTCAAAAAATAATACTAAATATATGAACACAGAAAATGTCACATTTGAAATTTCAGTATTTTGAAAAACGATAATATCTCAAAGTCTAATGATGAGTTACACAGCTAAATTTTTGTATAACTATTTTCAATAAAATCATTTAATATTCGTCAATGAATTTTTTAAATATCTTTTATACATTCGATAAATTGTTAGGTGAACTATTTTTCAGAGTCAGCTAAAGTACTAGTTTTATTCTCTTTTGATTCCGCTAACGTCACTTTTAAATTTTAATAAAACATTGTTCTGTGTACAGACGATATTCAAAAGTATTTATACATTCCTGGGTTCGTGTGTAAATCCCTTAATGAAAATGAGCAACTAGTGATAAACAGAAATTGTGAGCTTTCAACGACTCTTATTTCACAAGAACATTTTATTACATGGATAAAGTATAAGATGAGATGATCATGGAAGTATTTATCCTTGCCGAGGGAACGACATTAATTAGTTACTACCTCTCTTCTTTTATGTACTCTGCGGTAAAAGTCCGCGAATTGAGCGTCGACGTGATCGAAGTTAGTTGCGTTTTATCGTAAACGAAGCATAATGCGTTACAACACACTGCGCCTCTGAGCAGCATATATATGTTTTCAAGATGCGTGCGGTCGATGATTTTTATTTTACTTGAAACACACTCACGGTAGAAAAAACGTGTATTCTGTTTCAAGATCTATATATGCCTACAGCTGGGCTCGGGTTGCTAATGATTGCGTTGCGATATTCGTATTGCGCCCGTTTCAAACAATCTGTGGAGAAGAACATTTTCAACATTTATAGTGAAATTTTTCTTTGATATGTTTGAGAACGCGACTCGTGAATCGAAAATACATTAACAACCGCTAAAATCGTCTTTTATACGCTCTTGCGACAATGGCGAAAGATGCCTGGATGCAGCGATAAAAATGACTTTCAACGTGTGACAACTTATCAGATCTGGGCACAATCAGTATCAATAATTTTAAGAGATTGGTTAGTTCCGAAACAGAGACTTTGGAAAGAGTTTCCTATTAATTTTTGTCAATAGAGAATGGTCGAAAAGAAAACACTATTTTTATCTTTTAATTCCAGCATACTTGCATGCATATTTGTGATACAGTACTTACTCCAATAGTACTCGTTTAACGAGAATTATCAGAATAGGTACTTTGTAATGGTATAGTGCTTTACCCAGGTCTGGAAGTTGTATCATTTGGAAAATGTGTGTTCCGTGCGTTGCGACAGAGAAAATAACAAGGCATCAGGTTTTCTTAGTATCTTCGGCGACAGGAATTGAATCATCGACGAAATAAAGAATTTCTGGTTTAATACGTGCATATCAGTGTTACATCTTATACTTTCCAGCCTATTGCGCCGCTTGCGGCGATCAAAAAGGAATTAATTGTGCGATTTTTCATTTTTTTGACCTTTTAGCTTCCCAGGTCCGGCAGACGCGATGCCACCGAGGTACTAAAAGCGTGTACTAAAGCAAATACTAAAGCGCATGCGAAAGGCTCCCTTAAAAAAATGCCTGTTTAGTGGTGGTCGTTCGCTTACGGAATCGAATACCTAGGAACTGCCCTGCGTCCGACATACAGAGTCCATACCATTACATACGATACTATGTATAATGATAGATACACGATAGATCTAACGTTTAAACGCTAACTTAAGGTACGGTAAGAATGAGAAGTATCAATGAGTAACATAATCACTAATTGAAACGCAAGCTAAGGTTCTTCAAAAAACAAGAAGATTACCGTAAATCGAAAATTGAGATAAAGAATTGTAACATGGTATCATACAAGGAATTTTCTGTGTCGTTCATTTTTTCCAGCAAACATATTACATATAGTGGGTATTCTTTTTGTGCGATTTGTATTCGTAGTTCCTTCCTTTGATATTTCCTATATATTTTGTTTTTTCTTTCTCACTTCCTCTCTCTCTCTCTCTTTTTTCTTTCTCGTAGTAGTACAACCCAACATGGTGCGGGTTGAATTATTATCAATTTTTATCTATCTTAAGTCACACAATAATAACACACATTCTAGGATAGATGATTTTTTCGTTATAAGTTAATTATTATTTAGATCAACAACAAATGGTGACTTAGGCTATTAAGCAAAGAAAAAAAATATGCTGTATAATCTTTTTTTACACGTAAGAACTTGGATAATGTTTTAAATGTTCATTAATAAAGCAACAAAACGTGTTTGCTGAAGTTATCAATGTACCTTGACGGAATGAAAAATAAAACTAAAACGAATACGTCTTTAACTCCTCTTTCGGCTACATACTTTTGAAAGTTTATATCAACACCTTATTTGCGATTTCTTAGCATATATAGTACTTTTATATAAATCCAATCTATTAAATTGATTGCATTGATCGCACCATGATTTGTGCTTTCCAAAGCAAGATGCTGTTATTAAATTTTCTCTTCGTTGAAACACGCGATGCTGATTAGTTTACTACACAGAAGGGGATCATCGAAGTCGTTTAAACGCAAGATCAGGTGAAATGTGATTTATTAGACTCGAGATTTGCTGTCTTCCAGCGAAACCAACTAAAAATAATCAGCGTGCGTGCAAATGTGGTACACATAATCATTATTTTAAAGACGTTTTACATTGCAGAACTGCTTTGTTTTATATATGTAAATGATAAGAACCGAATTAGTTTTATACCGAAACTAATAACTTACATTAACGCAAAGTTACCCGAAAATACATGTATATAAAAATCGGTGTGCATTGTCAGTATAGTATACTGTATATACTGTATTTGTGTAGTATACAAATTAATTGAGATAGATTGAATGAAACAAGGCACGCCGAAATGTAGAACGTTCATTGAAGTTTGATGGAATCTACATGTGTTATACTCAGACAGCGTAATCTTGAATTGTGCGACGAACCCGCGTTAAGCGCACCGCACTTCGAATCCTGGTGGCATATCAACGTCAGATTATTGAAGAAACTTATGCGTGTGGCCCGTAGATGCGACACTCTGGTGAATAGTGCAAGCTTCGATATGCGGATTACGTGCTACAAATTGCGTTTGCGCTCAAAGCTGGCGGTGCTTTGAATTTAAACAGAAGGTATGTTCAACGCGTGCGCCCTTTACTCTTTGCCCGTTTAAGCAACAAAATAATATATATACAAATATATATATATATAAATAAATAAACTGAAGAAACAAATAGACACACAATGTGTCTAAATATCAGTCGTATATTGCGAACACTAAAAATTCACGGTAGAAAACTGCCGGAAATATTATAATCGTCGATTGTGAAAATACCGTTGCGATGATGCTGCGATAGCGATTGCTTTTAGCATTTAATACGCGTTAGTTTTAATTCCATCTCTTGACAGATTAGATCGGTATTCTTTCAAGTTCAATCCAATCTTCTTCGGGTAATGCTAGATCTGAATTTTTTTAATTTTCGTCCCAGAATTTACATGTTTACGTGTGGTTAATTCGTAACTTATCGAGTTATATATCCAGATTTTTTTATACACAGTGAGATAATATTGTAGCACTAGAGTACTGCAATACTACATGTTGCTATAATATTGTTTTACAATTTGAACATCATACATGAACCGCTAAGTCATATCGCCAATAAAGTATTTATACTTGTTGTTATTACTTTAATTCCATATATTGATAGAGAAACACTCTCAACTACTTTCTGGCGCTAACAATATTAGTAGATATATTTAGTAATTCGATTTTTGAAAATATTACAAATTTTTGACAAGTAACAAGATGGAATTAGAACAAATTATATTTCTGCGACTACATTTTTCACATGAATTAGTAATATATTGAGTTACCAAATTTCACTTGGTTTAAGATTTTATCACAATTTGTATACTCATGTTTTTAAACCCTATGCAGCAAATAATATAATTTTTTTAATAGATTACAAGCGGGATGAGGATACAACTGGACTATGAGATGAACTCAAACTGGAAGTATCAGTCCTATTATACCTTCCTGTACTCAGGTTGGTGGACTTAGCCTGTGAAGGGAGGCAAGAGAAGAAGAAGAATCGAAGGAAGAAAGAGGATTATGCTTGTAGCCATTAAAGTGTAAGAAATTCTATTGTTTTTTATTCTAACATTATCACAAAAACATTTTTAATTTCATATTACATTAAGCTTTATTAATAATATTTTATCACTTCATTATAAGAAATCGATTCTTATCTCCTTAATTACTAATTTACGGAAATGTTACAAATCCTTCTGCTGAGTAAAAATATGTGGAGATTCATCGAAAAATTGTAACATTTTCGTACCGAAAGAAACATTCCCATGGATTATAATAAATGAATTTCTCAATTATGTCTTATCATAATATAATGGAAATAACATTCCCTAAAAAGTATTAGTTTTACCGCACTATACAAGCAGTACTTTTCTATAAACTGAACTATAACTGTAATATGTAAAATAAAATATGTACATGTCATTAAAATTTTATATTTTTGCAATAATAAAATGTGTTTCTGTAAAATTTAACCTTATAAAAACAATGTTAGTACATTTGCAAAATGTCAGTACACCATTTCTTGATGTTTAATGGTATAATATATGTTGCTATCTTTACATAAATCAACTCGTTGAATCAGTCCCACTTTAAATAATGCAAGGTAAGGTAATTGAAAATTCATATTTCTGTAGAAATACATAATTTCTTAAAACCTTTATTTGTTTTAAGATGAAGATATATAAAAATAAATTTGTTATTTATGTATATAAATCTAGAATTTTAATTTTACAAGATACAAATTTCGTATTCGAAGGTACTTATGATTTAATATAAATTTAGGAAACATTTATAGGAATGTTTGTTACGAAAGCTGAGGTTCGGGTCCAACGCCGCCTGCACGTCTGTAGACCAACAATGCTACAGCTGTAATAAATTTGTTAAGATCACTTGGATCTTCGCATTCTGCATACACTCGTACCACATCTTCAGTTCCTGATGGTCTGAAAATTACAAATATTGATTAACAAATTATTTCAATCCAAACAATCTATATAAATAAATTGATATAATAAAAATTTGATGTTCAGTATACATATAGGCATTTTATTGTACCTGACGAAGGTTCGACCTTTCCTGTATTGCGATACCACTTGATCAATTTCATTCTGCAATCCTTCAGGTTTTACACATCGCCTTTCAGCATCAGTTGTAGTTATAACATTTTTGTCATTAACTTTTACCAACAATTGTTTATTTGGTAAATCTTTGTAACTTTTTTCCCAATCTATTATACTCCAACCTTTTGCATGTAAAATCGTTTCTACTAATAACATATCACTTAAGGCGTCGCCAACTGATTGATTTATTACATCAATTATATTTAATAATGTAGAAGCGGCTGCTTTTTGTGAAGCGGTTAAGCTAACAAATAAATTATGACATGTTAATATAATAAGGGATAATAAATATTATTAGTAGTATTATAGTAATAGTAACAAAGTAAAACTTACTCTGAGTTTGTACTAGCATTTTTAAGTGTTTGAATGACAATGTCCTTGAATAGAACAGTTCCATGTCCATTTGCTTCAAAATATATACTTATATCAAATTTTAATGCTTCACTGTGCAGATTTTTCACACCAGTTGATGTGCATACAACTGGAATTTGCTAGAAATAATTGTTAGTATAATCAGTGAAAATTATTTGTAATGAGAGGTGTGCGAGAACCCGAAAATGTCGGGCCGGGATGGACTCTCAAAAATTTTCGAGATTCTCAAGAATATTTGAGATTGCCGAGTATATTCGAAAATCTCAAAATTTTCGAAAACCCGACTCGTCTCGACCTGATACTTCCCAATAATCGGGTACCCACCATTTTCGGATCTCACACACCTCTAGTAATGATACTAATTATTTTATCATACCAGTATATTTGAAATATAATTAGTAGAACCACCATTAGCATATGCTGTTTGTACTAATCCAAATTGGAATGATAAACCACATTCTTTTAAGAGTTCTTTGACATATCCAGCAATAAGTGTTGCTATTCTATCACCATCCAGAAGATGGAATTTATTGTCTTGATCTAAGTAAAAATATACTACTCTATCTGCATCACCGTCTATAGACACACATCTAACATTGGGTTCAAGATTAAAATTTTTAGGTAGTACTTGTTTCACTTTAACGTAATCAGCTCCACACTGTAAGAGATTTGTTGCTTATTAACGTGTGGTCTAATTATCTTAAATAAATAATATAATAAATAATTATACCATGTGATTCAATTCCCCATTACCATCATTATATATATTAATTGTTAGCGATGCTCCTAAGTACTCTTGAAACTTTTTTGCAGCGATAGCACCAACCCCATTAGCAGCGTCTAATGACAGTTCTGCTACATAGTGACTATTGTTCATCTTATTCTGTCTAATATATTTAAATGATTTAGATAATTTTTCATAATATCCATTCAATGTAGATTTGCCATATTCGTCATTAGTGTTTGTACAAACAACAAGATAATGTAATTGGGGAGTGGTAATTACTCCAAAGTCTTTTACTGTTCCATTTAAGGCTTGAATTCCTGCAACAGCTGCATTGAATAGCACTGGACCACTTTTTCTGGTATCTCTACCAATTATTACTGTTGCTGTTTCAGACATATTAATATTTTGCTCTCTTATAATTTGTTTTACATTAGAAACCAATTTTGAATCTTCCACATTAGCTAAATTTGTAGCAATAGATTCCCAAGACGCTTCCAACATTTCACCAGCTGGATCTACTAGTTTCACACCATTATCTGGTTCAACGTTGTGGCTAGCAGTAATCATTAAACCAATTGCAGCTATTACAAATTAAAATTTGAAATTAATTACTGAGACTAGAATATATGAACAACAAAAATTTTTTGTATTTACCACTCTTCACTTTGGATCTTAAAACTGCTAACATTCCCATTCTATAGAGAACATGTGTAAGAACATCAGCACTAGAATAAAATATTAACACATCAATAAAAGAAATTGAATTAATTATTTCTCAAATCATGTTTTTCTTTTTATACTTACGTTGTTCGAAAACCGGCTGTACCATATTGTATATAACCGCTATAGGTTTTATTATATTTTTCATTCACTATGGAGTCCAATTGTAAATACTCCATTTTCTATTATTATTGTTTGTTATTAAAATCTGAGTAAAAACTTTGACATATATATATTGTATATGATAAGGCAACACCTGTTACATCCGTAAAAGTTTGGACTATCGCGAATGCATCGAAAAGTGAAAGTGAAGTCAATCATGTTTTAAAAAATGAATAAAAAGATCGCAACCGTCGAATACCAAAATTTTGTTTAGTTTAAAATTTATACAAAATTACACATTAAAACTTATAAATTTAATCAATAAATTAAGTGAACTGTATCTGTGAAGATAGAATTATTGAAATGCGAGAGATTATTTAACCTTATTTCTTATATATTTAGTGATCTTTTATAAGTCATTGAAGAAAATTACCTCGGCTTCATGCTTTTTCAAATTATAATCTTAAAATATTTGACACTGCAACAGAAACAATATTTTTAATGTCTTAAATAAACTTACAGTATTTTCCTTATCAGGTTAGATATAATGTTGCTGTTTATTTAGATGATGGATAATATGAATAAATCAATATTTCAAAATTTGTAATACGATACAATTTTTTATTAATATATATTCAACTCATTTAACACATTTTTTAAGCAAATGTAGCACATACGATGAATATATTCCGACGATTCTGTATTTCACGGTTGCGAGTCCAATGATACACAAATAATTAAAAATCCAGATAGCGACATACCTATTTATTGTTCGATAATGCGAAATCTGATACACCAGTTTGATAAAATAAAGTAAAACATTGTTGACATTATGATAAAAGCACAATAGGATTGATATTATTTATTTAGTAGTAAAAATAGATTTATTTATTGTTTGTATCTTATATTTTATACAATCTTTACAATTTTGACAATGGAAACGTAAATACTACATAAAATAATTTACCTCTACAGACTTTTATTTTCTTGATTGAAAATTAAATAAATAGTTTCATAAATAAAATGAGTAACAAAACTGAATTAGAGACTAGTTTGCTGAAATGAAAATTATGTTTTTAAATGCTCTAGTTAGAAGATTCATTCACTATTTCAGTCTTTATAGAATTGAGTTCTAATTTAATGTCTTCATGAGTCTCTGTGGTTATATTTTCTTCTTGTATACATTTTCTTATCTCGTGTCCAATCGCTGCTCCAAGTGGAGGAGGAACTGCATTTCCAACTTGTCGATGTTTATCAAGTATAGTTCCATAAAATCTAAAACTATCTGGAAATCCTTGAGATCTTGCACATTCACGTATACTGACTACTCGAGTTTGTACTGGATGCAAGACTCGACCCTAATATAAATGGATTTAATTATTTTTATAAAATTTTTATAAAGATCCTCATAAATAATACCTGTTTTCCCATAGGCTCAGGATTTGTAATAGTTGTACTAAAAAATCCATCCCAGTGTAATCTGCCATATAAACCAGCCCAATGATTATGACGATTTCCTGTATGTGGAAGACACCATGGAATTAGAGTGTTAAATTGTCGATCTGTAGGATCACATGATTTCTCCAAGCAACAACTGCATACTCCACGATATGCTCCATTAGCACTTTTCCCAGCTTTCTTATCATCATAATTATATTCTCTTAAATGAAGACGAAATACGTTCAAACATGGTTACAATTATATAAAATTAGGATAAGTAATAATTAGAGGTGTGAGACGTGTCGGGAAGGCATCGGATCGAGAACCCCTCTCGATCCTGAATAAAACCGACCCGACATTCTAGCACACCTCTATAAATAATGTTATCTGTGCATATACAATTTTCTTGAATATGTTCCGTCACTCAATCTGACTGCAATATTTGGTAAATCACGCCAATCTGAACCATTAGCAGTTGGAATATGAGCAATTCTGGCTTCCACAATAGGTGCCATTTCTTTACATATATGATCTTTTAATAAGGGTTGGTATTCATGGCCTCTCATCTACAAGAGCAAAAATTACAGATTTTATAACACAGAGGACAGGTATTTTAAATTTCTTTTCAATTACTTTTCGTTGAAAATGTGATATTGGTTCACTGCTGTAAGACATCTCCTCCTTATTACATCCATTTTTTATTTCTGGCAAATCAGACATAGAATCTTTGACACTAATTGTTCTAAACGGCGCTGAATCGACCCAGGTGCAATTAGAACTATACTGGAATAATATTTTCAAAGTAAGAATTTCTTATAAGAATCATTGGAAAATGTATAATATTATTTACCTTTTTATTATTGACTAGTACATTTAATGTACATGCACGTCTGCTGAAGACATGTGTTGGTTCTGGATAATTTGGAAGTATTTGTCCAGGCGCAGCAGCCAGTATGATCATTCTATGTAATATAAAAAAATAAAGAATTTACAAAATATTGAAGCAGCGCCATAATTACGTAATTGAAAAACAAACCTTCGTCTAGTTTGAGGTACCCCATAATTCCCAGCTTGAAGAATACCAAATGTACATTGATAGCCCATTCGAACCAAACACCGCAATGTTAGTTTTAACACCATACTTTTTTTAAAAGATACGAAATTTCTAACATTCTCCATAATAAAAAACTTGGGTCTATAGTAATCGCAGTATGATAAGTAAGACACGACAAGGGAGCTTTTAAATAAAGAGTATTGTCGTGAATTGAAACGATTCATGCCACTGAATCCTTGACAGGGTGGACCACCACACAGTAACTCTACTTGTCCTTTCTGAGGGAGTTTTTGACTAATGCTATCTGTTATATTACCCTAAAAATATATTGAATCTATTATGTAGTGATAACAGGAGGAAGCTATAAAATAATTAGTCACACTAACATCCATAACTTTCTTCAATAATGTATTACAGTCTTCCGTAAATACTGTTGTATTTGGATTATTCAATCGGTATGCATGAGCAGCTGGTTCTTCTTTTTCAATAGCCCATAAACATTCAGCAATACCAGATTGATGTAAACCTTCTGATAGTCCTACAATTAAAGAATTATTATTAGAGATAGGCCAGAACCCGAAAATGTCGGGTACCCGGATATTCTCGGGAATAATCCCGAAAATTGACGAGTCTAATCCCTAATATTCTCGAAAATTCCAATATATTCGAGAATCCTGAAATTTTCGAGATTCCGTCCCGATCCCGAATAAAATTCTCGTCCCATCTCGACCTAATATTTTCGGGTTCTCGCACACCTCTAATTATTTTTCGTTTTTAATTATTATATTAAAGAAACATAATAAAATACATACCACCGCAACCAGCAAATACGTCCAGCGTTTTCAACTTATTTATTATTGCTTTGTAGTCAGTAGGTTTATTCACAAATGCCTTCTTTTGACATTCCTCTGTTTTTTTGCCTTTAAGTTTTAAGTTACCTTTACCTTTACTAGTCTTCCCAATGCTAATAGCATGATAAGGTGGATCATCAAATTTTTTTTCTTTTTCATTGTAAACTTCATTGAAATAAAATCGATTTGGTCCTGATGCAGACCATTCATCGATAGGTTGATTTAAATTTTCGGAATAAGCAAGATAACACTGATCAACAACATCAGTAAATTTGACAGTGCACACTATAAAAATGATTTTATATCAAATACAGTAGCAACATTCATTGTAAATGCACAACATACCTTCGTCACTCCAGTAAACCATATTTAAGTCAACTTGTTCCACTGATATAGAATCTTTATGGGTATTTTCAGGCCTATATAATTTATTTACTTTAATATTAATATCAGAAGCTGAAACTATTACGTCACTCGTAGTAGCGTATATCGTGTTTATATATCCTATGCAAAAGGGGTGAGGAGTATCGTGGTTTGAACCTTTATTATAATCAGACGATTTTCTATAAAATTCAGGATACGTAGCTTCGTCTACATTTTCCTTTTTTATTTTTACGTCTTGATATATAGTTTTATGATTAAACTTGAATGTACCGGGCTGTAAAAATACCGCGGTACCAACTCTATATTCTTCACCTTTGTATTTCACTACTCCATAGATAATTTCTCTGCTACTCTTCTCTTCTATTCTCTCATATACCTTAAAATATTTTTAATATCAAAGAAGTGATACATGTATAATTGTTTATAATTTTACATACCTTTGGCGTGTTAAATTGTTCCAATGCTATTACACGAACACAAGCAGGACAAAAGCGATGAATATTTTCTTTACGACGACATTCGGGATTAGGCAAGGGATCCTCAAATCGAGCAGTTTTAGGTGTATAACGTTTTTGATAAAAAAATGTTTTGCCGTCTATGTCTTTTATCTCACTTTCCAGACTCAAATTCGTATTGCCTGTTACATTACACGTACAACATATCTTAATTAATTTAAAATCTTTTTTCATTTCTAATATTAAATTCTTACCGAGATCACTCCAATTTTCTGGAACTTTTTTAAAAATAACAGTACATTTGGATCTAATGGATGTAAATGGTACATTATCACAATCATCACTCAAAAACAATTCTATAGGATCTGATGTTTCTCCCAAAATTGTATCATTTCCTCTATGAAACCAATTTGCATGGAATTGCTTTATACCATTTCTAGTTTGCCACATGTAAACTACTTTAGCAACATGGAATGGAATCGATGGATTTTTGGGCTCAACAAGCACATAATCGTTTAATTGTATATTTTCATCTCCTACAATGACAGATTTATAATATGTCTTCTGGTTGTCAATAGCAATTTTATTTCCGACCCATATAATGTCCTTTTTAAGTTCTTTGAAAGCTTTCTTTTTGCTTTCTTCTTCAATATTATTATCTATTACAGTATCAAACTGTTCCTCATTCTCTGGATCAGAGTCATCTGCTTCCTAAATGTAGAAACATGTACGTTTAGTCACTATAATCAATCGAAAATTGTTAAATAATTAAATAAAGAGCTTTGAATTGTTATTTATACTTGAATGGCCATATTTGGACATCTTCTTTTAACACAAGCCTGCTTGCTTCTTCCAGTCCCTCCAAACTTGATCATATCTCCACAAGCATTACAGAGACCACAATCTGGTTGTTGACAATTTTCGCATATTCCACACCTCTGTCTTTTAGGTGCCTGTATTGTGTATTAACAAAAGCTTATATTACTTAAAATGTATCTCCAAAATTAAAATTATACAAGTATCTACCATTGTTATTTTATCATCGTGTTTAATTAATTGATCAGCGAAAATGTTTTCAAACATATCGTTGACTAATTGAGTTGTAGTTGCTTTCGTCCAGGCAGGTTTTTTAATTTTCTGTTCTCGACGGCCTGTTCTACGAAGTGCTCCTTTTTTCCCTAGCATAACACCTGCCAGATTTGCTAGTGCTCGCATACAGGGATTTGTGATAAGGAGAGTATCATCTGACTCAGCCGAGTCATCAAATGACAATACCTGATCGCATACAAACTGTGCATGTCGCAGTAAAGAGTCTTCACTAAATCTTGCAATGCCTTTAGGTGGCACAATTGTCTGAAAATGATATGGTATTAATACGAGACAAGTAATAATAATAATAGTATTCTTAAAAGTACATTTTTATTACTTGCTGTTTGTTGAGTAGATCTTCGTAAGTTGGATTAATTTCATTTAAAAGAAACTCGATGACTAATTTACTCATGTATATCTTTTCTCTAACAAGGTCTATGAAAGGAGCATATGCTTCTGATGGTTCCATTAAAACATATTCGGCGAAAGCTGTATTAAAACCAATGAGAGCTAGTTCACCTCCATCAAAACCAGAAACATACCACTCATTTATAGGTCCCATGTCTTTAGCAGGTACTCCGCCTTCAGGCGATGGATCTTCTTCATAAATTGCTTTCATGTACCCAGAGAAATATAATTTTACATTTTTTTCTATGAGTCCAGCATCGAATGGACATAAATGACCATTCTTATCATAAACACTAAAGTTTGTAAAACAGAAAAGTATTCATAGAATATTATAAATTACAAATAACAAATATAGACTGTAACACATAAATTACACAATGCTTTTACAAAATATTAAATGTAAAGTTTTACCTAAAGTAAGTTAATTTATTTTGCGGATGTTGATCGCTTTCATGTACAAATGACTCATTACCATTAAATAAACATAATTTTGGATCAGTCAAGGCAATAAATTCATCGACAGCTCCATTCGGATGTCCTGGATAAAATCTTAAATCGTCATTCAATTTTTGACGACAATGTTCACATTTATCAACGAAAGTGTTTATTTTTTTAGTTTCAACTTTTACTACAGTTATATCACTTTCAATTTTAACTTTCTTTTCATGATTTTCACTAGGATCTTCATTTTCCTTATCATGTTGATCCTTTACCAAAACACGTTTTTCTGATTCCTCCGACTCTTCTTCATTATTGATACCAGAATCTGTTCTTCTTTTTTTAGTAATTTGTTTTGAAAACATATCAAGTATTGTTGGGCCATGTTTCATAGATTTTGGAGCACCAGATTTCATAATGATATAAGAGTTTATTATTATAAATACTCCAATTCCAACTAATTTCGTTTAATACTGAAATAAAAACAAACTTTTATAGATATAGCATCAATGTAATTCAATAGAACATAATTGCATATAATTTATGGATTATAAAATTTGTACAAAATAATCATAATCGTACACAATTTGTACAGGGTGAAATACACAGGGCAAAAACATCTCCCGGTTTTTAAAGTTCACCAAAAAGCGACGATGAATGCAATTTAAAATTTGATTACGCATTCTGAAAGTAAACAGAATACAGTTTATTTTCATGTACTTTTGAATACCAACCCCGACCCCGTGGCCCTGAAATTGTTAACCCATAACAATATTTTAGTTTTTCAGTCTGGAACAGCAGCATTTCGACCGAGCATGAAATTGTTACAAAAAGCTCTGGCCGTCGTAATCACAGATTCGTTGTTTTTAATAAACGCTTCAATAAAGAACGCGCGTTGGATAGTATCCATCCAAGACATGGTAACAACTGAAAATTGTCATGTGCTATCGAAAGATCCCTCTATCACTGACCTCGTCTTATTAACAACGGAACAAAAGATAAACGAAATTCGAGAGATCTTTTTGCCGCCACCTGTTTTGTTGATTTAGAATTAAAATAGATATTTTACCGCACTTTCAGTATATAACGATTCACTCTAATTTCATATTCACAATTTTCAACAGATCATTGGTATAGGATCAGTTGGACGTAATACTCTAATACTATTTACATATTCCGTTGGTTTTAACTGGTTTTAACGTTCACCTTTTCCCGCCAGTGAGCAGGTGAGATATTGGACGGGTCTTTTTGCGCATGCGCGTTCAGCACAGTAGATATTGGCCAGGTTTTTTGGGGGGGGGCAGTGATGCCAGGAATCGTGGGCCGTGGGTTTTTTCCCCTCCGCTCGCTGAGCCGACTCGACCCCCCACTCTGACGCACCGTCGTCGTCACGTTGCTTCTACTGCGCACGCGCTACACACGAACGTATCTCTAGTGTGTCCGTGTGAGTTCCTGTTCGATTGCACGCGCGCTACACGCGACGACGGTGCGTCAGAGTGGGGGGTCGAGTCGGCTCAGCGAGCGGAGGGGAAAAAACCCACGGCCCACGATTCTGGCATCACTGGGGGGGAGGGGCTCTAGAGCCCCGCGGACGTGAGACAAACAAATACATCGAGTGATTGGTCTACTCCGGTCTACTCTTATGCCTCGTTTGTGATTGTACATATATATAGCCGATCAAGTGAATTCTGCGCGCGAAAAAAGGAAATTGTTTATTACAATGTTTTACAATAATATAGAAGTGTCGGATTTATGTTTTTTCTGATTTTTGAAAAAGATGTTTATGTGACCCAAGTTTTATAATAGTACAAAGTACCGATGTTACCTTATTGTTTAAATAGATAACCAATAATAGCAAAGGATTTCTCAAATAAAATAATGTTGTTTTACTTTCTGTATACGTAAGAGAAATTCAAAATGAAACTATACTGCAACGTAGAAATGAATAATAGAGTTTCTTCTACAAACATAGTACGAAGAAAATCGCAACGTTCCATTTTAGCAATTGGAAGGCAAACAATAAAAGGCAATGACTTATACCTACTTTGGCAAACATTGCAAAATAAACAGGGTACTAGATATAAGGTAAAACGTCTGAACACTTCAGTTAAAGAATTAAGTAATAGAAATAAATTTGATTTCATGGAAAATTTCATTTTCAGATTGATAATAATATAGATCAAATATTTAACAAATTTATTAACCAAGGAAAAGCAACGATCCGTCTAATAGAACCACCTCATGATTTAATTATTCAAGGTGACATGATTCAATTAAAAAGTTTCATACACACATTGAAGCTAGGAATGTCTAAGCAAATAGATGCATCGATTCTGGCTATTTCAAATTTGAACCCAAAATGCATGACTTCTGTTCCAAAAATTAAAGTTGTGGTTAATAAATCTTCCGAGTATCCAACTTTAGAGGGTTTTCCACGAACAACTGAAGAATTATACCTAGTCGGATTGAATAGAAAATCTTTTGATAGACAAATTTTAAGACTTCAAAGTTTGAGAATATTAAATTTATCCAATAATCAGATCTCATCTGTACCTAAAGAATTAGGTTTATTGCAACATCTACAGGAACTTAATCTTTCACAAAATCGCCTTGATAAAGCTGTGAAATGGGTATGGCTAGATCAACCCGCTATAAAGAATAATTTAAAATTATTAGATATAAGCAATAACATGGTACGTTAATATTTTATAAACAAGCAATATTCATATATGTGTTCCAATATCATTTTTATGTTTTTTATATAGTTAACAATAATACCAAAAGAAATTGGAAAGCTTCATGCCATTGTTAATTTCAAAGCTAGTAAAAATGTGTTATCACATTTACCACAGAGTCTGGGATCATTACCTAATTTAAAATATTTAGATGTATCTAAAAATAATTTAAAATATTTGCCAGGAAGTATGAGAAACTTGCGATTACTTTTGTTAGATGTCTGTGAAAATGAATTTGATGGTGAAGATATGGATTCTGTGATTGATGTAGATTTACCAAAATTAGTTGAGTATGCAGGCAGATCAGTTCTTAAAGCAAGGTTTGTAATACATAATCGGTATGATTAGTAAACTTTGTAATGACATGTGCATTTTTTAATTTAATTTTTTAGGCTTCCATATGATGCCAGTTCAATTCCGCTGCTATTAGTAAAATATTTGGATGCAGCAAAGTATTGTGTTTGTGGCAATCCCTGTTTTGATTGTTACAGAAGAAAGCTTGTGGAATTTCACTTAACTGCGATAGCTAATAGTGTAAAGTCATCAGGACATGTTACAATACCATTTGATTGTTATTTTTGTTCAAGTAGTTGTGTATATAGTTATGCAAAAACATAGTATAAAAATAGTTAAATTTTCACTTTTATACAAGAGTGCGTAATTTATTTTGTATCACCGATCATAAAAATAAAATAAATATGTAAAAAATGCAATGAAAATAATTGTTACAAGTTCCATAAAGACGTTTAAAATTACAATAAAATTTTTTAGAAAATAATAAGTTTGCAACTATTGCATGAAGGTAAAAAGGTAAAAGGTAGATTTGCCTTTGATAATTGAGATCTCAATTAGTACAACAATTAGTATATCACCTTCATGTCTTTTTAATATGCATACAAGAAAGATATTTTTAAAAATATAATCTTCCTTTCATAGTTATTATTTGTTTTAGGAGATAAAATATCTATACACAAAAGTTATAGAACATAGAACAGTTTTATTCAGAGTCTCTCATAGAACGTATTGGCATACGTTGCTATTTAGTGTTAATAATATTGCCATTTTAACACTAATATAAAATTGATTACACTTCAATTGATATATTATAGATAATTTGAATTATTTACTTTTAATAAATGTATTTACTATAAAAAGATTTAGTTCTTGCAAGATATTGACATATCATATTTTCTGTTTCCCTTTTTTATATTTAAATTATAGCATAAAACGTTAAAATTCATCACTACATTACTGGATAATTTCGTAATTAGTCATCACATGATCAGTTCTTTGATTGATTTAAAACATCATTTAAAATTAGAATAACCATTAATTATCACTAGACTCCAGATCTTTATGCAAAATAAAAAGTTTAAGTACTCTTAAAGTCCTCTAATTTTTTCACTGTTGAAATGCATAAAATCCAGAGTCTAATTATCACATTATTCTTTTTGTATACTTATTTTAGTAAATAAACGATTTTAAAATGAGCTGCGGTAGTGAACTAATCATTTTTTTCCTTTAGCATCTTTTTTGACAAAATCAAATCCTGTGTCATCCATTCTAGTATAATACTGTCTTGATGTAACTACACGTTTTTTACCTATACGTGGTACAGTAAAATCAATATCTTTATATTCATTTTCATCTAGTTTTCCATAAGCATGTATAGGTTGCACAAAAACTTCTGGGTCCTCTGGATACTGAACTAATCTCATAGGATACTTTTCTTCAGTTACATTGTTTATTGAGGAAATATTTTCATTCTATTGTATACAATAAAAACATTTCAGTTTAACATATCCAATTAGTTTATTAATTAAATCATAACATTTATAACACTTACGCTCACTTGTATATGCGTTTCTCTGCATTTTTTTTCTTCTATATCTCCTGACTTATTTGGTATTTGTAAATCATGTAATGATATTTTACGAGTTTTTAGAAGACCTCTAATTGCTGCATTTTTATGAAGTTTATACTTTCTTAATAAATATTCCTCACCTTCAGTACCATCTGTTTCATTGCATGAATTATTAGGATTAGAATCAGTTTTAGTCAAAAAATTTGAACTAGCTTCAATTTGTCTTGACTTCCATTTTTCCTCGAGGTTTTCGTTTGAATAGTTAATGCCACAATTGGCCTGCAAATCATAATTAATTTTTCATGACCAGAGTGATAACTTTCTAATCACAGTGGTAGAAATTGATTGCATAACTTTCATATATACTTTCTATATACTTTCCATAACAAAGATTATGAATAATATTAACAAATTTTGTCATGCTTTTGAACTAAGTTGCTATTATACACTGCATATCATATATTTGTATTATATTTTGCAATTAATAGATTGATTTACCTGTATAATAGAGCATGCTATTTCAGTTTCATGTACTATTTCTGGCGAGTCATTGCATTGCTGTGTATTGTTACCTGCTCCATTGAAATCTTCAGTGTATAACTGTGAAGTACATTTTATTAGAATATAATTAATAATATTCACTGTACCTAAATTGC
Organism: Lasioglossum lativentre; assembly: GCA_916610255.1. Taxonomy (NCBI): domain Eukaryota; kingdom Metazoa; phylum Arthropoda; class Insecta; order Hymenoptera; family Halictidae; genus Lasioglossum; species Lasioglossum lativentre. Next base: position 5,089,160 of record OU744359.1, read on the forward strand.
AATACGTAGCTCGAATATTATGCTATAAGTCTACCTAACTTGTTTATGATAGAACAGATTTTATTTAAAAATAATATGCAATTAAATACCAACATTTGCATTTCGTGGTGGTGTATATTTATTTTTTTTTGGAGTTCTTTTAGGTATGTTGTAGCACATAAATGATGAAGATGACGGCCTATCTGTAACAGGTATCTCAGTTACCTTTTTAATATCACTGAATATACTCATTGTAAAAAATGATACAACAAATAGAAAATCTGCAACAAAAACTTCAAATTATAAATAAGTTTCAATGCTCTTTTTCAAAAAATAGTAGTAAACACAAATAAAATTATAAGTGCTAAAATTTATTTAACTGGGTAAACATATGGATATCTTACGGATAATGTAAAAGATTTCGTGACTCTTGATGATAATAACGGATAACCGGTTTTATGTGCTTTAACTTTTAATTACGACTCGTACTGATTATCAGACTCCTATTGTATTTAAACTCTCGTTTAAGGTTAAGACATAGCTGCGTTTCGGATATGGTAAACAAAGAAATTCATTGGTTAATTTAAATGATAAACAATTGCAAGATGAACCAATAATGGTACAATACAAAAAATTCTAATATTCAAAATACAACGTCTCATAACATGCATTAATCATTTATATAAACACACTTAGTGCAATTTCCATATTGCAATAATCCAAAATACGTAATATATTGACATGTAACTTAATATAGGTAAATATATTATGGTTATGGATATAGTTATGGAAAAGTATATTAACTTCAATTTAATGTTGTCGTTATGTAAGGTGTGTTAATATGACGTTTTATATACAACGATCTATATTTTAATTTTGATATTTTCTTTTATATTACCGCAGCTGATAATACCAAAAAATGGAAGAAATTCGTCGCTTGTATATGCACAATAGCACAATCCATCCCCTCCTACAAAACTATAGTCACAGTAGTTGAATCATATAATGACGCTGTGTAGAGTAATGTTTGTCAGTGAGCTGTCAACTATGCATCTCTTGCATTAATTGTATTTACGTACACAATTATTATAAGTTACATTAATATATATTTTTGAAGCTGTAATTTAGCTGTGAAACATAGTGACGGATAAGTTTTAAGATTATACATTCAACTGGAGAATCTATTGTTACACGTGGACAATGCAGGTTAGAATTTGACAACTGTTTCGCATAATATTTACTAATCAATTTTTTGAATCTATACTCTTGCTGATAGAATATTTTTATATATCGGTATGTGTTACAAGACACTTCAAATCTCGTATAGACGAACATATTGTGTATCGTACAATAATATCAAACAAATTTTATTTTACATATTAGTTATAATTTGCATCGAATAATACACTGTTTAAAGTTTAAAGTATGAGTCATTATTAAGAGAATTGTTAAACTTTTGTAACGATTAAGAAAGAAATAACGAGTATTTCTGTATATATATGACATATTCTTTCCTTTAAATCTAAAATTTAGATTTTATCCCTTTAATTTGGATTTAGTCAAAATCGAATTTTAAATTAATTTCGTATATATATTGAATCCAAGAAAAACCTTGAAATATTACTTAGAAACAAAGCATAAATATAAATAGAACTTAAATGGTTAACGATTAGAATAAGAATATAATTTAAATAAAATAGAATAGAGAAAATTTCCTCTCTGAAAATACTACTGTGTACACACAGTAATACGGGTGTAGTATTTCAGGGATTTCATCTTAACAGGCATTATGTACGTTTACGTAAAAAATCACGCATCTCGTATCTGGAATTCAGCTCACGTCATCGGATGCCAAACGGTTTTGCAAAGACATTCCAGCAGGTGTATCACGCTATTTTCCGTAGAAGTCAAGAGCCGTTGGCTCTACCAGACACGTGCTCATCTATACCACGAATATATTCTTTTGTTATTTACGCTGACCATAAATTTCACAGGATACGTGTATATCTATGACTTATTCGTATGGTCTAGGAATTCTCGTTTTTGTTCAATCATCGAGTCAACCGCTATTTCATTTCGCCTCCACCGGTATTTACGTTCCGCGAACTTTATAACCCAATAAATTACCGCGCGCACGTCTTCGTGTATATGTTTTTCGCAAAAAGATTTTTTCTGAATTGTCCAAACAATATCAAAACAATCCGAATAATTATCAGTTTATAACCATTTAGGTATTGGCACTTAAGAAAAATCAATATTATTTCTCTCTCCCGTGAGATAATAACAATTTATACTTGCCAAACTACCGCAGCGAATAACTCGTATAAATTCATTGCAAAACAATGGCATTAATCCATTCACCGACAGCTTGTGACTTGGCGTTTTCGTCAGATTTTCATCTCCCTTGTATTTATTACTTTACGACTGCAATAACAAATGGTACATGGAAGCTGATTAGAGCGATATACCTCACTAATTATCAGATGATATAATAACGTATTCTGTAGCAGCGTAACACTCAATTGGGTTTAGATATTCGTGCGTGTCATTGCGCTCGGTGTTTTCCAGAATTTTGTTGATTTTCCACGAAGCTCACGGTTCGTTACACTCTATAGACTGCAAAAGAAACCATAACTGTTGGAAAGGTAATTTGAAAATATCGGATCAAGATGTCCCAGCGGATTATATCGCTCAAACTAACCCCGTAGATAGCCCTATTCGGTTATTATTTGTTTTTCCTTGCAGCTATATAGTTAAATTATTATCAAATGACTTTGAAGCGCTCCCATATAAATTTTGTTTTTTTTTATATTTGCGCCGTTTTTTATTATGTATTTATTTATATGAGCGATATGTATGGAGATTATTGAAATTATGCAGACTCGAACGTGTACATCTTTCCGCGAAAATATAATAATCATTATAGAGGTGGCAATAATTGAACATAGTTTAAATAGTAGCACTTCTACGGTGTGAGGAACAACACCACTTAGAACGCGAACGATACTTTAACGTAAGAAAAACTCCACGATATTTTACGCGCAAATTCGATGATTTTCTACGAAACTTTCTGTATATTTTCAATGGTCGGAAAAAACGAATTTAATATGAATCATTTTTACTCTTGCAGTAATGCTACTTTTAACAAATTGTGGTCAGGAATCGGGATGTCCTATGTGTGATAATTTGTCTTGTTAGTATCCTGTCGTAAGGATAAACGCTTTGAAACATGTACCACGGAAACATCACTGGCATCATCTTTAAATATATTCGTGAATTTAGAAAAAAATATAGTTGACAAATTCTTAACACTTTTAATATATCCATGCGTTCATTACTGCTATTAAGAATTCTAATAAGTTGAAAAGATTTTAAATTCTTTTCAGCTATCCACTACTCATTTTTGTGTTAATTGCATAAAATCCATAGTCGATTTATTATAGACCACATTAGTCCAGATGTAATTGCTAGACAGCGGATCTTTATGCAAAATAAAAATTGTCCATCTGAATCGCGACAAACTGGAGCGAACTAGAAAATTATTTTCATTCTTAATACGTTTAATAGATGGAAAATAATCTAACAATATATTTAAATTCTTCTAATGTTTTCACCGTGTTAAATTACACTTACTTATTTTTGTCAAAAATCCATAGTCGACTTATTATAGACCACATTCGTCCAGATGTAATTGCTAGACAGCGGATCTTTGTGCAAAATAAAAATTGTCCATCTGAATCGCGACAAACTGGAGCGAACTAGAAAATTATTTTCATTCTTAATACGTTTAATAGATGGAAAATAATCTAACAATATATTTAAATTCTTCTAATGTTTTCACCGTGTTAAATTACACTTACTTATTTTTGTCAAAAATTCATCAAATCCTAGTAATTGTAAACAAGAAACGATGAATGAGAAATAACGAATAATAGCTCTGCCAAATCGATAACGGGTAATTCCTCTCTTATTCGAAATACAAAATTTGATTCGAGTAATGCTCAAGATTGAAATTTCGAGCTCGTCATTTCGCCAGTGCCCGCAGTTGCCAGAAAGTGTTAACGGTTGCAGCGTGGAAAATTGTGGGATCATTCGGTTTTGGACCTCTTACCGTTCATCTTGGTGGTGGTATAGAAACGTTTGTACGTAAACCGCACCACACGTGTCGAATCCTTTGGTGGGGCTTCAGGGCGGCGGAGGGGGCAGGGCAAGAGGGTGGGTAGAACATTTAATTCGAGCTTGCGAGGGAAGTCGTTGATTGAAGACGAGGTACGCCAGTTGTGCCTGGACGTTGCTTCGAGTTAGATTGCCATTTGTATTTTCCTATTTTTTTTTTTCGTTTTCTTCCAGAAATGTGTCGTACATTAACATTATACACAGAAAACCGTGTCATGGAACCGTGACGAAATAAGAGATTCCCTCTCTTCGTTCGTGCCGTTTAGAGATCGCGAATTGATATTTTCATATGTTTTTATTATATTAATGCGACCGGGTGACTGCGCGTTGTATGTTCGACGATTCTCTCGCATCGGTTCCCGAAATTCAAACAAAACAATGACCGACCAGTCTCGTTTCTCCCTCCGCCTCGCTACGAAGCTGATGTTTCACCAAACAATTTTCGACCTGGAGATCTAAGGAAGATGTGCGCGGGATCTAGAGGTGTTCCGGTGCTCTCCCTTTTATACGAGAATTAATTAACGCCGAACTGCTAATTATTACGATCGGAGGCGAACACACTCTCCCCGAGTAAGTAAAACACCAACTCTCTCGTAACGCAGCGTAGTAACGTTAACATTATTCTGGTTCAGTCCTCGGTTGCTGATTCATTCGTCTTACAACGTTGATTACCGACTGACTGTTATAATACTTGAAAGAATATTTTTCCGTAGCCACGGTGTCGCGAATATATTGTACATGATACGATGCATTCGGTGTTTCTCTGAAATTTTTCGGCTGTTCTTTTGCGAAACACTCCTCGCATACCTGTAACATTACACGTTCCGATTTCGTGGACTGGAATAAGCGGCGATATCGATACTTTATCGTTAAGTTTTTTATCTACTTATCGAATTTTCCGTACATCTAATCAATCAGGGATTCCTACCATCGCAACACATATTTCTCTGCGTCACTGTTCGCCGTGGATTCCTCGTGTTTATGTTGTAAACAATTAGGCTCTCGCGCAAGGCAAGTACTATACTGACATTTGGCCGTTAGCCGCACGATCTCGATGAAAAAAAGGTCGATCTAGGTCTGGAATCGTTCTTTGCTACACTACTAATTTTCATGTGTACTAACAATTCTCTAGATCTTTCTTAATCTCTTTGTTTCATACGCAGACGCGCGATCTCGATGAAAAAAGGTCGATCTAGGTCTGGAATCGTTGTTTTTACTACACTACTAATTTTCATGTGTACTAATAATTCTCTAGATTTTTCTGAATCTCTTTGTTTCATACGCAGCCGCGCGATCTCGATGAAAAAAGGTCGATCTAGGTCTGGAATCGTTGTTTTAACTACACTACTAATTTTCATGTGTACTAATAATTCTCTAGATTTTTTTGAATCTCATTGTTTCGTACGTAGCCGCGATATAAAAGACTGGTACCAACAGATGCAAGTAATAAATCGGTATAAACGGTTAACTTCTATGATAATGTATTGAACGGGTTCGAAGCATATGCGTAGATATCAGATTCAGGAGGGTGCGGACGCTTTCCCCCCTAATTACCTCGTGGCTCGGTTAAAAAATGCTTATCCTCCCTCCTGAAAATGCGGATGTGCCCGCCGTGTTTCTCAATCAAGCATTATTAATCGAGGTTTTTTAAACCTCGACCTAATTAACAGAGCGGCGCATTTTTATTGGTAGGCGAATATATGCCTCTAGTTCTACTACGTGGCGGGAATCGCCACGGTAGTACACGCGGTGTGTATCTGATAAAGCGAAACTTTATGGGAAAACAAAAAACAAAAAAAAAAAAGAGAAAAATATGAAATTCATCTCGAATGAAGAGCGAACGAAATTACTGTAGCTTTTTTCCCTGTTGCTCTTTTTAGAAAAGGCGGGCAACTATGGTACAATAGAACGAAGCTCGCGAATATTGTATCAACAGGTGGTTGAAATAATTTTACGTGTACGTATAACGATCGTTGGAGGCAGACGCGTAAAACTTATTCCATTTTTTTTGTTTTTTTTTTTTTAATTCGATCGTTTCTCGAAATATGCGCCCGCTTCACCGGGACCCCGTGTGTTTTTGTTTTTTACTCCCCTTTTGCGATGGTGAATCCGCCATTGTGAACACGAAAAAAAACAAACGAATTTAAAGACGATTGAAACGTTGCTATCAAAAGACAAAGGATTTGACTGTAAGTAGGTAATCGAGTGTGCCAAGGGCAGGCAGACGATATTAAGAGGCTAGTTCCGGTTGATTGCTCTCGTTGTATCATTCATGCTACTTCAATACTCGAAATTTTCGACCTTTGTTATTTAGCCGCGCGTGCTTTTTTACTCTGTTGCCTGAATGTATAATAGAAGTAATCGTTACATTGTTATTATTGTCGGCGGGATCGTTTAAGCCAGGTAGCACACGGCTGCGTTATTTACATTTTAATTGGTCGTCGTTTATTGCGGTCAGAAAAATACTGTCTCTGCGATTAGTAGCATTAAAGACAGCTGTGTAAATGATCCATTATAATTGTTCTGTACGCGAGGACAATGCAAATTGTTATTATTCGATCGCGGACCTCCATGCAAAATAGGAACTTTGCACTGTAAGAAACATAAGTTAAATATTAATTTAAATAAGATATTCTGTTCCTACAATTTGGCTTGACTGTTCTAGTCAACCATATATTAATCAATGGGTAATAAAAAAAATTTGTTACAGACGCAATTACAACAAAATTATTTCTTGAAAATGATCTAAGATCGAAACGTTGGAAAATTGGTTGATGTAACAATTTGCAAAAGTGCTTAATAGTAACAAATGATCGTACCAGTGCGCCAATAGCGTTAATTAGATTTACTAAGTTAAAAGACAGTAATGTTTACTGTCTATGTTTTCATTCAATAATTTGAATAGAGTTGGTGTAAGAATTGGAATGTTTTTGTGTTTCACCTCATTCATTTTTATGATACATAAATGCATGAAATTCACAGTCTAGTTATTGCACCTTCGAATTCTTTTCTTGGAAAGAATTAACTACAATCTTATCGGGTTCACCAGGAAATTTTCTCTCACTTTTCGAGAAAGTTGAAAAACGAGTTTCAACTCTCGAATATCTCTCGTTTTGGTTTAGCAATTTCCTGCCGTTTCTCAATGGGTTTCTCATTTTTTTTTTATAGCGATCAACGGAACAGCTGACGACTCATTGCAGTACGACAACTTTGGAAGAGATCTTGGATAATCCGGACGGAATTACAACGCGTACCGTTTCCGAAAAGATCATGAGTATCTGCAAAAATACTATACGTTGGGTACTTTTTGTCGACGTTTTGCTCGTCGTATCAGGTAAATCAATTTTTTCTTCTCTTTCCCCATTGGTTCAACCATTTCCATTCCTCGTTGTACGGTTTCCTGTTTCCTTAATCATCGTAGGGTAACCAGTGAATGAACATTTAAGAAATTGTTCAGGAAGATATTTTATTTAAAAAAAAAATATGTGAATTAAAGGAATCTCATATATGCCAAATGGCTCCCTATACTTCATTTGTCACAAATAAAATGAAATTATTATTATTTGTCTTTATTAAACGTTAAATAAAAAATATAGAAAATACCAGTCAATGAACACCACATTCTAGTAATTGAACAATGATGGAAAAGCAAAAAATACAAAAGCGTTCATTTACTGGTGCCCGTTTATTCACTGGTGCAGTTACCCTATAACTGACCGTAACAACCGATGGCCGGGTCAACCGTGACCCACGCTAGACTATACGGTTTTTTGTTTTCCCCGTTGAATCGCAGATCCCAACTGGTCAAAAATTAGAAAAAAGAAATATTTGACGATGTTTATGTATGTAGATGCTTCAATGCAAACTTATATGGGAATATTGAACGCAGCATGAAATGCGATATGTGTTGCAATGGATTTTGCGCAACAGAATGGTCGACCATGTTTACTTTGTCTATATTTAATCAGAGAAACGAATCGGTTTAAGGAACCGCGATCAATGGTATTAATTATCTTTTACATCGGATCTTTTTGATACGTGAAAATCATCGAGTCAATTAAGGTTGGCCGATTTATCTCTCGTGTATCGTGTAAGAAAAATGTATAACATACAATTATTAACTTTTCAAGAAACTACTTACACAGAACACAGTTTAAGTTTTATTTCTGCACACTTGCGTTTTGCTTATTAATAGCGCTATGCACGTGAAAATAGCTACACACAAATATACATACAAAATATTGATTAGGTTGCGGATCATATACGTAATATGCAGATGGTATATTATGCAGTATATACATACGTGTACCTATACGTATAACATATTCAAATGTTGAAAGTTCAACAAGATGGAGACCTCAAATAAGTGTCCCACCATGAAAAGAACATCAATCGTTAAATAATTACTAAAACTGTTTTCTTAACCCGTAACCACAGTTGATGGGTCAATTTGACCATATACATTATTAATATTTTAATTACCCTGCGAGTCACAGTGGTTACGGGTTAAATTTATTAATAATGTCTAGCTTGCTCTGCTATCTCAAATTTCACTTATCGATGCGTGCGATGAAAGACAGAAAGATATTTTTAGTTCCCGTTTGTTGCAATTAATGCCGAACATTTATCAATCTACATAATGATGCGCAGTCTAATCATGTCAAATCATTAGTTATCGCGCTTTCGAAACACGCGAGTCATGCCAACATTTTCCTTTTCTTGACAATTAAAAGATCTTTAAGGAAACAGGCGGAACGTTCTCGCGGAAACGAGCAACATTAGCGGCGAAATTCTTTGCATTTGTTGCATTACACATTCACAATTACGCCAATTAACATTCTGTACCGATTAAATTCACACGTTTCTCTGATAACAGCGGGGAAACGAGAGTTCGTCAATTGAAGCGGCGGTTATTACATTAGTAGACAACTGTATAGTCGGAAGTACGTATCGTTTGCAGTTCCTAGACAATGACTGTGATCTCTGAAATTACATAGTCATTATATATGCCCAGGCGAAAAAAAATAAACTGTGTCCAGCTATTTCCCAGTGTTCTCCTTTGAAGGAGACGGCTGTACAAAAGAAATAATTGTTACAACCTTTGTCAAAAATTGCTACAAAAATGTACAAAGAATCATTTAAAAAGACTGTACACATACTAACACAAACGATACACAACGTGTTTTTCAAACAATTTTTTGATCGCGTTACGCGGGAGTCTACTGTATTGGTATAAACAATATTGATTATTCAACTTTTTGGAATAATAATATCGGCGCTACGGTTCGATCACATTCTACCCTATATATAGCTAATATAGTATATATATAATATAGTATATAATAATAATAATGCATAATATATTAGCTATATATGTATAGGGTAGAATGTGATCGAACCGTAGCGCCGATATTATTATTCCAAAAAGTTGTTCAAAACGCTTTACGATCGACAAAATTTCTCATTTAATATTGATTATTGTTCGGTTTTTCTTGTCTCCCGAAGAGGCGCGTGCAACTAATCTGGAGAAAAAATCTTGTAAATCAATCGAAGCGTAGGTGATTGATTGCATTCGCGGACACTATATGAAACGAAACCATGCATGCAACGAGAGTTGACTTGAAAACCGCGGACCGAGTAATACAATACCAAGCGGGACGACAGTCTGCTTAGAATTTTTTCCGGGCGTGTCGCATTAAATAACTAGGCGCACATGCATGCGGTGAAGCGTCAATGAACCGTACTCTTACAAAACCAAGTTAGAGGATCGCAAGAATAATATTGGACACCTTGTATGCAGATTCCTTCCCTTATGCATACAGAAAAGCCTGTGCCGTTTCGAAAGATAAAATGGTGGAGAACGAGAGATACGGCTAAATAGATTCCCAAACATATCCTTCGAATTTAGAGCGAAGGATCGTTTAATTTTTATTACCACGTTTTTATTATCTCGCTTTCTTGTTGTGTTGCAGAAACGTTTCGAGACCGAGGCTGTGTATAAACTGAATATTCTCATCACATTTGTATATGTTAGCGAACATGTTAATGTATAAAATCTAGTGATTACATTTTAACTACTATGAAATTAGTCAACGTGTTAATGAGCCGTCCGACGACCATAAGTCTAGTCGTATAAATCGGTCCTATAGCTCTAATAGGTCCCGAGATATTAGATCAAAAATGGTTCCTACCCTAAACGTTAGGGGTTGTTTTCACTCCCTCAACATGAACGATCCTGCTAAAAAAATTACGAGCCTAATATTTTTGCACTAAACTCTTTTACATTGATACAAAACACAGTGATTTGACCGCTTGTGTCTCTTCAGCTCCGTAAAATACAGGTGGCGAGGTAGCTATATTGTACAGTATAATTTTCTCCATTTTTAGCTTAACGGAGTTAATCGGTTTGGCTAGCGAACATGTTAATCTATAAAATCTAGTGATCACATTTTAACTACTATGAAATTAGTCAACGTGTTAATGAACCGTCCGACATAGGTCTAGTCGTATAAACTATAGCTCTAATAGGTCCCGAGATATTAGATCAAAAATGGTTCCTACCCTAAACGTTAGGGGTTGTTTTCACTCCCTCAACATGAACGATCCTGCTAAAAATATTACGAGGCCTAATATTTTTGCACTAAACTCTTTTACATTGATACGAAACACAGTGATTTGACCGCGTGTGTCTCTTCAGCTCGTCGTAAAATACAGGTAGCGAGGTAGCTATATTGTACACACAGTAGAATTGTCTCCATTTTTAGCTTGACGGAGTTAATCGGTTTGTCTAGCGCAATGGCCATATATACTGAATATGACACGGCTTCTTTTTATCTGTGATTCATATCACACTAATCTGTGTGATCGCGTGTGCTATTTACGCATGCGTCCCAGTAAAATACTTAACTATTGCCCGACACGTAATAAACATGCAGTACATTCCGCGGTATTGGTTCGAGTGGGTATTTACTCGAAGAGTACACGTATTTTCCCGGTTTGGTTCCACACGGTCCTTTCTCTTCTTCCTCCTCCTCCTCCTATCCCTCTCCCAGTTTCTCCTTCCCTCTGTTCCTCTTCCGCGCTCTCGTTTTTTCTTCGCACTGTCATTATTAGTCTCGTTACCAGTTTGTTTCGTCGCTTCTTTTTCTCTCGTTTTCCTCCTCCGCTTGAATCGTTAGCTCGCGCGGGCACATGTAACGCGTTTGCACATGATGGCTAGAAAAAAAAGCGATAGTAAGACGAACGTAAAGTCATCGAAATTGTTTACCCAGGGAAATCTGTATAAATTGTGTAAGTGATGATTAACAATATTATAATCGCGCGAATAGACAAACATGGGTTTTTTTTCCTTCGCAGAAAGTTACCAACTTTTCAATATTTAAATGTCGACATTTCATATAAAAACCATTGACGAACTTCTCCTGAAAATTTCGAATGTTTAAGTATACTTACTCTTACTGTTCGTTTAGTTAATGATGTTATTGTATGTTTCAGTTGTTGTGCTGCTAGCGCTATTGGAATTTGGGACCGTGCCGCAGCAGCATATTGGATTTTATTGCAATGATCCGAAAATTTCCTTAAAGTCTAGGGGAGACACCATTTCCCTCGGTCTACTTCTCTTTGGGAGCATCATAGTCCCTTTTGTGGTGGTATGTGAGTTTGATTTGTTACACTTCCATCCATAATTATAAATTATTTCGGTTCACAGCTGCAAGCAAATTCTGAAAAATAAATAAAATATATATATATACATCGAAGTATAGTAGACCCTTTTTAAAAAAACAGTGTTAATCTGTACAAAAATCTGACCATGAGAAAATATCGTTGCTTTCGATAATGCTAGTTACTACAAATCTATTAATTTTATTCACCTGACGTTTTCTACCTTATCAGTAATAAATAAAATATTTGAAGTGCTCAAGTTAGGTGAGCGACCCTGTATAGAAATTTATGTTTCCCTTCCAGAACCGCATAATTTGCATTCATGTTTACCGAATGTAATGACAATTCGTACATTGACTGTAGAGTCGTAAACCGAAATAAATTTAAGAAATGAACGTTATTTATGACGAGATCGAATACAAAGTGCTTCGTTAAAATGTTAAAATTAATATTAACGGTTGTGTTGTAGATGTGGATAGCGGAATACGTATGTTACCCTGCAGATAGCTACGATACAACGTTAGGATCCGCTGGTACAAGAGCAAAACAAGTATGGCTATGGTATGGGCACTATTCAGTCGGAATAATTGCTTTGACGATCATATGCGATGTCATGAAAACTTTAATCGGAGAGCCGAGGCCGCACTTTTTGGACACGTGTAAGCCGCGCGAGGCTGAGAATTGCACTGACCAGTAAGTATATTCCAACTTAAAACTGCTTTGTATGTATATACACTCGTAACGAAAATTTCGGCAAGATGGGTTTAGTAACTCTCTATGTTTTGTTTCAGATATGTAAAATCGTATACATGTACAAATACGGCGGAGTCGCAATGGATTGTCATCGATTCTAGTAAATCATTTCCCTCGGGACACTCTGCCCTTTCTATGTTCACATCTGTTTTCTTGGTGGTAAGAGTTTAATATATCTGTACCTACGTTTTTCGAATTATTGTATGACAATGGGATAAGCTCGTATCAACTTCAATTATTCTTCATGTCGGCGTTATACAACGAATCATTTTCTTGATTCGAGACATCCAATTCTCTATGCAAATGAAGACTGTTTAATGCGTTAACACGAGGAAATTGTTTCCTAGGGCCGCGTAGTCATAGGTAGTCGAAGTACATAAAAAATTATCTAAAACTTATCGCGCACAAGCGACGTTATCTATTTTCGTTACAACGCGCTACGGTGTTGAATAGTCAACAGTCTCAAGCATGTGATGTAATATCGACTGAAAATATTAGCAATTGTTGATTATATGGTTAGCTATCTGGTTACAAAAATCCGAGACCAACGTTGGTTTATGTCATAAGCATCTCATACTATGGTTTCATTTTATTCCGACATCGTGACAATGTTTAAATGGCATTCTAATCGTTTGATGATTTTTTCTGTTACAGTGGTACTTACAAAATCGTCTACCGAACCAGACATTTTTCTTGAAACCATGGCTACAGTGTATGGTATTTTTGTGGACAGTGACATGCTCCTTGACTAGAATCGGTGACCATAGACATCACTGGTGGGATGTTCTCGCAGGCTGTGTGTTTGGTCTAGCGTGTAGTGTACTAACTGTAACAGTGTCATGCCGTGCCTTCCGTTTAAATCGTATTAGCTCGCATGTCTATAGCGAGCCTATAGAGAAGGGACAGCTTAATTTCAATGGCAAGAGGCATCAGGCTGTGAAGAAACTCCTTAGCGAGACAACAGTTGATCTTCCAGATAGTTGTGAATTGAAGAACACTTCGTCAAACTGGAAGGAATGAGTACTAGATGGAAAATTTAGTTTCAGTTGTTTATAGAGATCAGCAAACAAACTTAATGGCGTAAAGGCTCCTGTTTCCAATTACATTTTATTTATTTATTTCTCTTTCATCATTGCAGAAGTAATGATTAATGATAACGAAAATTGCTTATGTATTATGCTTTGGAATTCTTTCATTAATTGAAAAACTTAAAGAAGCATATTATTAGTATTTTATTGAATTTGAAATCGTACTTTTAATTTGTTTATTCAATAACTGTAAATACACGAAGGAACATTATTTTATACAGCGATAAATGCACCGAGATATTCTGGAATCTTTCAAATGGCGCTGTTCTCATTCTGTGATATTTGATAATTGAAAAGTAACGCAAGATGATATTATATTTTTTATCGCAAAAGATTAACTTATCAGTTTTTATTCATATCGCAAAAAAAGAAAATATATACCTCTATTTTTGTGATCGAAGACAGATTTGTAACAAAGGTTTTATAGATCCTCTGAGAAGCTTTTTGAAATAAATTTTTATGGTACTATACAAAACAATGTAAGTGGATACTAAGTCGTAAATAATAATAATGTTAATAATAATAATTAAGTAATATTGGAATATCACGAGAGTGTTCAATAGCAATAATTTATAACGCACATAGCCTTATTAAAAACGAAGTATCAAGATCTATAAGTAGTAATTTAACATTCCATTTTGGTGCAGCTAGCGTATATCTGCATAGTAATTAATACACGTACCTACTATAGAAAGAACTGCACAACTGTACAAAGTCCGAAGGATCAATATTGGAAAGAACCACCATTCTTAACGTTATATTGCAATTACATTCCAATTGTGATTTAGATATGTAAATAATTAATAAGTTATAGATATACGGAAAAAACCTTTAGTCTACATAAAAGTATTGTAATATAATTTTACGTTACGGGATATGGTATAGTATATTACTGTACAATTGCGTTTCAATGTATATTTAAAACCATGTTGTGAATATAGTGTTTGTATCAATTTGTATGAAATAAATAACAATTATGTATGAATGATACTATTCCGACGTGGTAATTATTTCTATAAATTATATTAATTTTATATAGTTGTTTATTTTCCATAAAAATATTATCTATTTCTTATACGAAACTAAAAAACAACGTCAATCACTTTTTTGTAAATGTTCTTCGGACGCGTTCAATCACATTATAAATGTATAAAATCTCATCTTCTAATAAGAGGAACAAGTGAGTCTGTCGGCGCGCGATTATGAAACATAACGTCTCTTGTAAACCGGCTTAATCAACAGGCAACACGTGTAAACACAGGTTTATTCATTGAAAACTTTCCCTCTCGTTGATTTTTTCTTTTCTGTTGGCGCGTAAACGGGTGCACCGAAAACGAGCGATTTAATTTAGTGGGCACGCGTTCACACCGCAATAGCTGAAGCATTTTTTCGTCAAAGGTCCGCTCTCGGTCCCGCTTGTTCCCTTTTTTTTTTCTCTCTTCTCTTTTTCCAACGAAACAATTGGTCAGGGGGTGAACGCGAGGCAGCGGCGGAGGCAGAGAGGGGTGGAGTCTGGAAATGGGCTGGCAGGAGCAGAGAGATTGCATGTAGCTTGATGTGTACCTACGTGTGTGTGTGTCGATGTGTGTGCGCGTACACCGGAGAAAGAGAGAGAGGGATGAAGTGGCAGATTAACATGAACCGATGTGGGCCATTCATAACTGATCTTTCTCCTTTTGCTCTCCCCATGCTCTATGTGTACGCGAGCCCGTGCACGACGATTTATAGAATTGGAAAAGCGATATCGGAAAAATAGTAAACTTTATTGATGAATCCCTTCCCGACCTCTAAGAGATATCACCGCGATCGAGTCGACCGCGTTCCCCTGCCGCCGTTGTGCTACAGGTGGCATGTAACCAATCCACGATACGCTGTACAGTAATCTTTTATTCGTTATTCCAGGATCTCTTTCACGTGGGATAATCATTTTAACCCTGCAATGGTATCCTGTGGACTCTCGTGATCCCAACAAAACTAATTTTGGGTAAATATCGCTTAACAACTGCAAATATAATAATTTCTTCTTCTTTGGAAAATTTGAGGCTTTCGCTCTTAAATTATTAGGTTGTTGTCCATCAACTCTCTGACATTGTAACTATTCATATTTTCAATGTAGAAATTTTTTAATAATCAAATAGACTTATAAAATTGAGACGTTTCTGTTCTGATTTGGGACCACGCTTCTGTGGTGCCATTTTTTAAATTGATTTACTCTGCAGTATTGTTTCCTATTACTGTAAACTTTGCGAGCTAAAAGGCCTCAAAGGTTTTCAATTAGGTTAAGATCTGGACTTGATGGCCAAGGCCTGACCACCACTTTTGCTGCTTCAAAGTATTTTTAATTGATTATTGTATCTACATGATACATTGTAGTGCATATTCCAACAATTTTTGCTATTTTTTATTTCTCAACCGTACGAAGCTATGTAACGTTTACTAGACGTTTATTATTCAAACTGATTGATCGTTGAAATTCATAAATTAGATATTGGGTACTGTTTACGTTGCCACAGTTTATAGTCGAAAAGACTTGGCATGTATTCGAAGACGAGCACACGAGACACGAAGAACACCCAACGTAAGTCTGCGGATGTATTTTGTGCGACGTTGTCACATTGTGAGGCATATACTATTGTGTCTCCTTCTGTTCTTTAGCGCATCTTCAATTCCCTCAATGGTCCGATAAAACAGATCCCTTCGTCTATTCAACGGTCCCTCGCGGTTTTAAAATTTGCATACCGCTTTTTATCTGTGAACTAATCAATGCTCGTTCTGTCTCTTTGTTTCAATCGCAAAACATCTTTCTTTGAAAACGTTTTTGTTCGACTGCAAAAATAGTGGCACTGAAACGTGAAAATGATGAAAGAGTTTTTATATTTCACAAACATCTCACAACGATCCTTTTAATTATCACTGCGAGAATGTTGCGAGGACACTCTTCGATAAATTATAAAAATCTTCTTCGTTTACCTTTATAATTTTACTTTGTACAGAACAGTTATGTTGCCTCTTCCTGATTCGTGTGGCACTGTGCTGTGTTCTATGTCTAAACGCGTCTTATTATGATGTGTGTCCTGACTCCTGACTACCATTGTAAACAAGTGCATATGCTCGAACCCGCTTTTATGAGCATTGTTCTTCGCGTTTCTTGTGATCAACAAAATTACGTCCAATTATATTCGAAAGCAGTTGTTTCGCCTTTCCTGGAAAACATATACTGGTTAGAGTTGACTCACTTTTGTCGCGCCGTGTTATTATTTGGCTCTCGGTAACCGGATACTGTTCACGATTATAGAGATACTTTATTTATTAAATTTTTTTTAATTGATACAGTTTCATCAAAGATGATACAAGAAATTAGCAGTGGGCGGGTACCCGAAAATTTCGGGTCGGGACCTGACTTTGGGTACCCGAGTACATATCATACGAATTTTCGGTTACCGGCCCGACCCGACCCGACCCGACCCATCAATAACCGAACCCCTGCAAGAAAAATTGTTTACCTTATTTATTCCTGTCCAGAAGTAAGTAGAGCGTTCGAAAAGTTTCCGGCGATTGATCATAATTCGCAAACAGAACGCTTTATTAATAATTAATTGATGCGAGCATGTAAACTCGTCGAGTCTTGTTTCACAAAGTATACTTGCGTCAGTGTGGTGCACGATACTTATGCAAAACAGACATAAACTGCTTCATTGAATTTGCTCTCTTTCGATTCATATTTCCGGGAACTTCGTAAACTGTTTGAACGCTCGCATTTTACATTCACGTAAGACCGACGCGTTTTACAGATATGCAATTAAATTCTGAGAAATCCCTTGCGAAGAGTCTGATATAGTCTTACACGGGGATTTCCCACAAGCATTGTGAACATCTTTCGCGGATAACTTTTTTCATATACGCGAAACCGGTAACCGAGACACAATAAAACATTGTTCGTCACTCATTAAGCATGACCTGTGTTCCGGATTTCGTAATATAAGATTTGATCCGCTGATTAGTTGCCATAAGAACCGAGGCACGTGGTGTGTCTTCTCCATACGTCTGCAACGAAGCCAGAGTGCAGAGGAAGATTGTCATATGCTGGTCGCCTAAACCGTACACCATGAATTAATTCGTTATGTATTCATGACTCACGCTTAACTAATTAGACACGCATTCTTTCCAACTGACTTCGTCCTAACTGTAAAAACTAGTATCTAAGTGTCTACAATATGTTAACAGAACCTGTTTTTCATAGTAATATTTTATTCCCAACTTTTAAGATAAAAAAAAATCAAATTTTTAGTAGAGCTAAGGAGGGGTTGGAACTACAATACCGCAAGACCCCGCAATGGGAGGTGGGGCCGTAATCGGAGGGGGCCCAAAATTTTTGCATTTATTATCTTGTAATTTTACTAAAATTATCCCTAATTTAAATTAAAAGTACACTGACAAAAGAAAACATA
Organism: Lasioglossum lativentre; assembly: GCA_916610255.1. Lineage (NCBI taxonomy): Eukaryota > Metazoa > Arthropoda > Insecta > Hymenoptera > Halictidae > Lasioglossum > Lasioglossum lativentre. The sequence continues at coordinate 5,107,266 of OU744359.1, forward strand.
CTGTTTGCATATATTGAATTTTTACTCCTTCCTAAAAAGCATTAAAAAATCCTATTAAAATATCGAACGAAAAAAGGGGGCCCAAAATTATATTTTGCTGGGTAGGGGTGCCGCAATCGGAGGGGTCCCAAAATTTTTGCATTTATTATCTTGTAATTTTACTGAAATTATCCCTAATTTAAATTAAAAGTACACTGACAAAAACAAACATACTGTTTGCATTTATTAAATTTTTACTCCGTCCTAAAAAGCATTAGAAAATCCTATAAAAATATCGAATGAAAAAAGGGGGCCCAAAATTTTTGCATTTATTATCATGTAATTTTTCTAAAATTATCCCTAATTTAAATTAAAAGTACACTGACAAAAACAAACATACTGTTTGCATTTATGGAATTTTTACTCCGTCCTAAAAAGCATTAAAAAATCCTATAAAAATATCGAACGAAAAAGGGGGCCCCATAATTATATTTTGCCGGGTGGGGGGCCGAAATTTGTAGTCCCGCCGCTGATATTAGGAGTGCGCCAACTAAAATTCGAAATGTTATGGATATTATGAAACGAAGATGAAGATAGAGGATGCAAGAGGGGGTGGCGAAGAAAATATCGAAGTATCGATGCACGGGACACCGTAGCCCAGCGAGGACTTAATACGGTGGCATTCCCTTTATACGTGGAATGGAGCACAACGTGAGATCTACTTTAATCCTAATATACCATACGTATCGCGGGCTGCTGAAATAATGACACGTCCCGTAATATCAGCGCGAACGGTGTCCGCGTGAACCAGACCGGGAGTCAAAAGCGGTCATCCGGTGCCGTCATCGATCATCTTTACTGATTTTCTGACCGTGCGAAATTTCGATTAAGTTACGTTAGATGGCGGTGCTAGTTATTCGAACTTGTACAGCCCGGACAAAACATTTCCAGCCCGGTATGTCTGTTCGAGCGACGGCGGAAATTTTGTCACCGAGTCTGCGGAATAACAGTTACTGGTCGGTAGGCCGGCCGTCGAAAAAGAAAATGTTTTCTCTAAAAAATCGTGCCGCCTTCCGGGAATTCAATCTTCTTACGAACCGCCCTGGCAACGACGATCCTGTAATTCTGGGAAATATTAAAAATTGGGCGACGGGTCAATTGTTTAACAGCCACGGGTAGAGGCGAGGGAGAATGTACGCCAAGACCAGAAGGACGTCCTGTGACGCATTCAATTGAAAATCTCAAGGCACCCTTGTGCACCGTTGGACGATAATTTATAGGGTTACATTACGTACAATATGGATCAGTTATTTTGGTTTAATGGAACGAAATTTTTAACAAAAATTCTCCACGGTTTTTCACCAAAGAGGCGAGCATGCGATCGGTTTCTTTGATCGACCGACACTCGTCGACGATGTAGTTCGATATGAGTTTAAAAACAACGTAATCATATTGATTTTACGTAGTAATCATATTGATTTTACGTATTAATCATTTGTTTCTCGCTGTTACGTCTCTTCGAGGGGGAATGGTTTGACTTTATTTTAAAATTTAATGGAAACGGGAAATCCCCCATCAAACGAACTTGAATAACTTGCAAATATTTACGTTTATAATAATAATTAAACCATTTCGCATGGTGTTTCTTGAAATTATAATGTTTCCGAATTCCTGTTCTAGCAGAAACATACGCAAACATTGGACGTGTTCACAATTATTAATAAAGAATTCCAGGGAATAAAATTCTTCAAGATTTTTCTTTTAAATAGGAAATATAAAAGAGAACAAGATAAAGAAAAACTACAATGACTAGAAGGAGCAATTTGAAAATAGTAGAACGACGCATAAAATAATGAATTAAACGATTCGTCTATTCTATGCAAAAACGGAAAAAAGGAACACAATACCTATAAATCATTTGAATAATTTATGTAAAGAGACCACCGCGTCTACTGTCTTGTTGTCCAGGGGTGAATAACAGTCGGTGATAAAGGGTCAGCGAATGGGTGCGAGCGAGGGAGAAAAAGCAGGAGAGGGTGAAACGGAGGGAGAGCAAAGAAAGGAGTCTCGCAGGCCTAACGGAACACTTTCACCTGCCGTCCCTTAAAGGGTTAAACATCCCAAAGTCTCGAGGATCATCCAAGATGGATTTTATTTCGAGAAGGAACTAACCGGACAACAGTTAAGAATAATTGACAGCCGTAATCGGTTGGTCGTCTATTATTTCACCGAAATTCTTGGCCCAGCGTGAACGAACAATTTAAAAAATGCTCCCTATCCTCGCGACCCCCTCGAGTATCGCAAGGTTCAATATTTATTTCTTTTAATTTCACGATATCTGCTTGAACGGAAGAGGAGTTGATACATTCCCTTTAATATATACAACATAAAAAGTTTCACGACGAATAAAGCGAGCAGGTAGTGGGAGGCGAATGAATGTGAGCGAGAGAGCGAACGTTCGCGGAAGCGAGACCGGGACAACGAGTCGGGGGTGGAACGAAGAGAGATAGAGGAGAGAAGAGGAATCGTAGGCAGGGTGTGAGTTAGGGGCGCGAGTAACGGAGAAAGAAAGAGAGGGTAGAGAAAGCGAGAAAGTAGTAACAGCGGCGGGTGGCGACCGGGACGCCAGGGAGGGTTTATTGAACAGAGAGGGCGAATACTCGGAAAAGATTTTGTCCGAAATTTCAGACTCGGTTATAGTTTTCTTCGAGCCGAACGGCTGTTGTCAGACGATGAAAAAATGATTTTGGAAAAATGATTAGCGACTAGATTCACAGTTAAAGAATACGGGGTTCGCGCTGACAAATCGTGGCTAAAATCGAGGTTTTTTCATCGGGCACCAGGGCAATAATTTATCGTTCGGCCGCTCGAAAGATAAAGTGAAACGCCAGCACGAGCGAAACGCGAGAGAAAGAAAGGCACGATCGGTGGAACGCGGGTGCGACGGAGACGGAGAACCGGAGACGGAGAGAAAGAGCGACGGAGGGGCAGAGACGATGGTTCTAAGCTACAACGGCTTTTATACTGTCCACGCATCTCTTCGAGCGAACGTCCCAGGGAATTTACAGAAACTTTCGGAAAAAATCTTTTTTCTCTGGTTCGATAGAGCCATGCAGGACCGACATTACCAGAGAGAAGTTTCTTTTTTCCGGCCGGCCGGCGAAATTCTGTGAAAATGGTGTAACGTTCGCCGATGGTCAATTCCATGCCGGTCGTCGGGCTCTCGTTTATTTTTGCATTTTAAGGCATTGAAGAAAAGAAAATGTTAAAAATAGGAAAAAGCGAGCGCTCGTACACAGGGTGAGTCGAAGAGAGAGAGAGGGCGGCCGACTCGGGGGAGGAACTGGGCAGAGGGAAAGATGCGCACAAAAACGCACTGACGAACGTACAATGAAGCAAAAAGGGATATCTAACATGCGAAGGCGAAGTAGAAGTCTGTAGGCGCGGGAAAAAGTTGCACTGGTAAGGTTCGGAATGGTAATTCGACTGAATATATATATATATAGTGAAAATGGTATCTTCCGAAATAACATTATTTTGTCACGAATCCTGAAAAGGCGTACTTACTCAAATTCGTAAACCAGAATTAACGGATTCTCGACCGGGAAACGACGTTTCCGGAAACATTAATTCTTATCTTGTCTTATAACAGTTGTATTTATGCACATTTGCGTCGTTGCATCTTTATATAAATGGTTCCGTTATCTCAATCAATTAATTTTCTGACCCTTCCTAATTATACTTTCGCATATTAAACGACCGATGAATATTTATCGGTAGATGTCAGACGCAGGCGGTCTAAATATTAAATCCTGCTTGTAAACATTGCAAATAAAACATCGCTCGTGGTAAAATTGTCAGATTCATATATCAGTTTCTCTGGAAATTTCGCAAACTTCAAAAGAAATCAGTGAAAAATTTACAACTTCGCTTGCAACATAGAAGAACACGTTTAGCTATAAATTAAATATTTCTTCCGGGGTGAAACCGTTCCGAATACATATAGCACTGCAAGAAATAGTTACGTTTTTTTTCAATACTTTTTGTGCGAATTCAACGAACTTATCAACAAAGCAGAAGAAAAATATTAATGTAGACCTCGGTTACAACACGTGAAAACACTATTTGGCTAGAAATTTAATAATTATTTCGGGGGTGGAACCGTTCGGAATACATATAGCACTGCAAGAAATAGTTACGTTTTGTTTTTAATACTTTTCGTGTGAATTCAACGAACTTATCAAACAAAACAGAAGAAAAATATTAATGTAGAACTTGGTTACAACACGTGAAAACACACTATTTGGCTAGAAATTCAATATTTATTGGAACCGTTCAGAATACATATAGCACTGCAAGAAATAGTTACGTTTTTTTTTTATACTTTTCGTGCAAATTCAACGAACTTATCAACAAAGAAAAATATTAATGTAGACCTCGTTTACAACACGTGAAAACACTATTTGGCTAGAAATTCAATATTTATTGGAACAGTTCGGAATACAGTAACGGGGGAAAACTAAAAGCGACTGGATCTCGAAACTGTTTCTCGATCCGTGTTTATTGGAAGTGTTGTCCTTCGGTATCGCGCTTCCACACCGAATTTGATTAAAACGACGGTACTTGTTGCATGCGGTGCGTAAAAGCTCGAAATCATTAGAAAAATCAAAATCCCGCTACAGTTTGGAAAAGACGCCGCGCCGGAGCAAAAACAAACATAAAGCTCTCGCGAGGGTATTCAGGTAGTTTCCTACATTGAAGCGAATCCGCTTACTTGTTCGCCCTAGAGCACCCTGCTTTGTGATGAATGTCCGCGCTTCTCTTCCGCCCTCCGTTCTCCGCCCTCTGCCATCCCTGAACACTCCCCTCCGTTCCTCTACCCTGCACCTAGCTGGTTCACTCCTTGGCTGGTGCTTTTGTCTCGAAGAATGTGCACAATGCCTCTACCATGGAACCCAAGCCCTGGCCCAAGTCTTTCCTTGCTCCATCTTTTTCTCTTTTTTCTTTTTTTTTCTCTTTCGGCTGATTCGAGTTCCGTGACTCTGTGAAAAGGACTTAATCACATGCGGCACGAGGGATTTGTCCCTTCTCAGGTAGTCCTCGGATTTCTTTTCGTTCGACTATCTAGCCCCCTTTGAAGAAAAAAACCGAAATTCTAACAGGTTAACCCTCCGCGATCCCGCCTCACTTTTCACAGAAAATTTTTGAGTGCTGAACTCCGAACATCGACCGTGGGATATACTAATCGAACGATGAAATTTCTTGTTTGAACATTTTCAGTCCCAACAAAAGTTCCGATTCACGCGGGTCCTTCTGAAACGCTTCGACTGTACTCGAAAGCCATAACGGGGAACGCACAGTTTTAATATTGTTTTACAATCGAAAATCTGTGAATAATTTATACACGCTCCTATAGAGACGTAAAGTTATTAAATTTCCACGATTCGATTTTAATCGTAATCAATAATCCGTGAATTAATTGAAAAGTATACGAGCGTGAATGCGGCGTACTGCGTTGCGTGTAGAATTTTATTATTGAAATATATAACACTTACATATACAATACTGTATATATATATATATTTTAATCGCGATGCTTGTAGAACTTTGGGGCTAAGAATCGGGAGAACAATTAAGATATTCATGCGGGTACTCGAGATTTTATATCTCGAACCATATAATATTATATTTGCCCGGACGGTTTCTTGATTACACGAACCGTTTTTTATTGCTTCAGATTCTTAGGAGGTAATTTTCATTGAGCGTCCCCTATCTTGCACCTACCTTTCAAAACTCTTTTACCGTCTTCTCTTCTCATTATTATCTACCAAAACTTTGACTATTTTCAAGAAAGTTCTAAATGAATTTAATTAATTTTTATTTGCTTGCTAAGTATGTTTTATGATAATTAAAAATGATTAAAGCAAGTATTTAGTTACATTGACTATCATAGAAATATGTTATTGCTCAAGAATACACATTTTTGTAACCGACTGTGCAATTAATTTTTATTTGCTTACTAAATATGTTTTATGATAATTAAAAATGATTAAAAGTAAGTATTTAGTTACATATTGACTATCATAGAAACATTGCTCAAGAATACACATTTTTGTAACAAACTGTGCAAATAGAAATTTTCTTTGAAAGAGTTGTTCAATCTAAATATATCTAATTAATGCTATTGGCGCACTGGTACGATCATTTGTTACTATTAAGCACTTTTACAAATTGTTACATCAACCAATTTTCCGACGTTTCATCGATTGGCCAATACATAGATCTATGTTCTTTGATTCGTTGGTCGTTTCAAATCATCACAAATCATCAACATGTGGTTTAACAACTCTTATGAGTATATATTAAAAATTTTTTAGTTAAGCAAGTGAGTTTATTAAAAAAAATATATGTACTGTGGTGGTAGTTTTCACAGATTATCGAGCAACACTTACCTTGTCGTCACTTAGTATACCGTGGTCCACGTCCAATCTGCTAGATACCGAAGAGAAGAGAGGTAACATTTTGGGGGTACGAGAAGAATTGAATATTTTTTTTTTGAAAAACGTAACGTATTCTATATTTAACAAACATTTTTCTCATGTTGGATATTTACAGTTACATCGTATGTGTGTATTCGCTAACACATTTTGTCGTTAAATATTTACAATAGGTAATTACAAAGTCGTTTTTTCTTCGTTGACTCCGCAACAAAATAGTTTGAACGGAACGCATATGAACGATACTCACTAAGTATACACAATTTGTACGTGATGCGTTTTAGTTTAAGAGTCTAGACGGCGAAGATGCGTAGTCTGTAACCTTCAACACACTCGAGTATATGTGTAGCATATACTTAGCTAAAAAACAAAAAATTTCTTTAGCGGAGAGAATTTTTGGTTCGGTTGCATTTTGCCAGTCTTCTTTGCTCGCATTATATATAAAGAAAATCCGATGTACATACAGAGTGTCCTGTAAATAGCAGGCCATTTGTCTAAATAACAAATTGATTCCGCAACGTTCCATTCGTTTATTCGATCAGTAGTAACATTTTACGGGACAGCCTGTATAATAGTTTTCGATATGCGTTTCTGAAAAACCTTAATCAAATATAATAAATGAAAACATGTCCCTAGTGCATATATAACTTTACAACGTTCGATGTTCTTCCTTTTTGCAAGGTACAAATTTACAATCATTATTTGTATGCCAAAACAGTGGTACGTATATGTATATTAGTATACACGCTCCGTGGGACTAACGAAAGTTTAATAAATGAATTTCCGTGTAAATCACAAAACGCAAACACTATAGAAAATGTTTCGAATGAAAGAGCAGTGTTATAATTAGAGTGCTCATGTCGTTGTCATTTGTTTTGATCGATGAGATAAGTCGATTTTTGATTTCACTTCATTTCCTCGTAGAATCCGTGCGTGGTATTGCTTTAATTTATTTTATACAGTACGGAAATTCATTAAAATTCTTTTATTGCGGTATGTGCGTATTTAGTATCAAACTGGCTTCGTTCATCGTATACTCGCTTGTTTCCAGACCTCGTTCTGTTAAATGTAAAGCAATCGTAAGTATTCCTAGATTTCTACGAAAATATTCAATTTACAATCATTAATTTGCCACTTGCCTTTTTAAAAAATGATATAAACATAGACAGATGATACGACTTTTTATTAGTAACTTTATTATCATTAAGTATTAAAAAAAATGGTTACAATCCTCTCTCGAGTCCATTGACTTTTTCTGTGCATTTGTTTTATTCATTTTAAGTGAATCTTTCTGAAGCAACGTATGATAAAAATAATTAAGTACGAAGATAGATTTTGTATTCAAGAGAGAAACTGCCATTAAAGTTAAATTTGATCCGAGATAGACAATTGTTATGAACTGAAACATGGTATGGTAACTGCACCAGTGAATGAACATTTAAGAAATTGTTCAGGAAGATATTTTATTTAAAAAAAAATATGTGAATTAAAAGAATCTCATATATGCCAAATGGCTCCCTATACTTCATTTGTCAAAAATAAATGAACACAAATAAAATGAAATTATTATTATTTGTCTTCATTGAACGTTAAATAAAAAATATAAAAAATACCAGTCAATGAACACTACATTCTAGTAATTGAACAATGATGGAAAAGCAAAAAATACAAAAATACAAAAGCGTTCATTTACTGGTGACCGTTTATTCACTGGTGCAGTTACCCTATGTACATCCAAAAGTGGAAACGACATTATAAAAAAATGAGTGTTCAGCGATTATGACAGAATGCAAGTTTGTGTTTTTCTGTTTATACTATAAGGCATCAAAAGACATTACACCCTGAATTATTCCATCTATTGGACAGACTGTCCAGTGCATTGCACAGGACCTGAAATGCATATAATTACATAAATGTTCGTAAGAAGTAATTCTTTCCGCTTATCTAATATAATGTTGAAAAGAGATTATAAAAAGTCCGTAAGTAACTGAAAAGAAATTTTTGAAAATAGAAATTCCAATCTTTCTCTGGAGCCAGTGGCAAAGAATAAAAACGAGTTAAAATTGTGATAGTCTTTAGCCACTGTTATTAACCGAAATATTAAAAATGCACGTATCTTTATTTTTAAATATATACTTTGATTGAATGTTTTATAATGCAAAACAAAAAATATGTGTAATTGAGGTATACTCACCTTTCATGGGTACATGATTTTTGTGGCAGAAGCAACGTTTCATATGTATATTAAATTTGGAAATAAGGAAAAGGAAAATATTCTAGAAAAATGATTTTAAGAAAGTGCTTTTAGAAAAATAGTCATTTTTATTTACAAAATACTATCACAATTGCATGTGTGCACATATTCTTTTGATTTAGATTCTTGTCATTCTTGCATTACTTTTTTTGATGATTCGTGAATGGGTAATTGTAAAAAATGAACTTATCTCTGCGAATAACAAAAATAATAAACAGAATAGAACCCTCCTCGTACAAAATTTATTACAAGAAGAATTTGTTAATATTAAATGAAATAAAAAAAAAGTTCCGCAATCCAAGCTGGGATGAATTTCACCGATACAGTTAGTACATCGGGTATGTAACGAAAGTTCGTAGCGTTTTTCAATTAAATCTCAAATGATAAAATTAAGAGATTTATTCAACCGCGAATATTTTCCATTCTGTTCTATTACTTTTTGCCATTTTTCAGGTAACTCGTATAATGTTATCGATTTAAACCTACGAATAAATGTCTTAATGTTATCTTTGAATTTTAATTTAAAAAACGCCACGAACTTTCGCTCCAACCCCAATACCTCGCTTTTTAAGAAAATAGACGAGTACCTTAACCAACGAATGGATATCGTTGCCTTGCTGTCACATCACGGAAAAAGTTCTGTTTGAAATAATACTGAGCTACCGAGCGTCTACAGAGAGAAGGTTTTTATACAAAAGTATGGCACAAGATAGAAGTCTCTCGTTGTTTCAAATGTTACGTTTCCGCGACGATAATGAAAGTGTCTCTAATGATCTACAAAACAGAGATGCGTCTGATCTTTGCTATCAAAGGGGGGGGGGGGGGATGAATGTTGCAAAAAGAAATAGACTTGATATAAAAATCGTTTGTACTTTGTGACTGCAAGATGGGGCACGTCCAAAATCTTATTATTCTCGTTCGGATGACGCTGATGCAGAGTTCTACCGAATAATATATTAAAAAACCAGTCGATTATGCCATTTGAACGAAATAAAATGGCGACGTTTGACCGACGCCTCGAATTAATTAAATGAAAACATATTAATGAACAAGTTGCTTGTTCGACTGCGGGCTTGCGTGACGGGAATGGAAAAAACTCACGGTTCATTTGTACGAGTATAAAAAGAATTGTATTAACAATATATTACAAACGGTTAACAAACATAGTTACATTTCGCTGCATCAGCGTCCAACGAGAACAGCGGGTGGATATATAAAATTCTAGAGCACGCGTGTCGAGTTTCTTGAGAATAATTATATATAAACGTCATTACAGCTGCATCGAAGAATGCACCTAACGCAATTTTTGAGAATTTCAAACGAAACGGATATACATACGCAACAGAAATAAAAAGTTACTTAAAAAAGAAGAACAGAGAAACGAAGCTGTGGACGTACTATGTACTCCTTCGATCCGAAACAAACAACGCGCTGGTGTATGCCTCGTGCTTGCAAAAAAAAAATGGCTCCCACAAAAGGAAAATTGTCATTTATCTAAACAATATGTAATGAGAGCAACTCGAGTAACAGAAACTAATCTCTCTTTCACAAGACGTGATTAAAACTAAACACAACAATTTCGAAATGAATGCTCTCTTATCTATTGCACTTTCGATCTCAATCAAAAACAATGTCCGATACAATGGCTTCGGTTGAGTTAACAAAAATATGATGAAAAAGTAAAAAAAAAAAACAGCGAAGTACCGAATACAAATTTTTTTCAACTGAAAATTTTTTGTTCGTTCGAAACATTAACAAACCTCAGTTCGTAGAAAGAGACACCCTTAGACAATAAAATGACGTAAAATAATGTCGTTTAAAAATATTATTGTCTTATCTTTTCTATTCCCAACTTGGTCTCGAACCGTCATCGAACAATTGAATTTTTTTCTTTCCAGTCGTAACGTAAGAGATCAACGTAGTAGCTCGTTGTCTCCGGTTTTTGTCCCTGCCTTGCGTTGTTTTTTTCTGTCTTTTTTTGGCAGGAAATTTTTTTTTTAAATCGATACAAATAAACCGGCATCGAATTTAAACGCTGTTCGGCTCTATCACGCTCTATTTTTTTTTTTTTTTGTTAAACCTATGTGCTTTCTTCAACTCCTATTGTTTACAATATTGTTTTAATCCGCTATATATTCAATTGGTTAACGTACTTTAACTAAACTTTTTTTGCTACTTCCTCTCACGCGCGTCTTTCCCCGTCTTTCATCTCACTCGATTCTCACTTGTTGTCTATATCCTTATGCGTTCTCAAATATTTAAAAAACATGCGTCCTGATCTCTATCTCGCATTAAAATACAAACAAATGTACAACCGAGTCGCCTGTTGTTGAATAATAGAATCAGTAACATTTTTCACCGATTACAACATTTGTATCAAAAACTTACACTTACTCAAGGAAAAGCGACGGTTTTTCGTTACCAAGTACAGTATTTACTCGAGTAGTGTGTGTCAGTGTGTGTGTGTGTGTGCGTGTGTTTTCGATGTAGAGAATGGTTTCGTTTTTGAACTGATCGGGGATTTACCGTGGAACTTGTAGAAAGTGTTGGTATGTATGTATGTATGTATGTATGTATGTATATATGTATGTATATTGATGTGCTGGAAAGCGGCCACCACGAGAGTAAACACTGTAGCATGAAGTAAAGCATGATAGCAAAATCGAATCGCGACAAGACGAGAAAAAAAAAATAAACGAAACAGACGATCACAATGGCTCTTCTTCCGTACTCTTTGGTGTAACATACAAAATAATATTGTACAAAATAAACAGTAGTTGTTCGATCGAATAATAAAATTCAACAATATATATCGTTACAGAAGGCACGCGAATCGAAAAGTCTGAGACAGTGGCTCGCAAAATTTCGAATCAGAACGGTAGTATCGATCTATTACGAAGAATAAAAGCAAAAGGTGACCTATATCTAAAACTTAACAGCAAATCTCCTCGAAATAAGTGTACGCGCGCGCGTAGACATAACATCTCAGTATATAGATTATGTACATACAGGGGTCATGAGAACCGAATAAGCAGACAAAATTCTACCCACGAACGTGAGCCAAGTAAAATGAACACCAATTGCGCGTGGCATTGTTTAAACAAAAAATAATAGAATATTCAAGTTGTGCTTGAGGCTAGTTTGGTTGCTGTATAGTTTAACCGTCTTGACTGGAACTGAGCAATTGTATTGTTAACGAACCGAAATGCTTGAACCTGCGCGTCCCGTGATAAATAATTAACCGTGAAATTTAAACGATTGTCAAACGAATCTGACAAAAATTGGATAAAGCAAAATTGAAATGTTTTCGGCGCATTGGTTCGATCAATTATTACTAAACACTATTTGCAAATTAACACAATATCGTTTCAATGAAAATGGTAAATTTGCAAATAGTGTTTAGTAATAATTGATCGAACCAATGCGCCGAAAACATTGAAATTTTGCTTTAGCAACTTACGATCGACATTGTTGTAACATTTAAAAATTGGATATTCGAGTATCGAGTGACAGTTCCCATAAGGCTGGGCCGATTTGGCCCAGATCTTGTGCATGAAATAATCGTAACTTTACGGGACCGTAAATATCGGTCTGTAAGGCTCAGGTGTAACGCAATTACCAAACCCTATATATAGCAACAAAATATTCCAGCTCAACAGCTAGTACTTTCATGAAGAAAAATTCGCCTTTCGCAGGTCCAAACTTTTACAGTTCTCGTGGTAACATGGGTGTCTTTCGTAGTAAGGATATATCATACGCACGTACATACATTCACACGTGTATATAGTCCGTCTGTAGCGAGAAGAAACCCGGGGACGATACAAGGGGAGCGAAGTTCTCTGACGACACACCTGAAGTAGTAGTGGCAATTCGTGACTCAACGGTTTCTTTGCAAATTCCTTTTCGCATTCCCTCCGAGTATCTTCTTACTAGACGCGGACTATACCGGCCCATATACACACGCCACATACACACATATATGCCTGCGCGCGCACAGATTATTTTAAAAAAGTATGTTTGATGATAAACTTGCATGCGTATGATTCGAAATAATAAAACAATGCTTTGGCTAAATTGTCGCTTCGCTTAACAAAAGACAAACATTTCCAACGGGGGTTGCCGTGTACAATGAAACATATAAGAATCCGATCTTGGTGAAAAAACCCAAAATTCATCGTTTCCGTAGCATTTAGTATTTCTCCGAATCGCTAGTGTCTCGATCCTAATCGAGACACGAGGCTCTCGAGAAAAACTCTGAAAATGATGTTTTAGGTTCCGATCTAAGAAAACGATTCGCACATTTCATTGTACGTGAACACATGGTCTTTGAAATTCATTTACAATTACCAAATATTGGCAAACGAATACAGTCGAAGGGGAACGAATTTGTCAGCGAAGTTGTGTATGCTTGTTACTGTTGTTAAATCAAGTTGGACCAGTAATAAAAGAGAATTATTCTGTTTAGTCTTAACTGTTTGGTAATTGTGAATGAGTTTGAAGTTTGTCTAGACTCGATCGGAGCACATAGACGATCCATCCAGCATCGTATACTAATCTTGTTCATTGTTCGTTAGAAATAATAAAAGCTCGGACATGGTATCTATCGCGATTAGTCATTAATTATTAATATATATAATATATTAAGTCCGATATTAAAATGGTCTATGCCAATAAAAAAAAAAATATTACTATATATGTTAATTAAACGATTCAAAAACAATATCTGATAGCCGATTTGTTTGCTGCAATGCGAGTTAACGAGCATAATTACAGTAAACGAAGAATTCGTTACTTTATGAGCATTTTGCGAGCAAAACCGTTGTCGCAGACGGTTCGTCTAAATAATCAAACTAGGATCGAGTCCAGACAGATTCTTGGTGCATATAATAGGAACAGTTTAAAAAAACATAAAAACTGAACAAGAACGAGTTTTGCTCGTTCAAAGGTTTCTACAGAATGATGACGATGAAGAACAAGAAGTAGAAGAAGAAGAAGAAGAAACGTCTCAACTAGTGGCACGGTTAACGCGTACGACATTACATCATTACCCTATATTACTCAGTAACAAGTGTATACGATGAGCGGAGCGTTGAATAGATTTTTTAAAGATGGATTTCTGCAAAAAGTCATTTTTGCCCCCTAGAAACTCGTGACATTGAAGAATATAACACCTGAATCCGTCTTCCGTTATTATTTTCATTCTTTCATACTTTAGATGTCGCAACGATCGAGCAAACGAAACGACAAAAATTACGGAATTACAGAACGCCTACTTGGATCTCAAAATCGCTTTGGCCGCCTGACCACGAAGACGACGACGACGGCGACCATAAGTGCGCGCGGAACAGGAACGTTATGCGATCGCATCTCGCGAAGAAAATTGGAACGAAGAAGGTGTTCCTTGGCCGAGAATGTTTTTTTGCAAAAAGTGTCAAAAGTGACCGGTTTAGGAAAAAAGTCGGATACACCATCGAGCGAAAGAGCGAGGAAACACCTTGCTCGTTCACGAAGGACGCGAATACTGCTTAGAAAAAGCCATCACCGCACGTGCCATAGACCAAGATTCAACGTACTCAGCTGAGGCAGTTTCATAATTCTTTCGAGTCCGTTGGTACTTATCCTGGTGCATCCGTAAAGGTCGATGCATTTCAGGTGTTTCATGCTCTCGGCGATCGTGTAGAGCCCTTTGTCCGTTAGCCTACTACATTGGCCGATGTTGAGCGTCTCCAACTCGTGCAACGTCTGGGCGATCTTGCAGATCCCCTCGTCGCTGATTTGGCAGGCAGACAACGAGAGCGACTTCAAGTTAAAAAGTCCCTGGGAGATGTGCACGAGCGCCTGGTCGCTGATCTTGTCGCAGAACGACACGTCCAACGATGAGATCCGGCTGCCGCCTTCCGCCAGATAAGCCATCCCGACGTCCGAGATATTGTCGCACGAACGTAGATTTAGCTCCCTCAGACTGGACATCTTTGCTAGATGTTTCACCCCCGTGTCGCCTATGCAGACGCAAAACGATAGATTGATGGATTTCAAGGTGGTCAAGCCGGATATGTGTCGCAACGCCTCGTCGGTGACCCGCTGGCAGTCCTGCAGACTGAGATGTTCCAGGGCTAAGTTGCCGCCGGCCGCGTCGAAGTCCACGATGCCGGCTAACTGTTCCATTAAAAAACTGGCGCCGGGTGTCTGCGGATGAACGCCGGCCAAGTAGGCGATACCGTCGTTGCACACTTGCCAACAACTCCTAAGATCGAGTCTCTTCAGTTTCTTTAGGTACCACGATATGCACAACAGTCCGTCGTTGGTGATGTTCCTGCAACCGCCTAGCTCGAGATGCTCGAGATTCTGCAGATACTTCGCAATCCAACTGAGCGATATGTCCGACACTTGTTTGCACAACGACAGATTCAGTTCCATCAGGGTGGTGTACTCTTGGGAGAACGCTTTCATCAGTGCCAGATCGTTCACGTTGTAACAGCCGGACAGGTTCAGGGACTCCAAGTTCGGCACGCCTTTCAAAACATCGCCCAGTCCTCTCCTCAACGACAACACTTGGACCCTCTTCACCCCCCTCTTCACCAGACTGGCGAACAACGCCGGTGCCTGTTTCCTCAGATGCAATTTCGCCTCGACTCCACGCCAGACGGACCTGTGGTACGCCGCGTCCCTCCACGCGACGCACACTTGTGCCGCGCGTCCTTTGTCCCTAACCTCCAGGTAGCTAAAGATCAACGCTAGGATTTCGGGATAGAGGCACGAGATGTGGGTGCTGGTCGCTATGCTCTCGCGATTACCCTGAGACTGCTGCTGTCTCGAGAGACCTTGCGCGTACGCTGGCAGGCTCGTTGTACCGCTGGTATAATGCGCCGCGTTCCCCGTGTTGTAAAGAATCGCCTGGCTCTGCGACGTCGGGATCGCCAGGTGCGGCTGATGTAATTGATAATAGTGTCCCGAACGATGAAGCAACGTAGTGCCTCGATTCGCTGTTAACGCCGGAAGTTCCGTCATCAACAGATGACTTTCCTCCATATTGTCCAGTGTATGTGTACATAGACGCGGAGTCGCACATACACAACCGGGGGTCTTACACTTGTCCGACTTTGGGACGAATTCCCCTTTCCGTTTCTGTTCGTCTTCTCTCGCGTTCTCTATCTCTCTCTCTCTCTTCCTGTCCTTTTCTTTCTTCTCACTCGCTCGCGCTCCCTCTCCTGTCTTTATTCTTGCCTGGTAGGTTTTTTCTTCCGTCTCTTTCTTTCCGCTTTCTTCCTTATTCGATAATCTCGAATAGTACGTAATACATGCTCCAACCGTACGAACCCTTCCGTGGATATATTAATTCGTAGTTGACGTGCATCGGTCAGCTCACTGTTGCTTCGATCATGTCGATGCATCGATGAAAACGGCTTTGTATCTTCGACGAAGGTAATATATCTTTGAACGTTAGAGACCAAGACGGATCGAAAACTAGAAAAATGAAAAGATTGGTTGTTGTACAAATGTATCGGTTGTTTATTACGGATAATATCGGACCGCACATGGAACACCACTACCAGCGTATTTTTTAATTCGTGTCTCCCTTCTTTTTCCACGTTTCTCGCTCTGTCTTTGTTCTTTTCTGGGTTTCCTTGTTCGCTCGCTCGCTCGCACGTCGACTCGACTCGACTCGACTCGCTTCCTCGCCGTCACCCCACCCTCCTCCGCCTTCCTCGCACCCCCTTCTCTTCGTCGTCTCTTTCTATATACGTAGAGATATGTGTATATATTCATTTACGGTACATAGACACGCGCGCGCGCGCGCGCGCGTCTTCCTCTGTGTGCACAAGTACTTTTTTCCTTCTCTTTCTCTGCTTGTTACCGCCCCACCTCGTCCTCTCACTATACCGATCTTTCTCTCGCCCACCACGGTCAGTTTCTTCCACACTATCCCGCTCGTTGCCACACTGAACACCTCTTTTTAGACGCGCACATCGCCGTTACGTTCCCTTCGTTTAAACAATCTCGCCGACGGAACAAATTCCAACGAGCCCTACGACCAACGTGTTCGAGTCTTTCCCATCGGATACACGACGGTTCTTATTATCCCCCGTGAACGGTGTGAAACGTGTCGTAGAAGCACTCGCGCGACCAGCTTCAAACCGACATGTCGGGAAAACATGAACCGGTGCGCTGCCAGCCGCGAACTGTTGTTCCAGTTGCCCAAACTCAGATGTCGTGTCGTCGTTCTGTAATACAGGCGGAGCGTACTCGCTCCCAGCCGGCCGGTGATTGGCCGTCGACGCGCGACCACGCGTCACGTGACTATGCCGGCGAATATCGATTCGGGTTGCGCTGCGGCGGCATTTTTAAGTTTTCGTCGAGAAGGGGGGGTATGGGATTCGCGTACTGCGAACCACGTTGCGACCACCACCGTTCCTTCAATTTTCCTCCAAGTATGGTATATCCCTATTTTCCAAATTTTCTTTTAATCCTTTCGTTCCAGTTTTCCGACCGTTTCTTCTGGTAGTTTCTATTCTGGATTGTTTTTGTTGCGACGTTACCATTCGTTTCGAGAATGAATAATCAAGGTCGATTACAGGACATTGCAATATATTATCCGCGGAACAATAAGTTCAAGATTTTTGAACGTTTTCTTTTTTGACTTTCAGCTGATTGAAATATACAAAGAGCTGCCTTCTATATGTAATTCGATCAGAATTTTATGATTATTAATATTCGATGTAGCACAAAATCAATCGGAAAATATACGCATCCTTGTCTAGTGGGAGGCTAATAGCGTAATAACATAATAATATAATTTAATTATCGTAAGAATAATTAGCGAGTAAATCTGATCACAGTTTATTACGATTTATAATTCGAATAATAAATCAATTACTCGTATAAGAGTGAGAAGTGAAAATATATAACCATTCATGTTTCAAGAATAGTTTACTTGATTCTTGCTAATAATCCATTTAGTTATAAATTTTAACATGGGGAGTAAGCTAACGAACGGTCAGAAATTATATATACACTTAAACTGCTATTTGTTTATTTATTTATAGTTTCAAGTATATAATAGTTCATATTACAATGTTATAACTGTATAACAGTAAACAATATCGAATATAATTGATTAGAATACTTGTGATATGCCACTAAAACTGGCAAGTAGAATATTTACAAGTTATAGGATGCCGCTTCATTGCCTTGTTAAAAAGATATGTTGTACAGATCAAAAAATTGCAACAACATCAATTGTGTTAATTCATAGGGTATCATTCATGACGGTATTACAGCGGCAGCTGGATAGATATCCTAACTATTATCACAGATGGAAAGAAGACATTTATCATATTACTATAGCATATATAGAGTGTAACACCATATGCGGCATATAGATCAGGAAAGGAGTCAATATTTTTAAAAAACAGAACAATTACATTAGTTATAAAGACCTTAAAGATCTTTAAGACATATCAAATAATTATAATACAACAAATTTTTAAAAAAGCTAGTGACACAGTACTAGTGTATAAATGCATGTCACTATATGTACCTATCGACGAAGGCGTGCACGTAGAACTTGTTAAAAAACAAAACTGATACATTTTTTACGAATGTATTTTATTGTTTTCCGATTCTTGAATCTATTATTGAAAGCATTCCCATCTATCATGTTACACACTTTATAGCATTCCAACTTCATTGTATTTACTACCATCTTCAACAAATTATTGCATACTTACATGTTTATCTTTCCTGCTTTAATAAAGATATTTAACCGTATGCTTAACAAAGAACAATTTCACTAATGATTTGCATTTCAATGTTACAATTATGCAGACCAAAACGTACACAAATGTGAAAGGCCGTATTAAATCATTGCTTACTTTCATCATGTATAATTTAAATTATAATACTATGACAATATAGATCGCTCGCATAATATATTTCTAAAGACTAAAATTTACATACACGTGTGTTTATGGTTCCCAGTATTGTTCCATTAGTATTTAATGAACTTTGTAAAAATATTGTTACATTAAACATTACATTAAACATAATGTTTTGTTAATAAGCATATACTTAGCAAACAGATTAATAGTTCACTTGTGATAAGAGAGAAAAAAACTATTTTGTTGTTCTAAAACAAAATCTTTAATTTCTAAATACTGTGATGTAATTTCATCCTGTGCCACATAAAAAGCTTGCCTCTGTTATACCGTAAATACTTTCTACTGTTTATTTTAATCAATTTGTTTAGAGTGCACTAAAAAGCGTCATCAAATTGCAGGAACCTTACACAGTAAAATATACTAAGTTATCTGTTAATAATATTGATCGCCTCTTCATGGATAAACACTAAATATTAGGTATTTAACACTATTCGGCTCTTATTATGGTAACTCATTAAAAAAATTTGTCCGTAATTACACAATCTCATAACTATACATACATACATATATATACGTATGTGTATATACATACATTATATATATAACATTATATATATATTATATAAACATATATATAAAATTATACACACAATAATATATATATATAATGTATATATATACAAATACATATACATATATCAAAAATTTAGATAAAGCTCAGTACATTGAATATTACTTTATCTCCCACTTTGTATAAATTATGGTATGCAAAGCACAATTAAAAAGCAATTATATTGTGTTGTTTCGTTTTTTCTTGTACTAATTTTTTCGTAAGTTATATAATACAAATAGGTCTTTATATTTTTTTTACTGCATCAAGAGCATGCAGCAATGGAAAGTATGTTGCATATAAAGTTGTTCTCGCTTAATGAACACTACACATTCATAATATTTGCATCCTATATATATTGAATGTTACTAGCATCAAAGTATAATTCTATAAGAATACAATCTTCGATGTTGTAATTCAAATACAAAACTTAATAGTTTTATAAAACATTGGTGTATTACTTTATATGTAAATTTTGTTGTTGTAATTTACTTCTGTCATCACTTTAAATGATATTGACAACAGATCTCATGCTTATACTGTGCTGTTAACAACATTTCTTTTTATGCTGTTTTGTGCTTTTTCTCAGGTTTACTGTTTCACTGATGTGTATAGCTTGTTGTTCCATCCTTTCTTTTTTGGTCCTAAGCACCTGCCGTGTTATTGCCATAAACATCTAAATACAAGAAATTAGTGTAAGCTGAAATTAATTCATTGTACTAAAAGAGAACATTACAATTAACATTTTTATTACATGCTAGTAATCGGAGGAAAATTTTGATTAAAGATATTCATCGAATACACGCAAGAATTAAAACTCATTAAAACAGTTGTCGATTATTAAATGCTTTCCAGCACACAAAAATAGAACTGTTACTTACTTCTTGAACATTAATATTGTCTTTAGCAGAAGTTTCAAACAATTGAATTCCCATTTGATTAGCAAATCTTTGTGCATCTTCTGTTAATACCACTTTTTCATTCGGTGAATCATTCTTATTCCCTACGAGTACCCTGTTAACCACATCACAATTTTGTTCGATTTCATGCAACCATCTTTTAACGTTAGCAAAGGAATCACCACTAGTCACATCATACACAACAATAACACCATGTGTTCCCCTATAGTAAGTAGAAGTTATTGTCCGAAATCGTTCTTGTCCAGCTGTGTCCCAAATTTGGAGCTTTACTCTCTCACCATTTATTTCTACGGTTTGTATTTTAAAGTCCACTCCAATTGTAGTTATATAACTGCCGTTAAAAGTATTGTCAGCGAATCTTAAGAGCAACGAACTTTTGCCTACACCTTAAACAAAAATATAGAGAAGAAAATATAATTAAATAAGTATAATTACAAAAGAAAAGTGAAATATTTCTTGTGTACAATATTATAGTTATTGCGCATTCAAATATCCAAATGAATCATCATATATCACCATTTGTATTTAACTGTTTGGGACATTTTTCAACCGACACATAGAGACCCTACGGCCAAAGAATTTATTGTTTCAATCAAACAGTTAATAAATTCCAAACAAGATGTACACATATTATCAAATATTATTCGATTAATTTAGAAAATTACAGCATGACTATAATAAATATATATATTAAATTGAGAATATATATACCAACACTTTTGTTTATATGCACAACTGAATAGAAAAGTACGTGTAAATTGTTGATGTATTTAGAAGGCAATCTTTACTATTTAGAATCTGTTGTTTCTTATCACCGTACGAAATATAATTTTCTATGAACTCTAATTGTGGTAAATAAATGGCATTTTGCAAATTCTTAATCGAACTATAAGTATCCATAATGCTTTGTTCTTTACGAGTATAATTTTAGGGTTGACCGTATTTCACATAAACAAAAATTCGTACACTTACCACTGTCTCCTATTATTAGAAGCTTAAATAAATGATCATATTCCCGGGCCATTTTGACATGTATGACGTGCAAGTTTATCAAAGATTCGCTCTCAAAAACAGTTCGGAATATGGACGATACGTTCACTGTACAGTAAATTATTTCGGTTGTACATGGACAGATTGAAAAAAACGTAATATCTGAGTTTGTGCAAATAGCGACAAGGCTCACGGCTTGTCCGAAGTAAAGAACTCTAGTATCAAATCAGCGCCATGTTTATTTGCTGCGATATCAAAATTCATTATCACTACGAAGAAAAAAATCCATTAAAGATGACGCCTACAACATATCAACTTATAATAATCAACGCGTTTCATTTATTTTAAAGGCTGTATTTTTATGTACGATGTCTGCTAATAATGAGAATTATTCATCAAAAGAAACGAATATTTAAAAAAATGATCATCGTTAAACAAATCATATTGAAATAGGTTACAAATATTGAATTACTTCATCGTATAAACTATTTAAAGTACCGATTATATAGTTACTGTACAATTATATCATTTTATTTAATACGATATTACCGTCTTGTCACTATTAAAATAGGTATATATATTCGTGAAATATGATTAGAAAAATATACTTGATTTTCATATGTTTTATAATCTACATGACATGTTATTTTCTCAAATATTAAATAATAATTATACATACGTATATACATGGTCAAGTATAAATTTTATTCATTTCTGATTGGTAGATCGTAATGATGGCGTTCATTTTACCAATTAGAAATCAGAACATAGCTATAAATTACTTTCTGCAAATATGTATATATATAAGTGGCAGGGCACACAGTGAAGTAACAAAAATACTACAGTTTTTCCTGATGACTGTCACAAGTGTCACATAATTCGGGAAACTGAGCGCATCGTTACCAAACATAACACTATTTCCTATTGGCTAGCAACTCAGTAACATCTTGCGGTCAGAAACCACTGATCAAAACAGTTCTTATATATATATGTACTATGGTATTACTGGATACACCGAAAATGGTAGGGATAAGAATGCGACGTTAACAAAGTAGAAAACATGTGACAGTAACGAGGCAAAATTGTATTTACCCACAATATTACAAACGAATTCATATTTAATAATAAATCAAGGAAATGGTGAATTTAGAACATATTAAAATTAATTTGTATAAAATTTATAAATTCAACACTTTCAGTAAAAGAATATTATTTATATCTTCTCTGATAGTACTGCATCCTAATCCCATTTTTCAGCATAGATCAGAACCTAATTGAATTTATATGAAGAAATTAATTTTACAGTAAAATTTAATATTATTGAGGGGTTTATATACATCATTTTTAGCTGTTTTTAGCTTATTTCCTCTCTGAACTTGTATTTATATACTGTTCGCTACTAAAAAGAAGACCTGGAGGACGTTGTCACTTTGACCAATAGCAAAATTATGTCTGCCTAACAACCAATCAGATTCGCGTTCCTTCCATGTGACTTCTTTCCAGTCGCGCAGGACATTACAAATTGTAATTCTAACTGATTCTAACCTCCTTCAAATTTTTTAAGATTTTGTGTATATACGGAATTTTGAACAATTTTCTATGCTATTTTTATGTTGTATCGACATTGATTCTGTGTTAAAAGCAGAATATCGATAATATACATCGTTATTAAAATAATTCAAATTGCGAGTAATTGCATTTTATGTTTCATGATAGAATTCTAAATAGTGTTTTGTTAATTTCGAATACTCATAAACAAGAAAATGTCAGGACCAATGGTATTGTGCCAATTATGGATGGGTGGAGTAAGTAAAAGTTACCTATTTATCATATTATTAAAAAACTAATTATTTGAGTTGTGCTTTACTTCTAATGTTACATATTTTATAATGATTCTTTTAGTTAGAACCATACATGACAGAAAGTTTTATAATGAATGCTTTTCACAAAATGGGAGAACAACCGCAAACTGTTAAAGTAATGAGGAATCGCTATACTGGTGAACCAGCAGGATATTGTTTTGTACATTTTCCAACTGATGAAATGGCACTCGATGCAATGCATAAATTAAATGGCAAAGTGATACCTGGTTCTAATCCGGTAAGAATCATGTATTTATTACTTGTATCTATATTATTATAACATTAAATAATGTAGCATTAATATGTTCGATTTATTTTCTAATTTCTTTCATATTGATTTCACATGTTAGGCTGTAAGATTTCGATTAAATCATGCTAGCACAACAGGAAAACCAGCAGCGGAAAGAGAATTCAGTATTTGGGTTGGAGATCTGTCAACAGATGTAGATGACTACTCTTTATACAGAGCATTTGCAGCAAAATATAATTCAATTAGAACAGCGAAAGTAATTTTGGACAGCTCTGGTTTTAGTAAAGGATATGGTTTTGTCAGATTTGCTAATGAAGAAGAGCAAAAAAATAGTTTAGTTACCATGAATGGATATAGAGGACTAGGAACAAAATCATTAAAAATTTGTAATGCTGTCCCTAGACCTTGGAATAAAATATCAGGGTATACAAAATATCTGCTCATCATTTGTATTTAGTCGGTAGGAATTATAGAATGTATTTTATATTTAATTTTGTTTTGTTACTTCAGGTCTACCCCGCCACAGTCATCATCTGATTATCCAGCATCAAACATGAATTCAGATGCTTATAATTATTATGATACATCATCATATTGGAACAGCTATAGTGCGTGGCAACAGGGTTATTACGAAAGTGAACCTACATCTGATGGATATAACAGTTATATATCAGATCAGAAACCTGAGGAAGACGAATTAGAACTAATTGGTAAGAACATCTTTACCTATTTTGAAATAAATGTACAACCACGTTGCAGTTATGCAACTTATTCTTGAAATATATCAAATTATCATTTCCTTTACTATTTTCCAGAACATTCCGTTCCTGTAGATATTGATAAACTTAATAGGGAAATAATAGAACAAGATTATAATTTGTGGGATGCATTGGAAAGTTCAAAGTGGATACCGTGTGACACATTAGAATTATGTTATTAAAGTATCATATTCAAATTTCATATTCATTCATTATTTTATTAATCGTTATTTTCCATTCACGTACAAAAGTCATACTAAAAACCATTTTCATCTATAAAAAATTATAAAAAAATAAATAAAGTTGTAAAATTTATATACCTACTGTATATTTTAAGTAAATATTATGTACAAATTTAATAACAAAAATTATATTTGTTCGCACATAAACCAACATGATAATTTAATATTCGTTTAATGGAAATACCCAAATATATACAGAATGTTTAATGATACATGAGCAAAACTTCAACAATGTATAACCTTATGGTAAGTGATGAGCTTTTAATTATATGAAACACTTTGTATACGAGCTAATAGTATTATTTATGTAGAAACATGTAATTGTAATTATTAAAAAAGGACATATTTATGATAATTTTAGTTTATATCGTTTTATACAAAAGTTATTTTCTACTGCTTTGAAAACTTTCTATGCAACATGGGAAATATTACTATGTTGCATAATTATAGTATAGCGTATCGATAGTGAGATGAGAATAATTATAATAATTACGACTAATAATGTATTGATTTATGGAAAATGACTTGTATTTTTTAATATTATGTACCCTAAAAAATTATTTATACTTGATTATTCGTACTCTTCTTTGATTGTAATTGATTCTGCATCTGATAATTTAGTTGTTACAGTTGCTAAAAGTTCTGGTGGTAAATTTACAGGTGTCGCGGTTTGTTCCTCGACATTTTCTGAAGATTTAACATTGGAACTAACCATGTAAACTTGTAAAACGCTTTTACCAGGCTCTTCTGGCGATTCTTTTGATAAAATAAGTAAGGATCCAGGTTCCACTTGATTAATATTGGGTATAACTGTTTTAACCGAATTAGTATTGGTATTTTCAAAAATTACGTTATTCAGATCTTTTTTAGTATTTCTTGACGATATTGTAGATTCCTCGTCACTTGAGTCATAATTTAATCTTTCATTATCAAGTGTATTTATATCTGGTCCTTGCAACTTTTTCACTTTTGGTAATCTTCCTGATCTAGTTGGTCGTACATGATAAATTTCCGTATCACTATCAAAACCTGAACATACACTTAATGATTCAACATCTTCCGTTTCAATTGGAATCGTTTCTTCTGGCATTTGCTTCTCTTCCTTTATTTTTTTGCGTTTTTTTTTGTGTGCTTTGTTAAGAGATTGTTCGTATTCATCACCTTCTATATTTTCATTCTGCACTGTTGAATCTGAACAGTCTTCTTTATCCGATGCATCCATTTGTGCAATACTAGTTGCTACAATTCCTGAAAGTGTTAATTCTAATTTTGAAAATAGTTATGTTAAATTAAATTTCCATTTGAAAGATTCTCTCGACAGTTGTTTTAGAGAATATTCTCAAATAATGTATTCATTTAGAATCCACTTTGACAATTTTTACTCTCGGATAAATACTCTCGAGAACAAAGTGCAATAGTTTCATTCTCAAATGGTCACACACCTTTAGATAATTCATTAAGTTTAAAAAATTCATTTTGACTTACTGCATCTCCGTTTTCTATCCACTTTTTTAATTTTTTCCTTCCATTCCTTATGCTTTCGTTTTTCTTGTGTATTAGAATCTTCTTTTTCTGAATTTTCCAACGAAGCTACAAATATAAATTAGATTTATAATTTAGATAGTACATACATAAAATTATAGATTATAAAACTTACCCAATGATTTTTCTAGTAATTCAATATCAAATTCTTGGTGATATTCAAGAGCTTTTTCTATTAGATTTCTATTTATTTTTTCTTCTTTCTTAAATTTGATTTTAATTTCCTGGCGTGTTCTATTTGGAAAATAACTTTGCATCAATAGAAAGTCAGTGCCAACTGAATTTAGTGCTCTATAAAATTTTAGAGTTTCCCATTTGGGCCATTCTTTAGTTTTCTGACGTTTTTTATAGAATCCACCACCAGTATCATCATCAATGATAGCTTCCTTGGCTAATATTTCACGATTCTTTTTTGCATTGCTTTGCTCTATGACAAGACTTTGTTCGTCTATTATTAATTGACCGTCTGGTCCGACTTTTACTTGTGGTACAGGCATTGCAGATGCTGGATCATCTTCATTTTCTTCTTCTTCTTGAAGTTCGTCAGATCTGAAAAATTTAATTGTTCAATATTTTTTTGTATTAACTCTAGAACTATTAAGCTTTTTAGATACTTACTGGCATGTTGAAAGTTTTCTTGCCACTGTTTCAGATTCCTTAGCTTTTTTCATAGGATTTGTAACAGGATTGTAATATATTAAATCATACATAGTAAGCTTGGCTCTATCCGGTATCTTGTTCTCATGTTTCAAATTAAATTCTCTTCTAGCGTCAGCTAATTTCCTTGCAGATTCAGAAACTAAGACACGTCTTTTTTGACCTGCTTTCGATTTTGTTAAACTAGATACTTTAGTGTTACTAACAACTGTGTCCTTATTAATTTCTGCTGTCTGAACTAAATCGTTCTTTGTATGACTGGCAGTGCTAAAATTTATTCTCTTGCTCTCATCTTCTGACTCGCTTGCACTAGCTCCACTTCCTTGTATGCTATTCCTCCTTACTCTACCACCACTGTCTAATTTAGGTGTTGGCCTCATGAAACTCAATCGATTTTGTGATAATTTTGTAGGAGAACCTAGATATCACAATCTAGCAATAATTTCTATACTTGTGAACTATAGCTTTGTTACTTTAATACCAATATTATTATATTTATTATACTGTCTATTTAACTCACCAAGTTGTGTTGTATTTGTGTTTTCTGAGGGTTGTACAATTTCTTTTCTCGATTCATCAGAACTGTGTTTAGTGTCAATTTTACAAGAAACATTTTGACTGCTTGTTTCATTTTGTATTCGTTTCGTTGTTATTGCGATTTCCTGTGATTGTGTTTCTTGAACATTGTTCTCTAAACTCTTTTGTTGAGATATTGAAGAAGTATCATCAACTTCATTGTTCGGTTTCTCAGTGCAATCAGTTGTAGTTGTAGATTCTGTGATGGTATTGTCTTGCGTTGTTTTCCGTCTTGTTGGAACAGAAACTGTAGCCTTTATTCGTGCTCGCTTCATTTTGTCAATATAAAAATTAAATAAGACCTGCAAATATTTAAAATACAGTTTTGAAAAAATAGCGTTTGTTAACCTCAGCATGTATATAGAGTTTAGATATTCATTTGCTTGCCAGTAACTTACCAGTTATTCACAATATGCATAAAAAATATGAACAAGTAGTTGGTATTTACTATGCGTTAATGTGACATTTCTTTACGTTTTCTCATTCTTTACCGTGTACAGTAAAAAATTGTTTGGTTGCTAACATCATCGCTATCTTATTAATCGATTATTATAAAGGTTTATAGTCTGTCAAACTATATAAACCATTATTTAAAGTTACGAACATTTGTAGTATTTATAAAATAATAGTAATACTGACATATCTCGTAATGTAAGTAGAAAACAGATTTCCACTTTGTTCACGTTAGGTCAATATGTTTCAATATTCGCACACGATTTCGTAGCCATCTATGTATATGTATGTTCTCGCCGATTTCTGGCCCTCTATACTCTATAGTACTCTATACTTTATACATATTATATTTCAACTCCACGAGTGATGTGAATTGTGAATATGTACAGTTAGGGACAAAAGTATTGGTACGCGAAATAAATGTAACAAAAAGTGCAGTATTGGGCAGTATTGGGTTAATTTTTTGTAGTTACTGGGCTCATTTTATTCCATTCATTTTTGTTTTGTAATTACCCAGATAGCCACATTTGCAATGTCAGAAAAGTAGTTTTGCAGCAGACGTTGATCAAAATTGCCACTAAATCTGTTACGCCATTTATATAACAACTCCTTCCATTTCATGCAATTTCTATTAGAAGTTATTCAATAAATTTATTTCATTGGACAGATAGAAATAAAAATCGCTAAAAATATGAATAAACAAATTTCTCGGTATCCGATTCTGCAAAAATCGTCATTTTCTTTTTAGTAGTAAATACGAACAGATTGTCCAATAGAATTCTTTCGTGTAGGGATGTTCGATTTTTCCGGAAAGAATCAATTTTCGAAAATAATTGAATCGATGGTACACGAAAGAATCCCATTGGACAGTATATTCTGTATGATATTCTGGCGGTTCTTATCTACTACTAAAAAAAAGGGTCCATTCTGGTCCATTCTTTTCATTCACAATCTGTCCGTGCCAATCGTGCCATGTCCGTGTACATCACACATTGTCACACATCACCTATGCACCATGAATGTGGTATCGCGGCAATACAAAATACAAACCAATCTGTCCAAAATAAATATAGAGGCGTGATCGGGTTTTACACGACTTATACTCATATTATATGACGAAAGTAATGCGAAACAGTATATAATTACTTAAAATATGTTCAATATAAAGCAATTAATAAAGAAATCATATGATTTTGCTTCCTAAACGCCTTAATTTTCCTTTTAATGTTATCCTTCTGTAGATATGGCAACGATATTGATTTTTGTTGCACCGATCCTACAAAGTCGTAGGCATCTTCAAAACATTTTTATTAACAATGTGGCAAGACAATGAAGTTCGATTTGATATTTCTTATAAGTAATATTTTTTACGTTATTTTAATGTACTGTTACAATATATGTATTAGTTCTCCGAGATAATTATTTTAATTGTATATTTAATTTACCATCTAATACGAGGTGAACCATGTATAAAACATATTACAACGAAAAATTTATTTATATATCATTTGAAATTTGATTTAGCTTGCTGCAGCTACGATTGGGAGAGTTTACTGCTGATAAACTTGATTTAATTGAAGACACAAAAGGGAACGCAGGCGAAAATGGAAGACTTATAGTAACAAATCTTAGAGTAATATGGCATTCATTGCATCTTCCTCGAATCAATCTAAGTAAATACTGTCCCACAGTATATTTGAACTCTTCTATTAATAGTTGTGAAACTTATTAAGATTAATTATTTTTTATAGGTATTGGATACAGCACATTCATTGCTGTGAATTCTAAAACTGTCCATACTGTTAGTATATATTTATTTGAATATGATATAATATTTATTACTTATATAAATTAATTAAAACAAATCATTTTTGTAGTTACAAGGAAGACATACACAAGCTCTATATATTTTAGCTTCTTTTCGAAATTGCAGATACGAATTTATATTTACAAATCTAGGTTCAAAAAGCACAAGACATTATACATCCGTCATTGGCATATACAGGTATATTTTCTATTTTATATGTTTTTATATTTTGGTTTACTGTAATATATAAATAACTGATTTTATGTTTTACATATAATATTACAGAGCTTACACTTCATCAAAGATTTATCGAGAAATTAAGTTAAGAAGTGGTATAATTAATGAAAATCAACTGACTTTACTGCCACAAGAAACCGTTCATTCTACTTTGCAGGACATTTGGAATCTATCGCTAGAACAGGTAAAAAATTTATTATTTACACATGTGACAATTGTACTATTCCTGAAACACGAAATATTGTAACTTGTTTTGTTAGGGAAATATTGGAACTTTCATTGTAACAAATATACGTTTAGTATGGTTTGCTGATATGAATTGTCAATTCAACATATCAATTCCATATTTTACAATAGCAACTGTAAGTAGACATACTGAAATATACTATTGGTGTACAAAGAAGACTTTAATAATTTTTAGTTTTTTAACAGATTACAATTAAAAATTCTAAATTTGGTCCAACTTTAGTAATTGTAAGTACAGAATCTACAGGATCCTACATATTGGGCTTTCGAGTTACCCCTCTTCAAAAGCTTCACATTTTATACAAAGAAGTTTCAACATTGTTCAAAACCTTTGAAAAATGTCCAATTTTTGGTGTAGATTATACATTTGAACATGAGGTAATATTACGAACACAAACCCATTTTTGCTTAATAATTATTTAATAACTCATTACAGGCACCTTTACAACGAGAAGTAAATGTAGAACAATATTCTGAAAAAGAAGACAACCAAATCGAAAATTTGAACGTTTTTGGCTATTATTTTTCTGAAGGAATAAATCAACGTAAACCTAATGTTTCAGAGTATTTAGGGATCGCTGCGGAAAAACCTAACGAAACTAGTACTTTGCAAAATATATGGGAGCTTATACCTCAAAGTTAGATGTACCATTTACTGTGTGTATTATACACTGTATGAAATTATGAGAATTACAAAGTTACAGTGATACTACAAAGGAATATAGAAACAACCATGTAAATAAGATTCATTGAGATTGTTTTGAATGTGTCTATATATATTGATAGAAATTAATCTACTGAGCGGTATTGCACAAATATTAAACATTTCAGAAAAGAAAAATATGATTACACTTTTGTAAAAAACGTTTTATATTTTTAGAACACAATATCAAATATACTTCAGCATTTCATTTTCTAAAAAATCAACAGCTAAAAAGAATTAATAAAAAAATAGATAATTAGAATTAAAGTATATTAATATTCTACAATACAGCATTGAATAAGTCTTCAGATATTTAGTTGCAATTTTATGCCACTTTTCAAATCTTTTTAAAAATTTAACTCGGTCTACAATCCAAAGGTAGCATAATTGACTGATTTTGTTGTTCATTGCCATCTTCATTCTGTTCAGCTTGCTGACTAGGAAATCTATATCCCATATTCATGAGCATTACTTCAAATGGATCTGTGTTCATCCGTATTTGATTTGCGGCTGCAACATCTTCTAAATTCTGGATTTTTCTCTCGTTAACACTACCATCCTATATTAAGTATAGAATATTGTATGTTATTATTCATCAAATTACTTTTTTTGCGATTTTCTTTCAATAATTATCTCAAATACCTCGGGCAACGGGCTCCATAATCTGATTACTGGATCAATACCACTAGTAGCTAACAAACATGTTGACGGATGAGGTTGGAGACAATTTACAATTCGTTCGTCTCCTCTTAGTACGCGAATGATATTCGTAGTACTACGATCCCAAATAAAAAAAGATCCATCATCTGATCCTGCTACAATATATTGACCATTGCTTAAAGGAAAAGTTGATAATCATCAATATATTGTAAATAATAAACACGATTATTTAATTATCAGTGAAATATATGCTTACTTTCCAAAGAAATTAGCCTCTTTTATATCAGTTGTAGTGTTACAGTGTCCACAAAATCTCATTTTGTAATCAATCGTATTATGTCGC
Source organism: Lasioglossum lativentre (assembly GCA_916610255.1). Lineage (NCBI taxonomy): Eukaryota > Metazoa > Arthropoda > Insecta > Hymenoptera > Halictidae > Lasioglossum > Lasioglossum lativentre. Next base: position 5,138,730 of record OU744359.1, read on the forward strand.
CATTCTTTTTCATATTCTGATATTTGAAACATTGGCTGACTCGTAGTATTATCTCTACCTGATTCGATAATAATAATAATAATTTAAATATTATAAGAAACCTTTTTTTAACTTAGAGTATACATATAAAATAAAGTAATAATGATATAAAATGTTAACGTAAAACATACCAGAATCTATAGCTTCCTTTATATCCATTCTTAATGCTTTACACGCCGAATTAGATGCATATTCCGGAAATTTTTGTTGAAATTCTTTAAGTACTTTATCAGCTTCTGCTGCCTGATCTAAGTCAAATAGACAACGCGCCAGTCTAAAAACACACATCTAATACTCTATACTTTACTCAGTAAATGAAATATTATAGTATTAATATATTATTGATACCTAAAACGTGCTTTAACATGTCCTGGATCAAGGAGTAATGTTGTTTGACAGTCTTTAAGAGCTGCATAAATATCACCATCCCTACAAATCATATAAAATTTTAGTACGTCTTCTACTTTTTTCCATAGTCCATATCCAACGCGTCACTTTTTCTATTATTCGATTATGGGATACAATAATTAAAAGTCCGTACCAAGTTCGTTTCATATACGCTGCAGCTCTATTAGCATAAAGCACAGCTGCTGTAGGACAGTAACTAATTGCCTTATCATATAAAGTAATTGCCAATACATAGGTCTGTTGCTCAAAACACTTATTAGCCTGATAAGAAAATCATATTCATTCCGATCCTTTCTAGTTTATATCTAATTTAACAAATTCAATTAGTCAACTTACTTCGTATTTTAATTTTTCAACATGAGCTGGCAGAACTTTCAAATTTCTCTTAGCATACTCTATACTGTCCTCATTATTTTTGCTTGTGTAGCACGAATTTCCGAAGTCCCCTGTAATTATATCATTTAAACATTAGTTTTAATTCATTTCATTAAATAGTTAGTCAACATTAATGTTAATAGTTACCCGTATAAGTATGTGTAGTATAACCGAAGCATGTCTTTACATTTTTTGGATTGTTGATATCAAATAAATAAATTTGTTCCCCACCCATGTTAACAAGAAGTTCATTTCCATCAGCACTGAAGGTTAAGTATGTTGTAGTAATACTCCTATTATTGTCACGCTGTCGAGACTGCAGATGGCCTGCTCAATATCAAACATTAACAGTCTCTGTTAAAGCAATCATGCTACATATAATAAAAGAGGAACATAAAGGTAAAAGGAGTTGCGTATGCTATCTCCGATCGTACGAACGAACCCGCGATAAAATACTGAGCGCAACCCAATGGTATATTCTCATCCGGATCTCCTTCACCAGCAGCACGACGTAAAGCTGCATGTCCTCTCTCCCAGTCACTGCGCGGAGTAGAGATAATAGGCACCTATGAAAATGGCAAAATTATCAATATTTATTGTGTACCAGAAATACACAAATTTCAGAGCTAATTACCTGAGATAGCTTAATCATCCTACGATCGTACATTCGTACATATGCATCACTAGCTCCAACAGCTATTAATTCTGGTCGTTTTGGATTCACAGTGACACATTTAGCTTCCGCATATCGACCCATGTGATTGTAAAGATTTATTAATACAGTATTAGATCCATTACTTTTGCAAGTATGTGGAGCACGAATATCATATTGTAGAATCAGACCATCTTCTGCAGCACTCCAAAACAGGAAAGGAACGGTAGATGCAGTAGCAATACGTTTGACACGGCCCATATGACAATTGCATATAAGCATAGGTTCAGCAAATGTTAAATCACGAACTCGTACCTTGCTATCTCCAGCACCTGATACCAGTATGCTGTCATTTGATTTTGGCATGAACTAAAACGTATATACAATTGAAAACATTATGACTATTCTAGGAAAAATTATGCTTTACATATTTTCACATTACCTTAACGGAAAATATGTTTCCATAATGACCCGTATGGAGTACTAATTTTTTTTCATATCGAAACGGATCCCATAAGATTATATTCATATCATCAGATGCCGAGGCAAGAATTCTGAAAGCAACAGTTAATGTATCTCTATTATATAAAATAATTTAGTTAATTTTTTTGTTCTTTCTTATTTATTTCGTGAACAATATTTTTTATTTTATTTATTTAGAAATGCTTACTGTCCACTTTCGTTCCATTCTAAACAATTTACACATCCTGTATGCCCAACTAATTCTTTCTCTAATCCTAATCGAGAAATAAAGTTTTCTGTAACATGTAAATTCTGAGAGACTGTATAAGCTGCGGAATCCTAAAAAAGTATCAAAAGAATTCAAATGAAATATAAATGAATCAATATTTATCTAATGCAAGGAAACATACCTGTATTTCACGTTGCCGTACCAAATCCAGAACTCTATAATCTTTGTCATATACATTAAGCATTTCTATACTTATTTTATGTAACGTTTTACTATATTGAAAAACTTAAATATTTTCTGAAATTACAAAATGTCAATTACTTTTATAGAGTTTTAAGAAAAAAATTAGTAAAATGAAGTGTAAATATAATTATTGTGTACAAAATAATTCATAAATCCATATAAACGCTGTATTATAGAAGGAAGAAAATAATTTTAAGGAAAGTTAATACAAGTGTATATCACAAATCACTGCATTGTAAATATGAAATGTATTGTAAGAATAATTTAAGAAACCTGTGTTTTATAAATATAATGTCAAAAGTTATTAAAACCTACATGTTTGTTCAAAGTTTTCTTGCATTTCACTACGCAATTACCAACTCTTATACTTTATCAATTTGTAAAATGTATCGATTAAACTTAAAAACATAATAATGCACATTTACTTATTTCAATAAACATGCAATACAAATTTATTACAATTAAATTTTATTTTCGGACGAAACTTATTACCAGAACGACCTTTTCTGAATTTGTTATCAAATTTGATGACTATTTTTATCATTCTGCAGAATTTCTAACTATTAATTAATATTCTATAATGTTGAAACTTTTTTCATTATGAAAATTTGTTCTAATGTTGAACTTACGTTTAATATTCGACACAGTCTTTCATAGTTTCATCACTCGTTAAAAATTATACATCTGTTGTTTCTCGTTGACATTTTTCTCGTTTAAGAATTCATCATTCTTACAATTTAATTAAATTTTGGTTCCATAAACATTGAAATATTTACATATGCACACATGCATACGTGTATGTATTCTTGTTGCAAAAACTTGTCCATGCTACTGCAAATGCAAGAAAGGCACTAGCCGTGCTTTAACTTTCAATTGGTGGACCACATGTCACCAGGGAGGATAGACAGAGACAGAGCACACCCAGGTTTAGCATTATAATTTATAATAATTATAATACATATAACAGCATATAATGATACTCTCTGTTGCATGTAATGTCTATTTAGAAGAACTTTCTACATCTACATGATACACGAAAGTTTATTTATTGTTAAACAATCGTGTTACAGCCGCAGATGATTCTTGCCGCTCTCCCCATAAGGCACAATGCTAATTCCGGTAAGAATCATCTGCTTCCCAAAGGCCTCCGTACAGCGCCACTGGGCGTAGTGGCAAAACGCTCAAACTGTTAGCCAAATTTTAGTTGAACCTCCTCACCCAGGTGGCGCCACATACCATTTCCACGAAAATCTCGAAATAGCGCCACTGGGTGTAGTGGCAAAACGCTGAAACTGGTAGCCAAACGTGGCGCCACCTGGGTGAATTAGTCGAACTAAATTTTGTCTAACAGTTTCAGCGTTTTGCCACTACATCTAGTGGCGCTATTTCGAGATTTTCGTAGAAATGATATGTGGCGCCACCTGGGTGAGGAGATCGAACTAAAATTTGGCTAACAGTTTGGGCGTTTTGCCGCTACACCCAGTGGCGCTGTACGGAGGCCTTTGGGAAGCAGATGATTCTTGCCGGAATTAGCATTGAATCTTATGGCGAGAGCGGCAAGAATTAATTGTGCTCACAATTAAAATTAATTAATTGCTAATTACTATGTCTACGAGAAAGTAGATTTTTTTCTGCATTTTTTAAGGTATCGTTTACGTATCTTGCTCCTAGTAATTTTCGGAAACCTCGAAAATTGAGTTTTGTATTAGGGGAACAGGACAGCGAAGGAGATGGCACGAAAATTCAGTAGTACAACTCAACGACAAGCCAGACGGCCGAAAATTTTTGTTTTTCAAAGTTTTGCTATTTTTGCAATTCCGAATCAGTACAGTAACTCAATGACAAGTTAGACGGGCGCACGTTTTTGCGGAAATCAGTAGTATAACTCTACAACAAATACCACATTTGGGATAAATTGGTGGTTCAATAAATATATACGCGGATATGCTTTTTTATTACATCGTCTTTATGTATTCATTGTAGATTCATACATAAAATATTTTCTCTGCACATATTTTCTCTCTGCGAGTTATTAACGAAAAACACGGACCAATCATAGCGCGGCCATACGACTCGGATAATAATAATAACACGAATCAGTCTCCAGATGGCGATCTCATCGTTTTAAATGCACGACGTATTGTTACTTCTGGTTCGACCTAACCTTTTCTGCCTGGTACATAACGAGGAACGGTACGTGATGTTTTTGAAAATCCGTAATTTTCCGTAAAATCGTGTAAAAAGCGAAAAATATATATGTAACATCTTGCTTTAGGGAAATGAAAGAGACTGAGCGATACAATATTTTTGAAATTAATGTAATATTGCAGCCACTGTTGATAAAACAACACACGATACTTGACGTGCAATGTTGTCATACACCTTGTTTTCTCCGACTGTGTGTTTGACCGGTATACATTGTATTTATGATTTTTGTTTCAGTTCTGTAACATATAACAAAACTCAAAATGGCTATCCGACCGGTGTACAGGCCCACAATTATTAAGAAGAGGACTAAGAAGTTCATTCGCCATCAAAGTGATCGATACAGTAAACTAAAGGTATTATATTTTGTATAATATTTATTGTGGATTGTTCGTAATCATATTTCGAAATATTTTAGTCATCGTTTGAATCTTTGATAGCATTAAATTCTACCAAATGGTATTAACAAAACAATTTTTCAGAGAAACTGGCGTAAACCAAAAGGTATTGACAACAGAGTTCGTAGACGTTTCAAGGGCCAATATTTGATGCCCAATATTGGTTACGGAAGTAACAAGAAAACACGTCATATGCTACCAACTGGTTTCAGGAAAGTCTTGGTACACAATGTTAAGGTAAGAATAAAAAATTCAACGTTCTTAGTAAACTTCTAATATCTTCGCTTAGTACGAACCGATTAAGTTGGAATTTATCATTGGTGCTAAATTTAATATAATCTCGTTTAAATACATGTTTTATATTCACCATATGCATATAAAAAGCTAAATAATAGTGAAATAAATCACAGATTTCTGTAAAGAAAATACTGATACTTTTCCAAAATATAATCTCTTTAATTATAGACATGCATAAGAAAATCAAATTACTATTAGTGTCACGTAACTACAATGAGATTGTCTTGCACGTTTTCAGGAATTAGAGGTTTTAATGATGCAAAATAGGAAATTCTGCGCTGAGATTGCTCATGGTGTGAGCAGTAAGAAACGCAAAACTATTGTCGAACGTGCTCAGCAACTTTCTATTCGAGTGACCAATGCCAGCGCAAGATTACGTTCTCAAGAAAATGAATAAGATCTCATTCTTATTTGCTTTATTAATAAACTATTTACAGTATGTTTGTGAGTCTCAAATTGCTTTTCTATTCCCTTATCTCAAGTAATACTTTTATCATTAAACTTAGCACAAAGTAAAATGGTTTAACATAATCTTACTTCTAATCGATAGTTATTTTAGTATTTAAAATAATCCATTAATTTATTTCACGCACATCACAGTATACAAAGAACAATGTAACATTAATAAAATTGAATTGAGAATTACAATCGTTGAAAAGTTTTACTGAGTAATACATATTTTGTTACTTCTATAGTCTAACAATCTATTATAATGAATGACAATGTGTAACAAAATTGATTGATAACGCGATGTCTATAATACATATTACATGAATATCCATTGCATTGATTGCAATGTTTTTTCTTTTTTTTTAAATATAAAATACAATGATACTGGACCTACTTCTGTGAAACTCAATGACTATGCGAATTGAGAATCTAGAAGTCTTTGTCTTTAGATACCTCTAGAATCAAAGGTAATAAGAAAGACGTTGTTTAACAACTTTCAATAATGTGGTGGTTTACCACCAATACACGATACTGTGGTAATTCAGTTCAAAGCAAGTATACGGACTTGTATATAAATAGCTTATTCTATTTAGCTTGCTTCAAGTATCCTCTATCTTTCAGGAGACCGTCCAGCGCCTCTTGAGTATAATACACAACAAAGTCACTCGACGCAACACCCTCGAATACCGCGTAAACGGAAGGCTTCAAATTGTAAAAAAAGAGGGGTTGACCCCTTAATGCAAAATCTCTTGTCAATGTTTCAATTACTGTGGCTGCAGTAAAATCTGCTCCGTAAATGTGTGTGCAGTCAATTACAACTGGCGTAGAAATGTCACCGCTGCGTTGACTGTATTTTGTTACTAGATTCCGTACGTAATCCACCGACGGAAAAATTAAGCACCGATCGGGTGTTAACATGAGATATTGAATGCCATGTCGGGTCTGTAACACATGAGATAGCATAAGTATAACTTTCCTCTAATCTAATACAACTTATATTTTGAAATTTCACAGAAACGTTGCTCACGATACGTACTATAAGTTTCTCTACTGATATTTTTGGTCGAGCTGCATGATAGAGAATGAACATAATATTTATTCCAATACCGCATAGAATCCCAATCTCCAGTTGCAATAATAAACATGCAACGAACGTTGCTACACCTGGGATTAAATCCGATTCTATAAAGGCAATAATGATATATGAATAGAAATAAGTTTTATCGGAGAGTTACATTTTTAATAAACGGTTTAGAACATACTCTTCGTTCTCCACATGGGCTTCACAACTTTCACTTCCACCATAAATATTACAGCAGCTATGATAATGGCAGCTAATGTGGCTTTTGGTATATAGCTAAAGTATGGTGTGAGAAACAGGAGGGCTAATATTACCAGAGTACCTGAAATGTAAGGAATATGTTAGAAAGCTACTTTTAGGAAGCCAGATAAAAATGTATTTTTTCTTGGAATAAATTTCACTCATCATTTTTTCTCATAAATGCATATAATCCGCAGTCTAGACTGATGAATCATTAAATTACCTGTGTAAAGGCCACCCATTGGAGTTCTAACACCAGATGCATTGTTCACTGCACTTCTGCTAAGAGATCCTGAACCAGGAAAAGCTTGAACAAACGAATTGCTAATGTTTGCAATACCAATGGCAAGCAGCTCTTGCGTTGCATCAACGGATTTTCCAGTTGCTAGAATAAATGATATGATTGAAATGATAACATATGATAAGTGCATATGTTTGTTCTTGTTCTAAAAACTTACAAAATGCTTTGCAAATAGCAATGTCCTCCATTAATGAAATGAGCGGTAAAACTAAAATACCGCTTCCCAAATTTGAAATCATCTCGACAAAGGTCACCGTTGTATTATTACTGTTGGTATACGAGAATGGTGGTAATTGTACGGTGGGCATACCCCCCGGTATGTGTCCTATGAAAACATTACCGTGAAATTAAGGAAATTCTATAATTCAGATTTCTTCTATTTTTTTGGTTCCAAAAGAATTATTACTACTGTGTGTTCTCTTACCAACCACTCTGAAGGGAGATTCATCACTAAAACTATATCCCAAAACGCCACAAATTATCACCAGAAACGCATTCCTCGATGTACCAATTAGCCAGATAATTTTATTTATAATCCGATATTTTGGAGTTTGCTGTTCTTCCTCTTTGGGTCCAATTTTATACGATGCTAAAAGCTGCGATAGAATAGACAAGACAAACTATATAAATTCTTATAGATTACGTTATTTGCTGTTACACAGCATTAATATTTATAAAATGATCTTGGTTCTGTTAGGTTCTCACACATAATAATTATTCACATTTTTTTGGCCAAAGATAATATTAGAACTATGTGGATTGATAAATACAATTTCTCTTTGAATAATTTTAATAAATCTATGAAATTATATCATATACACTTACTCTAAGCAGTAGGAGAAGTACTATGCAAGTCGCTCCAAGTGCAGCATCCCAAGCAGATGTTTTGTGCAGCTGCCCACCGATACTTTTCCACATTTCAACAAACTGTGCTCCTTTGGCTGGGATGCCGAGGATATCTTTTATTTGCGAAGTAACAATAATCAGTGCTACAGCGGATGTGAAGCCTGAGCTCACTGGGCCAGACACAAAATCAATTAAGAATCCTAGAATAAGCAGAACCATAGTCAGTCGGATTACTGATTCAAGATAATCAGTAAAATATACAGGGTGTTCATTTGAAAACTTTCCAGCCGAATATCTCGAAAAATATGAAAGATATTAAAAAAGTGTAAAACACGTGTCCAAGGATTTCGAGGGGGAAAGGGGGGGGATAAAAAAAATTGCGCGGATAAAAAAAAGTATCCTACGAAAATTATTGGTCTTTTTACGTACAATAAGATCCCATAATAAAAAATATAGGTTTCCATTTGTAAAAACAAAGTTGACCTTCAAATGACCTTGAAAACGCCACCCAAATAAAAAACTGATACTGGCCCCCCCTTTCCCCCTCGAAATCCTTGGACACGTGTTTTACACTTTTACTTGGTGTACTCACCAAGACCAAATATACCCATTATTAACTCTATCACACCGGATAAGAAGCATAGTAATATCGCATGTGGTAATGGTGCATCAAGGTGAGAGACAGTTTGGTAAGTAAGCAAGGAGATAATTGCGGTTGGTCCGAAGGGTGTGTCTTTACAGGATCCAAAAATAATATAAATAAAACAGCCTAGGAAGCTACCGTATAATCCATACTGAAAAAATTGTTCTGTGTAATCCATATGTCGAATAATTGTTTGTTCTTTGTTGAAATTGACGAATACCTGCGGGGGTAGGTTCGCCACGTTAGCATAAGCTAGAGATTGCGGAATCACAGTGAGTCCGACGGTGATGCCAGCGACCAGATCACCGATTAAATCCTGACTATTGTATCTCGGTAACCAGTTTAATATCGGTAGCCTTTTGTGAATGGTTTTCTTCGTACAAGCCGATCTTAATCGCCTCGTGGTGCATTGCACCACCGAATTTAACAGGCTGTTCTTGTTCTCGATCACATCATCCCCCGGCTCTTCCACTACTGTAAGAAAAAAAAATAAAATAACAACTTTATTGATGAGCTTGTTCCTCATGTGACTACGAATTCTATACAGATCGTAAATAAATTAAGAAAGGCCAATTGCTGAAGCGCTTTTTAACTCAATGAAGAATCGTGTGCTGTCACTTAACGTGAGGCTGTTGTTGAACTTAAACGGGAAAAAACGCTTTAGGTATCAAAGTTCAGTTCTATATAACACAAACGAGAGACGCAAAATGCGAGCAACAGTATCAGCAACGCAGTTTATAAATTTAATTTCTCGTTCTTCGATTAATAGTCTGTTTACTATAGTACCGCAGTAATGGACGAGTCTTAATTGCGGTGTATTGCAACAGAGAATAAACTTTGTACAAATAACTTGTACGAATGTGTGTGGAAATTTTTATTCCGAGAAATTTGAGATATTTACATATAAAATCCGAGGATCCCTGTATTTCCCGATGACTATCGTAGGATTCGTGTAAAGTATGCGAGTTGTTCGAGTTGCCGAGATTCACGCTGTCTCCGAATCCGTTGAAGCCATGATTTGTGTACACCCCGTGCCGATTATGCTCGTTTACAGGTCCCGCGCCGTTCGCTTTGCTCATCCTAAGGAGAAACAGTAACGCATAAATCATTTTTAATAAACCTGCAATCCCGAACTTATTAACATATTGTCTTCCGTTTCATTCTTCAATTCTATGTGTATTTTACATAATTGTATTTGTAATTTATGATCTTAAACTTATGAGCTTTTAGCTACAAAATAATACTATCGATGCTTATTATATCTCCAAGCTTGACTCATCAGCGATGGGAGATCATGTACCATGAAACTACCAGGGTCGTTATAGATTATCAGATTAAAAATGTTGTAAAAGCATGTTTTTAAGGGGGACGATTTACTAATACCATCACCACTCACACATCGCTAGATCCGCATATACGTATACGCAAATGCAAGGGATCACGGGGGCCAAAACTAACGCTTCAATATTGCAATCAGCAGTTCGTAACTGTTAAATTGTGTTTCCTAAAAGTCCAATCTCGGGGGGAGCCAAAAATGCATATTTGTACCCTATCGTGGAGTTATTTGTAATATTCGGCACCTTCATATACCTTTTGATGCAAGTGTGACGTCACAAGATGGCCGCCATTGTCATATTTTCTTAAATAACGAGAGATTTAGCGTTCTTATCGCAAAAATCGTTCTGCTCCCCCCCTAGAAAAAACATGAAAAAACCGTTTGCCACGACTATAGCGTGACGATCAATTCCTCAAGGTCAAACTACTGGTGCGTCCCCCTATTTGTAGATTACTGTGGTAAGAGAATTAAAAAAAAAATAAACAAACTACTCCTGTTTTAAGCTTCAACTTGAAATTCACAAACCCATCGCTACATTGTATAACCGTAGATAAATTCGTTAAAGCATGAACGATATTTATAACGCCCGCGGATTTACGTTACGATGAATCATTTCTTCCTATCGAGGTTTTTATAGAGCATAGACGTTTCTCGAACGATTTCGATTAAACGGACCATTGTATATACACATAAATTGTTGATCGTGTATGGAGGCACGTATGCAAAGCATTGGTTTGATTCCTGACGTATAGTGGAGCGAACGTCATCGATGAATGCCACATAGTACATTGCCCTAATTCGGTATGATGACATTCGTAGTAAATGTATATAAAAGACATAAACACACTTTACAGCCAAAAAATAGAGGTTTGAAAATAAAAAGAAAATAGAAGTCAAAAAATAGAGGTTTGAACATAAAAAGAAAATAGAAGTAAAAAAATAGAGGTTTGAAAATAAAAAGAAAATAGAAGTCAAAAAATAGAGGTTTGAACATAAAAAGAAAATAGAAGTAAAAAAATAGAGGTTTGAAAATAAAAAGAAAATAGAAGTCAAAAAATAGAGGTTTGAACATAAAAAGAAAATAGAAGTCAAAAAATAGAGGTTTGAAAATAAAAAGAAAATAGAAGTCAAAAAATAGAGGTTTAGAAATAAAAAGAAAATAGAAGTCAAAAAATAGAGGTTTGAAAATAAAAAGAAAATAGAAGTCAAAAAATAGAGGTTTGAAAATAAAAAGAAAATAGAAGTCAAAAATAGAGGTTTGAAAATAAAAAGAAAATAGAAGTCAAAAAATAGAGGTTTGAAAATAAAAAGAAAATAGAAGTCAAAAAATAGAGGTTTGAAAATAAAAAGAAAATAGAAGTCAAAAAATAGAGGTTTGAAAACAAAAAGAAAATAGAAGTCAAAAAATAGAGGTTTGAAAATAAAAAGAAAATAGAAGTAAAAAAATAGAGGTTTGAAAATAAAAAGAAAATAGAGAGATAACGCAATATGGATCCTTTTCAAGATTGTTTATAAAGAAACTAAGAGAAATTGTATATCCTGGAAAGTTCCTCCGGCAATAATCATCGATTTTTTAACGAGATTAAAAGATTTCAACCAGGATTATGTGCCGAGTCAATTTGACAATTGCAATCAGGATACGCTTTACTACACGCAACTATATTGTCAGTAGATAAAGTTCCAGCTTCTCGTTTACAACACACATCCTAACAATGTCTCGCAATCTAGCTGCATCATTTGCAATAAGCTTTGCTTCATTTGTAATTAGCTGTTTTGTTGGAATGCCATAAATATTATGCACAAGACAGCCGCGGGCTTCGAAAGATCCTGGCATTAACAGACTACTCAGCATGTTTCTGTAATTTTCGTTAACAACCTAGTAAGAAAAATTAATACTATTACGTTATAAACATCTCACCGCGTTCTCCAATAACTCCGCGCCATCTTTAAAAGCGAGAAGACGGACACGAAAAACGTTGCGAACATGAACCACGCTAACTAGCTTCGAAAAAAAAAAAAATACTGATCTACTCGTTGGTAGATGCAACCTTCTCCGTATCATGATGTAAGATTATGTTATGTATGCAGGTGTTATAAAAAAAAAAGAATTACTGCAGCCTCTAACGAACTCTCGCGTATCTACGAGCAAATTAATTATTAATGGTAGACATATCCTGAGCACATAAAGCAGCCGGTTCCTTCGAAGGATGAAATCATTATTATGTAATTCTTGATCACGTGTGCTTCTATCGGTCAAATATTTGTTACAATTGAGTTATCAACTTCTCAGGAATCCGAGCAAACCGGCTATTAACAAACCTGACAAACGAGCCACCCAGCTAATAAACATAATTTACCATTAGCCAGGCCGTTTAAGAAACAGAGAAAAAAGGTTGCGGTGACATAACAGTCTAAGTATATAGATTTGATAAACATTCGTAACACGTGAATGTCGACGGGAATGCGACGATCTTAAAAATTTTAACAAAATTTAATATTTATTCAGTATAATAAAAATTCAATTTAATTTCTTCAATTTTATTAGAACTCTATTTTCGTTAGGAATAAAATTTTACTGAAATTTATCACGATTTATCACGAGGTTCTGTTGTAACCAGGGAGACCGAGAACGAAACTTTTAACAAAATTTAATATAAATTATTCAGTATAATAAAAATTCAATTTAATTTCTTCAATTTTATTAGAACTCTATTTTTATTAGGAATAAAATTTTACTGAAAATCACGATTTATCACGAGGTTCTGTTGTAACCAGGGAGACCGAGAACGAAACAAAATTTTAACAAAATTTAATATAAATTATTCAGTATAATAAAAATTCAATTTAATTTCTTAAATTTTATTAGAACTCTATTTTCATTAGGAATAAAATTTTACTGAAATTTATCACGATTTATCACGAGGTTCTGTTGTAACCAGGGAGACCAAGAACGAAACTTTTAACAAAATTTAATATAAATTATTCAGTACAATAAAAATTCAATTTAATTTCTTAAATTTTATTAGAACTCTATTTTCATTAGGAATAAAATTTTACTGAAAAATCACGATTTATCACGAGGTTCTGTTGTAACCAGGGAGACCGAGAACGAAACGAAAATTTATTCTCTGTTTGGAGGTCTCATTAAACAAAAGTCCTCGGTATCCCATGAACTCGTGATCGCTATAAACGTCGCGTACTCTTTTTCCCAAGGAGGAAATCCGAACTGTTTAACGTCAGGATTTCACAACGATTAATCCGATCGTTGGTAATATAATTTGTCATTTAAGCCGTGTTACAATAAAAATTCTTCGCGTTTCCTTTGTCCTAAGGGAAAGTCGAACCTCGAGGAAAGTCCAAAGTTTTTACACGATCTCGTGCGTCAGTTCTATAATCCCGGCTCGTTCATCTTGGGAACCCCAGGATTACGATGTTTGCAGTGTTTATCCGTCGCGCTTATATATATTTTCTGATAAATTAATAGTTGTCTTGGGAAGACACGATGAATTTAAACATCATTAGCAGCTTCCACGAAACACTCGTTCGTATACCCTTTATTCATCTAATCCTCCGCCGGTGCATATTGTTTAATTGTTCGATGATTATTGTTATTAGGTATGTACTATCTCGTGATGCAAGCTCGTTGGGAAGACACGATGAATTTAAACAACATTAGCAGCTTCCACGAAACACTCGCTCGTATACCCTTTATTCAGCTAATCCTCCGCCGGTGCATATTGTTTAATTGTTCGATGATTATTGTTATTAGGTATGTACTATCTCGTGATGCAAGCTCGTTGGGAAGACACGATGAATTTAAACATCATTAGCAGTCTTCCACGAAACACTGGACGTATATACCCTTTATTCAGCTAATCCTCCGGGGATCCTGTGCATATTGTTTAATTGTTCGATGATTATTGTTATTAGGTATGTACTATCTCGTGATGCAAGCTCGTTGGGAAGACACGATGAATTTAAACATCATTATCAGCTTCCACGAAACGCTCGTTCGTATACCCTTTATTCAGCTAATCCTCCGGCGGATCCTGTGCATATTGTTTAATTGTTCGATGATTATTGTTATTATGTATGTATATACTATCTCGTGATGCAAGCTCGTTGATCCCAATCTCGGAATCCCCGGCTGGCCGCCGCAGCATCATTACATTTGCTTGTAACTTCTGTGGAGATTGATCAGCTGAATGGAAGAACAAGAACCAGAGGGGAAAACAAGAAAAAAGCTGCATTATTGCGGGCGTGTCACATGATTCGCTCGTGCAACCGGTCATTCCGTGCCGCTCACGTGCTTCTGAATCAACCTCCTTCGCCGGTCACGCGGTTCCCCTTTATCGGACCTCGTGTTGGCACTGGCTCCTCTCGGCTAGCAATCCCCCATGAATTCATTTCGAATTAGCATTGTTTTTTATGTAAATCCACCTATCGACACACTCCAACGACTTTACCGTGTCCGATGTGCACGCGCGCGCACCGCATTATCTTGACCAACGAATTATGCCGTATTCTAATCAGCCACTGCCGATACTGGAACTGCTACAATTACCTTGAAATTAGAAATATATAGGCACCTACGATGATTATGAAAAACCTGCCGATACGCGATATGGAACACGGAATGCCAGGTGGAAATTCTGCGCACATTCTACTTCGGGACAACCATAATTTTTGTCACACGAAATGTATCGCGCTATTCACGAATTCGAGAAGCAACTTCGTTTCGGTTAAGGACAAGAAATTCGAAATCCATCAATATATTGGCAATGAAAGCTATTCACGAGTATATTTTGCATTAAAAACATAGATTAATTTAAAAAGCTTTCGTTTAATTAGTGAATTTCATGTTATATTTATTTTTTAATCAAATTATCTTCATATTATAGAAAATTGTAGGGACTAGTCGAGGAAAATCAAAGTCCCCGTGGCGGCCCTAGTTCTATTAAAATTCGCAGGCTCGCGTGGTTTTGTCATTTCAAGCTGCTTTTTGTGAATTTTTAAATCAGGTGTAGGAACTAGTCGAGGAAAATCGAAGTCCTAAGTGTGCGAAACAGCTGAACAGCTTATATTTATTTTTTAATCAAATTGTCTTCATATTATAGAAAATTGTAAGTGACTTTTGCGAATGATTGTACCCTCTGATTTCAACTTGAAGATAATAAATTTGTGATGTTCAATGTATATAATTACGCAATAAAAAGTTAAAAATAAATATTTAAATAAATTAAAAATACTTCAGAAAGCAATATTCATGATTATTATTGAAAATAAACATGTGACATTTGCGTAAAATTATGTTCCGATAATAACAAAAACCGTGACGACACTGTACTGCACTGTACTCAGCTGTATTTTTGTATTTGAGAGTTGGTAGCATTGTGTAAATTATTGTTATTTTTCGAGAATGGAATTTACTAGGTATATTTGAAACAGGTGGTGGGAAAACTAAAAATATGCTATAACTATTTGGTGCATTGTCTACAATTAAACCGACCTAACAAAATGAGCGCAATTTTCCAATGTCAATGATTTTGTTACAAAGAAAAGATCTCGACTGGCAGACGCAACGCTAGATGCTTTGTGTTTTTTTTAAAAAACTATTTCAAATCACAGCTAGAAGTAAAACATTTAAATGTTTTTACTTTAAATGTTCATGGTGTATATATGAGAAAATTAACATTTTTTTTTTATCTTACAAGTTAAAAATGTTCTGTACAAATGTTTTTTTTTTTAGAAAGTTCTGTCAAAGATACATATTTCAATTATTCAATAATAATTTTTTGAATATCAATATATTTTATTTCTTCACTACTAAATGTATAAAATTTATATACATACATTACAATACGTTGTGCGTGTATAAAATTAGGATAGCTAATAAATAATAAAAATTCAATTGAGCTTAAAAAGAGATTTTTCTCGAGATTTCTCGAGAATTATAGAGAAATCAAAATTGTATTTCTCTTTCTCGAGAAACGGAAAAAGTTGAGAAATCAGAAACACTACTTTTAACGAAGTCGTTAACGCGTAAGGCGTAGATTTTAGATGATCGTACACAAGGCTTGGAAGATTAATTAAATTGCGAACGAAATTGAACAAACCTATATGTACAGTTTTAATCGATGGCAAAAAAACTGTCATTTCCATTGCTGTTCGATCGGGGTCGTAAACAAACGTTCTTTCGCGTTCTTTTAATTATTCAAGAATTTGTGAGTTATCCTTGCAGGGATTATAATGAAGTGTAAAAATAGGAATTTTGCTACAACGGGGATTCGATATCTGTAACATTGACATAGGTAATTCAACATAAATAATGTTTTGCGTGACAACTTCTGGGAATAAATATTCACCCATTTTCTTTATCTACATTTAGATACCATAAGTTTCTAACTGTGTTGTAAACTGTGTCTACTTAAATTGTAAATAGAAGAGATTGCAATGATGGATGGTGCAATAAAATTATTATTATTATTAAAAAAGAGAATGGGGAATCGATATCTGTAACATTGAAATAGATAATTCGACATAAATAATGTTTTCCGTGACAACTTCTGGGAATAAATATTCACCCATTTTCTTTATCTAGTTTTAGATACCATAAGTTTCTAACTGTGTTGTAAAACTGTGTCTTCTTAAATTGTAAATAGAAGAGATTGTAATGGGTGCAATAAAATTATTATTATTATTAAAAAAAGAGAATCTGTTGATTTTCTGTGCAACCACTTTTGAGTGCGAGAGTGCAACGAAACAAATTGTAAATAGAAGAGATTGTTATGGGTGCAATAAAATTATTATTATTATTAAAAAAAGAGAATCTGTTGATTTTCTGTGCAACCACTTTTGAGTGCGAGAGTGCAACGAAACTAATTGTAAATAGAAGAGATTGTAATGGGTGCAATAAAATTATTATTATTATTAAAAAAGAGAATGTGTTGATTTTCTGTACAACCACTTTTGAGTGCGAGAGTGCAACGAAACTAATTGTAAATAGAAGAGATTGTAATGGGTGCAATAAAATTATTATAATTATTAAAAAAAGAGAATCTGTTGATTTTCTGTGCAACCACTTTTGAGTGCGAGAGTGCAACGAAACTAATTGTAAATAGAAGAGATTGTAATGGGTGCGATAAAATTATTATTATTATTAAAAAAAGAGAATGTGTATATTTTCTGTGCAACCACTTTTGAGGTGAGTGCAACGAAACGAGTTCGAGGAGAATTGTTTGAAGAAACGACGAGAGACATGTTGTCGATCGGTGGTTTTAATTGCGATTATTTTCTGCCGATGAGACATGCTCTCGCGGCCGTCCAGATGCAAACCAGTAATAGTGAGAGAACAACTGTATCCGACAGAGCGTTCTTTCTATTGCAAATAAGCTACAATTTCATCGCGTGGTCGACGCCGCGCGTCCTTTGAATGATAGAGAGATGCACGCGCTTTACAATAGAAGTTAATATGCCTTGTTCTGTGGCACGTGCGCCTCAATGTCTTACTTAAAGGCTCCGTTCCGAGCGATTAAGAGCTGTTCGAAATATTGCGGTGTACACATGCAGAGGAATTAAGCAGTCTCTCCTTCAATGTTTCAGTCTGGGTTACGTGTTCTAAATTCTTCGATAATGACGCGCAGGTGGAATATATATATATATATATATGGCTGCAAACTTTGTTATCTCTTCGTGACCATCGAGCGATTAAGCATGAAGAAAGTTTCGGTTTAACAATCCGAATTCCGTAACAACTCTAAGCGCAAATTCGCTTAATTTTATTTCTGTACATCCCCTTAATATAAAATCAATTTTAACTTTTTTGTTTTGAGGCGAACATTATTATGATGTTTAAATAAACTTGGAATAATAATATCGGCGCTACGGTTCGATCAAATTCTACCCTATACATATAGCTATATGTGTTTAAACACTTTAAATAGTTTATTTAAACAGTTTACGATCGACAAAAATAAAAATTTCTGATTTATTATTGATGTTGGTTCGAAAGGTTGAACCATCGATAAATCCCAATTGTTGGAATTTTTTTGAGCGATCTTTATCGCCATCTTCAAGGTTTTGTCAATGGATCATCTGAAATTGTCTGGGTGCATCATTTGAACATACGAGTGGTTATGGTTGGATGTTCTAAATTCCTTCTTCCATTGTCATGCCTGACACAGTTTTATGTAAATTGGAGTATAGGATATTGAAAAGCCTCGGTAAGGACGTGTATAAACAATCGAGAAGATTGTGTTATCCTTTCATGGTCAGGTCTAGGCTAGGTCTTGGCTAGGTCTTGGCTAGGTCTCGGCCACAACTGGGTTAGGAGCTCTAATCCCATGATAACGGAATGCACGTCGAATCGTGTGAATTAAAACTCTGTTATCCTTTCGCGCGGTTAGCACAATCTGAATCAAGAAATCATTTGTTAACATATAAATATGTGTGTTACTACATATTCATAGACTCGAAAGCTTTCTTACGAACGTTTAATAATACTCCTCCTACTCTAGAGTTCGAGTTCTTTGGCGAACGTTTCTTGTTATTGTTCTTTTAATCGAGGTAGATGCATAATAAAATTATACCGAGATAAAAATCAAAGACACGCATGACTGATCACTCTCCCAATGTATATGGAGATTTTTATAAACACGAATATATGCGCAAGACGTGTCACGTTTTCTTCCGTGCATTTTTCACTCCCTTATTTCACCTTGCAGACATGTTTCATTTGAAAAATTTTTGCAACACCTTAATGGTAATGAATAATGATTTTACCTTTCAAAGAGATAAAAATTGCATCGAAAGTTATACCTTACTTCTGACGAGTGAATCACAGAATTTTTTGTATAATTTAAAACAAACTGCGCGCATATCACTTTCAATTATAAATGAGAAATTCTTGTCGATCGTAAAAATGTTTGAATAAACTTGGAATAATGTTATCGGCGCCACGGTTCGATCAACAAAATAGCTATATAGTGTAGAATTTGATCGAACCGTGGCGCCGATAACATTATTCCAAGTTTATTCAAACTTTCAATTATGATCGTACAATAAATATGCAATTGGAACTGTATCGAAGAACGAACACACTGCTGAGAATATTTTTAATTTGGACCCGTAATGAAAAATTTGTTTGTACGCAATACAAGCAAAATATATTCGCCGTTTGATGCAATTTCAAACGCACGTGCAATATATTATTTTATACAAGCACAACTGAAAGAGATATATTTAACGAATTACCGCCGTCAAAAAATGACACGCATTCTTTGAACAATGACGGCGACGACACGATAGGCTTCGATTGTATTAAACGATACTAATTACTTTCATGTGATAGCTCTCGATGATACTTAAGTTAATAATTTAGGATTTAAAAGCAATAAGAACTGCGTCGAGATAGTAGATCGTGAGCTTAGATAAAAGCTTTCGCAACGAGCGATTCCAATTAGTTATAGACAATTGCTGATTTTTCGCGTGATCAATGACAAAATCCTAACTCTACTATCCCTAATACTCTTATTATAAATCCTAATTGTCTTAAAGTTGATAAAGCAATAATTTTCTTAAAATTATTCTCACAATTCGCTATTAGCCCTGCTATTAATATTGTTAATCTTGAAATAAAAATAAGATACCTTTTAACTTCTCTATGATCAAGTTGAAGATTTTTACAAGAATTTTTGCATCAACAAAAGTTTATACTCGGCGAATCATTGTTGTCTTTAAAAATTAGACTATAAAAGGTAACAAATATAATTACGAAAAATAAACTGATTGCAAATAACGTATATTGACAACATATTTACTACCATTATTCTATGAAGATATGTGTCGATTATTTTATGCTAACCGAGCTAATTTTCGCGTGATCTATGATCAAGTTGAAGATTTTTACAAGAATTTTTGCATCAACGAAAGTTCATCCTCGGCGAATCATTGTTGTCTTTAAAAATTAGACTATAAAAGGTAACAAATAACGAAAAAAAAAACTGATTGCAAATAAATTACGTATATTGACATCATATTTACTACCATTATTCTATGAAGATATGTTTATTTTATGCTAACCGAATTTGTTTATTTTATTTGTCCGGTCGAGAGGAACGTCCAAGGGAGATTTTATCGAAAGAATCGTTTACTTTTAACAGTCTTTCTGATCGCCCTATTAACTTTCTCGACGGTCCGTGTGTTTACAGACTCAATTTATATAGGCACGTGACTACATATATATATTGCGTGGCACAACTATCGTAATCTGATTCATTGAATGGCGCGTGCTCTAACTTATTAAGCCCGGCCAGACTTTTTGAGCAATTTGAGCAAGGCTAATAGGGAGTGACTATTGTTAGTCAAACAAACACACTGGCAGACGACGTGCGTTCCGACAGTATTTACCCGCGCCAAAGTAAAGTAATAGTTGAACCCGTCGTTAAGGAAGCGACATCCGCTAAAGATAATCAATTGAATTGATCGTGATATGGTAACATTCAATATTTGCCTTTTCAGACATCATGCGACTCATCAGCATCTCTACGAGCCATCGACGACCGCCAACACACCACCACCACGTCTGATCAACATTTCAGTAGAACACCATTATTCTCCTCGTCGCCGATATAATTTTTCATCTGTCTACATAATCGCGGAATTCATCGTTACAGCGGTGACAAACGGCTCGATTAAACAAATTATTCTCTGCGTTTATTTCTTTCACGCTGTTCGCAGTTGAATGAGCCTCGTACCGAATGCAATAGACACTCTGCATACGGGTTATGCAAATTTCACTGGCAACGTTAATTGTTCGATGATTGCTCTAAATATACTAAAATTATCCAAAGAAAAATATCTACACGAAACTGGCTGACTTGCTTCTTTTCACTTCTTTTCAATCTTCGGTAATAATTGGTACATAAATGCTGCATAAATTTACATAAGAACCGAAGTTTCTGTGTTAGGTCGTAACTCGTGATCTAACATGCTACTTTATTGTGCGAGTCGTATATATAACAAAAGAAGTTTAAACACAGCTAAACATTGAAAGATAGATAAAATTGTTTACCATGCGAAACGTATTTTCACTACGCGATGCGATCTACGATGACAATGTACTATAGGGAGAAAAGCGTTCTCAACACTCCGGTGAAATTGTTCCGAAAATTATTCAATTCTCAAGAACGAGTCACTCACCTAAATGTTTAAGATAATCGCAAGTGATCCGTGGCACGGCTGCTCTAAAGTTTACCGAGGTAGTGGACCAGGCGATCGTCGTCGAAGTTCTAGTCCCTTACAGTGACAGGAACCGGAAGTTACTTGGTCTTGCATCCGCGACACATCCTATCCCCGTGGAAATCGAGAATGATACGGTTCGAGTCGAGCAACGTAGCGACAGCGAACGCGCGGATCGTGATCATGCGATTTTTCGACCACGAACTTCCTCGCTCGATTTCCGTGGGCCGACGAATCGGGACGAAGAATAAACGCGTGGCCGAAGAACGATCTTCGGCACCGTGACACTTTTCTGTGAATAAACCCGAGGGTAAAACCGCGATCAGTGCGAGAAATGGCGCGAGAGCGAAAAACACGAAATTCAATCCGGTTTTGTGAGGCTGACGACTGAATCCGCGGCAACACGCGGCCGACCATTTAAATGTGTCGTGGTTCTTCGACAGTTTGTGCCGTAACTTCTTCTCCCCTTCTCCTTTTGGCGTCTTTCAGGCAATAGTATAACGTCACTGGAGAACAATCCAATCGGAGCCATAAGGACTCTGCATTAGGCCTGTTCGCACCGGTTTTCTTTTTTCCCCTCTCGAGCGAATTCGCGAGGATCGACGAAACGCGAGGATCCTTTCTTCTCCGTCCGTCTTCCTTGCCGATCACATATGTGAAAATTCGTAATTTTCTGATTTAGGTTTGCCGAGAACATAACGACGCGTATCGTGTGTCGATGTTTGTGTCCCGATACGACCTATGTACCAAAGGTGATCTCTAACTGCGACAGAAAGAAAATAAATATTATATGTACGAACTCTGTTACGTTGCCGTTTGTTGCTCTTGGATAAATGTTTAAACAGAGCTATCTATGCATTGTATATATAAATTCACGTTGTCGTTTCGCATTGGACATTTTTAACTAAACATTTTTTCCATTTCACCAGCAATAATTTTGTATATTCGTTTGCCATTTTAAATTTACCATCAATAATTTTGTAGATTCATTTGCCATTTTAAAACCATCAATAATTTTGTATATTCATTTGCCATTTTTTACCATCAATAATTTTGTATATTCATTTGCCATTTTAAATTTACCATCAATAATTTTGTATATTCATTAGCCATTTTAAAACCATCAATAATTTTGTACATTCAAATGCCATTTTAAATTTACCATCAATAATTTTGTATATTCATTTGCCATTTTAAAACCATCAATAAATTTGTATATTCATTTGCCATTTTAAATTTGCCATCACTAATTTTGTAGATTCATTTGCCATTTTAAATTTACCATCAATAATTTTGTATATTCATTTGCCATTTTAAAACCATCAATAAGTTTGTATATTCATTTGCCATTTTAAATTTACCATCAATAATTTTGTATATTCATTTGCCATTTTAAATTTACCATCACTAATTTTGTAGATTCATTTGCCATTTTAAATGAGAAAAATTAGTGAACTAAAAGAAACGCGAGTTAGTATTAGATTCTATTTTTAAACTATTTTACTAAGAATATTCGCTACTGATTGTTGACGAGTTGCGTTGATTGATCAGTCCGTGCACCATGTAAATAAGACGAATCCTTGTACAACTCCGTCAGCTCTCGCGAATATTGGAGGCGCATTTCAAACTTGTTTAGGATAATCGAGTTTTTACTCCGTTATAAAAAAAATCTGATCGATCGATTTTTTATCCGTGAATTTTCATTCGTCTGTATGAACAATAACGTTTGTTATCTTTTCAAAAACGATCCATGTGCAGCGGTGATGATAAATTAAATCTTTGATCTATATTCTTAATCCCTTAGGAACATCGCGGGTGATATGTTCCACGCGTCGATGGTTATCTATATAACAATTGAAGTTATTTATTATGTGTTTTGTTTAGTCATCATGGAATTAAAACATTTAGTCAGTCTTTGCTGATGGAGGAATATGGAAATAAAAATTGAATTTGCTTGTTATCAGCAAGTTTTTTAAGACAATTGCCTCTGGATCGTGTGTGTTTTTAAATATTGCGTTTTTTTGCGAAATCTACTAAATCTCGAGATATTACACGATGAGATGTAACAAAAGGGTAAGATAAACGATTAGTATTTACCTCGGACAATGAACCCGTTTAAAAACACGATTTTTTACGTTGATTCGACTTTTATCTCGAGTTTTATCTCCGCTCTCGGTGGTTTCCTTTGAAAAATCGTTATCGTCCGTGCTTCCTTGTCATTTTTGGGATTATGACCAGTATCTGCTGAGAATTTTAACGTGTTTGAAAGATCAATAATGTTAAACAATATTTAAACAAAAATAACAGTTTGAGGGCTACAACATAGTTTAGGAAGTGTTCTATGTTGAAGTTAGCTAATTAATAAAAATTACTAACAAATAAATCTGCACAATTTCAGTATAATTTTGTTACTACTGTATTATCAATTTATACCACGATAAAAGTCCTTCGACGTACTCGGGCTTGAATTCAGAAAACAACAAGGTTTCGTGTCCTACTGATCCGCAGTCCTATTTACATATTTACATAAAATTTCAGGAAAGATGCGAGAGCCGTAAGCTGTTGTAAGTTGCATGGGTATTTCCACCGCGGTGGGAGTTAAAGGGAAATTGGAAATGCTGAAACGTCGGTAAACAACGGAATTTGAATAAATTATTTCTTCAGATTTCCACACATGAAAATAACAGCATCTATAAAATCTCTAAAAATAATAATGTTAATCCATTAGAGTAAATGCTGAAAAATGAAAAAGATGCTTCCGGATCACACGAATATATTATTTACGAAATGTAAAATATTTTATTTTGGTGACGTACAATAAAATAAAGTATATTCAGGAGACCGTGAAGAGAAATTATTAAGTAATAGTATTAACAATCAGTTCTGTATCTATAATTTCAAAAAATAATCTTACTCGTCAATTAATCAGTCTATTTGAAATAGTGTACAGTCATTGCGTGTACTTAGCACTAATATTCATTCAATTGACACTATACGTTAAAATTATCTCTTTGAAACTATACTTACTGTAATTAGTAACGTCAAGTGACACATTGTTTATTTTAACATAATGACCACGCAAAAAAGTTTAAAAGCCTCTAGGCTTACGTGGATGCTAGAGGTCTTATACCACTCTTGATTGAGCTAATGATCGTGTTTAACATAATAAAATTATAAATAAGGGGATAGATGACATGATAAAGGAATAATTGACGTGAATCTTCTCTTCCGTATATTTCAAATTTCCATTATTGTATTCTCCTTCTGGAATCCCAGACAATAATTTATTAACTACCTAGAACGAAACGGTGAACATTCACAAAATGAATCGAACAGTATACAGACACAGGTGATTTCCCAAAGTAATAGAGTACAATAGATTTCATATAATCCAGTGAAAATGGCATTATTATTCTCAATACTTTTGATATACAATAATAATCATTATTAATTAATTAGGTACAGGAACACTTTATCATTCGTGGTAATAATTAAAGATAATCAATTACATACAATAAACTGTTATCAGCCACGGTGCATCGCCTCCAGCCTCGGCGTCATTGAATTCATTTTTTAATGTAGATACTACATTTTTCTTTTCTCTTATCTTTTTTTTCTCCGTCTCTCTCTCTCTCCCTCTCTTTCTCGGTGTCTGTTAAAAATTCAAAAATCAGTTTTAGGAAGCGAGCGCCTACGACTATAAGAATCGAACCAGTATGCGAAGGCCATTCGAGAAGATTTCAATCACACGTTCGATTTTTTTTCACTTTTCATTTCCGTTTCTTTTCCCACTCTTTGTTTCTGTATACGCGTATACGCACATAATCAATTTCGTCGCAAGAATCATTTTTCTTTTAATTCGAAAAAAGTGTAACGGAACGGATAGTGTATATCGTTGTTGAGAATTCGATACTCAAAAAAAAAGAAAAAACACAGTGTTGTCGAAAGTAACGATGCTGATAATTGTTTCTTTTTTTTGTTTTTTAGCGTTAACGATGCTAATGATTAAGCTTGCAAAGACTACGGTGAAGTTTGGAAAAAAATATATACAAAACGCTCGGTGTATCAAATTTATCCTCTCGATATTAGACCCGCTGGTCTCCAATTTATAAGTATCTCTTAACCTTTTTTTTTTCTTAGGCTTACTTTGATCTTACTGCACTAAAAAGGCACAATTTTTCGCACCTGATAAAACATTGTGTTACGGTCTAGACACTAACGATTCCTTTTTTTTTTATTTATCATTTCCACCAAGTACTTCGTGTTTTCTCCCCCAACCCCATTCCCACCCCTCCCCCCGAAAAATGCCAATTTTTTTTTTTTTCGTTTCTGTTACGTGTCGCGCTTCTATTTCCCATGTATGTGTTGTGTTTATGCGATGCAGGAGCTTATTTTACAATGTCAAATGGGTGATAATGGTGGTACGACAAAACATGATTTGTATTCTTAATATTTTTTTTTTTTCACAGTATTGCGAATGGGGGCGATATATTACGTACATTAAAGCAGAGCGTGTGTGTATTTTTTCATAATGCACGTAATATACCATCTTACAAACTAATTTGTAATAATGTTCTTTCCTATGTATATCTAAGGCCTATACAGACCTTACTAAGGCGATGAACTACGCGGGCCTTTGTACAGTCGTTTGGAAAACTATGGGAAGTCTTTAAGAGGAAGAAATTATTCATTCAATCAATATACAATGTTGTTTCCCGGCGTCGACGCGATCCTGTCCGAATTTGATCAGTGATAACCAAACTTGCGATCACGATGGTACTCCGTTTTTTACATGAGAATTCTCTGTCTACCGAAAATGAATAAGTTGCTTGCTCGTTGAAAATTCCGGTGAACTCATTTACGTTACTGCAACTTGCCCAGTTCCGTTCAGAACTGATCAAACTAGAATCACGTTCGTTTCTTTTTTTTTTCGCTTGCAAAACCTTCGCCACATCAAAGGAACGCTTCGTCGTAAAAATCATAGATTAAATTATGTACAATACAGCAACACCGTATGCCTGCCGTTTTCTTTTTTTCGATAATCGGGAAGAAACAAGTACGATACAAAATATTATTGAACGTCGAGGGTACCATTTTGATGAGAATTAAAAAATACATTTCGAAGAAGATACAAAGTTCTGTAAAAAATCAAGCATTAATCAAGGATCAACATCTAACAAAATCTATTGTCATCCAAACAGGGTTTCGTTTTTCTTCTTCTTTGTGTGTTTTTTTTTTTTTTTTACTTAATAAACATATAATGGTTTTGCTCGGTTAACAGGTTTTCTTCTTTTTTCGTTTCGTCAATTTTAAAAGCACTTGCGCTCGGTTGTCTGAAGCGGAAGAAACCGCTTTAGCAACTTCAATAAACTAACACCGAGTGTATCGCCTTATTAGGTTTCTTCTTCTAGAATGCTGGTCCTCTTAAATAAAATTAGTTGCGGCACTTTATCGAAGTTAGCACGTTCTTTATTGAGAATATCCTTGTTTCAGTCTATCACTCGAGCGCCTTGACTTGCGCCATAACTTTACCCTCCCATAACGGTAAAATTTCGGAATCGTCGGTTATTTCCTCTTGAATAACCTTCGTATCCAAATCCTCGCACTCAGTTTTAAAGAAATATCTAAAACAGGAATAAAGAACAATCGTCAGTAAACTTTCACGTTTGCGGTATTAAGAGAGAGATATTGATTGTGTACTCACCGATAGCTGCCTTTCTTAGGAAGGTATTCTTTAAACTGCTTTAAAGTGACATTATGACCAGGAATTTTAGTCCTATAAGGAAACTGTTCGTCACAGAAACTGAACACAACGGTGGTAAAATCTCCGATATCTTGCTTCGTTTTCCTTAACGTTGATTGGTTTGATTGAACATAAGATTGACTCTGCATTGTAGGCTCAAAAGACGATTGCTTAGAAATATTAGAATGGCGTTGCTTGCAACTTGAACGTGCCCCTTCCTCGATTAATCTTCTCCTTGCTTCTTCTAATTGGGTTGCCTGTTTACAAGAATAAAGAATTTGTATAGTAGTTGATCGAACTAATTTTAAACCAATTTTTACTAGGAATTAGGAATTTACTGTATGAGGTTGTGGCAATGGTGGCATTCCTGGGTCGGCAACAAAAGGTTGGGCAGGAACTCCCCACGTTTCCCTGTTCGTTCTTTCCAAAGAGCCACTACGAGATCCATACTTCTTCCCATGACGGCTGTGTTTGACGTCTTTTTTGTCACTTTCTTTAAGCCATGACAACAGACGAATATCTTTACTAATCGTCGATGGTGGAGCATCGCTTACAACGCTCACACCACTGTCAGTTAATTCCGTCATAGACTTTTTCGTGGCTGATCTCCTAGTCATGTCCGACCTTCGGAATCTCTGGTCATGACCTGCGCAAAAATTGAATAATGTAAAGAAAATGTTTATTTTGCATAAATATCCGCAGTCTATCTACGATCAAGCTTGAATTAAATATACCTTGAAGATAAAGGTCTTGCTTATGGAGGGAATCGGCATAATCAGATGGCACGGATTTAGATTTAGGCAAGTGAGATCCTAATGAACTCATGGAGCCAGCTCCGACAAGATCGCTGCCTTCTTGGAAATCGTGAATATTACCACTATCTGCTGAAAATGTAGAGAACACATCCTTCTCTTTTCTCTGTTTGTACGATCGTGGATAATTGTGCGTAGAACGTCTTCTTTCAGGCGAATGCAGTCTTGGTGATGAGAGTCCGGGCGATCGAGAAGGCGTTAGGTCCGACCAAACTCGTGACACATGTTGGTCCAGAATTGCTTGATCGTTATCTTCCTCTATCAACAATTTTTCCCTCAGTGCATCGGCTAGCGCTTTCGGAGCTCCGCTTTGTATCTCCAAAGCGACGTCCTTGTTCATTGTGTCGCCCTCTTGCAAATGCCTATCAAGCTTTTCCTGAGATTCTCTTTCGCGTTTGACATTCTCTAACTTCTCAATAAGCACTTGAGCAAATTCTTCCGGTTTCAATGGATGCATTAGATCACGCGGCACCCGCTGCGTACGGGGGATGATTGTATGATGCGCCATTGGATCACGATTTAAACTAGCTGAATCTTTCATAGCTCTACACTGTCTTATATACTGTTTTTTACTTCGTGTTTTTCCCATTGACATTCCATCACTGTAATGAGGAAACGCAAACAAATTCTTGTTAATAATCGGACCCACTTATATGCGATCAATTCATTTACCCTAATTTAGTATTTCGAACAAACTATGTGCACTGAAATAGAAGTCAATCTAGAATGTAGGGGGGGATACATATTCAAGCATAAAATTGTTAAGTTTAATATATCAACGAAGTTCCACGCAATAGAAAAGTTATGTACATATATGTAACATATAACAGTATTCGTGAATTTTATTATATGTTCACATCGCAACACTTATTTTTTAGACATTTAAAGGGGGAAAATTATAACCAGTACGGAACATTTATTTTTCAATGTAATCTCCATTCGTGTTACGGCATCTTCCTATCCACGTACCAATGGGTTAATACCAGAATAATAGAGGGATTTCATTTACAATTAATAATAATATTTGAATTAGAACTCGTAGAATATGCAGACATTTTAAATTATAAAGCTACAAAAGTAAAATATAGCGAAAGTACTAAAATGTGAATTTATATTCGCAATTATACACTTTAAGCAAATTATAGCAAATAAAAATTCATTCTTTGTATATTACATAAAATAAAAAACTTACACTGATGAATCGGTGAGAGACATATTGTCTGATTCGGTTCGTGCATCACTGCTCAAGCTTTGAAGTTCTGAATCCTGTCTCGATACTGGATTGTACGAAGAATATTGAGCGTGCAATCTGGGTACGAGCATATGATATGGACTAGCTCCATGTTGCAAGTAAATGCTACGAGCGCCACGCAAAATGTCAAACCAAAAGGAAAAAAACAAACAAAAGATTGGAAAACATTCTGACAGATATAATCGCAAATTTAAAATATAACAGGAAATTAAAACACTCTTATATTGTACGATATTTTTTGCATATCACAGTGTGATGGAGTTTCAAGTATATTAAGAGACTTTCCGAATATTATAAATATATGTGTACGAAATCATTATACACTACAAAAATGTTACAAAAAAATCCACACATCAAGCTTAAAAATAATACAAGCTAAATAAAGCGTTTAATGCAAATCTAACTTGAGAGCATTCTAGGTAATGAATGTTTTAAGTGGAAAAAAACCACATTTGATAACAAAAAAAAAAATGTATTACCCAGCATATGCTTCTGGCTTTGGTCGAAGATCCATCGCCCTAGTTTGTTGAGTAGCCATCAGCATATCTTTGGTCAATCTCAGCTCACCCCTCAATTCCCCAGGCGTTTCACTAGCTGAATGTGAGCTATGTACGGAACTAACAAATTCACTGTCTTCGTGGACAGTGGGCAATAAGCTTGGCCCGCAAGAAACAGACATCTCTCGACTGGATCCTGAACTAGGACATCCACCAGAATCTGGATTCTGGCAGGACTGTACATATTGAAGATACATATCAGACCGAAGAAAGTTTGGATATGTAGTCTCATTAATGAGGCGTTCGACTTCCAACTGTACAGCATCGAACACCTTTTCGTCCGCTCGTCCTTCCTTAACTCGACGATTAGCCTCTTTTCGTACATCTTCTGGTATGGCTAATTGCGATTTAAGGAAGAACTTTCTGTAGATAAGTTTGACCAATTGATTTATCCTTTCAGGATCTTCTTGTTCCTTGAGACCCTCACACGCAAACCAGAAGTTAAGGGGATTTGCATGTGGTCTACCTTCTTGATCCAGATACTTCCGGAACAATTCCAAGCCCACTGGATCCTGCAGTAAGGAGTGCAAGTTCCTGGCCCACCGCAAACAAGCAGGTGGTGAATCACTTTCCATAGTTGTCGTACTACAGCAACCTTCCGGTTCAAATCCCAAAGGTGCCGAAGCATCGCAACCTGAAGCTGTTGGAGTTGCAAGAGAAGAGCGCCTAGGGGTCAGAGTTGGACTCTGTGGACGGAACCTGCTGACGTAGTTTCCCGTTTCCTCTCCTACAATCAAAATGTAAGATAAATTTATCTTGGTCTTGCTAATGTCTGCCTTGGACAAAGTTAACCTATCTATTTTGACATCTATGACAGTAACAGGAAAATATAATGCAAGGAATTCTCAGAAATTATTTATGTACGCACACATATTTCTCTGTTGTAAAAATAATACATTACTATGATATGGATGGAATGTATTTTAAAATATGTAAACACTTACCAGGCACTGGTGGCCGTGGAGAGTTTTCATTGAAGCAACGTGCTTCGTTCTGTCGAGATCCACTCATCCTATCTATTATGGCCTTCGCGTATTATTTTACGTTCTATATTTAATTTAGGCCCACGACGCCTCTTAGTGGACATGGTTAATCCAAACCTAAAACGAAAATAAAATATTTTTGCATGAATATCTTTCCCTTCATAAGTAAAAACAATAAATAAATCATTAACATAAAAATTACATATACATCATGTTATGAAGCATATTATAACAGAAGTAGTTTGTTGAAATACAACTTTATGGCCTTTGTGTAGAAAATAAAAAAATAATATAACATTTTTATTTCAATCTAAATTATACAGATTTTTTGTATTTCTAACTTCATATAGTCAACATCCAATTCTATATAGTTCGGTCCATAGTATTGTACTATTAAGGAACTATATTTTGAATCCAGGGGTCTCGAACAACAGACCGAAGCTACGGATGCTGGATCGATCGAGCCCTGTGGTGAGTCATATACCAATTAGGCACCTCAGGATGGTTTTCCTATCCTGAAGAACTTTAAGGGCGGAGCCTGACAGAAAAACTGTAGGGTAGAGCTCCTGGCAGTCTGCGCATTGAAAGATGCCTCTCTATATATCCCTATTGGTCCGCGCAGAGCATTTGTGTGGTATTGATCGACAAAAATTATAACGCAATCTATTGAACACTACAGTCAGCCCCGAACAGGGCTTGGCTCTAGAATAAAACTCACTGCAGAGTAAAATTTTATTTTGACAGGATGGCTAGATATTAATAGATCCATAGGGTAAGGTATCCTATACAAAGAAAAGGGCTATTATATTCCCGAAGGTTCAGTCCATTGTTATGACGGGCTATAGAAATATGATTTCATAAAGATCCTAACATTTCTGTGTTATATTCTGTTTTAGTTAGAAGCAAATCATAATGTTACTGCATAAGCATTTAACTTTAGCATTACATTAACAATGCATTTAGCTGGATAATTTAGCATCAAAATGATTGGAACACATTAATATTGTATGAAAATGTTAATAGAACATATCTCTGTAAGTATTATAGCAATTTACTTATTGAATCTGAATTCAATTGTTTTAAATTATGACTTTAAATTTTGACTACAAAGATTCAAATTCTCAAGCTTACAATGGGTTCGCTAATAGAGGAACGAATAAATCTACATACACAAGAATTTATGTAGGTGAAATGTATGCAAAACACTTTCAAGCTAAAAGGGTACATATCTACATGAAAAAGAAGATAAGAATAGGAAAAACTGAAACGCACACAACACAAATATACACTGAGATCAATATCTTAATGTATAAGTAGGTTTACGATATATAAAAGCTTTAGACAACCATAGAAATCTGATCTCTACCTGCTCGAGAGAGAGAAAATATGAAATGAAAAGCTGTCATAATGAATCATCTCACTTGAGTGCACATTTCCCTGTGTTACGGGATGAAAAGGAGTATACATACCATTTTGCTAAGAGTTTCCTATACCTGACCTTGAAATCTATTTAGCCGAGCAAAATCTGTTATGATCTTTACAACTTTTATGGACCTCAATCACTGGCAGCTTTTAACTTCCATTGTTATAGAACAGAATGAACATGCGATACCACTGTCTACGCGTCTCCAGGCAAACTGAGCGAAGGCTGCGTCCTGACCAGGACCGACGCCACATTGGTACAGCAAGGGTGGAGTAGGGATACAATGTCTGATCTTGTCAGATTGTGAAGCGTTGGATTCTGAATATTCTGATAACTCTACTTTACCAATAATTGCAGATAGCTCTGATGAAATACAATATCACATGTCTTTCCAATAAATATGGAAATACATACAACTTTTAATATTTACATCTTCAATCCATTAATTTATTCTGAGGAGAATAAATTAATAGTATCAACATTGTCTTATGACTTAATTTTTAAATGACATCATACTTATACTTGTCTTATAGCGACTGCTAGTAATATTCTAATTGTGCTAATAGTATTTTTATATCTATATAATATAATATATTAAAGTAAGAAAAAATTATTTTAATAAGATATTTAAATTAATTTAGAATTATTAAAAAATGACTATGTTCAACACAATTTGAAAGAGACTTCTCTAAGTAATGAATAAATATTAATAAAAATAGTTAGTTTAAATTTAATTTTTAAATATAAAATACTTTTTAACAAAACTATTTATATATGATAAATAAACATTTTTGCATAGAACTGACTGAAGTAGAAATCTTTTTATTTGAAAAGGGCATGGTAACTTATTTTTGTTTTCTTTATAACAACGTTGATCTTAATAAAACTCTTATGATGTACAGAAAAATTTAATTCATAATTTAATTAATTAATATACGATAAGTTAGTATAAGCTTATACATACACGAAAGAAAAGTCGTGTAGTTATAACCACCTGTAACAGCGCGTACAAGTTTACAAGAAAAGCCGTTACGACTTTATTTACATTTTTTGTTCCGTCTTTGCTAATAGATGGCACTAGGTACACCGTTTCGATCCTGAGGGTACAACGTATACATTACGAATTTTTAATTTTCACCATAAAAATGTTATTTTTTTCTGTGAAACCGTGCCTGATAAATTACAAAATTTATTAATCAAACAATAAAAAATAATTAAAAAATATTTCTTTAAAATTTATTGAAATTTAAAAATGTTGGCAAAAAGTTACAAAGAATGTCTCAACGTGTCTGTTTATTGATATTATTGACAGACAAAAAAATGTTGTACCAAAAAAATAATCCTATTTCCATGATTCTTGGTACATATTGTATTTCAACAGAGAGTGAAAATAGCAATTTTTTAAGTAAAATTTAATTATTCGAAAAAATCATTTCAGGATATCGTGGAAGGCTGTGAAAGGAATTAATATTCTCATTAAAGTAATGATTGCAAGATTTTAAAATCGTTCAGACTGAAGAGAGAATTTATTGTCAACATGACGGAATCTGATGAACTTGGGATCTATTCTACTCTTAAACCAGCTGCACTTCAGCCTTAATCATTACCCGAGCGTTTCTGATAGGGATCCGAGGGTGATCCGCCATTCAACGTAGCATACTTCATTAGAATCTTCAATTTTAATAACGACGAAAGTGCGAGAATAATCATTTCAACGGGCACCTTCTTGCACGGTTCTCTAATGTCTTCTTCATTTTCTACTTGCTTAATGATGTCCGTCGTTATAATTATTCGAAGCACGGTACCGTGAGATATAATTATATATGTCGAAAGAAATGCGTCGCGTCAAGAACTATTAGGACTGTTGCACCTAACACGACGACGAATTTTATATATGCGGCGAGAAACCCTTCGTTCAATTTCAATTTCGGATAATGACCCGAAACGTCTCGTGTGGAAATGAGATCGGATATTTGTTGAATGTCCTCCTCTGATTTCTCAATAGCTCTCATGTGTTCGAGCTATTGTACGATCATGTGAATGGATTTGAACATTTTAGTAATGTTCACTCGAGATTATCCTCCCCTATTAATGCTTGAGACTTATACCTTAATTATACATTCCTTCTGACACAATGAAATTGTAAATTTGTTCTACACTTTTTATTTTATTTATCGTTATTGAAATTTCAGATAGGCGAACAGTTGACTGCGCATCATTATGCATTCATGATAAAATAAATGGGACAAGGTAGAATTCTGGGACGACGTTAGGAAGCATTTAATTTTTATTTTCCATAAAGATTCTCAGTCTATAGTAATGAGTAAAATATATTGCGGCAGAATCGACCAAAGCTCTCGTGACATTTCGTGAATCATAATCGAATTCCTAGAAGGTGAAAGTATCCTAACCCCGGAGTGTAGAAAAGCCATCTGGACAGGATACGTACAAAATTCATCTCCGAGCGACACGCTATATTCCCCTTTCGCTTGGTCGGTAAATGCTAGGATCGGCGTTACCCCGCATACCAAGCTGTTTGATATCGACGAGCGAAATACTCAGAATCCATACAAGGAGGTCCCACGATATTGAAATTTTCCCGACCGTGCAGAAATGTATCAAACCGTACGGAATTTAAATCTCGCGTCCCACTAGAGCATTACCTTCACTCGTCCGAGAACATTTTTCGGTTTTCTCACAAATATGGAAATACAATATTAAAACGCACGGCACCGTGACATGCACGTTATATAGCCTCCCGTATTATTACCACTCGGCACACTACGGTGGAGAAATAATCTGTCCGAATAAATTTTATTAATCGACCGGGCCGCATTAAATTCCGCATTAATCAAGCTATTGATCACAAATTCCTTCAATTACGAGTAATCGAAATTGGATACGCTCGTATGAAATCCGTATGTGCTGCGGCGCGCGGTGCTCTTCTACGTATTTTACCGAGACGCATAAGTGCTTCAAACTTTTAACTTCCATCTACCGGGTGTCTCGAACCGTCTCGCACCAGACCTCGTTGAATCGAAACAACGAACGGTCCTCTCGGTTCGAGGACAATATTTCGATAAAAAAGTAATTCGATGGATCGGGGGGGGGGGGGGGGGGGAGCTTCTAAAAAGATCGGTTTTTATCGGCGAAACCGAGAGGGGACGAGCCGCGCGAAGGCGACGAAAAGGTCACGAAGAAAAAGGTGGCTCGCCATTGTGCGCATTCCTCGGAATGCATTAACATTTTCTGAAGGCAGGCGGCGATATTTTTCTGCCGGGCGGAAAAAGCGATCGAAGAAATGACAAGTATTTCGGAGTCACCAGTTAGATGACGAGGCGAGGGAAGGGCCCCAGCTTTCAAAGAGCGTGCTTCGCCGAGCGAGGCGTTCCGAAAACCTGTAATTACGGACCCGACGTACATCAAGCGGTGCCGCCAGCCGCCAGCCACCAGCCGGCGAGGTCTGTGTCTTCCATCTCCCTTTTTGCCTTCTTCTCTCCTTCATCGCCTTCCTCGTCCTCCTTCTTGCCTTTACCTGTACCGTCCCGTTCGTGGCTTTCTTTCCACTCGGTCTCTTTCTAGCGCGCGCCACCGAGCGCACGGTTTGCGTTCGCTCCTCTCTCTGTTTTCTTTTCTCTTTTGTCTCTCTTTCGTTCTTTCTGTCCACTTTGAGCGGCCTCCCGCTTCGACTCCGACAGCGGTCCACCTTATTTGACCCTTCCCCTCCCACCCCTCCCACGGTCCGCGTCCAAAGGGCTCTCCGATTCCTCTTTTATTTTACCCTCTTACTTTACTTACTTACTCACTCTCGGTTTCTTTCTATTTCTTCCCCGTTTCTTCGACGTCTCCTTCTTTTTACCTCTCCTCCCCCTACCGTTTCTCTCTCCCTCCCTCCCTTTTTCGCATCTCAGATTGCCGTGTCGGCAATCGCGGCTCGCTACTCGGAATTGTCCGAAAAACAGAGTACGAGGAACAGAGAGAAAGGAGGAGCCGCGATATCTTTCGTTCCTCTATCGTCCTCTTTCTCCATGGTATCGTACAGCAAGTTGCCGCGACCGTTTACAAACTAAACAGGGGAACTAGGGTGCTAACTCTCTACCCAATAACCTCTAGGGAGCTTCGTCCACTTATTTATACCGTAGAGTTTACATCGTCATCTACTAGATTGTTTACAATTGCAAGCGTCCAGGATACTCTTCACAGTTTATTCGATGCTGGCCCCAGCCACTCTCGATGGTTCAGCGTTGTACATTTTCTTCGAAGAGGCGCGAGTATAATCCTTACGCCATACTAAACATGTATACCCCTTTTTCCAATGATAGAACTCGTCCGGAGAAAACAGGTCAGAACCTGCACCCCAGCGAAAGATCGTCACGAAATACATAATACGTTTACTGTAGGCAACTTGAGATCTCTGCGATATATGTACCAGTGGATCCTGGCGCTGTTTGAAATTTGTACAGTTCTCTGTACACCCTCATTGTTCTGCCGTATCTTCGGCGAGATTGTTCCTGCTCCGTCGGTAACGGTAACGGGATAAACCCCTGGCTGTTGATCAATTTCTTGAATTGCTTTCCTTTTTTTTTTTTCGTCGACTAGAGCTTGAAGTAGTTCAGAGACGCGTATTCAGAGGGGGTTCGCGTACGATATATGTATAGTACGTACACCCGGTTAATTGTGATCACTCGTCAGAGGAGGCCAGTCCAAGAGAACTCTCTCGGTACGGCACTGGGCAATCCGAAGCTCCTCAAACGAGAAAAGCACACATGGCGCCCATTCAGCTAACCCTTTCAGCTTTCTCTCTTCCCTCCTGGTACCTGTAAGTTTCCTACCAACCCACCCAGTCATCCTCCTCATGCGTCACCTCCTTTTTCCTTCTTCCACCTTCTTCGGGGTCGCTCGCGCCGCCGCTTCGGTAAAATCTCTTTTACGCGCCCAACCGAGGAACTCTGTCTCGAACACACCACGACTCTATGCTTTTCTTACGGCGACCATTTAAATTTCCACATGGCTTTACAGAGTGTAATTCGAATTTTTTATCTTTCTCGACTTTCCGTTCGTGTTCCTCTTGCCCGAGATCCTCCTCTATCTCTTTCTGGCTAGCGTAGCAGACAGTTGTACAAAACTTTTCGTTAACACCACCGCAGAGATTTTCTGCTCTCCGTTCGCGGGGAATTTTAGGGAAAAGTCTTCTTCCCGGAAGACTCCAGTCGAATAAACAGGAGTCTTCGGAGGTAGATCGATGATTATTCTGCTCCTGGAAGAACCAAGTTACAGATATTTTCTTTTCCAATGAAAATATTTTTCAAATATGAAATCCGAACGAATAACATATTTTCAAAATAACAAAGTACTCGTACACGTGCGTGGTATCGGATTGTTTTAACAAGTTCAGTGGAATTAGTTTCGTGTTCCTATTGTGATCAAATTACTACATTACGAGGAGGAACACTGTAACTTATGGCTTGACGCCCCAAAATCATTAGCAGCATTTTTTGTTATAGATAACAAGTGCGGTACACACAAGTGTGCTGCCACTCTAAACCCTAGCGCTGATTCGTTAACTTTTTGCTCCGTCAGTTAAAGGAAACCTGAAATTAATTTGGGAGGTCGTCGTTAGATAAAACTTCCTTACGAACCCCTACCACGATCTGGGATGCTTGACGTCAGCGTGTACTTTAAATAGGGTTGTTAGAGGTGGGTGGGTACCCGAAAATTTCGGGTCAGGTCGGAAACCCGAAAAATCTAACATTCGGGTACCCAAAACAATATAAACTTTCGGGTTCGCGATCCGATTTCGGGTACCCGAAATTTCCGGATACCCGCCCACCCTTAGTATACTAATAGACCCGGCATAGGTATAGTATGTGTATAGGAAAACCGAGAATTCAGTGTCCGAAAGATGGTGGGACACTGTGACGTCACAAGATAAATCTTAAGATAATTTCTCGCCCCATATAAGCCAAGCGTGTATAGGCACTGTCGATGAGCATAGCTTGTACATCTTTTGAAAATGTGACGTCACAGTGTCTTTCAGCTGATTTCATCTATCGGACACGGAAAATTATCTACGCCGTGTCTATAGGTATACATAAATTGTTCTATAAAATTAATTTCTTCATATAAATGCAATATTACTTCCTCAATAATATTAAATTTTACTGTATATGGTCTAAGCGCCCACCCCTACTAAATATAAAAACATAGACCCTAAAATATCGGTACGTCAGGACTACCGAGTAATCAGCACGCGACAAGGAGAGAACTTTCCTTATCAACCGGTATCGGGCACTAGAGATTCCCGACAATGACACGAGTAGACCATTGATCTACCCTTTCTAGTCTCGGGGTACTTACTCCCCTTAAAAATAAGGGTTAAAAAAAGAAACCGGGCGCGTGTAGACCTGAGATCGTTCGGGCAAGCCCCGGGGCACAGACTATGCAATATTAATAACGTTTCCCCAAAGGGTATTTTCTTTCAAAGGCGCCGAGGGAGAGTTCTCATCGATATCGAGCGTCCATTACGACAACGGAAGATTATCAATTAAATAATAAGGGGGAGCGTTATCGGGTCGAAACGGAAATGATCCCGATCAGGCCATAAACACCGGCCTCTAAAGTCTTTTGAAGTACCGACAAGGATTTGTTGGTGAAAGACCGAGCGGAAACGGTCAAAGGCGTGTCACCGTTATCGCCAGATGACTTTATGTAGTGGTATTATGCCTCGCGAGCTGCGAATCTTTCAAAGAAACTTCTAAGGGACCGCTCTCGCTCGGCCGGCAGGCTACACCGACCGTCGGTCGACGACCGTCACGACCGCCGCGACCGTCGACCGCCGGCTCTCTCGACCATCGACTTAGGAGAATGTTCACTGACGTGTCAAGATTCCTCGTCGCCCCGCCTTTCTCTCCTCAATCCCGATTGACCTTCATTCGTCTCGCCAGATTATGCGTACACCTCCGTTTATTCAATCCCATTTTTAACCCGGTTCCAAACAAAGAATCTCAATTTTTGTAAAATGCAAAAAACAGAATTTCAAAGTAGTCAAAATATTTTTGAAATATTTTAGTTCTAGTGTTAGGGCTGGTAGCCAGCTATGTTAGCAATTAAATGTTTCATAAGGTAGAGACACCAGGCTTTGAATTAAGAATAAAACAAATTCGTAGGAAATGTTTACTTTAAGGTGAAAAACATAAACAATAGAAACGTACAGCTGAATTTTTTCTCAAGTTAATACCTCGATCCAGCAACGATACAACGTGTCCTCTTCGTTTACCGAACTTCATATTCGCGGTTTGTTTAAGAATGTAGTTTACATGCCTCCAAGGCGCAGATATGTTTACGAGTTAGCTTTTATAAGTTCACAGATATCACATACAGCTATCCTGTATGGGAAAATTGATTTCCTCTACGTCTCTTCATTCAGGCATTCGACAATATTGTTTTCGAGCAACATTCGTTTTGTGATCGCATTTAAATCGGCAGAAACAGGATCCAGAGTTCCGTTCGTCGCAAACGACATCTGGTAGCGGAAACAAGAGAGATCACACAATAGCAGTTCACACGCGGAAGGCTTCTATCAATCGCACAGGAACTATAGTTTTTAGGTGGTCGCAGCAATGCCCGCAGGAAGTATGCTCGGGAATAAGCTTTTCCAGATAAAAACATCCGAGTTGTTGTCGAGCAGCCTGCATGCTTCTGTTGGTTCGCCTGAATGCGTTTCTGTTTTCCTGGTCGTTTTGTTTGCGGTCACGCGTTTCATCAGTCGGGCAAAACAGAAACGTCTCCTCGGGATCATTTGCCATGCTGAATTTTGCGGAGTGATAATCCCGTCAACGCGGTAGTAAAACTTCTTCAAAGATGCACCAAATAATTAATTATCCTCAAAGAGCTGCCCAATACATGCTAACTACGTCCATGGCAGTAGGAGTTTCGATCAATCTGGTCGGTTTTAATTGCATTAGTTGTCGGCGAAAAGGCATTCAAGTTGCAAAAAAGGATCGGTTTGAAATTCTCGATACATTTTCGAAACATTTTCATTCAAACACTTTCGTTACATCCACAAAGTTGCAACCTTATCACAGTCCACATTGCGAAAACTATCCTCTAGCGTCTGTTGATCATCCTCATTTGGCTCGTGGAAGAGATTGATATCCGGTGTACCGAAAAGTACACATTCGTTGAACATCACTTAGATATAAAATTGTTTATGAAGTAGTGGTTTCAAGCAATTTTTTTAGAGTCCTCTCAGATTAGAAATATTTTTCTCGCGTTCCTCCGGAGATAGAATTGCCACTTTATTCGGTAGGAAATTTTTTCGCCGGTGTGTATACCGAATCAGCGAAACGAATAGAAAAACAAGGGCTGAAGGAACGGCTCCGGTTGAATACGACAAAGGATGCCGAGGAAGACCTGTGCCCCATACAACGTACACGGTAAGACTGAAACTACACAGTGACCGTACAGCCAAGGGAGAGCGAGTATTATCTCTCTCCCTCGCTTTTTCCTCCTCGCTCTTACACCGTCCTTCTTCTTCTTCTTCTTTTCTTCTTGCTCTGCCACACCTCCCTTACGGCCACAACTGCGTCTCTCTCTCTCTCTCTCTCTCTCTCTCTCTCTCTCTCTCTCTCTCTCTCTCTCTCTCGCTTCTTCTTTCTCCCTTCCCTTTCCGTTCCTTGGCCATGGTGGACGGCGGGACAAAAAAGTGGTAGGGTCCAGGTATAAGGGCAAATTCTGAGCTATATATACCTATCCATACTTTAAAACTCTTACGGAAACACCGGGGATTTTCATAAATTTGAACAAGCAGCTTGCCTTTGCGGCGGGGAATAAACAATTTCGTTAAAAAACAAAAAAATCGCCGAACAGCCAGCTCCGGCGACATAGAAATACATCCTCTCAAAACCGTGATGTTTTAAAACGGATTTTTTTAGGCGTCTAAACCACCATCACGGTTGGTGGCGTTACGTTCCTTCGTGTACCAGCCTTTAACATTTAGCCGACCCGGCAACCTCAAAAATTCCTGCACAATGTTAGATTTTTGTACAGACCTAACCCAGAATAATAATTTTGAGTTTTAACGATCGTAAATTGTTGTTTATGCACAAGTGATATCGGCGCTACAGGTTCGATCAAAGATACAAAAATTAGCAATTTTGCAGAATTATAATTTCAACGTTTCGGTTCGGTTTTGAACCATCATCAAGAAAAGTCCGCGTCTGTGGTATTATAATTCTGCAAAATTGCTAATTTTTGTATCTTTGATCGAACCTTTAGCGCCGATATCACTTGTGCATAAACTAACCCAGAATGATGAACAATTAATTCCCTGTAAATATTCAATCCGCTGGTAAATAATTTGTAAACCCTGAGTGCCACTATATGCATATAAACTAATGAGCATTTGTATTGAGCTTCTTCTGTGCAATGCATAGTTTTTCAGTGGATTTCATGCCATAAAATTCAGCGGAACGTTTAACAAATTTTTAGCGGCTACATTGTTATATTTATAGCTAAATATGGATGTACATATTTGCACTTGTTTTTTACTTCCGTTAAATTGATCAATATAACAGCCTCTCACTCGCCGTGCAAAAACTAAATTGAGTGTTCGCCTAAACGCATATAAACTGCTGCGTGGAGGAAGATTAAAGAATAAGGGAAACATCTGTCTGTCATCAGCCCTTGTCCGATCCAGACGATCTCTTTAATTCCATGTTCAATGAAACCCGATTGAAGTCGTTGCCAAACGACCATTTTGCCTTCAGGTAAAATTACAAGCTAGCGCAGTGATTTGTCGTAGCCAGCCATTTCAACCACGAATTCGCGTCGTTTTACTCGTACTAAAAAGACAAAGAACAACAAACTACACATATTTTACGACAGCGTGCACAAAATTCTCGTAAAAAAACAAAAAAAAAATAGCAAAGGAAATCCGGTTGCAAACAGCACGCGGGGAAATAGCAATTTTTAACCTAGTTCGTTGTCCAGCAGCGATGTTCAAAGCTGGTGAAAAAAAGGGAAAATCACCAGTCGGTCACGTGTCCGGAGCCCCGCTAATCCCATTAGCCTAACGCATAAACGCGAGAGTTTCGGTTCGCGTACGTACGAGAAGTCGATGGATGGAAATTAAATTATTATGATAATAATGAAAACAAAACGCGCACGCGGTAGGGCCGCACGGAACAGGAAATTATGAAAAGGGGAAGGAAAGTGGCGACGAGGAAGGAGAACGGGTCCGTCGACGAGCAAGCTAGAGAAGGACAAGTTGCGAAAAGACCGTTTGCGAGCAAAAGTGAGAAACTATATAGCAATGCATCGCATCGGTGCCACTTGCGCCAGACGTGCAACGGAGAGAGACGGCGGCTACTATGGCAAAAAGGGAAAAACGAGCAGACGTCGGCCGTGGAAGAGAGGGGGGGGGAGGGGGGGGGGGGAAGAAGAGGGAGAATTACGATGAGAGGGTATAAGAGA
Organism: Lasioglossum lativentre; assembly: GCA_916610255.1. Classification (NCBI taxonomy): domain Eukaryota; kingdom Metazoa; phylum Arthropoda; class Insecta; order Hymenoptera; family Halictidae; genus Lasioglossum; species Lasioglossum lativentre. The sequence continues at coordinate 5,181,416 of OU744359.1, forward strand.
AGGAGAATCTCCGTTTGATCTTGCCGCCGCACGCGATCCCACACACATGTATGCATGTTTCTCTGGGCCTCTCAATATGGATTCGCATGAATGCACTAACACATCGCGTCAGTTAAAATCTCTCTCCTCTCTCTCTCTCTCTCTCTCGCTCTCACCTTCGGCTCTCCCGCGTCAGTCCTGTGTGCTTCGATCGGCACGGTGTGCACGCCGGGCACTCTGTTGCTCTTGGATGTGTATAATAAACACCGTGCGAGCCAACTCAGCCGAGTCGCCTATAATTTCTCGCGGAAAATTATATGTTAATGCGCCCTTAATGGCGTCGTTCGTTAACGGGATCGTTGTACAAGCCCGAGGGATAGAACCGTAGCCAGAGAGCCGCGCGATTCGATTCGCTCGAGCATGCCGCGAGTCGTCAATTCAACCAGACCCCGGTCATAGTTTCTTGTATTGCCTTTTCTTATCGAATATGCGCTCGCTCTCTCTCTCTCTCTCTCTCACTTGCAGTGCCTACGCGCGAAAGTGCGCGCGCGCGCTCTTCTCGCTAACGAACAAAAAAATATATATTCTTGGAAAATATCCGTAAGGCTGATATTTTATTTAATGCGCCCGCGCGAGCATTTAAAACCACGCTCGAGGTTTTTTTTTTTTGTTTCATTATAAAACGAGCTGAATATTTCAATAACCGTTGGGAGTCGGTTTTTTTGTTTTTTTTTGTTTTTTATCACAAGCAACACCATTCGGGTTTCGACTTCTTCGCGACCGGCCGGCACCGACAAAGAAACTGTTACCGTTCGGTCAGTTTTTCTAAGGTCCAGTAATTACTGTAATTTGTAAGCCGAGCGCAAGTCCCCGAGGAAACTTACTTCCGTGTGCCGAGGGACATGTTGGGACTGTACAATCTCCACTGATTATCGATGTCGGGTATAATAACACTCGGGGAAATGTTAATCACCGATCTGACGGTTTGCGCCTCGCATTAGGCGTCAACGGGGGTTGTTTCCATGTTTTCAAGTCGAACAGAAATTAATTGTTTTACGTTAAATCGTCCAGCGATTTCTAGGTTATGTATACACAGGCTCACGAAAGTATTCGAACGATTATTATATTCATACTTGAAAGGGACACATACTGTACAGTATACAAAATATTTTGAAATTATCGTATGTATTGTGTATGGGGAATATGTGTGGATAACGTGTATAAATTTCATTGAAATCATATAACACATATCCGAGTTAGAAAGACCATAAATATTACGTCAAAGTTAGTATTTTCTATGGAAAACCGTCTTAGGGCTGTAATAACGGCAAAAGGAGGGTTAACTTCATATTAAAGTTTGATTAGTCCAATTAATGTTGCTAATAATTAATATTAAATGTACAGTTCGAATATATAATGAAATTAATGATTTCGGCGCAAGGTTCGATCATTTTAAAACCAACAGCAAATGTGCAATTAATACATCATACTTCTCGACGTTTCGATCATAATGTTGATCATTTTCTAAGAGACATATTTTGCGTCTGAACCATGGAATAAAGTCCAATTTGTGTAACTAAAAAAATTTTTTCTTAAATGTGGTTATTTGTTTTCACAGCAAGTATGTGTTATATTTTATTTTTCCTTTTTTCCGGTTTGGATTTACACGGCTGTGTCGCAATGTTTCCTTCTAATTATGTTTACTTATATACACAAAAATTTATTTTTCAGACGCAAAATATGTCTCTTACAAAATTATCAACATTATGATCGAAACGTCGAGAAGTATGATGTATTAATTGCACATTTGCTGTTAGTTTTAAAATGATCGAACCTTGCGCCGAAATCATTTATTTCATTATATATTATAATTTCGATCGAGAAAAATTGACATTAATACAGTTCGAATACTTTTGTGACCTACAATGTGTTATTAAATCTAATAAAGTCTAAACTCGGATATGTGTTATATTATTTCAATGAAATTTATACACGTTATCCACACATATTCCCCATACACAATACATACATACGATAATTTCAAAATATTTTGTATACTGTACTGTGTCCTTTTCAAGTATGAATATATCATCGTTCGAATACTTTCGGTGAGTCTGTGTGTATATATATTACCAAATGAAGAATTTCCGAGCATTCGTCCTTGTTCCAAAAAACGCAGTACATACTTGAAACACGCGACACATTTGTCCATTGTCTATTCCCTTTTTGTGCCACATCCTTTTGTTTCATCCGCTTGTTTGTATGTACTACTTTCAAATATTTCATTGTTGTTTCTCAAGCTCCTTTTTAAAGGACATATTTTATCTTACTTTCTCGCGATCGACATTAATTCAGTCTCGCATGTTGCGGTACGATTCCCATTGAAATCCGCCGTCCAGGATCCGGCATCATCCTAACCAGCGCGTTTTCCAAGCGTTCTAGGATGCGATCGAAGAAGATGCACACGCACGAAGCCACGAAGGTTAATCGAACCCTGTCCGCACGAAAAATCAGTTACCGTGATTGGAATCGGCGATTATGCAAAACGTTTGCGCGCCGGTATCGTTCCCGGTAAGAGGATAAAGACGATACGCGCGGCGGCGTCGGCAACGGCAGAGGTTCCCGAAGGTAATACTCATGACTGTTTGATCGGCCTCTTCGGACAGAGAGAATTTCCCGTGGGTCCACGGCAGCGGAACAAAGTCCTCAAAGAATGAAGATCGCCCAGCTAAAAACGTGGCAAGAGAAGTGGCGCCTTTGACCCTCATTGTCTGCGCTCTTTGCCCGTCGCATGCACGGCCTAATGGACTCTGTTTATCTTTTTCGCTTTCTTCTCTTCCCCCTTCGTCTCATTCGCGACAATACAGACATACTCCCCCTCTGTTCAACCCCTCCCTAACCCCTTCCTTACGCGCGTAACTAGACTTAACTGCACCCGGGTTCCTTTTTTACCTTGATCATCGCGACGATTTTCGCCTTCGACTTCCCTTATGCCCTCGGGGGTGCCGTCTTTGACGACTTCCACGGTGGAGTTTATGTCTGCTCTAATTTTGTCGGGATATATTTTTTTTCGCCAACGTTCCAGACGCTTTTATTCATCTATTAGGCCTAATAGAAATGTTCGAGCATGGTTCATCAAAAAATAGACATGGACATTAAAATTCTATAAATCTAATTAATGCTATTGGCGCACTGGTACGATCATTTGTTACTATTAAGCACTTTTGCAAATTGTTACATCTAAAAGATAATTTTCAAGAAATAATTTTGTTGTAATTGCGTCTGTAAAAAATTTTGTTTTATTACCCATTGATTAATATATGGTTGACTAGAACAGTCAAGCCAAATTGTAGGAACAGAAAACAAAAAGAAAGAGAAAGAATAAACTTACTTGCTTAACTAAAATTTTTTTTTAATATATACTCATAAGAGTTGTTAAACCACATGTTGGTTCTAGACGCAATTACAACAAAATTATTTCTTGAAAATGACCTAAATTTAGATCGAAACAAAAGTGCTTAATAGTAACAAATGATCGTACACCAGTGCGCCAATAGCATTAATTAGATTTATTCAACATTGTCGATCGAAATAAGGAAAACCATTAAAATTCTATGAATGTTTCTATTGCTTCAATTATTCATTGTCGTCGCTAGACTCCGGATTTTATGCGTTTATGGCAAAAATGAGTACCGTGAAATTTAGAACAGTGAACAATTTAGAAATCTTTAAGAGTATTAACCCTTTGCACTCGGAGCTATTTTAACAGGAAAATTAAACATTTCTTCCGACCTAGAATAATTCCATTCTATATGATTTTTTTTATGGATATGAAATTGATATAATACCATATATAATACTGAAATGTTTGGTAATTGATTGCATAGCACCATATTTAATAATGTAAACAATACTGTGAATAATGGTAGAGCCATTTTTAGTGTCGACTCTGAGTCTAAGGGTTAATATATTATTTTCACTATATTAAAATTATTAGTGAAAAATATAAATTTATATTTAGCAATTGATGCACAAACTACTCACCACAAATGCATAAAATTTGCAGTAATAACACTATGTTAGAACATAAATTGTACGCAGTGTTGAAGAAACAGAAGTTCAGCAACCTTCTAAAGTATGATCACACAGAGAAAACTGATTTAATCACACTTTAGCTACCAGAAACCCATTAGCAAATTTCTTAATGACTGTGTTATTTATAAGAGAGGCTTAATAATTTTTTGGCCGAACATCAATGCCAGCAGAGATGATTGAACTTTGCTATTCGAGAGACAACTTGCAGACGGCTCACGAATCGCAATCATAGAAAAATTGATTAGGAGGTCCGGTATTGTTAATCTTTAATTTTTGAAGGACTATTAACACCTTCGGACCGGAGGCATCCTTTTGGTTCCCTCGGTAGATTCAAAATGGTAATAAAAATGTCAAGCGTGACGGCATCAAAGCCGCCGCGCGGCGAGGCCAAGCTTCGGCGCTGAAGACATCAAAACAAGCGCCGCGACATCAATCGATGCCGATTCTTAAAGTTTAATTTACGACTTTCCTTATCTAGAGGCTCGGCCCGAACTGTCAAAGCCGTCCCGAAGGTGTTACATGCCAAAGGTGTCGTGCACCGATACTGAATTTTCTTCGTGTGCGAGAATGTTTCCATCATTCTGTCCAACTCCTGTTCGCGTACACAAACAAACAACATAAAATCCGAGTATACAACAAAAAGGAACCAGCGTGGAAGACAAACAACTAGAATTGGAAAATCTAATCAATGCTATTGGCGCACTGGTACGATCATTTGTTACTATTAAGCACTTTTGCAAATTGTTACATCAACCAATTTTCGACGTTTCGATCTAAATTTAGATCATTTTCAAGAAATAATTTTGTTGTAATTGCGTCTGTAAAAAATTTTTTTTTTATTTTATATTACCCTCTAGTTGGAAGTGAGAATTACCGACAAGGATTGCTGATAGGCCAACGAGGGTTGCGCTAAGGGTGGACACTGGACAACACCATTAAAAAATGCATGCAGAAATAATATAAAATTAATTCGTTCTACCAGAAGGAATAGACATGGAAGACAAGGGGGATGCTTTTGGGTCAAACGGTTGCCAGAGTTACTAGATAATATTGTCTTCGAACAACAATTAATTCTGCAACCGGAAAAATAGAATAGCATGCATGAAAAGACAATATCAAATTAATTCATATATTCCTGCAACAAAAGGAACAGAATGGAAGAGAAGGGTTGCTTTTGGGTCAAACGGTTGCACGAGGGGGCGGCGGGGGGTTGCAGAGTGAAATCCAAGCTCGGTGTCTGGGGATGCAGTCGACGAATCCGACGTGTCTGTTCCTTAAAATTGTTCCAGTTCATCGACGCCCTCGCGTTAATACACGTATAAATGCATGTAGATGTATTCAGTTTTGGAGTATCCGAGGCGTGTACCGATACACGGTGGCGATACCAGGTGGCCTCTCAGTCACACGAGACAGACTGACACACAAATTGAGCCGTGCGACGCAACGACACCGGGGAAACTGAATGACAAAAGGGTGGTGGATGGTGGTGATGGTGTGGTGTTGGTGGCCGGTGGGTAGAACGGGAACAGAAGAATGGTGGGGAGCAAACAGTGAGAACAGTGCTACAGACAATAGAGACAATTATTGCACACAGACACGAAGATGATGGATCAAACGCGGTACCATTTCGGCGCCCTCTTTATCTTCTTTCACTTATCTTCTCTCCGCTTACCCCCCTCCCCACCCCCCACCCCATCCCCCGACGCACAACTGCACGCACGCAACCATACGCCCCCGCAGACCATTCTTTTTTCTTATCATAACATTTTCCGCGTTTACTTCATCGTTTTACCCTGTTTAAGCGTCTGATAGAGGTATGCGAGACACGATTCAACACGTGCACCGCACACCAAGAGCCACCCGTTTCAAGGAAATTACTACGCAAACACGGTGCTTTCGTAGTATGAACCTATCATTTCGCGAAATAACGTATCTCTTTCGCGGATACCTGGGAAGTTCAGTTCTACAAAAAGTAGAGTAGATGACGGTGCTTAAAGCCGCGTATTCGCTGCACGATGCATCCAACCACCAGTTTCCGAACTGTCTGTCTTTTACCTTGTAACTGTGTACATAGCAACAATTGAAATTCATGATCAATCTTCTATCGATGTTGTATTCTGTTCAACCGTTCATTCGCTTTCTTTTATCCATTTACTTTTTTTTTTGCAATTTACTTCATAGTAAATCAAAAGCATAAATCAATAAATCGTCACGGGTCTGTTGAACGACAATTCCAAGGCTCCATTATTACACAAGAATTATACATTAACTGTCTATATGTTTGTTGTTAGTAATTTATACATTAACTGTCTGTATGTTCGTTGTTAGTAATTTATACATTAACTGTCTATATGTTCGTTGTTAGTAATTTATACATAAACTGTCTATATGTTCGTTGTTAGTAAATTATACATTAACTGTCTATATGTTCATTGTTAGTAATTTATACATTAACTGTCTATACAGGGTGTTCATTTGAAAACTTTCCAGCCGAATATCTCGAAAAATATGGAAAGATATTAAAAAAGTGTAAAACACGTGTCCAAGGATTTCTAGGAGGAAAGGGGGGGATAAAAAAATTGCGCGGATAAAAAAAAGTATCCTACGAAAATTATTGGTCTTTATACGCACAATAAGATCCTATTTTAAAAATTATAGGTTTCCATTTGAAAAAACAAAGTTGAACTTCAAATGACCTTGAAAACGCCACCCAAATAAAAAACTGATACTGCCCCCCCTTTCCCCCTCGAAATCCTTGGACACGTGTTTTACACTTTTTTAATATCTTTCATATTTATCGAGATATTCGGCTGGAAAGTTTTCAAATGAACACCCTGTATGTACGTTGTTAGTAATTTATACATTAACTGTCTATATGTTCGTTGTTAGTAATTTATACATTAACTGTCTATACGTTCGTTGTTAGTAATTATACATTAACCAACTATATACGTTCGTTGTTGGTAATTGCGCATTAACTAACGGCACACGTCAAAGGTACACAGTGCGCGTGGTTATAGTTGATTAAACAATCTTTTGCTGAATATGTACAGGCAAAGTTCTCCACCGACCTTGAAATTTCATAACACACGATTTCAAAGGAGCCTTTGACCGCGTCGCAAAACCCGCCGCGAACGAATAAAAGAGCGAACTACTCGAATCATTTATAATAGATCAAAGGAATCGGAAACTATATGTGTCGCAGATTATAGAGAACCCAACCCCCCCGGGGGCACAGAAGGGGTAACGCTATATAAAAGAACATCACTATTCGTTCGAATCGATTGTTCTTTGATGTCTGCTGCGAGCCGTAGCGCGACACTTGTCAGAAATTATGATCGGCGGATTTAAAGAGTTATTTCAGGTCATAGGGTTAAGTGAACCACCTTGTATAAAAGGGAGCACCGTATGTGAGGCGGCCAACCCTCTGTTGTCGCGGCGCACACGTTTGTGGGAATCCCCTAGCGCGCGGGGCCGAAGATCGGAAGAGTGGGCGGCACCATTTGTGATCGTGTCGTTTGATACCACGTGCTTCGATGCGGTTAAAGCACAGGGGGACTTCGCCGTTCTTCTCTCATTTTGATATCAAAGAGTCCTCTTTCTCTCACAAGAATCTCTAAATCGATGTCCTTTGACTTTATAAAGCTCTCTCTCTCTCTCTCTCTCGCCCGCCAATGTCCCTTCGGCGGCTACCTTCGTCTTCTGTGTGTAACTACCCTTAACTCGTATTTTTTCGTGAAAGTGACTGGCATCAGCCGTCGTTTTATTGCCGATAATTGGGGAACAGGAAGGTCTGCTGCTGCTCGAGCAAGCTCATTAGACACAATTAACCATCTGTTTTTATACGCATGCTTCTTCCGGATCTATTATAGATAATTAGGGTGTTGTATCGACACGAATATTGTTAACGATGTTAATGTTGGGCGCACGTTCTTTCAAGCAGTAATCAGATTAATGAGAATTATTTTTAATTTACTCGATACCTCATGTGAATAAGCACTTTGTTGTGACAAACAATATGTGCTTAAATGGATGTTAATAAATAAATGGCCTATACGGTGTGTTTCAGACAACAACGTACAAGAGTAACGTTTACATGCAACAACGAGAAGATCGTATTTGTTAGCGACATTTAATACAATGGAGCTCGACAACGGTCATTGAGGTAACAGCTGCTCGAACAGCAAACAGAAGGGTGTTCGTCAATCAACTCGATGATACCCAACAACGCATGAAATGATTCCGAACGATTTTTCTACTCCATATAACATTCAAGATACTAGTGGCGCGGGGCGGCTTCTGTCCTTTGAGGGTTGGTTTCACCCCTAAAAGCCATTTTTGCTGCCGGAACCCTCGACGAGGCAGCAAACTTTAAAAAAAAAAAAAGAAAGAGACGGGTGGTTGTGAAAGAGTGGGAGTAAGGGAACGTTTCGAGTAACCGATGTTCCATTGTACAGGGAAGACCAAAGGCAAAGATGACAATATTAAGAAAGCTTGAAGAAACCTTCGCCGTAAAGGTTTATTGGCGTGAAGGAGTGTGGAGCGTGTCTACATCAAAGCGACCGCTTCTGAACTCCATTCCCTTTCTACTTGAACCCTCGCCGTCATCTCGTCACCACCTCCACTTCTATCAACTACCACCGGGCGTCCATTCGCTCTGCCAAGATTGTGCACGCAACCAGACACTCACCCCCGAATGTGTGGCTCTCTCCCACCAACGTTCACCACCTATGAGCAGCTCTCCGGTGCAGCACGCCGGTGGTTATTAACATCCATTACCATCTCAAACGAGACGCATTGCGACGTACGATCGAAACGCAGCTTTGAATAAACCCCCGGCTCTGTGATATTATTTTTTTTCGCCCATTCCGCGCCACCCACCCCCCCCCCGAAACCCCTCGGTCCCCTCCTGGGTCTAGCGGCTTGGCATTAATTAGCAAAACTGCTCACGCACTCGAAACTCGAATATTTGAAACTAACGTCCCCCGGTCGAACCGGTCTCCCGGAGTTTTTGATCGTTACACGACGGGGAAACAGGTAGCTCCAGTTTTTCGAGAATATTCAACTGTATTTGTTTATTCAATGAGCTCGGTGCCTCCCCCTCCGCCTGTTGGTATATATCAAAAGCTGTGTTCGTTCGAGTTAATTACCTCGCGGAGATGACGTCGAGAGTGAAATAACTCTGTTATTTATAGGTAATATAATTGTATTCGAAGTGTCCTGTTACCAATGCCTATTTACGTGGAGTAGTAATTATTATTATAGTTGGAGTTAGCGACGGGTACGCCTGCCCCTCTCTCTCGCTCACTCTCGGCAATTATTTTAATTGCATTTGATTCCCGGACGAGGTTAGGTCCAATAACAATAATACTAATATGAAGAAAAGCTTAGCCGCCGCCCCCGGGGGTAGGATCACGTTCGTCCGTGCATACACAGCTACGTTATTTGCATAAACAGCGTTTCTCCTCTGCCGCTCCTAAGGGTCCAATGAGTAATGCTGTCTTAATTATTCGCAAGCATTTATCGTGAATCGTCAATTACGGGTGGGCAAAGCATGATAACCGGGAGGGTAGGGAGGGATTCCACGTCGTCTCGACGGGGCTATGTATTGGGGTCCGCTGAATAATTTATAAAACCGCTAATTGATATTCGATTGACGGGGGAAAAAGAGAGCGTAGACCTAGAGCAGCAGCAGCAGCAACGGCGGCGGTGGTAACATGTATACATATTGTTTTGATAAAGATAGAGAGCACATGTAGGCGAACTGGAAGGGTACGACGACGGCGGGATAAAAATGGAGGAAAGAACACGGAGACGTGGAACCGGAACGATCGAGATGGCTCGACAGGAGCAGAAAGAGGAGCAGGAAAAAGAAGAAAAAAACATACAAAAAGGGGAAACACACACGTACACAAACGCGAAAAAAAAACCGAGGAGAAATAGAGAGAGGCACAGGCCACGGAGAAACGGAAACTGCGACTGGCAGAAAAGCTGGGCCTGGGAACGACTCGAGAAGAAAACGCACCGTTGCGTTCGGCGGCGGCGGTGGCGGGCACGTCAAGAAAGAGAGCACACAATTCGTGAATACACGTTTCCCCGAGACGCGCAAAGCTCTCGTGGCTGGGAACCAGTGCGAGAGAGAACAGAGAGAGAGAGAGAGAGCCGAGTAGAGAGGAACGGAACGAAACGAAAAATAAAAATGAAGGAAAATGGGGATAAATAAGAGCAAATGCGCGCGCGAGAGAGAAAGAGCGAGAGAGAGGTGTAAACATTGATAGAGTATTTCGGAGAGCGAGTGTTGCTCGTTTAGGTTGGCTGTTAGGAGATCGACGTCCGTTATGTTCCCCGACTGTTGTATCCTCTTCTATGCGTGTATGTGTGTGTGTATAAGAGAAACATAGTTTGGGATGTTTCGGAGTCCGGTAGCCGCCGCGCGGTTCTTCGACAGGAAGGAGCGATAGTCTGGAAAAGGAAAAGGTACAGAAGGCGGTCTGAGGACGAGGAAGAGAATAAGGAGGGAAGACGAAATAAAAGGCGGTGTAGAGAGAAGGAACGGGAGGGTAGAGAGAGAGAGAAGGGGCGGGAGGGGTTAGGGGGGGAGGGGAGTTAGAAGGAGACAGAGAGAGAACCAGAAGAGGTTCAGGGGGGAGAGAGAGACGGGGTCCGGGGAACGGAAAAGACGGGACGGATTTTAAGAAAGGAATCGGCGCGACGTAAAAGAGAAAAGACACACACACACGGGGTGGTAGATAGAAACTTACTCGGTATGTCCGACGGAGCCTGTATTTGCTAATGCCGTGGTGACGACGCGTTTGTCCGGCGAGACCGACGTTCCATGCTCTCGAAAATGTCAACTCTTGATCGAGAAATGGTACGGGCCGAAACGCAGACACATCGTTGTACCTCTGTTGCTCGTCCTTACTTTCTCGCTCTCTCCTTGCCAAGACGATGATTCGGCGTGAACTCTCGACACTCGGACACAACGCACACACGCAGCACCACACTCGCGGCGAATAATAGACACCGTGCGAATGATCCCGCTGGGCAATGAAGCCGGCTCGACACGCGGAAGGCATGCAAAGTGTTTCCCGGCCGCATCGAGTGAACGGGAATAATGATTTATACGGGGTCGGATAGATCACACGGTGAATCGTACACGGCGGAACTAGGCATTTCGCGGCTCGTCTCTCAGGCACATCTTGGTCGCCATCGAGATCTAACACGAGTGCGCGCGCGGGACGCGCACTCTCGCGGCCCCTGCACAAACTCGCTCCTTCAAAGGCCGGCCAATCAACGGGCCGCATGGCCTATGCCCTTGCCGCGAGCAGTCCTGTATCTAGTTGACGCGCCGTCATTCATTCATCGAGTGGAATTTTGCTTTTCGAAACTGGTTCCCCGTCCGTAGAACAATCGATCCCGACCGCGCTCTCGCCGCACGGTTCTTCAATCTTCGTATCGATTCATGCGTTACAGCATCGCCCCGGATATTCTCTTCGTTCCTTGCGTTTTCTTTAACCACCACATTACTAATTAATGTTACTACCGAGAAGTGCGCGGACCACAGACGCACGCACACAGACGCGAGCCTGTATGAACGCGACGGGCCGCTGCCAGTCACGTATCTAATTGATTTAGCACCTTTGTGGCTGGAGGATTTTTCCGGAAAATATATATTCTGATCGCGAAACGTCAACATGCATTTCGTTTTTGTGTGTTCAATAAAAATTTTCTGTTAAAAATTGTTTATTCCATATATCGTTATTTATATAATATATTTAAAAATGTTATTCGTTAGATCTATAATTATTGTCACGAGTATTTTCACGTACACTGAAATACGCGATCGTTTTTCGAATAAATTCATTATTCGAATGTATCAACAAGAGTAATTCAATTAGAAAATTTAAAAAACAAATATGTTTAAAACAAATATATTCCATACTTTCCCGAGGTATCATATTATAAAATAAATAAAATTAAAATATTGTACACAAGTGAAAATAAAATGTTTCTTAGAAATTTTTCAAATAAAAAAATGTACAGTGTCTACAATGTAATAACAAAAATGTACAGTGTCTACAATGTAATAACAAAAATGTACAGTGTCTACAATAAATATTTTTTTAATCAAGGAACGATGTATGGGTAAATAAAGGGATGCGCGTGATCCGTTTCGAAATCCTTCTTCCAGGACATCTGAATTTCGTTACATCGTGCGTTGATGCAGGATAAATGGTTTTGTACATAAATGAATTTTTTTGCGGTTTTCTGATACGGCAGCATTCGGCGACGAAAAACACTTTCTCGGTTCCCAGCCCGGCTCGGTTCCACGATATCATAAGATCTAAACTGCTTTCTGCTAAGCTTCCTGTTTGAACCGCGTTAACGAATGGGCGCCACTATCGCCGGCTGTCAGCCCACTCGAGAACAGACAGCAATGTTTGAGAACAGCAGAGAAGGAGAGGGGAAACGTTTATAGCCGCCGCGCGATGCAATTAATAAACGTTAGACGACGCTTAAAATCGTGCGAAACGGACAGGACCTGACGAGGATGAGGATCCATTTAACTCCTCGTTATTCGGCCCGGTAGCTATGAAATCGCATCAATACGACGACGAGTCTCTCTTGCGTTTATACACCATTTTCTCCCTTCTACTGCTGGTTCCGTGTTATCGATTGTTACGAACGCGCCGTTCTGATAATGCGTTAAATGTGCACTTCCTTTAAGCAATATCGCATATCCTCCATTGCGTTCTTCCTTGGCCTTAAAGAATCTCGAATCGTCGCGTAACTGGGATCATGCGCCCCGTGCAAAATTAATGTGTGTGCTTTGTACTCCGTGCGGTATAAAGGTAAGCAGGCACAACAAACACGTGAACGCAGTTAATTTTGTAATTCTATCCGCTATATTGTTTACTGTATGCAAATAAACGATCAGCTTCGCTCTTCTTAGTTATTATATTCTATTTATTTATCTCACGCAAATGCATTCTCCTTAGTTTTAAGCCTTTTTTTTTTATGATTTGTGGTAACGTTTTTGGTCACTGGCGACTTTATAGTTATTAATTAATACAGGTAAGTACATTAGTTTGTTTTAGTACTAATTTTTTATGGCTTCTTCTGCAACAAATGTTGAAATAATTATGAAATACAGTGACATGCTGTATATTAGACAATAATAGGTTTTTTATCTGTAGGTCTTGTTAATGTTAGCACTGCTAGAACAATTTTATTACTGTAACCTTAGATACAGATAAATAAACGAATATCTTAATTGCTGTTTGCAAAATGTATAAATTCTGCAGCTTTAAGAATTGATTATTAACTGCAGAATGTTTTCAATCTTTTCCTACATATACATTCAATTTGTACTCATAATTTTTCATACAAGTAACGTCAGAATTAAATACTTGGACCTAGGCTGTAATGTTATCTCGAGTTGCAACATGTTGAATGGTTTAGGCAGCTATCCAAGTTGGCAGCATAGCTATTGCCATAATGGGGTGTAAAATTACGCCATTGAAGCATTCGAGTATATTACAATTAATATAATCTGCTATAATATTAGAATACTTTTCTAATCTATTTCTCTTTAGAATAAAAAGATTCTGATCGATATTATTTATTACAATATAGTTATGATTCTCGACAGCCCCTTAATGACTGCAACCGCATGACTCAGCTGTAGCGCCGGTAGTCTGATCACTATCACCTTGTATATTTCTTTATAAAATGTTTATAATACATATAATTTTACTATACAATATTACATAAATTATAAATTATTTTAAACTATAAAATATTATTACTATCCTGTCTTTATCACAAAAATGAGTAGGTAAAATACAAACATAAGAATTTGAAAACGTTGCCATATTATTATGAACTTATCAAGATTATTAAGAGCAAAAGAACTAGTTATTGAACCCCCGTATAATGGAAATAATTGTAATTGTTTATAGATATGATCCACAGAAAGGTACATGCCCGAACATATCAATATGGAAGCAGAAGACTGAAAGCTTGATAGAATGGAACCCAGGTTGCCCGTGAAATACGACGATTCTTAAGTTCAGGATGGAACTGAGAAAAGGGCCCTGGTCGAAAAAGTTCTTGGTTCCCGTCTGTTTTCTGGTAATTCTAATCTGGATCTTTCTAATCGACAATTCGTTACTTCTCGCTGGCCTGTCCGGTAAACCGACCTTACAAAAATCCAGAAATTCTGTCTCTTCCACACAAACACACAATGAAAATCTGGACCATCTTTACACCAAGGAATCCTCAATGATAAACGATGTCGAATCGAAACACTCCAAGCTATCGAAACTTCAAATGGTGTCGCTTTGGACAGGCAACGGCAGCGTTAAAGGAAACACTACATCGCCGCGAAAATATCAGATATTGAGACAGCAAGGTTTAATGCCCAGCAAACAGTTGCCAACTGCTTTGATTATCGGCGTGAAGAAAGGCGGGACTAGAGCGTTGCTAGAGTTTCTACGATTGCACCCTGCTATTCGTGCCGCGGGATCCGAGGTGCACTTCTTCGACCATCATTATGTTAAAGGATTTCATTGGTACAGGTACGCATCGGCTCTAGACTGCGCGTGTTTTATGAACAATTTGCAATATTAACGATTAAAAAGAAATAAAAAATAGCGGAGATATAAGCCGATAAGTAGGACCCTCTTTTGAAAATCCTTGCTGATGGTGTACATGATTTCTCTGTTAGGCATCGTCTAAAAAATGATAAATAAATTTTTTCTTATTTATAAGGGTAATAGCTACAATGTGACGTAGGGAAAAATTTTTTTAAATTTTTTTGTAGAAATGACAGCTGTATGAAATAGAAAACTCGAATTTTCATCGAAATTTTGCGTTTAAAAAATTTATAACTTTCGAACATGACACCCAATCACAAAAATCCTACGTCACATTGTAGCTATTACCCTAATAAATAAGAAAAAATTTATTTAATATTTTTTAGACGATGCCCAACAGAGAAATCATGTACACCATCAGCAAGGATTTTCAAAAGATGGTGCTACTTATCGGCTTGTATCTCCGCCATTTTTTATTTTTTTTTAATCGTTAATATTGCAAATTGTTCATAAAACTACTATATATATGTGTGTAAAATAAAGATCATTTTACATACTTAATGGCAGCGTAAAAAAAAAAGTTTATTTTTATACCTATTTTTCCGAGCACCATAAAGAAAAATGCCAAGTTTAGAAGTATTTCAGTTTCATGACAAAAATTAAGATACAAATCGTTCCTGCGGCATTTTTCAGACATCGAATGCCCCCGACCTTGTCCACCCAAATCACTATGGAGAAGACGCCATCTTATTTCGTGACCAGCGAAGTACCACGAAGAGTCCAACGCATGAATCCAGCGATGAAATTAATTCTGGTTGTGAAGGACCCTGTTACCCGAGCGATATCCGATTACACCCAAGTAAAGAGCAAACGAGCGAACATGCCGAGGTTCGAGGATCTAGCGTTTCTGAACGGATCGAAGATCGTGGACACGTCGTGGGTGCCGTTGAAAATCGGCGTGTACGCCAGGCATCTGGAAAGATGGCTGCAGTTCTTTCCGCTCTCGCAATTTTTATTCGTGTCCGGCGAACGATTGATCGTCGATCCTGTCGCCGAGATCACGAGGGTGCAGGATTTCTTAGGCCTAAAGAGGGTGATCTGCGAGAAGCATTTTTATTTTAACGCCACGAAGGGATTTCCCTGTTTGCTCAAGTCTGAGGAACGTCCTACTCCCCATTGCCTTGGTGAGTGCATCAACGTCATTAAAAATTTTTATTAATTACCTCTGACTTCCTGTTTGGTTGTGCCAGAGAATCATGGTTGATCTTTGCCATGTTTATTTAGTCGGAATGTTTGTCATTTTTTTTAAGGTAAGAACAAGGGTCGTAGCCACCCCTACATAGACCCAATAGCAATACAACGATTGAGAGATTTTTATCGTCCATTCAACCAACGATTCTATCAATTGACGGGAATGGATTTCGGTTGGTTGTGAGAGATACTAGCAATAAGTAAATACATATCGAAGATATTAGTTAATTAACAGATAGTCAATGTTGGAAAGGCGAAGCCGAAAAAAGGTTTGTCAACCTTGCTCACAACCGTACGTTCTAACTGGGATTATTATAATCGACTAGCCTCGCCATAAGCATCATGTGCACGGATGTCGCCAAAAATTTTCGGTACTCCATGAAACAATGCAAGTCCGTTCGTTAACGAACAGATATACCGTCAACTATAATTTAATTAGAAATGGCTTCCACACCACCACTGTAAAACATCCGTCTCACCGTCCGAAACTTGGTACATCCTATTGACCAATCATTACTAGAGATAAGCAAAGTGGAAATGTAAACGTCACCTACTTTAATAGAGAACATAGATACGTAGACAGTTAGGCACAATACCAAAGAGTGGAATATGTTCAGCTTGTCAAGCTGCGACATCGTCAATAAACTATAATTAATCTATTAATGGTAACACAAGAACAGTTGTCGCGGGTTATTTTCAAATTTTGAATATTATCTGTGAATTTTCCGCGGAAACTCGATGGAAGCGTGCGAACGCGATTACATGTAGTTTTTGCTAGATAAGTATCGTCGAGGGAAAAAGGTACTGATGTTTTATCGCTAATTTCCATTTGTTCTTGCGTGACTTGGAAACGTGCTTCTCGCGCACGTGAGAGAGCAAAGTACTCGTTTTAATGTGTTGACAATATTACTAACGGATTCCTGTTACTTCTTCGTGATATTACTGCTAGACACGCGAATATTACTAATTATACGAATAATTTTTGGTACACATATCATGCTATATTTTATATAATATACGATATATTGTAAGGCGACTCCGAACGATCGTTTACTTTTTGTAGGAATATTAATATCTTCCAGTTTAGAGATGACTTTAGAGTTCTAGATGTATGTTTTAATATGTCATTTGAGATTCAGCCAATATTTAATTGTTATACGTTAAAAACGATGTTTTAAGTACAATGTTAGATCTTTAAATTGCTGATGTTTTATGTGTTTAGACATTAGCAATATTAACCCCGAAGATATTAAATCGAAGTATGCATCAATTAAACATATCTCTTTTCATATAATAACATTTATCAACCAAGTATATCGATACAATTTAGAAAGGCTTTTAACGTTTTGTATATCAAAACGGAACGCTTGAATTCTTTTGGTAATTTCAATTAGCATACTTCGATTAGCAGATACAGTTATTAATAACGTCAATTAGACATTTTTAACGGTTAACAGTTACCGAAAAGTTTGTATAATCTATACGAGAAATAATGATTAATTTCGATATGTGCAGGTAGGCACAAGCTTGCATGGACTGCAAACTACATAATCCATTTATATTTTGCAAAGGTGCACGCGCATTCGCACAATGTAACGCGAGAGTATGTACAACTGCGATCGTAGCATTAAGTATTATAAATTCCAATTGAGTGCTAGTCATCGATAGTTGTTAATTATTAGAGTTTATTCCGAAAGGACTGTATGTTCTTCGGCTTTCAACTATGAGGACATGCATTAGAAATTTAAGTGATCATTGACGCAACAATATAGTTAAGTATACGCGTTAAGTTACTTTGCTCAAGTGGCCTAATTGAAAACTATGTAAATTAAATACTAATTTATGGCATATAGGACACCGTGCGTAATATATATATTTACGACCAACATTCATTTATATACAATCGATTCACGCTCTGTTATTTACTGTTTGTTATCTACTTGATATTTTATTACCAATTTTTGTTATTTATGATACACTAACTTCAAGAAACTCGCAGATTAACGAAACAAATGGTTCCATATAATTACTGTTTTAGTTAATAAGCACTTAACACAGCACTATAGTCACACGTCGCTATTGTGTATCCTACTTGCAGGACAAAACCTAATTGACCGTAGCAGATCCTGTACAAAATACCGTAGAACAGGAATCAGAAATAAAAATTTATGTTTGTAAGAAACCGTCTCAGAATGTCATTCGCCGCTCCAATCTACCGATTATTATTATTATTAAATAGAGCAAGGTTTCCTCGTCAAGAAGATCCAACGTGGGTAACAAATAATGACCAAACAAACGTTCTGTTATAAACTTTATCATAAACAATTGCCTCCAAAGGTCGAAAACAACGCGGCAATCGTTAAATGTCTTTACACAGCTGTAAAGAGTATTATATATACTTAATACTTTTCTTCGGATATCCATTCTGGTTATTCCGTAGAGGGAACAAAGAAATTACGTGGTCACTGGTTCATTTTCTACGTCTATTCAAACTATCAAAAAAAAAAAAAAAAAAGAGATAGAGAAGAGAGAATGTTAACAATATAAATCGAGCCATTTTGATGGGAGTACGAACTGCAAACTTATCAAATTTTGTTCGGTCGACGTTTATGGTCGTCGAGATCCCAACAAAATACGATCATGGTCGTGCTCTCGACAACTGTGAAGCTCCATCGAAACGGCTACGTATAATATATATGTATACTATATATGTATATGTATACATATATATTTTTATACATATATATATATATAAAAAATATATAGGTGCGGCACATACGTTTTATTCGGTTAACTCTACTCTTACTGTTAAAGATCCTTGAGCAATCTTGTCGATTGGTGGACGGAATACAACACATTGCTGAGAGAACGCCGTTTACGATACAAATACGTCGGTGTATGTTCATCATACGTAATCGTCGGAGATTCGTAAATACTAAACGCGTAATACAATTCGATCGTGGTTCAACGAATACTGATTCGACACTCGGTACAAACTACCGTACACTTTTCTTTTTTTCGGAAGTCCTCTTACGTCCCTACAGACGAATTTAGTTTTTTTTTCACTTTTGGATCTACATCCCGGATCACTCGTCCACAATGAGAACCGTAAAGATTTTTCTCATCTGCGTTCCAAGCCGAAACGATCATCCGAAGCGAACGAAGTAGGATCAGCTTCTACTTTCGACGAATGGGACCGGATGATACAACCATAATGAAACAGTGAAACGGCAGTGACGAGTCTGACCCAAACCTGTCCAAACAAGTTTGCATCATCATATTCATTCGTAGACGATTCATCCACGGTGCACATCCAAAGTGAACAAGCGTCTGAACAACAACGATATTTTCAAAACAAAAGACCATCATCTTGAATCGCAAGAAACAAAAAGGGAATTTCAAACTTATCGTTGAATTGTCGACTACAAATCTTGCTTAACGTCTAAAAAAAAAAACAAAAAAAACCACGAGTCGGTTAAAGGCTCTTCTAAACGACGATTTCGTTCGTGTGTCCGTGTCAGTGTGAATATGTGTATGCGTGTTTAAAAGTACCAGCTAGCGGATGGTTATTTACTAGTGTCGTAACGTGCTTACATTGTCTCTAATCTAACGAAACTGCCGCCGCGGAGAATCAATTTCCGTTCGATCCGTGAGTCAGTCGACGGAAACGTGAATTTTTGCACGAGCATGTCCGCGACCTAGCAACGTCGTCATCGGTTCCGAGAGTTATTCCGGAAGTGTGCGCGAGAAATGCAATGATAAAAAAAAAACAGTTTCCTTCCTTTCGAATTGTACAGCAATTTCCGTCGATCATTCGATCTGTCGTTTTGGCTCGGTCCAATGGGTGTACAGAGATCTGAATTAGGGGCGTGTACTGTTCGTTCGCGAGAAGATGGCGCACAAAATGACAGGGGGATTCACGAGACCCCGCTCTTAACGCTAGGGCAGTAGCTCTGTTCCAATTTTTAAGTATTGTTATTTATAGGTAACAATGGCTTCCGGTTAATTGGGTCTAAATGTGCCTTAATTAACCGGAGCCCACTGTACTTGGTACTATATAGGTACCTATACAAGATGTGCCATCTTCTCGTCGACGAACTATACAGGTAACTAAACGGTACAGCAATGCTCGGTGAAATTTACACGAGCCAGTCCCACTCTTCGTTCGCTTGTCTTGAGCTAAGTGAAACTACTTCAGTGAACAACGATACAGTATGAATGCGATGCGAAAGTGATCATAAAGGCTCGTATGATAATATAACTGCTGGCTGATGTACATTTAACCGAGCATTACCGTGTACAGGCTGTAAAGAAATGTTTGGTCTTGGCTACCATAGGCGTATTCTACTGTCTTTGTCCTTGATCTTGAATGTCTAGGTCAAATATTTTTTCAATTGTATGATGCGTAGAATATAATGCAATAAAAAAAAATATTTGACCTTGAACTCAAGGTCAAGGACAATTTTGCGGCAACTTTTCTTCACACCCTGTACAATTTCTTGCTCTACCGGCCCGTCCAGGACTGGAGACACGGTTTAGCCAATTCGACAGGCTCCTCCAAGCCGTTTCGTGACGTTTGTCGATCCGAATCGACGGGAAGTCGGTGAAATCGGATTCTACGCAGATCGGATGGCCGTTCGGTGCGTCTACGAACCGTAGTTAACATGAATCTCACCAGGACCATCCGATCCCTATCACAAATTGGGACACAATTCCGATAAGACTTAATGGCAAGTTGCTACGAAGCGCTTCCGCAGAGTGGCGATCGAGGTACCTACGTCTTACGTGTATGTATGTATATATATTTATATATATCTATATATATAATCTATATAAACTAACAATTATTATCTTTCGTGTTTCCTCGCGTCATTCCTTTTCGTTTCCCGTGTGAACGTCCGTCCGGTATTTATTTCTATGTACACACGCCGCCGCGATCCTCTCTCTTTACTTTCGCTGTGAACGGAGTCGAATTCGCTCGGTGTCGCCGATAAAACTTGAATATGTATTCCCTTGGTTGTTCGGTCAGTTGAGCCTTACGATTAAATAACGATCCAGGAGGGGGTGGGGGCGGGGTGGGGGTGGGATTATGTATCTCGCGCGTGTAGGCGAGTTTATGGCATCGGGACGCGCTTCTAGCACCGTCGGGGCAAGCAATGCGTGTTTCGCTCTCTTCGAACGGAGTCGTTTCGAATTCTGGCTAAGCTCTGAAGGGACTCTTCTCCTCGTTAACGCGATCCCGTTCCTCTAATTCCCTTCGTTCAACGTCAAATTTCCACCGAGTCTTTCTTTCATCCTCCGCGCGAGGAGACAGCATCCAATAAATTAAACAAGAAACAAACGGAGAAAGGGTAGTACAACAAACAGAGAGAGAGAGAGAGAAAAGAGAGATAGAGACAGATAGAGGGAAATGGAGACTATCAAACATGGGATTGAGATTCGTAAAAGTGAAGTTGACGGGCGTTGAAGGGATTCTACCGCGAATCTGCTGACGATTGTCGGTGATTCTCGCGAGATGGACGATCAGCGAATTTGTTTCAGTGACACGGAAACGCGCGCGCGCGCGCGCACGAGAAAACAATGGCGGTGTTTCGCGCGCGCGAGAACAATTTTTGCACGCATGGGGCCCGTATCAGCGGCGCGCGTGTATCACTGATCAAATTTCCGCTCTCTATTCTTCCCCGGGCGAACGCGTCGCCCTTATGGTTCCCCGCGAACTATCGAGGCAACACCCCGGTGGATTATTTTTTTTTTGTATCCGGGATTCGTTGCGACTCGTTCGCGGAGAACGACAAAGGAAGATAGAAAGGGGAGAGTCGATCGGGTGTCCGAGCACTGATGAGATTCAAAAAGCGACGCTCGCGCTCAGAGGTGCGTGATTATGATATCGTCGTCGATATCGTCCTTCTCGTCGTCGGTCTCCTCCACCTGGTTCGCCTCAGCTTGCGCAATCTTCGGGTTATCCGCGATGGCCTTCAGCCTCTTCTGTTTACGCCTGTGCAACAGCTCCACCACTATGTAGCCGGTGGTGCCGATGATCAGCACCGTGAACATCACGTACAGCTTCATACGGGCGCACAGGTGGGTGCTGTACGCGTACGCTATCACGAAACCCGCGCTCTCCCATAGCCTGTAGTTCGAGAACGCTGCTTCCTTGTTGCGCCTGAACAGGGTCCCGTATAAACCTGTAAACAGTGGGCAGAGATTGTGTCAATGGATCTTGGAAACTTTGGTCCTGTGTGTGTGAAAAAATAAATTTTTTTAAAAATACCACGTTTTTAAAACGGACTGAAAAGTATAAAATAATTTTAAATAAAAATATATGTTCCAAAAACGGACTATAAAGTATAAAATAATTTTTCCTAGCCCCTTACAGGTTCCTAACCCCGTACAGATAGTCTTGAAAATTTGTGATTGTGAATTTTTAATAGCTATGAAAATACTTGTAAGATTTAAGGTGTAGAGAGTCGCTGCCGTTGAGAAAACACACACAAGCACACATGCATCAATTATCTATGTATTGCATATGCGCCCCACGTTTTTTGTTTTAAATCTTACAAGTATTTTCATAGCTATTAAAAATTCACAATCACAAATTTTCAGGACTATCTGTACGGGGTTAGGAATCTGTATGGGATTAGGAACCTGTAAGGGGCTAGGAAAAATTATTTTATAGTTTTCAGTCCGTTTTAAAAACGTGGTATTTTTAAAAAATTTATTTTTATTTAAATAATTATTTTCAGCTTTTTAGTCGGAACTCGAACGCACACTGAGCTCCTTCGGTGCGAAAACGGGTGGAGTGGGGATGAGTCAGAGTGGGAACACGTATAGTAGAGTGGGGACGCTGAACGCGATGACGTATTA
The DNA here is from genome assembly GCA_916610255.1 of Lasioglossum lativentre. Taxonomy (NCBI): domain Eukaryota; kingdom Metazoa; phylum Arthropoda; class Insecta; order Hymenoptera; family Halictidae; genus Lasioglossum; species Lasioglossum lativentre. The sequence continues at coordinate 5,204,203 of OU744359.1, forward strand.
CCGAGCGTTACGCGATGGGGTATAACGGTTAGATTTATTAATAATTTATATCTCCAAAACGCATAGGCTTTTTAAAAAATTTTTTTTTATATATTGCATTGTCATCCAGTTCTGAGCTATGTTTAAAATATCAAGTCTCTAGCTCAACGGGAAGTTAGTTGAAAATCAATTGCAAAATTTGTACCGAACAGACAAACAGACTGACACGAAATCGAGCTAATAAAAACGTGGTAAAATAGAATTCTCCTATTGTCACTGTTTTTCGTTAAATCGCTTTTATCTTTCTAATTTTGATATTTTTATACAGATAGGTGTCAATTTTGTTAACTTACAAGCATATCTACATAATAAGCCTAACACGACTCTAAGTACCATACCGTAGGATGGAAGTCATTAAAGCGCACTTAGGAGAGAGAAAACGCATGTGCACTGCCTCTGGCGAAAAGGATGCAGAGAATTAAAGAAGCAAACCGCCGGTTGTAAATAATCGGGGGAAAAAGAATCGTAGGAAGTTTTACAGATAGATATTGCTGTTTAAATAGCGGTTAGAAGACAATCTAGCATGCGAAGTATTAACGATCGCACGGCAAACTAAAGGCAAATAGAAAATGCGTTTCTAAAACGAGCGTACTCGATAGTTTTATTTACTAACGTTCAGTAGTATATGGTGTCTCATTTGCTTTTCATTCGTACTCGCTTCTCAATGTTACGATCTGTTCCATATTTACTAAGATCATTAATTCAGTAAGCAATCCTGGTTTATGATAACAAAATGCATTTTCATCGACACTAATCGGCAAATTAATCTTTACTGCTAAATGTGCGCAACTATGAATTACAAATTAACTTCTATTACTTCCGTTATGTTCCGAAATTGATATTCTAGAAATTCTGGAAATACTGCATCGTAGTATGGATGGATCAAGACTCTGTATTTCATTTCACAATTAAACGATGGTCTCACCGAGCGGATACCCTATGGCAGAGTCGGGCAAAATGTTCTAAATAAACATTTCGGATAACGAATAAAAAATAACAAAATTTTTATTCATCATTCGATGGTTCGAATATAAAAAGTATCTTTATTCGACGAGAATTTATTCGACGAATAATGATTTTTTTTTATAGGAAGTGGCTTTATTCGAACATCGAATAATTTTTTCATCTTTTATCTTTATCTTTTATTGGAAGGCTTCGAATAAATCTTTCCACAACTACAGTATTCTCTCGATAATTGTCGCAACCACGGGTCCGGCCAGAGACAATTATAGTCCAGGAATACTATTCTTTGACTTGTGCCGAACGTAGAAATGGACTGGGAAGTTCGACTGCGACTCGCCGCGTCTCTTTCTTTCCCATACGCTGTCCTTCCATGCGCACGAAATTTCCATCGCCCATTACACACGTAAATATCATCGGAATTATATTATTTTTGGTATCAATTTCATTAGAAAAATGCCAGGAATATGTTGGTGAAGGTTCCATAAAAAAATAATGAAAAATAAAGAAATTTTGTCATCGAGTTTTTATGGCCCCTCGCGGAGTATACCCCGCAGGAGTGGGGATAGTTCAGAGACAATTATCGTCCAGACATTTGGCACATTTATCGCGAGAATAATGTACTGCCAAATCTAATAAACGCGAACCATCGAATAACGAATAAAAATTTGTTATTCCTCATTCGAAATTTTTATTTAGATGAAAATTTTGCCCAACTCTGCCCGGTGGTACCAACAAGGAGCGGTTTTCGGATTTGTTTGGCGCAGTGTGAGGGCACTTACCATTAACTTGGGTCTGCCAGACGGCGTCGCCGACTCCCCACAGTCCGGAAACAGTGTAGAACACGTATGGGTTTTCGGGGTGCGGTTTCCAGTGGAGTAGCACGACGACAAGACTAGCGTGGACGATGGCGCCCAGCGCCATCAGCGGCTGCCTGCCGACGAATTTCATTAGAGATCCGAAGATCAGGGAACAAACAGCGTTCACCACACCGAAGCAGATCATTACGTAGCCCACACGGTGCACGCCCAACGCGCAGGAAATGTACGCCTTGAAACAGAAAAGAAAGAGACGTCGTTACACGTTAAAATGCAATAGCGCGGCGCACAGCAGCGGCGCGGCGCCTCGATAATGTTCTCCAGCGAGATAGCAGGAGCTAATTCCGCCGGCCAAGATCATCCTCGTCGGCCAGCGAAATGTGTGTCCCATGGCGGTGTATTCGATATCGAGAAAAACGAATGCATACACACGTACCCAGACCAGATGAATACGAATATTTATCGATTATCCCCCAGGTTTACGCGACGCAATGCCCGGCTCGGTTTTTATGGCTTCGATAAAAGTAAAACTTATCTCGCGTACACCGCGGTGTCCGTGAATAAAGATTCGCCGATAAGGGAGATTCTGGTTATGAGTTATTCAAACTTCTACGCGGACTGCCGAAGAGGCTCGGGTTGGTGGGCATTCAGACGCCGGATCATGAAGATATTAGGTCTACGTCGCGGGTTTTAAATGGGGATGCTCGCAGTCTGGATTCGAAGTACGTTTTTCATTAAAATTGTACAGTCCCGATAGAAAATCTTTCGAGTCGCGACGATGTTGAGGTTCATCGTTTTAAGGGGTTACAACCACCCTGGACCTCGGAAAAATAGGTATAAAAATAAACTTGATTTTTTAACGCTGCCATAAAGTATATAAAATGATCTTATTTTTCCATATTTGTATAGTAGTTTTATGAACAATTTGCAATATTAACGATTTAAAAAAAATAAAAAATGGCGGAGATATAAGCCGATAACTAGGACCCACTTTTGAATATCCTTGCTGATGGTGTACATGATTTCTCTGTTAGGCATCGTCTAAAAAATAATAAATAAATTTTTTCTTATTTGTAAGGGTAATAGCTACAATGTGACGTAGGATTTTTGTGATTGGGTGCCCTGTTCGAAAGTTATAAATTTTTTAAAAGCAAAATTTCGATGAAAATTCGAGTTTTCTTTTCAAACAGCTGTCGTTTCTACAAAAAAATTTTTTTAAATTTTTCCCTACGTCACATTGTAGCTATTATCCTTGTAAATAAGAAAAAATTTATTTATTATGTTTTAGACGATCCCTAACAGAGAAATCATGTACATCATTAGCAAGGATTTTAAATAACGAAGCCGGAATCGCAATTTTTTTATTCTTCATTTTCTACTTATATTGTCATGGAGAACCACCCCTTAAATATTCTCCCACCCGTAGTCGAACACCCTGTATTTAAGGCGCGTTAAGATTATTTGATCGAGGGACCGATCGCCTGCCGATTAATAAACTATTTAATGTCTTCGGAATCGGTATATTTTTCTAATGGTTATTATCTGGAAGCAGGAAGATATTTTTGAAATTGACGTTACGGAGAACAACTCTGCTAAATATCTGCAACGTGGACAAGATGGGAAAATGCTTTGATAAAAAGTGACTATTAGATTCGCTTGACATAACGCGCGCGATAAGATGGTGGGACCCGTGGAGAACGTAATGGCGATAGCTTCTGCGAGTGAGAAGCCTTGACGTTCTTTATTAATTTTGTTCGGTGTATAAGTCGACCTATCAAGATTACCTGCCGGAGCTGCTTTTAGAATAAAACTCTAATGACAAAAATAAAATTAACATGTAAATTAATATCTGGACCCACATATACAGGGTGGGGCGCCACATTTTGCCATCTAGATTTACGTCATTATTATTACGCATAGCAAACAATGTTTCAGATGAAGTTGAATGGTATTGAGAGGGGCACATTCTGATGGTACATTTTTTTTTGTAGGTGGACGTGTAAAGGACATATGAAGGTCATTAATGTTTTTTTAAATGGAATCATATATTTCTTATTGCATCAGCCGATGCTCCTTCATATTCTTTACAAAAAAGTATTAATCTATTTGTGTAAAAAAATCATTAGTTTAGGAGATATTTTAATTATAATTTGTTAGGAAATCTCGACTCTCTGGTCAATAATATGAATTCAATGTGATAATGTAGTAGGAGAGCAAGAATTCTCAATGTAAATATTTACATTTTTTGTGTTGGTAATTGAAAATGTAAATATTTACACTGATAATTCATGCTCTCCTACTACATTATAACAAATTAGAATTAAAATATCTCCTAAACTAATGATTTTTTTACACAAATAGATTAATACTTTTTTGCTAAAGAATATGAAGGAGCATCGGCTGATGCAATAAAAAATATATGATTCCGTTTAAAAAAACTTTAATGACCTTCATATGTCCTTTACATCTATCTTGTAAAATTTACTTCACTTGGGACATCGTATTTAGTATTTTCTCGACGAAATTTACAGGATAAGATATGTAACAACCGAAAATCTGTGGGTTCGGGAGGAAAAGTTTACCCACTTATCATGTACTTGTATGTTATTATGTGACGGTAATCGAAAAAAAATGAAAACTGATATTTCAATACAGAGCCGAACTGGTCATATAAGAAATTTACTCAATTCAATAATAAGTCATTTGATTATTTAAAATTTCCCAAGCAGTCAAAATGACTGCTTTTGGGCAATATAGGTATAACACATATATATATATATATATATATATATATATATATATATATATATATAGCGGAAATGAAGGAGAGGGGAGGTAACTACAATTATTAATAAACTGTGAAAAGAAAAGAAATTGTGTCATTATATACATAATTATTTTTCTAATTGAAATTAAAAAGCAGTCAAAATGACTTCCTTGGGCAATCTAGTGTTAAATTTCAGAAACATTTTAAAGACTAACATGTTGCTGCTCGTTAAGAGCTCAAAGCAATATTTTAGGAACGATTCTCCAATTGAAATTTCCGATCGGAGAATCGATTTCTCGTCGGTGGAATCGAGAAAACGCTCCCTCTGGCTAACCCGAAGAAATTTCACTGGAATGGAAAGAACAGCAGGGATGCGTTCTATGCGCTTTCATTCCGGCACGCGTGTGCGTGCGAGAGCAAAGCGGCGCGGCGCGGCGCGGCTACGCGCGGCGTTCGATACGCGGAGCTGCGAAAAAAGGAACGAAGAAAAGAAGAAATACTGGTTCACGGGATTCCAGGTATGGAAGTGGTATCGGGGAATTGCTGCAAGAATAAGATTCTGGGCTATTTATAACATGTGGAACCAGCTGATTCAATGGGAGAGCCGGGCGTCTCGGGGATCCTGATGCCTTCCAGTAGCATTTATTTCTCCAATTACTTTATTCCTTGGCCATCTTGTTGTATATATATTTCGTCATCGAACTGGTTTCAAACAAGTTTGCCTTCCAAACTGTATCATTCCTTTTTTTCCCACTCTTTTCCCTCTCCTCCTCTTCCTCCTCCTCCTCCTCCTCAAAACTCCTTATCCTCTATCTCTCTCGTACCCTCTCTTTCTCCACCACGCAACCAATCGTGGCATTATACAATTAATAATCCGAAGATGATTCGGTGGTTTAAACGGCCGAAGGATGATGCGTGCTTCGGTCTGATATTTTAGCGTATCTGTGATCAGCAGCATGTATTTCCGGAGAACAATTGCCACGACCTCGCATGGCCGTTACGCATCATGAATCTGCCGTTCTGTATCCGGTTGGTATCCGGGTGATCCTAGTCAGTCTTTTTTCCGTTTTTTTTTTCTTCTCTTTTTTTTTTGTCGTCGTTGTTGTTGCCGTTGTGCTCTATTCGACGAGAGAGAGAGGATAATCGTTAATGGCTCCAGGATGCCGGTTTCGGAACGTCAGCTCTACTATCCAGAAACGTTTTTCGTGATCGAATTGATTGCCTTTTGACTTTTTAATCCGACAGGAAACTCGTTTGACTTTGTAATACTAAATACGATCGCCGCGCCGAGAGGATTCACTCGCGGTTTTATCGGCCGCGCGCTACGCCGTTTGAAATTAAATGGTCCAATTAGCCGCGATATTCCCTTTCCCAGGATCAAAACGAAATCGTTTCTTTACCCTGTTTAGTACCGGTTCGATCGAATTTTTTTTTTTTAGATAATCGAATATGGACATATACGAAACGAGTATTTTTAGTTTTCCGCGGATTTTATGCTTTCGCGTAGTAGGGAGATGAAAAGAATTTACGATCTATATTATTTTCATCGAGCTAAAATTGTTAATAGAACGTATCAATTTATAGTTATTATTGTTGCCGAATCGATGACGAACATATATTTATTTTGCAGATCCACGATCTAGTCGTTGTGTATGCATTCCTGAATCGTTAATTTTTCTTGATTCTTCAACAGTGGTAGTACAGGATAATTTATAACAACTGTTTTCATGAAAGCAGTAGGAGTTTAGCAAACATCTGCATTGTTAAATATACATTAGACGTGGACATTATCGTTACGACTCCCACTGTGACGAAGTATAATGTACTTTTAATTAGTATTTTGTTGTGAAAGGTTTACACGACTGCTTCATATAATTTACTTGCATAACAATTTTTTAATGACTCACTTGTGTAAAGTCTGCGCCGATGAACGCCTGCTCCATGCCGATCCATACTGTGATCGGTATGAGAAGCTGCTGATACGGTTTCTTCAGTTGATAAGCGGTTGCTGAGAGCAATTGTATACCACTGAGATCCTGGCTATCGACTCGTCGTTGCTTTTCGCCATACCTGAAAGAAAAGGAGCAACATTTTAAAAATTATATTTATTTCAATAAATAGATTTTTTTAATTCTTTGCCATTTTCCAGTCCGCTAGCACTTGTTACTGAACCTCAATGAATTAACCCTTTGCACTCGGAGCTAATTTAACTCAAAACTGAAAGATTTTCCCATTTTAGAATATTTCCATTCTATACAATTCTTTTTCATTTTACAATATTTCCATTCTATACAATTCTTTTTCATTTTTTAAATATGAAACTCATATAATACCTCGTGTACGTAAATGTCTAGTAGTTTATTAAATACGAACAAAAATAATAATGTGAACAATATTTTTAAGAATGGCATAGCAATTTTCAGTGGCGTCTCAGAGTCGCCATCCGAGTGCTAAGGGTTAAAAGGATGTTCTGGAGGCATATAAAAACGCAACAAAATTTTTGAAAATTTCACAAGATGTAATTCTTACTAAATTAATGCAATTACCAAAGTTTGGGTTCGATTCACTGCACCGTTTAAGAATTATAGCAACATAAAGTTTGCACATTTTAAAAGGCCTTCTTATGGATAATTGATAAAATTCCAAACCCTATTTAAACCTTGAAAAAACGCAACTAGAAACTCCAGTTTTTTAAAGTAAAAATTATGTAATTAATTATGTTCAAAATTTATTAGGATTCGCTAAACAGTTACAGAGCAAAAAATTATAAACTGTTACAAAGCGTCAAATTTATCGCGTTGTCATCTCAATAATAACCATGAATATTGCGTTCTGAAGTATTTTTAATTTGTTTAAATATTTATTTTTAACTTTTTATTGCGCAATTATATATATTGAATATCACAAAATTATCTTGAAGCTCAAATCAGAGGATACAATTATTCGCAAAAGTCACTTACAATTTTTTATAATATGAAGACAATTTGATTAAAAAATAAATATAAGCTGATTTCCTCAGATTTTCCTCGACTAGTTCCTACACCTGATTTAAAAATTCACAAAAAGCAGCTTGAAATGACAAAACCACGCGAGCCTGCGAATTTTAATAGAACTAGGGCCGCCACGGGGACTTCGATTTTCCTCGACTAGTCCCTATACCAGATTTAAAAATTCACAAAAAGCAGCTTGCAACGACAAAACCACACGAGCCTGTGAATTTTAATAACATCTAGTTTAATAATGGAAACGAAAGCTTTTTAAATTAATCTATTTTTTTAATGCAAATTATACTCATGAATGGCTTTCATTGCCAATATATTGATGGATTTCGAATTTCTTGTACTTTTGTCTCCCATTGTACCACCGGAACGTCCTTAAGAGGATATTCGTATAGAAACTTTTTCTTCGGAACCGATTATCGTCGAGCGATCTCTTTGAACGAGGATAATCGAATCACGTGTTTATATCATCGACCATAAAATCGGTAATTCGGAATTCCGGTGACATCAGGAAACGACCGCGTCGCGTGTATACAGTCTATAGAAATCCCGGGCACAATATCGACTGGATCGCTCGAACGACTAGCCACGGGATATATTGAATATGAACGACACATGCTCGTAATAATAATAACAATCGGATACGTTCGACGTAATTTCGCGACGCAATTCGGCCGATTCAATTTCCTGACACGAAGAATCCTTCTAAAAATTAAACTATGCAACGACGATGTTGCGGTACACATTCGCGTGCTGGTATTACAGAAGCAGCATCGCGCAGCCATCAACGTAATTATCGTTGCATTTAAGCCTGCAATTAGGGTAAAGCCTCGCGGTTCGTAGTCAATCATCTTCTACAAAATGATTCGTGGTTTGTCGCTGCTTTCGTAGATTTCTCGTTTCTACGGAACCTGGGGATTAATTGCTGTATGTCTCCTGGACTTCTTCTTGGAAACATTGTTGTCGACCGTTGTAAAGTATGTTCTTTAATTTCCAGCATTAATACTCGGTAAGTATGAATAATGAGGTGCAAAATAAAAATTTTAACCCTTAGCACTCGGATGGCGACTCCGAGGCACCACCGAAAATTGCTATGCCATTCTTAAAAATATTTTTCACATTATTATTTTTGTTCGTATTTAATAAACTATTAGACATTTACATACGGTAAATGCTTGATTCTTGTCCAACAGCCGTGTTTTTCATGGACAAGAATCGTGCCCAGAAGTGCTTTTTGCTGAGCCGAGCGAGACTTCAATAGAGAGCCGAACATAGAGAAGGACAGAATGAAATACGGTTCGCGTGACTGTCCGCGTCTCTTTCTTTCCGATGCGCTGTCCTTCCTTGCGACCGAAACTTTCACCGTGGATTAAACCACTAAATACAATTGAAACTGTATCGTGTTTGGTGTCATTTTAATCAGGAAAATGCCAGAAATAAGGTAGTGAAAGTCCCATAAACAAATAATGAAAATTCAGAGATTTGTAAAATCGATTCCTCGAGTGAATGTCGTGGTGTTCACACCGATATACCCGAGCCGACATCAATCGTCGCCGCTCTGCGGAGCGAAAAAAAATTGTAAAATGGAAAAATCTTTCGTTTTTGAGTTAAAAAAGCTCCGAGTGCAAAGGGTTAATAGACTGGAAACAATGTTAAAAATTATTTTTAAAATTGCTTGGGCTACTGTTAGCAGTCCAATGGCCTGAAAGGGTTGTTAGTTTCGAGATAGGTCCTGCAAAATTCCCGTTCCGAATTGAAAATAACAGTGCGCCACACGGTGGTTCGGATAGTCGAGAGTCCAAGTCGATTCGGCCTCGCAAGGCACTCCGGTTTCTCCATCGCTGATGGAGTCGCGCTGGTTACTCCGTTTCATGAAGGTTCGCCGAGCGCGTTCATTATACCCGCGGCGAAACCGGTTCCACTGTGTTTTCTTCGCGCTTGGATATTTTTTCCGTTGGTTTATTTGTCGCAATCGGTGGAAAACGTCGAATTCATATCAGAATAAAAAAATTAGCCGGGAGAGACCACCGAGAGATGTCCTCTTCGGGACGGTTAGCCTCCTCCGGGGGCAGCTGCTCCGAAGCGACGCATAGGACCTTTATAGTTTATGTATATTTATAAATAATGTATACATATATGTATATTTATAAATAATGTATACATATATGTATATTTATAAATAATGTATACATATATGTATATTTATTCTTTACATCATTTGTATTTTATTTATTTTTATATCGTTGATTATATTTATTTTATTTGTGTTGTTATTGTTACTCATGTTATTCCTGCGGCATAATAGTACTATTAACACGATTGTTTAAAACATTTCCTATGATCTGACAAAAAATGTTTCCAACGAAAGTTGATCAGTATTCACTTTTCTATAAATTTCAATATAAAAAATTGAAGAAAAAAATTTTTTTTCATAACAAATGAAGATCACCCCAATTTTTTAAAAATATTAACATATATCTTTTACTTCATAATATTCTAACTGGTATCAAGATGAATCCAACGACCTATAATAATATAACATTAAACCTTGAATTAACGCTTATGTATATTTATAAATAATGTATACATATATGTATATTTATTGTTTATATCATTTGTATTTTATTTATTTTTATGTTTTTATTTTGTTTGTGTTGTTATTGTTACTCATGTTATTCCTGCGGCATAATAGTACTATAACGATTTTTAAAACATTTCCTATGATCTGACAAAAAAATCAATATAAAAAAATTGAAGAAAAAAATTTTATTTCATAAAAAATGAAGATCACCCCAATTTTTTAAATATTAACATATATCTTTCACTTCATAATATTCTAACTGGTATCAAGACGAATCCAACGACCTATGATAATACAACATTAAACCTTGAAATAACGCTGCAATAATTTTGGGCCACAACAAGCGGACCACTGTGCGACGGTGGGACCGATAATTTTGCAGAAAGATCGCGGAAGTCCCTGGGCGAGAGAGCGCGTGTTGTGTCCCGACCCAAGAAAGTGAGGAATCGTAAAAGAGCCGTTCCGCAGAATCCGGTAAATTATCCCCGAGCTAAATTTAGCAGCGACTCGAACGCGATCCAGGCCCCTGGAAGATCGCCGCGAAGCCGGTCTAAGGATCGAGGATCCAGGCCCCCGACACACGAGGTTTCGTCGGACGAACCCCCGTTGCCGATGGATTCGCGAAATAAATCTGAATGGTAGCGTTTAAACTGGCATCCCTCCCCGATCCTCGAACCCGGACGGCATTCCAGCGAAACACGTTCGTTGTTTGAGTTTCTGTGAGCCTAATGCGCGCCTTGCGTCTCTCTCTTTCTCGCTTCTAGAACCGAACGGCCACGTGGTATCGGTCATCAACACTTAAAATGTTAGCGAACCCGGTTAGCGGTTTGCATTCGATTGTCGGGGAAGTTTGAAACCTCTCCGAGTTCTTTAACCGGCCGACAGATTAATGATGCCACTCGCTACGTGGCAGAAGCTCGTCCATCAATATGGTGCACGTTTGGTCGGGTTGTTGTATTACCATAGTGATTTAAACGTTCCTATGACGAAGTTCGTGCCTAGAGATACGGTTACGTTACGGCAGATGGAATTAAGCAAATCGTCCAACTCGTGTGCCTCGGTCTACTGTTTGTTTAACTGTATCCCGATTTTTACCGGCCGTGGTTCTATTACGTCTTTCTGTAAGGTTTTCGTGTTTTAGAAGTCACCAGAGCTGGGGAAAATAGTATTTGAAATAGCAAATATTAAATAATCCTATTTATGTTAGAGTATGTGCACAATTTTATAAATAAAATATTTTATTTGATGCGGTACTTTTTGAAAATAGTATTTGAAAATAGTATTTTATTTGAATAATATTGATAATATTTGTATCTTGTCTCTCTCTCTTTGTTTTCAATTTCAATTATAAATATTATTGCTGAAAATAATTTCTTAACGATAAGATACAGTGTATGTTTATGCGGTTTCTCAGAGCATTATAACAATCCAAAAGTGTTTCAGATTGTTAAAGAAGAAATATTTTATTTTCTGGATCAAATTGTTTTTTTTTGTAGGGGGTTATAAAGCTATACATTAGGATTAACATACTTATACATTAGTCGTGTAGGTACAGCAGAATATAACACATTAAGTACACAGCTTTAAATCTTTAAATTACATATAGAAATATTTTATTTTCTGGATCAGATTGTTGAAATAGAAATATATTTTATTTTCTGGATCAGATTGTTGAAATAGAAATATATTTTATTTTCTGGATCAGATTGTTGAAATAGAAATATTTTATTTTCCGGATCAGATTGTTGAAATAGAAATATTTTATTTTCTGGATCAGATTGTTGAAATAGAAATATTTTATTTTCTGGATCAGATTGTTGAAATAGAAATATATTTTATTTTCTGGATCAGATTGTTGAAATAGAAATATATTTTATTTTCTGGATCAGATTGTTGAAATAGAAATATTCTATTTTGAGGTTCAGATCGTTCAAATAAAATCCTATTTTCTTTAAGCAAAATGAAATCTAAAATATCAAATTCTGTTTCGCCAAATAATGCCCACCTCTGGAAGTCACCAAATCTTTCTGTATTGAATTTATTCTAATATTCTGACTGTGATTTTGTATAAATATTCTTACTGCCAGATTCCCCGAAAAATCGGCAGTGTCTCAACGCAGCCAACAGCGACGATAGTCCAACGATAGGCGAACCGCATAGAATGACAGAGAACGTATATTGACAAGAGATTACAAGCCCTGCTGTCGTACAAATATTATCGATACGAGGTCCGATCGCGAACATCGGCGAATGTCAACGCACCGCGGCGCGCGGCGGCTGCACAGTGTGCTCGCGTTCGTGTGCATGCATTCTGCCTAGAATGTGTCAGCTTGTAAACATTAAACAAGCCATCGGCTAATCTGGATACATAATTCAAGAATGCCTGACTCATAGTCCGGTACCGGTTGGTCTTTCGCGGCTAGCTAGCTAGCAGAAAGAGGAGGAGACGAACAAGAAACCGGGCAGAGCGGCGCAAAAAAAAAAGGACAATATCTTGCCGATCGTAAATATGTCGCGGGTCTGGAATAAACTATTAGCCGTGGACCGTTAATCGGTCGTAAATGTATGCGCGAAGGCGAGGGAAACTTGCGTAAACCGCTCCCAGCAGCGGACGACTGGCAGAAGCCTTTGACTTCTGTCGAATTCAAGGCCGATTGAGTCGTCCGCTAGTTTATATTGAGTTACGGATTAACCGACACCGAGGATGTTTGCACGCGCAGCTGACTGGTATAAGTCAACTGCTTCCATCAACACCGTTGTTGGTTCAGATTGATCGAGAGCGTGGGTGGAATAGATCCGATCTCGATCCGCAACCCCTTATAGCACGCGGTTGTTGACTCGGATTTTGAGAAACCTAATTCCCAGAAACACATGGTAACCATCGCTCGATCAAAACGTTGCTGCTCACCAGTTTTGGGCAAAAACTTAATCAACGATTGACGACTAAATTTCTACTTCAATCGTTAATCGCAATTAACAATTAATCTCCTAGTTTAGTCGTTAATTGCCGGTTAACGATTTTTCTACTTTAGTCGTTAGTTGCGATTAACGATTATTAATCGTCAATCGGATAATTGATTACTGATTATTTATTGCTGAAATTTCGAAATGAAATACGTAATCAGTATGAATACTGAAAAAAATGTAAACTCGATTTTTCGATGATTCCTTTTTTTAATCAACGATTCACGATTAAATCAATCAATTCAATTCAATCGCCGATTTTTCGACGATTTCTTCATTTAAGCACCCCACTACCACCACCACCCTTACCACTCACACATCGATAGATCCGCATATACGTGTACGAAATGCAAGGGTTTACGGCAATAGAAACTGACGACTCAATATTGCAATTAGAAGTTCAGACCAGGTCGATTATGTTTCCTAAGAGTCCTGGCCAGGGTGGTTCAGAGCCCAAATTTCATATTTTTACGTTGTTGAAGAATAATTTGTAATAATCGGCAGAATACTTTTTGTCACAAGTCAGCGCTGCTGATTATTGCAAATTACTCTTCAACAACGTAAAAATATGAAATTTGGGCTCTGAACAGAGGTGGGCATTATTTGGCGAAACAGATATTTCAAATACTATATAATATTTTAGATTTTATTTTGCTTAAAGAAAATAGTATTTTATTTGACCAATCTGAACCTCAAAATGAAATATTTCTATTTCAACAATCTGATCCAGAAAATAAAATATATTTCTATTTCAACATTCTGATCCAGAAACATGTAATTTAAAGATTTAAAGCGGTGTACTTAATGTGTTATATTCTGCTGTACCTACACTACTAATGTATGAGTATGTTAATCCTAATGTATAGCTTCATACCCCCTACAAAAAAAAAAATAAAAAAAACAATTTGATCCAGAAAATAAAATATTTCTTCTTTAACAATCTGAAACAGTTTTGGAGTGTTATAATACATACTCTGTGAAACCGGATAAACATACACTGTATCTTATCGTTAAAAAACGATTTACACTCGTGAAATGTATTGAATTAGAACCATTATTTTCAGCAATAATATTTATAATTGAAATTGATGATAAAGAGAGAGACAAAATACAAATATTATCAATATTATTCAAATAAAATACTATTTTCAAAAATTACTGCATCAAATAAAATACTTTATTTTTTAAATTCTGCACATACTCTAAAATAAATAGGATTATTTAATATTTACTATGTCAAATATTATTTTCCCCAGCTCTGGCTCTGAACCACCCTGGCCAGGACCTTAGGAAACATAATCGACCGGGTATGAACTTCTAATTGCAATATTGAGGCGTCAATTTCTTTTGCCGTAACCCTTGCATTTCGTATACGTATATGCGGATCTATCGATGTGTGAGTGGTAAGGGTGGTGGTGGTAGTTGAGTGTGCACAGCCCCTTATAGCACGCGGTTGTTGACTCGGATTTTGAGAAACCTAATTCCCAGAAACAAGTGGTAACCATCGAACAAAACGTTGCTGCTCACCGTAGAAATCTAATACGAGCATGATCGAAGCAATGTGGGTAGGGTAAAAGTTAATCCACCGCGGTATAAATTACTTTCCGTTTCTTCGCCGCTGAAACCGAAACTGCAACCGCACGTGCAAACGAAACTAAAATTATGTAACGTATCTCTAATGTGCGATCAAATATTAGGTTGCGTGCGTAGGCTATCCGCTAGAGTACGTACATCTCTTGGATATTCAAGTTTTCAAACGGCTGAACTTTCTTCATCGTCTCATTTAGCATTTTACATCATCATTCTATGAATTATAGCGCGCATGACTATGCAGCGGATGTTTGCATATTCAGGACGCGAAGAGGTTTCGTTGGGAAATGGTGAAATTTGCGATAGTTGTTCATTTAATACTGTAACTGCCAGGTGAAGCGTTTATAATTAAATTTCAAACGACTTTTCATATACTAATAATTATGTTTCAAGAAAATGCTTCTATAATTTAAGCATTGCTTGTATTAATCTCAAGCACACTTTCACATTTAAGCATTATTAAAAATGAATTTAGTAACAGTGAAATGAACAATTTGGTAGATCTACTGCCAACAGTCAGTCGTTGTTGCATCATGCTTCTCCTATAATAATCTCCACACTTATCACTAACAATGGAATCTGATCTTGGCGTATTTCCCGTTCAAAGCTTTCGTAATGATTAGATTAAGAAATGAATGGATCGCATGCAAAACAGTAGAAACATTCAAAGAATGCGAAGATACTGTTGTATTGTATCGAGCTTATTGAAATTACTAACGCTGCCACTATTCTTCGAACCGTTCGGGACAGGTCCGGACAGGACTCGCGCTGGCCGACCGGGTTGGGGTAGCCGATTCAACGTCATCGATTCTCGGAGCACGAGTTGCCTAGGCCAGAATTAAACTACTAAATACAGTTCAAACGATATCGTGTTTAGTGTCATTTTAATAAGAAAAACAAATCAGTTGGTGAAAGTCCCATAAAAGAATAATGAAAAATAAAGAAGTTTTGTAATTGGATTAATAGTGGTCCACACTGATATACCCGACTCAGTATCGGATGACGCGGCATGTTTACACTTACGAGGCAGCTCGACCTTCTCAGTGGACGGGATATTCGTTTTTCTTGAATCGAATATTTACTGTATACATAGACCATATATACCTATAGACACGGCGTAGATAATTTTCCTAACCTAACCCGCAGTGGACGGGATATTCGTTTTTCTTGAATCGAATATTTACTGTATACTTAGACCATATATACCTATAGACACGGCGTAGATAATTTTCCGTGTGCGAAAGATGAAATCAGCTGAAAGACACTGTGACGTCACATTTTCAAAAGATGTACAAGCTATGCTCATCGACAGTGCCTATATACGCTTGGTTTACATGGGGAGAGGGGGTCAGCGGGTGCGCCATGTACACAGTACATGTAAAGAAATTATCTTAAGACTTATCTTGTGACGTCACAGTGTCCCATCATCTTTCGGACACTGAATTCTCGGTTTTCCTATACACATACTATACCTATGCCGGGTCTATTAGTATACATATACAATATGGTCTAAGACTGTATACGTATTGTTACGTATTGTTAAGAAAATTGTTTTATTCAAGACTGTAACACTCTCACAGCCACAACACAGACAATACAGCACAGTTATTCGAAACAATTACTACTGCAAATGTCTATGTAACTTCAGTACCTTATTATTTCATAGAATTTTGATTGCGTACAAAAATGGTGAGTACCAATAATGCGAAAGAGGAGCGATTAGTCGACTGTAATAGAAGAAACGATTTTTCGAGACGATATTTCCGTATCTGTGAACGGAATCGCGTTACATGCGACGCCGGTAACGCCGTTCGCGAAATGAAAGGGGAGTGAAAATCCGACGTGATTAACTGCCATTAACGTTATCCTCGATAGCGCTCGTAACAATGCAGCAAGGTCGCCGAGGTATCTCGTTTTATCTCGAAAGGAAAGGATACGAAGCAGCGATAGGCTGCTATAGTGTATACATAGTATAGTATGGTATGGTTACAGCGAATCGGAAACGCCGCGTGTCTCGGTCCCGCTAGAAGAGATTCTGTGTGCTGTGCTCGAGAACAGAGAGAGTGAGGGACTCTGTGGCTGTGCTGGACCGTTATAGTAATTCATCTGCTGGTGGCAGGATAGTGTATTGATTCGGAAACGGTTCGCCATGATCGCTCGACTACCTGGCACAGGTGGGAAAGAGAGAGACAGGGACACCATCGTGGATCTAACATGTTCGCGTCTTATGTAATGACGGCTGCTCTCACAGAGTACAGGGACGTTGCAGAACTGGCAGTGTTACAGAGATACTGAACGTGGCGGAATGGACGAAGGATTTCTCGATCTGTTATTACTTCGATGGGAACAGTTATCTTTCGTTTTGCAAAAATATTCTGCTCGACCTTCTCCACTTCCAAGTCGCAAAATCGTTGTTTCATCTTTCAAGTGCATTTTATAAGTGCATATTTCATTTTGCAAAAATATTCTACTCTACTTCTAAGTCGCCAAATCGTTGTTTCATTTTTCAAGTGCATTTTATTACAGTCCGCCAACAGTAGTCAGTGGACTGTGGATCTTCACGTAAAATAAAATTATTTTCGGAAATGCATTAACCCTTAAAAAACTTGCTCTACCATTTTTCACAATATTGTCTACATTATAAAATATGGTGCTATCTAATCAATTACTAAACATTTAAGTATTGTATGAGGTATTATATCAATTTTTCATATTCACAAAATGAAAAAAAATCATATAGAATGGAATTATTCTAGGTCGAAAGAAATGTTTAATTTTCTAGTTAAAATAGCTCCGAGTGCAAAGGGTTAAATCAGTTTTATTAACATTAACCTTTTGCACTCGGAGCTATTTCAACTTAACAATTAAACATTCCTTCCAACCTAGAATAATCCCATTCCACATATGATTTCTCTTAATGTTATGAATATGAAATTAATGTAATACCTCGTGCAATACGATTAGATACCAACATGCTTAATACAGTAAACGCTTGATTCTTGTCCAACAGCAGTGTTTTTCATGGACAAGAATCGTGCCCAGAAGTGTTTTTTGATTTATGACTGCGTCTAGATAGCGCGCCGACCGCGCCGAGCGAGACTTCAATAGAGAGCCGAACATAGAGAAGGACAGAATGAAATACGGTTCGCGTGACTGTCCGCGTCTCTTTCTTTCCGATGCGCTGTCCATCCTTGCGACCGAAACTTTCACCGTCGATTAAACCACTAAATACAATTAAAACTATATCGTGTTTGGTGTCATTTTAATCAGAAAAATGCCAGAAATAAGGTGGTGAAAGTCCCATAAACAAATAATGAAAATTAAGAGATTTGTAAAATCGATTCCTCCTTACTGTAATGTGAATAATATTTTGAATAACGGTACAGCAATTTTTAGTGGTGACTCTGAGTCAACACTCGAGTGCTAAGGTCTAATATCAAATGGTCCAAGTGACTTGTTCAGTAACAGGATGATACAGGAATTACTTTCACGTTTGTAAGGAATATCTTGAAGAATACGATAGCGTGTTGCTATCGAGCGAATAGAGTCAGCAACGATTCTGCAACTGTTACTGGTTTTCTATACCGCTTACTATCGAGTGGCTTATATGAAATGTAATTAGATACTGTTGCACGTGCGTGTGGCTGCCACGGAGTGATAGAGTCAGCCTCGCATTATTCAGTCAGCATAATAGGCACAGGGCCTTTCTATTTGCATATAATTCTCCAGCGACTGAGAGAGCCAAGTATCATCGGAACACTGTGTAGACGACGACGACGACGACGACGTACACGACGACGTACGAATGATTCTTGCCGGTCCTCACAATAAATTGTTCGTTGTATATGAACGGCAAGATTCACTGGGACAGCTCGTATCCACCGTTAATCCACTCGTGAATTCAGATCTGAACATAATTCATGAACGTCGAATGGTATTCCAAACGGTAAACGTTTAGACATGTTAAAATAAGGACTTGACGATCGGATTCTGAAATATGACGATTTAATTGGATTGTCTATCCAATCGTGTCATTCATTAATTTGTCAAATATTGTTCAAATTAATTTTTTAATTCGCCCGAATTTAATCTGTATTTATCTTTTACTTCGCCCATTCCAGTGCCGGATTAAGACAACGCGGGGCCCGTAGCAAATTTTATGACGAGGCCCCACGCTTACACAACTTTTTTTTTTATAGCAAAAAATATCTGTGCTCCCTGGCAACGCCTGGGTTATTTTTTAGATATATGGACATTTGGAAACAAGAATCCGTTCGGTAGAAGTCGATATCTAAAAGTTGATTGTTGGCCAAATGTTACAAAATTTTTAATTCCTTCGGAATCGACCCGTTCCAGTGCCGGATTAAGACAACGCGGGGCCCGTAGCAAATTTTGTGACGGGGCCCCACGCTTACAGACACAAATTTTTTTTTTTGTTATAGCAAAAAATATCTATGCCCCCTGGCATCGTCTGGGTTATTTTTTTAGATATATGGAATTTAGAAACAAGAATCCGTTCAGTAGAAGTCGATATCTAAAAGTTGATTTTTGGCCAAATGTTACAAAATTTTAAATTCCTTCGGAATCGACCCATTCCAGTGCCGGATTAAGACAACGCGGGGCCCGTAGCAAATTTTACGACGAGGCCCCACGCTTACACAACTTTTTTTTTTATAGCAAAAAATATCTGTGCTCCCTGGCAACGCCTGGGTTATTTTTTAGATATATGGACATTTGGAAACAAGAATCCGTTCGGTAGAAGTCGATATCTAAAAGTTGATTGTTGGCCAAATGTTACAAAATTTTGAATTCCTTCGGAATCGACCCATTCCAGTGCCGGATTAAGACAACGCGGGGCCCGTAGCAAATTTTATGACGGGACCCCACGCTTACGCAGACACAACTTTTTTTTTTGTTATAGCAAAAAATATCTGTGCCCCCTGGCATCGTCTGGGTTATTTTTTTAGATATATGGAATTTAGAAACAAGAATCCGTTCGGTAGAAGTCGATATCTAAATTTTTGGCCAAATGTTACAAAATTTTATATCGCGGGGCCCGTAGCATTTGGTACTTCTGCTTAATCCGGCCCTGGACCATTCTCTTCCATAAAGTTGATGAAGTTGATTTTGCAAAATCAAATATGACACTGAACAGTGACCGGTGACACGCGAAGATGCGCGGAAACAATTGGAGAGCATAAAAAAGGTAATTTATCCTCGCAGGTGCATAATTTCTAATAAAATCGCTGTTAACAGCGTCCGCGGACGATAATTTATGTGACAACGTAATTAGCGACGGAAAAAATGCCGTCTCGAGCCGCAAACACACACGGTCGTATTAAATTTTCATCATGGTAGCGAATCAGCCGACAGTTATTTTTATTGACCGGCGGATCGATCATCGCCGGCCGTTTAACTTGATTTAAAGATCGACGTATACGATTATGAATCGATTGTTCCGAGAACACGGAGAGTAGCCTAGCATGATTGCGCGTCGCGCCGCCGCATTCCTCTGCAGTTAAAAGGAGAAATGCATCCCACGGAACGAATCGCGAAACGATTAGCATTATCAATCCGAACGCAAGTTGCAAAAATTCTTTCGTGCAGTTTAGAAAACAATGTTGAACTTAATGCCGCGTTCATATGCTAGTTGAATGCACCTTGCGAAATGCATATAGGCAACAGGACATCTAAAATGTAAAGAGGAAAGATATTGCCGCCTCTCGGCCGCTATTCATGCTGCGACCGAGGGGCGCCAGACAGGTGCAAAGGGTTAAATTCTACTATAAAATAACGAATCACTTATTGGCAGATGTAACATATGTTGCGAACGCATTTTTAACAAATTTTCGAACGCCGCAAATTGAAACGCATTCAGTTAGCAACGCGCCCAATTTAGAAATCGTCCAATTTCTAATGTGCCGACTTTGGAATGCATTATAATTGCTACACCTGTGCCGAGAATTGCGCTACAAGATTCCAACACCTTTCCCAAAAAGCGGATTTAGCGATCAGCGATGGCCCGGTTTCGCGTGCGCAGTATGACGTTTCGATTAGGGGAATTAAATTCTTAATAATGTTGCTTTTTTTTTATCGTGTATTTTGTCTAAACTACTCGAAATATGATGATTTCTAATTAATTTAACATGGCTTTTATTGTATTGACCGAAAATACGTATTTTAACTCTTGCAAATTACGAGGGTATTTAATTTAAATGATACAAGACAGTTACAAGCACAGTCTTACATAAATATATTTAAAGTTTATTAAAACTAAATACATCTCAAGAAACGCATTGAACAAATTTTTCAATAACAATACTATATAAATATCTATAATATGTATTCTGTTATAATAAAAAATTAAAATTCTGTCATAGAAAAAATAATGAACGATCAAAATTTGCGACGCAAAGAAGGAGAGCGTATGGGAAAGAAAGAGATATAGTTCATATAGCATTTCCCATACGCTCTCCTTCTTTGCGTCGCAAATTTTGATCTAAAATATTATTATAATATTATATAATATTATATATCTAAATGTCTTGCAAACCTGATCTTGTTGTCGCTTCATTAGGATTATTTGCCATTTCCAATCTTAATTTACTTCTAAACATTACTAGACTACCAAGAAGTTTCACTTCTGCCGCGAGTGGTTTTCCACGCGTATGTTTTTTAAATGTAATTGTGTAATTTATATATATACCTCTTCTTTTACTTAGATATTTATTCAGTTCCACACACGGTAGGTTTTGAAAATCATAGATATGTAAATGATGCTATTGTCCATGTATTCTTCTCTGTGTAATATAATTAATTATATTGACTTGAATACATTTCTTGTGACGAATGCGAAATTGTCATAAATAATAATTAAAAAAAAAAAAAAATTATTTAAAAAACCACGTTTTTAAAACGGACTAAAAAGTATAAAATAATTTGATTGAAAATAAAATACTTGTAAGATTTAAAACGAACCGTTTAAATTTTCGCGGCCACTCAACTTCAACATCCCCACCACTTCTGTTACGCATTTTCGTGTCGCGATCTCCGTGACGCGAACAAGCTTACACCCCGCCAAAAGAAGTTTCACTTAAAAAATATTAAAATTTCGGCAATTAAATTCCCCTAACTGCGCGCCGGGCCAATAAATCCTGCAGTCTCGCGAACTCGTCGACATCGCATAGGCGAGGGGCGGTGTCCGCGATGAATCGAATGTTCATCGGAGCGCAAAATGCCGGAAATCGAAAGTACGTCAAGTGTTCGCGGCTCGAGAGAGATACACACCTTTCTCTCGGTCGTTTTTAGCCGGGACAAAGGAGGCGGCAGGTATGCGTTCGGCAGCATGGTGGCCGCGAACATACTTGTCCGGCACAAAGAGAGCCGAGGGAGAGAACAGAGTGAGGCCAGAGAACAGGTCCGGGAACGGTGTTTGTGCAACAGGCGCAACCGATCAACAGGCAACAACACACAACACCGACGAGAACACGGAAATAACACGGTCTTGGGTCTCGCCTCCGGAGGAAAACGACAATTTTTCTAACCGCTCCGATATTATGCGCTACAATCGTCAAGCCGATTGCAATCATCAGCGCGCGTCTTGCCGCGTATCGGATCCTATGAATGAAGTCCCGCCTGCACGGTAATACCGTATGCAACACACAGCGCTCGCCTTTACGTAATTCATAAAGGATCATCGGATTTGCATTCTAATGGCACTTTTTATTCGGGAAACACGGCCATAAATATTTACGCAGCTACGACCGACGATCTCTCTGTGATTCAGCCGGCCTATGCATCATCCCGTTCCTTTTATTCCCCAGATTGCTTATCGGTGTTTGTTTATATATGTATATACGACGCGACGGACGCCGCGCCGCGCCGCGCCGCGCCGATCTGCTAGCCAGCGCAGATTTACTTTTACTTGTCACGATCCGCTGATAAATGGATTGCGGATTTCACGCGTTCTTTTAGCGATCGCGCGATCTGTGAACGGTCAATTTGAAATATTATCACGTTCTTCCAACCCGCGCGTACGTCACGCGCTTCGCGGGGGCACAGTGACCGTTTCAACAGCCATAATAAACGGTTCTTATTGTGATTATATCCTTTGAAAATCTGCTTCCTGGTCAATCGTGTCCTTTTTTCACGCATTTACGAAGGTTTTATGGAAAATCGTCGAGGTTTTTTTCTGTTTATTCATTTATGATCTCCTTGATACGTTCAGTATTACAAATTTATGTACTGTTCATCCGCCACAAGAAGTCCCTCGAGACGGTAGAGGGGCAAAGGGGGTCCTCGCTCGCAGCCAATGGTTATCTTTGACGTCACACACACACTTTAGCCAATAATTCGGCTAGAACCGAAAGTTCCTGTGGAATGACCCAATCGGACGGTTTGTTGTCGAATTCCTGCGAGGAGACTTCTTGTGGCGTACGAACAGTAGGGTAACTGCACCAGTGAATAAACGGGCATCAGTAAATGAACGCTTTTGTATTTTTTCCATCATTGTTCAATTACTAGAATGTAGTGTTCATTGACTGGTATTTTTGATATTTTTTATTTAACCTTTAATAAAGACAAATAATAATAATTTCATTTTGATTTGTGTTCATTTATTTTTGACAAATGAAGTATAGGGAGCCATTTGGCATATATGAGATTCCTTTAATTCACATATTTAAAAAAATATCTTCCTGAACAATTTCTTAAATGTTCATTCACTGGTGCAGTTACCCTATATTAGGCTGTTGCGTATAAAATGTCGTATTTTCGACAGTAAAAAGAAACATTAATTTCTTGCGTGCAAAACTTATTGATCAAGATAGACTGCGTTTGATATTTATTTAGTAAATATTTGTTCTAGATAGAGTAATAGTCGATTAATATTAATTAATAAGGGGTGTAGTTACCCTACGTTAAGTATTACAAGTTACTGTCCATCCGCCACAAGAAGTCCCTCGAGACGGTAGAGGGGCAAAGGGGGTCCTCTTTCGCAGCCAATGGTTGTACTTTGACGTCACACACTATAGCCAATAATTCGGCTAGAACCGAAAGTTCGTGTGGAATTACCCAATCGGACGGTTTGTTGTCGAATTCCTGCCAGGAGACTTCTTGTGGTGTACGAACAGTACAATGAAGTTCGTGAAATTATGAAGATCGTGGCCTTGAAACATGGGTCCCCCTAGGCCATTTAAAATATTTATTCATGAGGATTGTGAATAGTAATGGGGATTTTTCAGTCGGCACACTAAATCACGCCCGTCGAATTCGCCGGTTAGATTAGGCGATAGAAGTATCGTCCCTGTTTCATGTCCGCTATCTTTCGATCTAATGAAGCGGAAGGTCAGACGCATTAATTACCGATAGAAGGCGGTGGATGTATGCAAATGGCCGTGCCGGTATGCATCGGACCGGGAAAATCGTCATGCGAAAACCAGTGCTGTTAGGTTGTTGCATATGAAATGTCTTGATTTTTAACGGGAACGTTAAACTAGCCGACCTTTTCTTTTCTAAATATGTTAAGTTATTGATCACAACACCGTTCCAAGCAACGTATCGATTATGCTACGGTGGAAACGGAATTTTTTCGGTGAATGCCTAATGTCTTATTTTACCTAGTCGAAAATAATATACAGGGTGTCCCACAGTTTTCATGATTTTTTAAGTATGTACTTGCGATAATCTGACAAAA
Organism: Lasioglossum lativentre; assembly: GCA_916610255.1. NCBI lineage: Eukaryota > Metazoa > Arthropoda > Insecta > Hymenoptera > Halictidae > Lasioglossum > Lasioglossum lativentre. The sequence goes on from OU744359.1 coordinate 5,228,615, forward strand.
AATATTTTCAACTAAAGCTGATCAGTTTTCGATTGGCTATATATTGCAATGAAAAAAAAATTCGAAAAACATTTTTTTTATAGTATTGTCAAGGTCACCTTCATTTTTTAAATGGCACTTTGTATTTTTGACTTAACAGTATTACAGCCCGTGTCAAAACGAATTCAGCGATCTAGTTTACTATACCATGGATGACCTTGAAGTGCCATTTAAAAAAATTAAGGTGGCCTTGACAATAATAATAAAAGAAATTTTCGTGGGAAACACTGCAGTTTCTGTAACGTAGAGTAACAGACCGGATGTCATTGGACCCATAGGCCTGGCCTTTATCATACCTAAGGGCCAGGGCAATAAACAACTCAGCATTGGGTTTTTCCCTATTTCAAGTGGGCGACTGATTTTCTCATTGCCACATTTTCTTTCATCTTCACTTCGAGTCTACTAGCTGAACTGTGAGGATCGTCCTCTTTCTGACCTGTTCAATAAAACAGATTTAAAGATATTCAGTGTTTTTCAGTCATTTAGTTACCCAACACATTCCAATAAAAAAATGTTCGAAAATTTCTTTTATTGTTATTATCAAGGCCACCTTAATTTTTTTAAATGGCACTTCAAGGTCATCCGAAGGTCATAGTATTTCTTAATAATTTCTTTTATTATTATTGTCAAGGCTACCTTAATTTTTTTAAATGGCACTTCAAGGTCATCCAAAGGTCATGGTATACTAGATCTCTGAATTCGTTTTGACACGGGCTGTAATACTGTCAAGTCAAAAATACAAAGTGCCATTTAAAAAAATGAAGGTGACCTTGACAATACTATAAAAAAAATGTTTTTGGAACTTTTTTTCCATTGCCAATATACAGCCAATCGAAAACTGATCAACTTTTGTTGAAAATATTTTTTGTCAGATGCAAGTACATAAAAAATCGTGAAAACCGTTACGCGGGACACCCTGTATAACAATTATTGTGATAAAAATCGTAGTCTGGTATTTCTTGATGCGAACGCTTCTCGGTAGCATGCGCATTCGAAAATCGGTGATTTCGTATGCAACGCAATAGAATGGCAAATGGCGGACGCGCCAAGCTATTAATATTTTGAAATCGCAGAAGATGATTAGACGTTCCCCGACGTCCGGATAAGAGAACGTCCTTGGTACGGTAATATGTACTGTTATAAAAGGCGAAAATAATGGCACGGACCATCGCGGTATTCAAATGCAAATAAGGACGGGAACGGTGCGTGTGCCCGATCAGGGAAACAGCCATCAATCTCCAGTTTGTAACAGACGTTCGAAATCGTTACGAGCGACAGGTATCATCAGGGTCAGAATGACAAATCTTTGACAGGCCGGCCCGTTTATACAACTCGATCACTGCCGAAAACCATTCGACTGGCGAGACGTTGCCATAACACGGCTCTTCTTTGGGGAACTGCCTTTTGGCGTTAACGGTATTCGCCAAGGAATACAGATTTGTATTTATATGTAAAACTTTGAAGGTTTTAAGTTTTTTTTAACTTAAAATCTTTATTTATATAGTTTATTATAAAATATTTAATTGCAAATTTAAAGTTTATTATTATAAATTTAATCTATAAATAGGTAGATAAATATTAATGTAAATCTAATAAATGATAATCTTATAAGTTGAAGTTTAATATTATTATTTTTATTTTGGTTAATGTGAGAAAGATATCTTTTCTTGATTTCTTGCCGCTGCACAGCGTGACGTTTCGATCATTTAGGGGAATTTAATTCCGAAATTGAACATTTTTTAATAATTGCGAATTTACTACTAGTTTAAAAGCAATACTTCAAATAAGAAAAATAAACCTCAACTGAACTTTAATTTTGCATACACAAATGATGAAACTTCATCAATCGTCAGTGGTACTTTACCCGAATAAAGTGTGTGTATATGAACTTCAATTGTTATTGTATTTATTAGAGTGACTTTTCAATCCTTCGTAGTGTGTTTTCAATACTTTTAGTTTTTAAATATTATACATAGAATTTATTATAGTTAATAATCATACAAAATCGGAGAACTTTTCAGTATTCACCAATGTTGTATAGAGTGAAACTTTATTATAAGTAATTAGAAATCATCATATTTTGAGTAGTTTAAACAAAATACACGATAGAAAAAAGAAACAACATCATTAAGAATTTAATTCCCCTAAATGATCGAAACGTCACACTGTGCGTCGTAGATAGCGAGACAACAAAACATGAAATTATGGTAAATGAGACTGGTTTCGACTTGTGACTCTACTTCGCGACTGACCTTACGTAAAATTCTCTCTTTTTCAAAATTCACTGAACACGGCTGTGGAATGTTTTTGTTTATTATTCTATATCTTTAAGAGAAATTAGTTGTTTCTAATGTTCTACCTGCTTTGTAACAACGCAAAGAGAAAACGAAACCGCGCGCGTGTTAGGAATTATGCGAATGATCAATGGCTAACTCGCGAAAAGCTTCTGGCCGGGTTAGTGAATCACACTGCGCACGTAACGCCATTATTCTGATAAAGTCTGACTCGTAACGAAGTTTGCTTTATCTACGCTAATGCAAATATTATGGTAATTAAGGTAGATAGAGGGAGTAGGACGACACCCCATAAACATTGTTCCGGTTCATTCTTGAACAGCCAGTCATCCAATGAACACCGCATGTATACTCTGAATTGTATACTTTGTATAATAATATTTATTTATTTCAGCTCTTCGTGGCTATGACATCGCCTAAGTTTACAAGCTCCTGGCTATTACATTACTATTTTAACCATTAACAGAATGTCATAAATTATTCTGAGATTCTTGAACAGCCAGTCATCCAATGAACACCGCATGTTATACTCTGAATTGTATACTCTGTATAATAATATTTATTTATTTCAGCTCTTCGTGGCTATGACATCGCCTAAGTTTACAAGCTCCTATTACATTACCAGACTGCGGATCTTTATGCAAAATAAATATGTTTCGCATTGATTGTGGGAAGCAGGAATAACATAAAAATTGATTTCATCCCTTAACGACTTAGTTACATTAAAAACAACATTACAACATTCTTGAATTTTTAAAATCTTTTACCGTTTTATTCTTCAACCAACCAATTTCTTCATAAATGCATAAAGATCCGCAGTCTATACATTACTATTTTAACCATTAACAGAATGCCATAAATTATTCTGAGATTAACGTGTGTGCTAACTCGATGGCGCCACGCAAGAAATCGCTGTCAAAACCGTCTCGTTCCAGTTTGCGAAAATAAAAAGATTATCTTGCAAAAATAAAAAGAGTATCTTGCAAAAAATGACTGCTACCCTGATCAACTTGAAATTATTCTGCGGCAATGGAGGGCTGCAAGATACGCAGACGAAAGGTAATATACATATTCATGTTTTAAAAAAAAGAAAAATAATCAATTTCAGTGGATGGTTGAGCAAAGGTAGAGCAAAAAATTTCAAGTTCTGGATGATGGAAGCGCGATGATCTAGGCCGCTGCCGCCATCATGGAAGTTCGCCCACGGCCAAATAAATTATACATATATCATTTCGATGGGCAGGTGTCAATAAAAAAAAACATCCTCGACGTGCCAACGTATACTACATCGTTAAAAAACGTTTCTCCTTTTTCTATAATCAGACTTTCAGTCGCTTCGGAGAAGATTCGTTAAGATCCGCTCGACGTGTTAGAATTCCACGTTGCATCGTGGCTTTTAAAATTGACCATAAAACCCATGGTAAAGAAAAAGGGTTCTTAAAAATCCTATATTACTCGAGTAATATTTAATCTCGGTAAATAAAGTAATAACATTCCACTTTGGATGATAACTCGAAGGACACCCAGATAGCACACGACGTCTTTGAGACGTCCATTTTAGGTCTGAAAGTGCTTTTATAATTTTGCTATTACTTGGAATGACAAAAAAAACTCACTTTCTTTTTAACCCTTTGCACTCGGAGCTATTTTAACTCAAAAACGAAAGACTGTTTCATTCCAGAATATTTTCATTCTATACAATTTCTTTTCATTTTTTGCTTATGAAACTGATATAATATCTCATGTAATATGTAAATGTCTAGTAATTTATTAAATACGAACAAAAATAATATTCTGAACAATATGTTTAAAAATGGCGTAGCAATTTTCAATGGCGCCTCAGAGTCGCCATCCGAGTGCTAAGGGTTAACTTTCTCATCTGAGATTATTTACAAAAATTTTGCGCAACATAAGACGTTCGGAACACGTTTGTAGGACATTCAAGACGTCCTTGGACGTCTTCGTGCTATCCGGGCAACGATAAAACTGCGTTACCTAAAGCATTGCAAATTGTACACGAGAAATTAGGATATTAATTGAAATATTAATAAAAATCTCTGTAGCCGGGCTGTAGAAAAGAGAACCGTAGCGGATAATATAAATGAAGTGAAGTTTTCGGCGCACAGGTTCGATCATTAACAAAAAGCTAAAGCAATTTTGCAATTTAAAAAATTTTTTTATATACTCAACGTTTCGACCCGAGTGTGGATCATTTTCAAGAGTAAAAATTTACTGCGTTTGCTAAAAACAAGAAAATTTAAACAAGTTTGAATTTAGAATGTGCTGACTCCATGCCGGCAGCAACTGAACTGAAACCTTGCGCCGAAAACATCACTTCATTTATATTAAAATATTACGATCGATAAAACAAATCGTAGCGGATAATGTTGGAAAAATCGGTTCTACGGTTGCGATCTCTTCCGGCGAACGGAATTAGCGTAGCCGCCGACGAATCTCGCGGCGTAATCGGGTTTCCAGAAGCTTCCGGTGGCGGTTTCTTGAAAACTCGCCCGCATAACGGAAGAGCGAAGAAAAAAAAAAAAAAAAAGAGCGAGAAAAAAGACAGTAATATTTTTTCCGACGGGGTATTACGAAACCGGCGGCGGCTTAATAATCGTGTATCGCGCGAGATCCGCGCAAGATCCCCTCCTCTTCTCCCATTCAGAATCGCTATAAACATTGCTCTGCTCATGATTACAAAATAGCGTACATCCGACGCTGGATGCATCCAACCACGGCGGTTACGCAACCAGCCGCGGCAATTTGTACTTATTAAAACTCGATAAATTTCTGGCTGTTGTCGGCATTGAAGTCTCCGTAACGAGCGTTCTCGTATACTATACTATACACAAATAGAGATACTCTACAGCGCGCTACACTGTACTGTATATACATATACGTTGTGCATGCGCCATCGCGAGCAGACGTTCACCCGATGGAACGTAGCTTCTTATCGAAATTCATAAATAACAATTAACGTTGTGCGCCAGCTCGAACGCACCGCATTTTTCCGACCAACTCGAGCGGTTCGTTGCGAAAACCTGCGCTGCAAACGTGCACTATTGTGGACGTTATTTGCTGCGTTTTTTTTTTTTTTAAATTCTCTATGCTTTACTGTTTCACATAGCTTCCTGTTTTCCGTACTTTTTTGTTTAACGCACACGAACACGGTTCCGATGAGGTATAAAACTGTATGGAATTTTATTATACTAGTTTCTAACGTTTTACGCACTTAATGGATACACACCGAGCTTGTTAATCGATGCAGCAAATGGTTTGTTCGCCGAGGGGTTTTGCAGAATGGAGATACGAAATAACGGGGAAATTTGCATAAAGACGCAGTAATTTTCCATTTTAGATCGATTCCACTTAAGATCGGATCTTTGTAATTATTATCGTTAATCATTGCCTAAGCATCTTGTTTAGAATGAATTGTTCTACGACGTTGTTCCGAGGATTTACAATGTCGCTGTTTGAAGAATTTTTATTAAACGTACGATATTTGAAAATAAGAATATTTTCCCAGTTATTGGAACGTGTCCCATTAATCGGCCTCCGGTCGGTAAAGTGTTAATGGGACGAGTGTGTTTAATGCTCATAATTGCGAGAAGACGTTTCGTCGAATAAATGAAACGCGACGTTTACTTTCCTCCAAGGCCGTCGATTAATTAATTACGCCTCAATGCCGCCATTGGCTGGAGAAATGACGTTTTTTTTCCCATCTCCGAGTGCGTAAAAAGGACCTTTGTTTAGATCGGTGAAGGTCAACGGCGCGCGACCGTCGAAAATAATACGTTTATCCGTGAATTTATGGGTGCCATGCAAACAAAATGGCCGCGATACGAATCCGACCCAGTCAAGTGCGAAATAATGAATGCGTACCGAAATTTATTATACTGTCTCTGCTAATTTATCTACGTTCGTGCGCACATAATCGCGGAAGAAATAAATTTCATTCGCGATTTCGTGTAACCGTCGTAAACGCGTGACGTCACAATACGAAAATATTTTTGATAAGTGGATTGGTTGAATTAATTTTTCGTCAGGCTTGTCTTTTTGCGTCATCGCGTTTCATGTTCGTCGTGCGACTATCGATTCCGTCTCTGTTTGCGTATCGTGCTACACAGTTGTTCGAGGAGAGAAAGTGAACACCATAACATTGCTAGAAACATATTTTATCGTCAGGATAATTATAGTGCTACGTTTCTTTCATTTTTTAACCCTTCGCAGTCGGAGCTATTTTGACTAAAAAACGAAAGATTTTTCCATTCTAGAATATTTCCATTCTATAGAATTTTTTTTCATTTTTTGCGTATGAAACTGATATGATATCTCATGTAATATGTAAATGTCTAGTAGTTTATTAAATACGAACAAAAATAATAATCTGAACAATATTTTTAAGAATGGCATTGCAATTTTCAGTGGCGCCTCAGAGTCGCCATCCGAGTGATAAGGGTTAACAATTCATCTGATCAACAATAAAATAGAATTTTACGAATTCTTGTGAAAAAGTGCTGTAAGTTCACAATTTTTTTCTTTTTTCACACGACACGTGTATAATTTTTGTACACTATTTGCACACGTGCAACCTAACAACGTGTCGAATTTTAGAGAAGTATGAATATTCGGAATGTGTATTTTGTCTTATCTCGTGTAAACAGAGTTAAGACAGAAAGTTAAAGAATTCGTGTAAATTGACGTCTTAATTAGAGGTGAACGAACACACCAGCCGCCATTATCAAACTGAATTTCAACATGTTACACAGAGTACAACTTCGTGTAGTACAAGATACAAGTGCAAATTAGAAACGTGATAAAAGTCGGCAAATTTCTGCAATTTCCTACGAGATATTTCAACAAGTACAAAAAAAAACTGTGACACGCGCACGAAGACAGTTTGGGGATCTCGATAATGGGGTTAATGAGCTGAAAACACGGACGACGGCTTCTAATAACGGAAATGGAAAAATACAGAGTTTCACCGAGCGGTTTCAGTAATCGTTCACATCGGGACACATTTGTTTAACTTGAGAACCACAGAGAAAAAAAAGAAACTTTCAGGACGCGCCGGCCTTCCAGCACGGCGTCAAGTGTTTTTCGCGATAATAAATAAAGGCTTAGCGAGAGTCCACTTTAAATAATACAGGCGATTTTATGAGGCCTATAAGAGGCTGACTCATCGGTATTAAATATTTGCATTAAACCGATGCGACTTTGAGAGAAAATTTTTTTCTGCGGGCAGATTCGCTCATGAGCAAATTGATTACACGCACGCACACTACGTCATAATTTCAGGCCTTGCAACGCATAACGGCTTGTAAATTTATAATTTGTTAAAGGACAGCCAAAAATTTCCTCGTTACTTTGCCAGAATTTGCATAATTTATACTTTTCACGCTTCGATTTTTGCTCAGCGTCGTAAACGCAATTAATATTTGACACTTAGCAATTGCGGGAAAAAAAAAACGAATGAAATATTATTTCATCGTCCGGTCGCTGGCGCTATTATCAAATTCAAAGGAAATCATTATCATCGATCGTGCTAAGGGGAAAAACAAGTCTCGGTTTTTAACACCGCGCGTCTAAATATTGACTAATAACTTCTCCGAGTTGTTCGTTAAACAATGTATGTCATGCAAAAGCAAACTATTATATGAAAATCGTGTCGCTTTGACTCGCAAATTGTATGTAATTAGGTGATAGCATTTCGGTGTAATTTATGCGCGGGAAATGTGTTGATTCGCCGAGCGATTTGAATGGTAAACGTCTCGTTAGAGTGATTTGCAAGAGGAAACTGCTAATTTGCGAATTGTAAACTATTAAGGGATCCTTCCGCTAAATATTATGATAATAGTCTCCCGTTTTGTAAACTTTACGATATACGCGCCTTTATAGCTCACTAGAGACTCCAAATAACAATAAAATAGAAAGTTGAACATTATTTTACTACGATAACGAAAATTGTTCTCGTGTAGTTTTTTTTTTTTGTAAAACTGTTGTTAACCGAACGAAATTCAACGACCATATAGCAACGCGTGGAATATATTAAGTGTAGAAATTTATAGGCGCCATTGAGGTAAACACAAGCGAATGATCACAGCCATTAAAAAAAAAACAACGAGAAATTGATTAATGTTTTCGAACCATAGAAATTCTCGGAACCGCGGACGATACGGGGAAAGGCGAGAGAAGACGCGCGCAGAAAAACGAGCATGAATGATTAACTATTAATACCTAGAAAGTAATTTTTCAATGTTACACTGTCTCCGCCGGAGAGGAATGCCAGCTCTCATGGCCGAGCTGCGCCTCGTAACGCAACAGTGAATGTTACAATGTAAAAATAAACCAATAAATACGATTATTACGAGCTGCAGCGGACATTTTCACCCGGTATTAATCACAACATTCACAACCGCTGTGTGCCGGCGAAATGAAAAATTAAAGGTCACCTCGCGCCGCGCCGAGTGGAAAGCAATGCATTCGGCAGTGCGCGACACCGTGAAAAGATTGTTTTGTAAAACTCACCTCGAGAGGGGATCGACGAAGAGAGCGACAATTATCACGGCGACGATTACGCAAGTTAGATAAATCGAGGATATTTTGTAGATCTCGTACTCCGGAGGACGCTCCAGGTTGTCGTGGCCTCCGTTCCCAAGGACGCAGAAGTCGGCGCCGCAGAGCTTCACCTTGTTCGAGTTGGTAGTGCTGTTTCCACTGCCGCTGCCGAACTCGCCCCCGCTGAGCACTTTAAATCAAAACAAACGGAATCGGTTTAACCAACCTTGTTTCGGCGAAGGCAGGGTCACGAGAGACCCCTGAATTACAAAATGTTCGGACTCGTTTTAATCAGAAAAATGTCACGAATAACTAGAGACAAACAAGTGTTGTTGCTTAGAACGGAATCGGTTTAACCAACCTTGTTTCGGCGAAGGCAGGGTCACGAGAGACCCCTGAATTACAAAATGTTCGGACTCGTTTTAATCAGAAAAATGTCACGAATAACTAGAGACAAACAAGTGTTGTTGCTTAGAACGGAATCGGTTTAACCAACCTTGTTTCGGCGAAGGCAGGATCACGAGAGAGCCCTGAATTACAAAATCTTCGGACTCGTTTTAATCAGAAAAATGTCACGAATAACTAGAGACAAACAAGTGTTGTTGCTTAGAACGGAATCGGTTTAACCAACCTTGTTTCGGCGAAGGCAGGGTCACGAGAGACCCGTGAATTATACCATGTTCGGACTCGTTTTAATCAGAAAAATGTCACGAACATGCCGGTGAAAGTTTCACGAATAACTAGAGACAAACAAGTGTTGTTACTTAGAACGGAATCGGTTTAACCAACCTTGTTTCGGCGAAGGCAGGGTCACGAGGGACCCCTGAATGACTACCATGTTCGGACTCGTTTTAATCAGAAAAATGTCACGAACATGCCGGTGAAAGTTTCGCGAATAACTAAAGACAAACAAGTGTTGTTGCTTAGAACAGTATTTTGAAATCGTCCAATTAGATATAAACGTAGAAATGGTTTGTCTCGTAATTTCTTTATTAGCGAGTTTTCATATCCAGAACGCGAACAACGTTTTTGTAGGACACTCGATTTGTTTGATCAGGCAGAACCAGTAATTGCTTAATTCTTTAATCACGGATCGCAATACCGAGAAACAAGTGGAATTTACACGGCAGCTTTCTACGGCTGGATCCGTGCGCGCGCGCGCGCGAGCGCCCTCGTGTGCAGAGATCTATGCATCGTCGCGCAAAGGATTAAAACGAAACGACCTCGGCGAGATCAATGAAAAATAAGGACTCCGTCGAGAAACAAGCGTGCTTGAGCAAGACCAGCCAATTGCCGTCTATTTGCTCGTATAGCAGCATGATCAGCGTTTCCGTTCCCCGAAGTTGAGGCATTTCTCTGCTCACAATTCGGCTGTTATGTCAGTCGTGTACGAACGGGGAAACAGTTCTCGGACGAGGAAACGGTACATTGATTTTTCTTGCCAAATGTTAAGTAATGCAAATTTGGTCGGGGCTAATACATATGGACAATATTAACACTGAAGTTTCTGAATGGAGCTCTTTCCGAGAACGAAAAACCTGATAATATGCAAAGTATCCAAGGATCTACATCAAATGTTTTGATATTGAACAAATATGTTTATTGAATGTTTATTTCATTTCTTGACTGGATGAAACCTTCGAGAATGAGAACGAGTTTCTATTTAACTAAAAATTTTTAAGAACATATGAGCATATGTAATTTCTGTAAAATATGTAATTTTATGGGTGTCAATATTGGACAAGAATTTGCATTTTTTCGTGACAAGACTTCCAACAAAAAATTACTTTCTTCGGTAATGTACTCCAAAAATGAAATTCCTATTTGTATCACGCAATACATACATTGTAAATTATAAATGTTAAACAATGTCGATCGTAAGATGTTAAATCAAATTTTAAATGTTTTCGGCGCAAAGGTTCGATCAATTAATAAACAAGACAACTATATGCAAATTTTCACAATATTTCTTCTCAACGTTTCGATCTTAATTTAGATCATTCTCAAGAGAAACAAGCAAAACATTGCGTCTGTAAATTAACAATGAACAATATAATATATAACTTGTGAAACCAACACCGGACAACTAACACAAAATAAAATTAAAGAAACCTTACTCACTTGCTTAGTGTCGCTGGGTAATTTTCACATAAAATTTAAAAGCATATTGAAATGACTCACAAGTTACTGCTCGGACAGCATACAGGTGAGTGAGGAAACGTGAAGTCATTTGGAAATATATGTAATCGATTGTAATCGATCTATTGGCCAAAATCAGATTTGGCGGTAAATTCAAACACACAAACATGCTATGAAATTATAACCTTCCTTTTCCTCCCAGTATACCAGCAAATGATGTGGTATTTATTTAGAAAATTGACATTCAACTTAGTTTGACCAACATAGTATACAATTTAATGTGTATGAAAATTAATGCATAAAGTGAAATTATCATAAGGATTGTATTTAGAAAATTAATTGATCGAACCTTTGCGCCGAAAACATTTAGATTTAACTGTAAATTATATTGTAGAATATTCTGTTGGTCTAAAATAAATAAATTGCGAATCCGAGGCCTACTATACCGATAAGAATTCTTGTAACAAAAATGAGGTCTTAGATAACATATGGGGAAAACCCGTAGAAACGACGTGAGAAAGTTTTCCTTTATTCGAACGATATATTTCCATTCATAAAAGTTGTTTATTATATAACAGACGAAATAATTATTCTCTCGAATAAACGCTAAATGAATTTCTAAACCTAGTGACCAACACGGCAGTTAAACAACAAGGATGGCAAAACTCGTCGAATCGAGAAATAAGAGGAAAAAAGATGCAAAAGAAAAATGTTTTCCACGGTGGGGAGGGGGAAAAAAGAGCATCGCGTTAAAAATTGCTTTTAGGTCCGGCTCTCTCTTCGATCCCCCTCATTATTCGCGAACGATCCCATTTCTCAAATATGCAAATCGCGTCCCTAAGCACAGCGATCCTAACACGAAACGTATATCGGCGCATTCTGGAATCTACACATTGGCCAATCCCGTGTACGCGGTCATCGGACAGCGAACGACAGGAACTTTCACCGGAGCGTCGTTGATAATATCATAGCATGTTTACAATGTCTCCCACCATCGTTTCCGATTGTCCGCGAGTCCTACTTATCAACATATAATATATTCCACTGTTGCGCGCGCGCGCGCGCGAACACACGCGTTCCACAAGTGCGTGTGTGTCCGTTTCTGGCTGGCACGCAATTTTCTTGGCGTGGTTGAGACATTTAAAACGCAAACGGTGGTCCCGCGGCAGCCATTAAAATAGTTTGACAACTTCCTGGACACGTTTTGCCATCGCGAATGTTCCGCGAAAATGGTTAACCGCGGCCGGCTGCTGGTAAGCGTTGTTGTAAAAAAAATGCTTATACATTTATTCCAGAACTTGTACCAACATTCCTTATTTTCGTGTAAATATTGATTACTAGACTGCGGATCTTTGTGTTGTAAAAATAAAATTTTTATACATCAATTGTAATCTACAGGGTGTCCCAAAAGTACTTCAACATCGGGAAATGGGAGGTTCCTGAGGTCATTTCAAGCGTCATTTTCCTTTTGCAAAATGTTGTCCGAGGCTTCGTTTGGGAGTTATTAACGAAAAACACGGACCAATGAGAGCGCGAGTTCGACGCTCGCTGGCACGTTCAGCGCGGCGAGCCGGCAGGCGGTTGGCTGAACATGCCAACGAGCGTCGAGCTCGCGCTCTGATTGGTCCGTGTTTTTCGTTAATAACTCCTAAACAAAGCCGCGGACAACATTTTGCAAAAGGAAAATGACGCTTGAAATGACCTCAGGAAGTACTTTTGGGACACCCTGTATATAAGTAAAAATTTATTTTAAAAACAGGGAAAATGCTTATGCTCTCGGCGCAACGGTTCGATCATTTTTAAACAAAATAAAGCAATTGTGCTAGTTAAATTAAACCTTCAACGTTTCGACCCTTATGTGGGTCTTTTTCAAGAAAGAAGAAAACTGCGTCTGAAAATTTTTAATTATATTGTAATGACAACAAAATTAAATACAGAATCAAAACACCATATTATTTACTCACTTGCTTTATGAAATTTTAAAGAATAAATTTGAAACACATGTTGTGTCTATGCCGGTAGACAAGTTACAAAGGCAGAGATCCGAGGTTGACAAAAACAAGAACCAATGAGAAACAGAAACCAATAGGAATCAATAGATCGAAGCCGAACTAATCGATATTTGGCGGCAAATTCAAAAACCATAAGACCGTTTCATACATAACCCTTAATAATCATATACAACAAAGTGTAAATGTGAAATTGAATAAACATCAATGGAGACCGATTAGATTAAGCCGTTAATTAAGTTGACAAATAGTAGGATACAAAATGTTGTTAGGAAAGAAAAATTTATTTTGCTCATTGATCATTTTGATATGGTAAAACTTGTATATCGACATTATTAAACGATCTTTAAATGCATAAAATCCGCAGTCTAGTGATAACAAATTGTTGTTGGTCAATCTAGTTTCGATTAAAAGATTCGTTACCGCGACTCGTACTGCTTTCTAAAATATTCCACACTGTAAACATTCCAGCCATAATATCGTATTACCATAGTAAAGCCGAGTACGGTATTTCTGACTCAATCGAGTACGAATAATCTAGAAGCAAAATTTCCTATTCAATGAACTGGGATATCTATGAAGTAACAATAATCAATTGCATGAATCAAGTATGTTGGGAAATATCAACTGGAATACTAGTTCGATGCGTCACCATTTTCTTTTTTTGCAAAACATATTTATATTTTAATTCATCAGGACATCAATAATAAATAGACTGCGGATCTTTATGCAAAATAAAAATTTCTTATCTGAATTGCAACAAACTGGAGTGAAATAGAAATTTATTTTCTTCCCTATTATATTTAATAGGTTGAAAATAATATAATAGTACGTTCAAATTTTTCTAATATTTTTAGTATTTTAAATTACACCTATACATTTTTGTCATAAATGCATAAAATCCGCAGTCTAATAATAAATTACTCTCAATCGTCACTTGACACACGTCTTCCTAAAAATGAACCATTTTTCCATCATCGTCTTCAAGCATAATTTCGAACCAAGAAGAGTGGAGTCCTACCTAACGATCAAGATCCTTCGAGAGGCCATCGAAGAGGATCGCGGATGATCGACGTAGCTCGGTGGATCACCGGACGATCATGGATCGAAGTTGGTGCGCGACTGGTGTCTTCCGGAAGAGGCCGGAGGAAGTGTTCGTGTTTGGATCGAGAGATCGAGGAGTCTGAATGGCTGGAGAACAGTTGGAACGCGGCGCACGGTATCGGAGAATGCGTACGAGGTGGCACGGAAACCGACTATCACGGGTTTATACCGGATAAATCTTGTTTCTTCCTGCGTGCGAAGCGTTCTCCGTCGCATTCGCACCCGAACCCAATGGCGGCAGTCTTTCTCGCCGAGTCGATCGCCGCCGTTGTCAGTCAGACCCGGTCGAAACCTAAAGCCGCGTACACACAACAACGCCTTCTCGCGTTCGATCTTTTGGTGGGGGGACACGTGTCATGAAACTCTGAACGGTTTCTCGGGCCGTCGAGTTTCATCCGGGGGCTTCCGAAGCCTCCGCAAGGTCGTGCTCCAAGGTCAAGATGGAGAGGACATGGTTCAACAGGTGTTCACGAATTCTCACTTCTGGGGGCAAAGTTCTGATGACGTGTGAAATAATGTTGGAGTGGGGATTTCAGGTACTTTGTTTCGAACTCTTTTTTTTTACATTTCCAATATAATACTTTTTTCTTTTTGGATTCTACCTTGGGATTAATTTTTTTTCCTTTTTATTCTTCACTTTATCAACTTTGATAATTATTTCTTGTGAAATTTTGGTACAATTTTCCATGAATGCAGATTTCCAATATAATAATTTTTTCTTTTTGGATCCTACCTTGGTACAATTAAAAATTTTGGTACAATTTTCCATGAATGCAGATATTTTTTGCTTGTCTTACGAAAAATTATGTTGTCTTTTTTCATAATTTGTTCAAAGTGTTGTTCGCATTTTGTCTCTATTATAATAGACTGTTCAGTTACGCTATTCAAATTTGCCGCCTAATATGCTTTCTAGCATAGAAGTTTTGCGAAAAGTAATGGAAAATGTGTTAGAAAGAGCACGAATGTGTCGTGCAGAAAATGGCCGCCATTTGCGAGATGTAATCTTTCACGTCTAGTCGAATAAAATTCCCCTTCTTTACACTATATTTTTTTCCAATGTGTATTTATTTCATAAATGAGTGATGCTTTCGGCGCACATGTTCGATCAATAACGACTAAACAAAGCAATTTTGCAATTTAAATTTTTTAAAGACTCAACGTTTCGACTAAATAAATTTGTATTTATTTCAAAATTAAAAAAGTTATCACGAATTCAAACCAGAAGAATCATTTTGCGCCACCCTGTAGGCATACAAATAGATTTTCTATTCTCATCAGTGAAATGATTAAAGACAAAACAAGTTGCAATTGTTGTAACCATGAAGAAAATCGTACGGGGTTAATTTCTATATATAATACCTAGCCGGAGATTTGAAAAAGTATACATCGTCACAAAATATCTCGTTCCGAGATCTAGCTCGAGCAGCTGTCAGCCACAAATGATTGCCATAAGTTCCCGGAGCTGGTTGCAGCGGTAAACCCGAGAACGCACAACCCGAGCCTCGTTGTCCGAGGATCGGGAAACAAAAAAAAGAAAAAGAAAAGTTGCATAGCTCAGAACCTGTCCATAAATTTCAGATCGAGTCTTCGAACCCACCCGTTGTACAACGGCGCAAGTTTAATATAGTACCGATCTCGGCAGGGAAAGGACCGAATGTTTGGCCCGACTGTCTGACCACGCACGCGTTATTACCGCTTTGCACGCTCTCTGTCGCAACGCTTGCTTACATACTCACACGTTACCACACACGTGAATCGAACCAATGATCTCGTTCAACGCTTCTCGCGTTGTCGGACCAGGAGTCAGTATGGTAATCATCATCATCATCATCATCATCATCCGGCGAAATTTACGACGCTCGCGATGATATTGACACCGATCCGAACGTCCTCGAGAGCTGCTCTTCTAAAAATGGCCCCTTATTTACGAATATTAAACACTAAATATACTTACAAGGGAACATATTCAGATGAGAATGGCCGATTTTGATGAAACTAATGTGAGCTATAGTTCTTCGACAAATATTTGACACGTATTTTTTTTTAACGGCAACCCATCCACTTTGAAGGGGTGAAAACAGCCCTCAAAGTTGGGAGTCAAATCCATATTTTTTGAGATATCTCGGAAACCAGAGGTCGAAACAATTTGATTTTTTTTTTAATTGTGTGTTTTTCAATGGGAAATGTAGTCGCTTAAGAATTTTTTAACAAACTTTTGTTTTTCTCAAAAAATGTGGTTTTCACCCCTAACTTCGAGGGCTGTTTTCACCCCCACAGAGTGGATGGTTGCCGATGAAAAAAAATACGTGTCAAATATTTTTCGAAGAACTATATCTCACATAAGTTTCATCAAAATCGGCGTGTATCAACTGAATATGTTCCCTTGTTAGATATACTTAAATATACTTAGAAACATTGAAAGCTCGAAGAACAGTATCCGACCAGAGCTTTATCTTTAATTTGATTAATAACAATATTGATTGTTCCTCTATCCTGAGGCAAATCAATTTCTACGTACCCGAACGCGTATTGAGACCTAGGACAGGATTTGAAACATTCAAATCCAAATCCACATATGGATTAATAAATTCTTTAAATCGCATCACAGCTAAATCCAACATTTTATATCGTGATATATTGACTTTTTTAATGGTTCGTTACTATCATTTAAGAAAAAGTTGCCTGCGATTATATGATTATATGTGATGTAATGTATTCCTGTAACTGTCAGCATGTCCATTACTATGTAACTTTATGCTAAGACTTTCTTTTTCTTTTTTTTTATGAATATCTTCTATTGTAAACGTTTGTATAAAAGGACTTCGGTCCGTAAATAATAATAAAATATCGAGAATTTCGATTCGGCTAATTGATCGAACTATTCCCAGAATATATTTACAAAATGCTAAATGATATACATAGTTCCTCGGAAATCCCCGCGACGCATGTTCCGAACGCGTCACGAGATTAATTAATCGATCGTGCGTAGATCTCGTCGAGGAAGAAGAGAAATTCTGGATTCGGTGAAATTTCGATTTCCTTCGAGCAGCCTTGAAAAATTTTAGCTGGAACCGTTTCATCAATCGTACTTGGGAATGTTTGATAACTACGTTTTTATGTGGTTGTTATGCTACATGGCCGAGAGGTTCTCGGAACATTATGTCAGCTTCGTATTTTGACACTGTAATTACTTGGTAATAGGATTGTAACTTGTTTAATTTATTTCTTCGCCGATAGAGATTTTTCTTCAGTGGCAACGATCGACTTGGACAATTTTTATTTCAAAGTCTAATTATTACGCAACAAGAAACTACTATTGATGCGAATAAATTAACGTAATTTTCATGTGTAAAAAGAAAACGTGCGCGCATCGTTAGAGCAAACTGTACAAGTAATTTCATTTGATGCTGCACGTGGTCGGGTGTATGGTGCAAGAAGGAAGAGTCTCTGTGTATAATCTAACGGTACACGTCTAATGAGAGTTGATTTGCAATATTTATAAGTAGGCTGTAGTGCCCAGAAATAGGTTCGAGAAACTTTCGCTTGATCGACACCGTTTCGCTTCATTTAAACACGGAAAACCCCGAGAGCAAACGAAAGCATTGGAAATGTGGAAAGATGATTTGTTTTTTATAGAATGTTTACAAAACATTTCGACGAATGTCAATTGATCAATTCAAGCATAGATATGTCAGATATATTTATACATAAGGTCGTCTAGCTTATAAAAAGTCTTTTATGAGCAAACGAAAGCATTGGAAATGTGGAAAGATGATTTGTTTTTTATAGAATGTTTACAAAACATTTCGACGAATGTCAATTGATCAATTCAAGCATAGATATGTCAGATATATTTATACATAAGGTCGTCTAGCTTATAAAAAATGTTTTATGAGCAAACGAAAGCATTGGAAATGTGAAAAGATGATTTGTTTTTTATAGAATGTTTACAAAACATTTCGACGAATGTCAATTGATAAATTCAAGCATAGATACGTCGGATATATTTATACATAAGGTCGTCTAGCTTATAAAAAGTGTTTTATGCTCTTCGAAGTTCAACCTTCAAGGAAGATTGGTATTCCACCGTCACCAAGACAAATAGACAATGTATACAGTCCCACTATGTAACTAATCAGCTCCTAGTAATTTAATTATCACTGAATATTTACCAGAGAGTGTTCAAAAGTTAGCGGGCAAGTGATATAGGATTGAGATTCGAGGATTGAGACAGTTTTTCATTTGAACTATATATCCAGCATGATTGCAGAGTCGGAGATGTTAATACAGGAAACAAGTTTCTCTTTAACCATCGTACAGCTATATCTGGTAGCTGGATAACACTTTTATCCACGCTTTAGAAACTAAACTATTCAGTATTGGTTACGAACCCATTAGATGAGAAATGTCGAAGGCGGTTTAGTATAGTGACAACGCCCGAGGTGGTGGGTGTTACGGGCGTATGGTGAGGGGGCAGGGGGGTAATACGAAACCGAAAGAATTTTTTTGCGGAAATCAACGGTTACCGAGATATTCGCAAAAAACTATTATTAGTACTTATGTAAATGTTTTCGAAAATATTGATTTTACGGAAAAAAGTTCCAAACAACAAACGAAGCTCGTAAAAACCTCTACAGAAAAGGTTATATACATTTTTTACGTAAACCTATTATTTTGGCTGTTATGACCCAAAATAACTCGGCGGGGGTCAAATTAACGGTTACCGAGATATTCGCAAAAAACTAGTGCTGCTATTTACGTAAATATTTTCGAAAATATTGATTTTAGGGAAAAAAGTTTCCAACAAAAAATGAAGCTCATAAAAAACTCTACCAAAAAAGTTATATACATTTTTTACATAAACCTATTATTTTGACTGTTATAACCCATAATACCTCGGCGGGGGTCAAATTAACTCCGCGATACATCGATACCTTTCCTACCCCTAGTAAGATCTAACCTTTGAAATTTAAAAAAATGGTTGACGTAGTTAATTTGACCCCCGCCGAGTTATTTTGGGTCATAACAGCCAAAATAATAGGTTTACGTAAAAAATGTATACAACCTTTTCTGTAGAGGTTTTTACGAGCTTCATTTTTTGTTTGAAACTTTTTCCCCTAAAATCAATATTTTCGAAAATATTTACGTAAGTAGCAGTACTAGTTTTTTGCGAATATCTCGGTAACCGTTCATTTCCGGAAAAAAATTCTTTCGGTTTCGTATTACACCCCTCACCATACTCACCTAACACCCACCACCCCCGGGGGCGTTGTCAATAAACTTCTTTGCCGAAATGTCGAAGAAAACGTTATTTCTCTTATGCCAGAAAATATCATAAAATTCTTTATTACTAAAGTGAGGTGAAATAGAAATAGATTTCTTATAAAAATGAGGATCGCTTACCGAGGGATGAAATGAGGTTGCCCCAAAGCTCGGCCGTCTGCCAGGCAAGGAAGAAGAAGCCGAAAAATCTGACGACGATGGCGTCGACAGGTTGATCGGTGAGCTTCGCATAAACGCCACCGACCTGGGTTAGGTAGGTGGCTTTCGCGGCCCACATGGGTGCAGCACCAAGTCCCAAAAGGACCCCGGCCGGCACCAGGGTGTAGAACTTCGGGTAGAACTGGGAGCCGATGTAAGGTGCGTAACACAACATCGACACACATAGCGTCCATTTAACCGTGAGCCTCTTGATCACGAAGGTAGGCACGAAGATGCAGGAGAGCACCAGCGCCGCGTAAATCGCCGACAGAGACACAGTACCCAAACCGTCACTAGCGTTTATCGAGGATTGCAGGTTCGCCGTCCCTTGGAACGCAGTGAACTGCACCATAAATGCCACCGAGACGGTGCTAATGTTCTTTAAGATCCGCCATTTCTCGCCGCGCGACAGCTTGAACTTCCGGGATTGGGTGTCGTCGTCCGTCGACGACAATTGCGGCGGTTTATGGGGTTCGGGAGGTATACCGTCGGTCCCATCGTCCTTGTAACCCTCGTTCCTGTAACCGACACCACTCACGGTCACCGTGTAAACCGTTTCCTCGCCGCCGCCGCCTCCGCCATCGCCGCCGCCCCCGCCGCCGACACTTCTGGTACTATCGGGTTGCGAAGTTACCATTCTACGTGGATGCTACCTGAAATGCATTACAAAAATCATTTATTTACAACTAAAGATGTGTTGATGTTTTCGGCGCAAAGAATTTATTTACAACTAAAGACGTGTTAATGTTTTCGGCGAAAATAATTTATTTACAACTAAAGATGTGTTGATGTTTTCGGCGCAAAGAATTTATTTACAACTAAAGATGTGTTAATGTTTTCGGCGCAAATCATTTGTTTACCTCGAGATATATTTTTTAGGTGGTGAGCAACTTTTCGAGAATCGTCACAAGCATGATCGTGTGTGAGTTCGTTTCATTGAGGTGAACTTTTGTTAGTTTGAGATTCGATATATTTTCTTCGAGGAACTTTTGCGAGCAATTTAGTATCTTGGACTAAGCAAACGAGCTATATTTAACTAAACACCGAGAAGAAAATTAAAAGCAATCTACCGTAAAGAAACATGGCGCGCCGGAAGTAGAAACATACCGCCCTACATTGGCACGCATTCACTCGTAGTACGGCTCGCATATTCGAACCGCTCGCGTACTATGTACTAGTTTTAGATTGTTATTTCTTTTAGATATACAGGGTGTTCGACTACAGTTGGGAGAAAATTTAAGGTTCTCCATGACAATATAAGTCGAAAATGAAGAATAAAATAATTGCGATTTCGGCTTGGTTATTTAGTTATTAACCCTTGGCACTCGAGTGGCGACTCCGAGGCGCTACTAAAAATTGCTGTACCATTATTCGAAATATTGTTTACATTATTAAATATGTTGGTATCTAATCAATAGACTCCGGATTTTATGCATTTATTGCAAAAATAAGTACGTGCAATTTAGAATAGTGAAAAAATTAGAAGACTTTTAAGAGTATTAATATATTATTCTCACTGTATTAAAATTATTAGTGAAAAATATAAATTCATATTTAGCTCCACAAACTTTTTATAAACATGTAAGTATTCTATGAAGTATTATATCAATTTAATATCTATCAAATTTAAAAAATCAGCGAAAATGGAAATATCCTAGGTCGGAAGAAATGTTTCACTTTCGAGTTAAAATAGCTCCGAGTGCAAAGGGACCTTCCTCTATCAAATAAGCATTTATACAGTTCAAAAATTTGCTCGTACAAGGACGTCAAATGTATTCCAGCAAACCCAAGTTTCGGCCAGATTTCTAGGTTATTCTAGGGTATTCTAGGGAAAGTCACGTGACTACCGTTCCCCCTTAACCCCTTGCACTATGTATAATACCGAGTCGGACTCGTGACGAAGATTTCGAACAGAGTATACTAAATATTCATGCTATAAATTTCCTTCAAAATTTAAATTGAAACAAAATTATATTTTTTGTTGTTGAACCATTGAAGACTGCATAGGTATAAATTACATACAAAATTCCTTTTTTCTAAGAAATTAGAAATTACAGATAAGTTCTAATCACAGCAACCGTAAAATAAATCACAGTGCAAGGGGGTTAAATTGAGAACATAAGGGATGGACGAGGGTGCGATTCCAAACCTCGGCAAATGATTTCGTTGGTGAAAAAAAAAAAAAAAAAGAACGGCTGCTGTGTAACGGGCCCGTTCATTGGTATGAGGGGGTGCGCGGAGACCTCGTCACGGATCGCGCGTTAAGGCGAATCCTTTCTTTTTATTTGGAAAGGCCTTATTGGAGCGTTCGCGAAGCACGTTCCAGTTGCGCTTGTAAATTCGTTTGTCGTCGATGTAATCGATGGGAATGCGTGACCGGGCCCCGCAATGCTGTGACACGTGTCGTACGGCGCGCATCGCAATTAACCGGCGGCGCGGCGCGGCGCGGCGCTCGCAATACCTTCACCTCCTTCGACTCGTTCTTTTCTCCCCGCCCCGAAATCTTTTCATTTCATTGGCAGCGTTTCTCAAACTACTTTCTTCTTCTCCTCGGGCCTCGCGACTCTCTCGTGTTTACGACGACCGAGTAGGAAGTCTTGTCAAAAGGTGTGTATATGTATACGATACGACTAATTTCACCCGACCGTGGAATATTTCACTGGCCGGCTGTGCTCGGCTCGTTAATGGGACAACGTTCTGGAAACCAGTCGCCGCTGGACACCGCGTCGCTATACCTTGGAAACGTTGACATTGTAAATCCCGACCCAAAACGTTTCCTCCCATTTAACTTGCTATCTTAATTCTTCGTTTAACCCTTTGCACTCGTAGCCTATTTTAACTCCAAAATTAAACATTTCTTCGGATTTAGAATAATTTCATTCTATATATGATTTTTTCGTTCATTTTATGGATACGAAATTGATACAATACCTCGTACAATACTTAATTGTTTAGTAATTGATTAGTAGACTGCGGATTTTATGCATTTATGACAAAAATGAATAGATGTCATTTAAAATAGTAACAATATTAGAAAAATTTGAACGTACTATTATATTATTTTCAACCTACTAAACATAATAAATTTCTATTTCACTCCAGTTTGTTGCAATTCAGATAAGAAATTTTTATTTTGCATGAAGATCCGCAGTCTATTGATTAGATATCACCATATTTAACAAAGTAAACAATATTCTAAATAATGGTTCATTTGTAAATGTAATTAGGTAAGGTCAGAAGCGGCGTGAAAGGGAGCGAAGGGGAAGAAGGGGAACTAAAAGGAATATACAGGGTGTTCACGCTATTATTAGCCAGCGTTTATCTTGTAAATAGTAAATATTTGAAAACTAGCCAGCGTTTGTCTTGTAAATAGTAAATATTAGAAAAAAAGAGAGGAAAAAGTACTACTGTTTTTTATACACAACACAATGGAGTCATACCAATGTGTTTACAAGTATTCCTTACTTATACGTCTCGGATGATGTTTTGGTATGAAATATTCAAAATGTTTCTTCGATTTTTGACCTTGCAGGACCTTGAAGGTCACTGTGCAGTATATGGATGAATTCTTCTAGACACACGCTTTCATGTGATACAAAAAAATATACAGCATTCCATTTAAAAAATGGAAGGTCACCTTCATATCTAACAAAATAGTATAAACACAACAAAAATTACATACGCCATTGTGTTGTGTATAAAAAATGACCTCAGGAACCTCCCATTTCCGGGAGTTGGACATTTTGGGACACCCTGTATATATGATCTAAATTTAGATCGAAATGTCGAAAATTAGTTGATGTAACAATTTGCAAAAGTGCTTAACAGTAACAAATGATCGTACCAGTGCGCCAATAGCATTAATTAGATTTACCCTGTATATATATTGTGAATAATGGTAGAGCAATTTTTAGTGGCGAATCCGAGTCGCCACTCGACTGCTAAGGGTTAACCATTACATTTATTTTCAGTCCACTAAAAATCCCATCTAAAGTATTCGGAGCAAATTAAAGATTACTATGTTAGGTAAGATGGCGCCAGAAGAAAGTAACGCAAAGAAATCAGCTCCGTCAAAGGTCATCGCGGCAAAAACTAATTGCACATTATCGGATAAACATTGCACCGTACAAAAAAAAAAAAACACGAGAAGTTTCTTATAAATTAATGTATTTTTCACTAAAGCAATGCACACACTTCCGCGAGACATTCCAGCGAGCCGCAGGTTCTTGCGACCATATCATCCACGTGAAAGCAACAGAAATCCGTGCAAAAACAACCTGCACATTTTGTAACATCCGAGAACGCGGGTATCGATTGCTGCACGGACTCGTAAACAAGAAATTTCTTCTGTCTCGAAATATGCGATTAAGTAAGCGGCGTTAACAGGTGGATTTATTGCTCGGCCGGTGTTCTTAGAAGCCGACCGGTCAATAATCGAGCGTATAAAATGGCAAGTGTCGTCGGTTCGATTCGATTCGATCATCTTGATCGCACGTGAGGAACACTAAGGCGCGTGCACCTATACTTTTGTTTTCGCTCGAATACAAGAGCAACGGGTCGAAACAGTTATACGTACATCGCGTTCGCGGCCAGCGAAACACGCGAGCAGCCGATGCAGAAATTATGCGAAACCCGTAATCATATTTTACAACGATTAAATCACGGTAATCGCTCGGCTGTCCAAGAATAAATATGTAAGCCTTGGTTCCGTTGCGATCGTTCATCAAGATCGAATTATCGGGGAAGGCTACCGGTCTACACAATAGATATAGCGATGCAACCGATTTTTTCGTATGAACATTTTACCACTCGACAGACACTTCGTTATTTAATATTATTTAGTAGTAGTATTGAATTTATATGCAAAATTAATTTCATAACAAAATTTAATATTAAGCACTCGGATGGCGACTCTGAGGCACCATTGAAAATTGCTATGCCATTCTTAAAACTATTGTTCACATTATTATTTAATAAACTACGAGACATTTACATATTACACGAGATATTATATCAAAAAATGAAAAAAAAATTGTATAGAATTAGAATTATTCTAGAATGGAAAAATCTTTCGTTTTTCAGGTTAAAACAGCTCCGAGTGCAAAGGGTTAAGAATTTTTATTAAAATTAATCCCTCAATTATTTTTAAAATATACTTCGGATTCTACGAGACTTTGCTACGTGTCCATTAGACTCTTCTTTTTCTTTTTTTTATTCCTAAAGAATCCCCCCTCTCCTACCTCGTCGTCATCCTTTCTTCTACCGCTGAAAGATCACGGAAAACCAAGACGAAAAAACATAGTAATCTTTCGGTTGCATAACAAGAGTATCGCCGTACCATGCGAGCCGCGATACGAGAATTCTTCGTTTCGTTTCTGCGAGGAAACACGTTCCGAAGAGAAAACACGTGAGAATTATATTTCCCGTTGAGACTCGTGTGGCTCTTGTGAAACGGATGTCGAATTGATTTAACAACTAAACGGTCTTACAATAATAATTTTATCCAGCAATTTTGCGTACCATCGGCATCGTTGCTTTCGTATAGTGATTTATGGGAAAATTAAAAGCTGAAAAAATTTACTAATGTTTTATGGGAACTGTTTAAGATCTTCTTCATTATCGCCCACTCGATATGGAAAGGATATTCAATTAGTGTTTTTACATCGCATAAAGTCTATTTGTAACGCATCCAAAATGAAAGTACACTTTTACGTAAGAAAGTGCAGACATCCATGAAACCCACTAACCGATTAAATTAAAGAGTCTTTATTGTGTAAGCTTTCCTACGTTCTCAGCATACGTTTTGATAATGTTCGGATCAGTTAGTAAATAACGTTTTCAAGTTCGCTTGAAATATTAGTGGGAATTTACGGTTAGTTTGAATCGTTCTGCGATATTATATCTTATCTATCCAATATTGCTTTAGTATACACGTAATAAAATAATCTAATAATCGCCACTATCTTTCCACTCTTTGCTAATGACCAGAAGATCGATGCAGCATAAAATAAATAATTGAAAAATTGATTGTTGGTTATGATTATCCAGGAAGAGTTGGTGAATAAAAATTGAAAAATTCGCATCGATCAGCAATTATATCGTCGGAACCGTAAAATCGCTGATCTCAGTGGATGTCGTAACACACGCAACAATTGTGTCCAAAAATTGATATTACACAAATTCCACGAACACCGTAACAGTCAGCACGAGTTGAAAAAGAGAATAAACAGTGTCTGTGAAACTCATTCGAATTTGTATTAACTAACCAGAGCTGGGGAAAATAGTAAATATTAAATAATCCTATTTATTTTAGAGTATGTGCACAATTTTAAAAATAAAATATTTTATTTGATGCAGTAATTTTTGAAAATAGTATTTTATTTGAATAATATTGTATTTTGTCTCTCTCTTTATTTTCAATTTCAATTATAAATATTATTGCTGAAAATAATGGTTCGAATTCAATACATTTCATGAGTGTAAATCGTTTCTTAAGATACAGTGTATGTTTATCCGGTTTTACAGAGTATTATAACACTCAAAAAGTGTTTCTGATTGTTAAAGAAGAAATATTTTAATTTTCTCGATCAAATTGTTAAAATAGAAATATTTTATTTTCTGGATCAGATTGTTGAAATAGAAATATATTTTATTTTCTCGATCAAATTGTTAAAATAGAAGTATTTTATTTTCTGGATCAGATTGTTGAAATAGAAATATATTTTATTTTCCGAATCAAATTGTTGAAATAGAAACATTTCATTTTGATGTTCAGATTTGTCAAATAAAATACTATTTTCTTTAAGCAAAATAAAATCTAAAATATTAAATAGTAATAAGTTAACATAGTTAGTATAAATAATGCCCACCTCTAACTAACCAAGGAAAAAGAGGAGGGTGATGTTGTACAGATCGGATGTTCCGGATATCTTGTTCGTTTCAAGAGAGTACGTCATCTCTGGTCGAATCTCGGGATGATCGGAAAAATTGGCAAGTTCACCTGTCGTATACGTAATTAAACGCCAGGCTACGTGTGAAATATACGTAAACGGATTCCCACTTTTATATTAGTAGGACAGAAACACGGCTCGGATGACCCTGACTTACTTGAATACGATTCGGCCACCGAAGTATAGTACACCGCGGACAGAATACCCACCCTAACCAGTTTCCAACGACCTTCAACTCGGCTTTAACCGCGAATCTCGTTGTACTATTTCTCTCCTCTTCGTGAAAAATAAATGGACGACACGCGTGTGGAACGTCGATTCCGAACGTGTCGTCGATAATACCATTTCGTAACGCCGATTCCACGACGCAACTTTCGGCCATTTTTCCCTTTTGCTTCTCGACTACGTGGGAACGAAAACACAAACAAACTACATATCCAGCACGACCACCATATCTTGCAGACACAACCCTTAGCATACCAACAAGAGATGTTCTCAATCTTCCACAGAGGTTTTTAACCCTGAGGAACGATTACCATTACTCAAAAACAGTTTTTATATTATTGAATTATTATAATACGAATTGAAATTTTCTGGAGAGGAATGCAAAAAGATCCAGATTCGACAATTGATTATTGGGATTGTTGGAATTTATTTAACCCTTTGCACTCGGAGTTATTTTAACACGAAAATTAAACATTTCTTCCGACCTAGAATAATTCCAATCTGTATGATTTTTTTCCATTTTATGGATATGAAGTTGATATAATACCTCGTACAATACTTAAATGTTTAGTAACTGATTAGGTAACACCATATTTAATAATGTAAACAATATTGTGAATAATGGTAAAAAAGTTTTAGTGGCGATTCTGAGTCGCCACTCGGGAACAAATTGACAAAAATAATCTACTATTATTTAGTAGGATATTCTATTGCTTTTGTCTTTCGAGAACATTCGAATGATACATTGTATCTACAATTAATTAAAAAAAATAATTACTATTTTAAATTACACTTAATTAAATTTACTATAAGAATTTTTGTATGCCGTCATGGGACCCTCAACTCTAAATTGTTTCTAATTGTTAGATCGTCGTCCGTTTTTCCAGAACGATCCTCATTCGCGTCCTATTTGTTGTAGAGTAAATACGTGCCTGACAACGTGTTTTTGTCTCAGATATACTAAACTGAATAAATTCTATTTTATATTTAATATTCAGAGTCTGATTTCTTGTACCCATATTCCAATATCTTGAAATTCTTGAAAATCTTGAAAATCTTGAAAGTCTTGAAAATCTTGAAAGTCTTGAAATTCATGAAAATCTTGTGTTGGAATTTATTTAAGAAATAAATTGACAAAAATAATCTACTATTATTTGGTAGGATATTCTATTGCTTTTGTCTTTCGAGAACTTTCGAATGATACATTATTGCATCTATTTGTCGTAGAGTAAAGACTTGCCTGACAACGTGTTTTTTCGTCAGATATACTAAACTGAATAAATTCTATTTAATATTCAGAATCTGATTTCTTGTACCCATATTTCATATTCCAGTGATAAACAGCAGGTTGTTTAACGCAAACAGCAGGTTATTCGAGGCAGGTTTGCCATTCCTACTGCCAAGCCTTTTTCCATTCCGTGAATGTGTGAAAAAAATCGCGTTTAGATACATTCCCAGAATGCAGTAAAAGGAGCTAATCGTTATTCGCGTTTATCGGTCGTCTGGAAAACCAGCCGGCGCTAATAACGGCGCTGGGAAACGATTTTCCGCGAGCATCGGTTGCATTACGTATGAAGCCGTAGCAACAAAACGTTATCAACCAGGAAATAAACATAGAGAAGGCAAGCATGCAGGCGTGCTCAGACTTGAAATTAATTGGAGTGAGAACTCGCGGCGCGATCGGGTCAAGGTTCGATAAATGGCTTGGCTGGTATTCAAAATTTCCCCGCCTCCTTATCCCTCTCTGCTTTCTTTTCCATGAAACGAGAAAACGCAGTGCTTGCATCATTTGGGCATCTTGTGCGTCGGCCATCTTGAAACGTCGCCGACTATACGTTTCCGACGTATAATTTCGTTAAATCTCCGAGCCTCGTAAATATTGCTCTCTTTAATTCCCGATGTTTGTAAATTCATTTATTCGACTGTGCGTTGCATAATGAGAATTTCTGGCATTCTTTGTGTGGTAACATATTGACTAACTCGTGCAAAAACCGAATAGTTATCTTTTACAAAAAGCCTGACGTAATTTATTGTAATTTTCCTTTATGTAAACTGCCGCGGTTGCTCATTTAGAAACACACGATTTCTAAACCGAGCGATTTTTAAT
Source organism: Lasioglossum lativentre (assembly GCA_916610255.1). Classification (NCBI taxonomy): domain Eukaryota; kingdom Metazoa; phylum Arthropoda; class Insecta; order Hymenoptera; family Halictidae; genus Lasioglossum; species Lasioglossum lativentre. The sequence continues at coordinate 5,257,521 of OU744359.1, forward strand.
GGAACACACGGTCTATTGAAAATTATTTTATACAGCTGTTTACTTGAAGAGTGAAAGTAAAAGTATCTCTGCAACAGGTCGTACCTTTTTGCACTGACAATATAATATAATGAAACAGAGAGAGTTAGACAATGCGCACAGATAGAATGTACTTTTGCGTGGACGTTAGTAGATCTGCGGATTTTATGCAATTCTAACAGTAAAACAGATATCACAAGAATTCATGAATATCAATATCTTCAACATATCGAAAGACACTTATATTTAGCTCCTACTTCTTGCAATCGATGCAGAAAATGTTGTTCTGCATAAAGATTCGCAGTCTGATTATTATTGAAGACACGGTAAAACGATTAGCTCGGAATACACACACACAGTGACAGCAGCTGTCGGCAAAACGACGTGACCATCAAACCTATAAAAAAAAAAAAGCCCAAGGAACGGTACAGATTGCAAGGCGCGTTTTCTTGCCGAAGACCTAACCCGAGTGACACATCTTGCGGTTCTAGCAAGAAAAAAAAAAGAAAAAAAAAACTCGTGGAAATTTCGATCCGCACGTGAGAACCAATTAGCGTCAATTTTTGAGCCAACCGGTAATTACCGTACAATTTTATTGTTAGCGGGACTGGCTCTTTTTTTTTTTTCAAGCGGTGACTAACGCGCAATTAAGGGAACACCGATGCTAATAAAACTGAAAAGTCCCCGCGAGAACCGGGCAGTCACGATCGAACACAACTAACGAGATACAGGAAAAACGGAATGACACGACGACGCGCGCCGCCGACGGGAAAGAAGAGATAGAGGAGGAGAGGAAGAAAAAAAATTCGGATCGTAATGGTCGAAGTACAGTTAGATTAGTACTTCGTACTTCGAAGTTGCCCCGCCCGATACCCGACGCGGCAGCAGCCTCCTTCGGCGAAGGCCACGACGTTTTTCTCTCAATTTCTTCTGTCGCAGGAAAGAAATTACCAGTCGAAGTTCTCCCATCCAGAGTTTACCACGTTTCTCCTATTTTCTTATTATTTTAACCCTTTGCACTATATGTATAATAACGAATTGGACTCGTGAGGAAGATTTCGAAGAGAGTCTATTAAATATTCATGCTATTAATTTCCTTCAAACTTTAAATTGAAACAAAATTATATTTTTTTATAAATAATTCTATCAATCGTATTATTGTTAATAATAAATGTTAGATGTTATCGGCGCTACGGTTCGATCATTTAATAATAAGAATTTTAAAAAGCATTATTATAGTATATCGATTGATATAACCTAGATCATTTCAAATACGTTCAGTGTGTCTTGACAACAAGCATTGACGACACACGAGACACACGTGTATAACAATGTCCATATTAAATTATTGAATCACACCGAAAGCAAGTAAGTAGGTTTTATGAACAATATTTACAAACAATTTTTGTTTCTTACTGTTAATCAGTTTAACATTATAGTTTGAAAATTGTATTACACATTTATTCTTACAGAATAAAAAGGATTGAAACCAGAATCGAAACGTCGATGATTATTAGTTAATCAGCAAAATTGCTTTTTAAAATGCTTATTATTAAATGATCGAACCGTAGCGCCGATAACATCTAACATTTATTATTATATGTTTTTGTTGTTGGAAACCATTGAAAACTGCATACGCATAAATTACATGCAAACTTCCTTTTTTCCAAGAAATTAGAAACGATAAATAAGTTCTAATCACCGCAACTATAAAATAAATCGTAGGGGTTAATTGACTTCGTCTGTTACGAACTTTTGATAAATGCACGTTCGCAGACATTTCCTTTGGGAAAACTGGATTCGGAGTCACGAACCGCTCGATATTGCCGAAGCAATAATTTTTTCCCCATCGAGCAAAACACGCTGTTTTCAAAAATCTTCGCATTTGTTTCCCAACGGTACGTGGTCACCCGTATACACGCCTCTGTAAATACGGATAAAGGTGACCCGAATGATGCAAGAACCGCCGTTGGTTTACGTTGTTCTTGCGTTTAAACAATACCGAAGTCGACTCTTCAAAGACGAACATAGTCGAATAGTCGAGAACGTTGGACGCGAACGTACCAGCTCCTTATGGAAAAAAGGTGGGAATTGTAATTTATGAGCCAGTGGAAATAAGAACAGCCTGAGCAGTTGCCGACCAAGATAATAGTTTATAAAACATGTAAGTAGAATAAGAATCACTTTGATAAGAAACACTTTAGAATTGACTGTATATTACAGTTGTGGTATTATTGCGAAAACATTCGTGAATATTTTGAATTTATAGAAGTGGTATTATTGCGAAAAATTTGTGAATATTTTGAATTTATAGAAGTGTGCGTGCGTGTGTGTATAAACTTAAGAAATGTTACCAAGAGTATAAATTAAAACTTTTGCGGTACAAATGTGCAAAGAGAATTTCCAAGTCGGTGTTAATTATTTACAGATCACTGTGTAAAGATAGTGTACGCTTGCAAAAATTATACTAAAAATCAAACCGAATACTCATTCTAATTTTTCCTATAATTTTTCTACGTAAACGTGCGTAAAGATGTCTGAAAACTCTGGACAAGTCTGCTCAGCCCTTTTAAGATAAAACGCCTAAACGAACGTCCCCGGCGAAAATCGTCTTATCTGAATGGCATTCCGCTTGCCGCATTCCTGCAGGTACATATACACGTATGCGCGCAAGTCGGTTTCGCGTTGAACGCCTTTATCGGCGTAAATGTGCGCGCACGCAGGATATATCGCGAACATTATTGCGCGTAGCTAAAATTCACGCGCGTCGAGTTGCGCCGTTTTCCGTGTAAGCGCGTTTTTCCGTCAACCAAAAATAGATTCATTCAAAAACCGGTGGAAAACGCGAAAGAGCTGCCTCGTCGTCGAATGGCCCGCGAATTATCGCGCCAATAATAAAACGCATCATTAACTAATCCGCCATATTATCTTTAATATTCGACGCCAGGTTCCACGAAGGATCGCAAACGCACACACACGATCTTTTAATAACATTCACCATTGTTCAACGCGGTGTCGGACGTCATTTTTATCAGGCACAAGGTCGCGATAATGCACGGAACATGAAAGTATTCGAACCCGAGATACATCCGCGATCGCGAGGCGAATTTTATGCATTTTTTTTTCTTGCGTTTTAGGAAACGTTTTATTGAATTTTTTATTTTCAGAACAAGTTCATAAAACACTTGATTTAGCTTTACCATTGATATTTACTTGATTTACTATTGATTTACTTCAATGTACACGATCAAAATTACTATTCAGACTACAAAAAATTGATTAAAAAATTCTTATCCTTAATTTCTATGCCACTTAATTATCGCACGATCGCACAACCAAGTCTAAATGGGGAGTTTATGGTGGACGTGACAATGGTTCGAGATTACCATGCGCTTCCTACGTTAAGGCGTGTACCCTCTAAGAAGCACATATTACCTTCCCAGAATATTAACAACATACGATTTATATTCATTCCCAATTACGGCTGTACGAGTGAATTTTTGCGCATCGAATTTCCCATCGCGGTGCCATTTCGCGGACAAGCGAATAAAATAATTTTGTGCTCGGGATAGTTAATAATAATTTTTCGGCTCAGGAATCTGTCACTCGCAGCACGCGGCACACCTTGCAAGACACCCTGTATGTATATGCGACGGATTAGAAAGTCTTCGGGAACGATCGACTCGTAAATGCTTCAATCGTTTCACAACGAAATGCTCCAAGGCGCAAGCGTGCCGTCTACTATGCAGCCTTTACCGTGTGTCCAGCCTTGGAGTTACGGTCTCGTAATGTCGCGATCATCTTTCGACGAAAGCATGCTTGCAAAATGTCCCACAGACCACAACAGATTTCAGCGTGAACAACTGCTCGCAGAGAATCTGAATCCGTGCAATATGGTTCGATGAATGGGCGCCATTTCTGCGACTTGCGAGCCTGTGCTCCGTCTCGAGGTACCATTTTATCGGGCAAAATAGCATCACGGTTCCTCGCATAAGTTTTAACATGTTTAACCCTTAGCACTCGGATGGCGACTATGAAAATTGGTATGCCATTCTTAAAAATATTTTTCACATTATTATTATTATTCGTATTTAATAAACTACTAGACATTTACATAGTAGGGTAACTGCACCAGTGAATAAACGGGCACCAGTAAATGAACGCTTTTGTATTTTTGTATTTGTTGCTTTTCCATCATTGTTCAATTACTAGAATGTAGTGTTCATTGACTGGAATTTTTTATATTTTTTATTCAACGTTTAATAAAGACAAATAATAATAATTTCATTTTATTTGTGTTCATTTATTTTTGATAAATGAAGTATAGGGAGCCATTTGGCATATATGAGATTCCTCTAATTCACATATTTTTAAATGTTCATTCACTGGTGCAGTTACCCTACATGAGATAATGTATCAATTTCATATGCAAAATGTGAAGAAAAAAATTGTATAGAATGGAAAGGTAATTAAAAAACGTTTTACCATTTCCTACTGGTACCAATCGGATTTCTAATTAGAAACTATAAAATAATATTATTTTTGTTCGTATTTAATAAACTACTAGACATTTACATAGTACATGAGATAATGTATCAGTTTCATATGATGAAAAAAATTGTATAGAATGGAAATATTCTAGAATGGAAAAATCTTTCGTTTTTCAGTTAAAATTGCTTCTAGTGCAAAGGATTAAATAAGAGAAAGGTAATTAAAAAACGTTTTACCATTTCCTACTGGTACCAATCACTGATTAGAAACTATAAAATAATATTAATAATTTCACGAGAGGAAACAAAAGAGAGGGAATTGCCTCGGCGTGTTCGCGGTTTTTAAATTGTTTCTCTTTCGTTATTTTCCTTCCGAGTTGTTTGTAGGTCGGCAACGAGCGCCGACTTTGAAAATCTATCGGCGATGAGGCACAATAGGTTCAACGACTACGCTCGATGTTGTCGGGCAACGTATGTATGTAAAACGAGTTTTTATGTTGCCGCTCGTAAATCTGCTTAAACGATCCGCACTGCGTTTTATTTTTACCGACTGCACACTACCGGCACACGGCGGCGTCGCGTCGATTTCGTCGAGGTCTTCGATCGTGCAACGAGGCGCGCGAGGTGAAGGTACCGATGTAAACACCGATTAGCTCGGCTTTCGAGAACCGATCGAAAACCGTGCCTCGAGCAAAAAAAAAAAAAAGAAAAAAGGCATTTCGAACGAGGAGCGAATGGGAGAACCTGTGTCTCCGGGAGTTTGTCGGATACGTGACAGAGATAACAAGTCGGCGAGTGTTTTCCTGGTTCCACGCGTCGTCTCGTTGCATTAATCAGGGCACGAAAGAAGAAACCGTGCTAAATATAAACCATCGGTGCGAAAGAAATGGTCGCTTATAATGCTTTCGTTAACTCGTTACGCTATTTTTTTACCATTTCACTGGGAGGATTATAAAAAAAGTCGCTGTAATTAGTGGTATATCTTCATCTGGTTGCGTTAATCAGGCCACAGCAGAAGAAACTGTGCTAATTAGAAACCCATCATGGAGGAAGAAATGGTCACTTTGATGATTTCGACTGTTAGTAAATTGTAAATGTTAAATCAATGTCGATCGTAAGTTGCTAACGCAAAATTTGAATGTTTTCGGCGCATTGGTTCGATCAATTAATACTAAAAGACTATTTGCAAATTAACACAATATAATTTCTCAACGTTTCGATCTCCATTTAGATCATTATCAAGAGAATAATCAAATCGTTACGTCTGTAAAATAACAATGAACAGATATTTTATTACTCATACTATATTACTCTGTTCATTGTTATTTTACAGACGCAATGATTTGATTATTCTCTTGATAATGATCTAAATGGAGATCGAAACGTTGAGAAATTATATTGTGTTAATTTGCAAATAGTGTTTTAGTATTAATTGATCGAACCAATGCGCCGAAAACATTCAAATTTTGCGTTAGTAAATTTTGTGTCGTTTTACTTTATGCAAACAGAGATTCGCATTTCAATCGATAATACACTATCATTTTACAATTCTTCGTATTATACAAATTCCGACATGGGAAATGATTGAATGCATGTTTTTAACCGAGCACGTAGTGTAACATGTGTACATGCTAATCTTTTAATTCTTTGTAAATATAGTCATTTGTCTTTCATAAGTGTATCACGATTGATGCTTCTGAAGGATACAGCAACCATTTTCCTTTGTTTGCTCATTGTAAAATGAGAATGAATGTTATTTTGAAGGATTGCATTGTACGCGAGTCAAAGTTTTCGGATATTTCGTAATGGAAATTTGCATTGTTTATATATTATGCGTCACGGATGCATAAAGTCGATATTTTATTGCACTTCGGAGTATTGTTTCTAAACGAACGTACGTAATACAGTTTGGATGGTTCTCAGTGTTTCGCCTCCGTGAAAAACTCCGTTATCCTGTCAACGCGAATGCAAATCGCAAGCAATCGTGCCCATGAATGAATCGCGCTGTTACAAAGGCTGGTAATCATGTGAAAATTCAATTAATTCACACAAATGCCGCGTCATTATACTTCGCTGCTAGTATACAATACACTTCCGTTCGTGAGTACTAAGCACCTGGTACGTTTGAAGGAAACACAATGTTTTATGAAGCACTATATCACGCCATTGCGGTGCAAGAATATTGCCTAGTAAACTTTAATATTTCACGAACAGCGCTATTTCATTCATTTAATTCTTTCATTAATTTTATAATCATCTTTACGGCGGATCCGAAGTTAAATGAAAATGCATCAATTTCACTCATCTTAAAAATTCGAAAATAATTAATTCCTTAAATTTATTAATCATTTCAAGTTCCTGAAACAATCCAAATCGTTCAGTCCACTTCTTAACACTAGAAAGACTGACTGACTGCTTTTGGGCAATATATGTAGGTATAACACACATATACATGAGAAGATTAATGTTAATTTTGTTAGACTAGAATTTTTAATCACTCTTGCTATATTTATAGCAATTGCTGTATATACCGCAAATGAAGGAGGGGGGGAAGTAACTACAATTATTAATAAACGCATTTATATGTTGTACAAAAAGTCACAAAATTCTAAGAAATTGTGTCAATTCTAATTGAAATTAAAAAGCAGTCAAAAAATGACTTCCTTGGGCAATCTAGTGTTAAATAAGTGTACTCTTGAATGGAGGCTGTTTCATCTAACTGCATTTAAGGTCGAGCAAACGAGTCTCGCGTTCAATCTGTCACCCACTTCGTCCTCCAAAGGTTACCCTAGTAACATCAGAATCCGTACAAGATCACCAGTTTTAGTAGCAGATCACGATCCCATTGAGTAACATCGTCCCGTACGAAGATGGAAACTTTTCCGAAGCTGGAAGCCGTGTTTGACGACCGTTTGTGCAAACGCGTGTCGCTCACGGCGACGCATGAGTAATCTAAATAAATACGAAACCCCTACTCGCTAAACCGTTTTATGGAAAAATATTTTACCGGAGATCAAACACCGTGTCATTGTTGTCGCTGTTGTTAGAGCTTCGAATCCGCAAACAACGAATCCCGTGGAATTTTCTGCAGGCGCAGCAACCCAATGCCTGACGCTAATAGTTTAACAATTCAACACACAACGGGAACGTTCAACCAATGAAAAGCACGAGGAACGATTAATAAATGCAAACAATTCAATAAAGCTGACGAGTCTCGCGAGATGCAGAAAATTACGAAAATAAAACGAGGTCCTGCGAACGAAATTAAATCATTTTATGATACGTATAATTGCATACAGGGTGTTCATTTGATAACTTTCCAGCCGAATATCTCGAAAAATATGAAAGATATTAAAAAAGTGTGAAACACGTGTCCAAGGATTTCGAGAGGGAATAAAAAAAGTGCGCGGATAAAAAAAAGTATCCTACGAAAATTATTGGTCTCTTTACGTACAATAAGATCCCATAATAAAAAATATAGGTTTCCATTTGAAAAAACAAAGTTGACCTTCAAATGACCTTGAAAACGCCACCCAAATAAAAAATTGATACTGCCCCCCCCCTTTCCCCCTCGAAATCCTTGGACACGTGTTTTACACTTTTTTAATATCATTCATATTTTTCGAGATATTCGGCTGGTAAGTTTTCAAATGAACACCCTGTATAAATTCTAAATCCAATCCATTGCGAACGAAAAGTTATAACATACAATTTCACGTATTTTGAAAGAATCTGCACTCGTTGCAGAGCGCGTTCGACGAAATCGTCAATAAACAAAGCCGTGAAATCGGCTGGCGCGCGCAACTAATTAGTCCGAATCGAGCCAATTCGATCGATTCGATTCACACTCCGATCGAGCGTGTTTCGATCGTTCTTTATCAGACCGGAAAATAGAGGGCCCCGATAAAGACGGCCGATATGCCGATTTCCAGCCGTCTCGGGATCCAAAGAAACGAAAATCTTTCCCCTCCCCCCCCCCAGTAATATTTCGCCGCAGCTGCGCACGCGAACAGCGACCATAACCGCGGTGCGTTTACATTCCTGCGCTCTGTGTCATTTCGTAGCAATTATACATCATAACAGAATCGCGGCGGGGGAGTTTCCCCGCAAACGAAACGCGAACAATCATCGATCATAGTGCAGCGTTTGCACATAAATGGGCGAAACGCCAATCAATCCGTCTGATAACATTCCGAAAAAGCTTTTTCCTATGGGACACGTGTACGCGCTTCGCGGTCTCGTTACAGGCCTCCGGCGTGGAACTCAAAGTGCAAAGTATATATTTTTTTTTTTTTTTAAATGGCTGTTTCACTTTCCTAGCCGCGTCTAATTACTAGCTTTTTCTTGATATCTCCCGTTTGCCTATTTTTACAACGTGACGTCGATTTGGTTGCTTGATCTTCTGTATTTGTGGTTCTTGTGGTAGTTTCGTAATTCCGTATTTCTAATTTTTTGGCTTTTCATTGTCTTCAACACTAGAACTACCCCGAGCCCTAAACGAGCTAGACTGCGGAACTTTATGAAAAAAAAAATTGTTTTCATCAACCGCAACAAACAAGTGTCAAGTAATAATTTCTTTCATTCTTTAATAATGTACATAAGTTGCAATTAATAGATTGATGTTCTTGAATTTTTTAAATCTGTCCACTGTCTTAAATGGCAGCAACCCATATTTGTTATAAATGCATAAAATCCGTAGTCTAGTGCTAATAACAGAATTTAGTTTATTCAGATTTCGTAGGATTTTTATGGTAACATGTGCTTGAATGCAGAAACATACTAAAAAAAATTTCTCAAGAAAATACATATCTGTAACTTCACGAATCGTAAAAGAAAAACCCGGAAACCAGTCATTGCGACTGGCTCGGTAGTTCTAGCGTTAATGCAAATGCTTCAATAATATAAAATAATGTTCGAGAACTGCACTAATGTTGATGGAATCGTACTTGCAACTCTTACGGTGTAAGTGATGTATATCCAACTAGGTTTCAGTTGAGACAATGCACCGCCAGACGCAATACATAGTTAAAACATGAAAATAAACATACCCACACAAAAATAAACATAGCTATCCACGATCGAATCTTGCACCCCCCGCGAGTCTCCTATTCCATCTCCAACAGTATTACATATAGTAAACGCTTGATTCTTGTCCGGTGCCACGAACACCACGACATTGACTCGAGGAATCGATTTTACAAATCCCTTAATTTTCATTATATGTTTATGGGACTTTCACTGCCTTATTTCTGGCATTTTTCTGATTAAAATGACACCAAACACGATGTAATTTGAACTGTATTAAGTGGTTTTATCGACCATGAAAGTTTCGGTCGCAAGGAAGGACAGCGCATAGGAAAGAAAGAGACGCGGACAGTCACGCGAACCGTATTTCATTCTGTCCTCTATGTTCGGCTCTTTATTGAAGTCTTACTCTATATCTAGACACAGTCATAAATCAAAAAGCACTTCTGGGGCACGATTCTTGTCCACGAAAAACACGGCTGTTGGACAAGAATCAAGCGTTTACTATGATAGCAACGGCAAGCGGCGGCGGCGCGGCGCCGGATCATTGCTATTCACAGATTCCCGAGGAACGTCCGTCTCGATCAGCCGACGACGCGTGTCACCGAACCGGATATTCGATCGAAAGTTGCGAATACCCGACGAATACAAATCCTCCATATGGTTTGCAGCGTAGCTTCAACGATCCTCAACAACCGAGTCAACGAAACGCCTCGACGCTAAAATGAACCTGGTCATCCGATTCCAATTGGACCAAGAATCGACTCTCAAACGGAATCCAACGAGATTCGCCTAAGCTATCCCCCCCGCGACCTTATCCGTCGATTCTCGAATATTCCCGGCGACTTGTTTCTCGCTATCGGCTCGCGCATAGTCGCTCGTAAAATTCAACGAGAAGTCGCCCAGGAGTTTGTCCACCAGTGGGACAAACCGAGCCGCGATCGGGTTACCGTTACCCGCTTCGAATTCGGTAATCCTCGATCCCGAGGAGCCGGTGTCGCGAACCCTGGCTAACATTTCGTCACAATACTGTATTTTGGTTCAACCGTTTCTGACACGCGTTCAACTCGCAGTTTCCATTGGCCGTGTCGATCGGATACCTTCTCTCCACCTGTTGCTGTTTTCCCGTAATTGCGCGTATCCCCGATTTCACAGGACGACGTTTTCCCACGTCGATAGCCGACGACGCGACGCGACGGCTCGAAATTAACGAGGTCGACAGTGATAAATATTAAGTAACTGTGCATGCGCCTCGCACCGTGGGCCCCCGGCCGATCTGTTTGGCAAACGAAAAACCGAGAGCCTGCGGGTCTATTAGCCCCGATACCCCTCGCGGGGGGTCTAAACCGATCCTCTGATAAATCGAGATCTTGGACCAAGTTCAATGAAATCTTGAGATAGTTGGGAACGTCGATCACTTACGTTTTAACGGTACGATCCTCTCGTCGGGCGCCGATCTTGTCCTCCTACTGCTACCCGGTGTCCTCTAATTCCTTCAGGCAACGCTCCGGGGCGCCGATGATGGAACGCGATTTTTATTCCCGGGCTCGGAGAACAACACTTCTTAATCGTCCTGCGTTCTTTATATTTTTTTTTTTAATTATTTTCGATCGGTGATTCACACGAACCGTTAACGATCGTCACAAAATACGTGAGGGCCTCGAGATGCACCAGAAGGGTTGGTCCGGGCAGAACCGTGTTCGTGTACGATGGTAAAAGACGAGGTTCAGCTACATCCGAACTGTTCGGGGGTTCGGAGACAACTGAGCCTACCGGCGGACTTTGGAATCGGTGAGCGGTTCGGTTCGGTTCGCCGACTCAACTTCTCGAGTTCGAGCCCGTCGTGATCGTTGTTTTCTCTGTCTCTCAATACACGGTACACACCAAGTGCACGGTACGCGCGGCGCGTTCTACCTTCGCGACGAGCTCGCTTCTGTTCCTCCTGTTCTCCTTCTGCTCCTTTTGTTCCTTCTGCCCCGTGGCTTTTCTGTATTACTAGCCTCTCGCCTCGTCTCTCTCGCCTTGCCTCGCTTCGCCTCGCCTCGCCTTGCCTCGCCTTCTACTGTACACTTCGGGCCGCCGAACAGCATGCGGCAGACACCCGAACACCGACCGGCCACGCATGCACGCACGTGCGTGTCTCGTGACTTTGTTGCTGCTCGCCCCCGCCGCGCCGGGTCCAGCGAAAATCCGGATTACACCCTCGCCGGGGAAACCCACCCCCCGTGGTTGCATGAAGGTACCCGAGACTCTTGAGTTAGGTTTTCGTTATTTGATACCTTTTTTAGAAGTGCGTTTCTCGGGTTCGGTCTCGCGTTGTGTTTGTAAAGGAATTGGTGGTTCGCAGGAGGCTGTAAATTTCAATTTTCTTGTATATTAGGCTGTTGCAAATGTTGTGGTTTTCGATCGTATAATTGTTGAAATAACGATGTGTGATGTTTTCGGCGCACGGTTCGATCTAATATATAATTATAAGGATAAGTAACCGAAAATTATTTCTATTAAAATGTAGATCAGATAATATTTTTCCGAATTTTATCAGAAATAATGTATTGAATATGTTCACTCACAACGAACTACATAATTTACAATTTAGATATATGAAGAAACTATTAAAAATTGTGATCAGAGACACACACAAAAAAAAAGATATATTAGATCGAACCGTGCGCCGAAAACATTAGGCTGTTGCGTATATAATGTCGTATTTTCGACAGGAAAAAGAAACATTAGTATCTTGCGAGCAAAACTTATTGATCAAGGTAGACTGCATTCGATATTTATTTAGTAAATATTTGTTATAGAGAGACTAACAGTCGATTAATATTAATTAATAAGGGGATAATAAATTATACACCTGAAATAAGATTAATATGATTTTTATTATGTACCTCTAATATGTCTGCTCCTATTTCTATAGTGGGAGAAATTTTATTATTAATTGGACTAGTAAGTTGATTAGAATATATAATGATTATATTAATATTATTTTGTTTTTTAGGAGTAATGATTGTGTTTGTAAAAAGGGAATTTGAATGGGTATTAAGCTCTAAAAAATATATTATTTATGTCGTGCAAAACATTAGGTTTTGAACTGGGTGGGAGAAATTTTATTATTAATTGGACTAGTAAGTTGATTAGAATATATAATGATTATATTAATATTATTTTGTTTTTTAGGAGTAATAATTGTGTTTGTAAAAAGGGAATTTGAATGGAAAATATATTATTTATGTCGTGCAAAACATTAGATTCTAAACTTTATATTTTCGCTTTTAGTATCTAGCTTGGTTGTAATTCCTCCGTAAAGTAATCGATATGTTTAGAGTTGATAAATTGGAGTCATAAACGTAATGATTCCGTTTACAACCCAATATTTCAAACGATTATTATATCATCATTTACTTACGTCGTCACGGTAGATATCGAAGAACGATTTTTATTTTGATAAATACGTTATTTCTGAGAAAAAGTGTCGGAAATAAATGATTATGATTAGACTGCGGATCTTTATGCAAAATAAAAATTGTTTGAATTTATTGCAAGACACAGAAGCTAAATAAAAATTTGTTACTTTTTAAAATTACCTTATTAAGCTGGAACGAATACACTGGTGTTTTTAAATCTTTTTAATATGTCGACTGCTTTAAATTATATACACCGATTTTTATTATAAATGCATAAAATCCGCAGTCTAATTATGATATACGCTCTCAGTTCCGTAGTCTCTAAACAGCTTTGTAGCGTTAAAGCGTTAACATTTTCTTTAAATAATATCGTTCATACATCACCATACAATTTTCACAATTTTATTATTACCGAATCATTTTCACCCTTATCCTCGTAGCTGTTCGTTACTCTTCCTTCTGTTATTATTATTATTATTGTTCGTCTCCACTGTTTTCTCATTTACTAATGTGTATCCTTCCTCAGTCGGTTGTTATTCAACGCACGAGCAGCTTCATTTAATTATACCTCGGCCGTCGACTATAATCGTAATTTAATTCCAATTCTTTTTTCTGGTTATTACATCTTATAAATATTGAAATGAACGCTGAATACATTCTTCATCGTGTCCTACTAACTGGCATGTACTTTCAGTGGCTCGCTCCAATAATAATTATATACGATCTCGTCTATTGATTGCATTTAAGATTACTTTCTCATTAAACACTCGAAAATGTATTGCTTCTCAGACTTTATTTGAAAAATCGAAATGCCACTGAGAAACTTTAATTATGAAAGCCGGAGTTAAATATTCTTCGTTATTTTATTAAATACAACTTGTTATGCGGTACTACCGCGATACTCGTGGAAAATCCCTTCTCGTTTTTTTAAATTCTACATAGTCACAGTGTTAAAGTGATAATTGTTAAATCAATGTCGATCGCAAGTTGCTAACTCAATTAATTGATCGAACCAATGCGCCGAAAACATTCAAATTTTGCGTTAAAGTGATAATGTAAAAAGTTCATTAACTCTGCGTCGTTCGAGCTTTAAAAATAGTGTACAATGATAGAATAGGATTGTCCTTCGACTCCGTGCATTTCTTTCTTATCTGTTTCACTCGCTCGTTATCGCGCCTTATAACTAGACTCCGGATTTTATACATTTATGGAAAAAATGTAAGTACGTGCAATTTAGAACAGTGATAAAAATTAGAAAACTCAATATATTAAAATTATTAGCGAAAAATATAAATTTATATTTAGCTGCTGTGTCTTGCAATGGATGCGCGAACTTTTTATTTTGCATAAAGATCCGGAGTCTACACTTATAACTATTAAAATAAACACTTAACAATTCATCGCCACGTCCTATTAACAGACGTGTATCTTCGTATAGCCGCTGACTCAAATAATAATCACGCGAGTGGAATTAAAATTCACTACCGTTCGAATAATTACGAACGGTACTCCGTTATGATAACCAAATTAAAGTGCGCGAAAGGCTGTCGATAGTGGTGCACGCGATACATGCGCGCGTTATTATGCTTTCATTGTTGTGTAGTCAGTGTAGTGGATTGGTACGTGATCGGTAAGGCCCCCCCCCCCCCCCCCCCGTTGACACTGTCAATTCTAACACGAACGTCTTCGGTAGTTTTCGAATTCTCCATCCCTAGGAATACATTGGGTGATTTTTATGGTTTCTGACCTGGGAAATCCTGTTACGGGGCAACTTTCTCGACCGCGTGACCTTGTCTTTTCCCCATACCATGAAAATTGTCTTCTTATTTCGTCAGAAAATCCTGCCGCGACGCGTTCACACGATGGAAATTCGCAATCGTTGCACGCTATATTACAGATAGTGTTTCTTCTCGAGAATCCTTTCTCGAAGATATCTCGAGAAAAGCTAAATATTTCAATTTTTCACTTCTCGAGAAGTAACAATAATTTCTCGAGAATTCAAATATAAAGCTCGCTTTCTGAATTATACTTGCACTCGAAACGTAGGAAGCCAATAACAGGGTGTTGTGCAAAATGAACTCAATTTTTCAATTACCAATGATTTTGTTACAAAGAAAAGATCTCGACTGGCAGTTTTTTTTTTTGAAAAACTATTTTAATCACAGATATAATTTTTAAAAATAAAACATTAAAATTTTTTTATTCTAATTGTTCACAGTATTTACTATATATACATTAATATTTTTAACTTGTTATCTTACAAGTTGAAAATGTTGTTTGGAAAGGTTTTTTGATAAACTTGTATCAAAGTTATATATTTCAATTGTTTAATATATAAATTGTTTGAATATCGTATTTCGTTTCTTAACTACTAAATGTATAAAATTTATATATGTACATAACAATACATTGTATGTGCAAAATTAGGATAGTTAATAAATAATAAAGATTTGATTGAAATCCACGTACTTTTCTTTAATTAAACATAGAATTTTTCAAAAAAAGATTTTTTTTTAGATTTCTCGAGAATTATCAAGAAATCAAACTTGTATTTCTCTTTCTCGAGAAATGAAAAATGTTGAGAAATCAGAAACACTAATTACAGAAATGTCAATTGTGAACAGGTATATTAGGGTAATTAGACGTCGTAAAATTCATTTGTAGATGGTTCTTCAATCGACAGTCTTACGGTCATGATTTTATGACGGTGATCCCTATTTTCCAGCTAAATCGGTCGTAATATCGATCGGAAAACGATCTTCCTATTTTTCTCCCCAACTTGAACGATGACGGA
Source organism: Lasioglossum lativentre (assembly GCA_916610255.1). NCBI lineage: Eukaryota > Metazoa > Arthropoda > Insecta > Hymenoptera > Halictidae > Lasioglossum > Lasioglossum lativentre. The sequence continues at coordinate 5,273,255 of OU744359.1, forward strand.
ATAAGGATATCGTACAGATGCGCATGATAGAATCCAAAGCTCTCGTATGTAAAGTTAATCCTTGAGGTATCCCCGAGGGACCCTCGCGTTGCCCATCAGTATTTTTCCATTGCACAATCATCGACGGGGCCCATCGTCGCCTGGTCACTATAGCGACGCTTCTTTAATAGACAAATCCTACGGATACCTTGAAAAGATGACCACACCTCGATCGGATGTTTTTTCGTTAAAGGGTCTCCTCTATCTGGAATACAAACCGATGGATATATTTTTCCATTTGGTTTCGACAGTGCTTTCTCGGACGTTTAAAATAAAGTGGTAACAGGACAGGTTGCAAAATTACTTTATTATTCGATACATCGATATTTTGTCGTCCGGAATAGAAATTTGTACCTGAAATTTAACCAAGTAGGCCATGGCTTTGTAGGACGATCCGTGGGATTATGACATCAATACATTTTGCGTAACACCTGCTGAACGACAAATGCCTAAGTTGGGTTAATATTCAGGATGCACCACCGAATCGATCAGCTGGCCAGATTATTCACGACCGCCGTCATTCACACGTTCGAGATATCCTGTTCGAAGAATAAGAGAGTGTTCGACGATATATAGCAGGGTAAACGTTGGCAATAACATCTGATTTCCAAAGGTTGCCAAAAATAGAGATCGCTGTTTCCTTTTTAACATGTAGGTTTACGGGACCCATTATTTTCTAATCGCACAGGGAGAACGGTTTTCCTTATTTCGATCGACAATGTTGAATAAATCTAATTAATGCTATTGGCGCACTGGTACGATCGTTTGTGTTACTATTAAGCATTTTTGCAAATTGTTACATCAACCAATTTTCGACGTTTCGATCGAAATTTAGATCATTTTCAAGAAATAATTTTGTTGTAATTGCGTCTGTAAACAATTTTTTGTTTTAGTAACAAATGATCGTACTAGTGCGCCAATAGCATTAATTAGATTTTGCACAGGGAGAACGATAATAAAATTGTATAGTCGTGAAATCATATCATTATAAGAAATAAAATGATTATTATGTGTGTAGATTTGTTCGTAGAGGCTCTTTTTGTTTTCTATATAAATTAGAACGTGTTTTTGTTTTCATAATGCGCACAACGCAAAGACCGACGTTTAGTATTCTTCATATACGCTTTTAGAGCAAGGCTCTACATCAATCGCAATTTCGCTACTTCCGGTCGTTCACTACATCATTATGGACGAACACGTTGCACACATCGAGTAGCCGATGTCCATCTAAAGTGTCTTTTTGTTGAAATTTCTACAGAGAATATATATCAACAACGACAACTATAGGAACAGTAACAACCTGCTTAACACTTCTGATATTATAAAACAAATAAAAATAGCAATTTAGTGTTACAATATATTTTTAGATGGAATATGAATGAAATTTAATATTCGTTCACAAAGTGAAAATAAAAACGCGTTTTTAAATGTACAGATTTATTTTTCGTCTTTTTACGTGTTGAATTCAATGAAATCGTTTCAACCATTTTGCGAATTTTACTCTTTTTTTATTCAGACATTTACAGCCTGACAATACATTGTGTCAAGCGACGAAACCGCAGAAGAAAAATGGGCAATCGTAAATTACGAAATCCTTGGTTATAAGTGTTTCATATAATAAAGTAATGATTTATTATTAATTTTTGCAAATACTTTATTAGCCACCCAACAAAAGAGGAACATCTTAAATTCATCACCTCAATAGCCTACTTACTTTTATCAGTCGATTTACTACTTACAAGAAAAACGCTTGCTAGTAATGGCATGGGCACCCTGTATAAATGAAATGACTCGACAACTTAGAGAGCTGAATAATAATCAAACACAATTATTCTTCTTACTATGGCAACATGAATTACGTACTATAATTAATATAATCAATATTATCAATGGCAACATTGGTATAATCAAGTCATTAAATGAATTAATGACAACTTGAATAGTTGATATCTCTTACTGATGCGTTCTATCAAGTAAAATTTTCTCTAAATCACTTAAATCGGTGTTTGAGATCCTACATGCATTCGGTATCTCTGACGATTAAAAATTTTATAAAAAATGTCTATTATAGATCATTGACGTTCGAGATCCTGCATGCATTACGCATCTGTAATAAGTAATAATTAAAAATTAGACTAAAAAATACTGAAACTAAGAAATTGCTTAATAGGTTCAATCGCTATCTATCGCATACCGATATTAAGCATACTCAGTAGCTTTTTATAAACTAATTTTGGAGCATCGACAGCCCATAAAAAGTCTACGTGATTGAATTTATCGTATGGCACGTCGTAGACTGTTGGTTGATGAGGTAGCTCGTTTATTAAGCGCTTCACATCCTGAAAGAAAAATACAAAACAATTAGTAGATTCCATGGATCAAGCTTACATCAGAATAAATTATACTAAATAATCAATTTTTCGAAGCATGTACCTGTGAACTAGATAACCAGTCGTTTCTGCCGCAAAACAATGTTATCGGTACAGTAATCCGCGACAAATTGTACGCAGGTGGATGAAAGCTCTTGTATTCTATCAAATTTCCCATTAGGCCATAGTCATATTGCCTAAAGTACCCAGACCCAATTTCTTGCGCGTAATGGACCATTGTCTTCGTCGAGGTGCCAGCAGGCGTATGGCTCAAAATCAAAGGCAGCAACGGCTGGAATGAGAGTAAAATCAAATGTGTTCTAACTAATAAAATACACTTTTCGTTTAATCATTGGATGGTGGAGATTGGGTCCATTTTGAACCAGATTTATAACCATTCCACCTAAATTACAATCTTTCAGTAAGAGGATTAACGTTGATCTCAAAGAAGTGGACTAAAAAGTATGTATTGTACATCTGGCTATGTCTGTCGCGTAATCATTAAACGTGTCTACCATCCAAGGGTCAACTAGATTTTCGAAAATACCTACATAGCTAAACTCAGCCTCGTCGAATCCGGTCAAAATAAATATCAGATTCGCACAAATTTTCCACTGCCAGTGAAAAATATTGCATACAGATTTCGCTAAAAACTTGATAACGAAGCTTTGCGGCAAGAATTCCGATTCCCCGAGCAAGAAGAAGATTTTCTAGATTTTAGAAAGAGAAGAATTGTTAAAATTGCGCACATAAAATGGTTTGTGAAATGTATTAAAAATTTCTCGGTCGTCTTACCTTAAAATTGGTCGCGATCGGAGAGAAATATCTCAATGGGCTTTTCACGTGTTTCATGTAGACTACCGGGGCCAAATTGTACACCGATTGCAAATATTTCGTTATGTACGGCCTCTCGCTGGACATTACATAAAAAGCTGTCGTGCCCATGGAGTAACCGATATACGCTCTTAAATAGCGATGTTTCTGTTCCACCACATAAGTGATCATTGCTGGTAGATCGTAGATTCCTGATTCGTGGAAACTGCAAATACAATTACACGCGCGAATGAATGTTGGATCGGTTCATTCAGTTTCTTCTTTGTTCTCCTAATTTTTCTAAAAGTGGCTATTTTATGTGCGCAAATCGTGTAAATTACGGCGAAGATAATACACGATGTAATTATACAGGGTGTTCATTTGAAAATTTTCCAGCCGAATATCTCGAAAAATATGAAAGATATTAAAAAAGTGTAAAACACGTGTCCAAGGATTTCGAGGGGGAAAGGGGGGGCAGTATCAGTTTTTTATTTGGGTGGCGTTTTCAAGGTCATTTGAAGGTCAACTTTGTTTTTTCAAATGAAAACCTATATTTTTTATTATGGGATCTTATTGTACGTAAAAAGACCAATAACTTTCGTAGGATACTTTTTTTATCCCCCCCTTTCCCCCTCGAAATCCTTGGACACGTGTTTTACACTTTTTTAATATCTTTCATATTTTTCGAGATATTCGGCTGGAAAGTTTTCAAATGAACACCCTGTATGTATTATTGCAGTATAGTAGTTTTTCTACTATTATTTTATATTATTTTTCAATTAGTAATATTCTATTAATATTATACAAAATTAATGTTCTATAAAACCTTATTAGAGGAGTACCTGAAGTTCCAAAACTTAGGGTTCGAAGTGGTCATCCTAACGTGCGCCCTTGAATAAGTGTTCCCTCGAAAATTGCCCAACCAGACATCGTAACCCGCGTCAGCTAATAAGTAAGCTGTAAAATAGAATAATAAAATAATAGACGTTATTAAACATAAATTATTACGAGAAGTATACTCGCGGATACTTATATTTAAGAATGAAGAATTTTATTTAGTATGCGTCACCGACACAGATTATGCGGCGACATCAATGATGAGCGACAAAATTAAAAAATTGTATTATCGTTTATCTCGTTGGTGACTGTGAGTGTCAGTCTCATCCGGAATATGCTTAACGCTTCATCAACCGGAAATCTATTAATAGATTTTTTAATGACTACACTACATCTAAAGAAAGACTTAATCATTTTCTTGTAAAGAATAATCCTAAAGGAAATTATTACACTATTCGAAATAATTTACTGGTGTCTGTCGCCGTTAAAAAAAATTTGTTAGGTCAGCAATTACTAATCTTTGAGTGTTTAAACGAAGACTATTAAATCGCAGCTATATATACTATACATATAGGTAAAGTGTTAAAATTAATATTGCGTTTGATATATATGTACGTGCAACGCAAAGTTTTGAAGTAGAAATGTTTATAACAGATATCTTACCAAGAGCTTTTCCTTTTCCAAGAATAACCCAATCAGCTGAACTACCGAGCACACCATGTTGCAAAAAGACCGCGGGTGATCCAATTTTTCCCGGAATTCGATGCATTGTTAAAAGGTAGCCATCTTCTGTTTCCACAACGTGACCTTCTGCAGGATATCCTTCTCTTCTTATCAATTGCAACTGCAAAAAAAAAACAATTGATTTTTAGTGATTGCAATACCTTAACTCTTAGTGATTGCAATACCTTGCTGCAATCACTAAGTTCTTTCGAATAATTTAAAAAATCAATGTAATTTAATAAATAACTTCCAAAGTAAAACTTAATTTTTGTAAAACATACAAACTTCTAAAGCCTGTGCATGTACTTTGTATGTAAGTATACCCACTGATTCATATAGTTTATAGAATTCGAATTAAATTAAGTTATTCTCATTAAGTTTAAAATAATTAATTATATACTTACCGTATTGAGATCGTCGCTTGGAGTAAAATTATCGAGTGAAATTAAGTTATCATTAATTTTAGAAGATTCGTTAAACTTTTCGGCGTTGTTACAAAAGACGAACAAGGATAAAAAGACGATTAGCGATTTCATTTTGAAAATTGTTCACTTGACGAATCGACCACCTATTTATAAGATTATTATTATTAATATCCAATAATATTAGACCATATTTTCGGCGAAGTAAACGCAGCGGCACGCGGGATGTTTCTGACGCCTCCTTGGCGTGCACAGCTTTTATAAACTCAACTTGTATAAATATTACATATGTATCTATTCATTACTGTGAATCATGAACTTGCACTTCGCAACCTCGACTGAAAAAATAAGAAGGCACTGAAACAAAGAAAGTTGTAACAAATTATTTTAGAAAATTTTATTGATGGATTTTTGCAATATATTTTTGGTTTTACATTTATTTTTTATATTAAATCAAATATTACGATTTTATTATGTTTTATTATCTGTAATTGTCGAGGTATATCACCTAATATGAATTATTTATAATATTATTATTACTTAAAATATAACACGCAAGTACTCCACAAGTGGATACAAAATCAAAAATTCGAATTTTGGCGCCATTGCGTTGTTAAATATAAGAAGGTAAACAGCATAAGCTGGCTATAATAAAAAGTAACTGTCAAACGATTTTATCTTATAATTGGACACGATTGTTTTAGAAAAAAAAAACAAAAATAATTTAATTATTACAAACCCGATTGTTCACTTTGTCGCAGACTACTTCATTTTAAATATATATTTAGTAACGCGATCACTATGACTGTGGGGTTATGTTTTACAAATTTTCAAATACAATGTAAATATAAGTACAAATTATAAGGAATGTTTTCCGTCTTCTTTCGTGAATCAGGATTAATAAAACACGTAGTAAACAATTACTTTAAGCGTTGAACATTAATTGTCTAATTACCATTGAAGTGTCCAAACGTCGAAAACCTTTTGTATATATCACGTACTTATACAAGTGAACGATAACATTGTCATGCTGCCGAAAGGTTCTGTGCAACGTACGATGTAATTGTACCTTGTACTGTTATAAATATATGTACGATAAATACGAGGTATAGATATGAATAATTTCACTGTAAAATATTCTGTGAAATTGTATCTTATAGTAACGAAGCAAGCGATTTTTTAAAAAATGACATTCAAAAGCTCTTTCGATAAAAAATATATTCTGTCACCGGTTTAATCGTATATTCCTGTTCCAAATTTATTAAAGAATTATTCGATAATATTTCTTATGTTTTATGTATTGCTATTTTTTAAATATACATTCTATTTGCAAAAAATCTTAAGTTTTCAAACTTAAAATATAGTATAAATGCTTGTTTAATATATTATAAAATGATTTCTGTTTAGATTTCAGCATACAAAAATGGATGAAATTACTTTGCCGCCGTCGCCAAATTGGTATTTAAGCAACATATTTACTTGCTCTTATAATGGAACCGTTGCATGGGGTGCTAGAAATCTAGTTACCATTCTAAAGTTTAATGGAAACCAGAAAGCAGTAAGCCATTTGATAAGGAATGCTCACAAATACAGGGTGACGTGTGTTGCCTTCACACCTGAGTTTGTAGATGTGAACAGCAACTTATTGGCATCTACTGGAGATGACAATATAGTCAAAGTATGGGATACAGACACATTGTCCATGGTTTATAGTTATTCATTTGGAACAGTAAGTAGATACAAATGTATACTTCATGGAACTTGTATAATTATTTCTTATCCGCTGTTTTCTTGTAGGACAAACAAGCTGTAGCAACAGATTGGTCGTACAAAACTCCTTATTTATTGTATGCTGCAAGTTCTGACGGTTGCGTATTGTCATGGAATGTTTACTTCAATGTTACCTCATCTATCTTACTGGGGAAAGTGGCACCTACCTGTATTTCCTCTTGCCCTCATCATCCACACCTTGTGGCAGTAGGTTCTAAGAGCGGTTTGGTTTATATAGTTAATTTTGAAGGGAAAGGATCAGTGACATATAAATTGAGAGGACACGATACAGAGATAGTTAGTTTATCTTGGTGCCCTTCAGAACAGAATGTTATAAGTGGAAATCATAACGCAGATTTACTTTTAGCTTCTGGTGGGAAAGACAGGTAATTATAGGTGTCCACAAATACAACAGTTGTCTGTCAAATTGTTTTAAATATAAAATTGCATATATTTGTATTGTAGAGCAATTTATATTTGGAGAGCTGGTAAAGATGGACGTTATGAAACGACAATTTCATTGCCTATAGTTCCCATCGTCACTTGTCAGCACAGAAGTAAATTAAATGTAGCTGTAGGTAACTGGATCACTGTGCGTTGGATAGAACCTAAATTATTGTTTACAAGTTCTTCGTATGGAGAATTAATTTCATGGGATTTGTCGACAATAACAAAAGGCAAACCTACATGCAAGCTAGTACATGCGCATCACATTAGAGGCCTGTTTTGTATTGCACATGTACCAGATAGGCAAGAAAATGTGGTTGAAGATTGGAGAATCAAGAAAAGGTGACACTTCAATTGTAATTGTAGCTGGAAAACTAATTCTAAAATAAATTAAATTTTAGTTATGTTACTAAAATGCGATTTATGAAATAGGAATGTTATTAAACAAATTACAGGCATAAAATTTGGACCCTGGCACAAGATCGCAGAATTATTTGCTGCGCGATACAAGAAAATAATGTTGAAATAGAATATGATGTGCATACACAAGGTGGATATGTATATTGTATTGCAGCTTGCCCATTAGAGACTTCGCGTATTGCATTTGGAGTTGGAGATTCATCAATACGGTTGTGGAATTTATCAGAAGCACATACCAATATTTTCGATATTACATTTTTATGGCAAAAGATTAAGGGAAAAATTCGTACAGTAAGAACACATTTGCAATGTTATTTGTAAAATAGTGAAAATGAGAACTAAATCTCACAACTTTATACTTTATCTATCTTACAACTTTTTATCTAGATATCATGGCATCCTGAGAAAGAAAATTTATTAGCATATGCAACCGAAGAAGGTCGTATTGGTGTTTTTGATACAAATGGTAACAAACCACCCACTTTATGTAGACAATATCATAGAAATATAGTATATGTTATTCACTGGGGTCCTCATCCGGAGAGTAAACACCATGTTTTATACTCCTGTGCCGAAGGAGAATGTGTGTACTATGATCCATTAAAACCAAATCAAGGTAACATCTTATATATTCCCTTTGAAAAATGTACTGGTGATTATAATACTAATTATACGTTTTAAATTAGAACCTAAATCCGTATTCAAGAAAGACTGCACAGAATTCAGTTGGAACCCAGATTTTTCATGCTTCTCAGTAGGATTTGAGAATGGGTATGTTACGAAGTATACAATAGATTCAAGAGAAAATAAGAAGTCAACATGTTTTCGCACACAAATTTTCACACATTTTTCTCAGTAGTTTTTGTAATTTTTCAGATCAATTTCATTTCTTAATCGTAAATTAGAACAGCGGGGGTACGCTAAATTCGGCACTACTATGGTGCATTGCTTAGTGTGGCATCCAGAAAGTACAGCAACAGACTTAACATATTCACCAATGAGAAATTACTTGGCTGTTGCTTATAAATCATGCACAATAACGATCTTAAACTTATCCAATTTAATGAACCATTTAACAACAACAGAAAATTCAACTGAAAATGATGATGAACAGAAATGTGATTCTTACAAAGTACACGAAATCGTAGCCACCTTAACGGGACATGTTCATAGTGTTGTTTGTTTAGCATGGAATCCGTATATCACCGGACAGTTGATATCCGGTAGTTATGATTCTACTGCACAGGTAAGAACATAAACGAGATAATACTATCCGGCAATAACTTCTTATTTCCTTTATATAAAGGTTATCATTCCTTAGGTATGGAATGTTGAAACACAAGAATTAATCGCCACCTACACAAGTCATTCTGGTCCAGTACTGTGTTGTATGTGGAGTCCGCTAAGTCCTGATTATATCATAACAGGATCGATTGATTTTACTCTCCGAGTATGGAAAGTTACAGACAATAAGGCCATTGCACCGCAAGAAACAGTACAAAAAAATCCAGTTAAGAAACATAAAAAGAAACAAACCAAAGCAAATGAAATCACTGATGCTTCGGTTACAAATGGTGTATCAGAGTTAACTAATTCCATATCAGAATGCTCAATATCAAATGTTTCGCAATTCGCGCAAAGTATGAAAATAATATTCTTTATTATGGCTATGTTATTCTGTAATATCAAACATGAATTTTTCATTTCAGAATCAAAAACGTTAGTGGTAAAAGAAGAAAGAAAGAAGAAAGCCGAGAGAACATCATACTTCACAAAAAGCACTAAAACAATGAATGATAAAACTAGTTTGCTGAATTCTCTCTTAAACATTGTAAAAAGTGCGAAAAGTGAGGATGTAAACTCTGAAGAGAATTGTCAAGATGCATCCCATCATATGACGTCATTATTGTTCTCGCAAAAAGACAATTTTATGTCGTTTTTCACCAGTGATAGTAAGTAGTTAATTATTATTTGCAAAAAACCAGTTGGTTAAATCAGAATACCACCTTCTCGTAAAACATATTATAGTGCATCGCACATATTTATATTGACCGTGGTTATATTCACAGAATGTGCTCATGCCGAAAAAGGTAGACATGACGTAGTTACAGAGATGGATGTGTGGTGTGATAATCTTAAACAAAACTTAGATGAAGCTGCCAAAGAGAATCGGCTCAATGACTTTCTCGTTTCACTTTCAGCTAGCTTATCTATGAAGTATGCATAACTAATGTATTCATTGCGTAAAGTATAAAGTAATAACTTAGAATTATTATGAAATCAATTTGACCACTGCAGTATCTTTTAGAACATGGAAAGAGATGTGTGAATTGTATGCGTATCAATTAATAAGCGACGGTAATCCTTACAAAGCCGTAACATATTTGCTTTCTATACATAAAACCTACGAAGCTATAGAAGCACTTCTGAATGCGAATTTGCATAAAGAAGCATATGCTCTTGCAAGATGTAAGGTTGAACCTGATGATCCAATCCTGACTAATGTATTAGAAAAATGGGCCAAATATAGCGTGGATACTGGACGCTTCGAAGAAGCTGCATACATGTAAGTTGTTATACTATTAAAAAAACGTAATGGAAATCGTAGATGATAATTTTCGAATTAAATTTTTAGTTTTGCTAAATTGGGAAATTTTACTGACACGATAAAATATCTTGCATTGCGCATAGACGCAAGTAGTTTAATAACCACAGCTACAATTGCACATTTATGTAACGACGATATTCTTAGTAAATCTTTAGCTGAGGAAGCAATGATTTTAGCTTTAAAAAAATCAGAATACAATTCTGTACAGGATATAATCATTAAGTTTCCGTACCTTAAGGTATATTATTATTATATTTTATATTATTATAAAATATTTATGGATAGCATTAACAAATATTAATACTTGCATGTTTTTTTAGTATCGAGAAATACATTTAATAGTTTTAGAAGAGCTTCAGAAAATTATTGAAAAAAATGTAAAGCATGAAACAATACAAATGTGGTTAAATGGAGAACTAAATGATGATCTGTTACACGTTTTGGAGACAACTTGCAAAGATTATTATTGTTATTACAATGACTTACGACAAAGCAAATTTTGTTATACCGTTGACAATGAACAGATGGTAAGAATATATTCGAAGTAAATCGTCCAATGAAAATTAAATGTAATTGCAATATTTATGAATTTTTTTATTTTAGCTATGGTTGACTGTTAGCTATGATGTTGCATTGGCATTGATTTCTTCCGATAAACAACAACAATTGAAACATATTGTTGCCGCATTAGGTGCGATTACTCAATTTGAAACGTTGCATCCAAAAACTGTTGAAAATGAGTGTAACTTCTTGTTGAAAGTTATTCTAAAGTTGGATGCTAGAAATCCAAAAGATGCTGAAAGTATTTTTGCAAAAACTGATTATCCTGTCTCAGTCAGTTTACGAGCATACTTGTGCCATGCTTTGTTGAATTGGTGTGTAAATAACATAGATGACGAAACTGTTAATCAAGACGTTCAGATTTACACCTCTTTGATAGAAGATTTGATCGAGGATATTCTGAATAAGCAAATAACCAAGCACTGGTTACTAAAAAGTGAAATTAAAAAACTACAAAGTCAAGTACAATCTACCTTGTGTAAGTTGTGTAAGCATTACCTAATTTATTTTTCATAAAGCTTTTACTTTAATGAATGAACACATTAATTATTTCATTAGGTAAAACACAAGAAGAAGATAAAAATGAGGAAAATACAGAACTTCTTGTACAAGAACTGAATGCGTTAAAAGATGAACAGAAACAGCTTGAAGAAACACTAGTTTGTGTTCCGAATCCAGTTGTGATTTATAGCAAAGCACAAGAATTAGGGAGCAAACTCCTAGACGAAAGTCTTAAAACTAGGTTTCTAGAAATAGTTTCTACAGCATGGGCGAAAGCTACCTAAGAATAAAATAAACTGTTAAATGTATTTAATTTTTCTAAAAAAACAGACAATAGTAGATAGGTAGTTCCATATTGCATCAATTTTTTCTGAATTTTTTCATTTATACTATCTAAGCTATATAAATAGAGAAGATTAAGGCACACGTTCCTCGCTGTATTTACATAATTTAGAAATTATGTATCTCGTCTCGACAATATATTCAATTTTAGATAGCGATGAGAAAAATACGATTTTTATTTATATTAATTATTGTAAGTTTTACAAAATATCATTTTTTTTTATTTGTTAAGAAATAATATAATTTTCGATAAAATATTATTACCGTCTTCAGCTCGCACTTACTCTCCAAAAACGAATTGCTCTATCGCTTGCAGCGCAAATATATGGCAACTTATAATGCCACGTTATTCCACCTATTAACTTAACTTGACCACAGAGTATCTCTTGATCAGATTTTAGATTCCTTACTTTTACTAAATTGTCTGGTTTGCCAATGGTTGCTACTAAATGATCGTAAGCTGGAGAAAATTTGACTATTAATCCACCTTCAATATGAAGGGGACTCGAGTCTTGAAGTAAACTAGAAAAAAAAAGGATATGCATTAATTGTTTAATATAAACCAAGCATTATTCAATTAATTTTGTATGATTTAGATTTATTTACATTACCTATATTTTGATATGTCCCATAGAAGCAACTTTCCAGCAGCCATACCAGCTATTTTAAATGGATTAGATCCCCAATCGAGCGACATTAAAGGGACAACATCTGCATCTAGAGACAAAATGGCTTGTTGACTTCGTATATCATACATATGAATCAGACCATTCTTTTCTCCCACAAGTAGTTTGCCAGGTTTTTCATTGTGAAACTGTATAGTCATTCCAGGTGATGTTAAATGCATCGTAGAAATACACCTTCCTTCCTCATTTACTGCCCAAAGCTTACACGTGTAGTCATCCGACACAGAAGCCAATATTTTACCTTCAGTTTCATAACAAATGGAGTTCACATAATCTTTATGTCCTTCCATCTTACGTTATGAAAGAAAAATTATTATTGAAAATAAATATAAATTATTTTATATTTTGATGGTCCATGTATTCATCAATAATTGTTTAATATTTTACCTCCCATATTGTGCTATCAGATGTATTACTATAATATAATCTTATTTTAAAATCAGCCCCAGCAACGCAGAACGTCAACACCTTTGATACCACGGTTAAACAGGTTTCTGGACTCCAAGCGATAGCATGAGGCCTGGTATTGTGACTGAACGTTCTATAACGACTATACGTAAAATCTTCCACTGTCTCATCCTCCTCCTAAATATGTATACATAATAATTATTACGCATTAGATGAACAAATTTCTTAATTATTGGAGTCTTCTCTGAATTAAAAATATGTTCATCGTTTGAAATAAAATATCACAAAACTTGCTTGTGTTTCAAATTATGCACAATTCTGAACCATGTTATCTCTGTTTCAGACGGTCAACATACGCACAAGAAATCTTTACCTGAAATTTAATAGTACCGATAACAATTTCTTCGGCAAGAGCAATGCAGATTAAATTTTGAGACCATTCGTATGGCGACAAAGCGACGCAATATATTTGCTTCGAAAATTTCAATTCAAACGTAGACGGTGCGGTCAGACCCTCGTCCATCCTGTATTCGTATTCTCGCTCGCAATATAACAAATACACTATTTAGTATTCAGATCTGTAAATAAAATACGAAGGATTGCCGGCATAACCTTCAAAATTGCACGGATAGAGCGAGCTCTAAAAATTTTCTCGATACAAGTCTCGACAATCTTTCTATGAACGGTAAATCAAAATCAATAATATCTACTTTCATTTACCAATTCGTTGGTAATACAATGATTTCGTACATCGTTATGCTGCAATTGCTATCGTAATTTCGTTATAAACATAAAGAACATGCAAGCATTGCGAGGTGAGGTTAGGTTGAATTCAAATCATCTAGAGGGCAGTAGGTATTTTACGTATGGTATATGTAATCGTTCAACGTGCCGCGTATCTCTCGGAAACGAATTTATTTTACTAAAGTATAAGACCAGCATTTATGCACGCCGCAAATTTTTGATTCCTGGAACAACAACCAGATATGAATTGACAGATCGTATTGGCAGAAATCTTGCCAAACTGTATCTTCGATCTGCCTCGATCCACGATCGCGTTACAAGGTGAGTACCTTCTGTCAAGGCATGCTGGCCAGGACATGCTGTGCACACTTCGCAAGCTGCTACACCTCGTGTCTGCCTTTCATTCTAATTACATGATTTCATATCACCTGCGTGTTGCACAAATTTCCACTATTTCACGTAAGCTAACATAACACGCACGAAGCACCGATACATTTAACGAAACACGTTTACCTTCGTAAACTTGCCTCCAGTTTTGAATTTTTTAAAGAATGGAGCGTTATTTCGCGAATTTTAAGAGTTCCTCGTGCTATTTTGTCTCTGCAATGTTTTCTATCGTTCAACAACTCATATGTACCATTTATAAATATTACACTTTGACAAACAAAATAAAACTTTATTTAATTGAGATATATAATGTTTACAAAATGTGCTTGCTTCAAAAAAGGGAAGAAGTTTTATCATTTGGTGTAGAAATTGATAAATCAATAATATCTCTGATACGTATGTTCCACAAACTAAATATTTGACTATCGTTTTGTTATTTAACCATAGTTCTGAGTACTGCAGAAACTTGGATCAGTCAACATTTGTGTAAAATACTGTTAATCTATTTTGTGATCATACATTTCGTTATGTCTGTTATCAAGCATGCTTAACGTATAGTATAATTCCTCTTCTGTGTTCAAGTTAGAAAAACTTGTAATTTATGCGTTGTGTAATGATAACTAACAGAAATAAAATCTACAAATATTTTGGTAATTGGAACTATCTGATAAGTTGTAGTTACTTATGGTTTATCATTGATCAATTATTTAATAATGAAAAAAAAGATATAAAATCTGTGTAAAAAATTGTAATGCATTGTTACAAATTAATTTGTTACAGTGTAATAGGTAGGGATGGAGTTTGGTGTAGGCGATGTTGCCCAAATATCAGCAGAACTTGCTCAAGTGGTTGAAGTGATGATGTCACCGAATGTACCACAACAACAACGATTGGAAGTGTATAATGCTTGTGAACGTTTTAAAGAATCTTCTCCGTTATGCGCACAATGTGGACTATATCTAGCACAAAAGTCACCGAATAGGAGTTCTGTAGTTCGTCATTTTGGTCTACAGCTCATGGAGCATTGTATTAAATATCGATGGACACAAATATCACAATCGGAAAAGATCTTTATAAAGGAAAATGCAATGAAACTGCTTCAAGAAGGTACAGAGCCATTGTTGCAAGAGGAAGCACATATTAAAGATGCATTATCTCGGGTTGTGGTAGAAATGATCAAACGAGAATGGCCGCAACAATGGCCTACGCTGCTCGCTGAACTTAGCCAAGCATGTACAAGAGGCGAAAGTCAAACTGAACTAGTTCTTCTCGTGTTTCTAAGGCTTGTGGAAGATGTTGCACTTTTGCAAACGTTAGAGTCTAATCAAAGGAGGAAGGACATCTATCAAGCGCTTAACACAAATATGGCTGAAATTTTTAGCTTTTTTTTAAGGTTGATGGAACAACATTTCTCAGAGTTTCAAAAGAGGAGTAGTTTAGGTTGTACTTCCGAGGCAGCTGCGCATAGCAAAGTTGTACAGGTGTGTTCGACGTAAAAATTCCAAGGTATATAACGTGTAAGTTGAATACATAAAACTATATTCAATTATCTTTATCTGATAGGTAGTATTGTCTACTCTGACTGGATTTGTAGAGTGGATTTCAATAAATCATGTCATGGCAGAAGATGGTAGATTATTGCAGATATTGTGTCTTCTATTGGGAGATCCAATATTTCAATGTTCAGCTGGTGAATGCTTGTTACAAATAGTAAATCGTAAAGGGAAAGCTGAAGATAGAAAACAGCTAATGATACTATTTTCTGAAGATGCTCTAAGATATATTTATGCAGCAGCAACTGCTGTACCACCTGTTACTGGGTCGAATGAGTTTATTAACTCTTCAAATAATCATTATTTGTTTTTGAAGAAACTCACGCAGGTAAATATTATCTTAGTTCTCAAAATAAAGGATATTATGATAAATTATTCTACATATTATTAAGAAACTGATTATACAATAAATTCAGGTATTAACCGGAATGGCAACTCAACTTTGTACACTTTGGGGTAAAGACGATGGTTCGAGCATTAGACCAACGCATTTTAACATATTTTTAGACACAGTGATGACTTTCACTATGTCTTCGAGTCTGACACTAATACATATGGCGAATGCAATCTGGATAATGCTCTTTAAACACGAACAAATAAAACAGGATCCATTGTTGCTAACATACATACCAAAATATGTAGAAAGTACAGCTCCAAAGTTGATAAAAGTTGCATATCCGCATGGTGGACAGAGCAACGGAATGAGCTCTTATTGTCTCGCTGATTACGACTCGGAAGAAGAATTTAATGTATTCCTTCATCGATTCAGGACTGATTTATTGGAAGGCTTTCGACAAGCAACAATGGTAGCGCCATTAGTAACATTTACCTATGTGCAACAGTGGTTAACAGCTAAGATAACAAAAGGCATGGCAGATCTTCGATATAAAAGCGATCAAAATGATCCGCAATATCTGGAGTGGGAAGCTCTCGCACAAGCTTTGGATTCTGTTGTATCAAGAATACTTCTAATTAACGAACGTCCAAGCGTTCAAACTGGCTTACAATTATTGGAATTATGTCTTGGCTACTCTCCTCAAGATCCTTGGTTGCTGTCAGCCTTGCTCTCTTGCATTAGCGCCCTTTTTGTGTTCCTATCTATGTCAAGCGGTTCTATGGCTATGCCTGGAGTAGCCATCCTGCCAAGAGTACTAGAAAAGATCTTCGCTGCTCTGGTATTTGAAGCACCCGGTGAAACGAAGGGTACTCGATCCAGAGCAGCAAAGAATGTTAGACGACATGCAGCTAGTCTGATGGTCAAGATTAGTTTGAAATATCCGTTGTTGCTTCTTCCAGTTTTTGAACAGATACATACAATGGTTCGTGGCTTGGCTAGAGAACCTAGTTCCTTGTCCAAGATGGAGACTATCACATTGTACGCAGCGTTGTTACTGATATCGAATCACTTCTGCGATTATGAAAGGCAAACTAGATTCGTTGCCGAGGTAATTGGTGAAGCGTCGACAAAATTTATTGCTCTTGGAGCTGAAGCATTTAAAGGCCCGCTGGAACTAATGAGATTCATAGGATTGGACAGAACCCCGGTCGAGAATATGTCGGAAGATCCGGCTGGTCAAAATCGAAGTGACTTAATGATTTGCATTTTTACGATACTGAGTGTTGTAAAACGGTGTTCCATTCCGGATGATCCAGATCGCGCTGCGAGAGGTAGTTTTGTTGCTGCGCTCAGCGAGAGCGGAAATCCAGTATATAGAAATCCTGCCACGCCTCATGTAATTCCACTTTTGCCTACGCTTTTTGCATTGCTCAGGGTAATGAATGCTTTATTCACCCCTGCAGCATTGGCAGCATTATCTGAGGTAAAGAAATAATCGATTAACTTTTCATGTTAATTAAATACAAGAAGGTGTAATAAATCTTGTTTTTAGGGATACAAAAGCGCTCATGAATTACTGGAATCAGAGAAAGCAAGTTTATTAGGTTTGAATGTAACAAATGATAATGCCTCTGAACCCGATCAATCTTCGAGCAATGCCTTGGTTCGGATGCAATCGTTTCTTAGTACTATTCATGATCAGTGCTATCACATGTTGGGTAGCGGTTGCCATATGATTGGAAGAGACTTTTATCAATTGCCTGGTTTAGCACCAGCACTTATCAATTCAGTCTTTTCTAATATGGAGGTAATCTTTTATCGTTTTTGTTTGTAAAATGTCGGGAAAGTGTGTTCGTATCCTAAAGTCATACAGGTGTCTGTTTAAATCTGAACAGATTTTATTCGTCGATTTCAGATGATTCCAGACTACAGATTACGACCTATCATACGTGTCTTCATGAAGCCATTTATATATTCCTGCCCTCCTGCATTTTACGAAAGTGTTCTGGTACCTGTACTGGCTCATGTTTCTACGCATAGTAATATATCGTCTTCTTTTATCCTTCCGTTCTCTGGTACGATTTTGATACCATTCGTATAAAATTTGAACTCTGTTTTACAGTGTGCCAAAGATTAAGTGCCAAGTGGCAATATATTGCACATCTATACGAGTCCGGCGGTTTGGATGAAGAGAATACTGACACACAGGAAGTTATTGCTGACATGTTAAACCGAAACTTAACGAGAGACTTTGTAGATGTACTGAAGGTGGCCCTTGTCGGAGGTGCTGCTAGCGATGCAACACCTCCAGATACAATGGAACAAGAGATGGGAGGAATGGCTATAGACCCTCCATCATCTCGTGGCAATAGTATAGTCGCGGAAGTCGTCAGTGAATTGGGTACCTTCGTCCTTCGACATCCATCAACGTGTCATAGCGTTGTCTTATGCGTTTTAGGGTAACGAACACTTCTAGCGTACTAATTTTTCGTTTAGATCTAAGAACGAATAAAATCTCTTACTAACATTTTGTATTGTCTTCAGAGCTTTGACTTGGAACGACTCGAATGCCAGTTTGAAAGCTACAATGCTAACAGGGCCAGTTGTTCGAGCATTAGCGACCGATGGTAGTCTGACACCTGCTATGGCCGCGCACATCATGGTAGCTATACTTCAAGGTTTGCAGCTTCATGGTCAACACGAGGCTAATCAGGGATCGCTTGTAACTTTGGGTACACAAGTTTACGAATGTTTGCGACCTAAATTCCCGAATATTATCGAAGTAATGCAAAAGGTTCCGGGAGTAAATCCTACAGACCTGCAACGTTTCGACGAGAAGATGGCCGTAGTTAGTACTAAAGGAAATAAAGTTGAGAAAGGAAAGAAGGATCTTTTCAAAAAGATAACAAACCAGGTAAAATTGCTCGAAATAATTTCAGAGAAAATAAAACAAAAACGTATTGCCGTATAACTATTGTATATATTACATGATATTTGTTACAGCTCATTGGTCGAAGCGTTGGTCAGTTATTCCGTAAGGAAGTTAAGATAGATAATTTACCACGGATAGAAGTTTTTGGGAAATCGCAACAAATACGCGTGGACGATATCTCTAACAATGCAACTGATACTGGCATTACAGCTTTATTTGCAGGACCTACGTAGCAAAAACTACATTTAGGCGACCATATCATGAACACCTGGTCAGAATTAATAAATAACAATAAGCCATCGTGAAAGCGACTTCCTACAAAACGAAGATTGAATTATAAATAAGAAAATCCTGTACCGAAAATAAGATGTCATAGAATAAGTTTCCTTCGAGCAATTTTTTTTAATTATTCGTGAGGTTGAACGTGTGCATACAGTCTGGAATAACTCGACAGTACATACGCAAAGCTACACAATGTATGTATGTATGTGTCGCGGATAGAAAATAAAATTGAAAAGATTACGCTTACGCACGCATTCAACGTCAATTGTGAATAGTTTGTAAAAAAAAAAAATCTAATGCTATTTATGAAAACTATCTTATTTTTGGTTTCGGGATTTTAACGTATACAAACTACATTTTGTTCGATGGGTATCTATAGGTGCAAGCGTATGAGAGTGTGTATGTGTGTATGCATAGTATGCGTGGTGTGCAGAAGTACACTTGTAACATAAGAAAGACGTTCGTCGATAAAGAACAATATGCAACAATTCTGATCGAAGAAATGAAAAGAAACAAAACCAGAGTCTAAATAATTGAGCAATTATATATTAAGTTGCACGCATTTATTTCTATTCTTTTCATTTACATAAAATCTCTTATAACAATGTCAAACAACAGCATCGTTTTGTAAACACTATTTCGCTATAATAATATAATACAGAGATTGCTGATTTATACAAAACAATTTTTACAATTTGGTACAAAAATTTGTATGCAAATCATTTATAATTGTTCTCGAACAAGCAAAATGTGTACAATTTTTGGCACTTTTTAAAAGCGCTGTTACAATATAACATTTTGAATCAATATTTGTGTTCTAAATTGTATCAATATCTATTTTCTCGTTTAGGAGATTCTGCTACTTAAAAAGAATATACAAACACCATTCTTTACATATTGAATTATTTTATTAAATGCAGATTTTATTTCCAGTTAGTGAGAATGTGGCATTCCACACTTGCTGGCATTTTTTAAATGTTAATTATCGATTGAAAATGTAATATTTTCATATTTTATTATTACTAATTTTAAAGTTATTTTTAATTAGTTGTATTATTGTGAAAACTAGCACTCGAACTATCGCAAGAAACTTGGATTAGCACTTTGTAATACGATTGCCATCATATATTCACTAGCGACATTATACACAAAATCATGAATATTACTAATTAGTCACTTTATATGCGACAATCATCACAAGTGGTATTCAAGCGTCAAAAGATATTACAAAAGATTATCACAATAGAGACTGTGTTGTTTTAAAAAAAGGAATTACAATAATAGATATACAGAGATTTAAAAATTACGATATCTTTTGCTAGATATGTTGATATATTTGAAAAGTTTCAAGTATCAATACGCTCGATATTAAAGTACGTTATACGTGGTCATACTGCCTATCGTATCGAAAATTGCATTTCTTTTTAATTAAAATGCCCGAAGAATTATATTTTATCTTAAAATACTACTAAATTTTTTAAACAAAATTGACTCAATTAAAATTTTTACCGATTTAAAATTTTATTTATAATTAAATTGATTATAGTATTAAACAATATTTTTCTCTTGTCCAATGTAAATATATATAAAAGTTGAGATTCATACTCATTTTTGTATAAGTACAAATGGAATCAAAAACATGGAAGGGATTTTCTGTACCCTTATATAGATATCTTTTAGAATATGATTGCAGTTAAAATACCAAAAGAGATTTCAGTTTTTAAAAAAGATATCATTTTATACATTTCTTTATCAATACTTTAGAAAAAATAATAAATATTAGGTAAAAAAAAATCTGATGGAATGCTAATTTATGAAACACGCCTTTATTTTTTGACATGATAATCATTGGTGTAAATCCAAGGGCACTGTCACAAAAGGATTCAAATAATTTGCTTCTATCATAGTTCAACTGGAACAGAGAATGTTATGTTCACATGGAATTACTGAGTACTATATTTTTGAGAATTATAGCAACCTTAAAACAGGTTTTCTTTTTCACGTTCTAATCTCAAGCACATAAAAAGTCAATAAAAAATAATCCAGAATCGTATTCACTTAATTAGTGTATGTAATTATAACATGAATAGACAAGTTTGACCAAAACTTAATAATCGAATAAGTCTACAAAAATGTCTTTCTGTCATCAAAATTCTATAGTTTATCAAAGTCCCAGACGTTATTATAGTTTGAGGCAATTGTTGAAAAAGATGAGACATCAAATTAATGGTGACATTTTAGCCCGATGTGTATTTTGTTTTAAATCGATAGTAGGTTTGCAGATTCAACAGCTACTTTATAATTGCTTAAATTCTTATGGCCTTGTTCTTATTAAAATACTTCATTAAAAAATACGCCGTGAAATTAAATAAACATTTTTGATCTCACTAATCATTCTATGAAACTCGAGGTACTTCGTTATGACACGTTATGTTGACACTTCAAAAGCGACTTGACTCTTTTCCAAATCTATAGTTTACAGTATAAATTATTCCGATTAATTATATTCGCATTGATGAAAACAACCAAACTGTACAATTTCATTGATACCGGAGGAATTAAGGAAAGAAAATATCAAAGTGATACTTCGTACACGAGATAACAAAGCAGTTATCGAATAAGTCACACATTTACTAGGAACTGTCGACGATGACCATAAGCCATATGGTCATGCATTCGTGCATTCGCTCATTCGCGTTTCGTTCATACAGAAAGCACACAACCAACAATTATGCGTACTATTTATCTCGATAAATGTCTCGCGTAGATATTATATATATATATAGTACTGTATAAATGAAATTTCTCGTAATTTTAAGACGAATCTGATTTTGTACTTTATAAAAGGTAGGTTTTGGTAGGTCTCGCATTCGATGCTCTTAAATTACATAAAAAAATACAGTGAACATTTCATTAGGAATAAATATATGTTTAATAAGCGAGCAATTGTAGAGCAAGGTAGTTTTTGTTTTCACTCGCAACTTTGAACGGTAGATTCATCGCGAATTTATACAATTCATTAGTAGATCGGAATATCGTTAGAAGTCTGACCCGGAAAAGATCGTACGCTCGGTGTACGCGAAGTGTAACGTAAAATTGAGAAATCCGTAAAAACAAATCGTTATTGATTTGATCGTTAGGCGTTCGAGACATAGTTTTAAGCACTCGTCGATGCATTATTAATATCGTCCTTTTTCCCTATTAATAAAAACACATCCATATTATCTTTTCCCTTAACATAAACTTGGCCGCGCGGTTCAAATTCATATCGTTCCGACAGAACATCCAGCGAGTTCTTGGCTACCTGTATCCTTCCGGCGACTCCTGTAGAGTCCATTCTAGATGCAATATTTACAGCGTCACCCCAAATATCATAGTACAATTTCGTAGCACCGATTACGCCCGCGGTAACATCCCCATAGTTAAAACCGATCCTCAAGATCAATTTGAAGCCTAACAAATCTTTATTGAAGTCGTTTATTACTTTATGCATCGCCATAGCGAAGTCTACCAATTGGAAAAGATGCGTCTGCTTATGCTCGCTTTGCTGCCTAACTTGCGGATTCAATCCACTTGCTGCCATGAATGTACTACCGATGGTTTTGATCTTCTCCACGTTCGAGAATTCCGGCTTTTCCAAAAGCTCGTCGAAATCACCGATAAGCTCGTTCAGCACGCGCAGATATTCTTTACCACCTAGATAAGACTCGTCGTAGAGTTCGTTAAAGTTCACTATACTCGCAAAAATGATCCCCACGGTCTTAGGATTCTGCGAATATTTGGCGGTGGTTTTTAACTGATCGGCAACGTATTTTGGTATAATATTGTGCAACAGCCAATCGGCCTGGTTCTTCATCGATTGCACGCGACTCTTATCCCGTGCCGCTACCGCGTTCCCGTGGAAGCTCAACCGGTAGCTGATCTCGAATTCGCGATTTAAAAACCAAACTAGCAACAGTAACAGTATCGTGTCTAAAAAAATTTCGGAATTGTACAATCTTTCGTTGTATTTAATTTCCACCTCTCGTTGTCTCATAAGTATAGTTCTGTATTCGTGAATAAGAGTAAGAGTATTGTCGAATACCTCTTTCGCAACCGTTTCACCGATTCGATTCGTGCTTAAGTTAGCGATCCTTTGATTCTCTAAAGACTGTAGATAACGCAGCGATTCATTGACAGATTGATTACCATGATTCTGTTGATTGTACGATATGTGAGTTATTACAAGACAGAAAAACAACATGCCCATAAACGTCACCAGGAAATTCTTCATCCAACAGTTTAGTTGCGTGAAGTTACAAAAATGTACTAAACCAACGAAGATCAGGTATCCGTAATAGTACTCGAAGTTATTCAAGTTATGCAAATTAGTGCACGTGTAGTTGAGCAGAATAGACGTAATCGGTAAACCAACCAGAATCGCGCCACAAATATGCCAAGGATACCATTGCGAGAAGAATTGAAATATTTTTTGTATTAACGTCGCATGAACCATGTTCGGATATAAAAGCTGACGGACACAGAGTGACACCGCGATCATTTGAATCGTGGTTGCACATACTAGAAAAATCAGATAGTATAGTGTCGGCTCGCAAAGCAACAAGAGCGAGACCGACACGGCAGTGAACACCAGCGCCGATATCAAAATATCAAAATACGTATTAAACCTCGAGGTAGCCAGTGTGGGCGGATTACCACTGATACATTCGTTGACTTTGTGAGCGTTCTCCCTGTATTCCTTTTCCATTTCCTTATTCTTGAAGAAAAGCGTCACACTCGATAGCGGTGGTTTCACGAAGTATGATCGTTGAGAAGTTACATTATCTTGAACGCACCTTTATGATGAAAATAAAATTATACAAGTCACGTTGCGGTTCCTTACAACATGTAAAACGAAATTTTAATTGCAACATAGTCACCTGATTAATTGTAGATCTGACTGTTTTCTCAGTTTATGAAAACATGCACCGAAAGTATCTGTCACTGCTGGAGGAAACGGATAGGGTGGTACCGATGACGATGGCTCTTGAACAGAGTTCAACGTCGAACTAGAAGTATAATAGCCACTGACTCTGTGTGCCAGTAAGTCTCCCTGAGCCATACCGTTCATCAAAAATAACTAAAACATGAGAGTTAATTGCTATAGAAGAAGAAGTACATGGACATAGCAAATGAATGAATTTCTAGCGTTAAAATTATATCACAGATGAGTTGCAAAATATTTAATGGTCAGATTAGCTTAAAGGTGTGTGTGGAGATCCCGAATAAAATTCTCGACATTTTCGGGTTCTCGCACATCTCTAGTTTAGCTGGTCCTAACTTGTACCTCATCTGCGTCATTACGTTTCCAAAATAGTAATACCTGCTGCTGTATACTGCTACGTCTACTATTACTTCTGATTCCAGAATCTTTTCTACTACACATCGAAGAGGCACGACTGAGTGGCTCTTGACCAGATAATAAAGGACTAGAAGGTACAGGGTTTGGATCCATTTCAATGTCATTCTGAGACGTATTCTGTAAAGAAATAGAACTTATATACGAATGAGACAAGACGATCTAATATTATAGACAAGACTTTTTATCGACTTAATTGACCTGCCTAAATCCGTTACGATCTTCGTACGATTGAGATTCAGTTTTCGATCGATCGACAATGATAGCTTTGGCTTCTTCCATTTCTAATGGAGTCATCTCTTCCGTAGTTCGTTGTCTTTGCAAGTATTTCCACGGTTTGTTCCGCGCCTTTTTCTTGCCGTAACTAGCGACGGATATTGGACTTTTATTCACGTTTTCCTTTTCATCCCCAATATCGGTATCACCATTTTCAGAGTCGAGAATACTCGGCAAAGAGTTCGCTTTCATTCTATAATTACTCGTGTTAGTAACCATATGAAGATAGTGATTTTTCGACCTATAAGGATTATTGCAAGAGGCCAAGCGATGCCGCGTCTGCATCAAAGGAGATATACTTTTTGGAGGCGTAATACTAGTTATGAATTGACTGGTGAAATCTGATTTTCGACTTTTGATGAAGTAAGTCTTTATACCTAGAACAAGAATATACTCTTTATTCTATCGCCAGAAACTATTCTTTATATGATCCCTTTGTGATTAATCTTAAACAAATTATATACCATTTATCAGATCTCCTTCTTCTGTAATGTATTGATCATTTAGAAAACTTAATGTGTTTTCACTTAAATGAACTCTTCCTGGTTTTCCTGTGCTTTCCAACTTATTCGCCAATGTCACATCATTGGACCAAACATCAAATTTAAATCTTTTGGTACCTACAATTCCACAGAGCACAGTTCCAGTGTGTACCCCAACTCTCATATTAACTCCCTCTCTTCTTTCTATATCGAACTGTTTTATAGCTTCTATCATAGCTGTTAAAGAATATGCATAAATTATTTGGTGTCTACGTATTATCTGTTCAAAACATTCAAAAGAAGATAAATTACCCAATCCCATTTCGATACAACATTTTGCATGATCAAGTCTTGGCTCTGGACATCCGCTTACGCAATAATAACAGTCTCCCAATGTAGAAATTTTCTCACACCCGTGGTCTTCGCACAAATCATCGAATCTCTCGAATAAATCATTTAAAATGCCTACCAATTCTTCTGCACTTTTATTAGAACTCATTCGGGTAAACCCCACAATATCAGCAAATAAAATACTAACATTTTCCATTGAATGCATATTGAAAGGGCGGAATAGTGAACGTATATCCGTGTTATTGGACGGTATAGACCCTTTCTTTAAAGAGTCTTCACGGTCCCTTTCACGCTCGCTTTCTTCCATTAACCAGGCCGCGACTTTTGGCGGCATCACCGAATGAATCATTTTTTCTTTAAGTTGCTTTTCCATTTCTAGTTGACGCCAGACTAACAGCGATTGACCAACTTTCATAAATGTACCACGCATTCTTACAAAAGTCATTATTAAAATATGTATACCTATCAAATGAATGCAGACTTGCATTAGGATTCTTATTCCAAGACTCGTAGAAAAATAATTATCGTCTGCGAACGAACGACTGGATATGTTGCTACTTAAAAAATAACTCGACATTTCGTCGCTTTTATGAGGCAATATATTTTCTCCCAATACTGAGATTGTACTCTTCACTCCTTTGGGAATCAAGTCGTTGGTAGAAGCATTTATAGTGGAGTTAACATTAGCTAATGTTGATATTATGCTGGAATTAAAGTTTCTTAAAACATTCGTATTGTTTAAAGCTTCGGACAATCTTTCAATTATAGTCTCTTTAATTATAGGCAACTTTAGTTCAGATTCAGATAACAGTTTTGAACCTAGAGATAATGGTACTGTTTTCGTACTCGCTGTTGCATATTCGTTGTCGTTGTGCATCACATGCGTGATATAATCTAGTGCAGTATTATTTCCTGCAGAATTAATTGTTAAATTATATTTGCTAAAAAACCTTTGTCTTGCAGTTTTTGTACCGTATAGGTAGGCAGTCAAGAATTCAAATAGAAAGGAATAAACTGTTGATATACCCACGCAAATATACAATGGCATTGGCAATACAGTGTAAATCAATAACAGAATCTCCGAGCACAATGCAAAATGTCCGACTAGAGTTAAGCCATCTATGTATGGTGGTACTATCGCAAGAAAAAGTAAAGATAAGATGCAAAGCATAAACGCAACTCCTAATGAAATTTGTAACACGTAGGCTTTATAATAATCTGTATGCGTTAAATACAAGACTGCCGATACCATCGTTCCAATAATTGTGAATACTACTGCTATGGCTTGCCATGTTGTAGTATTATATTCTGTTCCGATTATAACAAAGTATGCCAACCACGATAAAGAAACCAATAAAATATATGTTAGGGCATATCTGAAAGATATACAGAAAATATATAATATATTAGATAGTCTCTCTCTAGTCATAAAACAAATTGTGCATTATTGTGCTACATACCGGAATCTTAATCTAATTTGTGGAAAGGCACTTCTTTTAAATTGTTCTTCAAGTATTTCTGAATCAAATTTTGGATTCCACCAAGACCTTGGTGCAGCACGCTCAAATGGTACCGGAAGGCTAATTCCACAACATCCGACACCTTGACCGCTATGCGCCAAATATGTTTGTATATATGGTGCTAAGGATATATGAATTTCATCTGCAGCACCCTCACTATCATCTTTAGCTCTTGTAAAACTAACAGACGAGCTACGTTTTCGATTTAAAGGAGGAGTCATACTTGACATTCAAATAATACTAGAAACAAATGTTAATTTTAATTTGTATTATTTACAGGGAAAACGAGACAGTTTTACAACTTAATACAAAAATGGAAAATTAATATATAACAACGAGGTATGTGTACTGTAAAATAAATAAAGATATTCTCATGATTATTCAATAGTATATTTTGCAAAATTGATTTTAAATAATTGTTACTTCACCGAGTATTAAAGGTATTTATAAATTCAAATTTGTGTTTCTATTTTAAAGATAATTTAGCAGTACAGTGGATATTAGGCTCATCCAATTACGATGAAGGTAGTTATTAGAATATTTATTTCAAATGACAGCGTGTTTCTTAACTTAATTTACAGAGGATGATACTGTTATAAAAAAATATATATGCAGCTACATACGTTGATTCTTTTGACAGAGAAAGTTACAGCCGGTTAATTCGCTTCGATCACTGGCGAAATCGCCACAAAACTAAGGAAATCATCTTCCCCGCTGACATCGGAGATTCTTCGCTTAATCAGCTTGCTTTGAAAAATGTCATTTTTGTTTTCGACTTGTTTGCGTGGCGTTCGCAATGTTCGCGAGCAAAACGATTACTGTTTAGCACCAAAACTAAAACCAATTCGTTGCAACAGATTTACAATTGTATAGTATTAAAAATTTCCATTCAAATGTTTCGAATTTTCTCTTCTATAATGCACCATAGCCATCTTGAATCTGTCGATGACAGCGCCCACGAATAGAAAGCTCACGGGCTTTACGAACGATGAGTTGCATTGGCAGCGAGTGTCACGGGATGGACAAATTTTTCGCGCAAAGTTTAAAATACATATTGTAATTTAAACATTCTAAAATTTCTCAAATTCACCGTCAGAGGGCTGTAATCGACAGTCAATGTTTGGATATTCTCGAACGTAGTTTTTCCATTCAAATGATCAAATTCTTTTATATTCGAATACCCCTTCATTTGCAACACTGTCTATAGACAGCTAATATAAGGTATAAGCATATATCATATTCGTGATACTTATATACTAATGTGCATTGGAAATTGGTTGGCAGAGAATATACACTCTATTATCGGTGCCTGTGACTTTTTTTTTTATTCATGTTCACATTAGGGATGTTCGATTCTTTCGCGTCTAACAATCGATTCTTCCAAAAAATCGTAGTCAAAGAATCGATTCTTCCAAAAATCGAGGTATGAAGAATCGATTAAAAAAATCGATTTTCTGAGGAATCGAACATGCCTACTTCATGTTGCGGACTATAGCTGCTAGTTGCTATAGTATAGTCAGTCTGGTATAGTGGAGTCCAGTCAAGTCCAGTGGAGTGAGAGGAGTCGCGGTCTCCATAATAAATGGCTGTATTTTGCAGGTTATAAAAATACAAATTCATTGAATGATAGTAAAGAAAACTAAGTAATTGATGGGAATAAACAATGTCACAACAAACAGCTCTTATACAAACTACCAACGCAGGATCTGACATGACACCAGTACTTGGTAGCATACAATCAATTGGACCAAATACTCAAACAACAACTACTGTGCCTAATATCCAAAGTGGCAACACAGTAGTACAGGTCTTACAACCTCAGACACAATCTCAACAATCTCAGTTCGTAACACAATCACCAAAACAACAGGCCGCACAGCAACCGTCAACACAACAACAACAGCAACAACAGAGTTCGTTCAATGATTTTCCACAGGTATGGATTTTGCTGTACACAGGATGGAATTTGCATCAAACGAATTATCAATTTGTTCTGATTTCAGTTCTTAACTAAAACAAGGTTACAAGATCTTGTGAAAGAAGTAGATCCAACAGAACAGCTGGATGAAGAAGTCGAGGAAATGCTTTTACAGTTAGCGGATGATTTTGTCGAGACAACTGTGAATGCAGCATGCTTATTAGCTAAACACAGACATGCTAATACTGTAGAAGTAAAAGACGTTCAATTACATCTAGGTAAGTTATTAAATGTAAAGCATTCAATATTTATGAAAAATACGAATCAAGTAATTCAGATGAATAAGTAATACTTTAATATATTAATTGATTGAAAATTTAGACTATATCATTTTTATTAACTTTCAGAAAGGAATTGGAATATGTGGATTCCTGGTTTTGGTACAGACGAAGTGCGTCCATATAAACGAGCAACAGTCACAGAGGCGCACAAACAGAGATTAGCTCTCATTCGAAAATCAATCAAAAAATATTAGTCTTTCTGTACATTTTACCATCTATACTTATTATTTTCATTATTATGTGACAATTTCTTCTATATGTACATGACACTATACTTCTAATGATATATGTCACCGATATATGTAAAAAGAAATAGATAGTATAAATTATACATGTTTTTTGCAATGTATAGTTTTAAGTGTAAGGTAACATTAACATTAAAAAATAACTGATATACTTCAAAAAAAGATACTGTTTATCTGAATGTAACATCAAGATTAAAAATACACGTATTAAAATATTTCATAATGGTAAATAGAATAGTTTTTGACATTTGTAATTTTTGTGTGATATTCTAAGTGTACATAGATTTTATTAATGTAAATCATAAACGAACTTTGTCAATAATTGGATATATACATTTTGAACAAAATGTTCCTTTAAAATTCTCTATTTACTATTAGATTATAAGATTGAATGTTCACTGTACAATATTGTGTGTAACATAAATGTAGATTTTAACATAAAATGTTAGCAGATTATCAAATTTGTGTCTTCGAATTTCTTTTTTTCTTGATATTATTTCTTTCATATTTTAAAATAGTGTTTATAATATACTATTCCGGATATTTAAATTATTATTTTTTGTTACCTTTAATAAATAATGCTATATATATACACAGTTTACACAGTCAATATTTGTTCATATGTTCATATATATATGTAGTAACAATTTCTCTACAAATTTATGCTAGTTTTTTTTTTTTACCAACATTGTTGTTCTTTCGGAAAATTTACGGAAATTGGCCTTTGTTCAAATGTTTGAAAGAGAAGGAAAATTAAATTGGTGGCTACTAGGTTCATATCACTAGTCCGTCTAGTTATTCTTTGATTTAGCAATGACTGTATGTAACACACGAAACCGGAACCTGCTTGCTCATCGAGCTGAATTCATCAAACCAACTATACACACCATAGTCTAGTATATAAATCGTGATAACCTTTTTCTTTCAGGGACATCCTGCGAAATTTTACCATCTGCTTACTAGAAGATATTCCAGACGGTATTATTACTTCTTTGTTAGATTTTTTTCACAAAGACAATTCCTTGAGACGTACGAAATAGTATTTGCACATTATTATTATCTAAAATACAAACAGTTCGTTTCTGTACAAAAATTCGTTCTGTCCGGGTTGTTTCAGTTATAGTATGGAGGTATTGTATGAACATGCACGTCTTTATCAGTAAAAAAAGATTACACTTAAATTGACTTTACGCGATCGTATTATGTTCTGCCCATTTGAATAAAAATACATTCTCGAAAACTGTGTAACGTTTATAACTGCAAGGTGCACTTGGTAGTAACAATTATAATTATATTTGTGAAAATCATAAATTTATTACATTCTTCAAGCATAGTGTTGATTAGCAGAAATTATTTTTGACAGGGAACTTTGATAAGAAGGATGTCTGCCAGCAATGATAGTACGAATACCAACACCTGTGTTGTGTGTTACAAAAATGTTGATATTTATAGCATTGGTATGTGCGAACATCCTGTGTGTTATGAATGCAGTACTCGAATGAGGGTACTTTGCTGTCAAAATGAATGTCCCATTTGTCGTCAAGATCTACCAAAAGTGGTATTCACAAAGGAAATAAAATCATTTTGTAACTTACGAAAAGGCAATCTGGTAGACACACGATACAATATTTACTTTGACTCACCCAATATTCAAAGTAAATTTAATGATCTGTTGGCTAACAGTTGTAACATTTGTAAAGAAAAACCTGCGTTTAATGATTTCAATAACTTGAAAGATCATATGAGACAACGACACGAGCTACATTACTGTGATCTGTGTGTAGATAATTTAAAGGTACATTTATATTAATTTAGCTGCATTTGAAAACTATTCAATTATTACAGTTATATATATATATATATATTGCAGAGTTTAATATATTTTTTATGTAACAGATATTTTCCCAAGAGAGGCGTTGTTATACAAGGCCTGATCTTGCACAACATAGAAGAAAAGGAGATATTGACGACAAAAGCCACAAAGGACATCCGTTATGTGAATTTTGTGATCAACGTTATATGGATAACGACGAGCTATTTAGACATTTAAGACGCGATCATTTGTACTGTCACTTTTGTGATACAGATGGTTTGCATCAGTATTACAGCTCTTATGACTATCTCAGAGAGCATTTTAGAATGGAACATTACTTATGCGAGGAGGGAATGTGTGCCGAAGAAAAATTTACAAGTGTGTTTAGAACTGATATAGATCTTAAAGCACATAAAGCAAATGTACATAGTAAACAGTTGAGCAAAGCTGCTGCAAAGCAGGCACGAACATTGGAGTTGGAATTTACTCTAGCTCCACGAGGTGATAATCGAATGAACAGAGGAAGGCTAGGCCCGTCAACTTCCAGGAATTCGAGAGATTATAGTAGTAGAGATTATAGCAGTAGAGATTATAGTAGTAGAGATTATAGTAGTAGAGACTATAACAGTAGAGACTATAATAGTAGAGACTATAATAGTAGAGACTATAATAGTAGAGACTATAATCTCAGAGAATATCAACAAACTGTAATGCCAAACAGTTCAAATGTTTTTGTAACAAACAACGAACCTACTTTTGTAAGGCAGCCATCCGTAGACGTGCAGAGTACCGAAGAATTTCCAACGCTGGGTAATGCTACACCCGTTGTGCCTACTGTAAATCAAAGTAAAGGTAGGGGCAATGTAACAATTCGTAGCACTATACGACCACAGCCTTTAGCTGTTACTGATGAAAATTTCCCAGCGTTGGGATTAGAAGCAGCAAGCATTTCGAAAACTGTTAACTTTAGTGTATCCAGTGGTAATGCTCTGGGACCGAGCAATCAATCTCAAAAGGGTACAACTTCCAATGTATCTATCCAAGTAAATCATGATGCCAATGGGACTGTTACCACCAAAGTTTCGGGTCCTAACATTAGAATTCGACCTGGAAAACTTTCAATGGAGTCTGACTTCCCTGCATTATGTAATTCAGAGCCATCAACTAGTAATAATAATTCAGCTCAGTGGAAGGAAGTTTTGCAATGGACATGTTCTAAGTCAGCATCAACATCTGCACCGAAACCTAAGAAGGTTGCGTCACCGCCGTTAGTACCTTCCCCACCACCTATTCGATCTGGGGAAGACTTTCCTACATTATCAAAGTCGTCAAAATCAAAGAAGCAGTCGACAATTACAGTAGTACCTACCTGGGGTCAACCACAGAGTTCTAATAATAGTAATAACGTGAAAACAACTACTGATCTAACGAAAGGAAAAACAAAGAAGAAAAAAGTCAAACAAAATCCTAGTACTAATAGCAATGATACCGGTAGTTCGAGAACAAATGTAAATACTGTTGTTGTAAAAAAAGAAAGTGAAATGGCTAGATCATCTAAAAATTCATCTAATGTGAGTACTGTAAATGCTACACAATCAAGTTCCCAATCTGCACAAAGTACAGATAATAGTGAAAACTCGTCAAAAAATATAAACGTACAACAGCCAAAAGAGGTAGAACAAACTACCAAGAAAGAAAAGAAAAAGCATAAAAACTCGGATAACCAGACGATTGTAAATACCAATCCCGATAACAATACCTCAAACGGAGTTCAGAGAAAGCGTACTGAATTGAAGATAGATAGTTTAAATTCTACTAACAGAAATGTTCATCATTCAGAAGATTTTCCAGCTTTAGGTACCAGCAGTACCAAGCCACCAGGTTTCACAAATCCACCACCTGGATTTGGAACAACGACTCCTCCACCTCCTGGTTTCTGTATAAAATACAATAGCATGGATAAAATAAATAGTAGTAACGGATTAACTTTTACGAACAGTTCCGGGGAGAGTTATTCTATTTTACCAAACGATAATAAGAACAACGGTGCCTACAGTTACGTACGTTCTCACGATTTTCAAAGACGAAACAAATGCCTTGTGGCAAAGGTCAATGAAGTTTTAATGGAACAAGAAGAAATGCAACAAGAGTTTCGATATATAAGTGGATTATTTCGTCAAGGAATGTGCAATGCACAAGATTATTATAGGCATTGTCGCGAGGTAATGGGTCATAGCGCTTTCGAGAGCGTGTTCCCAGAACTTTTGGTTCTTCTGCCTGATATTGATAAACAGCAGGAACTATACACAGTCCACGAAAAGGAAAATGGTAGCAAGATTAAAGGTCTAGAGATTTGTGCAACTTGCAATCAAGTTTTGAAAAGTGGTTTTGATTTTCGAACACACATGACTAGTCATACATTAGAAAATCATTTTCCAGCACTTGGTAAATCCAGTGTACAGCTTCAAAAAAATTCTTGGGTACGTAAATGAGTATGTGTTCCTTTAGTTAACTTACAATCTCTGCCAAGATACTATAAGATGTGAATAAAGAAACTATGCTGAACGAATTATTTTTGTGAAAGGTATCAGTGTAATATAATTATTATTTTGAAGTTACAATATATGGTACATATTCCAACAATCAGTTTTTAATATAAAAAGTTCATTACAACCATTATGGTCTGTTTTTTTTTGTAAGAAACCTGAAGTAGACTTGTTTCTTTGATGCTAATCATATAACGTTTTAAATTTTACATTTTAAATTTTATTTCTCTGAAATTATTGTAATCGATTGGACTGTGACCACTGATTCACTTTTAAGTTTTTTTTTTATTCAAAAAACAGACTTTGATCGATTGTCATATCATATTTGGTATTTGTTCAATGACTTGTCTGATTGCTGCCTGAAATAAAAATAACTTTGTTACGAAATGATTGTACTAATAATTTTACAAAATGCGCGTATAACAAAAGAAGTCAATATTTCTCTGTATAATAACAAAGTTTGTGTATATTTATTTAACGTACGCAATGCGTTATAAGTAAGATATCCGTACACAAATCTTGTACCGAGATATTGTAATTGATGCCCTATTTCGCCACGCATTAAAGTTACACTGTATATATTACTCGTAAGTTGAAAATAAGTTTCTGTAATTTATTCATTGTGCTTTTATGGAATAGAAGTAAAATAGAATTCTATGGTGCATGAAGATAACACCACTTATTAACAAATTATTTGATACATTATATAATATACAGTTCATGCATTGATAATGTACTGTTTTGTACTATAATAAAGTTATACATTGAGTTACACAATAAGACTAGAAATGGAATTTTTGTTACCCATTTTAGAACTGATTCGATTAAAAATGGAGGTAGTGATGGTAGAAGATAAATATAAATTTATCATTTATTTTACACATTTATTTCTAAATTTTTTTTATGTCTAAACATATGATTCTTTACAATACAAATTATTATCTTTATGAAAAACAAAGGACTTAATATTCTTTATAGAATGTAGCGCAATTATTAAAGATAAAAGTTTCTTTTAATATTTATTCTTAGAACTTACTGTATCATTAATTCTATAAATTTATTATTTACTCAAAAGACAGGACTGTAGAAATATTATGTTAATTATTTATGTAATACACAGGGTTTAATTTTCACCTCACTACGTAGGTATAAAATGTAAACGACATGCAAAAATATAAAAGTCCACTTATATCTTCTCCCTTTATATAGCAGACAATTGTTAGTAATATAAAACTGAAAATAACATTCGTATACTTTGTCAAATAAAAACAATGTGTGTACTGAAATCAATGTAGAAACACTTCTTGTTTATTTCGAACTAAATACACTGTTTTTTAAGTAAACTTATAACTCTACAAGTTAGAATCATAAGCAGCCATACAAATGAAATATAACCGACAAAATTTACATACTCGTTTCAATTAAGAATTTCTCCTCTGTTCAGGAAAACCTTTATTTCAAAACAGAACAACTCGTGTAAACTATATGATCGTTAAGTCAGTCAAGTTACTCTATTGCCCATAATAGTTTCTCCTTAGAAATTAGAATCACAGTGTTATTAAATCGTACACATAGTGCGTAATCTGATAAAACGGAGAATGCATCCTGTCTTCTACATCCATGTTCAATGAGTAAATTGTTCATGAAGATTATCAGTAACGATAGTGTTTTATCACTTTTTAGCTAATTCATTACTCAACCAGTCGAGCCCTTCGTACAGTCCATGTCCTTGCGTAGCACAAGTGCTTTGGATATACCAATGACGTCCACGTAATGAATTAAGTCCTAACTTATCTGTGAGCTCTGCCGCCGACATAGCATTTGGTAAATCTTGTTTATTGGCAAAAACCAGAAGAACAGCATCCCGCAGTTCGTCTTCTTTTAACATATTAGCTAATTCACGTTCTGCCTCTCCTATACGTTCACGGTCATTGCTATCAACAACATAAATGAGACCTTCTGTATTTTGGAAGTAATGTCTCCACAGTGGTCTGATTTTATCCTGACCACCAACATCCCACACCGTGAAACATATGTTCCTGTATTCAACAGTCTCAACGTTGAAGCCAATAGTAGGTATTGTTGTGACAATTTCACCGAGTTTCAACTTATATAGTATAGTAGTTTTTCCAGCAGCATCCAACCCAACCATCAATATTCTCATTTGCTTTTTACCAAAGAGCCGGGTAAATACACTGCTGATTGTTAGGCCCATTTTGTTTGGTAAGATTGTAACGGGTATGTTCCCGTGCGCGAGCTTTCAGTACTTTAGGAATTTAATGCTCTGACGACGTTTCTGACAATGTCTTTAACACACCTTACAGACAATAGTAGCGCAAACGTCATCTCACGCCAGATTATTGTTCCGGAAATAGTTGGCAAAATTGACCACGCACGCCAACTTTTATTTATATAAAAATACTGAACAGAATATCGTAACGAGATACAAATTCGCAAATATATAGCGACGAATAAGTATCCTTCGAAATTATTCTCAACATTAATTTATCATTAAAACATATAAGCTGGAAAACCCTGGAAAAATGAGCAAAGTGGTTTTCATGTGATACACCGTAGAGCCAATGCAGTTTAAGTGCATTCAGGCGCGTTATTTAAATGTTACATCGTATAATTCACAAATAAAAATTCTTACCGATTGCTTACAAATTATAATTTATGCGCATTATGATCAAAAGATGGATAAATATTATAAAGTTTTCTGGTAAGATCGTCGCAAGAGTATCGAGGATCATTGCAAACCATAAATAGCGAAACTTTGGGCGTTATACGCTCATATACTCTCTGTCTCTGCTTTGGATCTTTCGATGAAGGAGGACGAAAAGATTGCAAGTGGGAATATAGATGTTGGAACGCGCGGGATATTTGAATCGTCATGGTAGGGGTACTACCATGCAATTATTTCTAAACAACAATCCATATATCGCGAAGCGCATTCTTTTTACATTAATTTGAACACTTCGAAATTAAAAAATAGCAACGGGGAAAAAATTGACAGAGTGTATCTCTGGTATTGAAATTTTTTGTTTTATGGGGTTCGTGCAGCGCCAATCGACGTAGTGGCGAAACGCTCAAACTTCTAGCCAAATTTTGCCGTTCTCTTACGCCCTCTAGGATATATTGTCGTCGGAGTAAGAAACAGAAAGCCACCGACGGCATCTCGTCGGTGAAGAAGACCACTGAGGAGATTCTTGTCGGTGAAAAGGTGAATCATCACGGAACCATATCGGTTATCATGATATGTTACATTCTCCGACGAACGTATTCAAATATTTCAGACAATATTTTGGCGTTGATTTTTAAAATATTAAAATCAAAACTAATATCAAGGACAAAAATTTCCAAGAAATAATGTACGTAATACTTCAAATTTCATATGAGATATCTCAATTTTTAATATAAAAATATTTCATAAACGAGCATTATTTCCTTCACTTGTTTTTATACATAATTGTTCCAAAAATCGATCTGTGGGAACAGAAGTATGTTGAAAAACAGAGTAAGATCAAGAGTTAGATCAAGACTTTACTGTAAAACATTACGTGGAAAAAATGTGAAGGGAGTGCTTGTCGACATCGTTGGTAAAAGGAATTATTGTAAATATTAACCAGTTCGAAATAATAAATTTATCAGTGTATTATGTTCAATAAATTAATGCGTGCGAATATTCATGGTTTAAAAGTTATTTGGTACCTCGAGTTCTATTACCTACTTTTACTAAAAAATTAGATGGCAAGGTGATCAAGGGAGTGCTTGTCGACATTGTTGGCAAAAGGAACTGTTATAAACATTAAACACCCAGAAATAATAAATTTATCAGTGTATTGTGTTCAATAAATTAATGCGTGCGAATATTCATGGATTAAAAGTTATTCTGTACATCGAATTCTATTACCTACTTTTACTAAAAAATTAGATGGTAAGGTGGTTAAGGGAGTGCTTGTCGACATCGTTGGCAAAAGGAATTGTTATAAACATTAAACAGACAGAAATAATAAATTTATCAATAATTACTATCACGACGATCGAAATCGATCGATATTAGATGGAGCGGGGGGAGTTGCGCATCGCTACAAAGGTGCGCGCGCCTGAACTCGGCGAGCGCGCTCAGTCAGTCAGACGGGCCAGGGATTCCGGCAGGAGCGCTCGGGCGCCGGGACCAGGAGAGGACCTGGGGAGGACCAGAGCCTGACCAGAGACCGCCCTGGGAGTGACCAGTGACTGATCAGAGATTTACCAGTGCTTGAATTCCAAGTGAATTACAAGTGAATTCCAAGTGAATTACAAGTGAATTACATGTGAATTACATGTGAATTACGAGTGAATTACAAGTGAATTACAAGTGAATTACAAGTGAATTACAAGTGAATTCCAAGTGAATTCCAAGTGAATTCCAAGTGAATTCCAAGTGAATTACAAGTGAATTACAAGTGAATTACAAGTGAATTACAAGTGAATTACAAGTGAATTACAAGTGAATTACAAGTGAATTCCAAGTGAATTCCAAGTGAATTACAAGTGAATTACAAGTGAATTACAAGTGAATTACAAGTGAATTACAAGTGAATTCCAAGTGAATTTCAAGTGAATTCCAAGTGAATTACAAGTGAATTACATGTGAATTACATGTGAATTACGAGTGTTTTACGAGTGTTTTACGAGTGATTTACGATGGATATACGAGTGATTTACGAGTGATTTGCGAGTGACTGACCACCTGGCTGACCCGTGATTTACCAGTGACTGACCACCTGGCTGACCGGTGATTTACCAGTGACTGACCACCTGGCTGACCAGTGACTAACCAGAGGCTGCCAAGTGTTTATTCGCCTTGCTGACTAGTCTACTCCACCTGCACCACTTTCAACAATGGTAAGTCTCAACAATTTTATTTTTATTTGTGAGTGTTATGTGCTTTACAGCACAGGGTGGGCCAAGGGTTCTAACATGCTTCTGTTGATTACCCTTGGCCCACCTTCAACAATTTTCTCCGTCAACTGTCAATTCAACGAACACCGTCGATTATTATTTCTCATAACCTAATTGAAATTTCCACCGGAACTTTCAATCTTCTAAAAATGTATATTTCTGATTTAAAATTGGTATTCCTTCGAATGGATATCCCTCAGGGGCTCACTCGCGGATAGGGAAACCGTGAGTGAGTACGGGGTGTCGCGTCCCCGGGGTCCCGAAGCGCCTATAGGCCGCACTCGTGTGCGGGGTTAGTTTGGCTCCCATGAGCTGGCTTTCGGTTGGCTCTCGTGAGCTGGTTAGATTCGCACTCGTGTGCGAGGTATGTAGGCCGTACTCGTGTACGGGGTTTATAGTTGCTTCTCATCGAATCTTCATTATCTCCATTTTTGTTACTCGATTTCTACTTGAAATTTGGTTCTGAACTTTTACAAGTTCCTCTTGGTTTGCGGGGTTAATTTGGCTCTTGAGAGCTGGTTAGATTTGCACTCGTGTGCGAGGTATGTAGGCCGTACTCGTGTACGGGGTTCATAGTTTCATCCCGTCGCATCTTAATCATCGTCATTTTTATTTCTAACGTCGACGAAGAGGACACATTAAACGAAGAGGATACATAGATCGAAGAGGATACATCGAACGAAGAGGATACATCGAACGAAGAGGATACATCGAACGAAGACTGCGGCGTATTTTTAAGTTAATTATATTTGCCGAGCAATTATTGTCTTAGCGTCACCCCCGAACCAGAGCCTTCTGCTCTGGTTCATGTTTCTTCTTTGCAAATCAAAGCCTTCTGCTTTCATTCTTCCCTCTTGTGCGACTTAGTTTATTTGCCGACAATAATTGCTCGATTTGCGTGCGTGCGTTAATTATTAAGATTGTATATCGTCGTTGTAAATATGTCGAGTAATTATTGCCGTAACTTCACTTTGCTCGGCTCGTTTTTTTTGACTCCGACACAGCCTTCTGCTGTGTCGGACCTTGCTTGTATGTACCAGACCGGTTGGTACCGGTATTCGGCGTAGATACATTGAGAGTGGGTGGTTGAGAGGCAGTGTTCATCGTGTTACACTGTTAAGTGAAAAATCCTCTCTTTTGTAATACCATCCGAGCCACCTCAACGTTTCGTTGTTTGGTGGCAGGTGGTTTTAGGAGTAAATGGGATATCGTTTGAACACGTCTCTTGGCCATCGCTCTTGGTGGGGACACGTCGGGTATCGTTGCTGGCTGGAGTTGGGCTGCAAGCATTGAACGCGTCGCGTCACCCTCGAACCAGAGCCCTCTGCTCTGGTTCGCACTTGTGTCTCTCTTTGAAAGAATCAGAGCCTTCTGCTCTGATTCGCCTTTGGCCTCCCGTGGATCGGAGACTTCTTCTCCGATTCACACCTTTTGCTGCGCAATAATTACTCGACA
Organism: Lasioglossum lativentre; assembly: GCA_916610255.1. NCBI lineage: Eukaryota > Metazoa > Arthropoda > Insecta > Hymenoptera > Halictidae > Lasioglossum > Lasioglossum lativentre. The sequence goes on from OU744359.1 coordinate 5,313,728, forward strand.
TACTGCGTTAATATAAGTTCGTAGTTGTTAGGAAAGGGAGCCAGAAGGAATATTGAATTCGTTCTGACTCCCTTTCCGGGTCTCTTGTGCAGCAACCTCCTCGTGGTGAGACCTGGGCAATCGGTATTATCCTCTATTTGTTAGAACTTCTAGTATCTTACAAATAGTGGATAATATCGAGCTAATAGCTGCACATTTAGAATTTCCGATAAAATTGTATTGCAGAATTTAAGATTTGTTAAATATAAAAATTTGTGTATTGGAAGATTGTCAATAAAGATCTTGAAAATCAATTTCAATGACTATTTCAAATATATTTCCATTTTGCAGTATCACCTTCCCTCAAAACAAAATCTATTATTCAAGCTGGTTCATTTGATTATTGAATTAACGCGAATAAGATTACTTCGAACTACTATTGTTCTGTCACTTTTCACAAGTGCTCCTATACAAAGTACCACCGGTCTAGTTTTATTGAATATTTGCGGGACTAAATCCATTTACCTACGCTACTGACGCAGTCTTGCGTAGTTTTTTGAGCAAACGTTCTATTTAGGTAGAGAGCGCGGAATCACCGACGAGTATCTCGTCGGTGGTGGAACTTTTAGCTATGTGGTATATCAGATCACTGTAAGTTCCACGTTATCCCCGCGCCCGGTCGCGCCCGGTTACTGGTCTCGCTGAATAGCACAGGGGCTGGCAGTCTTTAATAGTATCTCGTCGGTGACCTCGTCGTTGCCGCCATTCAATTACAGTTAGACAACCAAGATGTCGCTAGTGGTAAATTCTAGGTATTCGCTGCCAGCGCCACCAAGCGGTATATTTTGAAACTCGTCGGTAACAAAGTTTGGCTAATAGTTTGAGCGTTTTGCCGCTACGTCAATTGGCGCTGTTCGGACCCCTAACTGAGCTTCCAAATCCCGCCACATGAGTCGCTGCTGTCGTTGTACAAATTCGTTCTGTCACCATTTCAATCATTGTTTTATTTTATGTAGAATCAGAGAGTAGATCTACTCGCTGGTAGAATAGATGTAGGAAAAATGCTTAAAATAATTTTAATATTATTGCGTTATTTATAAAATAATGATTCGGTAAATGTTGACAAAAGGGGACCCAGCATCAATGACCTTGGTCTTGAATTATGTTGTCAAGATCAACATTCTTTCCACCCTATATCTATATATTTCGGTTGATTTCGATCGCCGTGATAATAATTATTATTTCTGGCTGTTTAATGTTTATAACAATTCCTTTTGCTAACGATGTCGACAAGCACTCTCTTGACTATCTGACCACCTAACTTTTTAGTAAAAGTGTCGGATAATAGTACTCGAGGTACAGAATAACTTTTAAACCATGACAATATACATTGATAAATTTATTATCTCTGCTTGTTTAATAATTATAAGAATTCCTTTTGCCAAGTTATTCCGGAAGACAGTAATGCTATCTACCGTTGACTTGTCAGTATTAAAATGGGATACGAATACTGGAATTCTGACACAGATAACACCACCATGTTCTGAAAGAATCTTAATTGAAAGTCTGTTTTTTTTTTTATTCAATCATCTTTCAATGATAAATTAATCTTCAAATGAGAAATTACATTCACGATAAATCAATGCTAATGCTTTTTAATTTTTTTTTTCACTTCAATTAGTGTGCTGAACGATAGATAAACTATTTCTTAATGAAATTAAGCAACGATATCGGGAAACATAGTAGCTGCTTCACTTTTATGCAGATTCCATTCTTAACGTCATTCTACGGTCATTTTTTAGGAAAATTTAAAGCTGCTTTAAATGCAGACGGTCAAGGATGCCGTTAGAAAGAATAATTGATCATAAGAGATAGGAGGATTGACCATAAATGTTTAATAAATCCTTATCAAAGTTATCAGGTGTTTACACATTTGTCAAATAAAAAATATTCTTCCGCAATGATGCCATTTTTTAATTTTTCAAGGTCGCGTATTCTTTATTCAAGCACCTACGATATACTGTACACTCGTATAAATTAAACAATGTCTTGCATGTTCTGGGTTCGATGCAACAGTCAAAATCATGCTTGCAGTAATCTATTTGACAATAGCAGAGAATGCAGAAAATTAATATAACAGTTTAAAAAAATTTAGTTCCATTGTTCAAACGTTTGTTGTTATGTAGGGTAACTGCACCAGTGAATGAACATTTAAGAAATTGTTCAGGAAGATATTTTATTTAAAAAAAAATATGTGAATTAGAGGAATCTCATATATGTCAAATGGCTCCCTATACTTCATTTGTCAAAAATAAATGAACACAAATAAAATGAAATTATTATTATTTGTCTTTATTAAACGTTAAATAAAAAATACCAGTCAATGAACACTACATTCTAGTAATATATATTCTGTTTGTTGAAATATACAAAAGCGTTCATTTACTGGTGCAGTTACCCTTCATACATAAAGTTTGAAATTATAGTGTTCGATACTTTCTTTTAAAAAATTTCGTTGCAATCACAGCATCAAACTAGGGAATCCCCTTGATCGATACCGATCTCGAAGTAATAAGATTCAAATGGAAAAGTCGACTTGCAAAGTGAACGAAGATAATGTTGTTTTACCGAATGGTATCCGTGCAAAGTTCAGGAGAATATCAATTGCCACTAAAAAATCTAACACTTGATATACATCGACCTAACATTTAACCCTTTCGTTATTAAATGTGACCATGGTCGCCAAACGTCAGACCGTTCGCTGAGGTGACTATACTCACCCATTGCTGACCGCTTCTTGTTGCCTAAAGGTGACCGTGGTCACCGAACAATGTTGCGTATGCATTAGCACCACGGAACAGAGTAGATAAGCTCGAAATTCCCAAGTTAAACGACATTTTTTTCAGCGACGGTTTTTTTCAATCGCCTTGACAACTGCGTAAATAACGATATGAGAATCAGAAGCAGAGTAACGCTGCGAGAGTGCGGTGGCGATAAGACATCCTCTTCTAAAAATTATTTTTTCGAAACATTAAAATTATATTTGGGTATGTACCATACTTATATATATATCTTACAGTTTTCTATTCTCGTCTCATTATTTTCTTCCTTAGTATACGCACGACACCATATAAAATAGCACAGCAGACTCGGGTGTTGATTGTTTGGCAAAGCAGAGACAAGATTTTGTAGCAATAAATTTGCAGCATGTCTTATCCTAATAATGAATAGATTATCTAGTTAGAAATATAACTTATCGTAAGCGAAACGAGTAACTAAAAATTAAACGAACATGTGTCGCACGCGAGTCATAGATACATGCAGTGTCATCTTAGTTGGTGTTTTAAAATTTGAATTGGCTGGATATCTTTACAAGTTATGTATTAACGCTTTGCTAATTGGAATTTTCCGATAACCTACGACATCTAAAAGGCAGAAGTTTAATACTATCTTCGAGATAAAAATTAAAATAAAAAATGATGAGACTATGCGACGTTTACGAATTAAATTATTGAAAAATTGGAAAGTTTTCGATTGTTAATCTTTAATTTTGAAAAAATTATCATGACGTCGCCGATAGAAGTCTCAATTATCAGTTTACTAAGAGATTGATTCACTTGTCTCAAAATAAACATTCTTGTCGATAAATAGTGCTATAATTATATCGACATACGATCTATAAATGATTAAATTTAGCTTAATAAATATTACTTGGTCAACGAATACTTACATGCAATATTATTCAACTGAAAAATATTTGAATACCGGTATGTAAATCCCGATCAAAATTGGGGTTAACATTATCTTATCCAGCAGTAGATTTTATAAATTTATTTACATCAACAATCAATCCGCCTGTCATATCGAAAGTTTGATTGAAAATCGATAAAAGTATGTTTGCGTATTTCCTTCTTGTACTGTTCGCATAATTGTATTTCTACGAATATCAAAATTTTGTTTGTAAACAATTCTTCACGTCTTTCACATTTTTTAAATTAACCCTCGCATACTTTTCAAGTGAAAACTGTCTCTTGCTTCTGGATGCTGTAAAATATCTTATTTCTCTCTAGTTGCATTGAATTTGATATGTACATTCAAAATATGAAATTATTAATAAATTACGCTTGGTTAAATGACTGTCTAAGACAAAACTGCAAGAAATGCTATCCGTGTTTTTATTTAAGATGTATTCCAAAAAATAGTTCCTTGATTGGTATCAATTTTAATCAATCACAACCTAAATACATTCTTATCTAAGTAAAAACAGATAAAATACAATGCATGTTTAAAGTGTCAATTTAAAGTATCGGACTCAATATAGGAGTGTGAAGGTAACAGATAAATTCACGAAACAATTCTTTATTTATCGTTTAAGATAAGCGGCAATTTGTCGTAATGGGGTCCGGTGCCAATAAACAAATTATTTTTCATTGTCCTCAACGCGATTACGCGATTGCACGAAAAAAAAAACTTGAAAAAAGTGGAAGGTCAATTTCATGATTCCTCGTCGAATCGATTGCGAATGGTAATCGTGCATTTTGGCGTCGTACCCTTTCCGATTGATTTCTTTTTTTCGGTTGGATCGTAGTGGGGATGGCTGGGTAACTTGCATCGAGTATTTATCATCCACGGTATGGTAGTCATGCGCTATTATCACCGACACTCTCCACCGTTTCGAGTCAAATGTGCGGGTCCCATTCGCGAAAGTGCATTTAAGGAACATAGGATTCCAATCGATTGTGTTCGCGACCTGAGTTGCTTAATAGGGTGAGTGATCGATCATTGTCGTCGACAGTTGGGTGAAATGCGTATGCTGTGTTCTTCGATTTTTCACACTTTCGTGGACTTTTATTGCTTCAAATTCAACTTATTTGAATCTGTGCTCCAAATATTCCGCTTTGAGTAAAATTGTGCTCCAACATTGCTCTCAAGTATTGTGCTACACATCTCACTATACATTTCTGTCGTCCTCTTCGAATTCGAGTGTCTCGAAGAACCGAAAATGATCTCTAAATGGAAATATAGTGATATTTTTCTATTTTCACACTTTCGTGGACTTCTATTGCTTCGAATTCAACTTATTTGAATCTGTGCTCCAAATATTCCGCTTTGAGTAAAATTGTGCTCCAACATTGCGCTCAAGTAGTGTGCTACAAATCTCGCTATACATTTCTGTCGTCCTCTTCGAATTCGTATCCGAGTGTCTCGAACAACCGAAAATGATCTCTAAATGAAAATGGACATATAGTGATATTTTTCTATTTTCACAAATATTTATAAAATTTATAATTACCCAGGATCTGTATCCTCTTCGAGTTCCCAATGTAAGTGTCGCGAAGAAACAATTTTGGTCATTTTTGCTATCTTAAATAAATATACCGAAGCAACATATTCTTATTGCAACAAAACGTGTACCACTAATTTCCAATACAATATTCAAAATATATTCGTTGCTCCACGACACCAAACACGTGCACTAATTTCCAATACAATATTCAAAATATATTCGTTGCTCCACGACACCAAACACCGCACCGAACAGTTATCGTAAAGTAACGTGCGTTACCCTCTCGGAAGATAGACTCTTCTAGATTTTTCTATTTTCACAAATATTTATAAAATTTATAACTACCCAGGATCTCTATCCTCTTCGAGTTCCCAATGTAAGTGTCACGAAGAATAGAAACATTTTTGGTCATAAATGTTGCTATCTTAAATAAATATACCGAAGCAACATATTCATCTTATTGTAACAAAACCGTGTACCACTAATTTCCAATACAACATTCAAAATATATTCGTTGCTCCACGACACCAAACACTGCACCGAACAGTTATCGTACAGTAACGTGCATTACCCTCTCAGAAGATAGACTCATTGCCGCTCGATAAATCCGGTCGGTTTTGTTATCCACGTTCGGACACGCACGTAATTAAAATCTCAAAGAGCGATGGAATTAAACGACTAGTTATTTATGAATGAGAATAAAAGCAGGGATTCACTCGGCGGCGGCCATCGTTATCGTTGTTGTTCTCCCGTGTTTACGTTTTGTCCCGAGTCTATCGGTTGCATGCTGGATTTGAATAAACGGAGTACACATTCTGCATAGATCTGAAAGGAATTCCAGTTTGACTGGTTGCTAGACGCACACACATAATTTCACTATTGGTTAAAGTGACAATGTCAACAAATCAAATTATGGATGAACGCGGTGTCGTCTTGTCAGCGGATAGCGTACATTGCATAATTAAGCTAAATTGAAATAGTGATCTGTCATCAGAAGTTGAAAATATACTGTTTAAATAAGAATACACAGTTATACACGTAGAAATTATGTGAACATACTGAGCGCAACTTCGCGGAAAAAGCAGATTCTTAATGACAATATTGTTGACTTAAATGTTCAAATATATACCTAGCGCTTTTTCTGCCGAAATGACACGTAATTTCTAAATGAAAATTCTCTACGAACAATTTCTAAATTGTCTAGAACATGCTCGTCTATTATTAAAAGTTTAATCGGCAAGTCTCGTCGAGGTGTCTGCGCGTCGATACGAATAAATTATTATCCGTTTAAACACGTTGATTCACGATTTGTCCAGCCATAACAGAAGATTAGATTTTAGTTATCACTTCTGGTTTGACGGTTCGCGCACAAAATAAAGAATGTCGGGTAGGAATATATACTCGCACAATCGGTAATTGTTACGACCTCGTATTATTTTCAATAATTTCTTAATTTTTCAGGTTCAAGTGCATCCATGGTGGACGTTTTACAAGTCGCGTGAACGCGTGACAAGCTTATCGAGGAATTAATTGGAGAATAATTGACACAATTAACACGCCAAAATGATTTTCGGGATAATCGCTTTCTTCTTCTTCGGGATGATCCTGCACTTTGCCATAGTGCATTTCGGCAAATTGGGCAGATTGATAAATGCCATACCAGGACCGCAGGCGCTACCGCTGCTCGGGAACATGTACAACTTCCAAGTTACTTCAAGTAAGACAGATATTTATTATTAATGTGTTATAACTAGATTATAGAAAATAAAAATTGTCCGCATCAATTTTAATGAGCCGAACGAAAATTTGTTTGGCTTCCCACTGATGCATGGAGGCAAACGACCAACTGAAACTCAGATATTTATTTTTAATGTGTCATAACTAGATTATAGAAAATAAAAATTGTCCGCATTAATTTGTAATGAGCCGAACAAAATTTGTTTGGCTTGCCTCTGACGACGAACTGAAACTAAAATTCCATTGGTTCTATTATTGCAGCGGATCTTTGGACGCTTTTACGGAACTTGAGCGATCAGTATTATCCGATTTACAGATTGTGGGGGTTCACGGTGCCATTCCTTAATATCCGTCATCCGAAAGACATCGAGGTAATTGAACGATTTCTCGTTGTAAATTGATCAATAAAAATCTCGAATTCTTCGAATTCAATCTTAAATGCGTCCAGGACTAAATTGTAATCGTAGTACGTGCACGTATTCAATATCAATGCTGATATTACCGTGTTTACCTTGACACACTGACTTCTCAGATTTGCAGTCAACCTAATTGTTGGGCCTCGTATCTCTCGTTGACCTTGGATTTGCCCCCGGCGACTCGGCGTACGAAAAGATTCGGTTCGATCGATCCTTTTTGCCCTAATTCTACTAATTACTATGAAGTTTCTACGGGATTTTTGTTGAAAAATTTCAATTCGTTGCTGTAACTTGCTCGGTAGAAAATATGCATTTCATAATTGTGAAATTGTCTACGTTCAGGTGATCCTCGGAAATCCAAAATCCACACAGAAAAGCGAACTGTACGATCTTTTGATGCCTTGGTTCAACACTGGGCTACTCACCAGTGCAGGTAACGTACTCTCTCTTCTTTTACAGTTTAAAAACATTTTTCGAAAAATTCATGTCTTCGGAATTCGTAAAAAATAACTGCGAAATATTAGATCGACGAAAAACATTTAGGTTCAATTTTTAAAATTAATTTTCTATCGTTCTTTATTTGAATTTTGTTGAGAGACGAAGGCTCGTTACAAAGTGCATCTTATTTGCGTTAGTATAACACTAAATGAGAACAATATAAGTAATCGTAAGAAGAAACGAGATATAGACACTGGTATGGGTAACGTCGCATCCTGAAAATTTTTTATCGATACAAACATTATTGATAAAAACATTTTGTCCAGGTTCGATTTTTTAAATTGATCTCCTATCGTTTTTTATTTGAATTTGTTGAGAGACGAAGGCTCGTTACAAAGTGCATCTTATTTGCGTTAGTGTAACATTATACGAGAACAATATAAGTAATCGTAAGAAGAAACGAGATATAGACACTGGTATGGGTAATGTCGCATCCTGAAAATTTTTTATCGATACATGAAATGTATTTTCGTTTATCATTTGTTTATCGCGTTTACGTTTTGTCGTAGGTCGCAAGTGGCAGACGCGTAGGAAGATATTGACGCCGGCTTTCCATTTCAACGTGTTACAACAATTCGTCGATGTTTTTATCGAGGAATCCGAACGAATGAACATAACGCTGAAGAACGAAGGCGGCCCGATCGTTAAGGACCTGTTGCCCCTAATTAGCGAGCACACGTTGAACGTGATATGCGGTAATCATGAAGCATGTTTCTTCCGTAGCAAAATTTTCAATATTACAGAGCTTATTATGGAAAATTTTTGGCAACAACTTCGTTTTGACAATTGCTGATGGCATTAACACTAAACCTACCGAGCACTAAAAACGGTTGAAATGTTTCAGCTTATAAAAATGACAAGGCTCTATTTATTTAGATTTTGTGCAATTTCTATTACAACATGTAAGCAATGTCCATGTAAGCAACTTCAATCAATAATTGATTGTTTCAATAATTGTTAAATGAAATATATAAAACTGTGGTAGGTTCAGTGTTAATAAAATGTTCGATGTGTTAAGGGTCAATTAGAACTCAACAATATTGGGATATCCAAAAAATAAAATAAATTTTTACAGACACTGCGATGGGAACGTCGTTGAAAGATAAGGGGCCGCATCAAGAGAAATATCGGAAAGCTGTGTACGACATGGGTCACAGCGTCGTAGAGAGGTAGTATATTAATGTTACTATTTGTTGAAAATTCGCAACCTATATATATATATATATATATATATATATATATATTATATGTGTGTGTATACGCGAAAAGACAAATAAGAGGATTGCGGATTTTATGTATAAGAAAAATGAGTTATATTATTTTCGACTTGTTAAAATCGTTAAAGGAGCCAAGTGCATATTTATTTAACTTCGGTTTCTGAAAATTGACTTGGACAATTTTATTTTGCATAAAGATCCGCAGTCTACAGATAAGGAACTGACGAGAAACGAAGACTGAGTTCACAGTTGTTATATTACTTAAGCTTATCGTGATTCGACTAGCCAGAAGCTCTACGTAATACCATTTTTTAAAATATTTGTTCTGCTCTTGATAAATATTCATTTGTCTAAGAATTACAGTATGAAAAAATTCGTATTACTTTTATAGAATGGTCCGTCCATGGCTTTACCATGACTGGGTCTTCTTCACATTACCCCCGGGATGGCGTCAAAGCAAGTTGCTTCGAATATTGCACGGATTCACCATGGGGGTAAAGTAAAATTTATCCGAGAAACAATATTGTTATTCCGTACATATATATTATTCCATATATTATTATATCGTTTTTACGGTGTTTTGTAGATTATCAAAGAAAGGTTCTCGTACCACGAGAAGACAAATGACAAATATTTGACAGGCTTCACCGACGACCAGAATCAAAAGAAGGAAGACGTCGATCTTGGAAGTAAGTTTGTGCTTCAATATTAATAATTAACAAAATTAATCATTCCTAATTGATTTGCAGTTCGCAAGAGGAGGCTCGCCATGCTGGATCTCTTGATAGCAGCTCATCGAAAAGATCAGATCGATATAGAGGGTATTAGAGAAGAAGTCGACACCTTCATGTTCAGAGTACGTACTTCAACTGATTTTTTCGAAAGAGAACCTATCGAATTTTATCAACACTGTGCATTATCTTTTCTAACAGGGTCACGACACCACAGCCATGTCCATCACCTTCACAATCATGCTTCTGGCAGAGCACAAGGAGATACAGGTGATTTGATTTCTTCAACCACAAATATGGTCCCTATCAACAGCTACTTTCCACTTTTCCCAAACTATTTTTCCTGAAAAATATCACTCGAGAAACAAAACTTTATCGAACGTTGGAACATTGTCAAACTCGAAGCGAGGAGCTAGCAACAACAGAGGATTAATCGCACCGATGTGCAACAACAAAGTTATAATTATTTCATCCTGTTTGCAGGATCGAGCCAGAGCCGAAGTGAAGGCAGTGTTGGACGCGAACAATGGCAAAATGACTATGTCTACCCTTCAAAATCTGCCGTATCTCGAGCGATGCATCAAAGAGTCCCTTCGACTTTTCCCGAGTGTGCCGTTCATATCGCGTAAACCGGAAAAGGACCTGAAATTAAGTAATTGTGGAATTCGTTGAACGAACAATTTCTTCAAACTATTTATTTTCTCGCGTTGTTCATTCATTTTAATAAAATTTCTGTTCTCAGGCAATTACACAATACCGGCTAACACGACGATCCACTTGCACATAGTAGACGTTCACAGAGATCCACAGTTCTGGCCGAACCCGGAAGTGTACGATCCGGACAGATTTTTGCCGGAAAATTGCCAAGGACGTCATCCGTATTGTTACATACCATTCAGCGCTGGCCCGCGTAATTGTATAGGTAAGAAAACCATAAAAGAATTTTATGTTCTGTTATAACTGCACCGCTAAAATGTGCTAATTTCATGGAGAACAGTAAAAACGTACTTCGCGAGGGAGACACGTGGAGAATTTTTAATAAGTCGACCCGTGACGGGACTTAACCGTTCAACAACCACGGTTTTCCGGCTCTTTTTCTATCTTAGGAGTTATTATTTGTTAACCTTTCCGATACTCGTCATTTGCTATTAATTTTTTACGTGGCACTTTAGCTCACAAAGTATGCAAATTTCGGAACAAAAAAAGTATTGGAATGTCACTGTACCGTTTCGTCGGTTGAAGATTTGCCTGATCTCTCGACATCGGGATCAGATGATTTAAATTTTGATAGGTAGACGACGCGCGTCATATGCATTAATACGTTTCTAGGATTAGATCGACAAGTTTATGCAGGTTCGGACATATGTCGCGAATATGTTAGCAAAATGATGAGAAACGAGAACTGTCGCCAGATGAGTCCGAATTCGGACTCGTTTACTCCCCTACTTTCCCCCCTCCACTATCCCATTCCAGCACCACGCCCACTCAATCCCCGTCGCGCACGCGCAACGTGTCACTGTACCGTTTCGTCGGTTGAAGATTTGCCTGATCTCTCGACATCGGGATCAGATGATTTAAATTTTGATAGGTAGACGACGCGCGTCATATGCATTAATACGTTTCTAGGATTAGATCGACAAGTTTATGCAGGTTCGGACATATGTCGCGAATATGTTAGCAAAATGATGAGAAACGAGAAAGCAGTGTCGCCAGATGAGTCCGAATTCGGACCAATGGAGCCAGATGAGGGGAATCACGGTGAAATGACGTACCCCCTCTCTGATGACCAGAGCGTGACGGGGATTGAGTTGGGCGAATGGGAGCGACACGTTGCGCGTCGGTCTTAGTGTAGGGGACGGACGGTAGGGCGATGGAATAGGATAGTGGAAGGGGAAAAGGAGGAGAGTATTTCCGAGAAATTGACCGCCGCTCGGCGGTCATCTGGCAGCACTGATTCGGACTCATTTACTCTCCTCCTTTCCCCTTCCACTATCCCATTCCAGCACCACGTCCTCCTCAATCCCCGTCGCGCACGCGCAACGTGTCACATATGACGTCACTGGCCATCGGAGAGGGGGTACCTGTATTCCCCTCGATTTTCTCGACCTGGCGACACTGCGAGAAAGTGGGGATAGATTTCTTCAACAATTTTGTGTTTTCTCGTTCGACCTCCAGGACAACGATTCGCCATGTTCGAACTGAAGTCGGTGGTAGGGTCTTTGCTATACAACTTCCAATTCGAGCCCGTTGACTATCTCAAGGACATGCTTATTACCACCGATTTGGTCATCCGTCCAGCGCATCCGGTTCGAACGAAGTTTATCCCCATTGAGAACAAGTGTTGATGATGCGATTCCGATCTCACTAAGTAAGTACACCGTAACGCAATAATCTATTCATCGGTATCCAATACATAATAAGAAATAAATTAATGATTAATGAACCACCGATCAGGAGAGGAGTCATTAGCAAATCAGGAGAAGAACGTCGAAGAACCCCCCGGAAAAGCGGCGACCTGCAAATTGATCTTTATCAATCGTATTTTTAATAATAAAACACACTTTTCCAAGGTTCTGTTTCGTTTTGAATTTTTCAATTAAACTGTATATTTAATTAGCTTAAGCCACGATGTAACGCAATGCAAACGAATGCAAAAGTATGTGCACGTTGTTGTATTTGTCTACGTTTAATAAACAAATTGCGGGAAATTCAGGTTCCATATTCTAGACCATGTGAACGTTTTAATGGAACATGATCGAATTTAAAACTTTGTACGAACTGAAATTATCGCAGAGATTTTGCATCGTCGTATCAGACTGTGCAAGATTAATATTGTATTCTGTAGTCTTTTGTACAAATAAACAACTGGAAGGAGAAAATAACTTCGTCTTTATTTTCTTTGTCTTTGCACTTTGTCGTAAACAAATTGGTGCGGTCGTGAAACACAGAGGGTTAATTTACATCGCAGAAGGATCGCGTGTGACGTAGGAATCGATCGAGGAACGGTGCAAAGGTAATAAATAATTAACGAACGCGTAGTTTAGTTGACGATCACTTTTAATAGTTGAAATAGGAAAACAATGTACAGATACAGAATTTACACTCCTAGCCGACAAAAGTTGCTAGATAAAATATTAATCGTAAAAAATTAATTAAAAGTAAAACGATACACTTAACGAGCGGCTTATTCCTTTTTTTGTTTAATCTATTCGCTTATCGGTTAGTCCTTTACCTAATTACGATGATTGAATTATTTAATTATAATTATGTCTTCTGTATAGACACACAGGTGTGAATACGTAATGGAGATTCTTAAAAGCTACACAATGTTTTTTCTCTTTACTTTGGTTTTAAAGTAAGGACTAGTATGTTGAGCTTCGCTCTGTCTCTATGTGTAAGAACCCAAAGAACAAAAAAAGAACAAACAAAAAAAAAAAAGATACATAAAAATCAAACACGTCTTGTCGGTTCATCTTCATTGACGAACAGAGAAATAAAAAAAAAAAAAAAAGGAGTCATGAAAATGAACCTCCGGTACGCGAAACGTATGCGGAACAATAGTCGCGTCGCATTAATTAATAACTAAAGGAAAAGAAAAAAAATCATCGAATACATCAGCGAGCGTCATTCCTCGCTCTCTACACGTGGCAACATTATTCGGACAACACGATCACATCCGCTATGAGCACAGTATGAGTTAATGTTAACGCGTATACACTGAATACACGGCGACACGACGAACGGACATAATAACGAAGTATCCCTTTTCTTCCCTTAAGTGGGTCACGTCCGCACCTGGTGCATCTGCACGCGTTCACCGAAAAGACAATTCCCGAAATGCAATCGAAATTGTGCAGAAATATCTATAATCCACAGTGTATAAATATACACAAAATCTCTCTGTGTCAGCACAGCAATCATTACGCTCTTTAGTTTTATAATTCCGCAAACTAATCAGTCGTCCAAATCGCAAAAACATTTACACATTCGTGACGCAATATATTTATATATATATTCAATTATCTCGCAATTACGCTCTGTTTAGCAATCTTTCGCTTCAATTCCGATAACGGAGACTCAAAACAAACGGCTTGTAGAATATGTACATATATATGTGAATGGTTTATTGATTTTACCAACAATCTGGCGATAAGTTCGGGACGATATCGATATCGAGGTTACAATTTATTTTTCGAGTGGAAATTGTCTTTCCGAGAGATTAATGGTGCAGAGACACAGATTGCGGTTCGCGATCTTGCGCGTATCTAATTAAATGTAACTGCGATGAAGGCACGAGGCATGTGTTATTGATAGAGGTGACCGAGAACCCGAAAACGCCGGGTCGGTTCGGGCCGACAATTTTTCTGGCGACGGGTTCTCGAGAATTTCGGGATTCCAGAAAATTTTCGAGAACCCGAAAACGCCGGGTCGGTTCGGGCCGACAATTTTTCTGGCGACGGGTTCTCGAGAATTTGGGGTTCCAGAAAATTTTTGAGAACCCCTAAACGCCGGGTCGGTTCGGGCAGAGAATTTTTCTGGCGACGGGTTCTCGAGAATTTCGGGATTCCAGAAAATTTTCGAGAACCCGAAAACGCCGGGTCGGTTCGGGCCGAGAATTTTTCTGGCGACGGGTTCTCGAGAATTTCGGGATTCCAGAAAATTTTCGAGAACCCGAAAACGCCGGGTCGGTTCGGGCCGAGAATTCTTCTAGCGACGGGTTCTCGAGAATTTCGGGATTCCAGAAAATTTTCGAGAACCCGAAAACGCCGGGTCGGTTCGGACCGAGAATTTTTCTGGCGACGGGTTCTCGAGAATTTGGGGTTCCAGAAAATTTTTGAGAACCCGAAAACACCGGGTCGGTTCGGGCCGAGAATTTTTCTGGCGACGGGTTCTCGAGAATTTCGGGATTCCAGAAAATTTTCGAGAACCCGAAAACGCCGGGTCGGTTCGGGCCGAGAATTTCGGGATTCCAGAAAATTTTCGAGAACCCGAGAATATTCGGGATTCTTCTTGGGAATAGTATTCGAGATTTCGTATCGTTCTCGAATATTCTCGGGACTATCGAAATTTTCGAGAACCCGACTCATCCCGACGCATTTTTTCGGGTTCTTGTACACCTCTGATTATTGAATCTTGTGCAGTGGGTGGAGTGAAACGGGCACAAGAAGGGACGGGGGGTGGGGGGGGGGGGGGGGTGGGGGGCAGGGATTGAATATTTGCCGAGGCATCGTTCGCGAATTGCGAATTGCGAATGCGAAACGCTTCTCCCCCGACTAATTTTCCAAAGTGAACGAACGCCGGAACGTTATCGATGATTTACACAGACGACAAGCGAAGCTCACAGAGTAATGTATACCATTTAGAATTGGAAATGTAATTTAGAATTAGAATGTAAAAATACTATGTATATATACAAGTAATTAATGTACCAATCGCTTGGTATCCTTATAGTTTATATTACACGGTTTTTTCTCTTCCACTCCCTCTCTCTCTTTCTCTCTCTCTCTCTCTCTCGCTATCTCTCTCTCTCTCTTTTTCTCCGCAACCTTCTTCTCTCTATCTCTCCCATTGTCTTTTATATATGTACTTATCGTCGGAGAGCTTCATGCCGGTTTTAATAATTTTTTTTGTTTTCTCTCGGTATTATCGGTTGTACTTAAAGAACAGCGACGATTAAAGAATTTTACACTGCATTTTGTAAATTCCGATCTCAAAATTTCAGCCGTGACAGCGGCCCGCGTAACGGTGTACATCGTCCTATTTTTTTTTTTTTTAATCATTATTTAGTTTATTTATACATCGAGAATGATCGACATGTTTTTTTTTTCATTTCTTTAAATTGTTGGCACACAAACGGAAGCAATATATATCCGATGATACGCTTAACGATTTACGATAGTGTTAAGATCGTTTGGGTTTTTTTTGTTTTTTTTTTTCGTATCGTTCGACGAAACTGCGTGTCTGTTTTGTTTTTTTTTTGCGGCTTCGACGAGGCTTCGTCTCGTTTGAAATTTTCGCGAATATGTGTCTCTCGCATGATCGTCGATTTTACGCGAATATATTTATTTGTTAAATAAAAGTGAAACGCTGCTGGTCGGTTCCCGAATATACACTTTCCGACGGTTTCGTGTTCGGTTTTGTTCGTTTTTTATGTATATGATGCGTCGAATACAATTTTCCAAAAAAGTCTTTTTGTTGCTTGCACACGTTTCGAGAGGTTTGTCAAAGCGACGAACAGTGGTTTTTAGCGTTTCGAAAAATTAACGCCTCTCTTCGAGAATCGATCGGTTTTGTCGAGATCAAAGTATTGTTGTATACACATCGTCGGTGTTTCGTTCTGCGAGCACATGAAATCGAATCGAATAGAAAATCGAGTCGTTTTGAACATCATCAAAAAAACGATTGAACGGCTCGGTGTTTAAATCCAGTCTTCGCCTCTTGTGGAAATGGTAATTTGGAACGGATAAGTTTGTTACGATAAAATTCGTGACGTCACTTTCGGCGATTTCGAGACTCGCGGATTTATTTCGCACGGACACACGTTTGTCGATCTACATATACATACATACATGTACATAAATCGGCGCCGCGGCCGGCATCGGCGAGTATCGATGATATTTTTTCGGTTTTGTCTCGTTTGTGCTTTTAAAAACGGGGCACGTAATTTGGGGAAAAAATCGAATACGAAGAGAAAAAATAAAACATCAAAAGTCGTGATACGAATACAATATGTTACGAACTATATTTTTTACGAAAGTTCTCTCGATCGTTTTCATGGTTTTTTTCTTCTGTTTCCCTCTTAATTTGATATAATTCGTTATGCATTTCATTTTTTTCGTGTCTATCTAAGTTTGTATATGTACAGTATATACATTGTAAAACGTTTAATTTATCCTTCGTACTTTTAATGATTGTATAATTAGGATTGACTATGTCTTAGAATAATCAACGGAATTATTAATTATTGTGTAAAATATGAAATATCGTACTGTTAGATGGTATGTCCATCTCCAAGGTACCATTTTGGACGAATATCGGTCCGTCTAACATGCCTAGCACTTTGATGAGCAAATACTTTGGAGATTACATAATCTAATAATATCAGGTAATATTAAGGTATAGATGATTTTTTTGTTTGTTATTAATTACAAATATAAAACATGTATATGTAAATAGAATTCTTAATTATGCGCAAACATGTTCTCTAATTGAGCATACGTGAATTTTTTTTTTTTTTATCATCAGTCTAAGCCGAACGGTGCGGCTCCGTACACAACAGCAGCGGTTAACAATACACGGTTTTTTTATCCTTTTATTCTTCTTCATTAAGCTTCGTAGAATCTACGTTTCAACAAATCATTTTGTGTGTATGTGTGTGTGTCTGTATGTGTGTGCGTACGTGTGTATGCATGTCCTCTTCTCCCCCGGGGGGGCGTCCAATGAAATAACAATAGCGCGTGTGCTACCGAAAAAACGTTATTCGTAAAACTTTCAAACAGTTTTTTTTTCCCCAAGCATAAAACACACATGACAACGGCGCGGAAAAAGTATACACACATTATCGATTTCCGTGAACGACACCACATTCCTATTTACTGCCGCGTGCGAGTTCCGTCCCCCTCCACGTCGCTACCTGATCGTTCCAACCGTGGATCAATGATCGAGGATCGCGGGAGAACGAAGAAGTGAAAATAGCTTAGGATGCGATCGATCGCCGATGGATCTGACGGTGGACGCTCTCGAGCAACACACCGGCAAGCACGATTGCTCAAAAGACAATTAACCCTCCTGTTCTTTAATACATATACATATTATTTTGCATAGATCTACCGAGCATTAGAGCACTCATTTCTGTATTCCCCATTGGAGGACTTAGCGAGACCTGGCAGTGAAACGGAGAAGTTTGTGGGAGGAGCTTAGTTGAAGCCCCGCCCATTCGTCAAGGTGCTCATTCAATATTCCTAATTAGCTTACTATGAAACACTCTCGAGAGCCACTGCCGCGCTAAATCTTTCCAAAACAGGGATGCTCGATCTTGAGGATCCAACTCGAAAGAGTTCGGAGTCAAACTGTGTGACCACGCCTCAGGGCCATCGGTTGAGCATCCCTGTTCCCAGGGGGCGTGACGCGCAGCGAGACGCTAGAGAGGTAGACGCCAAAATCTGTCGAACAGGACGAGCCAGTGCAGTTTCAGCTAAAGCATTGGCGTACTTCCTAAATCCTTTGCCCCACCTAGGTGTGCTCAAAAATGCATTTGCTCGCAGCTGACTCGACTTTTAATACAGATTCTAGCTCCCCCGTTCTCTTGCGCAGGGGCTCTCAACGCTCGGCGAAACTGATGCACGTCTCCGGAACAATCTTGCTTGCTTACAAACGATCGTGTTTTCATATAAATTCTTACATTCGTACGATACGCGACCAAATTAGAAGCGGCGACGTGCGCAGAATTCTCAACGTAATGGTTATTCGATGATCGTACACAGAGAAATATCGAACGCGAAGGTTTTTCCCGTCTTTCGTTTCCATTTTTTCCGTTCGCTTTTCATTTTCTCGTTCAATCATTTACCGAACGTATGAACGAAACCTATGCTCGTCGACTATAATTCACCACTGGTTTCCAACCACCGATTATGGTTTCTTCTCTCACGCGTCGTATAGTGTGTTCGCGATTCTCTTTCCCCAGCTTGACAGTAGGCCAAAACGTGTGCGGTACATTTCGTTTCCCTTCATTTATTTTTTTAATCTTTTTCTTCAAAAATATATGTGTGTCGACTACTTAGGCTTTCGATAAACGGAAAGACGTTGTCTCGTCCGATAACTGGAATAACTCTTCTTTTGCTCTTTCTCTTACGCACATTTTTCTCTCTCTTTCTCTCTCTCTTTGTCTCTTTCTCTCACACACACACAGATTCTCTCTCTCTCTCTCGTTCTCCCTCTCAGATATAATTTCTGGCCTATATCGTAATAATTCTATACAATATTTCATTATAGCTTAGGTAAAGTGAGACCCTCATATGATCCATTTATTTTTTTTTTTTTGTTAATTACTTTTTTTCCGGAGTGTGTGAAACGCTGAGACATATCCGCGCCTATATACAAGGATAATCAATCTTTAATGGAAATAAATGCAAAAATATATATGTATAAACATTTAGTTGATCTACGTCTTTTTTTTTTTGTTTGTTTGTTTGTTTGTCTGTCTGTCCTTACCGTTTGCACAGAGACACCCATATGCAAATTCAACTTCTAACTTGGCTGTGCCAGGGAAATAGTTTACTCTTAACTAAACTCATACACGTACAATTAAACTTATGTACTATTGTCTTTTTTTGAAGATATCACTACTCCAAGACACTCACTTTTTTTTACTTTTCTTTGTCCTTTCAATTGTTTAACTCGTCTTTCGTTACTGTTTTGTTTTTCTTTCTCTTTTATAGCTGATTATGTTGATCTCGTTTATATTCTTTCCCGTGTGCTTGTACGCGTGTGTTTCCGTTTATGTTCTCCGACAGGATATTCAATAAGTGGCTCGAAGGTATCGCCCCTCCTTAGGAAAATACTTATAGCAGAGTTCCTACGATAAGTCAACCGCTTTCACGTGACAATCATTTATCTTACTTGTCGACCGAGTATGGATCATCAATTTTCGGCAGTTAGGGTGAATTAAAAATTAGGCAGTGAAAGTAGTCGAACTTCCGTTATACACGTACAAATATAATAGTATGTACAAAATGCCGGCTATCAGTCGATAATAATAATTATATATCAATAAAGGAAGAAAAGAACCGCTTATTAACTATATGTATACAAATAGAAATCGTTCATCGTTAATTGACAATATTTGCGAATATTTGGCAGCTTTCCCGTAAGTTTAATTATAAAATATCGTTTGACTGTGTCGTAATAAAATATCAAAAAACAATGTCTATTCTAAAAAAAAGGAGTGCCGAGCTCGTAGTTATAATAATTAACTTAATCAACCCATGATCGATCAACCGGACTTAAACTAATCATAAAAAAAAAGTGAACAAAATCAGCGCGCTAAATCACGTGAAAACAGTTCACCCTATAGATATTTTCCTAATTCTAGAGTAATGGTTTCATCGTTCGTCTTTGTGCTATATATATATGATTATTGTAACGCATATGTATAATTATACCTCGATAACCAAAGAATGCAATATATCAACGATCACACCGTTATCGAAATCAAAACAAGTTAATCTTATCGAACATATACGAAGTAGAACGATGTCGAGGGCCTGGCGTTCGCCAATTTTTGTTTCGCGCGTCGGCTTCCGGAACTGTGATATTCATCCATCAATTGATTAGTATTGACTTTCGGACTCGGCAGCTGGAAAACTGCATTTTCATGAAAATTCACAATACAAAAGAGAATAGCAGTTCTGCCAATAAAAATCAAGATAAAAAAGCAATCACATTGCGAAGGACGTTGCTGACGTATTTTCCTGCATTATAAAGGAATACAAGAATGTCGAGAAAGTGCAATTAACAACTAATCGTATCGTATTAAAATCGCGAGATTTATCACCATAAAATATCGAAACTTAATTTTATTAGATTTCTCTCACCTCGTTTGTGAGAATATGTTGGATAACAATTGCCCGAACGTCGTCCAGGCATGTTTACAGAGCGAAGCTCGTAAGATAGAACGATAATAATATAATAGAAGTAACGTTTATAAATTTCGAGTCAAGTTCGCATAGTCGCGTTCACGGAAGGAACGCCCGAATTTCTCAGGATCTCCACGATCTATGAAAGAACGCGGGGGGTTCGATTCGCCGCTTCTGTGAATTTATTAAACGTCACCGCGAACCGCCATTACGGTGTTCAAAACATCAACACAGTCGGAACAGCGTCGGTCTCGTTGAAATTATGCGTTACCTAGCATTTTTCGATAGCCATGACGGCATTCCGACGCGTGCTATCTTTTTCCGTCTCCTCAGCATCTCCCTCTCTCTCCTAATGTAACAACCAGGGCCGCCGCGTGGGTAAGGGCGCCCCCCTTTCCCAGGAGCACAATAAATGACCTTTTTTTTTAAATTAATTTCAGTTCAAAAAATTTTTATTTTGATACTTAGGCGCCCTATCGGCGGCAAGGACAATAAATGACCTTTTTTTTTAATTAATTAATTTCAGTTCAAAAAATTTTTATTTTGATACCTCCGCACGCGGCGGCCCTGGTAACAACGTAGATTCGTACAATCTAAACCAGAGAACGCGCCGCGGGTTCAATGAGCAATAGAAGGAAATCAGTTGGGTTCCACTACTGGTATTACAAACGTCGTCAACTGTTTCCCTGTGTAAAACGATTGTCTCGCCTTTCTTCGAATTTTCCCAACCAAGAAGCCGGTCAAGACCTCTCTACGTTCTGTCTCTCAACTAATTGCAAAACGAAATCATGGACGGTCGTACGTGCTGACGAAACTATGGAGAAACGCGAGTACGCGACTTCACGATGATACCGTATGATCGGCGACCTCGTATCGAGTAATCGATGAAATGTACTGCTTGATTTCTGTTGCGGCTCGTGTTAGTCGGGATTACTTTCAAACTGTCTGTGGACCGCGCACCGCTTCGAGGCTGGCTAATTAATTGGGTCGAGAGAGGACTTCCTTTGCTAGGGGATTTCTTATCCGATCCCTCTGAAGGAGATTCACAGACGAGTCTGGATGAACCGTGGAACCATCTTCTTAGCAGTGCGAGGTGCTTCTCCCAAGGCGTCCTGGGACGTCTGGTAGACCGTGAGCACTAACGAGTAGTATAAAACGGAAATTGGCAACGAAACAGTCGTGCGAAATGTGTCGGTGGTTCAAACGCGGAATCTATATAATAGAAAATTACTATGGATCATTGATGTTCTGTTCGTTCTCCCTGCCAGTGGTTTCACCGTTGGATCGCATGAGTATGTCAGTCGATGGTATGAACTACGATTAACTTATTCCAAGACGAGGATAGTAAGGCATAACGTGATCGTAAAATCCATACTATACCTTTGTGCTTTCTCTCTCTTTCTCTCTCTCTCTCTCTCTCTCTCTTTCTCTCAAGGGGGGTTGTGGAGGGGCGAGCGAGGCATTCGCCCCCGCGATTTCGCCAATCCGATTCGTTCACGTAGAACACGCACACACAGTTGAACGTTCTCTCTTTCTCTCTCTCTCTCTCTCTCTTTCTCTCTGTTCTCACTACGAAGATCGGATGCACAAAGTAAAAACGGAACCGTGTCTCTAGCGAGAGCGCAACGGAAAGGAAAAATTCTGTAGCGAGCGGCGACGGTGGCAGAGCGGCGGCGATGCTGTGTTGCGCTCCTGGAAGATCCTCGGGTCCAGTGATAGATCCTCGATCACCATGGAGATCACCTGCATATGCCGCTGCGCGTGAACGTAAACGTGAAGTGAAGCGCGCCTTTTGTCGAGGCCGTAAAAACACACCATTGCCCGCGAAGAAACGAAACGAGAACGAGCGCGATGAACGAAGAGTGTGTGTACGCGGCTTTTGTGTCCGCGCGTCGCAACGATGATTAACACCGCGTGCTTATTAAAATTACGTTAATAAACCGCGCGCGCGCGCGCGCCTGCCGGAAGCGCGCGGCCTATATATTCTCTGTGTGGTTATTTACATGCTTCTTACTTTCTTTCATGTTCAAAAGAGGATTAAGTGTGTTTCTTTGTTCGTTTTTTTTTTTATCATGGTCGTCGGCGCACCCACACGAAACTGCACCGCGGTTCATTTTGTTTGTTTGTTTTTTTGTTGTCACGCAGCTTCGTTAGTCGTGTTAGGACCGACCGGACGACGAAGGAAGGAGATCCGCTCGGCGTTTAGCATTCACCAGAGTCAGATCAATTAAAGCCGAGTGGTTCTTTCTGTCACGGTGATTGCTGTCTCGTCCCTCGGTACGGCACGGTACTTGCCGCGCACCGAACTGGGGCCGAAGATCGGTGATCCTCAGACAAGATGCCCGTCGATGTCCGAATAAGCGGGCGTGGGGGTGAAGGTCGACAATGAGTGGCCGTGGATGTGCGCGTTTCCGGGCACAGACCGGGCGAACGTTGTCGGCGGGGGCGGCACCGACGGCGGTATCGGCGATTTCGAGCCCGCGGTCATCACGGTGACGTCAGGAGGAGGAACCGGACGCGGCAAGGTTCTACTCCGCGTCAACGTCCCCGTGTTGCTGCTCATGTGACCTGCCAGATGACCTGTCGGGCTCATCGATGGGTAGTACGTTCCTGATCCCGGCTCCCCGATCACTGGGATGGGGCTGTGGTTCGTCTCGTATCCCATGTAACGGCCGTTGTCGATCTCCACGCTGTAGAAGTTGACGTCGTTCGGCGGCGCCGGGCTGGGGTTACCGATGTAACTCGATTTTGACACTGGAATTTATAGAGCTACGTTAGTCGTTGTTGAAGCGCGACGATCGTCGATTGTAGATTTGCTTGACCACAGCCTACTCTAGTGCTAGCCATGCTGAAGGATGTGGCAACACGGTGAGAGTCCTATTGCATCTATATCTATATACATAATATATGCTATAGTGCTAGCCATTCTGAAGGATGTGGCAACACGGTGAGAGTCCTATTGTATCTATATCTATATATATTATGTATATAGATATATATATTATGTATATAGATATAGATACAATAGGACTCTCACCGTGTTGCCACATCCTTCAGCATGGCTAGCACTAGAGTAGGCTGTGGCTTGACTTAAGAGGGAACGGTAGTCACGTGACTTTCCCTAGAATTTCCCTAGAATTTCCCTAGAATACCCTAGAAATTTGGGGAAGGTTCAGCGCATAGTGCCCTGCTTATGATGTAACGAGATTATGTTGACATCTAATAATATGAGTCTGCAAAGTAAGGAAAAAAGTCGAGAAAACAACCGCAGAATCCAATATATTTTTCTGTCACAAAAAGAGTTTTTTGACTGCTATCATAAGCAGGCCACTATGCGCTGAACCTTCCTCTATCAAACGAGCCTTTATGCAGCTAAAAATTTGCTTGTATAAGGACGTCAAATGTATTCCCGCAAGTTTTGGCCAAATTTCTAGGGTATTCTAGGGAAATTCTAGGGAAAGTCACGTGACTACGGTTCCCTCTTAAGTTCAAGAGATACTAATCGAATCGGACTACGCACCAGAAAGAGTACCACTGGCTGTCGTTCGCTGCGGCGGTGAATCCATGATGGGCGGTTGGATGTGGTTGCCACGACGACCAAGAGTCCCTTGATGATGCACTTGCATTTCCAAGTTCGCTTTCCCGAAGTCTTGCATTGTCTGATCGATTAAATACGTGCTGGCGGCGGTTTTACGTCCCTCGTCCTAATCGCGTCACAGATAGAAAACGATTCAGTTAAACCGACGCGCATTGGCGAGAGAGAGACCTGCAAAGACTCTACAAAAAAACCATTAGCACTACCAAATCGAATAATTCACGGTGTTCCACGTGCGATTCGTATAATGTATATCGGTATAAAACGTATCACCGATCATCGAGAACACGGTTCTATCCGGTCGTTCTGATACATTACGATAATGTCTCTACGTGCATGGAAATCGTTCACCCCAAAGACCTGCCTAACCGTAAAGATAGAAACAGAATTCGAGAACGAAAAATAAAAATGAAACTAGCAGAGCTGGTGGTCGTAGGATATACAGGGTGTTCACGCTATTACTAACCAGCGTTTTTCTTCTGAACAGTAAATATTAGAAAAAGAGGAAAGAGTAGTACTGTTTTTTATACGCAACACAATGGCGTATGTAATTTTGTTTATACTATTTTGTTAGATATGAAGGTGACCTTCAATTTTTTAAACGAAATGCTGTATATTTTCTTATATCACATGAAAGCGTGTGCCTACACGAATTCATCCGTATACTGCACAGTGACCTTCAGGGTTATGCAAGGTCGGAAATGGAAGAAACATTTTGTATGCTTTCATACCAATGTGTTTACAAGTATTCCTTATTCATACGAATCAGATGATGTTTTGGTATGAAATATACAAATTGTTTCTTCCAGTTCTGACCTTGCATGACCTTGAAGGACACTGTGCAGTATACCGATGAATTCGTCTAGACACTCGCTTTTATGAAAATGACTTGAAAATGATCTTTTAGATCGAAACATCGAAAATTGGTTGATGTAACAATTTGCAAAAGTGTTTAATAGTAACAAATGATCGTACCAGTGCGCCAATAGCATTAGATTTATAAAAGAATATACATCATTCCATTGAAAAAATTGAAGGTCACCTTCATATCTAACAAAATAGTATAAACACAAAAAAATTCGCCATTGTGTTGCGTATAAAAAACAGTACTACTATTTCCTCTTACATTATTTTCTAATATTTACTGTTTAGAAGTAAAACGCTGGCTAGTGATAGCGTGAACACACTGTATATGTATAGGAGAATGTATACTATCGGTTAGTGTCTAATGTGTGGGTGGTGTTAATGGACATGAGGCGGTGGAAAGTGATACTGCGATAGAATAGAATAAAACAAAATGGGTGTTTCTAATGATATAACTTGAGAGAGGGTGCAGGGTGGTACAAATGAAAGTAGAACGAAACAGAAATGTGTTAATAGAACTCAAACCTACCCTCCGGCATTACTTGTTACTAAGAACATACTGACTGATCGCACTGACCACGTAATCGTTAGTGTCGAAGTTAACGTCGCTCTTCTCGTCCGAAACTGAACTTAATTCACCGGTCATGGTGTCCCCGTTGACGGTAGACGGTGCGTACATATCAGCTGTCTGCGACTTGTTGATCCCTGGTAAAATCACAGATAGAACATGTTAGAAAAACGATGATCTTCCCGATCGATTGCCTGTTTAATTAATTTAAGTAATTTCATTCAGTAAAAGTTATTCGTTAGATCGATCTACTGGCGGATTGCAATTGCCACGTTTCGACTAGATGTGTGTGTGTTCACTTACGATCTTTATTTCGTTTTCTCATAATGTACCACAACACGATGATCAGTACATTAATGATAAAAAAGATGAGGGAGGTTGCTGCAAACGTATACATATAATTCATTGCAAAATCCCCCTTTTCCAAAAGAACGTCCGGCAGGTTCTCGGCGTTATTCGGCCCTATAGGTAAATCAGAAAGAAAAAGGGTACGTGACAGTGATTATATTTACCGGAACGTTGAGCCTTCTTTTTCGATTTTAATGTAGCAAAGACTATGGGCGCAGCAATGAGTAGGCAAACAGAGGCGGAAACAGTGATGATAATGACGATGATGTAGGAAGAATTAATCTCGCTGGATGTCACGTCGGTAGGTGGTGCCTCCCCTGTAAGCCAAGCCAACGCACCCATCACCGAATTGTTATTCATGCAACGACGGTCCGCGCGTTATTGTTAGTTACATTTAGCAGCACGCCGATCGATTATTAAACGCTTCTGCGCGAGCACATTTCAATTAGCGCGTCTAAGGCCATCAGCAATGGTAATCTTTCGTTTGACTCCCGTGATTACAGTGTACACATACGATTAAACGGTTCGTTTGCTGCTGTGGCGGCGAGCCTAAACGATACGCCGCCATCTAAACACCGATTTGTCACCAAGAAAAAATAGTATCAAGATGCGATGGTTTAAAGCTTACCATGGTAAAACGTCATCGATATTGTTAAATGGTTGATGTAATTATGTATATGTCAGTTAAGCTACAATTGCTGGTCTATGATACTCGAAACGTACTAATTATACTTCAAACTATTCCGCAGAGCGAGCCACGGTGATCGGTCACAATTTATAGCGAATGGAAATAATAAGAATTCTCCAGAAACACAAAGAAAATAATTTGTAACATTTTCAAAGTGACGTCCAATTTCCACGTACATGTATATATTCTTTATTTGTATTTCGACATATTTTAAAGCGTTTCATGAAACTTCGTCTACCGTAAACAAAGCAGGTATTTCCGAATGGGTTCTCTTTCACCGGTAAGCCACCAATCAGAATTTTTACGGTACCGTCACCAGTTACCGGGACATTGT
Source organism: Lasioglossum lativentre (assembly GCA_916610255.1). Classification (NCBI taxonomy): domain Eukaryota; kingdom Metazoa; phylum Arthropoda; class Insecta; order Hymenoptera; family Halictidae; genus Lasioglossum; species Lasioglossum lativentre. The sequence continues at coordinate 5,340,624 of OU744359.1, forward strand.
TTTGTAACAATCCACGCGCCTCGCTCCGCGATCCAATTACTCAATGTTTTATATTTCACCACAAAAGCACGCAGGATTAATTGCCGACTAGAACTATGACATTACTATCGCCCATCAACCCATAAACTGCCGCGTCATTCCACCAAAAAAATGAAATCATTCACCTATTTCCAAAAATTATTCAAATTCAATCCATTAGGAACTAATCAATCGGGCGATGGCTATTGTAAACGAATTCAATCGAAAGGAATGAATTGTACGATTGAATTTCAAACAATAATTAACCAATAGCAATACATACGGTTGTAAATAAAAAAATTTGTTCGATTGATCCTTTCTCGTGTAACGACGTTCCAACAAATTTGTTTAATTGGCAGTTTATGAATTAAGTGGCACTACTATCGGGAAATATTGGATATTGGTCGCGTCGTCACTGCGACGTGATTAAGTATGCATGATGATGCGATTTCAAGGACACGGGATATGAATTCGACTACAATTGTTAGGCGAACGAGTCCTGTTGTCGCAACAACGAATTCGCTGGGACAATGATAGGGGGTTTGAAGCGGTCCCGAAGATGCCTGTCGATAACTATGCAAAGGAAATGATGTTACTTTATCCGGACAGTTGTAAAATAAATGTTTCTAACTGTAGCATCATTTAGCTTCGCACAGGTGTTCGGGGGACCGTCAATCCCCCGGAGCAAATGGTTGAACTTGTAAAAAATGGTAATACTAAATGGGCGCAGCTACTTGTTCGCTCTAAAAGCAATCGTTACGGGCACACAGCTGTTGCAGTAGGGTGAATTCAATTTTGCAAGACTTACGTAGCGTCTGGACTTTGACTAGGTCGGGCAGGAAACCGCTGTCTCCTTTCTCGTTAATGGCTTTCACGCTGAACACATAGTAAGTCCCCAGAGACAGACCGGTTATCGTGGTTTTATATTCTCCCGGGGAAACGTCTAGGTAGTGGTATCGATCCTCGTAGTCGAGGGCCTCGCGCCACCGTATTTGGTAGGACGTCGGTAAACCCCCGTCGAATCCTCTTTTCCACGTTAAAGTGACGGAGTCGTGAGTGATGTTGTAAGCCTCGAGATCGCTCGGTTTATCCGGCGGCGAGGTGACGTCCAGGTGTATGATGTCCGTCGACTGTCCCATCATGTTCATCGCCCGGCACTCGTATTTTCCGTAGTCGTGCGACGTCACACGGAATATCGTCAGCGTCGATTCCGATACCAATTTGCTCAACTGGTAACAATGAATTAATTAAAAATGAATATCGTATCAAAAGGGGGCTAGCTTGCAATTTAGAGCAGCCCTTTAAGTCAATAAATTACATCTCCGTCTTGCTAATTAAAAACAATGTAGTATTGACTTACGTCTGTGTGCGTGATGCTGTATTTATGCTCGGTTACGTTCGGTAACAAGGTCTTCCCATTGAAGGACCATGAGAACCGCGGCAATAGGGAGCCTTGTGCTTTGCAAAACAGTTGCACGTTTATCCCTTTGTTAGCGGCTGCTTTCCTTGTCAACGGTGTGTTCATCATTTGCGGTTTGACTGTAACAAAGTACTATTTATTAGCGGTTCGTCTTCCACTAGCCTGATATATCTCGGTGCCGTTTGAATTTCTAGCTAATTTTGTCACTTTTCGACGTTCATTCGAAATTATTTCTATAATACAGAAACCATTGTGCAAAATGCTTTTGTGCGCGCATTCATTCGTGAAAGTGCTTCGCGAGAAGTCGACGATTAAAATGATATATACGTACAGTTCGTAATGAAGAGAATGGGCTCGGAGGTAACGTTCCCGATCCCGTTATTGACTTTGCACTGGTATTCGCCGACGTCCTCATGATCAGGATTTTCGATGTGTAGATAAGAAGTTTTATTGATAAAAGAGGTGGAATAGCGGCCGGAGAGCTCTGAACTCGAACCGACTTTCTGCCATGTGACGTACTCGTCCCCTATGGGGCTGCCATCCACCTCGCAGAACAATTTTGCTTCGACCCCTGGTTGATACACGATCCCCGATGCCGAGATCCGTTTAATTTTCGCAGCGTCTGTAAGAATTTTGTTTCACATCGTCATTTACAAGTCTGACTGAATTTTATGTGGCCAAAGGAAATAGTTGAATGAAATTAAACATCGTCCGACAGAGTTAATAGTTAATTTCGTATCTCGTTTCACGGTTACATAATAAAAGTATTATTTATAATAATAATAATGATATCGGCGCAAGGTTCGATCATTTTAAAACCAACAGCAAATGTGCAATCAATATATCAAATTTCTCGACGTTTCGATCATAATGTTGATCATTTTCTAAGAGACATATTTTGCGTTTGCTGTAACAACAATTAACCACATTTTTTTGAGTTACAACTTTTTGACTTTATTCCATGGTGGCAGATATGTAACTGATACTATCATTATTATTATTATATATTATAATTTCGATCGAGAAAAATTCACATTAAAATTATTATTGTTTGCAACAAGATTCGCGAATGTAATTACAGAGAGTAGCAAAACGTTACAAAAAACTCGCCGGAGGAAGTTTTTGTTGGATGAAAAAAAGATTCTACCCCAGAATACCAACTACTTTGAGATGTATAGCATTTCTTAGCGGATTAAAAAGTTTATAAACGACACCTGAAAAAACAACCTCCAGGAATATTTTAATGGAAAATAGAAGGTGCTGTTTAATCAGGGCGTAATATCTTTACAAAGAAAATAGGATTACCCTGTGAAGTAAGAGGATCTATTTATTCTCCTCGGGGAACTTCTTAGAGTGCTCGACTAAGTATCGATGAAGGGTATCGGTTTAAAAATTCATACTTGTAGTTTCGCTTACATTGTACTGTCAAATTTAATTGGTAGAACGTCGTTCCTTCGTCGTTGGTCGCTTCGCATATGTATGTACCAGCGTCGTGACGATCTAGTTTGGTGATGTTCAACATGGATCCACGAACGGATATCCTCCTGTTGCCACTGACCAATGGCAAACCGTCTCTGGTCCATGTGTATTTTATTTCGTTCGGATTTGCCATTGCGGAGACAGAAATCACAAACGGCTCGCCCTCCATACCGATTAACTCGTGCGGCTCTATCGATGTAAATATTGGCTTGTCTGTGGAATGGAAAAAAAGATTTTACTATCCCGACTTTAGTAATTACTTTCTGAAAGTGTAAGGGGATTAGGTCTGGGTTAGGTCTGGGTTAGGTCTGGGTAAATATTGGCTTGTCTGTGAATGGAAAAAAAGATTTAACTATCCTGACTTTGGTAATTACTTTCTGAAAGTGGTAAGGGCGTTTTTCATGTAAAAATATTTCTGCATGTTAGACGGAAGAAGTATTTTGCGAAACAGTTGAGTTTTTCGGTTGAAGAGCGCGTTTATTGGGTGCAGAATCGTGTAAAATTCGCAGCGAGGGCATAAAACCCGTTCTAATTGCGCAATATACTTTACGAGGCTTCTTTTCCCGTAGCGAAATGAGATCGCCTAGATTTCATTGATCCTATAATAAATTACAGTACTTACACAGGACATCGAGGGTCGTAGCGTCGTGAATGGATCTCTCCATTTGATTGTTCCTCGCCTGACACGTGTACACTTCTCCGTTCATTTCTTCCGTGACGTCCAACGCGAGCTCGACGAACGACAGAAATCCTCCGTGTAAGCCGGGTTTAGTGCCATTTTTGGTACCCTGCACGGGAATGCCACCCTTCCACCATGACATCTCCGCCGCTGGATTACTACTGCTTGATTCGCAAATGATACGACCCTCTTCACCGGCGTGTAAATCCTGGGGCTCGCGACTGATCTTAACTTTATCCGGCGGGACTGCAAAAAGGGAAAATTTGCAAGTCGCGCTATTGTTAACGAACGAAAATTCCTTCGGCTAATTTACCAAAGATAATGAAAAATTAACCTCAACACTAAACCTCCCAATGTCGGTGAAATGACTGGTTTTAGATTTTTTTAGTAACTATTGAAATTAATATTAGAACTACCAGCAGTGTCGGTTACTGGTTTAAGATTTTTTTTAGTATGTAACTATTGAAATTAATATTAGAACTACCAGACAGTGTCGGTGAAATGACTGGTTTAAGATTTCTTTTGGTATGTAACTATTGAAATTAATATTAGAACTACCAGACAATGTCGGTGAAATGACTGGTTTAAGATTTTTTTTAGTATGTAACTATTGAAATTAATATTAGAACTACCAGTCAGTGTCGGTGACTGGTTTAAGATTTCTTTTAGTATGTAACTATTGAAATTAATATTAGAACTACCAGACAGGTCAAAGTGACCGGTCCCTAATTTTTTATCTTTCAGAATTACTGTTTAAAAATATTTTTATGAGACTTTATCAACAGAATATCTACTGGTTTTCTGTTTTGTTAATTTTTTATTATTAAATGCGGTTTTTATATGTTACTTGCTTTTGAATTGATTTTCTTGCAATATTCTGGGAAAATTGTCTATGAAATAATCAAGACTGGGCTTTTGAGGGTATTACGCGTTTTGTTATAACTTACAGTTAACTTTCAGGGCAAGAACCTTCCTTAAGGGGATCTCTGTCGCAGAATTTGATCCTTCGCATCGTATACGCGCGTTATTGTCGGACGCATTTACGAGCATAGTCAGCTCGCTGGATACTGCATGGTCTCGTGCTCTTGTGGTTCCGTGTATCTGAAATACAGCACATAAAACACATTAATTAACAGAGCATAGTCAATTTCCTTTATATTTCAACCGAAATGAATACCGCCCAAAATGAATATAATAGTATCTCATAATTCTCAATTCCTTTCGCTATAGAACAACAACGTGAAGCTTCATTTATTACGTTTTATTCGCGTCTACGATACATTAGGTCGTAAACGAGTCTTGTACAGAATTTCGCCTGGATATTGTTTCCGAAAAATTCTCTACTAAAAGCAGTTTAACCCTTTGCACTCGGAGCTATTTTAACTGGAAAATTAAACATTTCTTCCGACCTAGAATAATTCCATTCCATATGATTTTTTTTTATTTTATGGATATGAAATTAATATAACACCTCATACAATACTTAAATGTTCAGTAATTGATTAGCCACCAACTTGTTTAATAATGTAAACAATATTTTGAATAACAGCACAGCAATTTTCGTGGAGACTCTGAGTCGCCACTCGAGTGCTAAGGGTTAAAACTTTCTGTCGAGCCTGCAATTTTTATACAACAATAGCGTTCTCGTTTATTCACCTGTTTGTCATTTTTGAACCAACTCAAGTTGGCCAACGGATTACCGGAGATGGCAGTGCACATCAATCTCAGCACAGTGCCTGCATCTATCGTCGTGCCTTCGTCGTAGCCGGTGACAGTGAGTTTGGAAGGTGGATCTGCGAATAAAGATTTAAAAAGAAAAATTAATTAACATAATCTCAACAATCCATCGGTACCATTATTTTTTGAAAGATAAGACAAAAATCACTTGTCGAGCGTTTATTTATTTGCTTGATGTCTACCTCTCTTTCGTTCACTATACAGGGTGTTTAAATTTAAATTAAAAATTTAAGGGGTGGTTCTCCATGACAATATAAATCGAAAACGAAGCATAAAAAAATTATGATTTCGGCTTCGTTAGTTAGTTACGGGTTGCCGCATTTTAGATAGATTTTTAATTGTTAGCCCTATGCAATCGGAGCTATTTTAACTCGAAAGTTAAACATTTCTTCCGACCTAGAATTTTCGCTGATTTTTTTAATTTGGTGTATGTTTGGTTACATGTTTAGTAATTGATTAGTAGACTCCGGATCTTTATGCAAAATAAAAAGTTTGTGCATCAATTGCAAGACACAGGAGCTAAATATGAATTTATATTTTTCACTAATAATTTTAATATAGTGAAAATAATATATTAATACTCTTAAAGTCTTCTAATTTTTTCACTGTTTTAAATTGCACGGTACTTATTTTTCCCATAAATATTTTGAATAATGGTACAGCAATTTTTAGTAGCGCCTCAGAGTCGCCACTCGAGTGCCAAGGGTTAATAACTAAATAACCAAGCCGAAATCGCAATTTTTTTATTCTTCATTTTCGACTTATATTATCATGGAGAACCACCCCTTATGTACCCTTAACACCCTGTATGTATCTATCCCCTTGCTTTGTAGAGTTCGAGTGGATTCTCTCGAGGAGAGACGCTATTCTGTGACGCAAGAATGTCACTTCCGGATCCCAAAGTTCGCAAATTTAAGCGATCGCTACCGTAATAATTTGATCGCCTATAGGTCTCGAATCAAAGGAGGATCATTTGAAACGGGACGATCTCGACCTGTGCGGAATCGGGATGAAACAAGTTCGAAGGAGTACCGTTTTCGTCGGTACAGGTCCCCCAGCACTGGAATCCCCGAGCACGGAGCACAATGCTCAATTACCTATTGAGCAGGCCTCCGACCGCGACGGAATTAATTTTCACGCAAGTTCGAATTACATCGAGACTCCCGTGGTAGTCGGTAGAACCGGGCGCGGAACTGAATTCACAGGATCCACGGAGATCCAGGATAAACGGACAAGATACAGAACAGTGTAAAGTCTGAGGTTCCCTCCGGGATTAGTTTCATATTAATCCACGGCGGCGGTACAGATTCTATCCCGGATTAGGTTTACATTCCCGTTCATTCGGCTAATTGCTCGCAGTCTACTCACAAATCACGTTTATGGTGTGCGTCCGTACGACGTTCTCCGTCAGCTTGACGTTCGACGCGTCGCAGATCACTACGATGCTACGGCTGGTTCTGTTGATGTTGAACGTCACGTTCGACGTGGTTATCCAGCCCCCCTGGGGCGCTGGCTCGGTCCTCGAGGCGTTACTCCCGAAATTGTGACCGTCCACCGTCCATTTTATGTCCGCTGGTGGATTCGAGTTCTCCGTCGTGCAGGTGATCACCACTTGTTCGTCGGCCTTCGCCTCCGTCGGCCCCACGATCGTCACTCCGGATGGCGCGACTGGAAACAATCAGGATTCGAATAAGAAAACTCAATAATTCCATAAAATATGTGGGTCGGTCGATGGTGGGGTCACGTGGTTTAGGAGATTCGATACAACTTTATATTTCAGTGTTTATTTAAACTCGATCAATTGTGAATTACTATTGGTCGCATATAACACTTATACTTTATTAATTATTAACAGAAAGAAAACTTTTCGAAGGTTCGAATAAAAAAAGTATCTTTATTCGACGAGGTTCGAATAAATAATTTTATTCGACGACAATACATCCGTCGAATAAAGATAATATTTTTTATTCAAGCAGATTTATTCGAAGGCTTCGCATTTTTCTAATGAAAATCATACCAAATATGATCTAATTCCATACACTGTCCTTCTATGCATCCAAAACTTTCATCGTGCATTACCCAAGTAAATAACAACGGAATTATATCATATTTGGTATCATTTTCATTAGAAAAATGCCACGAATATGTTGGTCAAAGTCCCGTAAAAAAATAATGAAAAATAAAGAAGTTTTGTTATTGGATTAGTTAGGTTTACACTTCTCGGCGACTGAGTCCCTCGAGGCGAGCGGCTGCTGTTTGTCGGTCGCTGGTCTTTCGATGAAAAAATTATTTCATAATAGCCCAATCCTTTCCGAATAAAACAAAAAAAAGTATAGCTCAATCGGACAAACAGTTCCCGAGATAAAAATTCGTAAGTGAGGCCTATTTTCGCCAAACTGGGCAAAAATCGCAAACTTTGAAGGTGTGCTATTGCTAAAAAAAATTCGAAATCGGCAAAATGATGACTTAAACCCCCCCTAATTTCATATGGACTACAACATATTTCAATTAGAACAAAATCGAAGATGGAATGACCCAAAGGACCTTTCCTCCTCTGCATGTTCCGTGCATTTCGGTGTATACTAGTCGATAACTCGTATCGCAAGGTGAATTATTATGAGATAATCGAGGAGTACTTACAGAGCACGGTGAGATCGACGTGTTCCTTGATGGGCTCCACGCTCATGATGTTCGAGACCTCGCATCTGTATCTGGCGTTGTTATCCTGGGCTTTCGCGATGATCGACAATACGCTCTCGGAGAAGCTGGCCTCGGCGCGATGCACCGTGTTGACCTGCTCGTTATTTCTGTACCAGACGATCTGCGCCGGTGGATTTCCACCTCGCGATTTGCAAGTTAGCTCCAGCTGTTGTCCACGCTTCACCGTCTCGCCTTCGGTGTATCCTTCGATGTACGGCTTGCCGGGTGGGTCTGGAAAATTATTCAATCGTGCGAGTACACTGAGAAACCCCGCGGCCCGTTATTCTTCTGCTAATGGAAAAACTTTCTTAATAAAAGTTCCCAGTGAGCCGACCAACGAGAAACAGGATAAGATTAATATGTGTGCTCGCGAATTAACGTTGACCGGCAATTAACACACCGAGCGTTACTCGACTAAATTTACAAATGAATATTTTAAGTTAATCTATGAAGAGCATAGCTGCCAATGGCTAATGCGACACTTTGATTAAGTAATTTCTCATCAAGTGAATTAATATGTTGTTTCTACCGCTAACAATTTTGCATTTAAAAATATTGGAGATCATCTATAACAAAGGGACGTTCCATCGAGAACGCTCGGCAGCATCGATGAAACGGTACTTCAGTTGTTATTAAAAATACAAATCGCGCGGCTCCTTTCGGAAAAGGTAATATAATAAAAAGCGGTCCAAATAGCGTATAGAGTGCTCGAAAGTTTCGAGTGGAAATTTCGATATCCTTTCATCGGCGGATATCAAAAGGTTTTTAATAAAGCTCGCCTATGCGTTGGTGTTTTAAAATTATTCTTTGACGGAAGTATGGTCTGTTGAACGCGTCGAATCAATTGAGATAAACAAAACAGCAGCTTATCTGTTACGTCACAGATCCGGCATGCTTCGTTATTGATTCCGGCGAACAAACTTTTATGAAATGGTCACACCGAAATAACGGCCCCATTGACTCTCGACGCTCGTTGTGTGCCGGTGTAAAAAGTGTTTTCATATGTTTCGCTTACAAAAAACGGAAAGTTTAATAGTGGCCCTGAGGGGCATGTCGATGGGTATGGCAGGATGATTGGCCTCGCAGGTGTAGTCCATGTCGTTGTCGTCCGCCGTGGGAACAATAGTAATGGATCCGCGAGTGTCGTATTTGAGCAATTTCTTCTTGCTTTCGCCGGGCTTCTGCACCTCCTTGTCTGAAATAACAACGAACAATGTTTCATTACACGTATCTCGATAAATAGAAAATACAGGGTGAGATATGGAACGGTTTCTGGAAATTTTGTTCGGGTCATTAGAGACCCCATTGCAAGGTAATATGGATAAATGAGTGACATAAGGCGAACAATGCAAACCGAGTACCATTTCTTGAGATCGGAATTGAATAAATACCAATTCTTATAGTTTTAATTAAGTGTAATTTAAAATAGTAATTATTTTTTTAAATTCTATGCTGCTCCTCGATAATATTAAATTTTGTTCTGAAACAAATTTCTATAAAAATTCAATACTACTCCTCAATAATATTACATTTTATTCTGTATAATGCAAGAGAAGAGAAAAGTAATGATCCGTATAGTTCGACAAATATGCGATAAATAGAAAATACAGGAAAAGATTGGAACAGTTTCTGGAAATGAGTGAATAATGAATAAGGTGAATAATGCAAACCGAGTACCATTTCTTGAGATTGGAATTGAATAAATGTAATACAAGAGAAAAGTAATTATACGTATAGTTCGACAAATATGCGATAAATAGAAAATACAGGGAAAGATTGGAACAGTTTTTGGAAATTTTGTTCGGGTCATTAGAGACCCCATTGCTAGGTAATATGGATAAATGAGTGACATAAGGCGAATAATGCAAACCGAGTACCATTTCTTGAGATCGGAATTGAATAAATACCAATTCTCATAGTAAATTTAATTAAGTGTAATTTAAAATAGTAATTATTTGTTAAAATTCTATACTGCTCCTCGATAATATTAAATTTTGTTCTGAAACAAATTTCTATAAAAATTCAATACTACTCCTCAATAATATTAAATTTTATTCTGTATAATGCAAGAGAAGAGAAAAGTAATTGTACGTATAGTTCGACAAATATGCACAATGAATTATCCATTTCATAGACGGAATCCATTACCGGCAACGTATTCCCTGTAAGATTATCCTTTCCGTGCTTAGTTGGGCACCGCTACTCAAAATTGAAGTTCCCTTCATGCATAATAAAGACTAGACTCGACTTAATTAACAGACTATTGATTACCCTACCCCTTGATATAATACAGTCATTTAACCCCTCTTCGGACGGAGCTGATATTAAATTATGGAGACACAGATACCCTTTCGATAAGGACATCCGCAGAATTCCTGTCCTGAGAATTAAATGCTATTAATAACCGTGGAAGACAATTACTCAGGCAATGGTTGCGCGGAGACGATGCGCAATGCAATCCCACGCTAACGTGCAAATTTCCTGTTCCATGGTGAAACGTGTTCGAACTAATTAATGTAATCATTAGACTCCCCATCAATTACAAGACACAGGAGCTAATATGAATATTTATATTTTTCACTAATAATTTTATTGTGTCTCTCACATTCAATTTTGTCATAAATGGATAAAATCCGAAGTCTAGTAATCATTATAGCTAAACTGCGAATATTTATGGGAAATAAAAATGTTTGAATACTTTCTTCTTCCTATAATTAAAATAAGTCGACAATGTAGCGACATTCTTTAATTATTCTAAAAGCTATTACAAATTTTGAGGCAGCGTTTCGAAGCTCTGCCATGATCAAAGGAGTTCGACAACCGCGATGACGTCACGTTGTTTCGGTGATATATTTATTTAGGTTGTTCGCTCTCGATAGTTCGCGGGCAAAGTGTTGGCGCCGGCGACGTTGTTAAACCGTTAAATCGTCGTCAAACAAGGCCGGACAGGCTTTTACCCAAAGTAGCGATGCCTCTTTATTTCATTTCAGAAGTCGCGACTTCCGCAACGATGTCAGTTACCGTCGCCATTAAGCGGAAAACGCGAGTGCGGTCGTGCCGCATGCAAAAACCGAGAGGGGTCATCGAATCCGCGCTTTATCGGCACGCCCGCGCATCGTTTTCAATTTTGTTTGCGGAACCAGCGTCGCGAGAATTTTTTCCATCTTTTTTCTCTTCTAGTTGCACTTCTGCAAAGAATCGCAAATTTATTCGTGACACTGGAAATATCGATTACGATTTGACGTAACAACGACTTTGTTATTATCTGGACATGTTATAACATTGTGGTTACATCGAATAAATATTAATTATTTTTTTATTATGAGAAAGTATTAATTGTTTTCTTATGGGACTTACATCAACTTATTTGTGGAATTTTTCTTATTAAAATGACACTAAACACGATATAATTTGAACAATATGTAGTGGTTTGATCCTGGGTAAATAGTGCTCCGAGAGTCGATGACGTAGCATCGGCTACCCCCACCCGGCCGCCAGCGCGAAGCAGGTCCGGACAGGACTCGCGCTGTCCTTTTCTACGTTCAGCGCGGCCGGTGAGGTCACAGAAAAATAGTAGCTCTACACGATCCATGTCTGACTAGGTCAAGACTTTACTGTAGCATCAATATATTATTTTCGACCTGATAAACTTATTCAAGAAAAGAAAACGTTCTTAAGTGGCTCCTATAACTTCTAACAAATGTAGAAAATTTTCATTTTGCATAAAGATCCACAGTCTAGATATCACATTAACAATCTGTCCCAGCTGACCGGCGAAATACCTCTCGTAATTTGAAATTTAATTGTGCGGCGAGGATTTTAATTACAGGCACCGTCCGATGTTAATGCTGGCGATCCGTGAACGGGAACACGACGCCCCCGAAAAAATGGTAACCGATAGCGATATTAATGTGTTCCGCCGGTTAATGGGGCCGTTCAGTAGATCTGACACGTGTCACGGGATTATTGTGCGGTTAAAATGGCTGCCGCTATATATCATCGAAAATGACAGGCCCGAAATCAGATTGCCCGAAAATTCAATGGAAAAATTCGCGACGATTATTTCGATGTTCCGCGATAACGTTGTTGTTTTATTCAACGCGAAAAAGCCTTTTTTTCATTTCAAGTTCCATGGTAGGTGGTGGTATCACTGAAAATACGAAGATGAAAATGCTGTAATAAGATCACTCCTCGGGGAACGTTTCTTCGTACGTACCGGGATCATTCGATCAAGCAAAGGGGTTTGGAATGCATTTCCCTCATTCTTTGAAGATTACGAAGACTCGGAAAGTAGAATCTCTTAATACGCCACTGAGGGAGAGTCTTTTTGATGAAAGAGGAACATCTCATCCTTTTCCTGCCGTCGCGCGTCGTATCTTTCATTTCCTTGGCGAGCATTTTCAAGATCGATATCTCAAATTCGGAATCAGAATCTGATCAGAAATTGCGTTCCCCTCTCAAAGACTTGAATTATTATTATTTTTCCATCTATCGGTGTTCGAAACTTGCTGGTGTATAAAGAACCCCGCACTAATCATATGGAAAATCAGTTGGATTGTTTATATGTTGTAGCTTATGATCTATTGAACAAAAGATGTAATGGGCGCAAAGCATAATAATGGACAGTTATAGAAACATGACAAATTCGAACTGCCGAATACTCGAATCTCGGGAAGTATTTATTTTTTTGGAACATGTTTGAAACAAAAATAGTAGGGTTTCACAAAATCTGTTAGGTGGTGTCATTATTTTTGAATTTTGAATGACCTTGAAAAGATTTCTGTTCACAGACCTTTTCAAGGTCATTCAAAATTTAAAAATAATGACGCCACCTACAGCAGAGATTTTTGTGAAAGATTTCTGTTCACAGACCTTTTCAAGGTCATTCAAAAATAATGACACTATCGTATTATTTCCAGCGAATAATTAATATTTACTAATTATTACGCCCGTAATAATCAAGTAGAATTCACCGTTGGAACGACTGCATTTAATCGGCACTGCAGTCAGATAATTCAGATTGTTCTACTAATTGCGGATCAATGTACACAGTATGCATACAGTCGACTGGAAGCTCGAATTAACTTAGAAAATGATAAGTTTGTGGAAGGGTGGGGGGGGGGGGCGATGCGGGGGAACACGTGAGAACGACAGGAGGCGAGCGGGAAGTTGCGTGTGTACAGTTAGAAGTAAACTAACTCGGTAGGGGGACTTAGTTGTAAACTAGTAGTAAACCACTGAAATTTTGCCTCGAAGTATGAAATCCGATTGGCGGATGGCTCGAGTGCGGGAACGTGCCGTTCGAATTCGTCTTTCATTTCCAGGACCGTCCAAGAAGTTCCACCTGTTTCGCGCGGCCCGAGACAAGACCGAAACTAGTTCAACCAGGTTTTAAACAATTTTACCATTCCGCCGCGCCGCGCCGCGCCGCGCGTCGACGTATCCCGTAGTTCCGCAAAATTAACGAACGAGTTCATGGTGCGCTGAATTTTCTACGGCGAATTCCATCAGCGTCAACGCGAGCGTAACTTCGTCAAGACGATCAAATCGGATGAAACAGCGTCTATGCGAACACGCGACGACACCGAAGCCGGTGCAAAACAATAATATGTTGCAAATTTCGTACACGTTTCGTTCGCTAACTTCATCGCTACTCACGTATAATTACATTGGGGAGCTTACGATTTCCGTGGCCTCTTGTTTAGAGGTTAAATTTCTGTTATTCGGGTTATTTTAAGAAAAAAATGTATATGTCACAGGCATCGAATGGGCCTGGTTTATTATGGGACCTTCACTACCTTATTTCTGGCATTTTTCTGATTAAAATGACACCAAACACGATATAGTTTCAATTGTATTTAGTGGTTTAATCGACGGTGAAAGTTTCGGTCGCAAGGAAGGACAGCGCATCGGACAGAAAGAGACGCGGACAGTCACGCAAACCGTATTTTAATTTAATGTATTAGGTTAGGTTACGTCTGGGTTATTTTGACATCCAAATGTTTTTTATAGGAAATTCAATTACCTACAAAAAAGGTCTGTATATATTTTCCCATATCTAGCATAGTTTTCGAGATATTTGCAGGTTTATAAGAAACAGGAAATCTACTTTACCGGCTAAACCAGGCCGATTTGGTACCTATAGCATATACAGTTTTTTTTCTTAAAATGACCCCTAGAACACAAATTTAACCTTCAAAGTAGGGGCCACGGAAATCGTAATTGTGCCATTACATTAATAGAAACGATAATTACCGATCGGTACACAAGACGTATTCCGTAATTAAAGTTTGAAATAATTCCGATTTTGTCTTCGGGAGAGTGTAAATTCAAGGTTTATTTTCCGACGAACAAATAAAATAAAGCAAACGCGTGGCATTTGTTACATGACAGCTGACTTTTAATTTTCCAAGAAATCCGTCCGGTTTTCATGGCAGCGATAGGAGTTTCCGCAACGCGTTTCAGCAGGCAAACATTTTCGAGGGCAATTCTCCTCTCGCGGGCAGAAATTATTTTCCATTTCGGTGGGAAGTAACAATTTCCCGTTGCGGTACACGTGTAAAAACATTTTTTGCACATCCCTCTTCATTCCGTTCCTCTTGTTAATAAATTAGAGCCGGTTTCCCCGCAGCACTACAGCGCGAAGCGCAAAAATATTGTTACCTCGTAATTACCACGCGAGCTAATATTTGCTGGATTGTAACTAGCAAGGATGAACATGATAAGCCGTTTACCCTTTCTTCTAATTAGCATAATAAATTAACCAGATAATTGGTTTTATCCCGGATTCGGGTACTCTCTTTCGCTTCGCTTTTTCGGAAAGTATTATTAGCTGAGTGAAAATTAATTTAACTTTTGGTTCGTTTCGTTTCGCTCGTGATATTATTTAAATTAATTCGTTCGGGTTTAATATATCCGCGTGGAAGCTAGTTTTGTGTTTCGTACGAAACATTTTCAGATAATTTCGCATCCTATTAGCGTTTGTTTAAAATCTCTTTGATGATATGTACGAACGCCGGAGTAGCGGCGTAGGAGTTTCGTGGGGATCTTTCCACGGTGGATTTTATATAGTATAACAAATAGCTGCCGGTTCATTAGAACACCGAGGTCTGAATGGAATCGAGGTCGCAGGCGCTTAAACATCCATTCGAGACTGCCACAGACGGATTTTTTTTTATCAAAGTAGCCACTTGCTTTGCGGGGGTTTATCAAAGAATACGAGCATGTCCTGCGGACCAAAAGATCCGTGTCATCGCTCCTTTCCCACTTGTTACGTCTTTCAGCGGGATAGTTGCTTTTGTAGAATGTCGGGATCACTTGGATCCGCGTCTACAGGGTGTCCCAAAAAAGCAATAATAAATAATAATAATACTGCCTTAAATTGAAATGGGAGGTTCCTTGGGTCATTTGAAGCGACATTTTCCTTTTCGAAAATGTCCAACGGGTCTTCGTTTAGGAGTTATTAACGAAAAACACGGACCAATCAGAGCGCGACAACTTTGGCAACACGCGTCTAGGTCGCGCTCTGATTGGTCCGTGTTTTTCGTTAATAACTCCTAAACGAAGCCGCGGGTGCCATTTTTGTAAAGGAAAATATCGCTTCAAATGACCCAAGGAACCTCCCATTTCAATTTAACGCAGTAGTTTTGGGACACCCTGTATATTCCAAAACTTTTATGATCTCTCCCTGCATACGCTTTACCGCGCGCGCGCGTGATATAGTTGTTGGATTCCTTCAGCCCTTCCATCCGCGCCGCCGTATGAATTTTTGAAGAATTTCGTGCCACCGAACTGACACATACGATCTCTCCTATTTTTTTTCCAAGTTCTTTCCTTACCGCGTCCTCCAATTCTCAGAACCCTCGCCCTGCCCACAGAATTTCCTGCGAAACCACTTGTTTCTAACGGGAATCCACGCGGAATGATACATCTGCCTTCGCAAAAACCAGAAAAACTGTGAAAAACGGTCACAATTACATAATACGCTTGCCGAGCAAAAGTACAGTGACTCCCACTAATATTCGGACACTCTTAAGGATGCTCTGAAGGTATTAATGTTTTTTCCAGTAAAACAATTTTTTCTCATTATCAACTATGATCTTGGGGTTTTTTGTCAATTTTTCAAAAACAATTATGCTTGAGAGAAGAGATACTAAAATTGCAGTATATGAAATCAATATTATAAAAACGCAACAAAATTTTTGAAAATTCGACAAGATATAATTCTTACTAAATTAATGCAATTACCAAAGTTTGGGATCGATTCACGTCATATTTCGATATAGACCCACATAAAAAAGTTGTAAAATGTTTTAGTATTTTCTCTACAATTCCGACCAATTGCAACTTACGACCATTTTTGAAAAAATTTCTTTTCACATCGTGTAGTAAATTAATTGCTCTAAAAAAAAAGTTCAAATCCTATGGTGCGATATCAAAAAAGTTATCGTTTTTTTCAAGATCGTCCGAATATTAATGGGAGTCACTGTATATCGAGGCGAGTGTACCGGAATTACAGTGGGTGAAAATCTTCGCGCAGCCTGTACGGCGATAGATAAAAGTTTCAAGCAGCTGGAACAAGTACTGCAAACCATAGTTACGACCCTGGAGATCATGAAACGTTAACTATGTTAGAGGTGCACGAAAAGAAAGGAATATGGAGCGAACACAGAGGGAAGTGCATTGTTGGAGAGGATATAATGGAGCAACTAAGACACTCTATTAAGTTATTCTCTAGTGTGCTTTTGGAAAAAAGCAACATTGCCCAGAACAGAATGGACCGTGTTTATTTATTAACCCGGCCGGAAAAATGATTTGGCGAAGGAAGGAAAACTGGTCTTGCCCTCTGGAAAGGGGATTTTCCAAGATGGCGTCCATTGAATTTGAGAGAAAATAATAAATCTGCTCGAATTATCTGTATCTTTCTCCAACTAGCTGTTGGACATATACAGTGACTCCCATTAATATTCGGACGCTCTTGAAAAAACGGTAACTTTTTTGATATTGAACGATTTGAACTTTTTTGAGAAGTTGGAGCAATTAATTGGATAAACTTCCGAAAGCGACAACCCTCCGATTTTGCTGAAATTTTTGCCAAAGCTTATCCTTGATTAGAGAAGAAAGTTCCTAAAAGGATTTTTGGCGACAAAGCCTCGTTTGCCCCCCAGGCCCCTTCAAAGTTTTCACAGTTCTTACGAAATATTTTCGAAAATATTGATTTTCGAGAAAAAAGTTTCAAACAAAACATGAAGCTCATGAAAAGCTCTACAAAAAAGGTTCTACACATTTTTTACGTAAACCTTACGTTTCCAGCACTTAGTCCTTAAAAAAAAACTGGCGTCTCTCTCGGACAGTTAACTAGACCCTGACAACTCCTCGGTCGATAATTACCAGCGGTCTCGTTGTCCTAGCAAGAAATCCGCCTTTCAATATTTATTCCTTCCGGCGTGGCGCATTTATGCTGGTTCGGTGTCTGAAGCATCGAACAAACGAAGGGATAAACAGATTCTTCGGGTTGATTAAACCGCGAGAACCGGCAGCGGCGTCCATGGGATTTAAATAAAGATAACGACCGCCGTTAGACGGCCGGCTGTCAGGTTCTCTTTCATATTCATTAATTATTGCGGAGAATCCGGCGGAGGAAAACGGGAATGGCGGAGTCTTTGCTCGTCGAACCATTATGGCCTTTTTATTTTTCTTTTCTAAATTTTTTCTTCCCATTCCCCACCACGGTTCCCTGTTGCCTATTACTTCTGCTTCCGCGGCACACTCATCTTTTATAACATTTCCCTTCTCTCCGGCCGCATGTTTTCTTTTATCTTGAGGCAAGCAGAGTTCGGGCCGGATCGATAGCGCTTCGGTAGAACCGATTTTACTTCTGAAAATTGCTCCTTCATCTCCCCAGCCATGGTCGAGGGAAAAAAACTACACAAGCTCCTATCCCCTGGTAACCCTCCATCTTGCTTTCCAGCCCTCTTTCCAGTTCTCTCTACGAATTGTTGTTCCGACACCCGGTGCTCCCCCCACCCCCCTCCTCCCCCGGAGACTTTAATTGTCAGTAAAAATGGATTAAGGAGAATTAGGTACGGAAAGGTCTGCTTGAATCGACGCGGGGAATCCACTTTAACCGTTGCTTTTCTGCCCGATCGATTGACTGATGTTCATCGGGATTAACGTGGCAGCATCTCCGGCCCCCACACCCCCAGTCTTAGGGATCCGCTGAAATAGTGCTTGTCGGAGCCCTCTCTCTCAACTATCAAAGTTTATGTTTACGTTCCCGGATTGCGCTCCGTAGGATTTTCTATTCAGTCCCCCAGAAATATTTAGTTTATTGCTCCGTTCCCCAGTTTTCGAACTCTCGGAATTTTATGGGACAACTTCGCGGGGGTTGGATCGCTAATTGTTGTATGCTTCTCTAAATTTCAAGTCCACCGGGATCGCAAAAATATATTTCTACTTCGAAACACGAAAGACGATCATTTCACAATTACAGCAGAGTCAATAGTTTCGAATGAGGTATTACTGTTCCGTAATTGTTCTCTCTCGCAGAGCAACCGGCAGACTTAACAGGCATTCGCAGGCTCGTTTCTCTTAAATTGAAAGGATGAAAGGCTCCTTGAACGAACACTTCGGACTCCTATTTATTTAAATTTGATTAATGGCGGGGGCCTGGCGTGGGTCTCCCACCCCGGGGAAAATAAAATTTACTTCACGTAATCCGTGATCAAGTAAACAAAGATTAATCATAGCTAGCGCCGGGAAGATTGCACCAGGGAAGGAAGAAGGACTTAATTTCGGCAAGAAAACTCATTCGTCTCGTCCCCTTTCTTCTGCCGTCAGTCTGTGTCAATTATTTCTGCTCGATCTATCTTGTCGAGTCTCGAGTCTTGCCTCGTTTTGTTATTTCCCCAGGAACTGTCGTTACTTTTCCGTGTTAAGCCGTACAAAGCTGAACTGTAGCTTGGCTTTTTGTTGCTCGGTGCTGCGGTACTATCCCTTAAAACGAAGTCCGCGATGTATCACTGGCGAAACGGCTCCGGTTTATGAAAGACGGATGTACAACAAATTAAATGTTATTTTTCCGAAAAAATATTTACTAAATAATTCGAACAATTTTAATTTTTCACTCCTAACTTGACGATCACGAATAACTCCTAAAGTATTCGTTGCACGAAAAAATCTTTCAAACAAAAGTTGCATATCTAGGGGGACATACAGTGCTGCAATCTGTTTTTTATTAGCTTACTTTTTTATTGAGATATTAGGGTCACCTTCAGTTTTTTAAATAGAATGCCCAATATTTTTTCCCGAACTCGGATTGTATTTCTGTGTCAATTATACGCATTGCAAAAGTTTCATCGAAATCGGTTGATGTGGGAAAAAACGACAGGCATCGAAAGATGTATGAATCCTTAGATTTATTGCAGTTCGAGGCTGAAAATCGTGAAAAATGGCAATTTTTACCATCTTTGAATCTCGACCGATTATAATGAAATTTTCAGAATATGTTTAATCGATACAGATCTACGAAACCTGTTTTCTACATTTTCAATACGAGTCCACATAAAAAGTAAAACATAACTTTTAGTATTTTCTCTGGAATTCCGACCAATTGGAATTTTTTCAAAAATTTCTTTTCGCATCAAGTAATAAACTAATTGCTCTAACTTATAAAAAAAGTTATCCTTTTTTCAAGAGCGTCCGAATATTCGCGATTATTTGATGCTATTTCGGCATCGGTTCAATCGATTCCTTCGAGGAATTCCCGTGCACGATGTAATATGAAGTATCCACGAAAATTCTGTATGCAGTATGCCCGAAAGTGCCTGTAAATAAGACTCCCGGACAAAGCCCTAGATACATCTTCTTATGCAAAGAAAGTCTCTCGGGATAAAGCTCGATATAAATTGTCCTCTTAAAGGACCCTGATGCTCGTCGACTCTTACCCGGAAAGATAAGGACTCGGAAACGCGTAATGATACTTCGGCAATTTGATGGGATAGGGGGATGGGGCTGGCTGTGCTCCTCGATGAATTGACTTACCACCCTCGATCGAGATCGGCGTGACGCTGGTGTCGCCCCCTTTGATTTGCACGTTTCCGCGATACCAGACGATCGTCGCAGATGGCTTCGCGGATCTGACGATGCACTCGAGACTTCGCGATTCGCCGACTTTCACCTCGATCGTCTTCTTGTTCGTGTGGTTGCTGATCTCGACTTCTTGCGGCGGTGCTGTAACAAAAATCAAAGGATTCCCGGTCATTGTAATCGAAATTGGAACAACCTCGATTTTTATCGAGATAGCAGGGTACTTGGAAAATATGTCGGTATAAAATATTCCAACAAACAGTGCCGTAACGAGGGTATGAATCGCCTGTGGCAAGTGTCTAATTTGCCCCTCCCCGTAACTCAATACAGTATTCTCTCGATAAATGTCCCAAACGTCTGGACGATAATTGTCCCTGAACTATCGCCACTCCTGTGGGGTATACCCCTTGAAAGGCCATAACACTCGAGAGGCCTCGGCCGCCCAGAAGTGTAACGTGATACGGGTCGGGTATATCAGTGTGAGACCGCTACTAATCCAATAACAAAACTTCTTTATTTTTTTATGGAACTTCGATCATCATATTCTTGACATTTTTCTAATGAGATTGATACCAAAAATCATATAATTCCGATGATATTTACGGGTGTAATGGACGATGGGAGTTTCGTGCGCAAGGAAGGACAGCGTATGGGAAAGAAAGAGACGCGGAGAGTCGCAGTCGCCCGGCACAGTTCAAAGGCCCGCGGCGTCCTCACAATATAATCCCAATAAAAAACTTTTTTATTATTACTTATTTTTGTATGAGACTTTCACCGATATATTTGTGACATTGTTCTGATTACAATGATACCAAACACGATATAATTCGCATCATATTTACAATAATTTTCCGTTCATATAATTTCAATGAGAAGTTACGCGGGGTCGTCCATTACACACGTAAATATAATCGGCATTATATCATATTTGGTATCATTTTCATTAGAAAAATGCCAGGAATATGTTGGTGAAAGATCCATAAAAAAATAATGAAAAATAAAGAAGTTTTGCTATCGGATTAGTAGTGGTCTCACACCGATATACCCGACTCGTATTATGTTTACGTTCGGCACAAGTCAAAGAATAGTATCCCTCACACATAATTGTCCCTGGCCGGACCCATGGTTGGGACAATTATCGATGAAATACTGTACTGACAAAAAAAAATAACAAATTTTAATGTAACAAATTAAATTTTACTAAATGCAATATATTAAATACTATTAACCTCATCAAAATGAGTTGCCTGTATATAAAATTTTGATGTGTGCCCCGAACCCAGTTGCGCCCGCGGCAGGCGCCTCTTTCGCCACGCCTTCGTTACGGCACTGCCAACAAGCTTTGAGATAATTATGCTTATCTCGTTATGTAACATTTAAATATAAATATGACGCGTGACACGTAACAGCATGAGAGAGAAAATCAGAAAATAGAATTGTCTTTTATTTGCACGTATAATTAGACGCTGAAATTGATTAACACTTCTTTGAGCATCTTAGGTCGCGTTAACAAGGTAAATTGTGCATAAACTTTTCCGCATCGTCATGTTTCTTTGTGAACAGACAAGAACACTTCCGGGGTATTATTCTCGATTCCATCGTCGAGATATTCGCATTAGTCGATACATCGATACACCGCGAAACCTAGTCCGTTTTTTTTAATAGGAACGGTTTATTAATATCTGCACTAAATGTTCATTCAGATTAAATATAGTTGGTCGGGTATTATAATCTTCGACCCAGTTTAGCCGGCGAAGTTAGTTTCGAGCTCATTTTCCTTCAAATGAGAAAAAAAAAGAAATGTAAAAAATCTCGAATTTATTTTATAACAGCAAGCAGGTCCCAGATAGCACAGAGACGTCTTAAAGACATACCGAATACATAACTCTGAATACATACTCTGAATACATAACTCTGAAAAACACGTCTTTATGACGTCTCACTTCAGACGTTCACACGACGTCTCCAGAAAGTCGCCTATTGAGGACGTAAGACGTTCAGACGTAAAATAGCCGTAAAAAAGACGTCTTCAAGACGTCGCGTGCTATTTGGGGGGATACTTGTTCTGTGTTTCTCTAGCAATTAATTAAAAAATCTCAAATTTATTTTCTAACAGCAATTAGGTGATACTTGTTTTGTGTTTTTCTAGCAATTAATGAAAAAATCTCATGTACAGAAAATATAATTGAATGGTCGATTCAATCGAAGGACCAGACATTTATTATCTCTGGAGAGCCTTTCTTCGACGATAGGAATTTCCGAAACAGCTGGCATGGGTATTCCCAACCCCCGTAATACTTGGCAACGACCGGGAAAGACAATGCAGTTCGCAAAAATGTCGGTCGGTTTTCTCGTCAGCGTTTCGGCCGCGGAACGATCCTCGCAGAATCCCGAAGAAACGGAGGGAAAACAGAAACGCATTGACCAGGAAACTCCGTAGTAACGGTTATTTGCCACTTCATTTGGCCTGATGCAACGCGCTGTCGATCGGCGCATCGTTCAGGAAGAGCTTCCATCTAGGAAGCCCGCTATCGATATTGGTAAATACGTTTTCGACCAACAACCACTGCCGCCGCCGCCGCCGCCGCGGCTGCCAACCGATACAGCAGCACCGTTACGAACAGCTTTTGATTCGCGATTCATCTTCCACGGCATTCTTCGCGAGACGATACCTACAGAGTATTAGACAGGGAATAGAAAATTAAGCGTAGCTGCTGCTGATATAATCCCGGATAAATTCGCACCTGCGTGCTCCGCTTCCGCATTACGACGCGGAATTACCAGGATTTCTCGTGATCTAGATAGACCTGTTCATTTCTGATGGTTTAGATCGCAGCCTGGCTTTTTTAATGGAATTGATGCGTTCGCCGTTTAGATGGTAATACAGTTAAGACGGTAATTGCTGAACTGTGAAGCTACATGCAATATTCTAATTTTATAGCTTGTTTTATTAACAACTGAATTCGCAGAAAAATCGCTTTCGTTGTAGGTAACCTACTAGCAAGGGACACTAATCAATTGCAATACATAACACGTATACCGTTAACGGAAGGTGATGTCTAAGCGTACACAAACAAGTTCATCAACAAACTTACGTTTTTAGAAGAAACATTGCTCATATTTTTAGAAGATATTCCTTTAGAAATTCGTCGATTAAAGTGGTACCAACACGATGGCTGTCCCGCTCATTGTTCAACGTACCGTAAGAGAATTTCTGAACAATAAATTTTCAAATCGCTGGATAGGACCCGATCTAACTCTTGATTTTTTTTTTTTTGTGGGGAACACTCAAAGATGATGTATATCAACCGACTACACTAGAGAAAATGCAAGAAAAAATAATTAGATCTTGTAGATCCATTCGAAGAGAAACAATTGAAAGTACAATTGATTGCCTTGTAAAACATTTGAATGTTTGTTTGACTGGTCAAGATCATAATTTCGAACATTTACTTTAATTCAAATGAAATGATTGAACATTTTGAAGTTATCATTGCCTTATCATACATTTTCTAGTTCAAGGTCATTTGTAGGTCATAAAAATATTACCCATCAGAAAGTATGATGAGGCAAACAACGTCAACTATCGGGAAGAAATGCTTCAACTTTTGCTTGTTTTCTAACTGTTCTAGAACAATAATGGGTTACTTTCAGCAATATATTTATTTAAATATAATTTATTTATTTCACGTTCTGGCGATTTCGAACAAACTGTGCGAAGGGAATATTTAAGCCGAAGCGTACAACCTCGAATTAACATTGAATATCGTCTCTCCGTCGTCGTAGATTGCTTTGGCGTGCAGGAGCGAGGATATACAATGTCAAGACGCGGTGCTCGCAAAGGGGAAAATTTAGTCACGTGTGAGATCTAGCATGAGTCTGAGTAGGGGTGTGTACGTAGCCTCGAGAGCACGAGGAACGCGCAATATTATGTCGGAAGAGGAAATAGAGGCGAAATTAGGAAAGGAAAAAGATGCTCTCGTTTAAGTGGCGAAAGCGTGCGCGCGCGCGCTTGCGAGGACACTACGGGGGAATGGAAAACACGGTTTAGCGATGCTGTTATCGCGGTGGACAGCCACAGGGAAAATATGGCACCTATTATTCCCTCGAATACCTTTGCCTAGCGTAATTCTCATGGAGAGAGAGAGAGAAGACGCTACGTAGTCCGTTTGGCCGGGTTCTTTCCGGAATGGAAACCGGAACATCCGTCTACGTTCGTTTTTATCTGGCGAAATTGTCGGTGTGTCCCCGAGAGCGTGCAGATTAGGGGAATCGGGGGAAAAACCGACGGGCAGAAAGGAATCTTTATTTTTCCTCGCGGTTTCCTTAGAAGGACCGCTGCACACGGTTTTTCCCCGACGGTGTATACGTATATCGTCTTCTTGGCGCTGTTATCAATACCATCCTCCCCTCGGAATTAGGACTGCAATGCTATAAATTCTCTCGGCCGAGTGGACCGCGAATGGAAAAACCGTAATGTTGTTTGTTAGGGTGGGGAAAAACGGCGTCGATGTCGTGTTTCATCGAATTTCGGGGCTGATGATGGAGCCGGTGGCCTAACGAAGGGGATCGCGATTAATACTGGAATTTATTCTCGTGGACGAAATAGCCATAAACTTTCCGAAACTCTTACAATGTCAGTTCCGGATACTTACAGGGGACACTGCCCAAGTGTGACAGCCGATTTGAATTAAAATAATAATAATTATTTTTATATATTTATTTATAAATTTAAAATTTTTTGGGGTAAAAAATTTTTTTTTATATTGAGGTTATTTGGAAGAGTTATTTTAAGAGGGGTATGTTTACGTCAAATAGATATAAAGATTTTACAAGATATTGTTTGTTCGTTTGTTCGATATATTTTTTTTTATTGGCAATGATTCTAGGGGGTGAAAATAGTCATCAATGTTGGGGGTGGAAACCCTATTTTTTGCTAATATCTCAGGAACTAGATGGACTAGGACAATGATATTTTTTTAATTCATGTGTTTTCGATCAACGAATAAAACGATTTCAGAAAAAATTATTTCTTCAAATAATATTTTAAATGTTCAACTAAGTTGCAGCACAAATATAAATTGCTGAAAGTACACCAGCCATCGTGTTGATACCACTTTACTCGACGAATTTCTAAAGGAATATCTTCTAAAAATATGAGCAATGTTTCTTCTAAAAACGTAAGTTTATTGATGAACTTGTTTGTGTAGTCAAACTATACCTATTTATGAGTCCAAGGTCATTTGAAGGTCATAGTGTACCACATCATTGAACTCGTCTTGACATCAGCTACAACATTGTGAAGTTCAAAATATATGGTGCCATTTAAAAATCATCGATGACCTTCAAAAGACCTTGAAAACGACTACAATCGGAACATATTTTTATATCACCATATTCCCCTTTAACAGTACAACTTTCCTTCGATCTCTAACCCTAACGGAGCTACATTTAGGTAGCCTGTTTCTCGTGGACCACACAGTATAAAAATTGTGCCTTATTGCCGAGGACGTAATGGGTTAATGCATTATTCAGCGTG
The DNA here is from genome assembly GCA_916610255.1 of Lasioglossum lativentre. Lineage (NCBI taxonomy): Eukaryota > Metazoa > Arthropoda > Insecta > Hymenoptera > Halictidae > Lasioglossum > Lasioglossum lativentre. The sequence goes on from OU744359.1 coordinate 5,366,283, forward strand.
GCAGAGTAAAGAACAAAGATGGTGAACAACGTCGGACGAGGAGAATCGAATCACACGTTTGAACGGTCCGGTTCCTGCTCGGGCTTCCGGTGCCTTTCGCGGCCACGTGGCTCTGTAATTAAAGGAAAAAAATTCGTTATCCGAGCAGTATCCTGTCGGATTCCGAAACGATGCAGAAAACAATCGTGACAGGGGGTTGTTGGGCGGCCTATTGTCTCGGTCGAAAGGTTCTTGTGTACACATTTAATAAAGAATAATCGTGCCCGTCGTTTTTAAGCCGAAAGAAAGAAAGAGAGAGAGAGAGAGACACACAGAGAGAGAGAGAGCGAGGAAGAGAGAGAGAGAGAGAGAGAACCACGAGTGCCGGCGGCCTGAAAATATTCGAGAGGAGCTGCCCGGGATGATTCGCTCTAGAAATTCCCGGTATTATCCTCCATTGTCGGCGAAAAGGATTTGTCTGGAGGCTCATTCAAGGAAAAGCCATTGTCTCGACAACCGTGTCGGCGTTTACTGTAAATTGCCGTGCGTCAGTTAATAAATATCGCAACGGAGCCAGCCACTCGCGACAGGAAAGAAGAGACAGCCCGGGGGGGGGGGGGCGGGGGGCCAATCTCTGCGGCATTGATCTGATTTCAAGCAGTTCGAGATTCTAATTTGCAATTTCGCCGGGGCCCCCTTCAGCGCGCTGCAAATACATAAGCTATACACGTAAGTAGGATACACTCGAGCACCGAAACAATAGCTCGCGAGAGGGCACCAGCCTTTAAATATTTCAAACCAGAATCCTTGCAGTTCCTCCGCGAATATTCATACATTATACAGAGTCCGCGGAAGAAGCTTCGCGCGGTTTATCGGAGATAAATTGAAATCCCGTTTACCGCGGCTTTTTCCGAAAATGGGCCAACGATCTAGCTACCGTGGAAAACTCCTTTAAGGGTTTGGCGCTCGGAGAAATAGGTATAAAAATAAACTTTTTTCTTTTACGCTGCCATTAAGTATATAGAATGATCTTCATTTTACACATATATATATTTATATAGTAGTTTTATGAATAATTTAACGATTAAAAAAAAATAAAAAATGGCGGAGATATAAGCCGATAAGTAGGACCCTCTTTTGAAAATGCTTGCTGATAGTGTACATGATTTCTCTGTTAGGCATCGTCTAAAAAATAATAAATAAATTTTTGAAGTGAAACTTCTTTGCTGAGGGTAACGTTCAAATGCTATGAACTATGTCTCTTTCTTTCCCATACGCTCTCCTTCTTTGTGTCGCAAATTTTTCATTCAAATTCACTTCTGCCGCGCGTGGTTTTTTCTTCTTTATAAGGGTGATAGCTATAATGTGACGTAGGGAAAAATTTTTAAAATTTTTTGTGTAGAAATGACAGCTGTTTGAAAAAAACTCGAATTTTCATCGAAATTGTGCGTTTAAAAAATTTATTACTTTAGAATATGGCGCCCAATCACAAAAATCCTACGTCACATTGTAGCTATTACCCTTATAAAGAAGAAAAAATTTATTTATTATGTTTTAGACGATCCCTAACAGTGAAATCATGTACTTACACCATCAACAAGGTTTTTCAAAAGAGGGTCCTACTTATCGGTTTATATTTCCGTCATTTTTTATTTTTTTTTAATCGTTCATATTGCAAATTGTTCATAAAACTACTATATATATATATATATGTAAAATAAAGATCATTTCATATACTTAATGGCAGCGTAAAAAAAAGATTATTTTTATACCTATTTTATACGATGCACAAAGTCTGTATTTACTGTCAGTGTTGTTTAGACTTTTATTAATTTACACACTTTCCATTAAAGAAAGTACAACTCGAGGATATCATTTTCAAATTGACCCGAATTGTGCTGGAGGGTTAATTGTATTCATCGTTGTTCCTGATACCCAATTTCGTCGAGCACGAGAATATATGTCGCATTTAAATATATTACCATCTTGTTGAGAAAATCCTCGACCACTAATTGGTACTAATTACTTAATACTCGGTGGGGGCTGTATCACCGACAAAACATCTTTGTCATGGTAGAAATACTTCTAAAGAATTATAGCATCATTTTATCGGTGTTTATTAAAAACATTATTAGAAATTTTTATTCAGACTATACGGAAAAAAACCATTTTTCCAAGTGAAAGGACTGGCTAGACCAAGTCGGTGTCGATCGTTGAATATTTCAAAGAAGTTCGCGGTGGTAAGAAGCATAGTGTTCGCCGGATGCTGCAACGGCATATCCGGTGCCCCCAGAAGCAAAGAAACATGGCCGGCGGACCTCGGGAGGGTACCTGAAAACGTGAAAACCGAGAAAGTTGCTGCGCGGCCTAGTTTCCCTCGCAAAGCGTTTTGCCCCTGTTCTACACGGTTTTATGTCCGACCGCGTGCGGCCTGCACTTCTAACGCCGCTTGTTAATGCGTTACTTGTACCGCTCGCGTGTCCCTGAGTGCACGGGGCCGCCATGCATTATTCAGAAATACTTTGCATCATTTAGAAGCTCGTTCTCCCGTGCCGATTACAGGAACGGTACGGAGAAATCGTGAACGCGGAAACCGGGCAAATTCATTTCCATTGGGTTTTCCATCGCATCAGCCAGGAAATTGTACTCGATCGAACAACTGCCGCAACTGGAAACTCTCCCGGAAACAGTATCCTACCTAAAGGCCAAACTTTTTTCCCCCAAAATTAGCGTACGAGGTAATTTTAGGTTCATTCGAAACGTGCACCGGTGCTCCGTTCATTTTTTTCTTTTTTTTTATATTAGGAAATCTTTTATGAGATTTCTTATAAAATAATGTACAGGGTGTAAATAAATGTTTGGTCTTGGCTGCCATAGGCGTATTCTACATCTTCGGATCGATGAAGATCTGTTAAAAAAAGTTGCCGCAAATTATTGTCCTTGATATTGTATTTCAAGGTCAAATTTTTTTATTGCATTGTATTCTACGCATTATGCAATTTTAAAAATATTTCTCCTTGATATTGTATTTCAAGGTCAAATTTTTTTTATTGCATTGTATTCTACGCATTATGCAATTTTAAAAATATTTCTCCTTCATATTGTATTTCAAGGTCGAATTTTTTTATTGCATTGTATTCTACGCATTATGCAATTATAAAAATATTTGACCTTGAAATTTAAGGTCAAGGACAATTTTGCGGCAACTTGTTTTAACAGATCTTCATCGATTCGAAGATGTAGAATGCGCCTATGGCAGCCAAGACCAAACATTTCTTTACACCCTGTACGTTACAGAGTATAGCAAATATCGAGAGCGTTAGTAATATTGCGAGGAGGAGAGAGAAGAGAAGAGAAGAGAAGAGAAGAGGGAATTTTAGGTTCATTCGAAACGTACCAGTGCTCCCTTCATTTTTTTCTTTTTTTATTAGGAAATCTTTTATGAGATTTCTTACGAAATAATGTACATTACAGAGTATAGCAAATATCGAGAACGTTAGTAACATTGTGAGGAGGAGAGAGAAGAGAAGAGACGAGAAGAGGGAATGTTAGGTTCATTCGGCACGTACCGGTGCTAACCTCCTTTATTTTTTTCTTTTTTTTATTAGGAACACTTTTATGAGATTTATTACAAAATAATGTACATTACAACCCTCCGATTTTGCTGAAATTTTTGCCAAAGCTTATCCTTGATTAAAGAAGAAAAAAAATGTTTAACGGACATTTTTTTTTATTGTACTTTGTTTGTATTACATATATAATACTACAATCATAACCTTATGCTACTGTATAGTTAATGTAATAACTACATAGGAGTCAATTTGACCCCCGCTGAGTTATTTTGTGTCATAACAGCCAAAATAATAGGTTTACGTAAAAACTGTATATAATCTTTTCTATAGAGCTTTTTATGAGCTTCGTTGTTTGTTTGAAACTTGTTTCTCTAAAATCAATATTTTCGAAAATATTTCGTAAGAACTGTCAAAACTTTGAAGGGGGCCTGGGGGGAAAACGATTCTTTGTCACCAAAAATCCTTTTAGGGACTTTCTTCTCTAATCAAGAATAAGCTTTGGCAAAAATTTCCTCAAAATCGGAGGGTCGTCGCTTTCGGAAGTACACCCGTCATCTCGCCCTAATATTGTACTATAATACCGAACGACTTCCATCATTTCGCTCTTACAATCTTAACAGGCTCGCGTATCATCGCGCGCCAACTTTTTCCACGACGAATTCAATCCCGTCACCGGTGGAGACCAGAATTCTATCAATTCTTGTCGAACGGATCGATTGCCTCGACAAACACGCACGTTGGTCGTGTACCGAAAAGAAAACGAAGAAAAAACGGAAGGAGACAACCGCTTCCTGCGGGGGGTGGGTGGTAGCGTCGGGGGGTGGGAGTGGGTGGGTGGTTGGAAAGCCTGGTGCCTCTTGACAGAAGGAAAATAATTAGTTTTCTCCCTCCGCCGATGGTAGCTCGCTTCGTAGGATCTCCTTTCTTCTCCGTGGATTGGTTCGCGTGCGTCGGTACGCTTCCGCTCTCTTTCATCCCCCTTTTGCAACTCGGCCCTGCACCCCCGGCCGACGCACGTTGCTCGCATCAAACAGTCCGAGAACTTTTCAGACGCAGCTTGCGCACTCAATACCGGTTCGTTTCCAAATCCCGTGGCGATACAACGTTCGCTCATTCAATTATCACTAAACCCTGAAACAACTCCACCCTACCGAGCCCTTCCGCACCCCCCCCCCGGAGGATCCCTTGGTTTCTGCGTCCGTCGACGTCTAGTCCATTCTTCGCGCGATTCTACAACCCTCGGAACGCAACGCGTGAATCCGCCGTTATTTCCTCGTCCCCCTCCCACCCCCACCCCCTCCGAGCACCATCGAACCAGCAAAACCAACCCCCGCACCCCCATTGAAACTGTTCCCCATTTTGTCGACATCACTGCAATCCCACGATCCGGCGATATTGCTGAACTTCCAGCTCACTGTTCTAGAAAATGTAAAATAGGCGTTTCTCCGCGCACGACACGCGCCCAGCGTAATCGCGTTCAATTTTGTTGCGTCTCCTCTGGCAGGGGACGAGGGTAGGACAACCAGGCGGGGAATAACGAGAAACTGGTTTCCGGGGAGGAAGGTATGCGAATCGCTTTATCCGCGGTGCGTCTGGTTCCAGGACAATCTGCGACTTATCTCTCTCGGTCCACGGTTACGGTAATGCCTCGATAGAAGGGCCGAAGAACTTCGGTAGCGAAATGTCTATTGTTGTTTTTTAAATAATCGAATTTTTCGTCAAGGTAGGTTGTTTATTATTGTTTCTCTCTCTTTTTCGATCGGCGCGAAATTATTTATTTATAAGGGTGACGTAGGATTTTTGTGATTGGGCGTCATGTTCTAAAGTAATACATTTTTTAAACGCACAATTTCGATGAAAATTCGATTGTTTCTTCAAACAGCTGTCATTTCTACAAAACAATTTTAAAAAATTTTTCCCTACTTCACATTGTAGCTATCACCGTTATAAAGAAGAGAAAATTTATTTGTTATGTTTTAGACGATCCCTAACGGAGAAATCATGTACACCATCAACAAGGATTTTCAAAAGAACTTATGGGCTTATATCTCCGCCATTTTTTATTTTTTTTTAATCGTTCATATTGCAAATTGTTCATAAAACTACTATATATATATGTGTGTAAAATAAAGATCATTTTATATACTTAATGGCAGCGTAAAAGGTTCCAGGACAATCTGCGACTTATCTCTCTCGGTCCACGGTTACGGTAATGCCTCGATAGCAGGGCCGAAGAACTTCGGTAGCGAAATGTCTATTGTTGTTTTTTAAATAATCGAATTTTTCGTCAAGGTAGGTTGTTTATTTTTGTTTCTCTCTCTTTTTCGATCGGCGCGAAATTATTTATTTATAAGGGTGACGTAGGATTTTTGTGATTGGGCGTCATGTTCTAAAGTAATACATTTTTTAAACGCACAATTTCGATGAAAATTCGATTGTTTCTTCAAACAGCTGTCATTTCTACAAAACAATTTTAAAAAATTTTTCCCTACTTCACATTGTAGCTATCACCGTTATAAAGAAGAGAAAATTTATTTGTTATGTTTTAGACGATCCCTAACGGAGAAATCATGTACACCATCAACAAGGATTTTCAAAAGAACTTATCGGCTTATATCTCCGCCATTTTTTATTTTTTTTCAATCGTTCATATTGCAAATTGTTCATAAAACTACTATATATATATGTGTGTAAAATAAAGATCATTTTATATACTTAATGGCATCGTAAAAGGTTCCAGGACAATCTGCGACTTATGTCTCTCGGTCCATGATTACGGTAATGCCTCGATAGAAGGGCCGAAGAACTTCGGGAGCGAAATGTCTGTTGGTTGTTGGATTTTTTAAATAATCGAATTTTTCGTCAAGGTAGGTTGTTTTTTTTTTGTTTCTCTCTGTTTTTCGATCGGCGCGAAATTAAACATTTTTTGATTGATCGACGAATCGTTGCGGCTTTCGCGAGAAACACCGTGCGATTGACGAATCGTTTTGTTGCACGTATCGGCGAACGGTTACATGTAAAAACCGATTGCAAAGTTGAATAACGGCCGAGCCTGTTTCCGGTTCGCTTTTGATGGTCGACCAGGGATTCGCCACCGCGAAGAATCTTTCCGAAAATCGCGCGAAGCAAGATATTTAAAAAAACGATGTAGGGTCATTCCATGCCGAATCGATCACTTTTCGCGGTCACCATCTTCGATTTTGTTCTAATCGAAATATGTTGTAGGCTATGTGAAATTAGGCTGGGTTTAAGTCATCATTTGGCCGATTTCGAATTTTTTTTAGTAATGGCACACCTTCAAAGTTTGCGATTTTTACCCAGTTTAGCGAAAATAGGCCTCACTTACGAATTTTTATCTCAGGAACTGTTTGTCGGATTGAGCTATATTTTTTTTTGTTTTATTCGGAAAGGATTGGGCTATTTCGAAATAAATTTTTCAACCTCGGAAATACTGCAAAGAATACGGTATGATTTCCTTAAGAAATAGAAAAATCATTAATGAGTGAACAGTAATTCAGAGACTAGTTGAGAGAAACAGTAATTAGGAAAACTCTTCAACTTCAATAAAGCATAACACTTCATTAGTGAATAAAATAAAAGAAAAAGTATTGGAATATCATTTCTCTATACCGGGTGTACCGTGAAATGGAAAACAACTTGGAGAACCGTCCTCGAAAATGAACATCCTGAACGTTCACCTACATTTCAGAATGCGAAACGTAGAGGGAGATAAAGCTGTAGGTTCTCCCGTCAACATTCGAGTATTCAACGACCTTCAGCCTCATTAACACGAAGCTTCGTTGCAAAAAAAAAAAACAGAAGAAAGAACCAGCATTGTATGGAGCCAGAGAGAAGCGAAGTTACAAAAATACCGGAATAAAGATGGTAGTCGTCCGTTTCTCCGGGCTCCGTCATTTAACCGACGGTCAGAAGGATTTCTCGAATTAAACAAAATAGCGTATCTCCGGTTCCGGTGTACTTAATAAATACGCGGTGTGTGCCACGCGTGCGCGAGATGAAAATGCATTTTCAAAATTACCGCGTTGCTTTTAAACCGAACGAATACGCCGCGAGAGAGCGAGTGTGTCCGACGAAACGGGGCAAACTGCGAGTCGTAAATGGCACTTTTAGTTATTCTGTAAAATACGGCAAAGGTGTCTGTTTTATCTTGATGTGTCTCCACACCGTGTTCGTACCGGGGCCCGAGTTTCCTACTCGTAAAATGTTCGAATGTAAAGCTTAGCATGGACATTAATCCCGATAAAAGGTCCCACGATCCGAGAACATAAACCGCAACGTCTTCATGGTAATAAGATTCTCGCCATCCGACGTTATCGTGTTACCGAGGTCCGCGGATACGGTGTAATGAAATAATGCAATGAAGGATTACGAATATTATAGTCGACTTATTAGTTAAGTAAAGTTCATGCCCGGTGGAGCGCGAAGCAATTCATTTTTTTTTTTTTACAAAACTTTATGCGCGAACGTTATGCACTGTCTGTCGGAACTTCCGGTGGCCATAAACTGCAAAATGGATCGACCTGCCTGGCAAATTTAATTCGCAGTTAAATACGGCGATCAATTTTTCACTTCCACGATTATTGAAGATAGTATCGATTAATGCCATAAAATTTTTGTACAGTAGTGCCTAACGTAGTTTTAATAATTTCTTGGTGATAATTACTGTTGGAAATGTTAAACGTTACTAACAAGTAACACTACCCAACTGATACTGTGAATTTTTCTCGATCGAAATTATAATATATAATGATAATAATGATTTCGGCGCAAGGTTCGATCATTTTAAAACTAACAGCAAATGTGCAATTAATACATCAAATTTCTCGACGTTTCGATCATAATGTTGATCATTTTCTAAGAGACATATTTTGCGTCTGAAAAATAAATTTTTGTGTATAAACTGATATTGATACTGATTTGAATGAAAGGCTATAGCCGGGTTTGGTGGTAAAATTCGCCCGGGACGAGTTTTTAATCGAGCTTTTACTATTCGATAACCTACCCTAAAAGACCCCTCTCTGCCAAGTTACAGCCCCATATCTCATCTGTAAGGGTAGTTATTGAGGAAAATCGAAAAACCAGTTTTTGGCACATTTTCCCTATTTATTGACAGTGAAAAATTCTGAAAAAATTCTCACACATTTTGGATACTGAGCCACATATTAGGTATCGTTTTTAGATTTTTCCGTTGCAAACTCTGGTTGTAAAAACGCGAGAAACACGAAAAAAATCGAAAAAATGCAGATTTCATATAGAAATCGAAAGAGCACTACTCCAGATTTAATTCAGAAATGAGATACTATCATAAGTATTAGATACTATCATAAGAAAAAAATAAAAACCGTTTTTTTCGGCTTTTTACCTAAGTTATACCTATCTTCTCTGAATCAAAAAATTATATTATTCAGAGAAATTGATCGATGGCGTCCTTGAAATCGACATCAAGGTCACTCTGAACTGTACAACTCTGGATCGAGCACTTTTTTCAGAAACTGTATCCTTTAAGAAATAATTAGCCACAAACGTTTCCATCTGCAGAGGTTGAGGGGTGGGTTCTACCCCTAAAAAGCGTATTTAGCCGAAACAAAAAAACACGTACTTAATAATATTCGGTGTTTAATAAATACGTTAAATTTCATTCAAATCAATGAGTATCAGTTGGGAAGGTTTGGATTATGTCTGGGTTAGGTCTGGGTTAGGTATTTAGCGTATATAACCGAAACAAAAAAACACACGTATTTAATATTTTTCGGTGTTTAATAAGTACGTTAATTTTAATTCAAATCAGTGAGCATCAGTTGTATACTTGTAAGGCTAATAACACCGAGTCGAACGAACGTTGATTGCGCAGTAAACGGAAACACAGTATTGATTCGTGCCCGTGATCCGCACAATAATTATTTACCATTAAGATAATAAAACGCCGATGGTCCGCGTCTCTGCGAGGCTTGCTCGAACGATTGAAAACGGATATTCCTATGGATTGACGGAGTTAGTCGCAATTAAAATGTCCACGACGATCACGATAATCCGCTCTCTCGCTAGGATGTTTAATTGGACCGCTTTTTACTTCGGCTACGTTTAACGTTCTCTTATCGATGCAGGTTCCGCGCGCGCGATATCATCTCCTACTCAATTACAGTCCCCCATTTTGCGCCGGCTACCAACCGAGAGCGAGAAGTTAATTCCCATTCAACGGGAGTTCGACAGAAAATGTCAGAAGTCGACGTGACGCCAGGGTCACCGAACGAGAACAAGAAGAAGAGGACGAAGTAGAAGAAGTTCGGCTCGGATGCGTGCAGATAGTTCTATTTAACTAACCATCCGGGACGGATTTCGTTTGGCAGTGCTTTCCAGACTGTGCAAATGGCTTTCTTCGACGGTTATTAATTTAGACTGCGGAACTTTATGCAAAATAAAAATTGTTTTCATCGACTGCAACAAACAAGTGTCAAGTAATAATTTCTTTAACAATGTACATAAGTTGCGATTAATAGATTGATGTTCGCGAATTTTTTAAATCTGTCCACTGTCTTAAATGGCACCATATTTGTTATAAATCCATAAAATTCGCAGTCTTGTTATTATGTGAACTAATTATGGCCGACGAAGATCCGAGTGAATCCCTGCGATGTTCATCAACGACCGATTACTATAATAATAATAAAGCTGAAAATCAACTTCGTGGACTAACAAAAAGAAATTACATAGAAATATGGATTCCCGATAAAAATGTACAGAATTGAAAAAAAATTTTTGTTAAATGCAGCTTTTGAAAAGATTTATTAACGTGCGCGTAAAGCGAGATCTATCGTTTCCAAGGTAAGATTAAAAAGCTCGCAAATAAATAATAAATCAACCGGACATAATGCCAGCAGCTTGTCGGGACAAATGTTAATCCCCGCGGAAAGGGAGGTCACGTTTCCCGAAATTAGCGCTCGAATTCGCGAATACGCGCTCGCAGATTTTTCAACGGTTTTTTTTTTTCGTTGAACGCTCCGCATTCGCGGAAAGCTTTAGCCGGGGATTGTTTACCCCTCGCGGCGGCCGTGTGCTTTAAGATATTTATTTTATTCGTTGTTTACCCTTGGAAAATCTCGGCTCGCTGTCCGCGGGAATTGCGCGAATCGTTGTCGGGTGAAAACAGGGGAAGCTCGCTGAATATTAACACTTTGCACTCGAAAGCTATTTTAACTTCAAAACGGAGGTAGTCATTCCGATCTGGAATATTTACATTCTAAATGATTTTTTTTTCATTTTATGTACATGGTGCGGCCGAGTAACACGTAGAAGAGGGAACGAGGTGATTCCTTATGAATAAATAAGAACAAAATATAGAATAAAATTTGTTCATTTAAGGCTTAGTTTTCGAGAAAATCGAATTTAAAGATCCGCCGGGTTCGCGTGGTCTAGTATACCCAGGAAGTAGAATAGGTCAGTCATGATCAGACGCCTCAGTCGATTAATAGCAAACGTACTCGCTGCATTTTCAAGCTCGATTTTCTCGAAAACTAAGCCTTAAATGAACAAATTTTATTCCATATTTTGTTCTTATTTTTTTCATAAGGAATCACCTCGCTTGTACATATTATTCGACTGCACTTTGTATATAAAATTGCGTAGAAACTAATTTAGTGACGTAAATAAGAACAAAATATGGAATAAAATTTTTTCATTTAAAGCTTAGTTTTCGAAAAAATCGAGCTTGAAAATGCAGCGAGTACGTTTGCTTTCTGTCCGTTTGATTTATGTTTAACCTGTTTTTTATATTTGTAAAGAGGATAGAATTTTTTTTGTTTTTGTAACAATGTGACAACAATTGTAAAACGAAATGGACCCATTTAAGGGTCTGAAGAGCTTATAATTTAAAAAAAAAAATCGAGTTTAAAGATCCGCCGGGTTCGCGTGGTCTAGTATACCCAGGAAGTAGAATAGGTCAGTCATGATCAGACGCCTCAGTCGATGAATAGCAAATGTACTCGCTGCATTTTCAAGCTCGATTTTCTCGAAAACTAAGCCTTAAATGAACATATTTTATTCCATATTTTGTTCTTATTTTTTCATAAGGAATCACCTCCTGCCCGCTTGTACAGGCTGTAAAGAAATGTTTGGTGTTGGCTGTCATAGGCGCATTCTACATCTTCGGATCGATAAAGATCTGTAAAAAAGAGTTACCGCAAAATTGTCCTTGACTTTCAATTTCAAGGTCAAATATTTTTTTTAATGCATGATGCGTAGAATACAATTTAATAAAAACATTTGTCCTTGAAATTCAAGATCAAGGACAATTTTGCGCCACCTTTTTTTAAAAGATCTTCATCGCCTATGGCAGAAAAAGAGCAAACATTGTTTTACACCCTGTACGTATGAAATTGCGTAGAAACTAATTTAGTAACGTAAATAATAATTCGAACAATTTTCAGAGTTCGTCTGAATATAAATTATACGGATTTCCATTTGCAATCGCATAAGTAAAAACGGAGGAGAATAGGCTGAAAATTAGAAAATATTTGAAACATAGTATATGTGAAAAAATAGGTACACTAATTTTTTTAAAATTACACCATGCAGACGAACGTGAAAAGAGAGCTTTGTCCAGCTAGTATCTCGAATCGCGGGCGCGGCGCGGCGCGGCGGCTGAACGTTCCGAAAGTTTCTTAACAGCTCCCGGCTCGTTAGAAGGAGATTGAAGTGCAGTTTTGAGGCCGTTGCAATGAAGTGAAAAACCGCCGAGTACCCTTGTTACGTGTGTTTACGTTTAAAACCGTTTCCCCAATTAAAATTCTGATCGTTCGCGTGTTACCCGACCGTTCGCAACTGGCGGCTCGGCGACGGTGGCTTGTTACACACCGAATTAAAATTCACACGTCGGCTCGTTTGTTACGCAGATAATGCCGCCACCTTTTCCTCTTCTTTCTCGTCGTCCAGCAAATAATAGCTCCTCGTTATCTTTCGCCGTTGATACGCCCTGTGGCACTAACCGGTAAAACTATAGCTGTTGTTTTGCAAAATATTTCTTTTGACACTTATAATCCCGCGGTATCTCGGCGACACGCCATTTTGATGCAAATATGCGATATCGTTATACATATTTAATGCGTTGACTGCCGTGTCACTGGTGGCAGACAGAATTATTTTCGCATATACAGGGTGGTCCGTTTAAATAAGAACACCTAAATATCTCTTCAGGTTATTGTGATGCAAAAATTATTTGTTACGTAATGTGCATGGTGTCGATGGACCAAATATTTGGCACGAATGTTTTTTCCACCTAGGTAATTTTTTTCGGAGTTATCAAGGTCATCGGTGTTTTTTTTGACACATAACTGCATTTGTTTTTTACTGCACCGTGTAGCTGAGCAAAAAATACAATCAGATATGTATAATAACGTGACCTTCAAATGACCTTAATCTTTGAAAATGAAAGTGAACACTCCGGAAAAGATAAGCTTGAGAAACAAAAAAATATTTGTAAAAAATTCACCTTGCGATACCATTTATATTGCATTAAAAACACCTGTTATGTTATCACAAATAAAGGAGATATTTAGGTGGCTACATTTAGGTGTACACATTTAGGTGGACCACCCTGTATAAAAATGAATTATTAGCCATACGCAGACGCCAAGGTTGGATCTAATTTATAAATCACAGATAATTAGCAGCAGTATTCTTGTTAAGGATACATGTGGAAGGTGTATCTGTTTTAATTGTATACGATTTCGCCAGAATTTTAATTAAAGATTCAAGCAAACTGATCCATCGGGATCAGCGATTTTTTATAAATTCCTCTACAGGACTACTCTCGTGATTCTCTTTGTTTCTCAAAAGCGATGCAAGAAGAAAAAAAGTAAACGTTTACACACGAAACGCAGAAGGGAAGCACTCCGTCGTGTTTGTTTAAATATTTTAAAGCTAATTAATTCTTCCTCGATGGTGCTCGAGGCCAGCGAATCGTTTCGGTTCAATCCGCTTTTATACGTCGTACATTTGTCCGAGTGAATTTCATCGTTGGAACTTGTTGAGGCTGCTTAATAGTTGTTGGCGAACGACGTTTCTCAATAATCGCGAGACAATGCGATTGCAAAATGACGTACAAGACCGTGGAACAATAGAATTGAATTACTAGGCTGCAAATTTTCCATAATTTTGGAGGATAAGGATTACAGCAAAATCCAAAGGATAGAGATCTTAATAGAACAATCATGGTATCTATTATTAGAGTGAATTTTTGCGTTTAGGATAAAAAGTGAATTCTAAAGAATTTAAGCACATCAATATTTTGTTCTCAACTAATAAAAATTATTACAGGCAGAAATTCGTTTTGTTCGTTATTTGATAAATGATAGTTCGTGCAAATTTTCCATAATTTTGAAGGATAAGGATTACAACAAAATCCAAATGATAGTGATCTTTATAAAACAATCATGGTATTTATTATTGGACTGAATTTTTGCGTTCACGATAAAAAGTGAATTATAAAGAATTTAAGCACATCAATATTTTGTTCTCAACTAATAAAAATTATTACAGAAAGAAATTCGTAATTTTTCGTTTTGTTCGTTATTTGATGAATGATGGTTCGTGCAAATTTTCAATAATTTTGAAGGATAAAGATTACAATAAAATCCAAAGGATCTTAATAAAACAATCATGGTATTTATCATTAGACTGAATTTGTGCGTTTACGATAAAAAGTGAGTTCTAAAGAATTTAAGCATATCAATAGTTCTCGACCAATAAAAATGATTACAGGCAGAAATTCGTATTTTTCGTTTTGCTCGTTATTTGATAAATGATGGCTCGTTCTGTACATCGATAACCCACATAAATTCCCCGGGGCAAAGAAAACGTTCGACGTACCGTCGCGCAACGAATGAAAGGAATGGAAGGGTGCAAACTACCCCTAATTTTTCTGTTCGCGATACGAAGTCTTGTAGGATGTGACAGCTCGTGTGGCAAGGTGGGTCTCGCTGTTATGCACGGCACGTCTGAATGGCCGTTTTGAGGAGTACAATAAGTTTGAATAGTATCCTCTCCGGAACAAGCTGGGAAGCCTCGCCGGAGACTATCCTCCCTCGCAACCGGCGAAAAAGAAGTTGCACGCAGTCACAGAAAGAGAGAGAGAGAGACAGAGGGTGAAAGAGAGAGAGAGGGAGACAGAGAGAGAAAGAGAGAGAGAGAAAGAAAGAGAGAGAGAGAGTCAGAGAGAGAGAGAGAGAGAGAGAGAGAGAGAGAGAAAGAGAGAGAGAGAGTCAGAGAGAGAGAGAGAGAGAGAGAGAGAGAAAGAAAGAGAGAGAGAGTCAGAGAGAGAGAGAGAGAGAGAGAGAGAGAGAGAGAGAGAGAGAGAGAGATATCCTGTATTCGTGGCGAGTACTCCGCTTGATTGTCGGACACGCATCCTCCGTTTGCTAGGATTAAGAGAAAAGACACCGGGAGACGACGATGGACCATTATGTAACTCACTATGGGCATACCTGGGAAATTATTTCGGGGACGAGGGGCTGCCGTGAATGGGACACCGTCGCCCAGAACACGTGCCGCTGGAACCCGTGAAAGAATCGACGGGGTTATTCGTAACACTTCGGACAATTTCTGCTCCAGAGATTGCGAAAAAATATCTTTTGTTTTCCCGAGATCATCGCGACATAACAGTGACTCCGAAAAATATTCGGGCACCAAGTTAATTTCTATAACTGTGAATTCAGTCATTTCCTATGAAATCGTTTTTATAATTTCTATAACTGTGAATTCAGTCATTTCCTATGAAATCGTTTTTATAATTTCTATAACTGTGAATTCAGTCATTTCCTATGAAATTTGTTTTATAATTTCTATAACTGTGAATTCAGTCATTTCCTATGAAATCGTTTTTATAATTTCTATAACTGTGAATTCAGTCATTTCCTATGAAATCGTTTTTATAATTTCTATAACTGTGAATTCAGTCATTTCCTATGAAATCGTTTTTATAATTTCTGTAACTGTGCATTCAGTCATTTCCTATGAAATCGTTTTTATAATTTCTATAACTGTGAATTCAGTCATTTCCTATGAAATCGTTTTTATAATTTCTGTAACTGTGCATTCAGTCATTTCCTATGAAATCGTTTTTATAATTTCTATAACTGTGAATTCAGTCATTTCCTATGAAATCGTTTTTATAATTTCTGTAACTGTGCATTCAGTCATTTCCTATGAAATCGTTTTTATAATTTCTATAACTGTGAATTCAGTCATTTCCTATGAAATCGTTTTTATAATTTCTATAACTGTGAAACAGAAAACCGATCATTTGACCGTGGTAAGTTTAGTGTTAATCAAATTTAATTTTCTCGAGCCTTTCGTTTTCATGACTTTTTTCCGATAAATCCTATACTCGAAAGTTCAAATGCATAAACAAAAAATTTTTTGAAATTCTGCCAGGCGTTTTTCCTTACAACCGCAGACATTCTAATCGGAAACACACTCGCCAACGTTATCGTTCGAGATACGTCTGAAATCGAAACGCGGTTCGCGCCAATTAATATTGCAATTCTCTGTTCCGCAAAGGCAAATGGAGCCTATAAATCGGGCACCGGGGATCTAGGACCGCTGTTACGATCTCTATTATTCTGTACACGACGACATTAACGTCGCATTGGAAATATATCGCGTGATGAATTTCTTTTGTCTCCTTCCGTGCGCCGGTTTCTCTATGTGCTCGCGCACGTGCGCCCACTGGCCACCAGAAAAATAACGTCGTTTTCAAGCTACCTGACATTCCGTATTATTTACTAGTCTCTTTCCTTTCTTCTACCCCCCCTTCCTCCCTCCCGTTCCTTTTTCTTCCTCGCTTTTTCTTTTGCTTCATCGTTCACGTTCCTTCCTTTCTCTTTTTTTTTGTATCCTTTTGTCGAGAGAACTTGAGCTTCTCGACCGAGTCGCAGACACCGCGAGGAACGAGCTGCAATTTTAATTCTACGCTCGCGAGACGGGCGTGTTCATCAGGGTGATGAATATTATAGTTTTCTCTTTGGATTGTCTCGGAAATGTTGTACACTTTGAGACGACCGGGAAGAAACGGTCCCCGGATGTACAGGGTGTACAAAAATGATATGTCACCAATACCATGGAGGGATTTTCTATATCTCTGGATCGGTGGAGATCATTCAAAAAAATTGATCGCAAAATTGACCTTGACCGTTTCTTTCACGGTCAAAAATTTTTTTATCGTATACTATTCATCGCAAGGAACAAAATTCTCATAGGAACAATGGTTCTCAAGTCAACCGTTCTCCTAAGAAACGACTTCGAAGTTTCGTAAACTAATTTCTTCCATATGTCTACAGGGTGTTCCAAAAATGGTATAAGCGTGGAGGGAATGATTCTACATGAGATGATAAATTGAAAATATGGAATAAATAATTTTTATTTGACGCCTCGTATTCGAGAAATTAGAGTTTAAAAATTCAGCGAACATGCGCGCTCTTGAATAGGAATTGTCTGATGCGTCTGATCATTGCCTACTAACTCTACTTAAAATATTAGGCACGCGAACTTGACGGACTTTTAAAGCCAATTTTCTCGAAAACGAGGCGTCAGATGAAAACAATGTGTTCTATACTTTCAATTTATCTTCTCATGTAGAACCATTCCCTCCACGCTTATACCATTTTGGGACACCCTGTAGACATATGGAAGAAATTCGTTTACGAAACTTCAAAGTCGTTTTTTAAGAGAACGGTTGACTTGAGGCACATTCTTCCTTTGAGATTTTTGTTCCTTGCGATTACTGCTATACTATGCGATAAAATGTTTTTTGACCTTGAAAGAAAGGGTCAAGCTCATTTTTGCGGTCCAATTTTTTCACTCGATCCACAGGTATACAATCCCTTCGTGGTATTCGTGACATATAATTTTTATACACCCTGTACAAGGTGTAACAAAATTTAGTGTCATGGTTTTGTTAAAAGAAATTGCCGCAAAATTGACTTTGACCTTGAAATTCGAGGTCAAATTTTTTATGCTCGAATCGGATTCTACTGAGAAAAATAATACAAAAATTTGACCTTGAATTTCAAGGTCAAGGTCGATTTTGCAATTTTTTTAAACAAATCTCCACCGATCCGAACGTGCAGAACCATCTGCCAAAACCGTGACACTAAATTTTGTTACACCCTGTACAATTTATCCGAGTCTACCTGTTTTAAATGCCTGGTCGCGGCGTGATGCTCGAGTCGAACGACTTTGTCGACTCACCTTTCGTCGACCCGCGTAAAATCATCTGCAATATCTTAGGGTGGCGCGCTCGATATTCTATTCTGATATTGAAAACAGCTCGGACCATGAATAAAAAGCTTTACGGCGCTTGCTGTGTGTGAATAGGATGTTTCTGAATTATGTCGGGAAAACGAAAGTCCCCGAACAATCGGAAAAAGCGAGTCTAAGAACGTCTGGTGTGAGGCACAGCAAAAATACAGCACGAAAAACCTGTCTGACTTTATTCGACATCAATACCAATGTTTAATGGTAAAACCAGACGAGCAGTGTTTCATGAAAAAGTTCTATTACATCGTGAATTGAATTTTTCATTGAAAGGAATTTTTCGCAATTCTACGATTTTAATAATACAAATGCAGAAAGTTTTTATTGGAAATTGAATTACATACTTCCTCGATTGGTACAGGACAAAATCCAGCTGAATTTATTTTTAACAGAACTAGCATTGGGTTAATATTTACTGAGGAATTTTTACTGAAATTATCAATTGAGTTCGGTTTTTATTGAAGTTTAGTCAAAATTAAATTCATTTTTTTTATAAAACCATAATTATGGATAATAAACTAATCTTGATTGGTATCTGCAATTACTGTCAACTAAGAACTGTAAAAACGCCTAATGAACCACGTGGAGAGGGGCCTGGGTGACGCCTTAAAAAATCGATCGCAGAGGATGCAACTTCTTCAACTGTCTTCTGCCGGAAGTACAGTCCCCCGTGTCAGAGACGAAGACGAATCGCGAGTGACTTGCCATGTGACAGGTTATTATTACAAGTTTTTAGCGAGACGATAACTTAATCCAAGTTACTTCGACAGTATCCCCCAGCTACGATGACAGGATTCAAATTGCAGCAACACACACACACACACACACGTAGTTTCACAACTAATAATATCCTATCCGGTACATTGGACTCGAGAAGAAATTTTCTCATTTTGCTACGCCCGGAATAATTATTTAAAATTGTTATAATTATATTTAATTAGAGAACTTTTCCAATATTGAACGGTTTCTATAGAAAATTCGTTATTCTCATATTTTGTACATTCTACTCAAACTTTTGTTCATCCGTTTTCATGGGAAGATATACAGGGTGTCACAAAATTCCTTCAACTCCTTGGAATGAGCGGTTCCTGAGGTGATTTGAAGCAACATTTTCCTTTTCGAAAATGTCCTCCGTGGCTTCGTTTAGGAGTTATTAACGAAAAACGCGGACCAATCAAAGCGAACCATCACTACCAACACGCGTCTGGGTCGCGCTCCGATTGGTCCGCGTTTTTCATTAATATCTCCTAAACGAAGCGACGGAGGACATTCTGGAAAAGGAAAATGTCGCTTCAAATGACCTCAAGAACCTGTAGAGTACGTTCGTTTAAACAATTTCGGTGGTCCCCGTTCGAAACAGAACCTATTACGACATAACTCTCGATCTCCGGAGGAAAGATGAGACCATTACGTGGTAAGATACGCTTGCATACATGTTGGCGACACGTTCCGAACAATGATGCGACTGCGGTATTTATCAAACAGCGGGATTAAAGGGGCTGAAGTAGCATTGGAACAATATCGCGACAAGATACAAACGCGGTTCCGGAATAATAGGAGCCGGCGACGTACTTCATTTCGGCGAAGATAATTATCCGACCTGTTATGTTTCCCTCGGAGTAATAAAGCAAACAGAAAATTACGCGGAGGGGAATGGTGGGTGGTTTCCTATCGGATCGGCGCGGTTCTCTCTCTCTCTCTCTCTCTCTCCTGGCCCCGTCGTTATTATTTCTTCCGAACATTATCGGCGAGTTTACACAATTACGGTTACGTGTTCGCGCACGTGGCGGCACCGGTCGTTTTATTATCACGCGATTTGCATGTTCGCTCCGCGCAACGGCTGGGATTATGCATAATTATCCGCAATTATTACGGGGGCAAAAGGCGGTAGAGGCCGCCTTTAGAACGCGCCCGTAAGTGGTTAACAGCCTCCCCGACCGCGAGAGCACTGGCGACTCTTTAACTTTTCAATGAGAGAGAGACAGAGAGTGAGAGAGAGAGAGAGAGAGAGATGGAGACATAGAGAGTGAGTGAGAGAGACATAGAGAGTGAGAGAGAGACATAGAGAGTGAGAGAGAGAGATATAGAGAGTGAGAGAAAGAGAGAGGGAGAGAGTGAAAGAGAGCGAGAGAGAGAGAGGCATAGAGAGTGAGAGAGAGAGAGAGAGAGAGAGAGAGAGAGAGAGAGAGAGAGAGAGAGAGAGAGATAGAGAGACATAGAGAGTGAGAGAGAGGCAGAGAGTGAGAGAGAGAGAGATAGAGAGAGAGACATAGAGAGTGAGAGAGAGAGACATAGAGAGTGAAAGAGAGTGAGAGAAAGAGAGAGGGAGAGAGAGGGAGAGAGTGAAAGAGAGCGAGAGAGAGAGAAACGTTTCGCGAAATTCTATGGAAATACACAGGCGAGATGAACGTCTCGAGAAAGTAACCGATTAGAATAAAGCTCCCGCACCGTTGTTCACCGGGCGAATATAATTAAAGAATTTCAAGGGACGTAACTGCTTCCCGGGCCAAGCTTTTCCCTCGCCTCGTCTCTCGCCATTGATGTTTCCAAGTGCGCGGCTCGTCGGCCGCTCGAAATTAAATAAAAAGGAGAACGACTCTGCTCAAGCCGTTACCGTTTCTCGCGAATCTGCTTGGAAATCGACGGCCGACCACGCTCTGTTGACAGAAACCTCGGGCAATCGCATTACGAGCACGGTATTATATCAGACGCGATTAAATTCCTGATTTCATAATGTGCTCCGGGTTCCTTTCGCGATCGGTCTCCTCTGAAATGTTAATCGTTCCTTTAAATACCTCGACAGGAAGCTCAATACAATCGCTGTTTAAATAGCGAGAACGGCGAAATAACCAATTTCCAAGGAACGTTTTTTTTTTTAATGAGAATCACGATTCCGAATAGCATTTCCGTAAGATTCTTGGAAAGATTTCTTCCTTAAGTATTCTATTGCATTTATGTTACAGAGCACGTCGTTAATTAACTGAAGAACATTCGATCGAGTTTGTCAATGAAAATTCGAAGAAACGATATTTCACGAGCAACAATATATATATATTTTTTCTTATGTTATTTGTATATTATACATTGGATGATTTAAAAAATGTTTCGTTGATTAATACGCATTGTTAACAATAACTGTACTCGATGAGACCGACATAATGTGACATTTTGCTAATACGTGGTGAGCAGAGGCAACAACAACGATAAATAGTGCAAATTGATTGATGGGATAGTATGGGTACACACTGGTTGTAAGATTCTTGGAAAGATTTTTTGGCGTTACTTAACTGAATAAAATTTTAACAAGTTTGTCAATAAAAATTCCAAGAATTTCATGAGTAACAATTATATATATATTTTTTCTTATGTTATTTGTATATCAGAAATTGTATGATTTAAAAATATTTCGATGACTAATACGCATTGTTAAGAATTTCTGTACTCGATCAGACCAACATAATGTGACATTTTACTAATACCTGGTGAGCAGAGACAACAACAACGATAAATAGTGCAAATTGATTGATGGGATAGTATGGGTACCACACTGGTTGATTAAACCAATTTAAAACACGTTTATACTATTAACATCCGGTGATGTGATCCTTGGCGTCCAATAGGGGTCTACACGCACGGATTCCTCTGTCGTGCAGTAACAATGGCGGCTATATTTGGTACATTGTCGAACTAATTTCAATGCATGCTCGCCGTAATAATTCATGGGTATACACACGATTCCAATCTACAATTCTTCCCTTTGCTATACAAGGCAGAATCAACAGCAATTAATCAATCCTCTAAATATCTAGTACTGCGTGTAAATTGTACAAGAACAATTTGTACTCGGATAAACAAAAAAAGTACGTTCCGTATACGATTGTTGGTCAACCGGAATATTTATGATCGTCGTAAATATTTGCAATCCCGTACAGTGGAACAATATTCGTTAATTGTAACGCCAACATTGCAGAATAATTTTCTGTCGTACCGGCCCGGCTAGTAACGAGAACCTGTCGACGTCACTTTTTATCGAATTGAAAACGTTTGTTTGTCTATCCGTTTGTGCGTTGGTACTTAGGAATCATGAATTTTTATACAGCCTGATAAGCACGGACAATATTAATTATTCTATTTAGATAATGTAATTTAATAACACAAAATTTGTTTAATACTTCGTGGCATAACCATTTTGTTTAAGAACATGTCTTAACCTGTTCGGCATATTATTTGTAATTTTTTAAAAATATTCAACAGTTATATCCGACCACTCAGTTGCAAGTCTTTGTTTTAAATCGGCTATCGATGTAATTGTGGTTTTTCGAATTTTTCTGTCTAATTCATCGCGCAAATTCTCGATAGGATTAAGGTAAAGTTAGTTATACCTATTGTAAGGCAGAACGCCGCATATCACATACTTTCACTTTGGAGATATTCCCATTTAAAGTTTTGATATCGCTTTATATACATTTTATGAAAATTGTTATCAATATAAATTTCTTTACCAACCACGAAACGTAGAAAAGTGAAACACCTTATGAGAAGATTGAATTTACCTAAACTTTGTACGTTTTTATTATATGTGCTTAAATGAACTCAATTCAGTCATTTCCTATGAAATCGTTTTTATAATTTCTGTAACTGTGAATTCAGTCATTTCCTATGAAATCGTTTTTATAATTTCTATAACTGTGAATTCAGTCATTTCCTATGAAATCGTATTTATAATTTCTGTAACTGTGAATGCAGTCATTTTCTATGAAATCGTTTTCATAATTTCTATAACTGTGAATTCAGTCATTTCCTATGAAATCGTTTTTATAATTTCCATAACTGTGAATTCAGTCATTTCCTATGAAATCCTTTTTATAATTTCTATAACTGTGAATTCAGTCATTTCCTATGAAATCGTTTTTATAATTTCTATAACTGTGAATTCAGTCATTTCCTATGAAATCGTTTTTATAATTTCTATAACGGTGAATTCAGTCATTTCCTATGAAATCGTTTTTATAATTTCTATAACTATGAATTCAGTCATTTCCTATGAAATTGTTTTTATAATTTCTATAACTGTGAATTCAGTCATTTCCTATGAAATCGTTTTTATAATTTCCATAACTGTGAATTCAGTCATTTCCAATGAAATCGTTTTTATAATTTCTATAACTGCGAATACAGTCATTTCCTATGAAATCGTTTTTATAATTTCTATAACTGTGAATTCAGTCATTTCCTATGAAATCGTTTTTATAACTTCTATAACTGTGAATTCAGTCATTTCCTATGAAATCGTTTTTATAATTTCTATAACTGTGAATACAGTCATTTCCTATGAAATCGTTTTTATAATTTCTATAACTGTGAATTCAGTCATTTCCTATGAAATCGTTTTTATAATTTCTATAACTGTGATATAGAAAACCGGTCATTTGACCGTGGTAAGTTTAGTGTTAATCAAATTCTTTCGTTTTCATGACTTTTTCAATATTCGTTAATTGTAACGACAACATTGCAGAATAATTTCTGTCGTACCGCGACCGGCTAGTAACGAGAACCTGTCGACGTCACTTTTTATCGAATTGAAAACGTTTGTTTGCTCGATTACCACCCAGGATACCGTTGTCCCGCTTGCTTTGTGGCGCTCTTTTTCTTCGGCAAAACTCCGGGCGCACGTAGCTTCGTCTATCCGTTTGTGCGTCGCTACTTAGGAATCATGAATTTTTATACAGCCTGATAAGCACGGACGGAGGATCCTTGTTCTCTGCGCGCGCGCGTTCACTTTATCTGGGCGAAAGTTTAATAAGGCAGTCACGGAATTCATGAAAATTTTTTCAACAGATGAAGCCGAGTCCTTCTGCCCGGCCCTGCTTCGAGATAGTGCACGGTTTTTGCGACGCTCCTTCGGCCCGTTCCGAATTTGAATAATAAAGAATATCGGAGGGCATCCTGTTAAGAGGACGACGTGCGATGGAAAATTTCGGCACGCACATACACACACGCACACACACACTACGCTTATTCTTTTCATGCGTCCGGGAACGTTCTCCGCGAAATTGCACGCCGCGGAATGTCTCCGTGAGCAATCGCACGAATTCCACGGATTTTCAATTCCCTCGTTTTCGAATCGGCGTGTAAAGTTAGTTCGGTAATGCCTCGACCTAACCCAGACCTAACCCAGACCTAACTCCCATTAATATTCGGACAGTCTTAAAAAAACGATAACTTTTTTGATACGATTTGAACTTTTTTTGAGAAGTTAGAGCAATTCATTTACTACATGATGTGTGAAAAGATATTTTTGAGAAAAAATGCAATTGGTTGGAATTGTAGAGAAAATAGTAAAAGCTGCATTTTACAACTTTTTTTATGTGGGTCTGTATTGAAATGACTTTTTCATTTAAGCTCAAAATATAATGAAAACCGTACAAAGTTCAAGGAAATTCAATCTTCTGCTATAAGGTGTTTCACTTTTATACAGGGTGGGGCAATAACTATGTCCACCTTGAATATCTCCGTTATTTGTAATAATATGAAAAAAATGTTATATACGAAACTTGCACAGACAGAGGGGGACATATTGTGATACAAACATTTTTTGTGTGGATTGAAGCATAGAGGAGATTTGAAGGTCATCTTCATTTTTTTAAATGGAATGCTATATTGTTTTTATTGCGATGTGATAGTGGGTGTTGAGACGACTTCATCAAGCTATCCTTGAAGGTCATACAAAGTCAAATGTGGTAGTAAAATAGACTTTGTTAGATTCCTACAGTTGGTCGTAATTGTAGAGAAAATACTAAAAGCTGCATTTTACAACTTTTTTATGTGGGTCTATATTGAAAATTTCAAAAATACGTTTTGCAGATCTGTGTTAAATATATGCATTGTAAAAGTCTCATCGAAATCGGTTGACCGATTTTAATGAAATTTTCAGAATATTTTTATTTGATACAGATCTACGTGTTTCCTACATTTTCAATATGAGCCCACATAAAAAAGTTGTAAAACATACCTTTTACTATTTTCTCTGCAATTCCGACCAATTTTTTCAAAAATTCTTTTCATGTAACAAAACCGATTGTTCTAACTTCTCAAAAAAATCCAAGTTGTTATGGTCGAATATTAAAAATGTTATCGTCTTTTTAAGAGTGTCAGAATATTAGTATCACTGTATATGAGGACTATCCGAAACATACACATTTTTATCGTGAATTATAAGTTCTAGAAACGTTCCCTCGCACGTAAACAATTAACGTGATCTTGCCAAGGAGCGTTAGAACTACATAGAGAACTCGTATTACATTTTCAACTGGATGTTGCACAAGTGAAACACATTTTTCTTAGTTGTATATTATGAATAGACTGCGGATTTTCTGAAGTCGTAATAAAAATTACCTGGTTAAATATAAAACTGTAAAGAGCATAACGAAGTATAACATAAACAATTCCCATATTGTAAAGGGAACTGAATTAAAATTATTTCTCCAGTGTACTTTCGCGAACATATTTTTCTGCTTAAAATGCAAGGTAAAAGTTTCATTAAAAAAAAAGTAATTATGAACAAGAAAGTTTTACACTTTCCGAAATTTGAATTAAGCTCGACGAGGTCTATGATAGCTGGAAAATGAACGTCGCGTGGGGAAATTTTTCGAAATTAGGCGAACGCTTCGAATTATTTCATAAATTAGTGCTTACCGCAAAAGAGGATGTCGTTGATGGGTATACAATGCGGCAATTACGTCAAAGAATGTAATTAGACGGGATCTGGGTGGTTCAAAAATTAATTTTGGTAAATTGCGATCGCGAGACATCGGGGGGGGGGGGGGGGCACCAGAATGCAGCGAAGAAAGTGTGCGCTTTAAATATAAATTTGCAGGATAACGGAGGCGAAGCTGCGGGACCTAAAAGCTTAATGCGATACAAGAAGTGGCTGAAGCCTCGAGTGTAATGTAGAACGGACTAGACAAATACGAAAGTTTGATATAACGGAGAAAAGATTCGAAATTTAAATTTAATACGACAGGAGCGAAAGAGGGGGGGCGAGAGAGTCGGGGGACATAAAATCCCGAAGTTTACCGTAAGTAGGGATCCAAAATCCAAATATTAATCTTGCAGTAGGCGAGGAAGGGGACGAAGACACAGGATTCGAAAGCTTAGTGTAACGAGAGAACTATCCACTAAAAACGTGAATTTAATCGAGTGCAGGGATAACCCACCAGAAATGCAAATCTGAAAAGCTTGCTGTAACACGGTGCGGTTTCGAAATCCAAATTCCACGCTAGTGTTATACTTATTTAATATTACTATTACATTTTTTATTTCTTATTCAATATTATTATTGCATTTATTTTTTCTTTTTGAATTTATGTAATTTATATAATATTTTTTACATAAATACTATTTTTAAAGGCTGTTAAATGTATGTTAAATCGAATTTCTTGACCTAACACAAAAATTGAATCGGTTCCAAGAAGTGTGATCTTTGATTTTTTTCCACAGAGTTCAATTTTCTTAAAATTTCCTTTATATTAACAATTGAGTGCTAAATCGATGATACTTTATCTATAAGAAATTACATATAATTCAAAAAATTTTTTTGCGGTTAAAATTACCATAAATTTAAACATTCAGATCTCCTCTTTCCAACGACACCACATACGTTGACGTCACTAGCCTCATTTGAGGCGTAGGATTTTTTTCCACCGAGAATAGTTATTCGTCCCACTGTGAGGCGGCGCGGCAGAAATTCTTGATTTTCGAACGAAAGAAAATAGCTAAAAACGATTTTTTGACATCGAATTTTTTAGTCGAATTTTGTCGACCCTTTGTTGCTCCAGTTTACAAAATATTTGTGATTTTCCAAA
The DNA here is from genome assembly GCA_916610255.1 of Lasioglossum lativentre. Classification (NCBI taxonomy): domain Eukaryota; kingdom Metazoa; phylum Arthropoda; class Insecta; order Hymenoptera; family Halictidae; genus Lasioglossum; species Lasioglossum lativentre. The sequence continues at coordinate 5,393,026 of OU744359.1, forward strand.
GATACTGCGATCGCTTCTACGAATAACGATTAAACGGAATTTCTCAAAATTCTGTGTGCGGCACTTGTACAGAGTTTATCAATAACTATTATGCAACTTGATCAACGAGCTACCCTGAACTTGACAACGATCTTAACCAATCCATTAGCAAACTCGCCGTTGCACCGATCAAGGATAATTATTGACTTAGGTGATAGTAGCTTTTAGAGTACACGGTTGACTAATCTGTATACCGGGAATATTTTACACTGCTTTGTCAATAATGTTCCGGGCAATTTATTAATAATTATTCGTTAGACCTGGTGAATAAGGTATGACGAGCTTGTAAACGCGCTCCTCCTGCATCGATCAGTGGGTAATTTATTACTCCCATCATTAATTTAACGTTCCGCTTTATGAACTACTAGTACAGGTTAGATACAATATTATATCTGTACAAGCAGTGGATATATGTATAAATACATATTTAATATAATTAACGATTACTGGTAATGTTTACTCTTTGACATATTAACGACGACTGGCAAATCGTTTTAACAAAATACAATCTTCTTTTATCAATAGCACACTCATTCATGCATTCATGCTATTGGGTAAGAAAATAATTCCTGCAAAAGTTGAAGTTGATCAAAAAGTTGAAAAACGTGAAATATTGTAGGAATGGGAATATTTGAAGGAAAGACTTTTTATTATGACTAAATGTTCTTCTTGTGTCAAAATATTGATTATATTAGTGCCAAAATGTAATATTTTCAATATAACAATTAACTAAATATCATATTTTTATAAATATTTGTGCTAAATTTTATGTACTTTATTGAAAGTACCAATTCTATTACTTGTATTCTTATACTAGTTTAAAAAGGAGATCAATTAACGTTCGACATAAATATGTTATATTTTAATCAGAGTATAATATTTTTAACAGGCTAATTAATGTGGAAATTAGACAGGCTAATTAATGTGAAATAATCTTAATTCGTACACTTGTACTTGAGTGCATGTAAGGAATTATAATATTTTTCGAGGTTTAAAATATTTAACTTGAATTTTCAAGTATACTCATCACATTGAGCGCGCAGTTACTTCTATCTCAAAACTTCGCGCTCGATTAGGCACGCCTTCCCGACGTCCTTTTGATCAAAAACTTTGGATATATCATTTTTTCACGACATGGAACAATATTGGTCGAAAATTTTTTGGTTGAAAAATAAGGTCCACCCTAATGCACACTCATTTCGTAATTCGCTTTATACATTTTGTCTCTCACTCATTATGTTTCGTTCTCATACAATATCTGCAATTCTAAAACACGGGCGATCAATGCGATAAAACAATTTAGAACATTCGGTGGAATAAATAAGCGTGTCGAAAGGGCGAAATCACCGAAAAATCGGCAAACAATTCTTCGCTTGTACGATTTTGTTGGAAATAGCCAGCGCCAATAAAAAGAACAGAACAACGTCTCTTTCTCGGGGAGTTTCCGCGGCAGCGTTTCCAGCACGATAAGGAAACTATTCCGATTGCCATTCGTTTACCAGTAATTTTTCCACAGTCAGCGATCTCGCTTAAATTTATTTACCACGCTCGCCGTTCCGCCCGACTGCCGATCGCACACCACTGTCCCTCTCTCTCTCTCTCTCTCTCCCTCTCTCTCGCTCCTTCTTTCTATTCCACTCTGTCCGTACTTGCCCCGCGCCGAAGCCTTTTTCAATTTCTAAATTGTTCCCTTTTCCTTGGAAACCTTTCAATTCCGAGGCCGCGCGCATCGAAACGTTCCGCCGAGCAAAATTAATTTTCCCAGTATCTCTTTACTTTTCATTTTATCCGGGGGAGTAAAGGGCGCCATTCAATCGTCGCCGCACACTTCAGGCCATTCGAAGGGGCTCGGAGAGAACTGCATTGAAAGGCAGCCACCAAAGTCTGTGCACTATCAAACCCTGTAAATGGAGCGGCCGGGCCGCATAAAAGGGGAGAAATCGTGGCGCGCAGGTGAAACGTTTCGTCGCTGCCCGAATACCCTACCCCTGTGGCGGCGCCCACGAAACCAATCCGAGAGGCCAACGTTTCGTTTGTGCGTTTATTTATCGCGACAGGTTAATACTTTTCGCGTAGGCTGTCGATTGATTAGCGCTTCCGGACACACCGGACTGTCATGCTTATGCAGAACGTTCAGAATGCCAGGCGATAAAACGGAAAAACCCCTCCCCACCCCTCCCTACTCCAAAAACATTCGAATTTTGTGTCGAAATCAAAGACCCTTCGATAGAAATGAGATAGAGCGATGATTTAAATTAAAGCTGAAACATTGCGGAATATGGGATAAATAGTGAGATTATGGTTCGAACGTTTTTAGATAGATATACATTGTTCATAAAATAAAATATTGGGCGCATAATGTTCAGTAGGTTCTCCAGGACATCGTTACGAAGAAAAGGAATTTTTTCGGTGAAAAATGGTATCTGAGAAAAGTTTCATCTTTGAACGGTTATTGTAACGAGAGTTTTTAATAACTTTATAATTAATATAATCGTTTTCGAATGTAATGGACATTTAACACTAGAAAGACTGACTGCTTTTGGGCAATATAGGTATAACATATATATACAGGGTCATCCGTTTTTAAACGGCCAAACGTCAACCAGCTATAGAGGACCCCTAAATGAAACAACTTTCACCCCTAACACTTTTTTTGATTCGGTCTTGATTTTTAGATAATTGCAAAAATCCGTCATTTTTTGCGTTCACTTAAGATTAAATATATTAGGACTGCAATTATGTATCTTGATGATTTTTCCTTTGTTTGGTTTAAAATAAATAGGGGCATCTTTTTTATTTAGTCAACTTTTTTGTATGACCTTCGGATCTAGGTTTTTTTGACTCTATAGCTGGTTGACGTTTGGCCATTTAAAAACGGATGACCCTGCATACCGGAAATAAAAGAGGGGGGGGAGGTAATTACAATTATTAATAAATGCATTTATATGTTGTACAAAAAGTCACAAAATTCTAAGAAATTGTGTCATTATATACAGAATTGTTTTTCTAATTGAAATTAAAAAGCAGTCAAAATGACTTCCATGGGCAATCTAGTGTTAAGAAACATTATACATTCGTTAAAAATCGATATTGATTTTTAAGCCCATGAACAGCTAGCGCGTCGATCTGGCCTACCGTGCGCCGCGGTGTTATATGACAGCCTATTGTGCGAAACTAAGAGCCAGGAAACTGTATTTCGGTATCCGAAAACTGGAAAAACTATTTCGCAACAATAGCCTGTGTACACAGTGAATTAAGTGCTGCTATTCCGCCGGCGGATTTACGATTTTGTAGCTCGATAGATTTTTAAGCGATTGTTTTCTAAAATGTTTTAGACAAATTTTTTTACGGATCTTTTGTACAGAATATTTTCGAATTTTCCGGCGTGGAAAACGGTGCCCGAATTGTTGTTTATGGACGCGGTAAATACTTAATGCGAAGCTGTCTGCCAGATAAAATCCTTTGTTAGTCATCGTTCAGTTACGAGCCCTATCCAGCAGGTCCATTTGTTAATTTATCGTTGCCCGTTACTCTTCCCGGTCGCGACACTTACTTTTCTCCCCCCCCCCCCCCCGTTTCACGCCACACCTACCATTTTCTTACGATTCACTGTAAGTTCCTCCGGGGGCCGAGCATGAACTTATCGAAGAAGGGGAGTTTCTTAAGGGACGATTTCTCGAACGCCCACACCCCTGCCAGGCAATTAAGTGAAATAATGTCGCTTGACGCGGTATCATTGAAAAGAAAGCAGGGCACTATTTCTTTCTAGGGGCTGTGTAACGCTCCTAAAACGGAATTGTTGAGGAATTAACTTTAAATCGATTGCCATGGAAACCCATCCCCCCGGCGTTCCGCTTTTATTTAGAAACGAATTGACGCACTCAATTTTTATTCCTATTTTATCCTCCGTAAGAAACGCCCGGTCTCGAGCATTTTATTTTTTCTCGTTTACCCTGTAAGCTTAATGTCTACATTTTCCAAATGGAGTTAGAACTCGCGACAAGTTTATCATCTGTTCCGAGTCGCTAATTATTATATATATAATGGCTCCTCGATGTGCTATTGCTATATGTGGTATAATTTTTAAAACGTTTAGTTGATTTTTCAGTATAAAAAACTCCGAAAGAAATTACCAACCCCCTCAAGATCACGCAGCGATAAGAAAAATTGATCTCTTTCGCGAATTATTTATTAAATGGCTCCTCAATGTGCTATTGCTATCTGTGGTATAATTTTTAAAACGTTTAGTTGAGTTTTCAGTATAAAACACTGGGAAAGAAATATCCCACCCCCTCAAGATCGCGCAGCGATAAGAAAAATTGATCTCTTTCGCGAATTATTTATTAAATGGCTCCTCAATGTGCTATTGCTATTTGTGGTATAATTTTTAAAACGTTTAGTTGATTTTTCAGTATAAAAATCTCGGAAAGGCATTTCCAACCCCCTCAAGATCGCGTAGCAATAAGAAAAATTGATCTCGATCATACAGCTTAGCGCGACAAGTTACTGTTCCAATGAGTCGCGAATTATTTATTTAATGGCTCCTCAATATGCAATTGCTATCTGTGGTATAATTTTTAAAACGTTTAGTTGATTTTTCAGTATAAAAAACTCGGAAAGGAATTTCCAACCCCCTCAAGATCGCGCAGTAATAAGAAAAATTGATCTCGATCATACAGCTTAGTGCGACAAGTTACTGTTCCAATGAGTCGTGAATTATTTATTTAATGGTTCCTCAATGTGCTATTGCTATCTGTGGTATAATTTTTAAAACGTTTAGTTGATTTTTCAGTATAAAAAACTCGGACAGAAATTTCCAACCCCCTCAAGATCGCGCAGCGTTAAGAAAAATTGATCTCTTTCGCGAATTATTTATTAAATGGCTCCTCAATGTGCTATTGCTATCTGTGGTATAATTTTTAAAACGTTTAGTTGATTTTTCAGTATAAAATTCTCGGAAAGGAATTTCCACCCCCTCAAGATCGCGCAGCAATAAGAAAAATTGATCTCGATCATACAGCTTAGCGCGACAAGTTACTGTTCCAATGAGTCGCGAATTATTTATTTAATGGCTCCTCAATATGCAATTGCTATCTGTGGTATAATTTTTAAAACGTTTAGTTGATTTTTCAGTATAAAAAACTCGGAAAGGAATTTCCAACCCCCTCAAGATCGCGCAGTAATAAGAAAAATTGATCTCGATCATACAGCTTAGTGCGACAAGTTACTGTTCCAATGAGTCGTGAATTATTTATTTAATGGTTCCTCAATGTGCTATTGCTATCTGTGGTATAATTTTTAAAACGTTTAGTTGATTTTTCAGTATAAAAAACTCGGACAGAAATTTCCAACCCCCTCAAGATCGCGCAGCGTTAAGAAAAATTGATCTCTTTCGCGAATTATTTATTAAATGGCTCCTCAATGTGCTATTGCTATCTGTGGTATAATTTTTAAAACGTTTAGTTGATTTTTCAGTATAAAATTCTCGGAAAGGAATTTCCACCCCCTCAAGATCGCGCAGCAATAAGAAAAATTGATCTCGATCATACAGCTTAGCGCGACAAGTTACTGTTCCAATGAGTCGCGAATTATTTATTTAATGGCTCCTCAATATGCAATTGCTATCTGTGGTATAATTTTTAAAACGTTTAGTTGATTTTTCAGTATAAAAAACTCGGAAAGGAATTTCCAACCCCCTCAAGATCGCGCAGTAATAAGAAAAATTGATCTCGATCATACAGCTTAGTGCGACAAGTTACTGTTCCAATGAGTCGTGAATTATTTATTTAATGGTTCCTCAATGTGCTATTGCTATCTGTGGTATAATTTTTAAAACGTTTAGTTGATTTTTCAGTATAAAAAACTCGGAAAGAAATTTCCAACCCCCTCAAGATCGCGCAGCGTTAAGAAAAATTGATCTCTTTCGCGAATTATTTATTAAATGGCTCCTCAATGTGCTATTGCTATCTGTGGTATAATTTTTAACACGTTCAGTTTATTTTTCAGTATAAAATACTCCGAAAGAAATTTCCAACCCCCTCAAGATCGCGCAGCAATAAGAAAAATTGATCTCTTTCGCGAATTATTTATTAAATGGCTCCTCAATGTGCTATTGCTATCTGTGGTATAATTTTTAAAACGTTTAGTTGATTTTTCAGTATAAGAAACTTGGAAAGAAATGTCCAACCCCCTTCAAGATCGCTCGGCGATAAGAAAAATTGATCTCTTTCATACAGCTTAGCGCGACGCGATAATTCTTCGTCGAGGGTGGATCAATTCTTTCGGCGGGAACAGAACACTCGGAAAAACGCAACAGAAAATCGCGGTGAATCGTTTCATTTCCCGGGGCCGAAGAATCAGTCAACGCCGGTCCGTCATGGAGCCAATAAAACACTGGCAGTATCGCAGTCCGGCCAGCTGCCGAGCTATCGATTTCTCGCGAACGTTCTGTATCGTTTATTACGGGATAAGGTAGTCGAAAGGTATTCGCTGCCGATAACTCAAACGGCGCGCTTCGGGGAGCCGTCGTTTCGCGGACATTTTCTTCACGGCTAACAGGTCGCGCGGAAACGGAAGAGCGATCGGCGAACACGAAGAAAACTGCGAAGAAAATAGCACATGAGATGCGACGCGACGCGACGCGACGCTACGCTACGTCGTCGGCGGAAAATGCTGATTGAAAGCTGCGCCGAGCGACGACGACCGAAGGAAGACAAATAAAGGTTCTTCTCCGCTAAACACCGTTCATTTAACGTCCCCGTTCGCAATAAACGCGGAACGAGTGGGGCCGTTCGCTTTTTACCTCCGTTCCGCCATCAAGGAGGATTCTTATTCAATCACGCGGACGCGCCGGAGAAATGAGGAAATTTCAAGAAAAGAACAATTATCGAACGTAAGGATTTATTCGTCGTTTTCTTCTCGTACTTCGCCAACGCCGCTCTCTCTCTCTCTTTCTCCCTCTCTCTTTCTGTCTCTCTCTATCTTTCTCTCTCTCCTCCGGTTCCCGTAATTGCGAGCCGACTTTAATTATTATCGTCGATAATGTGGCCCCGGCCGAGTGATTATTTCGCATGATTTTTGAGTGCTCGACGGGCAAATAATTGTTGGATTAATTATGTTTTAGGCGACTGCTTTCCCGCATAATTATTACTACGGCAAACAGTAGAGTGAAATCGGTCAATACGCGTGCACCATGCGAGCATTAAATTTCCATTAATTATAAAACTCCGGACTGTGGGAATAATTTCAATGTGGAAATTGATACTTTTCACTTTTAATTGCGAAAATCTTTGCACGGATGCTTTTACAGATACTTTTTCAATAAGCAGATATGGCACGATGCAATTCCCATGGATCTTGATGAGTACACGCGCTCTCATCGGATTGCCGCATGTATCTACCAACCGACTGTGATGAAAACAGTATGTGTATTCGCCTTGCTCGTGGATACGCCGAGCATGATCCCACGCGCAGCTGTTTCCTTGAAACTACATACGTATAGCTGTCTGCAATAACATCTGGCTAATTTAAATCCTTGTAACTCCGTTGCTTGGAATTTTCAGAAACGCTCGGCAATTAAGAATGTTTCTATATACAGGGTGTGGAAGGACGGGTTGGTACAACCGGGCAGGGGATGATTCTACGTGTAAAAATAAATCGAAAAAGAGAAATAACATTTTTTTGTTTGACGCATCGTTTTCGAGAAAATGAAGCGAATACTCGTGCTATTAGATAGGAATCGTCTGATGCGTCTGATCATGACCAACCAATTCTACTTATTGCGTATGACTAAAGCACGCGAACCCGACGAAACTGTAAAGTCGATTTCCTCGAAAACGATCGAAAAAAAGAAATAACATTTTTTCGTTTGACGCATCGTTTTCGAGGAAATCGACTTTACAGTTTCGTCGGGTTCGCGTGCTATAGTCATACGCAAGAAGTAGAATTGGTTGGTCATGATCAGACATTTTCAAAAGATGTACAAGCTATGCTCATCGACAGTGCCTATGTACGCTTGGCTTACATGGGGAGAGGGGGGTCAGCGGGTGCGCCATATAGACTGTACATGGAAAGAAATTATCTTAAGACTTATCTTGTGACGTCACAGTGTCTCATCATCTTTCGGACACTGAATTCTCGGTTTTCACATACTATACCTATGCCGGATCTATTAGTATATATGGTCTAAGATCATTCACACTATACATAATATGTTCCTAAAACCAAATTCACAATGTATTCTCTTATTGATATTCCGGTCCAGAAGTTTTGACATGTATCGAGGCATTACCGCATTAGTTTCACACACGAGTGTCTTCCGAACGGTGTAAAGTCTATCCAACTCGTTATTTCAGTTTGAAAAAATTCTGAGTGATTGTTAAAATGTCAATAAATCTGTGGTAAAAATTTAAAGATTTTCTGTTTTAAGGGTCCTTCAAAAAAATTCCTAAAACAAGCAAGTAGCTCTCACATGGGATGACCCCCTTAATCGTAAAAATTAGGAATTGTGAATACCGATCAGGAATTTATTTCACTCTCTCACACATTCGATGCTCACTCTCTCGTGGTCTACAACGCCTAGAATGTCTTCTTATATTCAAAACAAACATACCGACGTTCACACACTATACGTAATATGTTCCTAAAACCAAATTCACAATGGTATTCTCTTATTGATATTCCGGTCCAGAAGTTTTGACATGTATCGAGGCATTACCGTGGTAGCTGTTGATAGCCGATTACGGTAACCCCGTTACAACCCACCGACGCTGATTTTCCGGCGAATTACGCAACAAAACATAATTAGATATTTCTAGCGATCTCGATTCGGGGATCGTGCTAAAGGAGACCATTAATAACGTACATCCGCCGGGGGATAATCTCCAAGCGGAATTGGAGGATTGCAAGAGGGATGAAACCGCGCCGACTAGTCACCCTTCAGAGATTGAACATACGCCGGTGTTAGGTGGCCTACCCCATTACAGACAAATGGCTGTTCACGCGACTCGAGATCCGGACAGATTTCGTAAATACGTACAGCTATGATCGAGTTGCGGAAATGGGTTCTTCGAGATCTTGCTGTTTACTGCCAACGATTGTCCAAGCTGTACATGACGTCATCATAACTCTGCTATTTTGTTATCATAACTCGATTTTGTTGATTTATATTAGACCGCAAATACTCGTGCGAAATAAAAATTCTCTGCGTTACAGACTTTTCTTCAATGGTGGTGGTATTGCTACGAATTCATTGTCGTTGATAAATAAATAGAAGATTTGTTTTTAACACTTTTATTTTGAACAAAAATTAGGAGACTCTTAGTTATAATTCTTGTTGATTATTTTTTATTGTATTTTGTTCGTCAGGGCTTCGGGGGAAGTTTTTAATGAAATGGGTAGTGGGAATTGTTTAGTTGCGTTAATTATTCCGTCACCGTTAGACTGTTTGGTTTATATTAGATTTATATTAGATCGCGTATACTCGTGCGAAATAAAAATTCTTTGCGTTACAGACTTTTCTTCAATTGTGGTGTTATTGCTACCAATTCATTGTCGTTGATAAATAAATAGAAGATTTGTTTTTAACACTTTTATTTTGCTACGAACAAAAATTAGGAGACTCTTAGTTATAATTCTAATTTTTTATTGTATTTTGTTTGTCGGGGCTTTGAGTGAACTTTTCAATGAAATGGGAAGGGAGAATTGTTTAGTTGCGTTAATTATTCCGTCACCGTTAGACTGTTTGGTATGTATTATTCGATTCGCGTTCCACTATTACTTCCACAGTATTGAACCGCAGTTCTGAACTGTCTTTGAGAAGTTTAGTACCCTGTATGTATGTATTAGTTGCATTTACATGCGTACGGGATTATCTCGACGTAATACTGTATAGTCCGTGCCATATGGCGCGTTATTAGTACAAGATATGCTTACCGCTATCTCGACTGATTTGCATAGTTAAGATTATGTCGTTTGTTGCGCGTCGCGTCGGATTCTTAGGAATTTGCCAGCATTTCGAGACGCTACAGTAATTATAATTCTTAAGCTCGTAGGGAATTCGTTCGTCTCGTAAACTCCTAACGAGCAATTGGATAAACGTAATAATAATTCCTGGTCGTGTTTACAAAAAATTGAAAAAATATTGCAATTTTATTGCAAACTTCAATTATGGGCTAATTTGAAGTTGAAGAAATTCAATTTTTCGGTAATGTGGCACGATCTTCGCCATTTGCCACTTTAGTGCTATTCCATTTCCTAATGTCCCAAGCATACTAATGTCTCTGTTTCATTTGCCTTCGGGACACGGTATTATGATAGCGATAATCGTAATAATATTGACTCTGTTACTGTAAACCGGTTGGTCTATTCCATCACAGCATCTTGAATATGCATCAATAAATTATTCAAACGTTAAGGATGTTCTGGAGGTACAATGGGAGACAAAAGTACAAGAAATTCGAAATCCATCAATATATTGGCAATGAAAGCCATTCATGAGTACATTTTGCATTAAAAAAATAGAGTAATTTATAAAGCTTTCGTTTAATTAGCGAATTTCATGTTATATTTATTTTTTAATCAAATTGTACCTTCTGATTTGAACTTCAAGATAATAAATTTGTGCTATTCAATATATATAATTACGCAATAAAAAGTTAAAAATAATTGTTGAAATAAATTAAAAATACTTCAGAAAGCAATATTCATGGTTATCATTGCGATGACAACACGATTTTGACGTTTTGTAACAGTTTATAATTTTTTGCTCTGTAACTGTTTAGCGAATCCTAATAAATTTTGAACATAATTAATTACATAATTTTTACTATATATAAAAAAAACACTGGAGTATCTAGTTGCGTTTTTTCAAGGTTTAAATAGGGTTCAAAGTCGAATTTTATGAATTCTCCATAATGTGCAAACTTTAAGTTGCTATAATTCTTAAACGGTGCAGTGAATCAAACCCAAACTTTGGCAATTGCATTAATTTAGTAAGAATTATATCTTGTCAAATTTTCAAAAATATTGTTGCGTTTTTATATACCTCCAGAACATCCTTAAGTACAGCTTCCTTGACAATCCCTCAATGAATCGAAATGCTCACTTCAAACAAGTAACTGTTTACCTCGATTTGCTCAAAAACCCGAACAGCTAACAAATTACTGACTGCAATTTCACACAATTATTAGTATTTCCTTTTAAAATCATTTTCAATATTCCTGTTATATTATTTGACAGCAGATTTGTTGCTCAATAGTCGACCAATATTGTATTACATTTTATTCGTATAACGAACCCTTCGTTATTTTTAACTGCTGTTGAAAATAACCACTTCAATAAAAAAAAAAAAAAAATAGAAATCAGCACAGTTACTATTATAAAATCAAGATTAGTAGAAAAGTAAAGAAAGTATAGATAGATAGAAGGGAAAGATAATAAATAAATAATAATAAATAAATTTAGAGTATTGTACCAGAAAATAAACTTTAAGGAATCATTCACAATTTTCACCAAACAAAAGGAAAAGAAAATATAAATCAACTAGTACAGAAAAATCGCTTGAACAATTCGAGCGGACGGAAAACCTTAAAACAAAGTTTCCATAAGCGTCCCATGTATCCGTGACGCGTATCTCCTCGCGGGATACTCCAAGCAACCATAAAGGCTCCCGAGAAACGACGCAATAACTCAGCAGAAAATTTCGTTCGCGTGTCGGCCATCGGCGAGTGGATCGAGAGAATGGTTTCGGCGACTAAAACCGACGGCAATTACGATCGAAATTTGATCGTCGGATTGAAAGTCGATCCATGGCGGCGGCGAACGCCAAGGGATTCAGCGCACGGTCCGTCCTTCGGGCAAACTTTTCTCGGTCTCGAAACTTTCCTGCAGTTTCCACGGATACAGCTTTATTAGCGGGAAACAAATATCGGAAACGTGACAGCAGCGGGCTGCTGGAATCTCGCGTAGATTATTACGGCGACGTGTGCGACACGTTAGGCTGCAATTGCACCGAATGCGCTCTCTAACGAACTAGCTTTCTCAGGAACACGTTGGAACAGACGAATAAATTAATTCTTATGCGAGATGAATATTCAGTAATTGCACGAAATCGTCGGAAACATATCGATCGTATCGATCAAATATTTATATTAAGGGGGCCATGTGGCAGATCCAAAAAATAGAATAATTTTTTATTGCCCAAATTGCTTCTACTAATATTTGGATATTCGAAGTCGTTCGAAATAATCAGTGCAATATCAATCAGCTGGACATTAATTTGTGCTGGAAAAAAGTGCAAAACTGCTATAGTTATTTTTTCTTAAGCTGAAAAAGACGAAAATAAGGGGGTCATCCCATGTGGCAGATCCAAAAAATAGAATAATTTTTTATTGCACAAATTGCTTCTAATATTTCGATATTCGAAGTCGTTCGAAATAATCAGTGCAATATCAATCAGCTGGACATTAATTTGTGCTGGTGAAAAGTGCAAAACTGCTATAATTTTTTTTTGTTACGCTGAAAAAGATGAAACTTGGATCTTATCGTTTGAAACCGTGCCAAAAATTCAATTTTCAATATTTTTATATTATTTTGGTACCGTCGATAGCCGCAAGTCTACAAATTAAAATGCCGTTTGATTTTTTTATATCAGATGATCGAAACCTCCGGGAATCATGGTCGCCATCAACCTACTTTTTTCACACATGAGTGTCTTCCGACCGGTGTAAAGTCTATCCAACTCGTTATTTTGGTTTGAAAAAATTCTGAGTGACTGTTAAAATGTCAATAAACGTGTGGTAAAAATTTCAAGATTTTCTGTTTTAAGGGTCCTTAAAAAAAAATTCCTAAAGAGAGCAAGAAAAACTAGCTCTCACATAGACCCCCTTAATCGTAAAAATTAGGAATTGTGAATACCGATCCAGGAATTTATTCGACTATTAATCGCTTAATTGTATAATTTGTCCTGAAGCGTCACTATAGCCAGTTATGTCCTACCGATGAACAGATCTGTCATATTCGTCAGAAAACGCATCCATTGTTAACCGCAGCCTTATCCGGTATCCTAGCCGGAGAGCATAGCTGTGCTAATACACTTAATAAACCCGTGGCACGGGAATGATACGCTACATCACCGAATAATATATCTGCCAACGTGGCCGTATATTATTCCACCTGGTATTCTTGGCGGATTGTGAATTATTGGCGGCTAGCAGGACGCACGGTCACCTGGAGCCAGCCAGCTAGCGTGATTTAGAGTGTACCCGCGGTATACTTAGGCGATTAGCCTACACCATTTGCCGAAAGCGAAACCGCAAAGTCGTAAGAATTTGTCAAATCTCGGAATTTCCACCGTGCGAAAAATTGTATGCAATTTTAACGCTATTAAAGGGCCTAGCCGAATAAGATGGTGAAAACTGCCCTTAGAGCTTTTTCAGTGGCTATCGAATCATTCGAAAGCTCACCAAGAAAAAGCCCTGTGAGCAAAATTTCAGCCCCCTATCTTGCCCGTGAGGGTAGTTATACAGGGTGTCCCAAAACTACTGCGTTAAATTGAAATGGGAGGTTCCTTGGGTCATTTGAAGCGACATTTTCCTTTTCCAAAATGTTCCCTGCGGCTTTGTTTAGGAGTTATTGACGAAAAACACGGACCAATCAGAGCGCGACCTAGACACGTGTTGGCACGTTCAGCCAACCGCCTGCCGGCTCACCGCGCTGAACGTCCCAAGACGCGTCTAGGTCGCGCTCTGATTGGTCCGTGTTTTTCGTTAATAACTCCTAAACAAAGCCGCGGGCGCCATTTTTGTTAAGGAAAATATCGCTTCAAATGACCCAAGGAACCTTCCATTTCAATTTAACTAGTTTTGGGACACCCTGTAGGGTAAACTAGATTTCACACTTTTCCATTAATGTTCCGCTCTCCGATGCTTTTTAAAATTCTGAAAAAAATTTGGCATATTTTGGAACCCACGGCGCATTTTATCGAATTTTATCAGATTTTTTTGTTGCAAACTGTTGCCGTAAAAAAATGAAAAACCCCCCCGAAAAAATCGGAAAAATGCAGATTTCGATAAACACTTAGTGTCGACTACACTAGCAAATATCTACTTGGTAAAAATTTTAAAAATTTATTTATGTAGGAGTCATATAAAGTTCCCTGTAACCAGTTACGTAGAATTTTCATTTCTTACGCTCGATTTAGAAAATTGTTAAGTCTCAATCAAACGAATAAAATTAGCGAAGGAGGAGAGGCTGCCAATTAAATTCCGCGTCTAATGATGTTTTAAATTGCATCCGCCGTTCATATATTTGAATTTTCTCGCGATCATTGTCCGGTGAAAAAGACGATTATCCAGCGAAACAAAATGCTCTCTCGACAAAGGATCAATTAGAATTAATGCTTGCCGCGTTAGAGTCGAACGGAAGGCAATTATCGATCGCATCATCGGTGTTATTCGAAATGAAATATTTTCTGTATAAACGTTCGCGCGGCAACGAATTCATTAACGGGACGGAAACGTTTCGATAATAGCACGACGATCGACGACGGTCGACCATGAGCATTTTTTTTTGTGACAAATAGTGTGTTTAATACCGAACGGCGTCTATTAATTCGTCCGGTTCCCAGCGTTGAACGTTTTGTTAACAGTGATTTTCGCTATTCGAATAACTCTGTCGGACGGGCAATAAACCGTTCCGAACAATTGTTTCCTATCGATGTCGTGCAGCTTCTGTTTATCGTTCGCAAAGACAGATGGAACATAAATACCGGACATCGTTGCACTATTAATGCCAGATAGAGATATCGATAAAATAATAGATAGCCCCGATATGCACGCGAAATTCAAGTTTCCGATCGATATATAATTGCACCACGATAGAATCAATTTCGCCGCAAGTTTCACGGAATGCTGTTACCCTAAGCGATCGATGGTAATCCGTTGTTTCATCAAAGTGTAACAAATATATCTTGCAAACATTTCCACGGGACACCGTTCCATCTAGATTTTTTCGACGTATTTTCTTTGCAACCCAGGAATCTAAACCAAACATAAATAAAATGGCGGTTTGTCGTTTGTTATTCAATCACGATTCCAAAATGTAAACTGTGCAGATTTATCCGATACATTCTGCTGGAACTTGAAGTTTGAATATTTTTTTAAAACCATCAAAACCTATGAAAGTATTTCGTGTTTCTATCTTAATCATTTTAATTTTTAGAGCAATCTTAATCTGATTTGTTCGAAATTTAAAATTTCTCAAAAACGTAGACGTCTACTTTTTAGAGATTTAAAGATTGGACAGCAACAAATATAATAAGCTTTTAAATGTTTACAAAGGAACTTCTTTGAATCATTTTAATTTTTAGAGCAATCTTGCTCTGACTTGCTCTGAGGCACCACTGAAAATTGCTATGCCATTGTTAAAAATATTGTTCACATCATTCATTTTGTTCGTATTTAATAAACTACTAGACATTTACATATTACATGAAATATTATTTCAGTTTCGTATGCAAAAAATGAAAAAAAAATTGTATAGAATGGAAATATTCTAGAATGGAGAAATCTTTTGTTTTTGAGTTAAAATAGCTCCGAGTGTAAAGGGTTAAAATTTCTCAAAAACGTAGACGTCTACTTTTCAGAGATTTCAAGATTGTACAGCAACAAAAAGAATTACCTTTTAAATGTTTACAAAGGAACTTCTTTGGATCATTTTATATTTTTCGCTATTCCACGAGAATGGAACTACGTTATCCAAGAGAGTTTTTATTATACATAGAAATATTAGTCGCAACCGTGAGTTTCCATTGAGAGACCGTGTCGCGAGCACGTCTAGTAAAAAATTCTGCTTCCCGATATATTGTCACGGTGTTCCGACACATTTGTGCCGCGGAACCATTTTCCCATCTGCTTTCTCGAATTCCCAGAGCTCCGGGACGATGGCGCGAGCTCATCTTAACTCTTCTACGCAGAAATTCTGCCCCGGTTTCCGCGATCCTTTGGAGTTGTATTCCACTTTATCCTCTAACGATTACTTTGAGGTTTTAGGCTCTCTCGGAAAAGGAAGCCCTTGCGAACGGCAATGTCCTTCATTTGAATCATCTCGCGGCATTGGTAATCTCACGCATACTCCTGCTGCAGCCATTCACATGAAAATATATCAGAAAATTTTTCCCTTATGGTAGATTTCCATACGTTCCTCGCGACAAACATTTATATTAGGGGGACCGGAAAGTAATGTCGTTTTTTCACATAAAATTTAAACGGATAAAATTTTTAACAACTTTTTAATTTTTAAACAATCATGTAACCACCTCCCTCGTTATCAACAACCTTTTGTCATCTAGTGTGCGAATTTTCAATTCCGGATCGATAAAAATCAATTGGTTTTTGTGCAAAATATCTGGAGATGGCATTTTGCAAATTTTCAAATTTTTTGTCACTTAGAAAATGTTGTATATTCCCACCCCAATTCATTAATTTTTTCCAGGGTTCGTCTTACGCAGTGCGGTCTTGCATTATAGTGTTGCAGAATAACGCCTTTTCTGTTGACAATCGCTGGCCATTTTTCAATTAAAGATTGATCCAAACGATCCAATTGTTCACAGTGAAGGTCTGCATTCACATTTGCAAATGTTTTTGGTAGCAACTGTTGCGTTACTACCCTTGTGAAACTCAAACAGCATACAATGACGGATATGTACGTCTTCTGGCATTTGGCCTGCCATTTCACCATAAATAGCCAAAAAAAAATTTTTAATTTAATTATTTACGAGTAAACTAGTCACTCTAACCTTAAAATGTCTTTGGCACGACTTTGAAGTACATCCACCGCTCAAATAGCACGCGACGTCTTGAAGACGTCTTTTTTACGGCTTTTTTAAGGACTGAACGTCTTACGTCCTGAGAAGACGTCTTAGAGACGTACCGTTTAGTCACAAAAGACGTTCAGAAGACGTTCGGAAGCCATTCAGAGACGTCTTGAAGACGTCTCACTAACTATAATTCACAATATTTAAGATTTTTGGGGACTCTTACTAAGATTGTTGGGAATTGGTAACTAAATGACTGAAAACACCGAGTATATTTTATAAACTGTTTTAATAAACAGCTCGGAAGTATGATCGTCACAGTTCGGCTAGCAGACTCGAAGTGAAAAAAAAGAAAGAAATGTGAAAGAAAGAAAATCAATCGCCCACTTGAAATAAGGAAAAACCCAAGGCTGAGTTGTTTATTGCTTTTGTGTATAACAAATACCAGACCTATGGGTCCAATGACATCCGGTCTGTTATTTAACGTTAGAGAAACTGCAGTGTTTCCCATGGACAACGAAATTCATTTTTGCTCTCTGGCAGTTCCATTATTATTGCTAATAATCCAACAAAGATTAAAAAGTTTATCGTTGCTGCGATGTTCCGATTTTGTTTCCCCCTCGAATGGCGGAGCTGAATCGTTGTCAGTCGTCATCGATCGGCGTTTCGCAGACGTCTATCATCGCGTCGTTTTTCGTGTATTGCATTTCGCGTTGACGTCATGTACAATTTTAGAACGTGGCTTACCGTTCTTCCGTTCCTGTTTCAGCACTAAACTATCGGATTTGTTCAAACCGTCACTGATAACGCGGGGGGTCTCTGAGACTGCCATAAATTTTTCACGGAAAACACAGTGACAACGTTGCGATCTGCTTCGACACAGTTATGTTACTACATGATTTTATATTAAAAATGTTTGTTCGTTTAACTCTCATTAAAATGTGATATTACAAATGTAATATGTTGATTTTAAGGGTGAAGCAAATATGAGTATACAGTGACTCCCATTAATATTCGGACTCTTATTTAGTATCTATTTTAGTTTATTACTCCCGTTAATATTCGGACTCTTATTTCGTATTACTTATTTAGTATCTATTTTAGTTTATGACTCCCATTAATATTCGGACTCTTATTTAGTACCTATTTTAGTTTATGCATTAATTGAGCTTTGTATAGGATTTATCAGAAAAAAGTCATGAAAACGAAATGCGGTTTTCTGTTTCATAGTTATTGTAATTATAAAAACGCTTTCATAGGAAATGACTGAATTGACTTCTTCATTTAAACAAATATTATAATGAAAACCGTACAAAGTTTAAGTAAATTCAATCTTCTCGTAAGGTGTTTCACTTTTATATGTTTCGTGCTTGGTAAAGAAATTTTTATTGACAACATTATTTCACCAATATTGCACCATACGATGTGAACTTTTTTGAGAAGTTAGAGCAATTAATTTACTACATGATGTGAAAAGAAATTTAAAAAAAAATGGTCGTAAGTTGCAATTGGTCGGAATTGTAGAGAAAATACTAAAAGTTGCATTTTATAACTTTTTTTTGTGGTTCTGTAGAGGTTTTGTAGATCTGTGTCAATTATATGCATTGTAAAAGTTTCATCAAAATCCTTAGATTCATTGCAGTTAGTTAGAGGCCGAAAATCGTGAAAAATTCCAATTTTTACCATCTTTAAACGTTTGCAGCTCATTGCAACGTTGACCGATTTCAATAAAATTTTCAGAATATTTTTAATTGATACAGATCTACGTGTTCTCTACATTTTCAATATGAGCCCACACAAAAAAGTAGTAAAACATAACTTTTCAGTATTTTCTCTGCAATTCCGACCAATTGCAATTTTCTCAAAAATTCGATTGTTCAAACTTCTCAAAGAAAAAAACATCCAAATTGTACCGACGAATATTAAAAAAATGATCGTCTTTTTAACAGTGTCCGAATATTAGCGGCAGTCACTGTAATTCAACGATTTTGTATAGAAGAGTTAGCGAGGATTGAACCGTCAAAGTCGAGATCCGTCGACGGATAAAGCATTAACAAGCATTACCGTTAACTACCGTTTTATCGAGTCGTACTCATCAATTCTCATTAGTCCGGCGATCGATCGGTCATTTTTTTTTTTTTTATTGAGACACGAGGATCAATCAATGCGTCCGCGTCAAGAACTGTCAGTGTCGAAAGTCTCCTGTATCGAACGTATCGAATCCCAGAGACAGCTATTCTTCATTCACCGTTGTCGATCGCGAAAACATGAGGCGTCGCGGAACGATTATTCGCGATGGCACGTCATTTAGAATTTCGAACGGGCGCGCAAGCATTTCGTGCGCATCTGCGTCCCCCTTTTTTTCCCGCTGCGGATTGCCGATCGGATGTCTTAATACGATGAAATATCGGGATACTGTTCCCGGGCCCGGGCCTGTCACGGTTGTCTATAATAAATCGGCGAATATAAATCGCAAATATTTGTCCAACGCTCAAAAGGCCCGTTTGTGATTAAGTTATTTACGACTGCGAGAGGGTATTATCGGTCGCGCGCTCTCGTGTACGTGCCGCGAATATATCGCGTTACAATGCCGCCATAAAAGATAAACACCCGGCGATTTGATAAACCTGTTACGAACGAGTTTAATTGTTCCGGGCAGGAAATCGGTCGCGCGCGCGCGATCCCCCGCGAATTCAATTCGCCCGCCATCGGAAACGGGACGTTACGATAGGCCGATGATCGGCAATGCTGCTGATTTCTCTTTGACGGAGTGTTCCATTGAACGATTCCACCATTGTCGAGTAAATACACGGGTCGACTGTGATGTACAGTAAACGCTCATGGACAAGAATCGTGCCCAGAAGTGCTTTTTGAATTATGACTGCGTCTAGAAGTACGGTTCGCGTGACTATCCGCGTCTCTTTCTTTCCGACGCGCTGTCCTTCCTTGCGACCGAAACTTTCACCGTGGATTAAACCACTAAATACAATTGAAACTATATCGTGTTTGGTGTCATTTTAATCAGAAAAATGCCAGGAATAAGGTAGTGAAAGTCCCATAAACAAATAATGAAAATTCAGAGATTTGTATAATCGATTCCTCGATTCAATGTCTCAATGCCTCTGGACAAGAAACAAGTTACATGCATCGGTAGTCCGCCATTTTGATAGGGGGAAATTTTTCAGCTACGGATTTGTTAATAAATTTTCTAATATAGCCAGAAATTGTATATCAAATAATATCCTGGTGGTCTTTGTAATCAGCAATTCTTCAAATTTTGAGAATGCCAGAATCTTCTTTACGCTGCTGCAGAGAAAAATTAGAATTCAGAAACAGAAGCTTGAGCGAACATTATATCGAAAAAATTTCGTTCTCGATGTGCGGTAGTTCATATCGAAATCGATACTCGGTTTGAAAGGATCAAAAGGGTTTCTACTGGCAACCGTGTATATTCGTGAATGACTATACATGGATCTATTCGTACATTTCTATTTCGTGTGTTGTGTTGTAATGCACAAAAGTTTTCTTACGAATAGCTCGCGATTTCGTACATGTAATACACTTTCGAGGATATTTATGAAAATCTCGTGTTCTACTTTAGCATGCTCTCTCTGTAGGTAGACATTTTTTCCAAGTATACGTGACGCAGAAAGTGGCGAACACACGACGACGCAGCTTCGGAAATAGCTAAAGAAAACGGCGACTTTGAAGCGGAGACGAATTTTCTACTACTCGCGGGAAGATTTTATTTGATGCAACATGTAAAACGCGGAAGGAGGATTTTGAAATCTATTCGATTTCGGGAGACAGACCGGAGAATGTTGCTGGCAAATATGACACGTGTAAGGGGGTTTCGGAAATTCACTTAGTACATAACCTCGTTTCGTTTCCACGCTGATAAACCAATTAATTCTACACTTCTTGCCCAGGACAGCAATCTCCATTTTTAACTTTGTTAACGTATCTCGCAATTTTTATATTGCATAAAAATCCTCAGATTATACAGTTTCGTACTCCATGTCCAACGTCGAACGTATGCGTCACATAGTGTGACATTTCGATCATTTAGGGGAATTTAATTCCGAAATGGAAAATTTTTAAAAAATTATGTATTTCATACTTTGTAAGTTTCCAACGTTTATCATTTAAAAATCTTGTATATACTTCGGAGACTCTGCATAATTTATGACAGCAATCTCCATTTTTAACTTTGTTCACGTATCTCGCAATTAATTCAGACAGTTTTTATATTGCATAAAAATCCTCAGACTATACATTTTTGTACTCGAACGTCGAACGTACGCGTCACATAGTGTGACATTTCGATCATTTAGGGGAATTTAATTCCGAAATGGAAAATTTTTTAAAAATTACGTATTTCATACTTTGTAAGTGTCCAACATTTATCGTTTAAAAATCTTGTATATACTTCAGAGAGCCTGCATAATTTATGACTAGTAACAAAAAATTACCATACAATTGAAGAACACTTTTCATTGTTTAGCAATATACAGTACACAATACATATGTATGAGTGAATATGAATTTCATTCTTCCTGTTGACTCCTGTTTTGACAATAAAACTTAATAGATAAAATACATATGTATAATTGTTACTGAAAAATTGGTTCAGTGCGTTTCTCTACACGTATTGAGTTTTAATAAACTTTAAATATATTTATGTAAGACTGTGTTTGCAACTTCTTTATATCATTTAAATTAAATACCGTTTCAAATAGTAATTTGAAAGAGTTAAAATACGTATTTTCGGTCGATACAATAAAAGTCAAGTTAAAATAATTATCTTTTACGTAATAAAGAAATTATCATATTTAGAGTAGTTTTGTCAAAACCATGATAAAAAAAGAAACAACATCATTAAGAATTTAATTCCCCTAAATAATCGAAATGTCACTTCCTTATATCGCTTAAATTAAAAACCATTTCAAACAGTAATTTGAACAGTTAAAATACGTATTTTCGGTCAATACAATAAGAGTCAAGTTAAAGTAACAAACTTTTTTTAAAGTTAAAGTAATAAAGAGATTAGCATATTTTGAGTAGTTTTACCAAAACCATGACAAAAAAAGGAACAACATCATTAAGAATTTAATTCCCCCAAATGATCGAAATGTCACTTCCTTATATCATTTAAATTAAAAACCCTTTCAAACAGTAATTCAAACAGTTAAAATACATATTTTCGGTCAATACAATAAAAGTCAAGTTAAAGTACTTATTTTTTAAGTAATAAAGTTTTAAAGTTTTAAGTTAAAGTAATAAAGAAATTATCATATTTAGAGTAGTTTTATCAAAAGCATGATAAAAAAAGAAACAACATCATTAAGAATTTAATTCCCCTAAATGATCGAAATGTCACGTGGTCGCGATTTTAATTTAGACGTTCGCACGATGGCCGTGGCGAATTCCGCGAAACTTTGGCACAGGGAAATTTGGCGTTGTCGTGTGCCGGGACGAGCCGGATTAGGCGAATCGCGCGTGCAAACGCGCGTACACGCCGGTTAAGTTAGAGTAATTGCTTCCCGCGAACTTGCAAGAAATATAGTATACGTATACGAGAGAGAGAGAGAGAGTGAGAGAGAGAGAGAGAGGTCTCCTAGCCGCGCGCAGTGCTGAACTTCCGGCTGTGAATGGGCTAAGATCTCGACGCGGAGTGATGCCCTTTATGCGGGAAATATTAAACCCGGAGGAAAGTTACCGCCGAAAAACGGCAAAACGTGTTCCCCGGGCTAGCGCAGTTTGTCCCGTCTGATTCCGTAATTCCGCTCTGGATATTCGCCCGGAATCACCTGCGCGCCCGTGCGAAACCTGAAACAGGACAGACGCCGCCTCCGAGCTCATTTGATTTCCTTAATTGTTTAAAATCCTCGTTGCGGCCCTGAATTTACGGAAGAAAGCAGCTGCTCCATTTTCATGGAAATCTTATTGTCCCGTAGTTCTCCCTGCAGTGCTATAGCCGAGCAATTCTCGGGCTCGTAAATAAATCGCGTGCGCAAACTACCGAATCGTTTTCGATCGATCTGTGACCGAACTTTCGGAAATTTTCTGTTCAGAAATATATGCAAATTCGGTAATCGATTTTGCTGTTTATTGTTTTGTGTAAATCATTTCCGAAAACTATTTGATCACTGAATTTTCGATTCTCGAGAAATTGTGAATATGCTCGCGAAACTTTTGGAAAATAATTGCAGTAAGACATTTATTATTATTATTTATTTTTTCGATATGTTTAATAATTTTATGCCCTAGAATTTTAAGAATTTTATTAGGCTGGGATGGGTTAGGTTTAATTTCTTATTGTTTAGTAATTTATTATCAAAATTAAAATTCTTATGATTCTGGGATGATTACAATTCTTTGTAATCGATGCACTTGAAAGCCATAACAGCGGAT
Source organism: Lasioglossum lativentre (assembly GCA_916610255.1). Taxonomy (NCBI): domain Eukaryota; kingdom Metazoa; phylum Arthropoda; class Insecta; order Hymenoptera; family Halictidae; genus Lasioglossum; species Lasioglossum lativentre. The sequence goes on from OU744359.1 coordinate 5,416,292, forward strand.
TTTATGCATTTATAGCAAAAGTGAGTAGGTGTAGTTTAACACAGTGAGAAGAGATTAGAAGAATTTAAAAATACTGTTATATTATTTTCAACCTATTAAACATATTAAAATAAATTTCTATTTCGCTTCAGTTTGTTGGAAATCAGGTAGAAAAGTTTGCATAAAGATCCACTGTGTAAGCTATAACAGTGATAACTAGGAAATTTTATTCGAAATAAAAATTCTTTGTATCAACTTCAACGAACAAGGGCCAAGTAATAATTCCTTTCATTCTTCAAACCCTTAGCACTTGGATGGCGACTCTGAGGCACCATTGAAAATTGCTATATTATTCTTAAAAATATTGTTCACATTATTATTTTTGTTCGCGTTTAATAGACATTTACATATTACATATTACATCAGTTTTATATGCAAAAAATGAAGAAATATTGTATAGAATGAAAATATTCCAGAATGGAAAAATCTTTCGTTTTTCAGTTAGAGTAGCTCCGAGTGCAAAGATATTATATCAGTTTTATATGCAAAAAATGAAGAAATATTGTATAGAATAGAAATATTCCAGAATGGAAAAATCTTTCGTTTTTCAGTTACAATAGCTCCGAGTGCAAAGATATTATATCAGTATTATATGCTAAAAATGAAGAAATATTGTATAGAATAGAAATATTCCAGAATGGAAAAATCTTTCGTTTTTCAGTTAGACTAGCTCCTAGTGCAATGGGTTAATAATGTTCACAAGCTGCAACTAATAGATCGATGTTCTTAAATTTTTCAAATCCACTATTTTAAGTCCACTGTTTTAAACTCCAACTACCCATTTTTGGTCACAAATGCATAAAATCCAAAATCTACACCCAAATCTTTGCACCGTCCTGTAAATTCGTGAATCGTTAAAGAGCAAATTTTCCAAATCCACTATTTTAAGTCCACTATTTTAAGTTCACTATTTCAAGTCCACTGTTTTAAATTCCAACTACCCATTTTAGGTCACAAACGTATAAAATCCGCAATCTACACCCAAATCTTTGCACCGTCCTGTAAATTCGTGAATCGTTAAAGAGCAAATTTTCCAAATCCACTATTTTAAGTCCACTATTTTAAGTCCACTGTTTTAAATCCACTGTTTGAAATTCCAACTACCCATTTTTGGCCACAAACGCATAAAATCCGCAATCTACACCCAAATCTTTGCACCGTCCTGTAAATTCGTGAATCGTTAAACAGCAATCGGCGAACGACCGGTGCAGATGGCGTTCATCTGCGAACCACGGTGTCTGTCCCCGGTGCACCCTAAAGATGTTCCGCTATTTCCGGGATTTGGCAATATCTCTTAAGGAGAGAACCACCCACCCTCTCCCCTTCCTCTTTCTCTCTTCGCGGAAGTAGATCTCGCTTAAATATTCAGCAGCTTGGGAACGTATCGGCAAAGAGTATCGACAATAAAGTCCGCCTACATAGCCGCTTCATAAATAAAACCGACGGTACAAAGTGAAGCTATTCCGGCGAAAATGTGTCGTAAATCAGTTTCTCCAGAACCCGGGGTTCCATACACACACCGGTTACCGTTCAAACCCGAACCCGGTATTCGTGCGTGACGCATCGATCGCTTCGGTTCCTAGCCAACATCCGAAAGGACGAGGAGAGAATTCGTCCTAGAAAAGAAAGAAAGAAAGGAGAAACGAAGAAAAAAGAATAGAAACGGACGTATTCATGGGAAGGAAGTCGAAAGGGTGGGGGGAGGGAGGTAGGGGGTGGCCAGGAGGGAGGGGGTGAGGAGGCCAGCAATAATCTCTACGGTTCGATTGTCGATTCTGGGCACGGCGTACCGATCGAACGCCATTTCAAAGAGTAAATCCGATTCGGCGGCTGGCTGTCCGCAGCGGAGGAGGATCATAAATAAACGCTTGCTAAGGCCCGGATACCTCCGTGTCGGTTTGTCATCCGTGGGGGTCATCCGTAGTCCTGACAAAGCGTTCGTCGCTGCCACCCACCCACCCACCCACGGTTCGACCCACCCCCATAGGCTACCACCACCACCGAGCCAACGACACTTCGAACGAGAGCACACCTTTAAAAATGTTCGTCACGTAGGAGAGGACGCGTCGCAAAAACCGTATACATGTCCCTCTGCCGTCCGGACGCCCGCTGAAAAATCGACGGGTTACGCTCGTCGCCGGCATACAGTTCATTAATTCACGATTTCTCGCCGATTGTTCCTGACCAGCCGCGCCAACAATCCGCCGGTTCCGCAACCTGGCCCCGTGGAAATTCTGTCCAGCACGCCTAGCGGTCGCGTGAATTATTGCGCGTCACGTCTGCTGGCCGTCCCCGGGCTGAATTCGTCGAAACCGAAATGCGGAAAACGCGCGCGAATTTCTTGGCCGGGTCGGACACGTTTTAACCCGTCCCGTCGTCTACTTGGGACTGCCGGTGACCGGCTCCGGTTTTATTCCGCTATTCAAGATTCAGCGATTCTTTGTATGTACAGGGTGTAAAGAAATGTTTGGTCTTGGCTGCTATAGGCGTATTTTATATCTTCGGATCGATGAAGATCTGTTGAAAAAAGTTGACGCGAAATTGTGCTTGACCTTGAATCTCAAGGTGAAATATTTTTTTCATTGCATGATGCATAGAATACAATGCGATAAAAAAATTCGACCTTAAAATTCAAAATAACGAAGCCGAAATCTTAATTTTTTTATTCTCTATTTTCGATTTATATTGTCACGGAGAACCACCCCTTAAATTTTCTCTCCCCTGTAGTCGAACACCCTGTATATTATGTTATTAGTGAACTATATGTTACATTAAATTATATGGTATTTTCTATGGTGTACTAAATGTTACGTTTATATGATATTTTGAATGCTACACTGTATAATACGTTATATTATATGGTATTTTCAATTCTACATTCATATAACGTTATATTAAAAGGTATTTTCAATGCTACACTATACAGGTTATTTCACCTAACTTGACCATCTTAAATATATCGCTTATTTCGTATGATAGAAAAATCTCAGAGGGAGAAAATATACTGTTCGAAGGCGCCAATACGGTGATAGACCGAATTTTTTTCTCAAGGTTATTTTTTCGAGATCTCAAGGTCATTTTTTTCGAGATCTCAAGGTCATCGTATTTTTTTTTAAATGGGACGTAATATTTTCGCTACAACAGTCGTATAGCTTATAAAAAAAAACGAATCCAACGAGGTGCACTATGTTGATCTTCACGTGACCTTTAGCGAGGAAATCATGAAATGTTTGTTAGTAACTTCAGTACGCGTTCGGGGACGGTAAATGGTAAATGAAGGAATTTCAATCTCATTGAAACAGTGTACCATGTAATTGTCCCTTGTAAACAGACATTCGTATTCTCCTTTCATCGGTTCAAGTATGTTTACAAGCATTATTATCAAAGCGTAGTGTATGTGTACATGATGGATAAGCTAATCGCACTGATACCGATACCGTAGCTTGTTGTGCTGATACTGATTGTAAAGCGATAATCTTAGCAGAAGATTATCGCTTCAATCATTTCATCAATATAAATAAATTTGACACAGATTTCCTCGACAACGATGTACGATTTTAATTTATTTAAAAAGACTACTACCACGGAAAATAAGATTTCATTTGACTCGAGTTTTTTAAAATTCGTCTACAAAAAATTGCAAAATGCATAAACATTTAGACATTACGGACACAGATTTCCTCGACAACGATGTACGATTTTAATTTATTTAAAAAGTCTACTACCACGGAAAATAAGATCCCATTTGAGTCGAGTTTCTGAAAATTCGTCTACAAAAAATTGCAAATTAACATCTAGACATCACCGACACAGATTTCCCCGACAATTTCCTCGAAAATTCAAAGTACGACTATAATTCGAAGCAGTCAGGTTCGAATGTCATAAGCGGAGGTAACGCAACCCGGATCTCATTGTCGGCCGGTGCATGCATTGTAATAAACGCTTTCATAACGGGTCTCGCATTAACGGTCGTCTTCTCATTATAAATAGCAGACCGATGGCCCGAACGCGAGAAGCTGTTTGGAGCCACGGAGGCCGGCTTTGTGTTCTATTAAACGTCGAGTGACTTCTTGTCTCCGCGAATTATTAATAAGTGGATTAAATGTCATTACGGTGCGGTGCGCGGTAGTCGGCTTGCGGTTAATTTCTTGCTTTTATATTGCCCGCCGCCGCCGCCGCCGCCGGGGGAAAATCGTGCTTCCACGCAATTATGTTTATTGACCTCATTGTTCGCCCATGGTAGATAGTTTTATCGCGCCGCTGCCTTCCCTCTCTCGTTCCCCATTCCCATTCCGTTCGTTTCTCTTTTTACGATAGCGTACCGCGCTGTTTGCTATGTTTCCCGGCAGGGCCGCTTATGGTTGCCTCAATATCCGGACCCAGACCCGAAAAATTGCTCGGGGAACAAACATAGTTACAGAAACGGAGGCTAGAGATGTTCGTTAAACGCCCGAACCACGCTAAACGTTTATTATATTATACGGCTGGCAATATAGTTCGCAGACATTTCGCGTCGAAGAGTCAGCTAAGAGAATTCGTCTGTGTTAGGTCTGGGTTAGGTCTGCACTTCCCATTTAGCTTAGGCGGGTGTGGGGTTCTAATGGGTAGCCTTCGGGGAAAAAAAAGGTCTGGGTTAGGTCTGGACATTTCGCGTCGAAGAGAATTCGTCTGGGTTAGGTCTGGATTAGGTCTGCACTTCCCATTTAGCTTAGGCGAGTGTGGGGTTTTAGTGGGTAGCCTTCGGGGGAAAAAAGGTCTGGGTTAGGTCTGGACATTTCGCATCGAAGAGTCAGCTAAGAGAATTCGTCTGGTTTAGGTCTGGGTTAGGTCTGCACTTCCCATTTAGCTTAGACGGGTGTGGGGTTTTAGTGGGTAGCCTTCGAGAAAAAAGGTCTGGATTAGGTCTGGGTTAGATCTGAAAATTTCGCGTCGAAGAGTCAGCTAAGAGAATTCGTGCTCGAAAGGGTCCGCATTTATCTCGGGTATCTTCGAAGTAACCGGGTCATGTTTATGAATCGCTGATCAAATATTCGGGGTTAATTGGTGGGGAATTCGGGTCAGCCGGGAGAGAGCACGTGATCAAGTGACTAAAAGCGCTGGAAAATCTCTTCGACTCCATCCTTCGAGTCTTTTCCTCGACTTCCGGTTCGCCGATTCGGCCGATTCCACCGATCGCGTCGACAACTTCATTATTACGAGCGGCTCGTCAATAAATAATATCCAAGGCTTTCTAACTAGATCGTATAAAGCCCCGACGGAAACTTTGACCGATAGTTTGAATTGGTTTCCGGAAGTTCGGCTTTATCGGGGTCGTTTCAAAGGGTAGAGACGCGGGAGTGCACACACCCGCCGCAGCGCCGTGCCCTAATCAATTTTGAATATGCTACGTGATTGTTATTGTTACATGTTGTCTATACCTGAACGCTGTTAGACTATGATCACCGTTCGCGATATTGTTTACGTTAGTGTTACCGGCCGAATACCTTGCCCGATCGGAGAAAGTGTTAGTTTTCGACACCTGGTATAAGCTGCGGTACTTACGAATTTATATTCGTGAACACAGAAATTGTTATTCTTGATCGTGCGCTTTGTTACGGAGAATAAATGTGAAATTAGTGTATGAATGTTTTCGAAAAATATTATTTATTTAAACTGTTAAATGAAGTATGGAGTGGTCGATAAACATTGTAGGAAAAAGGTATTTTATAACCGAGAATTAATAACTTTGTTCGAACTGAATCTGTACCTGTTAGCAGCATTGTCTGACCAATTTCGGGGTTATACTACTTACAACGTAGATTTTACTACATTGACTACTTTATCAGAATTATATCTTTTTTTGTTTACATTTCTCAGAATGTATACATTTGTTGTCAATATTCCCCTTTACATATTTCTTCGTGGCCACGTTATATTCAATATTTATGCAGTGCACAATGTTTTCATGATGATATACAATTCAAAATAAAGATATCATTGGTTTTTTCCCTTGATTTTATGAAGGTTAAACTGTTAAATGAAGTATGGAGTGGTCGATAAACATTGTAGGAAAAAGGTATTTTATAACCGAGAATTAATAACTTTGTTCGAACTGAATCTGTACCTGTTAGCAGTATTGTCTGACCAATTTCAGGGTTATACTACTTACAACGTAGATTTTACTGCATTGACTACTTTATAAGAATTATATCTTTTTGTGTTTACATTTCTCAGAATGTATACATTTGTTGTCAATATTCCCCTTTACATATTTCTTCGTGGCAACGTTATATTCAATATTTATGCAGTGCACAATGTTTTCATGATGATATACAATTCAAAATAAAGATGTCATTGGTTTTTTCCCTTGATTTTATGAAGGTCTACTACTATATACAAAAATTAACATTTTCTTTCTGTGGAAGTTGAATTCTTCGTCATCGACTCTCACTCTTGCTGTGTCATTCGACTAGTATAGACGTGCCTTACTTGTGCAAATAGTATACAGAGTGTTTCGCTTAAAGCAGGCCACCTAAATATCTCCGCTATCTCTGAAAATACAAAAAATGTTTCTGACGTAATCTAAATGGTTTCAAAAGACGAATCAGATGGGAGAATCACTTTTTTATAAATTGTAATTTATTAATCGTTTTTCAAGGTCAATCGTGTTTTTCACATATATACACACATTTTTTGATGTACGTTATAGCAAACATTATTGTGCATTCATCCACGTACAATAGCACGACCTTGAAAAAATGCGTGTATACATATACGTAAAAAACACAATTGACCTTAAAAAAACGATTAAAAAATTACCATTTATAAAAAACGATTCCTCCATCGGATCCGTCTTTTGATACCATTTAGATTACGAAGATTAATTTAGATTACAGAAACATTTTTTGATGGAGGAGATATTTGGGTGGCTTTTTTAAAACGAAACAAACCTGTATATTATAGTGAAATAATTAAAGTATTATTTGCGAGTTTATTTCCACCGTCCTAACCCAATATACGGAACACCAATTGCTGTACATTATGCGAACAATTGAAGAATTCTGAGCAATAGCAACGCCTCTGGTATTCTATTAATTTTCGCGTTCAACGAAATGGAAATAGAATGAAATTCCCCGCATCTGCGTCAGTCAAACTTTCGCGAATGAAAATTGCACGGGTAGAAGGGTGATCTCCGTTTCGCTTATCTGTAATTAATAATAGGAAAGTTAACGGACGTGTACGAGTCTAGAAGAGAACGTTCTAAACCAAGAATGCCGGAGCTTTTTTCTCCCGGTTCGCGCGGACAGCCAACACCCCGTGATCGAAATGAAGTTCCCGGCAAGATTTCGCCGGAGCTTGAAATTCCCCTAATGCGTCGCTAGTTATACTCGATATTCCGCTGGTTAACGATGGCACGCGCTAGTATTTCATCCTTGCCATAAAGTATGTGGAGCAGAATGTACGTACGCGAAGGAGTTATGCTAGACACGATCCGTATCGGGGTATCATTAGAGCGCGTTCCCGGTATTTCAAGTTACATCGCGCGAATTAATTCCTAATTCGCGGATTAATACTGTCGCGCCGTAAACATAAAGTCGCATAATTGCGTTCGGAACGAGCTGCCCGCGCGTGGCGGCAGACTCTAATCGTTCGTCAATGACCCGGTGTTACATTCGCAGCTTTGTTTTACCGCTTGTTAGTGTTGTCGAATGCAAATGAAATTGGCGAATGAAATTTTTCGTCGACACGATATTCCGTTGATAATTAATTTTCTTTTAAAGGGTGGTCAAAAATGCAATTGAGCCGAATAATATGGGCCATTCGATGGGGCATAAAAAAAACATACTGTGTAAAATTTCAACCCTCTATCTCGAGGGTAGTTATGGGGTAAAATTGAAAAATCATATAGTTAACGATGTTTAGAGATTCTGAAAAAAATGTGAGACATATCGAGCACCCGAATACATACTTTGCAATTCGTTTCAGATTTTTAAATTGATAATCCTGCATGTAAAAAATCAAAAACCTCAAAAAAATCGAAAAAATGCAGATTTCACATGGAACTTCTAGATTGACAATCTCCATATTTTTACAGTACCGATATATTATTATAAGCATCGTTCATGAATTTTTTCAGATTTTCAAGTGAGGCGCGCCGTTGTTAATAAAAATATCAATCAAAATAAAAAAAATCGAAAAATGTAGATTTCACATGGAAGTTCAAGATTGACAATCTCCATATTTTTACAGTACCGATATATTATTATAAGCATCGTTCGTGAATTTTTTTCAGATTTTCAATTGAGGCGTGCCGTTGTTAAAAAAAAATAATTCATGACGATTCGGTATATCAACGGCTACAGGTCGCTAATTATTACCACTCGTGGAATCGCGATTCAATTTCCGAACGTTCTTAATTTATTCGCGAGAGAATAGAGAGACCCCGGAAGGAGAATTACGGAAGAACACGAAGGGGGAGGCGAACGACGCGATATTACGAATACGCTCTTTTAACTCTCCATTTCATTACCGGCGTCGCAATAAGAGACTCAGGTTCACTCGACTTCCCTCGACTTGATGCCCCGAGTGAGGGCGCACAGACCGGAAATAGAGGAGCACTGAAGACGTCTACGGCCACCGGGGAACGAGTTGAAATTCTTAGTTGGTATTATACCAGCGTAATAATGCATTTGATAAGTAGATTATACTGCCGGTATGCGCGCGCCATTTTATCTCAGATTTAACTGTTTGTCGCGCGGGCCTCGCTGGAAGAATTACGACTTCCTCCATTTTCGACCAACAAACTCGACGGTTTTATATTCTGAACAACATTTTATAGCCTGCGGATACTTTGTGTGGGATAAAACACTATTTTCCTCCATTCGATTTTTTTCGACAAATTTTTTGGCCGACCGTATTACTCCCCGTGGCGGCCCTAGTACTCGGAACTCCTCAGGCGCGTACCATCGGAGCTATTCATAGCGCATTGTTGCTTCACTCGTATCAATCTTCATGATGGGTGATGTGGAAATCTATTGATACGAGTGTCGCCCTAATGCTCCGAGAACTAGGGCCGCCACGGGGAGCGAGTTAACAGCTCAGGCGCGTACCACAGAGTGTTACAAGCACGTCTGAGCGTGCGCGAAAATCAAGTTATCCCACATGGTAATAGAATTTGGACAAAACAATTAAAAACTGTTTTTAAAATTTATCCTCCGAATTTATTTTCCAAATTTATTTTCTACGGTTGTTGTCCGAAATTATCGTGCGGCGGTACCCCGACGGATAATGTGGAAACCTATCGATACGGGCGTCGCCCTAATGCACCACAAATAGCTCCTATGATACGCGCCTGAGGAGTTCCGAGCACTGTGGGCCGCCACGGGGAGCGAGACGGGGCAAGGGGGCGTAGCCATCGAAAATCGACCGTCGCGAGCACTTAATTCCGAGACCTGTTGTGCTTTATTAAACTATTAACATGAAAGAAACATTGTGGGAGCTGCGACTAGCTCGGACTGACAGATTTGCCTCATTCCTTAGGCACTTTAGTGCGGAAAAAATGGCGACGCTCGAAAGCAATAAATCGCAGGTCAAAAAGAGAGCTTTCAAAATGATATTTCGAACTGCTTCGTGTTCAATAATCTCCGAAAGGAAATTCGTATGTATTCGGTGAGGTTGGTCGAGCCAGATTGGCGAATGGTAATACCGTGGCGATGGTGGGATTGGCTGCAAGCTTTCACGCGCCGCTGATTCGCCTCGATTGCATTAGAGGGACACACGAAGCGACGAAGTTGTCGGCCGCGTCGATGACGGGGCTGACAGGGAATCGCGGCCCGAGGTTTTTCCCCCCATCGCGTTTTATAACGAGAACGAAATTCCAAGCGTAAGTGGCGATAATTGAAAACCGCCAAGCCGTAGAGCACGAGCGAACAGCCCGGGAAAAGAATGATCCTCTCCCCGCGGACGGTGAACCGAGCGTCGACTGGGAAATGCGGGGGATGAAAAGTGACGCGCTCGCGAGCAACGCGATTAGCGGGTCTTTGTGCGAGAGCTTTTCGCCCGGAGTTCGACGAAAACAGGCCGTTTCGGTGCATGTATATTGGTCGCTCCGAAGACGAGCTCTAAATTCTATCCTAATAATCAGATCACGTATAATGAAATTTTTAAACATTTTTCAAAGCCAAAAATACTATACACCTAGTGATCACAAGCATGTATACAACAATGCATTGAAAACAATGGTCATCATTTCGAACATTTATTGAAACAGAGTACCAATTAGTGTAGTAAATTAATCATTGATAACACCTGTGTAATGCTTTTTGAATTTTTCATACCCAAGGTCACACGAAGGTCATTGTATAATATGTAATTGAAGAGGTATTCACCCCTACTATTACATCGCGATAAAAAAACACATATAGTTCCATTAAAAAAAAAGAATTGATGACCTTGATATATAGAAAAATATAATTGCACAGTACGAAGGGGGCCATCCGGTGGCGATAATAGTTTTTTTGTAGGTGAAGGTACTTCGGACATTTGAAGGTCACCTCCATTTTTTAAAATGGATCGGTATGTTTTTGCTTCCGTATTATGATAGAGGATCTTAAAACGAGTTCAACCACCTATTACCAAAACCGTAAGTATTATCACCTTTCTCTACTTTCTATGACCTTCAATGACCTTACGTATGTAAACCTGTATACAGCTAATAAAATCGTGAATTTTCTGTCTCGTGTACAGAGACCGGTGACACGGCCAGCAATAAAACACGTGGACAGGCCACAGACGTGCCGACGGGCGGATGTAATATTCGGCTCCATCGTTCCTCTTGATTGTGTCCCGATGCCCCAGGCCCGGTCCAGAGAGATCCAAGCCCGGATCCAGAGATCCAGGAGGACATCGAGTGCTCGGGCTGTGTCCGGTCGAAGACGGTAGCCCCGGCTACGAATTAATAAGATGGAGAGATGCACCGGAGCCCGGAGGGTCGCTTTTGTTTTCGAAACGTCTGCTCCTTGACTTCTTCGAGACGGTGCTGCCTGCTGCTGGGGTCCTTTGAGATTTGTCGACCGGTCTCTCCTCTCCTCAGGAGCACCAGAAAGCTCCCGAGCTTGTCCCGACCTCTTTTCTTTGATATAAAGAGGATGAGGATCTACAGAGCTCGCCTGTCTCTCGCTACACGGACAACTGTACACGGAGCTTGCGTTTTTTCCCTACCGTAATGTCGGAAAGTTTTCACGTATGGACGGCGGAGGACCCTTTTTCTTTTTTTTGGAGATTGATGGAGTTTCAGAAGTTTCGCATAGCCGGGGCAATTTGAAAATATGCTTTTGTGGGTACTTGGGGGATCGTCTTCAGAATTTTTTAGCGATGTTTTTGGCTGGTTTAGTTTCTCGGCTACAGAAGGGAATAGAATTTCCATTTTTATTGTTTCAAGATTTAGAAACATTGATTCAGCGCTTTTCCGATACAAGCACTGTCTCCCAGTTTCTATCGATTCCTTTCTATGCGACCCAGATATTAAAGGTCTGAAAATTATTTTTGATTTTATTAAGTTATGCTGAACTAAAATTTAATTTCAATAAGGTAGTTGAAACCTAACAAATTTACTGTGAACCAATTGTAAGTTAGTAATGTAATCGTGTGTTGTATGATTTATATTGTATGCGCTGTATTAGCCTTATATGGTTTGAAGGAATAAATAAATAATAATAATATCATATGTAAACCAATTGTAAGTTAGGCATATTGTAATGTAATCGTGTGTTGTATGATTTATATTGTATTTGCTGTATAAGCCTTATATGGTTTACAGCAATAAATAAATAATAATAATAATATTATAAATTGTTTCGTGTTGGAAATTGAATAGTTCCGATTAGTTAATATCGAGGCTGGTAGTTTGTTCAATAAATGTTGAATTATTAGTACACACGTTGGAATAGTGTTCTAATATTCTACACGAGTTGATAGTAATAGTAATAAACAGTTTGCAATTTCAGCGCACGAGGTCCCAACAACCACCATTAATTGTAGATATTCCCATGTGATACTATTCACTTGGCACACCAATAAAGCAGTTATGATACTCACAATTAATAGCGCGGTTTAATTATATCGCGCGTATCATGGACGCTATTTTCACGGCGAATCAAATGGCAGAATTAATTACACGGATTTATGCGGTTGCTATTCAATTCTCCTGACTGCCAGTTTCGAAACAGGGTCAAATCTACAGTTCGTCGGAGTAAACGTTAACTTATACTACTGAAATATGCCAACAGGTACCGAGAATAGCAATGTTGCCTTGATATTTATTATAATAAGAAAGAACTGACAGTAGAGTTTCAATTAGTAGCAATATCGAAACAATAATTGTCTGACAAAGGGCTGACCTACACTACTGAAATTTGTCAACAGGTACCAAATAGCAATGTTCCCTTGATATTTATTATATATTTTTTACAATAAGTAGAGTTTCAATTGGTAGCAATATCGAAACATATAATTTTCTGACAAAGCGCTGATCTACACTACTGAAATTTGTCAACAGGTACCGAATAGCAATGTTCCCTTGATATTTATTATATATTTTTTATAATAAGAAAGAACTGACAGTAGAGTTTCAATTAGTAGCAATATCGAAACAATAATTGTCTGACAAAGGGCTGACCTACACTACTGAAATTTGTCAACAGGTATCGAATAGCAATGTTCCCTTGATATTTATTATATATTTTTTACAATAAGAAAGAACTGACAGTAGTTTCAATTAGTAGCAATATCGAAACGATAATTGTCTGACAAAGCGCTGACCTACACTACTGAAATTTGTCAACAGGTACCGAATAGCAATGTTCCCTTGATATTTTTTATAATAAGAAAGAACTGACAGTAGAGTTTCAATTAGTAGCAATATCGAAACGTGTAATTGTCTGACAAAGCGCTGACCTACACTACTAAAATTTGTCAACAGGTACCGAATAGCAATGTTCTCTTGATATTTTTTATAATAAGAAAGAACTGACAGTAGAGTTTCAATTAGTAGCAATATCGAAACAATAATTGTCTGACAAAGCGCTGACCCACACTCCTGATTCTTCATATTCCCGTCGTAGCTGCAACGAATGTCGAATCGTTTCGCCAGTATTTTTCCGCTCGGCAACAATCACGTAACACGCGTTTAATTTGAGAAGAGTTTCCGTCTCAGGAAAAGATCAAATTAATTTTCGTCCGAATTCATTTAGAGTCCCGGCGGCGCGTTATTCGCGGTGAGCGAAGTGTCCGACACGACAAGAAAAAAAAAGAAGTGAGTTCCGTCATATCCTCGAGAATATGTTTAATGTTCGTAATTAAACATGGCGGCGTTTCAACGTGACCGAGACATTTCAATTTCAAATGTCCATTTCCGTATTTACCATTTTATTTATACACGGCCCTCGGGATTTCTTATTTCCCGACACATTAATTCTTAAACAATTCTACAGAGAATCCAGTTATACAAGGGTGAGGCAGTAACTATTGTCACCTACAATAAAGTATGATAGTAGTAGAAAAGTTTTCGAAACGAAAGATGCATGGGACAACATGGCCTGTAATATGGCGTTAATCTTTTTTTCCTGGGTGGAGTTTCTACAGAGATGTGAAGGTCACCTTTGTTTTTTTTTTAAATAGAATACTATGTTTTGGTACCTGTTTTCTGATAGCGGCTATTGAGACGAATCCAACAAGGTCTTCGAAGGTCATGACGGTGAGCTCTACCCACCCCTAAAGTCTGAGCTCAATAGATCAAAATTTTGGGGTTAAAGTTAAAATTGTTTGAAACATAGCCGTGTGGGTAGTCTAACGACGCGGCCTGACGAATTATACTAGCTCTTACCAATTTCACCCCCTTGCGGGGTGCTGGGGGGTAGTTAGTACTTGGTAGGCTTTGAGACCCTTCGTGTGGGTACTCAAACGAATTGGCAAGACTAACGGAGTCGGGCAAAGGCATCGGTGTGCCTGGATACGGAGTTCGTGCGCGAATTTATTGAATAATATTAGTTTTCTAAGGCTCCACGTGGAGTTGCGGCTTTACTAGATAGGCAAGAGGTAAGTCAGCGTAACTTTTAGGGTACTGTAATAGATATAATGAGTGAATTACCGTATTTTCAACGGTATTAAATTGGTTTTTCCCCTCGAGAAAAAAGGTCTTCGAAGGTCAGCAAAGGTTATTGTAGGTGACAATACTTACTGCCTCGCCCTGTATATCATGCACAGCTTAATTTCGTAAGCCCATTTACGGGTTAATTAGTCCGCGAAAGAGCGGTAAAAGTGGTCGCGAGCATGTCTCAGAAAATACTCAGCCGTTTCAAACGGCTCCCAATTAGCTTCTTCAACGACATAAACAAAAAATAGTTTCGTAGACGCAAAGAGCCGGTAGATTGCGTAACATTGTATGTATATGTACCTCGGCCATGTGCAAGCCCGTAAACACGTGAACGGTACCTGTTCGAACAAAAATTAGCCTGGGGCCTGTCGGTGGTTGGCATTTTCAAATTGAAATCGGGTTGTCACGCAACGTCAATGCCCCCGGGCATTCTAACTCGATGATAAAAGAGGGAACAAGACGTCGCCGCGCCGCGTGGTAGACGCTGAGGACGTATCATATTGTGAAATTTTTCTCTGGTGCGGCGCACCCGATATGATATTCTCGGTAGGAGCATGTCAAACGCAGGCGAAGAAGAGCAAAGAGTATCTCTCCTGGAAATGGCCGTTACGTGGTCAACCAGCTCGAGAATTTCCGATCACCGGAGCAGCGTGCTCGCTCGCTCGATCGACAAGCGACATGTACGAACCGCCATTTCGCCCAGAGAAATTTTACCCCAGAGAGAAAGAATTATTCCGATAATCCATCGAGTAATACCGTGATTACAGAGTTTTCGAATTCCTGGCGATTTCGTTTTAGGGCCATCGAATATGTTGGTTTAGAGGTTCGAACCAGAGTTGGGCATTAATCGATTAAAATTTTAATCATGATTGATTGATTAATGTATACGATTAACAAAAAGAAATCGTCGAAAAATCGGCGATTGATTGAATCGATTGATGAAGTTAATCGTCGATCGTTGATTAAATGAAGAAATCGTCGAAAAATCGCCGATTAAAAAATGGAATCATCGAAAAATCGAGTTTACATTTTTTTTCAGTATTCATACACAGTTCTGATTACGTATTTCATTTCGAAATTTCAGCAATAATCATTCATCAATTATCCGATTGTCGGAAAAATCGTTAACCGCAATTAACGACTAAACTAGGAGATTAATTGTTAATTGCGATTAACGATTGAAGTAGAAATTTAGTAGTCGTCAATCGTTGATTAAGTTTTTGCCCAACACTGGTTCGAACGTTATCGACGCGCAACATTGTTCGAACATGGGAGTTCGTAATACGGCCCCCGGGACATTATTGCCGTCTTCGAACTCGTGATAAATATTTAATTGACGACGCAACTGGGTACGCTATTTTAATAGACTAAATTACGAGACCACGCCCCCAAGAGATTCACCAGTTACCGGTGAAACATAATCGGAATTAGATTTTTATGATTAATGAGACACGGAAAAATAGACGAAACTATCCGAAAACTTGATACCCGGATGATACCACCGCTGGGAAATCATCGAATCCGCTTCCAAACAATTTTTATTTTATGCATAGCACAGTGGGAAAAGTCAATTAAACAAATTTTGTCTGAAATATCAAAGTTTTGCTTTTTGAGATTGTCGAATATATAGAAAAGGATATTCCAATACCTTTTCTTTTATTTTATTCACTTGTAAAACGTTGTGCTTTATCGAAGTTGAAGAGTTTTCGTAATACTGTTTCTATCAACTAGTCTCTGAATTACTGTTCACTCATTACTGATTTTTCTATATCGGAAAAAAATGATGCCAACTTTTTCCTTTACAGATGTTTTTTAAGTAGGTATGTAGTTTATTTTCTGTTAAATATTATACTCTTTTATACTTGCGTTTTTGTGATTAGTGACGTTACAAATGACTAATAATCATAATAATTCATATAGAATTTTATTATGCTTCCGAGTGTTTCTTTTATAGTTTATAATATAAAAAAAAATCTGATACATTGTAGGCTGCAGGGCGTTCGTTACTTCTACGTGAAATTCTGTATTCTGTTAGTTGTCCATTTATATACAATTATAAATTTATTTGCAAATTTTCTATTCCACGCATTTTTTGTTAAATTGCAGAAAATAATGTCATTCTATCATTCATAAGTACTTTTAGCCTAACAAAAACAAAGAAAATAATGTTACACAGAAAAATATTTCCAACAAAAGTTAAACAGTGTTCAGACATCTACAAACTTCGATATATAGAATTTTGAAAATATTGTTTTGCAACAAATAATCAAGGTCACTTTGATTTTTTAATTGTTAAAATGTATATTTTATTTCATAATGTTGTAGCTGCTCTCAAGACGAATTCAACGATATATAATATTATGACCTTGAGACTATAAACAACGACTGTGGCGTCGGACGATCGCGTCGGAGAAATTTTTAACTGAAACATTCTTCAGGGTTGATGAGCAGCGAGAAAAAGTTGACAATCTCGACGACCTGTTTCAATTATTAACATCGCTCTCTTAAAAATGTCGACTTTGATTAGCTCTCTTAAAAGAAAAATTCTTCCAGCCGCCTTTTTTTCTGGAAAAGGTGACGACACATTGTCCGCTGAAACTCGCCTTTACGTATTAAAACGAGCGTAAAGCGAGTGCGTAAAATATTCAGAACGCGCGGCTCGATTTCATCACGCAGCCGGAACGTTACAGCCAAACTTTTCATCATTCTGTTAAGACGTTCATTCGCGAATTCATGGTCGCGGACGAAAGTCGTTTTGCGGGTTATACAGGGTATTTCACCTAACTTGACCACCTTAAATATAGCGCTTATTTTGTATGATAGAAAAAATGTTGGAGGGAGAAAATATTCTGTTCGTAGGCGCCAATACGGTGATAGACCGAATTTTTTTCTCAAGGTTATTTTTTCGAGATCTCAAGGTCATTTTTTTCGAGATTTCAAGGTCATCGTATGTTTTTTAAATGGGACTCCATATTTTCACTACAACAGTCGTATAGTTTATAAAAAAAACGAATCCAACGAGGTGCAATATGTTGACCTTCACGTGACCTTTAGCGAGGAAATTATGAAATGTTTGTTAGTAACTTCAGTACGCGTTCGGGGACGGTAAATGAAGGAATTTCAATCTCATTGAAACAGTGTACCATGTAATTGTCCCTGGTGCTTGTAAACAGACATTCGTATTCTCCTTTCATCGGTTCAAGTATGTTTACAAGCATTATTATCAAAGCGTAGTGTATGTGTACATGATGGATAACCTTATCGCACTGATACCGATACCGTAGCTTGTTGTGCTGATACTGATTGTACAGCGATAATCTTCTGCTTAGATTATCGCTTCAATCATTTCATCAATATAAATAAATTCGTCAATATATGTTTTATAAGCTATACGACTGTTGTAGTGAAAATATGCAGTCCCATTTAAAAAAAAATACGACGACCTTGAGATCTCGAAAAAAATGACCTTGAGAAAAAAATTCGGTCTATCACCGTATTGGCGCCTACGAACAGAATATTTTCTCCCTCTGACATTTTTTATATCATACAAAATAAGCGTTATGTTTAAGGTGGTCGAGTTAGGTGAAACACCCTGTATACGAAGCGTGGAAGAACGAAACAAAATCTACGAAATTCCGCGACTCTGCCGCGTAATCCGAAAACCTGGAATCTATTTTTGAAGAATCGGCTGAAAATCTTGCCAACATCGGCGGCGCATCTTGAAATTATTTACGATATACGCATAGGTTTCGCGAGGATTTCTTTCTCGCATATCGAAAACCGGCGAAAAATGGCGGCTGATCCGGATCAATGGATAACGGAAGACGCGGGTATATCGAAATATTGAAATTGATCCAATTTTCGGGGGACACCGGGACCGACTTTCGAACAGAGACTGAGATGCGTGCGCGTCGAATTGATTCGTTTCCCGGGGTGCCGCGTGTGTTATCCTGAAGCGTTTTTTTTTTTTCGGTTCGACAGCTTTTCAAGGAAATTTCCCATCGGAGGGCTGACAAGGAGAAATGTCCACGTTTTACGAGAATTCCAAAAATTGTTCGTTCGATTTCAATTCATATCGGAGCACGTAAATTCTCTCCACGCGGTGGCAGCATTTTTTTTTTTTTTTTTTTCCCCCGTTTCTTTTATTCGAGTACGCGAACGCCGTCCATCGTGAAATAGAGCCACGTGACGCGACCCCCCCCCCCCATTGCGATTCGGCCATTTTTTAAAAGAAAATCATCATAGCCGGTGTCGGTTTGGCGAAGCATGAAGCTGGACTCTTTGTCGCTTGTCCGACAATCTCATAAAAAATCCACGCCTCCTAAATTTCGAATATTTGAAGCAACGATTGCCAATGGACATTTCATAGATGATGCTCTTGTGTTTATTCAGAAGAAAACAAAATTTTACGGTTTTGTTCGTTTAATTTGATTAACCGTTTGGCTGAAAGTGGCATGAATGATATAGTATACAGGGTGGTCCACCTAAATGTAGCTAAATATCTCCATTATTCGTGATGACATAACAAATGTTATTACATATAATGCAATGTAAATGCTTTCCAACTTTCATTTTTTTCTCAAGGTAATTTTTTCTGGGTAAGGTAAATTTTTTTAAATGTATATTTTTTTTCTTGCATATTCTAGATGTCATTCGAACGCATTCAGATATATTAATAAAATGACCTTGAAGTGAACTCTGACTTCCAAAATTGAAATTTGGTGTGAAATTCATTTTCATTGATCTATCGACCTTATTATTTGGACATCATATTGAACACTTAAGGATAGCTTAAAAAGTATGACTTAAAAATTTAATATTAACGATTAAGCTTTCAGACTTAAGACTACTTTGTCACTACTAATGTCAGTGATATCGATGGAAACGACTATCATATCTAATTTCAATTTTAGAAGTCAGAGGTTACTTCAAGGTCATGCTATTAACACTAGAACTACCGATCCCTAAACAAGACTGATGTATATTCTTTTATAATAACAACAGAATTGAGTTTATTTAGATTTCGTAGGATTTTTATGGTAACGTGTATTTCAATACAGAAGCATACTAAAAAATTTCTCAAGAAAATACATATCTGTAACTTCACAAATCAAAAAAGAAAAAACCGGAAACCAGTCATTTTGACTGGCTCGGTAGTTCTAGTGTTAATATGTCTAAATGCGTTCTAATATCAACTATAGAATATGCAATGATTAAGAATATACATGTACAAGAAGAAAAATATGGATGACCTTGAAAACTCCGGAAAAAATGACCTTGAAAACTCCGGAAAAAATGACCTTGAGAATAAAATAAAATTTGCAAAGTATTCACCTTGTGATACCATTCACATCTATCAAAAACATTTATTATGTCATCACAAATAAAGGAGATGGCTACATTTAAGTGGACCACCCTGTATTTTAATTCGAAGCGAGGGGATTAATTTGAGATGGGGTTAAAATTGGTAAAATAATGAACTTGATACTACCACGATCGAAATAATTTCGCAAGGTGTACAAAGGGTTTAGATAGGGCGGGGGTTAAAAGGGGTTTTCATCCGGAGAATTCAAATGCCGCGAAGAATTCCGCCGAAGTCCCCCTGGTACAAAGGTGGAAGTAATTGGTTTTCGTCTTTGTCGCCTTCGTTTTCACTTCTTCCTCGTTGTTATTTTCTGCGAAAACGGCTGGCAGAGCCTTCAAAGGGACAGGTAAAGCGCTTGGCCCGCGGACACGTGAGCTAAACGTCGCGCCGCGCCGCTCTTTAACAGCGCCGACACCTACTAATTACAGAGCTACACTGCCCGTCACCGTGATAATCTTTAAATAACCCTGCTGAAAATATTTTCCGCGTTCTTCAGGAATTACACAAAGGCTGGAAAAATTAAATTGAGCATTGAACATGTCTGAGAAATTCAACTATTTAAAAAAATCCAATTAAAAACTGCATTACAACGAAGTTCGGCAACAGTAAGGACCGAAATTTAGGCTATTTTCGTAGCCGCTCCGAACGGAGAGGCAAGTATCATCGAGGTCGTCCGTAAAAGGAGGGTAAAAAAAAAAAACCGGCGCGGTTAATGCAAATAACGACGGAACTTCAGCCCGGGACTTCATCATTGCTCGCACTTTATTTTCCAGCGGGCGAAAGGCTTTAGCGTAACGAACCCCCTTTCGCCTCCTTCTACCCCCCACCCACCCCCGCCCCCGTCGTCCAAGGGGTTCGTTGTTTTTCCCGTTTCTCTCTTTTCCCCGCCCCTCTGCCCCTCTTAGAAACATGTAATTACGTAGCCAATGTTCTTTCAGGTCCAATTTTCTAGCAGTAAAGGAACACCGGGGCCGGGGCTGCACGCCCGGGCATTTATTACTCTTTTCAGGATACTTTCCTGGCTGGAAAAAGATTCGCCGTTACACGTACACCGCGCCCGCTTTCTCATTTCTTTTGTATCCCCACGGGGACGATAATGGACAAGGGAGACGAAAAAGGATCGACTGGACGCTCCTCTCTTCGCTGCTGCTTTTCAGCTTCAATTACGCTGGTTAATAACTTACGGATGATTCAATCTCTCCCGTAACAGGTCGCGGAAAGACGCGTTTCTTCCATTTATAATGTTACATCGTGTGTGATATTGCCGGGGATACGCTCTGTTCTACTATCCTCCGCCTCCTTCTACTTCTCCTCCTCGTCTCCCTGTTGCAACCGTGGGCATCATCCTTTACGGAAACTGCATGGAAGTAATGATAATAAATGTATCGCCATGGCACGGTCGGAGAGGAGAACCTCCTATGGATTATTTAGCCGAGGGAAACAAAATGTATCGTTAGAGATGGACAAGTTCGGAGAACATACCATGGAACTCGACAGGGAGATGGAACGTCTCCGTGCAACCTTTAAAATTCTGCAACTTCTTCTCCAACCCTTAACTGGCCCTTCGAAATGTTCTCTATAAATACGACGACCCAATTAAATTATATTATATGTTGGATATTGGACATTTGCCATTAGCGAGTACACTTGTTTAGATTCAGATTGATTCTTATGTGTTGTACCAGGCCTCGGAATTATGTGCTCCCCGTGGCGGCCCTAGTTCTCGAGGCAGCTCAGGTTTGTACTTCCCGTAAGATCTTACTTCAATTTGCCAAGCGCGTCAAGTTATCCCACATGTGAATACAATTTAAGTTAATACAATACAATTAAAAACTATTTTCAAAATTTATCCTCCGAATTTATTTTCCAAATTTATTGCAGCTGTTATCACTGACAACAAAGAAAAGCGCGTTGACAATAGTTCCTCGACGATAATATAGAAACCTATTGACACGGGTGTCGCCCTAACGCACCACGAATAGCTCCTATGGTACGCGACTGAGGAGTTCCGAGCACTGTGGGCCGCCACGGGGAGCGAGACGGGTCAAGGAGGCGTAGCCTTCGAAAACCGGCCGTCGCGAGCACATAACTCCGAGGCTATATCCTTCTTCTGTTAACATTATATTATATAATAAACCGAAAAGGCTCTCATTTATTTAACATTATATGATATCAAAAAAAATGGTATTCTTTTCCCAACTTAGTTTCTTAGTATTTTCAACAAACAGTATTGTAAATCGCTTTCAGACCCGTTTTGGAAAAAGCAATTTTCGGGTCGCGCGGTAACCAAAATCGGGTATTTGGAACCGCAGGCGAAGAGGGTCGCAGAAACAACAGCAGCAGGAACAACGGGTAACGGGCTGGGAAAGGGAGAAAGCTGCCGGATTGGATCTCATAAAATATTTATTCGCGGAAAGGTGATGTATGTAGTTTCCTGGCCGACTTTCCGTCGATCGAACGCTCGTATCAGTTTTCCGTATCCTTGTACCCGGTCCTCTCTCTCTCTCTCTCTCTCTCTCTCTCTCTCTCTCTCTCTCTCTCTCTCTCTCTCTCTCTCTCTCTCTCTCGCTCTCGCTCTCGCTCTCTCTCTCCCTCCTTCCTATCTCTGCTATTCCTCTGTCCCGTTCCTCTGCTCATTTTTCCGGACACGTACGGTCCGTGAGGTCGGGCATGTGAACCCCGTGTCGTTTGCGGAAGAAGCGCAACGGGGTCCACACACCTTGCGCGATCCTCGCGCGCGTGATTTCGAATGCTCACGTCGCGCGTCGGGCGCACACCTTCGACGTTGTACGCCGGTGTACGGGTTGGTGTTGGCGTAGTAATACGTTACGGGAAACGTACACACATGCATGTATACCCGAGGAGAAACCGGGCACCGTCGCGTCGCGTCGCGTCGTTTCACGGGGTTTACGATACAACGTACCCGCCTGTGTCCACCCGGTTGCGAGGAACGACCGGCTTCGCGACTATTCCCCCGTATCTTGCCCGACGCTTCGGAATTTCTGATGTAACCCGGCGCGTGGAGTCCTCCAGGATTACCAACTATTCGCGTGTTTCCCGCGTGTGAATTATTCATTCGATTCTTAGGCTGTCTGGTATAATAAGCACCGAGCCGTCCGATGGCTGGCTCTAAACCGCCTGGACTACTGAGGACTTCAACGCTGCGAGATAGATGGTTTCTTTTTTGGTTTTGCGAAAGTGATTTAATCGGATTTTGATGGGTTATAGGAATTTAAATAAAAGCTATGGTTGATACCTAGATTTCGCTCGAAACTAGTGTCTTGTCACTCTTTCTATACCCGATCCAATGATTTCCACATTTATTGGTCTGGAAAATGAGGTTTCGTATGTAAATACTTGCCTCCACGTCGCTTCGGTTTAATTCGAGGTAGAACTTCCCCCACTTGTACATATTCGGATTCGCGCATCACCCGGTATGCATACAGTGAAATGCTCGGTGATGGATCTTTGGGATTCCTGATGTACTCATTTTAGAGTATATATATTATATATTTTTCATTTGAGATTTATTGAAATTATGATGTTGCTTATATGGAAATTGATTCGATAAATTTCTTTATCCAAGCACATATATAAATAGATACAAATAGTCTTGTCATTTTTTTGGTAAGCTAAAAAATTTTATACGCTTTTAGTGCTCGGTAGGTTTAGCGTCGAAACGAATCTTCATACTATTTTTGGTAATTATGCAGATAATTGACGACCTAGCCGATTTTGATGACCTTGAAATATGTTGTCAAGGTCACTATTCTAAACAACTTTTCACTATACATGTTACCGCCGCCCGGCCTTAGTTTTCGAGATATACGTGAAAAACTTTGATTATTCAAAATGGTCACTAAATGGTGATTCGAAGAGTAATTGGAGTTGAGGTTATATTTTCTGGCGGGGAGGGGGTTTGGGTTAGGTCTGGGTTAGGTCTGGTTTCACATCGGGAAAAGTTGTTTAGAATAGTGACCTTGACAACAACATATTTCCAGGTCATCGAAATCGGTGAGGTCGTCAATCAATAATTACCCCATTTTTATTACTAGTAGTGTTCTTATATCGATCGTATTTATAGTTAATACAGAAATATTAGTCCTTTCAGTTTGTTACAAGTTTTACAAAGAAATTTTGTAAATAAACAGAGCAATTCGATCTTCGTTTAGATCAGTCGTCGTATAAAAGAAAAATTGAAAATAATTTCGACGTAATTCAAACATCGATCTTCTATTTCCTGCAGCGAATTATGACCGACAAGGAAGAGTTCCAATCGCGACGGCCGTAAAATAAATGATGAGGCAAGGGGTAAGCTGACGGTGTTGGCGTAGTTTGTTTTAAAAGATATCAAAGACCGGCATCGTAGCTCGCGAAAGTAGGGAAGCCCTTAAAAGTCGTTCGGATAATTACGAGCGGCACTGTACGTGGAACAGGGACCACACCCCGAGGGCGTTCACCGGGATAAAAAGATAGATAAAATTCCCGTTCCGTCGATCGTTCCCCGACGTCGGATCCGATCCGACCGATATCGTCCACGGTACCGGGTCGGGTCCCGGCGCGGCCCGAGACGCGTCGAAAGAGCGAGATTAGCGAAGAAGCGATTTTCGAAGGAATTCGTAAAAATGCCTTAGAGAATATTCGTTGTTGACTATCAACGTTGATAGAAAATCAACAGAATTGTATTTTCCCTTTGAAGAAGCGATTCTTGTACGAATTTGTAAAATGCTCTAGAAAATATTCATTGTTGAATATCAACGTTGCTGCAAAATCAACAGTATTTTATTTTTACCTTCAAGAAGCGATTAGAGAATATTCGTTGTTGAATATCTACATTCATAGCAAATCAACAAAATTTTATTTTCTCTTTGTTGAAGCGATTCTTGAATGAATTTGTAAAATGCTCTAGAAAATATTCATTGTTGAATATCAACGTTGCTGCAAAATCAACAGTATTTTATTTTTACCTACAAGAAGCGATTAGAGAATATTCGTTGTTGACTATCAACGTTGATAGAAAATCAACAGAATTGTATTTTCCCTTTGAAGAAGCGATTCTCAAGGAATTTGTAAAATGCTCTAGAAAATATTCATTGTTGAATATCAACGTTGCTGCAAAATCAACAGCATTTCATTTTTACCTTGAAGAAGCGATTAGAGAATATTCGTTGTTGAATATCTACATTGATAGCAAATCAACAAAATTTTATTTTCACTTTGTTGAAGCGATTCTTGAATGAATTTGTAAAATGCTCTAGAACTTATTAATTGTTGAATATCAACGTTGCTGCAAGTCAACAGAATTTTATTTTTACCTTGAAGAAGCGATTTTCGAACGAATTCGTAAAAATGCTTTAGACAATATTCGTTGTTGACTATCAACGTTGATAGCAAATCAACAAAATTTTATTTTCACTTTGTTGAAGCGATTCTTGAATGAATTTGTAAAATGCTCTAGAACTTATTAATTGTTGAATATCAACGTTGCTGCAAAATCAACAGCATTTCATTTTTACCTTGAAGAAGCGATTAGAGAATATTCGTTGTTGAATATCTACATTGATAGCAAATCAACTAAATTTTATTTTCACTTTGTTGAAGCGATTCTTGAAAGAATTTGTAAAATGCTCTAGAACTTATTAATTGTTGAATATCAACGTTACTGCAAGTCAACAGAATTTTATTTTCACCTTGAAGAAGCGATTTTCGAACGAATTCGTAAAAATGCCTTAGAGAATATTCGTTGTTGACTATCAACGTTGATAGAAAATTAACACACCCCGAGGGCGTTCACCGGGATAAAAAGATAGATAAAATTCCTGTTCCGTCGATCGTTCCCCGATGTCGGATCCGATCCAACCCATATCGTCCACGGTACCGGGTCGGGTCCCGGCGCGGCCCGTCGAAAGAGTGAGATTAGAAGGAGGAATCATTTATTCCGGAACCGGGAAGGCGTTTCTCGATCCGCGTTCTCAAACGACCGTCCATAGATATCGCTGCCGTCCATTTCGGGGACGTTCCTCTCGCCGACAAGTCTTTAATATTTCACGCGACACGAAAGCGTCGACCCTCTCTCGTCGGGGCGAGGCGAGGCAGCGCGAGGCAGAGCGAGGCAAGGCGAGGCAAGAGACGAGGCGTCGCCTGCCTTCCGGTGGATCCCAGTCGTTTCCGCAAAGCGCGGAAACGAGTTGACCACCGAGTGTTGTCGCTGGGTCCCGAGTACACGTGGCCCTAGGCGCGAGCCAGGAAAAAAGAGGACGTCACAGACGAGATGAGACGTCTCAAAGCCGCGACCACGGGAAACCGTTCTCGGGTAAACCCCCCGAGGACTCTTCCTCGACTACCCCCTGGGACACTTCTTAGACCCAACCCCTTTTTAGAACGACCGAAGTTCAGACTCAACGACTGGGTTATGAGTGCCGGTACACCGGGTCGCAAGCTTAGGCGGCTTTTAATCGTCCCGCGGCTCTCGGAGTTGTTCCAATCGACGGACTATGTCTCCCTGGGACTCGTTATCATCCAAAATGTTGTTTCATATTCGTTGTTGAATGTCGACGTTGGTAGTAAATCAACAGAATTTTAGTTTTACTTTGAAGAAGCAAGTTTCTAACGAATTCGTAAAAATACTATAGACAATATTCATTGTTGAATGTCAACGTTGATAGTAAATCAACAGAATTTTATGTTTAAAATGCTCTAGAAAATATTCATTGTTGAATATCAACGTTGCTACAAATCAATTTTATTTCTGCTTACAAGAAGGGATTTTTGAACGAATTCGTAAAAATTCTCTAGAAAATATTCGTTGTTGAATATCAACGTTGATAGTAAATCAACAGAATTTTATTTTTACTTTGAAGAAGCGATGTTCGAACGAATTCGTAAAATTGCTCTAGTAAATATTCATTGTTGAATATCAACGTTGCTACAAATCAATTTTATTTCTGCTTACAAGAAGGGATTTTTGAACGAATTCGTAAAAATACTATAGAAAATATTCATTGTTGAATATCAACGTTGATAGTAAATCAACAGAATTTTATTTTTACTTTGAATAAGCAATTCTTGTACGAATTTGTAAAAATGCCTTAGAGAATATTCGTTGTTGACTATCAACGTTGATATAAAATCAACAGAATTTTATTTTCACTTTGTTGAAGCGATTCTTGAACGAATTCGTAAAATGCTCCAGAAAATATTAATTGTGGATTATCAACGTTGCTGCAAATCAACACAATTTTATTTTTACCTTGATGAAGCGATTAGAGAATATTCGTTGTTGAATATCAACGTTGATAGTAAATCAACAGAATTTTATTTTTACTGTGAAGAAGCGATATTCGAACGAATTCCTAAAAATGAACCAAAAAATATTCATTGTTGAATATCAACGTTGACAGCAAATCAACAGTCTTTTATTTTTACCTTGAAGAAGCGATTTTTGAACGAATTCGTAAAAATGCCTTAGAGAATATTCGTTGTTGACTATCAACGTTGATAGAAAATCAACAGAATTTTATTTTCACTTTGTTGAAGCGATTCTTGAACGAATTCGTAAAATGCTCCAGAAAATATTAATTGTGGATTATCAACGTTGCTGCAAATCAACAGAATTTTATTTTTACCTTGATGAAGCGATTAGAGAATATTCATTGTTGAATATCAACGTTGACAGCAAATCAACAGTGTTTTATTTTTACCTTGAAGAAGCGATTTTTGAACGAATTCGTAAAAATGCCTTAGAGAATATTCGTTGTTGACTATCAACGTTGATAGAAAATCATCAGTATTTTATGTTTACCTTGAAGAAGCGATTAGAGAATATTCGTTGCTGAATATCAACATTGATAGCAAATCAACAAAATTTTATTTTCATTTTACAGAAGCGATTTTCAAACGAATTTGTAAAAATGCTCTAAAAAATTTATAATTCTGCACCCTTAGAGAAATTATTACACTTGTTTCTTATAATTGACCCAGACCATCTTTACATAAATTTTAAAGAACAAACGAAAGAAATTATTTACGTAACCGCAACGAACCATCCCGAAGAATTTCTGACAAGTTGATGCAACGTGTATCGCCCCCCCACCCAGACGCAACAACTTTCCGTCTACGTGTGTGCATCGGTAAAGACATTTTCTAAACTCGCAAACTAGTTCGCGGCTAGGGCGTTTCAAGGTTTACGCTGCGTCGTTGCTAATCACGGTTTACCACCTCCGGCAGCGACTTTGAAATAAGTTCGCAGGGAATGTCTTTGTTAACGTGGAAAGTTGACCGCATTGACACCGTGCTCGCGCGCTCGATTGTGCGGAACTTCGAAAAGTTTCGCCATGATTATTCGAGTCGGATTCGCCGAAATGTTCTTAATAATGCGAAAATGGGTTGCCGGTGAATTTTGCCCGTTCAATGCTCTCCGCGCGAAACTTTAAATCTTCTTTCGTGTAGGTAGTTTTCTTTGTAAATAAATGTTTCGACGATGACAATTTCCCATCTCCGGGAATCGCATTATTCGTGACACAATTACAATGTCTGTATTGGTAACACGGTGGTAAATGTATATCGAGAATAAAGTCAATTTAACATAATGCAATCATTGTTGAAAATTCAATTACAATTGAAAAGGTGAGAGCAATTACTGTCACTATAGTTTAATGTTTAGACAAATGTCAAATGGCAAATGTTGAAGGATCATAATTGGATATCATTGTATTTCACATTTGTTTCTATTTTTACTTATTTTCTACAGATATACAGGGTGTCCCACATAAATAGGAACACCTAAATATCTTTCGTATTTACAGTCCCATCAAAAAACTTCAGAGGACAAAGCGACACTATTGCAGGGGGCAAATATAATGGTAAAGAGAACATGATTATTCTTGCTCAAGACATTTCAAGGTCAAGAAGGTGGTATCCACTAAATTCAGTTTTTTATTGTCTATCGTGCTATCGTAAAAAAAATATACTATTCCATTTAAAAAAACATCGGTGACCTTGAAATTTCATTAAAAAACACGACATAAAAAATTTTTTTCTTTACCATTATATTTGCACCCTGCACTTTGTCTTCTGAAGTTTTCTGATAGGACTGTAAATACGAAAGATATTCAGGTGTTCCCATTTATGTGGGACACCCTGTATTTAATGAGATTTTTCTAAGTTTATCATTTTCCGTGCAAAAGGCCGGCCGAAGAATAAAAGTTATCAGAACTCTCCGGTTACGTTTGACCCTATATCGGAACGTTTCTATTGTTACATTTTACACGCCTATGATTTGTAACCAGGGGAATTCTTTATTCGCCACCCTGAAAGTAATGAACGGTGCCATTTCATTGTGCCGAATCGCATATAAAATCGTCTTTCACGTCCCGCATTTCTGCCACGCTAATGAACAATACTTGTATGGAAACACTATGAATTATTATTCTCGCGGTTTTTCGTCCTTTAATTTTATACGCGTGCTCGGCGTACACGTATTTATACATGTATAGATGTGGTTGTACAACCGCGATCAAGACGCCAGTTCATTTTTCATGCGGAACAATGGGAGGAGCAAAATAACCGAGAAATAGCACAGTTCCAACTATGCGCGCGGCAAATGGAAAAGAATGTACCGTGTTTAGTCGAAATGCGCACCGGGTACTTGTCGGGTACGTGAATTGAAAAAACTCGCAAAGTAATTTGAAAGAACTGAAAACTGATAAAAAAAAACACATACACACACCGAATGCTAGAGTCGACTCCTTGGAGCTGCAATTTTTCATACTTTTGCGAAAGGCCAATTAAAGTGACGAAGATTATAATCTGCCAAATTGTGCAAAAATATGCAAACGCAGACGTTTGGCAAAATGATTTTTGCTTCGCTTATTCAACTGATCGCGCTTCAAAGTCAAGAAATAATTCATTATAATGCAACGAAGGTGGATGAATAATACTATAGAAAATATTCGTTGTTGAATGTCAACGTTGATAGTAAATCGACAGAATTTTATTTTTACTTTGAAGAACCGATTTTCGAACGAATTCCTAAAAATGAACCGGAAAATATTCATTGTTGAATATCAACGTTGACAGCAAATCAACAGAATTTTATTTTTACTTTGAAGAAGCGATTTTCAAACGAATTCGTAAAAATGCTCTAAAAAATATTCATTGTTGAATATCAACATTGCTACAAATCAATTTTATTTCTGCTTACAAGAAGGGATTTTTGAACGAATTCGTAAAAATGCTCGAGAAAATATTCGTTGTTGAATATCAACGTTGAAAGCGAATCAACAGAATTTTCTTTTTACTTTGAAGAAGCGATGTTCGAACGAATTCGTAAAAATGCTCTATACGCGGAAGGCCAATTAAAGTGACGAAGATTATAATCTGCCAAATTGTGCAAAAATATGCTAGTAACGCAGACCTTTGTCAAAATGATTTTTGCTTCGCTTATTCAATCGTGCTTCAAAGTCAAGAAATAATTCATTATAACGCGACGAAGATGGACGAATAACTTTTCCAATTCGAAGGAATAATCCCTCTCCCTTTGATCCGCGAATAATCTGGCTCCGTCGAGGATTAGCTATGTGAAAAAATGATTGAGTACTCACATATGACGGTGAGATGAGCGTTGGCACGAATCGGTTTAATGCGCAAATACGGGCCGACTTGGCACTGGTATTCGCCGTCGTCGGTCAAAGAAGCATTCGCGATCTTCAGATTGTAGATCGCGTTTTGATCTCCGATTAATCTCAGCCTCGGGTGTCCCACGATTTCTCCACCTAATGGAAAAGAAAAACAACAGAATGCGTTAAGAACAATATTTAAAAATAAATGAGAAATTTTGTCGATCGTAAAGTGTTTTGAACAACTTTCTGGAATAATAATCTCGGCGCTACGGTTCGATCAAATTCTACCCTATATACAGGGTGTCTCAAAAATACTTCAACTCCGGGAAATGGGAGGTTCCTGAGGTCATTTCAAGCGACATTTTCCTTTTCCAAAATGTTCGCTGCGGCTTTGTTTAGGAGTTATTGAGGAAAAACACGGACCAATCAGAGCGCGAGCTAGACGCTCGCTGGCACGTTTAGCGCGGCGAGCCGGCAGGCGGTTGGTTGAACGTGCCAGCGAGCGTCTAGGTCGCGCTCTGATTGGTCCGTGTTTTTCGTTAATAACTCCCAAACGAAGCCTCGGACAACATTTTGCAAAAGGAAAATGGCGCTTGAAATGACCTCAGGAACCGCCCATTTCCGGGAGCTGAAGGAATTTTGAGACACCCTGTATAGCTAATATGTAGTAAACTCAAACGTTTCGATTCGGATGTGAATCTGTGCGTCCTAAGACCACGTTTGCTATAGAAATATTCTATTAGAGGAAAAGAAAGGTGGTGTTTCGTCCTGGACCCGCTAGAGGACTCATCAGTAAGGCTATCTATTTAAATATTTAAAATATTTAAAAATACAGGAAAATGAGGGAAATCATTTATTCAATTCATTAAGAGCTTTTCACAATTTATTCGTTTAGTTAAAATTGATACCGTTGATCCACCCTTCGCGAATGCCTGACACAATCGGATCTCTCCCTTCAATGGGGTATATTATCCGACTATTATTTCTCTGCAAGGATTATAGGAGAAAAAATATTACGCGAGCAGTCTGAAATTTTTGCATTTTTAAATTACGCATTTGTCCCATTATTTTCTCGGGAGGGCGCAGCCTTTTTATTTAACGAGCGGAGAAAAAGAACCGAAGGTTCCGATCAATAAGAAAATGCCAGAGAAGAACAATCGCTGGCTGGGATTCTGCTCTGTTCCCCCTTTACCGAGGACATGGAAGTTGTTACATTCATAACGAGAAAAATTGGAAAAGGGGTATTATTCCAGCTTAAACGCTTTTGTTAGATTTTTATATGAAAATTTGCCTGTTGGAAAACGTTTGCTAATTTTCATGGAAATAATCGTTTCGAGGTAGTTATTCAACAGCTTTTCGGATAAACGAAACTGCCAAAGAATCAGCGTTTCCATTAAAGGTCCAAAATAATTTTTCATTGCAGCTGAATTTTATTAAAATGGACGATTTGCAATACTGGAGCTATTTAAAAAATTATTTTTGTATTCAAACATTTATATAATTCACTTACAATTTATCTCTATTTATTCTAGGGGTTCATATTAATTTATTTCTGATTTGTAATTTCTTATGGGTACGATACAAATTCGTGGGAGACTGTTTATGAGCAAATTTGACATTTCCTGTAATCGATGATGGTACTGTGCACAAAATTTTTCATTGCAGCTGAATTTTATTAAAATGGAAGATTTGATATACTGGAGCTATTTAAAAAATTATTCACTTACAATTCATCTCTATTTATTCGTAGGAGCCTGTTTATGAGCAAATGTGACATTTCCTGTAATCGATCGTACTGTGCACACAATTTTTCATTGCAGCTAAATTTTATTAAAATGGAAGATTTGAAATACTGGAGCTCTTTAAAAAATTATTTTTCTATTCACTTACAATTTATCTCTGTTTATTCCAGGGGTTCATATTAATTTATGTCTCGTCTGTAATTTCTTATGGGCATGATACAAATTCGTAGAAGACTGTTTATGAGCAAATTTGATATTTCCTGTAATCGATCGTCCCGTGCACACGGTTTTCGAGTAGCTTTAAAAGCATCGGGGCTTTTAAAGGATTTACTGCAACAGCTTCCCTGGGACATTATGATTTTTCAATAGAAAAGATGTAAATGCGCGCGATAAAAGGTTCCGGTAGCAAGAGAAAAAAAAAAAACAAGAATAATCGCGAACGCGTGTATTAAGGCCGTATCGTAACTCAAAGACAGACTGTAAACTAAACTAACGCAGCTTCTATAAAGGGCCGTGGGATACATGTTTGCAGCGATATACTGGCACGCGATACCACTTGCTTTTTGATAAAACCAGTGATGCATGCAGTATCGATAGGGCCGGTCGTTTCATGGCTGACGGTACCCAGTGTCAACCTTGGCCTCTGCTAAAAATCCACCCTGCCACGGCAAACATTTGCTAATCGAACCGTTAATGAGCTGTGCTATCGACTTTATCAACCGGCAAATCCTCGCTGATATTATACCAGCGCGTTTCCATTGCCCGGAAACGCACCAACCTAATTATTCTATTTAACGAAAAACTTTATCGATTTCTTTGGGGGGGCTGAAGCGTCAGCAATAATAACATAATCTTCTCGATAAACTGCTGATTTCGCGAATTTGTATTATTTACTACGCGCGAGCGTACGAACGTTAAAATAACAAATTAAAATAAGAAACAATCGTTCCGCTGATATTTCGAATAAATTCAGCGAGGATTAAACTATTTTTAGATTATTCGAAGATACGTTTTTTCCTCGAGGATCAACTGAAACGTCTATAAAAAAAAAACATTGTAAAACTTTTTTTCACGACTGAATCTGCCATAAATTTGAAGATTGAGGCTTTACTACCACCCCTTAAAACTTGTATGATTTTTTTAGGCCGGTTTATCGAGCTTTGAATAACAAATGTACCGTCAACATTACAATAATATGATTATATGTGATATAATGTATTCCTGTAAGTGTCAAGCATGTCCATTACTATGTAACCTTATGCTAATACTTTCTTTTTCTTTTTTTTTTATGAATATCTTCTATTGTAAACATTTGTATAAAAGGACTTCGGTCCGTAAATAGTAATAAATAATAATAATAATAATAATTTAAGGGCTTCGCATATAGGAACATATTTCTTATTTTTCGAACAGACGAAAAAAATCGTGCATAATTTTAAGTGGGAATTTCAATCTTCAAAAGGATGGTACATCAGTCGCAAGATTTGGTAACGTTTTTAGGGACGGTCGAGTTCGCATAATTTTTTTAGCAAAAAGGATATTATTAAAAATCCACAGTCTAATAACGTGGTAATTAAAAATGCTTATCCAGGGCACAGTGTGCATTCATTCACCGTTCGAAACGCGATGTAGGCCTACGAATTTAGTGTTTCTAATTACACGTAGGCCTTGGGGTCCGAAAATTTGGGTTACCCGAAAAGTGCACGCCTAATAAAGGTTTCGATAGTCGAGGGGGGGGGGGGGTGGTGGTGTCTAATTATCCATCTTTTGTGCGTCAGTCAGGCTGCGCGAGATTGCCGGAGAGCCACCGAATGCGAATCAAACACAGCGGATCTGAAAACCGTGACACTGACGAGGGTTGTAGCTTTTGTGGATCACGACGCTTTTGTTGAAAAATGATGATACGTCGGCTCCCGGCGAAAGAGATTACGGCCGTTTCACCGTTGGAGAATAAAGAAAAAAGGAGAAAAAAAGTTGATCGAACGCGAAGGGAAAGTAAGACAGTTTCCTCCTCCTCCCACTTTTACCTCGGCGCGTCTCTCATTTATATCGCGAGCACTAATGGGCCCTCTTTGAGGCGGCCGCGAAATGAACTTATTAAACGAAGTTTCGAAGAATCTGTAATAAGAGGCGGGAAATCCGGCAGGTATTCGCGCCGTGGTTCCGTTGCATCTGCATTCACTCTGCTCCGGCGAGGTATCTTCGCGGGACCCCGGCAAAGTTGATAATTACTTATGATCTATGCTAAATTTATACGAACTTGTTTTCAACTTCGTCCCCCCCCCCCCCCCCAGCGAAAGTCGCGAAATTGTTCGGCTCGAATGAACCCGCCCCCGTCGAGAGCAAACGCGATATATTACACGCGAGATTCGATTACTCAATTGGCCGTTTTCCGGAATCTGATTTGTTTCTCGTCTTGTCAGGATTTACTAACGAGGCATTGAATTACTCTTGATTCAAGTATTCACTTATTGTATAATTAATTTTTCCCTTACGGTCTTTGTTCTTGGCTTTTAACACTAATCCTATCGAGCACTGAAAGCGATTAAAATTGTTTCAGCTTGTAAAAATGACAAGGCTCTATTTATTTACTCCCTGAAATGAGCGGTTCCTGAGGTAATTTGAAACGAAATTTTCCTTTTCCAAAATGTCCGCCGCGGCTTAGTTTAGGAGTTATTAACGAAAAACGCGGACCAATCAGGGCGCGACAACTTTGCCAACACGCGTCTAGGTCGTGCTCTGATTGGTCCGCGTGTTTCGTCAATAACTCCTAAACTAAGCCGCGGCGGACATTTTGGAAAAGGAAAATTTTGTTTCAAACGACCTCAGAAACCACTTCAGGGAGTTAAAGGAATTTTGGGACAGCTGTAGAAAAATTGGCGTGTCTACAAGAAGTACTTCGAAAAATTATTTAGAATTTGTGAATTTTTATCTCAATGTGTGCTTGGATAAAAAAATTTGTCGAATCAATTTCCACTCAAGTAACTTCATAATTTCAATAAGTGCAAAATAAAAAATATAAAACCGGTCGTTTGACCGGCTGTGGTAGGTTTAGTGTTAATAGCCTTTTGATAATTGTTTAGGACTTGTGTACTTACTCTGCTGTATGACGTAAGCAAAGCCATCTTTGACCCACTGTACAATGCCGAATCGGTTCTCTACCTCGCAAGGTATTGTTACTTCTCTTCCTTCGAGGACTGAACTGTTCCGTGGTCTGACTCTGAAGTACTGGCTCCCTTCGCCTGAAACACAATTATAAATAGATTAGCAACAATGAACGATCACGTACAATTACGTGCCAGTTGTTATCTACGTCGTAATTGAGACAGCATTATTCTCTTGGGAACTATGAACGTAATTAGAGCCCTAAAAATGACAATAATTTCGACACAATACAGGGTATCTCAAAACTCCCTGATATGAGCGGTTCTTGAGGTAATTTGAAACAAAATTTTCCTTTACCAAAATGTCCACTGCCGCTTAGTTTAGGAGTTATTAATGAAAAACGCGGACCAATCAGAGCGCGACAACTTTGCCAATACGCGTCTAGGTCGCGCTCTGATTGGTCCGCGTTTTTCGTTGATAACTCCTAAACTAAGCCGCGGCGGACATTTTGGAAAAGGAAAATTTTGTTTCAAATTACCTCAGAAACCACTTCAGTGAGTTAAAAGAATTTTGGGACAGCTGTCTATCTTTATTATTCACATCTTATTCAAAGTTCCATTAGTTGGTATTCTACGACGATACACCTTTCCGGATCGAGGTGTATCTAGTTAATATCTATAAGTTACTATACTAGATTTCTATAGTTATTATACTATAGCTTGCCTAACCCTCGGCTCGTAACAGTTTTAAAAATTCTTGTATAGCGAAGGGCTGAAGAAAATAGGAGAAAGCAATAAAAACCGTCAATTTTACAATCACAGCGCGAACAACACGGCTGTGTAAAAGGGATCTACGGCAACGCAATCTCAGCGTCCCGTTTCCAAAAGCCGAGGTCGCCGAAAAAAAACTGTGCTATCAGGTTAGCTGGCGAGCGATCGACGTTTCCATAAAAAAAAGAGAGGGGGGGGGGTGGTTCGACGATTTAGTCTCCGGTTTCACAGGCAGTTGACGGGCTTCGAGATGTGCCCCTGTGCTGGCATCTTCATCCCCTCTGTTGAGCAACGGTGGCAACGTAACGGTAACGGGCTTGCACGCGAGACCCTTCGCTGCCAACGTAAATCGCTTCCCCTCCAGTTCGCTCGA
This sequence comes from Lasioglossum lativentre, assembly GCA_916610255.1. Classification (NCBI taxonomy): domain Eukaryota; kingdom Metazoa; phylum Arthropoda; class Insecta; order Hymenoptera; family Halictidae; genus Lasioglossum; species Lasioglossum lativentre. The sequence continues at coordinate 5,452,436 of OU744359.1, forward strand.
GATGACGGGCACAACGGGCGACAAGATGAAAGACAAAATCTTGATGGAAGATCAGCGTAATCTGCTTGTTTGCTGCCGATAGAACCGATGCTCTCGGGTGTGCTGCTTGGTTGGCTTTCCTCCGACGTTCGCAGACATCAAGCGCAAACCCCTCTTCGTCCTTGTCCTCGTCCTGGTGGTCCTGGCAGAGAGTCCCGTTCTGTGTACCTGCGGCCGGGGGTTACACGTTTGCCTTTGTACGCCGGCTGCGTTTCGTGGTCACTTGCTGCACGAATTTGCACAATCCAGCCTAAATACGGCATCGATGAAATATACAGCCGAGCGTTCCATGCCAGCCGGCAAACAATCGGCACGGGGATCCACCATTCGGCCCTTTAATCGGCGAAATTTAACGCGTCCGTGAACGCGAAGCCAGATTCGATCAGAAGAACTGATTTCGGACGGCACTTGATCCTACATAGCTCTTTGTTTCTACACCGTTCATCAACCTTTCTTGTCACCAGGCTGTGCGATTGCTGCAAGTTATTTTTTAATGAAAATTTTAATGACGTGAAGGTGACATTTTTCTGATACAAACGACACAGTTTGGATTTTTACAATTTACAAGCTGTAGATTTCGATTTACGAGCAATAGCACACAAATTTTTCGTGGAACACCCTTCGGTGAAAGCGTTTGTGAAAATGTATTTAAACAGCTCGAGACTATCCTAGATAAAGAATTTTTAGTTGAAAGTGTTGCTAAATTAACGAAACAATTTTGATCCTACATAGTCCTCCCTATTTGTTCCTACACCGTTCGTCAACCTTTCTTGTCACTAGGCTGTGCGATTGCTCCAAATTATTTTTTAATGAAAATTTTAATGACGTGTCCGCGACATTTTGCTGATAATAACGACACAGTTTGGATTTTTACAATTTACAAGCTTTAGATTTCGATTTACGAGCAATAGCACAAAATTTGAAATGACAAATTTTTCGTGGAAGACCCTTCGAAAGCGTTTGCGGAAATATATTTACAGAATTTGCGACTAGCCTAGACAAAGAATTTTTAGTTGAAAGTGTTGCTAAATCACCGAAACAATTTCAGAAACGCAGATGCAGAAAATCCACTGGAACAATTATTAAAAGGTTTGTTTTTTTTTCGTTTCGCGCGCGACTCGCCTAGACAAAGAATTTCTATTTGAAAGTGTTGCCAAATTACCGAAACAATTTTAGAAACGCAGATGCAGAAAATCCACTGGAATAATTATTAGTTTGTTTTTCTGTGTATCGCGCGCAACAGTCTCGTAAAGAGTAATTTCCCCACGGCCGAGGGAAACACTTTGGAAAAAAACGTATTTTGTGCGTTTCAAGCACGGCCAAAGTGGAAACTTAAAACGCTCCGAGGACTTAAAAACAGAAAATTCTCTGTGTATGTGGAATATTCGCCGGCGAATACTGCCGCGGCCATTCAAAAGCTTTTTATAACGTGGTGTAGATATTGAGATTATTTCAAAGGGATAACTTTGAAGTTGAAGGGCTCGGGGAAAAAAACGCTGTACATATTTCTATTTCCGTAGATAAGTCCGGTAGATTTTACAGGAACGTCTTCGTGGTACGAAGGAACACGTTTTTAAAATATTTATAAAGAAAAGCGTAGAAACCTAGTAATTTTTAATAGAATATCTTTTATGCATTTGAAAGCTCAGTGGGTATAATCGTATTTCTGCTAACTGGGAAGCATTACGGCTCGGCTTCACAGCTGAAGTGAAACAGAACGGTCCAGTTGCGGTACAATCGCAATATGTTCCATTACCCTGTGCGTTAGAACGTTAGTGGAACGCGAACATAATATGCACCCACGCCAGTGCACGCTATGTAAAATGGCTATACGCTGGAAGTACAAGAAGATAGCAAAATTGTAACAATGGTAAAGATATCGAGATACACGAAATTAGAATGGAAAATCTCCGAAAGCGAATCTCCGTTTATGAAATGTCCAAACTTTTCAAATATGTGGAAATACAGTGACTCCCACTAATATTCGGACACTCTTAAGAAATCGATAACTTTTTCGATAGTGCACCATACCATTTGAACTTTTTCGAGAAGTTAGAACAATCGGTATTGGTTACGTAACGTGAAAAGAATTTTTGAAAAAATTATAATTGGTCGGAAGTGCAGAGAAAATACTAAATAGTTATGATTTACAACTTTTTTATGCGGGCTCATATTGGAAATGTAGAAAACACGTTTCGTAGATCTGTATCAATTAAACATATTCTAAAAATTTTTAAAATGGTAAAAATTGCAATTTTTCGTAAAGTATCGTACTAAGGATTCGTACATATTTGAATGCTTGTCGTTTTTTCCCACATAAACCGATTTCGATGAAACTTTTACAATGCATATACTTGACATAGATCTACAAAACATATTTTTTAAATTTTCAACATAGACAATGCAAAGCAGATAAAATTAAACTTTTAGTATTTTCTCTACAATTCCAACCAATTGCAATTTTTGAAAAAATTTCTTTTCACACATCATGTAGTAAATTAATTGCTCTAACTTCTCAAGAAAGTTCAAATCGTAGGGTGCAATATTAAAAAAGTTATCGTTTTGTTAAGAGCGTCCGAATATTAATGGGAGTCACTGTACATTGAGAAATATCCAATGTGTCTTCATTTAATTTTTATCGTACGAAATCTTCCAGATGGGGAAAAATTAAATTACAGTAAACGCTTGATTCTTGTCTGGATCGTGGGCACGATTCCTGTCCAGTGCCTACCCACTCCACTGCCTGTCACGATATTGACTCGAGGAATCGATTTTACAAGTCTCTTAATTTTCATTATTTGTTTATGGGACTTTCACTACCTTATTTCTGGCATTTTTCTGATTAAAATGACACCAAACACGATACAGTTTCAATTGTATTTAGTGGTTTAATCCACGGTGAAAGTTTCGGTCGCAAGGAAGGACAGCGCATCGGAAAGAAAGTGACGCGGACAGTCACGCGAACCGTGTTTCATTCTGTCCTTCTCTATGTTCGGCTCTCTATTGAAGTCTCGCTCGGCGCGGTCGGCGCGATATCTAGACGCAGTCATAAATCAAAAAGCACTTCTGGGGCACGATTCTTGTCCTTGAAAAACACAGCTGTTGGACAAGAATCAAGCGTTTACTGTATTTTCATTATTTAGAAGTTTGTAAAGCGAGTATAAACTTGTGCTGGAAATGTTTGTATCCCGACTAGTATTCCATCGGTTAAGCGATTAACGAGTCTCTACACGAGAAAGACCACGCGATGGATTTCAACCCTCCAAGTTCTGGAGGGTGCTGCCGAGTACAATCCTCGCAACGCTCGAGTATCTACACGATAATCCTCGCCATCGTTCAATCGTACACCCTCGCGAATCGCGCAAAATCGTTTATTGTTGTTACAGGAGCTGATTAAAAAAAAAAAATAGAGAGAAATCCACAGATTTGCATGCGTCGATGACAGGCGTTGCAATGGTACTGATATATGTATGTATATGTATGTATAGCACACGACAAAATGAGTAAATCTGTTCGAGTTGTAATCTCGTGTTATTAATAACTCGCGCCGCGGCTGCTGGACATTGACTAATTACTAATTAAATAATGGTTACAATAGACGCGTTTGCGTGTAATAATAATTGATGAACACGAACAGTACTTGTGAATGCATAATAGATGAATGTTCATTATCGGGCTGCGCAGAAATAAATGATTTCTCTCTGGAGGTGATTATCAAAGAGGAAATGATTTACACGATGGTCGTCTTGCGCTAATGAAAAGGTACTCCGGATTATATTTTTATAATTTTTAATTAGTAGACTTTAAGGGGGCCATGTGGCAGATTAAAAAAATCGAAAATTTTTCTTTTGCACAAATTGCTTCTATAACATTCGTAGAATATGCAGGTAATATTTCGATTTCGAAGTTTGCCCCATTACGACTAAAGTATTAATATCTCAAAAACTACTGAACGGATTTCGCTAAAATTTTTATGGTATAGTCAGCACATCTATAGTACTCGTCCGTACCAAAATATTTCTGATATCTGCTCTATTTTTTTTTAGCTGAAAAAGACGAAACTTGGAACTTAAAGTTTAAAACCGTGCCAAAAATTCAATTTTCGATATTTTTTAATTATTTTTACAATTTTTACAATTTACTACAAATTAAAATGCCGTTTGATTTTTTGATATCAGATGATCGAAACCTCCGGGAATCCTGGTCGCAATCAACCTACTTTTTTTTACAAACGAGTATCTTCCGAACGGTGTAAAGTCGATCTAACTCGTTATTTTGGTTTGAAAAAATTCTGAGAGACTGCTAAGATGTCAATAAATGCGCGATAAAAATTTCATGATTTTCTGTTTTAAGGGTCCTTCAAAAAAAATTCCTAAAGAGAGCAAGAAAAAGTGGCTCTCACATGAGTTAATACAAAAATTGGGAAATATCTAAGTGAATTTAGTCTGGTAATTTTCAGGTGGTAAAGTAAAGTTTTTAGTGCTCGACGGGGTCGAAAGGTTAAAAATTCGGGGTTGAACGGGGGTGGTTCGGTCATAACTCGGTCATGCGATACAGGATCGATTAAGCGGGGGGGACGATTCTGGGTTAATTCGGAATTGGAAGGAACGACTTCCGGTCGCGATCCATTCGATCCGACGATCGCGAAACGAAAGAGAAACGAGCGGGGCCGCGATGCGACGGTGGGCAGTTTCTTCCTTTTTTTTTTATTTTTTTTTCTCGTCGAACGAAGGGCAAAGTTAACGGTGCGGAGGAAAATTACGCGATACGCGCGAATAGGTCTGTCAGAGGTTTTAATCGACGACTCCCGGGGCCGTGCAGGATCGTCGAAAGGAATAAATATCGGCGCCGACGGCCGATCCACGGCGTCGATGCGCAAATCCGTCGAATGAATTATACGATTATCGGCTTTGCGACTTTTTATTAGTCGAGCTCCGGGCCACGCTGACGGGCCGAAGCTTTCGCGAATGGCCGGTTTAATAATCGCAGAGCGCAGTTCCGAGCGACACCGTATCTTTGCCAGTAGACGGCGCCAGGATTAATCCTTTTTCGCAGTTTAATTCGATAGAGACTACGCGCGCGCGGTATATGCTTCGAATCTGTTACGTAGCTGGTACTACGTTTGTCACCATTTGCGGCTGAAACGATTTTCTTGTTTGCTTCTGCCGATCGTGTCCATTTTTCCTGCGATTTATCATCGTCAGAATCTTTCTGCAAAATTGTGGTTAAACTTTCACCTCGGTGGAACAAAAATGTTCAACTTTTTTGGAATTTAATATTGTTGAAGTATACACCGTAATGCACGGGACACTCGGAGGAGGAAAGGTCTTTTTTTTTTTTTTTTTTTAACGTTATTTATTTATGAAGAATTCAATCGATCTTTTACAACTGTGTCAATTTAACACCGAGGATGGGGGATGAGGGTAAAGAAAAGTTGAAAATTTTTGGTCCCCCTGATTGCATAAATTCAGCCCAAAATGTTCATCAAAATGAAACCGTATCTTTTCACAATTTTAGAGAATTCGAAAATAAAACATCGTGGAAAAATAACTCTTTACCTTATTATTTAATCTTTCTTTTACCACTGTGTCAATTTGAACCGAGGACGGGGGATGAGGGTTAAGAAAAGTTGAAATTGGGGAAATCAAAAATAAAACATCGTGGAAAAATAACTGTTTACCTTATTATTTAATCGATCTTTTACCATTGTAGGTAATTCGCCCGAAACTTCGTGATTTTTATTTTTTTAATGCGAAACTCGTAACCGAAAAACCTTAGATGTAAATGTTAACTCATCAATTTGAATGAGAAAACATGGAAAAATAACTGTTTACTTTGTTATTTAATCGATCTTTTACCATTGTGTCAATTTGACACCAGAGATGGGGGTGAGGGTTAAGAAAAGTTGAAAATTTTTGGTCCCCCTGATCGCAAAAATTCAGCCCAAAATGAAACTGTATCTTTTCACAATTTTGGAGAAATCGAAAATAAAACATCGTGGAAAAATAACTCTTTACCTTATTATTTAATCGATCTTTTACCACTGTGTCAATTTAACACCGAAGACAGGGGATGAGGGTTAAGAAAAATTGAAAATGTTCAGCCCAAAATGTTCATAAAAATGAAACTGTATCTTTTCACAATTTTCGAGAAATCCAAAATAAAACGTGGTGTAATCGAATCACCCTCAAAAACCAGCTCACAAAGGTACACGTCGCATGGCACGACGCAACAAAAGCGAAACGGTAAACGATGCACGGATTTTCCCGCCTACCCTCTTGATGCCATAGCACGCGAGAGATATCTGAAACAGTAGAATTACCATAAGGTCTCGCGCGTCTACCCGATATATTGAAATATCTTGTGGAACTACCGATTTCCGAAAGCGACGTCTCGATCGCCCGTGAAACTTCGCCGCCCACGTTCTCCGAATACAAAATCAAAGGGAATCTAGTCGACTCGATAGAATAGGAGGAAAAGTCAGAAGGAGGAGAAAGGGAAAGAGAGAGAGAGAGAGAGAGCAGACGCAAATTTTCTCCTAACATCGTGGAATTTTTCTCCCCCCCCCCACTCTCCTCCCTTTCTACCCCCACCCCCTCCCCGGAAAAGGACAATCGGTTCTCCCGCATCGGTGCTCGTTTCAGGCTTCGCTTAACGGGGAAAAAGGCCGACAAACACTGGCGTAATGTATGCAAATTGACCGTTCGAAGCTCTACATGAAAAATGAAACGATTTACGGAACGCTCTTTCGCAGATGCTCGTCGCTGGAACCGCCATCGAGTTCTCTGGCGAAATGTTTCTGTGGTAGACCACCCTTTCCGAGAGATCATGCTTTTGAACGTGTTCGACAAATACGTGTGTGTATCGGTACATTTTAATTCGCGTAATACAGGGTGTTCCAAAATTCCTTCAACTCCCTGATACGGTTCCTGAGGTAATTTGAAACAAAATTTTCCTTTTCCGAAATGTCCGCCGCGGCTTCGTTTAGGAGTTATTAACGAAAAACGCGGACCAATCGGAGCGCGAGCTAGACGCGTGTTGGCATAGATATAGCGCTCCGATTGGTCCGCGTTTTTCGTTAATAACTCCTAAACTAAGCCGCGGCGGACATTTTGGAAAAGGAAAATTTTGTTTCAAATTACCTCAGGAACCATTTCAGGGAGTTGAAGAAATTTTGGGACACCCTCGTTAATGAATAAACTGCCGGATCTTTAACTGAAAATTTTCCAAAAATGCTAGAGCATAAAATTCCATAGAATTAGTACAAAGACTACTGAAAACAATATTTCCCAAAATTTTCCTAGAAAAATTGAAAATTGCCTAAGCATCCGCAGTCTAGTAATGAATGCTCGAAATGGCTCGTTTCTGATTTTGTCATAAAATTGTTCTCACAATTTATAATTCTGATTAAATAACAGCGTGCAAAATGTACAAGAAAACTTTTAATCGCGCGGTTTCTGTCGCCCGAACGGGAAATCTAATAGAATCACGGCAAAGAGCATTAATTGCATCGAGTAGATCGGTTCGGTGCTCGACGCGACGTCAAAGAAGAAATTTCATTTTCGTTTGAACAAGATCGGTCCGTCGACAAGAGAATAGATAATAAAGTATATCGCAGTAACAAGTAAGAGATCGCGCACCCATTAAACAGGATTACTCTGATCCTGTTCCCAGAATGAATAACTAAAGCGTGACAGCGAAGAGGGGTGGTGTATACTTGAGGAAACAAGAAAAGGAAAACGGAAGATCTTTAATAAATCCCTCGAAGAAAAGAATTCCTTGGCTACCGCGTACACGCGATGCCAGAGAATACAGAAAGAGAGAGAGAGAGCGAGCGAGCGAGAGAGAGAGAGAGAGAGAGAGAGAGAGAGAGAGAGAGAGAGAGAGAGGGTGTTGGCTTTGCGATGAAAATTTAATTATCGGTCGGGTTCTTTGCGAAGCGTGGTTACGCGGAACTGGCAAACGGGACGAGATAATGATAGGTTTACGATTAACATGGTGTAGAACCGTCGTCGATGGCCGACATTGACTCCGCCGTGTACAATGGCCGTGTTATCCGAGTTTAATAACGATCGCGGCCCGGAACAATAATCCGTGGCTGGCGTCTGGGCGAAAAAAAATTAACGTCAAGCCTGCCAGAAGCTCGACAATAATTGCGTCACCCGCACCCTATGGGAACTTCGATTGAACCGAGCCGAACCTCGACAAAGCAATCGTGCTCTATCAAGCCCCAACAATAACTTCGCTCCCGACCATAATCGCCCCGTCAAAGCTGAACAATAATTACGCGCTCGAAAACTTACAAATAATAATTACATCGCGGCGCATCAAGCTCCGCGAGCTTGAGCTTCTTTAAAGAAAGAAATTCTTCAAAGCTCCTGCCAATTTTAATTGCCGTGTAATTAAACACTGAACCTGCCGAGTTGTAAAAATTGCTGGAATCATTTATAGAAATCATAAAATTGTATATAGATTTTCTGTGATTTTATATTGCTTGGATAGAAAAATGTGTACAATCATTTTCAGAGCTGTAAAAATGACTGGTTTATAAAAATTAAATCATAAAATTTTATATAGATTTTCTGATTTTTATTATCATATGTGCTTGATGAATACGAAAATGTGTATAATCATTTTCAAAGCTGTAACAATGGCTGACATGCTTCATAAAAATGAAATCATTAAATTTTATATTGATATTCTGATTTTTATTATAATATGTGCTTTGATACAAAAATGTGTAGAATCATTATCCGAGCTGTAAAAATGACTGGTATGCGTTGCTTTATAAAAATGACATCATCAAATTTAATATAGATTTTCTGTGATTTTTATTATAATATGTGCTTGAATACAAAAATGTGTATAATCATTTTCAGAGCAGTAAAAATGGCTGGCATGCTTTATAAAAATGAAATCATAAAATTTGATATAGATTTTCAGTAACTTTTATATGATGATATGTGATTGAATATAAAAATGTGTATAATCATTTCCAGTGAAAGCATCATTAATGGTAAAATAAGAAACCGATCATGGCAATGGTAGATTTAGTGTTAAATGATATCCTGTAACGTAGCCTCCAGGGATTATTATTGATAGAAAATACGTATTTGAGAAATTTCTTTCGAATGTTTCCAACGCACTCAGGAAACGCTTCTGGTAAATAATGGACGACAGCACGATTACAAAATCGTTTTCCAGGATTGTTGAGCGCACGAGCATTCGGAAAATCGCCCGTTTGCGATGTTTATTCCCTCGAACGGCGCAAAACGTCGCTGTGTGGTCCTATTTGCCTCGCGTAATCTTTACAATGTTCCTTGGTTCCATCGGTGATAACGTCGTGCTCATAAAAATGCACGGAGTCGACTGGAAAATACAAGCAAGGGAAACTGAAATACCCATAAGGCTCCGTGACAAACACGGTATTTCTACGTAGTCGGTGTATGGACGCGTGCGATTGCATGCTTCCGTGCGATTCGTTTACTTTACCGGCGATTCTTGCTTTATGCGATGATTTTTATTTCACGCGGCAATGGGGAACAGACCCGTATCGATGGAATATGTAATAATGACGCGCAGGGTGTCCGATACCCCATGAACATTCGATATGTACGTGTTTTCCACGGCATAGAATCCTCGTTAATGGATCTCTAAAAGCTTCAAATAATATCCAACGTTATCTATACAATATAGATATAGAAAGATATAGATAGATATAGATAGATATAAACAGATATAGATAGATAGAGATAGATATAGATAGATATAGATAGATATAGATAGATATAAACAGATATAGATAGATATAGATAGATATAGATAGATATAGATAGATATAGATAGATATAGATAGATATAGATAGATATAGATAGATATAGATAGATATAGATAGATATAGATAGATATAGATAGATATAGATAGATATAGATAGATATAGATAGATATAGATAGATATAGATAGATATAGATAGATATAGATAGATATAGATAGATATAGATAGATAATGATAGAATAGAATATAATAGAATTCTCATAACGAAGTATAACGAATAAAGGAAAAAATGTATCCAAAAACTTTACATAGCAGGATTTCAATTGCCGTTGGACATAGGTTCTTTAATAGCTAAACCTAATATTATGGCGTGCGTATACAGGGTGTCCAAAAATTCCTTGAACTCTCTGAAATGGACGGTTTCTGAGGTCATTCGAAAAAATTTTCCTTTTCCGAAATGTCCGCCGCGGGTTTGTTTAGGAGTTATTAACAAAAAACGCCGACCAATCGGAGCGCGACTTAGACGCGTATCATTGAAATTAAATTTTAATTGAGCATAATAGCGAAGCAGAACAGCTCGAGAAATGAAAAATTGGGAAATCAGCGTTAAAAATCGCCTATAGCTCTCCGGTCGGTGTTTCGTGTAAAAAATTAGAAAACCGAAAAACGAATTTCTCATAAACGAAACAAGCACAAGCGCTCCGCGTTTTTACGAGCGCAGCAGCCGTTCTCCCGTGCACTTGGTAACTCAGACACGACGTCTGCGTGTCACGGAATAACAATAAAATATAAAGTTCCGCGTCGATTCGGAATTTATGGAATTCACATATGTATATGGTCGGGGTGGGCTTTTTCGAATGTACAGGCCATAACAGTCCCCTGCGACCCTCGTTTTCCTGGGGACCCGCATGCATTACGGTGGAAATAAGCGTTCGTTCGTTTGGTACACAAATAAAATTTTCGGCGAGCGGTAGCGTGCATGCACCGATATAGTATATGTACATCCATACATGTATTATACGTGTGTGTATGTATTTACAAGGCGTCGCAACGCGGACAAGACCGCGTCGTTCCTCCAGGAATAATCGACAGAGCCATAACAGGGTTTATTCGCCGCCAGCTGACGCGAAATTGAGGGGAAGCACTTTGCCGAAGCACGACGTAAAGCGGACCCGCTTCGTTTTACGATATTTATTGGCCACTTCGAGAAGATTTCGGTTTAAAGCTCGAAAATTCCCGTTGCTTTTTATTTTCTATTCTTTCGCTGTTCGAGAGTCTCTGGCGAAGTTTCCGTCCATTCTCAGAATTCGATGAAATTTTGAAAATAGGTTCGTTTTTTTACTAAAATGACGATTGCCAGAAGGATTTTTGGCGACTCGAAAAAAAATTTTGTCACTCTCTACCTTACCAACAAAGTCGTAAACGGCCCACATACAGTACACGCTTAATTCTTGTCCAGAGCGTGGGCACGATTCGTGCGTTGAGCGAGGAATCGATTTTACAAATCTCTTAATTTTCATTATTTGTTTATGGGACTCTCACTATCTTATTTCTGGCATTTTTCTGATTAAAATGACCCCAAACACGATATAGTTTCAATTGTATTTAGTGGTTTAATCCACGGTGAAAGTTTCGGTCGCAAGGAAGCACAGCGCATCGGAAAGAAAGAGACGCGGACAGTCACGCGAACCGTATTTCATTGCGATATCTAGACGCAGTCATAAATCAAAAAGCACTTCTGGGCACGATTCTTGTCCATGAAAAACACGGCTGTTGGACAAGAATCAAGCGTTTACTGTACCTCTAACCTAATCCTAAACTAACCCTAACCTAACTCAAACTAATGTCATTTCCGCTCGCTCTTAAAATAAACTTTTCGGGTTAACCTAATCCAAATTAATTCTCATCGCGTAATCTTCCCATTGTAGATATTTATTTAATTGGTATAACAATTGAAATTTTCTATACATTTTACATTAATTTCCAGAATATACATATTTAATATCGATAAGTCAGTAAGTCGGTAAGGTATTGAGCGACATTGAAATGATAAAAAATTTTTTTTCCAGTCGCCATAAATCCTTCTGGCAATCGTCATTTTAAAAAAGAACCTATTTTCAAAATTTCATCGAATTCTGAGAATAGACGTAAACGGAAACACAGCCGAGTCTCTTCCTAATTCTTAGGACTCGCGTTATTGTTTTCATAGAATTCTATTCTCTTGATTATTTGATTACTTCGAAAATGCATCGCTGCAGGTGCATAATTAACAAAGTGTTTTGTTATTCGACGTCGGTGGTCGCGATTCGCTGTTGCAAAACCGAGCGTCCAATTAACACTGCTTACGTTCCTCTGCTGCCGAAATAAAAAAGGGACAAAAACAGGAAAAAAAAACAAGAGGGAACGCAACTTGTCCCAATTTTCAAACTCCTCGAACACGTCGCGCGTATAATTAAAAAGAGAAAGTGAAAGAGCGGCTCGAGTGCTCGACAAACTATATTCATTCTCGCTTCTCGTTCTCCTTTTTGTCGCCGTGGAGAAAATTTCACCGTCTACGGAATTGATCCTCTTCGTCGCGATGTATCCTTCGAATGCATTCTCGAGGATCTGGAGGGCCCTTCGAATCCCTTATGCATTCGTACCTTTCGGGAATATGGAGAACCGAGAAACTATAGTAAAGAAGAAAACTTCGATTACGCGAGATCTTCGTCGTAGAGAATTCATCTGATTTCGGTGGAATCGAAAAAATGCTGATCCTGCTGGATTCGGAATTCCACATAAAAATTAGTATTTAGGGGGAGCAACTAATGTGTGAGAATGAGGAAGAAACGTGAAACATAATGAGTGAGAGATAAAATGTATAAAGTGAATTACAAATGAGTGTGCAATGGATAAAAGAAGAATGTATTTTGTTTAAAAGAGTTGCCAGTCGTCGTTAATATGTCAATGAGTACACATCACTTGTATTCGTTAATTATATTAAATATATATTTATACATATATTCACTGTTTGAACAACTAAGATACTCTATTATGTTATTCTCTAGTGTGCTTTTGGAAAAAAGCAACATCGCCGAGAGCAGAATGGACCGTGGTTTATTTATTAACTTGGCCGAAAAAATGATTTTGAGAAGAAAGGAAATCGGTCTTCCGGAAAGGGGATTTTCTAAAATGGCGTCCACTAACTTTAAGAGAAAATAATAAATCTGCTAGAATTATATTTTTAGAATGTATTTTTCATATTGGCGACCATGGTATCTCAAAAACTACTGAACGGATTTCGCTCAAATTTTTATGATATAGTCAGCACATCTATAGTACTCGTCCGTACCAAAACAGTTCTGATATCTGCTATAGTTTTTTTTTAAGCCGAAAAAGACGAAAAAAATGACGAAACTTGGAACTTAACGTTTAAAACCGTGCCAAAAATTCAATTTTCGATATTTTTATATTATTTTGGTACCGGCGATAGCTGCAAGTCTACAAATTAAAATGCCATTTCATTTTTTGATATCAGATGATCGGAACCTTCGGGAATCATGGTCGCCATCAACCTACTTATTTTTACAAATGAGTGTCTTCCGAACGGTGTAAAGTCGATCCAACTCGTTATTTTGATTCGAAAAAATTCTGAGAGACAGTTAAAATGTCAATAAATGCGCGATAAAAATTTCAAGATTTTCTGTTTTAAGGGTCCTTCAAAAAAAATTCCGAAAGAGATCAAGAAAAACTAGCTTTCACATGACCCCCTTAAAAAGTGTACACGTATATATTTAATTCGACATGTTCGAATGCGAGGAAATGGGGAAAGATTCAGCGGAGCATAAGTAGGCTACATGAATTAACAGATCGAACACTACTCTCTTATATCGCATCCGGACAGAATCGGCCGGCGACTCTCGGTCGCCGTGAATGTTAGCCGCGCAGTGGCCCGATTGACGGGTAAGAGGCAATAAAAACAATTACCACCGTTGAAGTATCGGTCAGCTAGTTTGGCTGGTAACGAAAACAGTTTCCAGTGGAAATAGTTAAACCCAATAGCGTCTAAATGGCAGGTCAGCGGAAACTGTACCGGTCGCTAAATGTTTTGACTGACTCCGAGAACACTCCGCCGGATTGCGAGCGATGTTTCTCACCGCCAACATCGCTTTCCGCCCTTCAGCTATCTTTACGAATGAGGAGAGATAAGTTTCTTCGAACTAGTGTCCCGGTTATTGGAGAGCGATGTCCCAGCAGCGGTGGCGTCGCGAGATTCGCTTCTTGCCAAAATGCCAATAAAACTCATCCGTCTTCCTTTTTTCTTTTTTTTTTTTACTGCGTGTTCCTATCCCAAGCTTTCCTCCGGGAACATTCATCCCGTTAATGCGACTTTAGTTGCTTTTGTCGAAGTAAATGTGCCGGAGCACCAAGATAAAAGATACGATTGCAAAGTAGTTGGGATGACGTTGGGCCGCGGATTATCTTTCTGATTTAATTGCTCGGCATTTTGTTTAAAGGTTCATAAATATCTTTGTGAGGTCGCTCTTTCTTCGCAGTTGTTCGTCGGTGTTATACAGGCGGTTCTGCTTTCTCGTGTGTCTCTCTCGGTTAATGTAATAATAATTATGGAGTTGAAGGGGAAGCAACGACGGGAAAAAAGATTGTCGCCAGGCTGAAAGGGGAAAACCGAGCACGAAAGAGTACGAGAAATCCAAAGAACAGCTGAAACTGTTTTAAAGAGTGCTCAACCTGTAACCGACGGACCTGCGAACCGCGGACAGCGTGTGTCTGCCACCGCAAACATAAATAAACCGCATAATCCGCTGCTGCTGTGCCGCTGTCGCAGAGATGAAAGCATAAATGAACTTGTAAAATAGATCTAAAATATATCTGTACAAGCAGTGTTATTATGCACGTACTTGCTTCCCTTATAATTGTATGACATTCACCGTAAATCAGAACCATTTCCACTTTCTCTGCTATCGTACAACGCATTTTTGAAAATTAAGTGTTTCAAGACGAATACAATGACATATTTTTAAGGTCATTCAAGGTCACTCAAGGTCAACTGAAAGAGAAAACTGATTATCTCAAAGCACACTTCGAACACTTTTGTATCTTCCGTAGTTGGCATATCGCTCTTGTAATTACTAATAATAATTCACTTTATACATTTTGTCTCTCACTCATTATTAGACTGCGGATCTTTATGCAAAATACAACATTTCTTATCTGAATTGCAACAAACTGGAGTGAAATAGAAATTTATTTTCTTCCCTACTATGTTTAGTAGGTTGAAAATAATATGTACGTTCAAATTTTTCTAATATTTTTACTATTTTAAATTACACCTATTCATTTTTGTCATAAATGCATAAAATCCGCAGCCTACTCATTATGTTTATTTCTCATTCTCACACATTCGCCCCCACTTGTTTTTATCGAATGCATATTTACATCTGATTTACAAATAAAAACAATTCTCATTCTAACACGTATTCATAATTATTATCACACAGTATCTTTTAAAGAACTCTGTTAAAATAGTAATTATTTATGAAAGTTTGAAAAAGAATATGTGGAATTATTAGAAACTTGAACATAAGCCTACGGGTCTAGAAATTTCAATTACGTCAGATAAAGTCCACTGATCTTTCGAAATATTTTTACTTGGTCCCTGCTATACAGGCTATAGCGATTGCCAGGATTCCAATCGGTGAGACCTAAGAAGTGAATAAAACTGGGTTTATCCAGTTTAAACTCGCCTTATCGGATTCGAGCCATTTTATCTACCTTCCACTAATTAGTTCTGGGCTCGCGGTAACGTTTGGATTATAGAAACTATTAAACCCCCTATTCGTTTACCATTTAAGTACTATTTCTGACGAGAGTTAGACTTTTGCGATATCTGTATATTCGAAGATAAAGATGCGAGTCCGAATTAACCTAGTTCCGCGCGATCGGTTGCTTCGCAAGCCCCTGTAACCCTAATCTCTACCCTCGTAAACTATTGCGTCTTATTTGTGTACTGTTTACTAAGCCGAATAAGAGATTCCCAATTTCTAAGGTAGGATCCGAGGGTATCTCAAGATGGAGACAAGACAGTTTCGTCTAATCACCACCCATGGCAATTACTATGTTTAAACCTTTGCACTCGGAGCTAATTTAACTGAAAAACGACAGATTTTTAATATTTCCATTCTATCCAATATTTTTTCATTTTTTGCATATGAAACTATATTTCATGTGATATGTAAATGTCTAGTAGTTTGTTAACCCTTTGCATTCGGAGCTATTTTAACACGAAAACGAAAGATTTTTCCTTTTTAGAATATTTCTATGCTATACAATATTTTTTCATTTTTTCCATATGAAACTATATCTCATGTAATACATCAATGTCTAATAGTTTATTAAATACCAACTAAATAGTAATGTGAATAATATTTCTAGTAATGGCACAGCAATTTTCCAGTGGTGCCACAGAGTGACCATCCGAGTGCTAAGAGTTAAATACGAACAAAAACAATAATGTGAACAATATTTTTAAGAATGGCTCAGTAGTTTGTTAACCCTTTGCACTCGGAGCTATTTTAATAACTCGAAAACAAAAGATTTTTCCTTTTTAGAATATTTCCATGCTATACAATATTTTTTCATTTTTTCCATATGAAACTATATCTCATGTAATACATCAATGTCTAGTAGTTTATTAAATACCAACTAAATAGTAATGTGAATAATATTTCTAGTAATGGCACAGCAATTTTCCAGTGGTGCCACAGAGTGACCATCCGAGTGCTAAGGGTTATAATTTGTTTACTGTTCAGTACGTCCAACGAGAGATTCGAAATTTTGTGTGACGGGACACGAAATGTTTTCCCTCGAAAAAACCAAGCAATGGCGTAGGCAGGGTGGGCAAGAAGGGGCCGAAGGCCGGGGGAAGGAGGTGGAATAAAAAAAAGTAAGAGGAAAAAAAAGAAAAACGAAGTGATGGAAGTTTAATGTAAATGAACGCGTTGCGACGGGGGGTTCTGAGGGGGGGGATTTAGGGGGAACCGGGGGGAGGGGTGCTCGGTACTCGTCCAGCGCAAATAAGCGGGACCGGGGTGCGCGCATGCTAATGGGGATGCGTTCATTCCTTTGTACGGCGTATAAACGAGCGTTCTCACTCGGT
This sequence comes from Lasioglossum lativentre, assembly GCA_916610255.1. Lineage (NCBI taxonomy): Eukaryota > Metazoa > Arthropoda > Insecta > Hymenoptera > Halictidae > Lasioglossum > Lasioglossum lativentre. Next base: position 5,469,409 of record OU744359.1, read on the forward strand.
GCGCTATCTGCGAGCAGACCGAACTGAATGGGATCGCCGACGAGGGAGGTATTGATGCGAAATGAGAGGACGGGGCCGGGGCTTGTTCTCCTTTTCCTCGGGCTGGTCTTCTTCGCCCCCGTCCTTCCCCCGGCCGACCGTCTTCCCCGTTCTACAAAAGGAGCAATATAAATGCGGGCACAAAAGCCGGCCGAGAAACGGCGTGGATTGTATTAGATGCCGTCGTAATGCTCGAAATTGCACGTCCAACGCGGCCAAAGGGTTGCCGGGGCCGATGCTGGAGCAGTCGACCGTGAACACGGGTCAACTCTGACCCGTATCGCTTTGTCTGCGCATTCAGATACCCCTGGGTCTTGCTACGAAAATTCTGGATCTTTTATTGCTGCTGGTAAATGGTAAATAAATAAAACGCAATGGTCGTGTGGGGTGGGGAGCGCCTAATCGTGAAACTGGGTCGATTCTGACCCGTAATTTTCGTCCTTATTGATACACAGCGATTTTAAAATGGCTAGTAATGTTTTATTACTAGGAACAATTCCCAGGGCGATTGTTTTTATCAACAAACGAATTATCAAATTGTAAACTTAGCTTTATATTTTTAAGAGTCACTGTATATCATTTAATGCCTGTCATTTTTTCCCACATCAACCGATTTCGATGAAACTTTTACGATATTTTTAAAATTTTCAATGTAGACCCACATAAAAAAGTTGTGAAATGCAACTTTTAGTATTTTCCCTACAATTCCGACCAATTGGAATTTTCGAAAAAATTTCTTTTCGTGTAGTAAATGAATTGCTCTGACTTCTCAAAAACAAGTTCAAATCGTATGGTTCAATATCAAAAAAGTTATCATTTTTTTAATAGCGTCCGAATATTAATGGACGTATAAAATATAATATTGTTCCGAGAACTATACCTATACGTTGCAGATCCCGTATCTGCGGTACCGTCGCATTGTATTTCGCGGTACCTTCAAGTTTCAAATCAAAGATAGAGCCGCGGCCCTTTGAGTCCGCATGCCGACACGAGCGACTCGGTTTCAAATGTTTCGACGAGCCACCGAACTCAGCCAGTCGCTAGCATTGGAAGAGAGAGAGCATTGTATAAATATCGTACGAAAGATATTTTTATTTTCTTTATTGCAAAATTACCTTGCTTCCCTAAAACCTGCTCTTATCGGTACAGTAAACGCCTGATTCTTGTCCAACAGCCTTGTTTTTCATGGACAAGAATCGTGCCGAGAAGTGCTTTTTGATTTATGACTGCGTCTATGAAATACGGTTCGCGTGACTGTCCGCGTCTCTTTCTTTCCGATGCGCTGTCCTCCCTTGCGACCGAAACTTTCACCGTGGATTAAACCACTAAATACAATTGAAACTATATCGTGTTTGGTGTCATTTTAATCAGAAAAATGCCAGAAATAAGGTAGTCAAAGTCCCATAAACAAATAATAAAAATTAAGAGATTTGTAATATCGATTCCTCGAGTCAATGTCGTGGTGTTCCGGACAAGAATCAAGCGTTTACTGTACTCGGATCTTGCTGCGAGCATTGTGAAATTTAGAAAGTACAATAATTGACACTGCGGCGCGCTTATACAAATCCGTTAATACGACACGGGGGCGCATAAATGAATAGTAACCAGATGTTACATCGCGCACGTGCAACTGCCGCAATTTTTCACGTGTCCGTCGAGCGTTTCCATTTTCCGCGGCGTATTTATTTTTCGATTGTTGTCGGTAGCGGGGACAATAATTATTCATCGGCATGGCTGCACGCGGCGGACACCGGAACGTTACATTTTTCCGAGATGTTCTCGTTGGTTTTTCATTTTTTTTTTTAGCCCTCGATCGTGAAGAAGAGAGAGAGAGATAGAAAGAGAAAGGAAGCGAGATAAAAAGAATACCGCGACGGTATCGTTGCGCACGTATTAACGGATGAATTAATTCGCGAAGCCGTGGAAATTCGATGAAAATGTTTGGACGATAAATATCGAATTCCCCGTGTGAAACCGCGGAACGGAACATGATTCATCGAAACCGTTTTTAATTAAGATACAATAAATTATCGGCCGGGACCGCGGGATTTTTTGACTAAGCGCGATAGGACGATCGGATCTGGCCAGTTGAAATTTAATAAATGTTTTCAGTGCATGTACGCGGGTAAAAATTGATATATTGACTCCGATAATTTCGAATAATCATATTTGAAGCTACTCTGTTCGGTTCTTTAATTATCGTGATTAATAGACTGCGGATTTTTCTGTGGAAATCAAATTAATTAATTGCAAGACACGGACAAGTTTATTTATTTCCAGAATCAATTATAAACAGGTATTTTTCGATTCTTTACATCTTTTTTTTCTATTTTGCATTTGTTCATAGTCTGATAAAATTTTCCCAGCAGTAATCTCCGATAAAAAACGTGCTCCCGAATTTACGTTCTCGAAGATTATGTTTCACGGTAAAAACTACGGATTTCCAATTTGTTTCTAAACAGTGTTATTTATTTGAAGCTACTGTTCGGTTCTTTAATTATCGTGATTAATAGACTGCGGATTTTTCTGTGGAAATCAAATTAATTAATTGCAAGACACGGACAAGTTTATTTATTTCCAGAATCAATTATAAACAGGTATTTTTCAATTCTTTACATCTTTTTTTTCTATTTTGCATTTGTTCATAGTCTGATAAAATTTTCCCAGCAGTAATCTCCGATAAAAAAACGTGCTGCCGAATTTACGTTCTCAAAGATTATGTTTCACGGTAAAAACTATTTCCAATTTGTTTCTAAACAGTGTTATTTTTTTTTTGTTTCGTGGTAACCAATAGAACGATTTAAAAAACATGGCGGACGATCGATTTCGAGGATCCCGGCGGTTCGAATTTATTCATTCGTCGGAAACTTAACAAACCCGGTGGTCGCTTTACAAAAACGTTTGCCGGAACGATCGTTAAATCATACAAAGTAGCTTTGACGAGGGGCTCGTGCACCGCGGCGCGACAGAAATCCGTTTAAATCGCGGGCTTCGCCGATTAAGGGGCACTTTTAATCTGAAATTCGAATCAGCACCTGTACACCTGAAATCACACACAATTCCCCCGCCGGGCCGCGCCTTGCAAAAACGAGCGTCCCTCCCCCCTCCGTCCCCTTCTCTGTTGTCCCCACTCGAACGTATATGTTTATGTATACGAAACGGTTAATTCATTTGCATAGGTAACAGCGGAGGTTACACGGAACGCGTTCCCTTTCGGAATTACCGGGAGAGCACGCACGTGCAAACGCCATATGTTCGGCGTAAAAAAGGAAAAATTAAACGTTACCCGCCATTTAATAAAAGCCCGGCGAAGGATTTAATTATTCCTCGGCTATACGAGCAACAATGAAACGAGCGAACGTGCCCGTTCATGCATTTCGTGGCTCGCGCGCGAGAACCCGGAACCCATCGAATCGTGTACCCCGATATTGGAATATTATTGTCTGTAACAAATGAAACCTCCAAAAATTGATACCGCTCTATTTTTCTTAACGCTGCGGGTCCGAGTCGATTTCAATCGGCGCCTAGGCGCGATAGTTATTTTTACAACGATTACTTTATTGAACTTTTTTCGTAACTTCAATTGAGTTGGCGAAAAGCATTTTTTTGTTCAATTCATGAATTCTCGTGGAAATTTCTAATTCCTGATTTTCGAGATAGAAACCGGGGGTATCGTCGATTTCCAAGGTGAATCTAATATCCCCGTAATAATTATGCAAATGACCGGATGGAACGTGCCGTTTCGTTTCGGCGAATACGGCCGACCAATAAACGGTAGGTGCATTAATTGCGATCGTTACGTGGCTATGCGCGGAAAACTGGCGAAACTAGCTTCTCCCGGTGAAAGAAACTCACGGTAATATCATATTCATATTTCACCAGGAAATATTGATATTCGTATTATCTTAATGGAGAGAATACAAAATTAGACTCTTTATGCAAAAAATAAAAAGTTTGTGCATCAACTGCAAGATATAGGAGCTAAATATTAATTTATAGCTTTCACTAATAATTTTAATATAGTGAAAATAATATATTCATACTCCTCTAATTTTTTTACATAAAATCCGGTGTCTAATGGTCATAAACAATGTTAAGACGTTCGTACCCAGATAGCACAATGACGTCTGAAATAAGTCGTCTTTAAATCCTCTTGAAAAAGACGACTGAAATTAGATGTTAAAACGTCGTCCCGAAAAAGACTTGAGAAATTAGACGTTAAAACGACGTCACGAAAAAGACTTCAGAAATTAGACGTTAAAACGACGTCACGAAAAAGACTTCAGAAATTAGACGTCTTTAAATCCTCTTGAAGAAGACGTCTGAAATAAGACGTCTTGAAATCCTCTTGAGAAAGACGTCTGAAATTAGATGTTAAAACGTCGTCCCGAAAAAGACTTCAGAAATTATACGTCTTTAAAACATCCCGAAAAAGACGTCTTTTTAGGACGAAAGTCTTTCAGACCTAAAATGGACATCTTTAAGACATCATGTGCTACCTGTTCAATAATTAGACGGTGTATTTAGAACATTCATAACCTGAAAATGTCTCTGAAAAATAAAAATTATCGACATCACAGCAAAGAAACGTTCGCAATTCTCCTAACAAGAACTCGCAGTGCAAGAGATCCGAAACAATTAGATTCTTCATTACGTCGTGTCCCCTGACAAGAAAATCTACCATATTCAGAGACGACGCGACTAATCTCAGCAGTCCATCGCACGCGATGGCCAAACAGAAGAACCCAGAAGAAGAAGAAGAAGCAGGTAGAGGAAAAATAAAAAAAAAGGTGGCTCGAATATGGAGATTCGAGGTATTTGTTTCCCCCGTTCGTGGCGGCCGAGGGAACAATCGAACGGTTCACACGGGCCTGGGTGCGAGGCCCGAGACCCGTGAATGCGTGTGAGAAGAATCGCAATTAAAGGCGTTGAAACGCGGTTAGCCGGCTAGAATCTCGAAACCGCGAACCCCGAGAAAGGAAACGACCAACCTCGCATCCGGTCGGCCGTCAATGGCCGAAGGGCCTGGGCTCATAATGCCCTCTCGGATGATTCGCGAAAGGGCAGACACCGTCAACCGCCGCGATTTATTTGCATAGTTGGCCGTAATTAAGCGCGAACACGAACCTCGCGTGGGCTATACCATCGCCTTTATCGTCCATTCGTTCCAACCCCCTTCAATGTTTTTCCAAGGGAATATTTCGCGAGCATTCCGCACGTTTTGTTTCTTGTTTCACGGGCTTGTGGAGAGATCTGATGATACCTGAAGCCTTTTCTCCATTTGAGAATATTAAAGTGCGTGCGAGGTTGGTTCACTAATTTTCTGTAATTATTGCTAGATCGCGCATTTTATGCAATGGTGCATGTTTGAAGATTGATGACGTTGATTACTAGATTGAGGATCTCTGGAATTAAATAATTTGTTTCTTCCTCTTTAACAAGTGAATTCGCTAGAATCGAAGGGAAGTAGTTACCCCCTCTCTCTCTCGCTGCCAGTACCGGATTAGTCACGTGACACTGTGACGAAACGCGTCACGTGACCATGCGGCGGAAGAGTGGGGGACAAGTGTTAATCCGGTGACTCTATGTTCAAATATTCCCGTTTTGAGTACATTACGCTAGGTTGCAGCATAACTTACCGGGCGGTTGGTTGACTAATTTTCTTTAATTATTACTAAATCGCGCATTTTATGCAGTGGTGCATGTATGAAGATTGATGATATTAATTACTAAACTGAGGATCTCTGGAATGAAATAATTTGTTCCTCTAACAATATTAACAATTGTAAGGATGATTGTATCACCATGTGTATGACTGAGTGTGATATGTTTAAATGTTATATATGTTTTTATTGATTTACGCGTTGCGTGAACGTTTCGTTAACAAATGTGCGTTACGATATGATTTTGTTACTAAAACACCATCAACTAGTTCCTTCTTATACAATTCACTAGAATCGAGGGGATAGAGTTACCCCTTCTCTCTGCCTAATACTCGATTAGTCACGTGAAACTGTGACGAAACGCGTCAGGTGACCGAGCGCGACGGAAGAGTGGGGGAATAGCGTAGTGGGGGTAGAGTGGGGAGACTTAATCCGGCGACTCTATGTTCAAATATTCCTGCTTTGAGTACATTACGCAAGGTTGCAGAGTAAACTCGCCGAAGCGGGCGTTCGACATTTGAAATATCGTACCCGAGGCGGGAGTACTCGTCGAGCACCTTTCTGATAAACGGGCCGCGCGTATTTCTCTTTTCAATTCGCAGCCGTTGAAGCCCGACCCTTAAAGAACTCGTGATTATTGCCGTCGTATTTTATTTTAATGCACACGCTGAGCTCCGGCCTGGCCACGCGAGCACGTCCAGATCGATCCGAAATTTACCGGGCATTTTCAGCCCTGTGCGACTTATTTGTTTCTCGAAACTACCGAATTTAGCGCAGGGACACCGAAAAGTCCGAATTTATTATACAGGGTGGGGCAATAACTATGTCCACCTTGAATATCTCCGTTATTTGTAATAATATGAAAAATTGTTACATACGAAACTTGCACGCTATAGAGGGGGACATATTGTGATACAAACAGTTTTTATGTGGGTTGAAGCATAGAGAAGATTTCAAGGTCATCCTCATTTTTTTTAAATGGAATGCTGTTTTTTTATTGCGATGTCTAAGAAAGTCTATTTTACTATCACATTTGACTTTGTATGACCTTCAAGGATAGCTCGATGAAGTCGTCTCAACACCCGCTATCGCATCGCGATAAAAAAATATAGCATTCCATTTGAAACAATGAAGATGACCTTCAAATCTCCTCTATGCTTCAATCCACACAAAAAATGTTTGCATTCACGCAAACGGTCACCATTTCTTCTGTAATCTAAGAAAGTCAATTTAACTGCCTCATTTGACCTTGCATGACCTTCAAGAACAGCTCGATGAAGTCGTCTCAACACCCTCTATCACATCGCAATAAAAAAAATATAGCATTCCATTTAAAAAAATGAAGATGACCTTCAAATCTCCTCTATGCCCTCAATCCACACAAAAAATGTTTGCATCACAATATGTCCCCCTCTGTCTGTGCAAGTTTCGTATATAACATTTTTTCACATTATTACAAATAACGGAGATATTCAAGATGGACACCCTGTATTGGTACAATTTTCTTTTTCAACGTGATTATCGCAGCTCAAAGAATTTCCCGGGCGAATGGGAAATTTTGGCGTTGAAATATTTTCTAGCCGACCGTATACATATGTATTTCTGTGAATTGTTCGTCGTAAAAATGCGTTCATGCGAGCCGCAACGGCGGTATAATTTGTAAAGGAGCCAGTAAACCACGCGAACGACATTTTCGATTCGCGTAGCATGCGGGGCCGGAATGATACTAACAATAAAGACGTATGCAGTTCCACGCATGCGAGAACAGTTTCGAAGTTGAAACTCGAACCAGAAGGAAATTTCAACGGGACCAGTCGCTCGAACTTGAAACGGTACAATGGTCGGTAAACTTCGAATGGCGGCGGGAATGAACGGAACGGGACGCAGGAAAAATAGCGGAAGCGGTGGACAAAAGTTCGTTTAAATCACTCTAAACTTTCTTTCAGTCTATATCCAACGGGCCGCAAAAAAAGGGAAGTCACACACAAGAAAGTAACCGCGGATATTTTTTAGTGCAATTTCGGGAACCGCCGCGCCGGTAGACATTTCCATCGGGCGTGGAGTTGAAAACCGACCCATTGTTGCGAACGGAATTATTCCCGTGAATGTTTAAAACGTTTCTGTCGGTGCCCGCGAAAACAAAAAACACGGAATAACGTTCAAAACGAGAAATAAAATGATAGACAAGAGATAGAACACGGTGAAATTATGTCACGTGTCTGTGTCGCGTTTCGACGTTGAAACGCTCGAAAGACGTTCCAGCTGCTAATTCCCGGAAGCCAATTAAAAAATTGATCTTCGATTTTGTTCAAATTGAAATATTATTGACCCGCCTCTACCTGAAACGTAGGTACACGGCGTACTTTACCAGCTCATTGTGACGCCAATTTTTATGGCTCCATCTTTTTCAAGGTCTCATTTTAAAGGGGAAACTTCAGGGAATATAACCATATTTTTTTCAAAATTTAAATCACTCTGGCCCCTCATCGAAAAAAACGTAAAAAAAGAATTTGTTTAAATTTTTCGACATTATAAAGTTGATTTCCGAGGTTGAAAAAATTATTTCGTAATAGCCCAATCCTTTCCGAATAAAACAAAAAAAAATGTAGCTCAATCGGACAAACAGTTCCTGAGATAAAAATTCGTAAGTGAGGCCTATTTTCGCCAAAATGGGCAAAAATCGCGTCATCACAATGTAACACCAAATATTTAATCTTCTTTATTTTTCATTATTTTTTTATGGAGCATTTCAGCAACATATTCCTGGAATTTTTCTAATGCGAAATGATACCAAACACGATATAATTTCAGTGGTTTAATCGATGATGAAAATCCATTACAATTTTTTGGTAAGAAATAAAATTAAATAAATCTTAAATAAATCTTAAGTAGTTACTTAAAACAGTTAAAAAAAACTACAAAAATTGTGTCTTTTTCCTTCGATGGAAGTTAGACTGTAGTGGTTTAAATGACGATGGAAGATTCGGGCGCAAGGAAGGACAGCGTATAGAAAAGAAAGAGACGCGGATAGTTGCCGTCGCCGGCACAATTCACAGGCCCGCGTGGTCTCGCTTTACACGCGCTGTCCTTCTCTACGTTCGGCTCGGCCTTTGAAGTTCCAAAAAAATAGCTCCCCTATACGATATATTGGAAGAAATCCCCCCGAGGCGTTCGCGTCTAACATTTACTGTACATTCGAAAAATCTGCGACTCTGGAACAAGGGGTGGGGGGTGGTTCGCGAAATTTTTATTACGTGTTATCGCCATTTTCTTCTTATTAAGCGAGAGACGGTGGCTAAATTGCCACTTTTACCGCACTTCTTTTCGGCATCGACGTCTTAATGATTCCGCCGACAGATGTTTCATTCTCTGCGGTTCTTTAGAAGAGACACGCCCCTTTTTTCGCGTGGCAAGAGTTGCGAGAGCCGCGCTGAAAGGTTTCGGAGCCGGGCTCCTCGCTTCTTTTAAACGTGTTTCCGCTCGTTCTGAATTGCCCGGCCAGTGTCGTCAACTTCGGGATGATATTCCATGAAAATTTAGTGGATACATTTAAAACGAGTCCGCCCGATTCTTCGCGACAAATTTCCGCCGTTGCTCGGCAAGAGAGAGAGAGAGAGAGAGAGAGAGAGAGAGAGAGAGAGAGAGAGAGAGAACGCGGCGCAATACTCGCCCCCGGTATTTAAATTAAAACGGACCTGAATGGACGGATTCAAAAGACCAAGATAATTTCGTGAAAAGCCCCTTGAAATTAAAATTTTCAGCAAGTCCCGTTTATGAAAGTGAAATACGGCAACTGTGCGTTTCACGGCGAGAGAACCGACCCGGCGGCGCGCGGCGCGGCGTATTCTCTTCGAAGAAAGTATCGATCGACCAGTCGAGAATTATTGAAAATATCTGGGCTGCACATTGTTCTCCGGAATTATTAAAACATAAACGGAGAATTACGATACTTTCATAAATACCGTGTAGTTATTAAAACAATTTTATATGTTCATGTAAATTTTCTCCAATAACTTGCAAACACTTGTGAAACAGGTTAACGTGTAGTTATTAAAACAATTATACGCTCAATGTTTATGTTCACCTATTAAATGTCGTACGGATGTTCATTGAAAATTGTGAGTAATATATCGGATACATTTTTAAAGCTTTTTGAAAAATTAAATTTTGTGTGGAGTTTGAAAATAAAATAAATAATATTTGTTAATTCATTTAAATATATTCCATGATACGCGCATCGTTGATTAAAGAACATTTGCCACAGTTAGTTAACGCACATTCCGTGTTAGTATACATTCCGGGTATGCGAGAAACAAGGACTTTTTGAAAGATCAATTTATAAATACCCTTTTCAGTCTTAATTTCGCAGTGAGAAGCGCAATCGATTCGAGAGCTGCCAATTTGCAGTCACCACCGGCTATACGAATAAACAAAAATTCCCCGTGAAACGTCGTCCATCCTTGACAATACGTGTCCATTATCCCATCCCAATAACGATGCCACCCTCCGTCGCCAATGCTCCCTTCGAGAATTCGAACACAACACAACACGATCCTCTCTCTCTATCCGACGGATAGATAGGGTATATAGTCACCGGCGCGGTGGCGGCTGGGTAAAACTTTCGCCATCACGTCGCGCTTTAAATACGCGGTTATGCGTCGCGAAGACAAAGGGCGGAACAAACGGGAGACGAGGCCGTCAGAGGGTGGAAACTGGAACGGCGGAGCGTATGCGTCGAATTATGTGCATCGATTCACCCGAAAATGGGAAAACTTTCGCGGCGGGGCGATCGTCTGAGGCGTATCTTGTTGGCCAGCCAAGTTCGCCCGGTCAGAGGTGCTGGAACGGGGAGAGAAAGAGGAAGATAGCCAAGCGAAGATAGAATGATAGAGATGCAGAGTGGGCTGGAAACCCGTTCCTAAAATTGAATTTTTTAATGACACATATTCTTGAGTTTGTAATATTCCAGCTGAGGCCTCGGAATTATGTGCTCGTGACAGCCGATTTTCGAAAGGCTACGCCCCCTTGACCCGTCTCGCTCCCCGTGGCGGCCCTAGATCTCGTAACAGCTCAGGTGCGTACCATAGAGTGTTACAAGCACGTGTGAGCGTGCGCGAAAATCAAGCTATCCCGCATAGTAATAGAATTTGGACAATACAATGAAAAACTATTTTTAAAATTGATCCTCCGAACTTATTTTCCAAATTTATTTTCTACGGTTGTTGTCCGAAATTATCGTGCGGCGGTACCCCGACGGGTAATGTGGAAACCTATCGATACTAATGCACTACGAATAGCTCCTATGGTACGCGCCTGAGGAGTTCCGAGCACTGTGGGCCGCCACGGGGAGCGAGACGGGTCAAGGGGGCGTGGCCTTCGAAAACCGGCAGTCGCGAGCACATAATTCCTAGGCCTGTTCTAGCTGGTGTCGAGACGAGTTCAACGACCTGCTCTGCCACGATGTTAAAACTTGAAGTTAAATAATTTTGGCCACTGAAAAACGGATTTCCAGCCGCCTATAGAGAAAGAGAAGGGGTGGTCCAGGGTCTCGATGCCGGAGTTACGTTTGCCGTTACGGTCGTCTGGTGCGCCACGGCTCGGAGCTTTACTGCTCGGTTAACTATCTGTCCGTGGGACAGCTTTTGGCAGCGAACACCGCCACGTCGGATGCACCGGGAGACGCCATCAAGGCCTGTCCAGCGTTTATTATTTAAATTAAACGCTGATGCCCCGGCCCGCCGCGATTCTTCCCAGGGCACACAACTCTGCCCGGCAAACCTCGAGACGCGGCCAAACCCTTTTTTGTCAAACCAGACGCGATTTTACTCTCTCGCAGAGAGAGGGAAACGTCGAATTCCAAGTTGTCGCAATGCCGAAACTCCGGTCCAGCGAGAATGGTTCTGCGGCCAGTTTTATTGGAAACGTAACGATGATTAACCCTCGGCCCTTCGCCCACCTAGCTCTGCCCTGTGTCCGACGTTAGGGTTTACGAGCCGCGGCTTCTTGCTTAATAAAATACACACTCGTTGCTTTTGCGGAGTTACGTTCGAGTTTAGCGCAGTGGCTCTGGGCTAGGTTATAACAATTATTTGTCCGCGTTCTGAATATTTTTCATGTGTCTTTGTGGGTGATACAATTTATTTTTTGTAGAATTCGTTTCTTTGTTCATTATTGTACACGTTTATTATTGTTCATTGACAATTAATTATAAACGAGTTATGTAACTTGAAAAAATAATGGTAGCGTTATTATTGGTGTTAATTGACAGTGAATTATAAACGAGTCACGTATCTTGAGAAAATAATGGTAGCGTTATTATTGGTGTTAATTGACAATGAATTATAAATGAGTTACGTATCTTGAAAAAATAATGATAGCGTTATTATTGGTGTTAATTCACAATTAATTAAAAACGAATTATAAATGAGTTACTATCTTGAAAAAATAATGGTAGCGTTATTATTGGTGTTAATTGACAATGAATTATAAACGAATTATAAATGAGTTACTATCTTGAAAAAATAATGGTAGCGTTATTATTGGTGTTAATTGACAATGAATTATAAATGAGTTACGTATCTTGAAAAAATAATGGTAGCGTTATTATTGGTGTTAATTGACAATGAATTATAAACGAATTATAAATGAGTTACTATCTTGAAAAAATAATGTTTGTAGCGTTATTATTGGTGTTAATTGACAATGAATTAGAAACGAGTTACGTATCTTGAAAAATAATGGTAGCGTTATTATTGGCGTTAATTGACAATTAATTATAAATTAGTTGTAACCTCTGGTTCAAACTCGACGGTTCTCTTTTAGCGAATTTTTTTGTCGTAATTTCACAATTGTATGCGTGTGTTTCGAAGAGTGTTTCAGCAGGCGATAAATAAATTGCAACAGAGTATCGGGGTTTTAAAATAACGACGTAAATCATCTTTTGCGAAAAGCCAGAGCACAAATTGTTTGTTACAATTTACCGGGTAACGTTGCGCATATCTCGCGAAAATATGAAATCTGTATATTTTATTTGCATCGGCACAAAGAGAGCATTCGCTGCTCGTTGATCTTTCCCTACTTTCATCCGCTTACGTGCGTAACGATACCAACCGCGATACATATTTCCATGCACCACCAGCCGTATAGAATTGCTGTTACTTATACCCGAGCTACTTGCCAACAATATTGCGTTTGATTGCGGTACAAAGGTTAGCAACGTTCGAACGTAACTTATTGAACTGTGTTGCTCCTACAACGACGATTCGTTACGATGCACTCTCGGTGACAAATTGCCCTCGGGATATTTATTTTACACCATACATTTGACGGGTTTCCCTTTTTTTCAGAGCGAAAAATACCTGATAGCTTTTAACTGTTTGGGAAAGATTAAACCTTTCAAAATTCTTGGCTGACAATATTGAACCTTTTTTTATTTTTCAATTTTGTGCAAAACGAACGTTCTTCCAGAATGATGAAATCTCAATATGTCAGCTAAAAAGGGGACAGGTATTTAGACAATATCGAAATCCCAGGCAGTCAAATTTCCTCGGCAAAATGCAGCATCGCGATTCGACGGATTCGCGTCTCTGTATCAATATGTCAAATATATGTGGCCACCTAAATATCTCCTTTATATGGATTTTATGCATTTATCATAAAAATGGGTCGGTGTAATTTCAAACAAGAATGTAGGAGTATCAATACATTTTTTACAGCATGATAAAACCACTAAAGAGAGACAGAAATTCCTACTTGGTTCCTATATCTTGCAATCAATGCATACAATTTTTATTTTGCATAAAGATCCGCAGTCTAGTGATGACACAACAAATGTTTTCTGATATCATCACCAGGTGAATTCTATGCAAACGTAATCATTTTTTCAAGGCTCTTTTTTCCTGGAGTTTACTTTTTAAAGATCAAGGTCATTCGAAGGTCATGTTATTACACATATCCGAATTTATTTTTCGCTCAGGTAAATACGATGCAATACAAAAACAAATGGAGTTATGTATCAAAAAACACCTATGACCTTGATAGCTCCGAAAAAAATTACCTAGGTGGAAAAAATGTTCAAGCCAGGATAGCTTTTGCATCACAATACCCTGAAGAGATATTTAGGTGGCCTTAAATGGACCACATAGTAAAATGGAATTATTCTACGTCTGAAGAAATGTTTAATTTTCGAGTCAATTATTTTTTGATAGTGCAAAACGAACGTTGCATTCTTCCAGAATGTTAAAATCTCAATATGTCAGCTAAAAAGAGGACAGGCAATTTAGACAATATCGGAATCCCAGGCTGCCAAATTTCCTCTCGGCAAAACGCAGCATCGCGATCTGACGGATTCGCGTCTGTATCAATGTCAAATATCAGTCCTCAACTGGTCCTCGATCGAACAGAAACGAGAGATATTTCCAGTCCTGATATGCCGCCGCTGGTTAATGCATATTTCTCCCTTTTTAATACCGCGAAAGTTTGTTCTTTAAACGAGCCTGCCAACCCGGAGGCAAACGAAAAGTTTGGTCGTCAGGGTTTTCAAGAATTCGGCCCCTCCCCCATTTCGCCCCCTCCTTTCAACCAAGTAGCCCCCCCTCTCCTTCTAGGTTTTCTGCTAGATCGATATACCAGCCCTTGAGCGTAGCCGACGAAGTTCCATCATTTTCGCTCGGGTTAATTTTTTATGAGAATTCGAAAGTTTCCGCCGGAAAATTATAGCACATATTACGCCCGGAAATTCTCGGGGAAATTGCTTCCTCGGTCTGACCTAGCCGGTCCCTTTCTACTTGCCCGATCCCCTTCGACAATTCTGTCGAAACTGTTTTCGATACTGCTCGTTTAACCGGCAACGACAGGGGATCTTCGCTGTATCCAGGCTCCTCGAATTTCTCCGCGTCATCCTTTTCATGTTGTTGCCTCGCCAACATGTTGCTCGAGCGCGACTCGCAACTTGTAATTGGACATCGCGGAAATTGAAACGCTTGTTTTCAGCCTGTTATGCCACTCCTATTAGAATTTCTGCTACAATTATGCAAAAAAGATCAATTTCACTGCATTTTCAATATCCCAGATATGGGGAATCTTTTTACTTTAACCCTTAGCACTCGAATGGCGACTCTGAAGCAACACTGAAAATTGCTATGACATTCTTAAAAATATTGTTCATATTATTATTTTTGTTCGTATTCGATAAACTACTAGACATTTACATATTACATGAGCTATCGTATCTTTTTGATATGTAACAAAATTTTTATTAGGTTCAAATTAGTCGACATCAACTTCTTGATTTTTGATGATTATGCTATTAGTACCAGTAATTTTGTGTCCTTTAACAGCTTCGTAAAATTCTCTATTTTGTCTTCTTGGAGGATTGTCGAAGAAGCAGTTGAACAATGGACCCGTTGCTTTAATAAACTATAAATGAAGGCTACGCCCCCTTGACCCGTTTCGGTCCCCGTGGCGGCCCACAGTGCTCGGAACTCCTCAGGCGCGTACTGAGCTGCCTCGAGAACTAGGGCCGCCACGGGGAGCGAGACGCGCGGCCGGGGTCGAGGGGGCGCAGCCGTCGCGAGCACATAATTCCGAGGCCTGACGTACACCATAAATCGTGTTCAGCTATTTCGCACACTTAGGACTTCGATTTTCCTCGACTAGTTCCTACACCTGATTTAAAAATTCACAAAAAGCAGCTTGAATTGACAAAACCACGCGAGCCTGCGAATTTTAATCTAACTAGGGCCGCCACGGGGACTTCGATTTTCCTCGACTAATCCCTACACCAGATTAAAAAATTCACAAAAAGCAGCTTGCAACGGACAAAACCACGCGAGAGCCTGCGAATTTTAATAACATCTAGTTTAATAATGGCCCGCGATCGAAAAACAACGGACGGGCGGAAAAATCGTGGGAAAAAATATCGCAATATTTGTAGTCGGCGATTCTGCCGCTCGACAGTTCCTATCAGCGAAGACAAAACCGACGCTATCGGGGGTATAACATTTTTGTCCGTCGAACAAAACGGGTCGCCGGGTCGTTGCGCCGGAAAATCAAATTCCTTTTTCATTTTCGAAAAAATCCCGAAGGTGGATCGCGGCCGTTTGCAGGGAGCCGAATCGTGTCCGCAGTGTCCTCGAACTTTTCCACGAATTTCAAGTCGAGATTGGCCCTGCGCTGTTCAGCCCCCGGAAATATGAAACGCGCGACGCGCGGCGGGTAGGTAACTCATCCGATGTTTTCTCGTTCCTTTTCCCGTGGAAAAGTGAGCTAAAGCCGGGGCATCGATAAAAAATGGCTCGGGAGAGTTCGCAAACTTCCGCGGGGAAAAAAAATTAGTCCAAGACCAAAGGGTCGTTTTCCTATCAACGCTGCTGCGTCGTTTAAAGTTTTTCCGGCTAACAGAAAAAGAGGAACGACGGCGGGCTGGGTACAAGGAAAAAGATGGACGAGAGGCACATAGAGAGGAGCAAAGAGATTCTTCTGCTAGAAACGACTGCGAAGGTCCTCTCTCTGCTCTGTGTCTAGTGTCGGTTCGTTAAAGTAACACGAAACGCCACTAGACTGACTGTCTCCATGAGAAATCGTCCCCGTAAAGGGCCCCCTTCAATTACGCGTTTTCACTTGACGCGGATTAAATATTCGGAATAATGCCGGGCCGTTTAGGCTCCCCGAAACCGGCGACGACTAGCCTCTTCAAACCGGAATACTAAGGCCGCTGATAAATTGCTCGAATTACATTTGAATAACCACGATAGCTTCCGCTGCCTGCGAGCTTCTTGCGCGCGCGCGCGCGACACTCTGCAACAAGATTTTGAAAACTGTTTTACAAAGAACAGTGCACTGTTCTTTTTAAAGGTCCTCTTCAAGGCTTTTTAAGGATGTTCCGGAGGTATATAAAAACCGCGATAAAATTTTTGAAAATTTGACAACATATAATTCTTACTAAATTAATGCAATTACCAAAGTTTGGGTCTTCTTATGGAGAATTCACAAAATTCCACTTCAAACATTATTTAAACTTTGAAAAAACGCAACTAGAAACTCCAGTTTTTTTTATATATGGTAAAAATTATGTAATTAATTATGTTCAAAATTTATTAGGATTCACTAAACAGTTACAGAGCAAAAAATTATAAACTGTTACAAAACGTCAAATTTATCGTGTTGTTATCTCAATAGTAACCATGAATATTGCTTTCTGAAGTATTTTTAATTTATTTAAATATTAATTTTTAACTTTTTATTGCGTAATTATATATATATTGAATATCACAAATTTATTATCTTGAAGTTCAAATCAAAGGGTACAATTATTCGCAAAAGTCACTTACAATTTTTTATAATATGAAGACAATTTGATTAAAAAATAAATATAAGCTGTTCAGCTGTTTCGCACATTTAGGACTACGATTTTTCTTGACTAGTTCCTACACCTGTTTTAAAAATTCACAAAAAGCAGCTTGAAATGACAAAACCACGCGAGCCTGCGAATTTTAATAGAACTAGGGCCGCCACGGGGACTTCGATTTTCCTCGACTAGTCCCGACACCAGATTTAAAAATTCACAAAAAGCAGCTTGAAACGACAAAACCACACGAGCCTGCGAATTGACATGAAATTCTCTAATTAAACGAAAGCTTTTTAAATGAATCTATTTTTCTAATGCAAAATATACTCGTGAATGGCTTTCATTGCCAATATATTGATGGATTTCGAATTTCTTGTACTTTCGTCTCCCATTGTACCTCCAGAAGATCCTTAATCACCAGAAGGAGTTAGAATAGGGAAACCTCTCACGTTCTCGACGAATTTCCCCGGTCGAAGAAAGTTCGATTTTTTTTTTTGCCAACCGCCCTGAAATTAGATCCTGCGGACCAGACCGAAGAAAAACAGCCATCTTCCGGCCGAAGATTTAATTACTGTCTGGCTGCCGATGCGTCCCGACGAAACCAGAACGAGACGTGATTTGCATTAATCGTTTGCCCGTCTCATTGTTAGCGGCCAGTTGAATGGTAAACGCGGTGTTTAAACGGTCGCTTGTTAGTGCTGCCGATCGAACGAGCTTCTGGACCCCATTCATCGAGGATGTCTTCGCGTATTTACAGACGCGGACGATTTTAATCCCCGTTCGGACGAGCACCGGGTCATTTTGACCCGCATCGGGAGAACGCTCTGATCTTTCAATATCCCCTATTATAATCTTTATAAAATGCTATGATTCAGTCGATGTGATTTATTTTAATCGTATTAGCAAATGTTAATTTTGAGGCTGAACTTTCACCCAGGGGACCAACAATTTTCTACTTTTATGTAATATTATAGAATTCGACGAAAAAAAAATGATAAAACTTGAAATTCTAGTGCTCGACTTCAAGTGCGTTTGAGAGTTGGTCAAAATTTAATAAAAATTTCGAATGAAGAATAAAAGATAAAAAAAAATTTTCATTCATTATTCGATGGTTCGAATATAAAAAGTAATCTTTATTCGACGAGCATCGAATAAATAATTTTATTCGACCGTGAATTTATCCGAAGATAATTTTTTTTATATTTTTCTTAAATAAACCAGAAAACACAATCTGCGATATATGTAAAGTACCAATCAACATTAATCACCTAATAATAGAATGCAAAAAGTACGAAAATGAAAGGAAAAATGCTAAGTTGCCCAGATCCTTACCCAATATACATAAGGAAACAAAAATGTATATGTTATTGTAAGGAAATGTACCATGTTGCTAATGACCTATGATATTGAAGCAACATTAAATAATTAGATTAATTAAAAAAAAAAATTGTATAATATTACATTGAGAAAAGTTGGAAATTTTTTGTCCCCCGAGTTTAACCAATTTTGTTGTAACAAGAGTGATTCTATTCGATTCGAATAAAGAATAATAATAAGAGACAATGTTCGTATAGATTGGAATTAATTGATACTGTCACAAGGAGGCAGGCTCAATTAGTATTGTAAGGAAATGTACCATGTTCCTTTGATGTTGAAGCAACATTAAATAATTAAATTAATAATTTAAAAAAAAAACTATAATTTTACATTGAGAGAAGTTGGAAATTTTCGGTCCCCCGAGTTTAACCAATTTTGTTGTAGAAAAAGAGTGATTCTATTCGATTCGAATAAATAATAATAATAAAAGACAATGTTCGTATAGATTGGAATTAATTGAAACTGTCGCAAAGAGGCAGACTCGATTAGTATTCCATGGGTCGATGCACGCGTCTGTCGCCACCGCTGCCTTTCCAGTGCGAAAAAACCAGTTCTGCAGTTCGAACCGAAGGAAAAATCCCGACGAAGACGACGACGCGACGGACTGACCTTTGTCACGAGCAACCTGATTCCTAATTGCGATTCACTTTCCTCCTTGGCGCACAGTCCGACAGCTAACGAGATTTCTTCGGCTATGAAACGCCAACTGTCTCTTCTCGCTTCGCGAAAGTTTCTGCCGGTGTTCGGACAGGGAGAGACGCGATGAGAAATATAATGACTTCTTGCGGAGAATGACAAGTTCATGGAAATTAAGACGTTCAAGCGCTGTTTTTTACCGGATCCTTTCAAGACGATCGGTCCCCTCTTTGTTCGCTTTTATGTCTCTCGTTCGATTTATGGTCGAAAGGTCCTTTCGTACGAACGATAATTCCGACAGTTTATTAACGCTCGTCGCGTATAGATATCGCATCACAAAATTAATTAGTTCACGAAATATTAATATTAAAACTGTTTACCTTATTTCGTGCGAATATATCCTTCGGTTTATTTGCACGACTCGCAAATCACGTTATTAACGTTATTGAAAACGTTAAGTGATATTGCAAATGAGTGCATATTAAACCAAAGTATAATATTGATGTTCCATTACGCCGGCGATACTTACATCAATTAATTTTTCATGGAGCATGAAATGTATTGATTATGGCTTAAAATGATCGACCATTTACTCAGCGATTACATATACGATTTTTACTTATTGTGGAGGAAAATAAATTCCAATCAATTTTTGGAAAAATTAATAAATAAATCGATGAAGTCTTGTAACTGCACCATGCCCAACAATAATTGAATAACAAAAAAAGATTCCGAGTGAAATGTTGCATTAACCGAACGTTGAACGATAATGGGTTAATGAGGAAAATCGAGTTCGTTCCCATTAGCGACAATTAACTCGACCAGCTCTATTAGATACAGGGTGTAAAGAAATGTTTGGTCTTGACAATGGTTTTGACCCATAGTTCCTTTGACACTTTTTATCCTCGTGATGTGTACAATACAATACAATAAAAAAATTTGACCTTGGAATTCGAGACATTGACTTGAGGAATCGATTTTACAAATCTCTTAATTTTCATTATTTGTTTATGGGACCTTCACTACCTTATTCCTGGCATTTTTCTGATTAAAATGACACCAAACACGATATAGTTTCAATTGTATTTAGTGGTTTAATCCGCGGTGAAAGTTTCGGTCGCAAGGAAGGACAGCGCGTCGGAAAGAAAGAGACGCGGATAGTCACGCGAACCGTATTTCTAGACGCAGTCATAAATCAAAAAGCACTTCTGGGCACGATTCTTGTCAATGAAAAACACGGCTGTTGGACAAGAATCAAGTGTTTACTGTAACACTGGAAACGATCGTTGGGTCATCGATGGCAGATTCGTCGTTGGCGAAATCCGTTACAACGTAGCGCGGAGCCGATTCCGTACGATCGAATACAATTTCATTGGCCGGCGAGAAACGGCCACCCGTCAGCAATGGGCGGAAAACAATTAATCTGCATGGAAATCAAAATTTCCATTCCTTTGTCAGATATCAAGCGGGATCGGCGCGCAGTGTCGCGCGGGGGCAGCGGGGGCAGAGGGGCGGACTGATATTTCGCCGATACCCTGGGTGCACGGGTAATTTAAGATGAATTTAATCGACGTTCCGACGACGCAACGACGGGGACAAAGAACATGAAAATAGACGGTATGCGAAAGAGGAAGGGAGGGGGGAAGCAAAAAAAAAAAATCGAGGGAAAAAATTTTGCGCGTCGGTCGAAACACGGCGACCGGAATCGTTCTTTCGGCGTTCAGCCGTGCAGGGAAATCTGCGAGCGTGCACCGATTGCCCGTGAAACACGCTGCTCCAATATTTTCGCCCGCGAACGAATCAATCGGCCGAGCCGAATTCCGCGCTGCTCTTCTGCGAGACGCGTGCAAATAACAAGGATTTATGCCGGCACGAATACGATGACGGATTCGCGATCCTCTGGGGGCGGGGGCGGTGGGCGGGGCCACCACGCTTGTCGCGCGGAATTGACGACGAATATTGCGGATTAGGCGCGCTGCCTTCGAAGGACTGGAATCTACTTGTTTTCGTTTAGCATAAATGTTAATCACTTCCCATTTGCAGCCGGAGCTATTTTAAGCTCGAAAATTAAACATTTCTTCCGACCTAGAATAATTGGAAAGGACTTCGGTCCGTAAATAATAATAAATAATAATAATAATTGTACCATGTGGTCCATTTAAGGCCACCTAAATATCTCTTGAGGTTATTGTGATGCGAAAAGTATTTTTTACGTAATGTGTACGGTGTCAATATCTGGCAAGAACATTGTTTTCGCCAAGGTCATTTTTTTCAGAGTTATCAAGGTCATAGGTGTTTCTTGATACATAACTGAATTTTTGTTTATTGCATCGTGTTTAGCTGTGTGAAAAATACATTCAGATATGTGTAATAACATGACCTTCGAGTGACCTTGATCTCTAAAAATCAAACTCCGACAAAAACAAAACCTTGAGAAAAAAATTACATTTGCTAAGAATTCACCTGGTGATGATACCATTTATATTGCATTAAAAACATTTGTTATGTCATCGCTAGACTGTGGATATTTATGCAAAATAAAAATTGTATGCATTGATTGCAAGACATATAGGAACCTAGTAGGTATTCATTTCTCTCTTTAGTGGTTTTATTATGTTGTAAAAAACGTATTGATTCTCCTACATTCTTGTAATCTCTTTATTGTTTGAAATTACACCCACCCATTTTTGTCATAACTGCATAAAGGAGATATTTAGGTAGCTATATTTTAGTGGCCACATTTAGGTGGACCACCCTGTACATGATTATTATCATTTTGTGGATACGAAATTGATGTAATACCTCACGCAATACTTAAATGTTTACTGATTGATTAGACACCAACACATATTTAATAATGTATACAATACTGTGAATAATAGTAATGTTTACTTAACATTAATTGAAACATTGCCTAACTAAAGAGAACGAAATGTTGAACGCGGAAATGTTCGATCGAATGTGCGGATGGAGTTGTCCGTCCAAGCGATTTCCTATAATTTTCCACTATAACCGGATTCATGCTTGAAAGTTCGACTTCGATCATCCTCATTGGTCCTCTTATAGGAAAGTGTTTTTCCGTTTGTTCGCGAAGTTCCGTCGGGGGAATCTTAACGTGGAAGTTCTTACCAGTGACACCTTGAACCGTTTCGATCGTTGATCCAGGCGCAGAGGATCCAGAGTTCGTTCTCTCCGAGGTCTAAAGGACCGTAGGAGCACGGGTGTCACGAAACTTGGTCTAAAATGCAGGGTTGCTGTTCAAGGAGGACATGGCACCGCTGCTCGGCACTAGTATCTTTGCCTTAAGTATAGAAGCTGAGAGAGAGAGAGAGAGATAGAGATAGAGATAGAGAGAGAGAGAGAAGCAAGTAAAATGCCTGTCTTCCGGAAGCGTGTACGGGACGCTTTCATGGTAATTAGTGTATTCTCTGAGTGGCCTGAGTCATTAGGTTCCCTGGCGGTGCTATGTCAAAAGCACTATCTCGGCTCTCTGCCGCGAACATACTTCTTTCGACCCTGTCTGCCACCATATTCACGACGAATTTCGGCCAGATTCCTTTTCCTTGATAATTTATCGTAATTTCACGACGAGCTCCGCTAATGTCTCGATACTGGCTGCTCTCGAGAGGATTTGTGGTGAACTATCAGACGGTTAGAATAATTATAGTAAACGCTTGATTCTTGTCCGGAGCGAGGGCACCATTCTTGTCCAGTGCCTACCCACTCCACTGCCTGTCAACGCCACAACATTGACTCGAGGAATCGATTTTACAAATCTCTTAATTTTCATTATTTGTTTATGGCACTTTCACTACCTTATTTCTGGCATTTTTCTGATTAAAATGACACCAAACACGATGTAGTTTCAATTGTATTTAGTGGTTTAATCCACGGTGAAAGTTTCGGTCGCAAGGAAGGACAGCGCGTCGGAAAGAAAGAGACGCGGACAGTCACGCGAACCGTATTTCATTCTGTCCTTTTCTATGTTCGGCTCTCTATTGAAGTCTCGCTCGGTGCGGTCGGCGCGATATCTAGACGCAGTCATAAATCAAAGAGCACTTCTGGGGCACGATTCTTGTCCTTGAAAAACGCGGCTGTTGGACAAAAATCAAGCGTTTACTGTATCAGGTTCCATAACCGGCAGGCAGTGATCATGCATTTCATTCTCCCACCGAAGTTGTTAATTTTCTTCGCGAAGCTAGCTAGGTATTTCTTCAATAAATTCAATTACAATTTGGTGTATTCGTAAATTTCAAAATTTTCACAGACACAATCCTAGTAACCCCTGAAGATGATCTAAACATTGATCGAAATTGCTTTGTAAATTCGTTTAAAAATTGATCGAACCTTGCCCCGAAAGCATTAACTTGTAGTTATTAACAACAAATACGATCGATACAAAAACACTAACCTAACCCAGACCTAACCCAGACACTATAATTGTCAGGTTCGTTGGAAAGTTGGGTACCGGTGTTCAGTATGAAATATAAAACCGGAAACGAGGGGAATGCTGTAAAATAAAATACAGAGTACACACGGTTTAATAATTTCTTAATTTAGTAAAACGCTCGGCCTTGAACTTCCGTAACCCATTAATTACTCGGATTCCCAAACTCACGTAAATTCTTTCCTTATCTTCGCAGCGTTGCGGCGAGACATATTTTTTTTTGTGCGGGAATATTGTCGCGGCAAATCTGTTGTGTCGCGTAATCTGCTCGCGTGTAATTAATTAACGCGCGCGAGACGTTATTATTACAGGGAAGATAGAAGTATATAGCGCGGGGCTGGCCGGTAGTAAATTATCAATTTACAGCGACGTGTAATCGTCGGTTGTTATCGATTTACTTTATCCCTTAATGAATAACGACTGATGACTCGCCGCCGATGAATATTAATTTCGTACCCGTTAATTTGGTTAAGTCATCTCCAACGTGGGTTTAGCCTTGGTTAGGTGGTTTTAGGAATTAAGGGGGTCATCCCATGTGGCAGATCCAAAAAATTTTCTTTTGCACAAATTGCTTCTAATAATTAAAATAAATAATTTTTAAAATTGATCGAATAGTGCTAAGAAATTCCATTACCTTTTAGAGTGATAATAATAACTTATTTGGTGCATTAGAAACAATAAGTAATGAAGAAATTAGGAAGCTTTTTTTTGAAAAAAAATTAAAATAAAATTTTAATTCTACACGAGTGTCTTCCGAACGGTGTAAAGTCGGTCCAACTCGTTATTTTCGTTTGAAAAAATTCTGCGAGACTGTTAAAATGTCAGTAAATGTGTGGTAGAAATTTCAAGATTGTATGTTTTAAGGGTCCTTCAAAAAAAATTCCCGAAAAAGTAGCTCTCGCATAGGATGACCCCCTTGAGTTATCTCGAACATGGGTTTAGCCTTGGTTAGGTGCGTTTAGGAATTAATACTTCGGGCCCCCTAGACTGTCGAAATGAACAAATTCGTATTAAAAAATCAAGAATAAATCCACTAAAATTCTATTTCGTTCTGAAAATTCTCGTCGACAAAAATCCCTAGACAGTAGCAGTAAAAAGTAGCTCTCACATGACTCCCTTAAGTCATCTCGAACATGGGTTTAGCCATGGTTAGGTGCATTTAGGAATTAATACTTCGGGCCCCCTAGACCGTCGAAATGAATAGATTCGTGTTAAAAAATCAAGAATAAATCCACTAAAATTCTATTTCCTTCTGACGATTCTCGTCAACAAAAATCCCTAGACAATCTCATGGTACCGATCAGTATGACTCGATTATCCCCGGAAACTCGGGTAGCAGGAATCTTAGGGAAGTTGCACGCGCGATGATTTCGCGAAACGCGAGTGCACGGCTCGCGTCCAGAAACGATAAGACAAAAATAATCCGCTGGTAGAGGGAGCGAGAATGGCAACAACGAGGGAAAAGAGAGTGAGAGAGAGAGAGAGAGAGAGAGAGAGAGAGAGAGAGAGAGAGAGAAGGGTGGATCCGCGGTATCTCGGGGTAGCAGCTTCTCATCTAGTTTTCTGGCTTAAACTCGGCCTCGTTCCCGCTAAACACATAGCCGGCCGACGCAACGGGGTGCGACGGGGGTGGACTACAACCGAGCGTGTGTCGTTATTCCAGTTTTCAGGCCAGCAAGGAAATTATTTCGAGCTCTGGCGAGCGGTCCGTGACGCGTGGTAGGGGTGCGCGGGGGTGTAGACGGACCCACCCCTCCGACTGCGTAATTCTGCGGCTGCGAGTTAATTTGGTGACGGCGTCCAAACAAAAAGCGAACTGCTCGGGAATGATCCTACGGGAGTGGTTCCCCGCGATTCCCTTACTACAGATAGGCATTATTATGTCAGCGAGGTAATGCGATACTCGATTGAAATTCCGACCGAGTTTCGGCCGATGGACCGCCCGGAAATTTCGTCTTTTGTCCGACGTATATCATCCCCCCTTTGCCTTTGCAAAGTTATTTATATTTGAGATTTTTCCACGTTTCTACGATGGAATTTTCAATCCTCGAATCGTTCGTCGAACTTTCAAAATCGGTGAAGCACTTTTGAATAGATGGATTATTTATTTCAAAAGTTTTATAAATGAAGGATTTGCAACTTTTTCCTATCTGGTATGTCACAAAAAAAAATCGGGTGGGGACGTATCGTTAACCTTTCACTGTATTCTAATTATTTCATAACGCTAGTTCATTTAAAAAATATGCAATTACCGCGAAGGCAGGGGAGTTCGTCGAACAGAATATCCAATCTGTTATTCGGTGAAAATTTGATTCTTCAAAAATAAAATGCATTTCACTTCCATAGAAAAATTCGTTCGAAATTCTAACCCAATAGATTCGGAAAATTAGAAATAGTATGAAATGCTGCGAAAATGGTCCTATTTGAATTGTCGATAATTGGTAATAATAATCGCACAGTAACTTGTTATTTTGACATATAACTTCGAAATTCTAACCCAATAGATCCTCCACCGATAGATTCGGTAAATTAGAAATAGTATGAAAGAGAATACTGCGAAAATGGTCTTATTTGAATTGTTGTTATTTCTTAATGAATAATCGCACAGTAACTTGTTATTGTGACATGTAACTTTGAAATTCTAACCCAGTAGATCCTCCACCGATAGATTCGGCAAATTAGAAATAGTATGAAATGCTGCGAAAATGGTCTTATTTTAATTGTTGTTATTTCGTAATAAATAATCGCATAGTAACTTGTTATTTTGACATATAACTTCGGAATTCTAACCCAGTAGATCCTCCACCGATAGATTCGGTAAAATAGTATGAAATGCTGCGAAAATGGTCTTATTTTAATTGTTGTTATTTCGTAATGAATAATCGCACAGTAACTTGTTATTTTGACATATAACTTCGAAATTTTAACCCAATAGATCCTCCACCGATAGATTCGGTAAATTAGAAATAGCATAAAATGCTGGGAAAATGGTCTTATTCGAATTGTCGATATTTGGTAATAAACAATCGCACAGTAACTTGTCATTTTGACATTATAACTTCGAAATTCTAACCTAATAGTAAATTAGAAATAGTATGAAAGAGAATACTGCGAAAATGGTCTTATTTGAATTGTCGATATTTTGTAATAATAATCGCACAGTAACTTGTCATTTTGACATATTACTTCAAAATTCGAACCCAATAGATCCTCTACCAATAGATTCGGAAAATTAGAAATAGTATAAAATGCTGCGAAAATGGTCTTATTCGAATCATCGATATTTCGTAATAAATAATCGCACGGTAACTTGTCATTTCGACGTATAACTTTTTAGACATCCGCGAAAGCAAGTTGAAGCGGTAACGTAGCCAGGAAAATTTATGCGCAGTTCAGAATTTGCCCAGCAAACGTGTTCTCATTTACAAGTCAACAATCCAGTTACTGCGTGCAATAATTCAACGTAGGTGTCCTGCACACCGTACAATCAGAAACAAGATTCCCCAAAGGAATTCGCCGGCGGCGTCAACCGCTATATCCGAGAGAAAGAAGAAAATCAATCTGTGCGATGCGATTTCGAAATGAAAAATTCATCGATATTTATTCCGACCATCGGATCAACAGATTCTATTCGAAGAGGAGTGTTCGATAATGAGGCCGATCATTTACGGCGCCGGTTCTATAGCAATCTCCGCGGCCCCTAATACCGCCGTTCCTAATGACAACAATTACTCTTCACCGGTCGAGATTCATCTCGATTAGCAGCGGCGCGGCTGCTGCTCTCCGGTAGAAATTTTTCCCGCTGGATTTTTCTTTTCATACACCTAGCCGAGAGACGCGATTTCGAGTTTTCTTCGAGGATTTTCGAGATGAATATTCGCGATCTACGAGCGGTATGCACGAGGTCACGTCAAGATCGCGCGCGATCTTGACCTGGTCACGGGTGGAATTAAGTGCTATGAAGCACGGAGTTGTCTACAATGCGACTGCATGCCGACTGCATAGCTTGCGAGAGCGTTGACTCAAAGAGCTTGTTTCGTAGCTATACAGGGTGTTAGAAAAGTCTGGCAACGGTCGAATATCTCAAAAAAAAGCATTTTAGAGAAAAATGGTTCAGACATGTATTTATGGTTTCGCAAGAGCTATTAGGTGGTGCCATTGGTTTGACCTTGAAGAGTCATTTGAAGGTCACGTGAAGGTCACCTCAATTTTTTTAAATGGCACCTCCTATTTTTTATTAGCTGATCTGAAGAGCTTTCCAAAACACTAAATAAAATGTTTTTTCATTAATTATTTTTCGAGTTATAAGGCTTCAAAGGTACAATACACATCTCTTGTGTGTGCGTGTGTGTAAACTTGGTTTTTACTGAATTAAATGTTCAAATTGTCTTCCGTCTGCTGCTTGACAATTACCTAATCGTAGATAAAATTCATTTAAAACGTTTCGTCTCATTTCTGGTGAAATAAGATTTACTTGGAGCAACATGCGTTCCCTAAGGTCTGCCAAATAAGTAGGTTTCGTTACGTATACATTGTTTTTAACATACCCCCATAAAAAGTAGTCCAATGGAGATAGATCTGTTGGTCTTATTTGTTGAAGCCTTATAACTCGAAAAATAATTAATGATAAAAACATTTTATTATAGTGTTTTGAAAAGCTATTGAGATCAGCTACAAGAATATGTAATAAAAAAATAGGGGGTGCCATTTAAAAAAATTGAGGTGACCTTCACGTGACCTTCAAATGACTCTTCAAGGCCAAACCAATGGCACCATCTAATAGCTCTTGCGAAACCATAAATACGTGTCTGAACCATTTTTCTCTAAAATGCTTTTTATTTAGATATTCTACCGTTGCCAGACTTTTCTAACACCCTGTATACTCGTCTATCTCTTTATCGCTTTTCGCGTTCATTCGAAAAGGCTTTTCACGTTTATTTACAGAGAAATAAATAAAAATGAAAATTTTACTCGTAATAGACTTTATTTATAGTAATCGAATATTTTACGGAACAAATTCAAAATCAGCCGAACGATGACTCAAACCATCACCAATTTCGCACATGCTTCGTCATATTTCATTTTTACCAAAAAATTCCCGACATCGACAGCAAAAACTGATCGATTTTTCATAGAGTGACCCAGTTTTTAGTTTATTCGGAGCCTCGGTGACGCAGATTTACTGTGTAAAAAAAAATTGTGTTTCGCGAGCGTGCTGCGACTCGACGCGCGATCACTCGGATTAGCAGTTTTCGATCATGGTGGAGCGTTAAGGAAGAAATTAACATTTTAATATTGCTATTAACGCTAAACCTGCCGTAATTAGTGAAATTATAAAAACGCTTTCATAGGAAGTGACTGAATTGTCGTTTAAGCACAAAATATAGAAAAACCGTACAAAGTTTAAGTAAATTCAATCTTCTCACTGGTATAAGGTGTTTCACTTTTATATGTTATTTATTATTATTTACTTATTAATGCCTTAAACCGTGTATGATTCATATAGCATACATTAGTATTGTACAAGCAGTGGATAGATTTATAAATATAATATTTAATATAACAACGAATACAGATATGTTTACTCTTTGACATGTAAATAACGATTGGCAAATCTTTTAAACAAAAAACGTTCTTCTTTTATCTATGGCACACTCATTTCGTAATCCACTTTATACATTTTATCTCTCACTCATTATGTTTCTTTCTCATTCTCACACATTCACCCCCCTTTATTTATTATACATATTTACATCTCATTTACAAATAAAAACAATTCTCATTTTCTCATCGCACACAAGTATAGCACTTTACAATTGACAATGTATATCGTTATGCTAAGCTAAATTAGCATAAACGGTAAACGCAAAATGCGAATCTTTTTGAGAAAAACATATGTTTTGTGCTTGGTAGGTTCAGTGTTAAACCTAATCGAAGAGTAAAGTCACCTAAATATGAGAAGAAACGACCTGGTAACCCATCTTCTGTATCTCGATGGATGGAAGGACAAATTAACCTAATGCCGAAGAGTCTAATCTCAGCGATTTATCCCGATAAAAAAGGAGTTCTCTCGCGCCGACTCGCAAAATTTCGGCCCCACAATTCCCTTCGGCTCTGGGCGAGAGACTGTCAAAGCCCGTGGGGGATGTTTCCGCGCCGAACGGCACAAAGAGGATCAGAATGTCTGGGCTCGAATTCCGACGCCGGAAATCGGGGCCAAAGCTCCGACGAATTTCACGATCACACAGGGTCGGGCCACGTTTGAAGGCTGGATGCAAAGTTAACACGGTCAACCGTTTCACTAGTTAGTTAACGGATCGTTGCTGCTAGGCGTCGATTTGTCAAAGGGACGATGGCGAAAGTTTCGAAAGGTCGGAATTAAGTCAGACAGACGAATCGCCCTCGGAATTGCGGATACCGAATATGTGTGTGCGAAAAACGTGTTGCTTCGTAAACTTCCCTAGCTACGATTATGATAATCTATGGTTTGTATCCGTTGACTCGAAGTGACGTCACTGGACCTTAAGGAAACTTTGGGAAGACGTAATGCTTGCAAAAGTATTTTACGTTTGATGTATTCATTTTAATGATTTATTTATTTATATATTAATGCCCTGTATGGTTTATATAGCATACAATTGACAATGCGGTGTATATCGTTATACTAAGCCAGGCCTCGGAATTATGTGCTCGCGACGGCCGGTTTTAGAACGCTACGCCCCCTTGACTCGGGCGAGCGTCTCGAGCACCGTGGGCCGCCTCGGGGAACCCCGTGGCGGCCCACGTCGGAGCTCCTCAGCCGTGTACCATAGGAGCTATTCGTGGTGCGTTAAGGCGACACGAGGGGGGGTTGCCTTCGAAAGCCGGCCGTCGCGAGCACATAATTCCAAGGCCTGTACAAAGCTAATTTAACATAAACGGTAAACGCTAAATGCGAATCTTACATTTTTTGAGAAAATTGAAAATAAAAATGCTCATTATTAAATGTTCCGAACATACAAAATCGAATTGTAATTCTAATAAATCTTTTTCGCAAAAGATTCCCCAGCAGATTGCGAAAGCGCAATAAACGAATATCCACTAATTTATGTACAACTCGATAATGGAATTTAAATTTCCTATTAAAGCCCGGAGCTCGAGAGATCGGTTCGCATAGTAAATCCGGCTCGGTGGATCCCGCGATTGCATCAAAAGCCAACCATAGCGAAAGGGTTAAAGATTTATTACACAATGGATAGCAGGGTTTGATGCGGCGAGAGCGCGCGAGTATAGAATTTAAGCTCGGACTGCCGCTAACGCGGAACTAATATCGAACTCGAATACTGGGTCAAACTTGCTATTGGCGAACGAAAATAAACCGAGGAAATCTGCTGGATTTTCCAGACTTTTCGGATTAGGGGTGGTAGCGACAGGATAGGACACACAGTTCAAGTAGTTTCTATAGAGAACGTCGAAGCTAGACTAACCTGCGAACCTCGCGCTACCGTATTATACACATAGATGACAGAGTGTTTACCGATGCAGATCGTGTGGTGTTTGTTGGTATGCGGAAGATTAGCAGCCTGGAAGATTCCTACGTTCGTAGAATAACGCGACAGTGCTCGCAGGGTTGATACACTCAAGATTAGCATAGGATACGTTACACTACCGTGCGATACCGCTGGAAAGTGCATTGTTGGCAAATACACTGCTGTACTATCAAAATATTTATTTTCCGATCACTATTTTGCAAGTAAAGAATGCGTCTTTATACTGCTTGTTTAGCACACGAATGTTTATAATCTTTATCGTATTATGTATTATAATGTATTAAAAAACGTCTGTACAGTACTGCAAAATAATCTCTTCGTTGAAATTCAAATTGCATTAATAAAGAAAAACTACTGAACCTAAATAACTTTTGAAATTAACAAAACCGTGTAATACTACTGACGTCAAGGAATTTCAATATGGTGCATCACTAATTGCTCTTATGTTGCTTCGAAGACGTAAAAGATCATTTTCAAGAATTCTATCTAATATTTGTAATTATAAAAAATTTTAGACAAGGCACTCTGGTAAATGCACGATGCCAAAGAGCTTATCGATGTTTATGTAATTAACGAGTTCGCCAATAAGCCGCTTGAGAAGTTCCACTTGTAACACGTCCCCCATTGTGTACTGCCTATGCATACTTGAAATATCGGGTTATCGGGGAAAGTCATAGCAAGCGACATTCAGTATATCGTTAGTCTAAAGACTTAACTTTAAGCCGAGGAACTTGCAGATCGAAATTGGTTTAGGTTTAGACGAGCGAGGAACACAGCCAGGGAATTTTGCAGTTAAGATAGCGAGATTTAAGATAGGCTTTTTTTCAGGCCATTGTGAAATCTGTGCTTTCCGAGCTTCCATTTGAAGCAACCTCCGCCGATGAGACCAGAGCAATCAGTATCCGCCTGGACTCACAATACTTCATCAAGGACGATGCCGATGGCTGAGATCTCCAAACTTTTTGCTCCAGATATTCCGCTGAATATAAGATGAAATATTTCGGCAAACTGGCTCATTCACTGCAAAGCGTTGCATTTTTAGGGGATGATTGTGAAAAGAGTATCTAACCTTGCGAGTTGTATTTTATGCATTTATGACAAAAATGAATACGTACATAAGCGTGCGAGACATCACATCGTGAATGTTTACATTTCTCAAAAAATGTAAGATTCGCATTCAGCGTTTACCGTTTATGTTAAATTATCTTAGTACAGGCCTCGGAATTATGTGCTCACGCAACCCCCCCTCGTGTCGCCTTAATGCACCACGAATAGCGCCTGAGGAGTTCCGAGCACCGTGGGCCGCCACGGGGATCCCCATGGCGGCCCACGGTGCTAGAGACGCTCGCCCGAGTCAAGGGGGCGTAGCCTTCGAAAACCGGCCGTCGCGAGCACATAATTCCGAGGCCTGGCTTAGTATAACGATATATACCACAATGTCAATTGTAAAGTGTTATACTATGCTATATAAACCATACACGGTTTAGAGCATTAATAAATAAATAAATAATAAACAATTAATAATGAGTAATGAATTTTTTCTAGTAAATGAAGCTGGGCGAGGGAAACACAATCGGTGGGTAAATGGGAAAGTCATTTTTCGTGCGAGATGAAAGGAATAAAAGAGGGGAAAAAGCGGACGCGTCGATTGGATTCCGTCGGTAGTCGACGGCAGCCAGACACGAACTATCAATAATAATATAACAAGCTCAGTGGCGTTATTGATTTCGCCGTTATGTGCTTCACACTTCGTTTACCACTGTCCCTTTTCTTCTCCTACTTTATTACGATAAAAGCTTTGTTAAATTTTACTGCTTCGCCGGACCTCGCTGCGCGCCGGGGCGACTGTTTCTCCTCATAAAAAGTTATCCCTCGATATAGGTCCGCAGACTGCTTTGTTTCCGATGACTTCGACCCGTTTGTTAGCCCACCGGGTTACTCGTAAATGTCGCTTGTTCGACGTTCTCCGCTTCTTCGCGGAGAGAGCTATTCTTTTGTCACGATACCCATCCGACCCGACAAATATTTCTCGGCTGGCAAATTTTTGACTGATGCGCTACCGTCTACCCCCTTAACAAGCTCGATTTTTAATAATAATCATCCCTTTTCCGTATTGTAGTAGTCGTTTCATCCATCGACGTTGGCATAAAGACAAAATTAATTATATTCAGTGCAGCATTGTGTTCCCCATATTCATATTTCAGATAAATATTTGTATACATTCCACCTAATAATAACAAAGAATATTTCTGAAATTTCATTTCAGGAATTTCATATTTCTGGCTACTTCAGCGTCATCCGCGCGTTTATTTAATAACGTAAAGTAATACATTTCACTGTTTTCACGTGCACCAGGTTTTTAAGAGAAACAATTACTTTTGCAGCGTTGTTTATTTCAATTTTTTCAGGTTTTAGAAACAGAGATTGACTTTTAAACATTTCGGGCAGCAATTATGCGCGAGATAAGGAAATTATGGGGTTTTCGGCATCGCGAACACTATGTCCTTGTGTTTCCTTAATTTGGGATAATGTTTAAACAGTGAGAAAATAATTAAACCGAAGAGGGCGTCAGAATCTTTAAATTGGTTTTATTATAACCGCGGACGGTGCGCGGAACAATGCGCGACGCGTTGTTTGCGTTTCAAAATGCGCCGTCGATAATAATTCAACAGAAACGACCGTGACGTAAATAATATTAAACACGCGTCGAACGTTTCAGCGACGGGATCAGAGCGGATTTGCGATTGTTCAAGCGCGAGGGAAATCAAAAAGGACACCGTAAATCAGAGGGAAGTGATGAAAAAGGTTCGTAGCATTCGTTCGTTCCGTCCATTTCCGTCAAACATGTCAAATTTCATCGAAATCATAATTATTCTAATTATACATTATTTTGTCGTCCATTTCGTCCGCTACAGGGTGATCCACCTAAATGTCACCACCTAGATGTAGCCACCTAAATATTTATTTGTGATGACTAAACTGCGGATTTTATGCATTTATGGAAAAAAATGGGTAATTTCGAACAATAAAGAAATTACAAGAATGTAAGAGTATCAATACATTTTTTACAACATAATAAAATCTTGCAATTAATGCATCACAAGGTGAATGTTATTTTTTCTCAAGTTTTTGTTTGCTTGAGTGTTCACTTTAATTTTTAAAGATCAAGGCCATTTGAAGGTCATGTTATTATACATACCTGAATGTATTTTTCGCTCAGCTAAACACGATGCAATAAAAGAAAATGCAGTTGTGTATGAAAAAACACCTATGACCTTCATAACTCCTTGAAAAATGACCTTGGTGAGAAAAATGTTCTAGCCAGTATAGTTTTTGCATCACAATAACCTGAAGAGATATTTAGGTGGCCTTCCTTAAATGGACCACATTAATACAGCAAGATTTAAAAATCATTATAAATGAGAATTCTTGATTTTTCAACATCAATTCTAAATGTAAATTAGTTTCTTACTTTACTGGGTGAAATTGAACGTCGGCGAAATTCAAAGCTAATATCAACAAAAAGCAAACAGGTAAACTTTTTACTTTATTCCGGGAATCTTTGACGAAACTTTGTAAGATTCTATTGGATCGCGTTCTTAATCGCTAGCAGTGAGTTTAAAATTCTTTATTAACTGCGTTTAATAAGTTGAAACAGACGGGAAAAGAAATTGCATTTCTTTCCTGTTGCTCGTCTGCAATAATGCTGTGTTCTAAAGAATATCTCTGAAATAGGATGACACTTTATACTTTTATAATCTAATGCTTTAAGCAACAATCGTATAAAATATAAAATAATCCAGTTCTCTCACATTAATTTCATGTTGAACTTAATATTCAGGATAATTATTCTACATTTCGCGCGATACAATTGAGAACAAAAGAACAGATGCCCATTAAACCAAAAATTATTCAGTAAAAAACGGTACTGCAAATTATGTGAAAATTTCAATAGCTCTGTTAATTAGAGTCAGAACAAACGGGAGCCATTTTTTCAACTGTAATTCAACTTTGACTTCCCACATGTTTGTAAGCGTATACGTAAAAAAAAAAACAGTTTTCCCAAATTTGAAATAACAGAGTTTCACGTTAATATCCTGCTAATGAAACTCGTAACAAATGAAATAAAAAATTAATCATCCCCCAGTTTGGAAAACTAGTTCGTTTGCATGAAAATCCACGAATGCCCAAAAAAAAATTTGCTCGAGTGTGCGTCGGTGCAAAGATAGCGCCCTTATCGTTGCATTATGAACGCGCGAGCACGGTGTATATTAACAACACTTATCACGTCGCGGTGCTCACAGCCAATGAAATATTGAACAACCCTCGGTTAATATCTTATTCCGAGGGCGCATTTAAACCGAAACAACCGCGTATTCCGGCGGGCGCGCGCGCGCACGAAATTTCTCTGATAATTTAATATTCCTAGATATTCCGATGATATAAATCACTGTGTATGAAAATGCACACTGATCGCAGTTGCAGTTACCAAGATTCTCCTACAATATGGATCATCAGCCGCCGACTGGGACGAGAGAGGTGGGGGCTACGGGGTTGCGGGGGCGGATTCCCTTCGGTTTACGTACACTTGGAAAATTATCGGGCGCGCGTACCGATTCCGCAACGTGCGCTTGAATAAATTATTAGAAGAATATCATCTGCGAGCAACTGTGAAAAAAATATCCGTCGACGCGGGAGTCCGTTCTACTTGACCTTCAGTGACAATGTTTACGTCGGCACTATTTATGCAAGATTAGAGAAGGATCTACTATTACAGTATTCTCGCGATAAATGTCCCAAATTTCTGGACGATAATTGGTCCTTGAACTATCCCCACTCCTGCGGGGTATAGCCCTTCAGGGGCCAAAAACTGGAGGGGCCGAAAACTTCTTTATTTTTCATTATTTTCTTATGGATCTTTCACCAACATATTCCTGGGATTTTTCTAATGAAAATGATACCAAATATGATATAATTCCGATGATATTTACGTGTGTAATGGACGATAAAATTTTCGTGCTCATGGAAGGACAGCGTATGGGACAGAAAGAGACGCGGAGAGTCGCAGTCGCCGGCACAGTTCAAAGGCCCGCCGGGACCTCACAGTGTAATCCCAATACAAACCTTTTTTATTATTACTAATTTTTTTATGAGACTTTCACCGATATATTTATGACATTTTTCTGATTAAAATGATACTGAACACGATATAATTCGCATCATATATGGCAATAATTATTGATTATACTATATGACTATATTATTTTTGTCACGAGAATTTTATTTGTACATCCGAAAATAACAAAAAACAAAATATGTAAAATGGGTTTTCGTGTTTCTATTGACAATAATATATAATAAATGAATTAAATAATGATTAAAATTTGGTTTTTTTAGTTAACACTAGAACTACCGAGCGAGTCAAAATGACTGGTTTCCGGTTTTTTCCTTTACGATTCGTGAAGTTACAGATATGTATTTTCTTGAGAAATTTTTTAGTAATGTTACCATAAAAATCCTACGAAATCTAAATAAACTCTGTTATTATTATAAAAGAATATACATAACTCTCGTTCAGGGCTCGGTAGTTCCAGTGTTAAATACAAATTTAGGCACTAAGGGGTTAAATTTAAAAATAATGTAAATGTTCGCATCGACGTATAATGATTATTACACAATTCGCCAACTATCGTCCAAGGAACAAATTTTTTCTACCGGATCGTTCGCGAGCTGCTGGAAGGAGCGGTGCGCTGGAAGAAAAAGTAGAAGACCCGAAAGAAAAAAATAGAAGAAAAAAAATAGGAAAGCACCCTCGAACCCGCTCGGACCTCCGTGGCTCCATCGACCTCTATCCATTTTTCATCACGCCGGGATCGCATCGAGAGCCCATACTTCACGGAACACGCGCTTCGATAACACGTGGCCCGTCCGCCAAGATAAACTGCCGCTCCTCCGCCAATGTATTGTGTGCGAAGGTGGCCCCGCAGGGGTACGTAGCACGCGCGCGCGCGCGCGCGTACCACCTTCGGCGAAATTTAATTCAGTCGGGGTACCGTACGTTTCTTCGCGATCATGCCTTGTCTTTATCTTGGCCAAGGCCTTGAGAGTAAAAACTATTAACGAGACACACGGGCAAAACGGATAGGTGACGCGAGGGGGGGTTGCGGCGGCGGCTGAGGGGCGTTTCGTAGATGAGGGAGACGAAGAGGGGGGTGTGGAAGCTCCGCAAGCTCGGTTGCGCCCTAAGAAAACCTCGGCGGACCGGCTTATCTCGGCGCGGGGCCACCTTCCGGGACGAACTTTCCTTATCGCTTCGTTCATCGTCCTCATCGGGGGCCGCGGAGGGGGTGGAAGAAGTTTGCCTTCCGGATAACGAGGGAACCTTCTAAGCGAGACGCCTGCAGCGATTCGGCCAACTATGAAAACGCTTGCCCCGATCTAGCCCGTGACTTCCATGACGATGAACCTTCCGCCACCCCCCAACCCCCCTCGACCCCGCCGCCTCCCTCTTATTCTTTTCCCGAACGAAGAATACTTCGATTGTCCTCGCCGCGGAGACGACACGCGTGAACCCCGACCATCCCGGGTTCAACCCCCCGGGTTCATGATCATCGGACTCGGCGAAATGAAAAGGGAAATTGCTGGGGGACTACCGTGGACCGCTTTATTAAAATTAACCCTCGCGCACCCTGTTACTTCGTTCTAATGGACCTGGATATATGCTGATATTTTGATAATTAGCGTGATTTGGTAATTGCTATTGGGCCAGGGCTGTTGTTATTCAATAATAAACTAATAAACTCACGAACACTATAAACCGAAGAACTAAAAATATAAAATTATAAATTAAAGACTTATTTGTACTAAGAAAAAAATAAAAGAATAACTGCACAAAAGCACAACCATGCCAATAAAGTAACTTCCATTTTCACCAAATAAAACTAAATTATATTTTAAGTAAACTTGTAAATCGCTAACTATAAATAGAACTAAAAAGATATATATAATTATAAACCCAATACCTATAATAAACCAAATAAACTCAATCTAGACCTAATCGTACAAAGACACCACTCGAACTCACCTAATAAAAATATTTTTTCAGAGATTATTTCCAAAACTATGTTATTTTGAATAATTTGAAATATCTATTTATTTTTGTATTAGGGGAAATACTATTATTTCCCCTAATATATATATTGAAACAATATTATGTCAAATATTTATTCCCAATACATTCTACGAAAACTATTATTTCAAATATTTATTCCTAATACATTCTAAGAAAACTATTATTTCAAATAATTATTTCTAAAACATCGCACAGCAAATATTACTTCAACCAATAGCTTCTATACATGTGTAATAAATAGATATTTTCAACTATTCCTCTACATGTAGAACTAAGAAATAAAATAAATGTTGAAATACTACTTTATTTCAATAAAAGTATTGTAATTACTATTTCCAATACTTTTTATTTGAATTGTACCCAGCACTGTATTGGGCAATATTGCAGACTCGTCTTGCATTATGAAAGTATGTCATTTTTGTACGATTTAGAGAGAAGCAAGATACGTATAATAGACTTCATTACAAATCTTTACAAAAAGCCGATACAGCTCATTATAACGAAAACTGAAAGATCACGTTCTGATAGCTTGTCATCCTTAATAACGTAGTACGCCGGGAACATTATTTCGTACAATGTCGTCCGTAATTTTAGTAATAAAAGAGACCGGCCGAACGCTTTTCATCATTGTTTTTAATTAATACCGTGGATAATTGGATTACGTAGAACCCGCCGAACATTCATGTACGCACCGAGCTCGCTGCATGTATGCGTTTTATTATTAGCGGTATCCGGGAAACAAATAAACACGTGTCCGTCGAAGAAAAAAAGGAAGTTAATAAATTCGGGAAATCGTAACCGCGATCGGAATATTTACGGGGAGAGCCGAGATTATGTTTCGATTAATCATGTATAATAACCGGGGAGGTTCGATTGTGAACGAAATTTTTGCTTCACGTTGTATTCGCTATAGCGAATTTTATTTGCACTCGGATAGACAGCAAAAACGTGCCCCGGGAAATCGATGTGCTAATTAATTAATTATTTTTCACGCTAACTTTGCCTCGTCGTACCGTATAATCATACATTAATTAGAAATTCGTCCGAGACATTAATTTTTATTTTCAATTTTCTCAAAAAATGTAAGATTTGCATTTCGCGTTTATCGTTTATGTTAATTTAACTTAGTACAGGCCTGGGAATTATGTGCTCACGCAACCCCCTCTCGTGTCGCCTTAATGCACCACGAATAGCTCCTACGGTTTGAGCCTGAGGAGTTCCGAGCACCGTGGGCCGCCACGGGGATCCCCGTAGCGGCCCACGGTACTCGAGACGCTCGCCCAAGTCAAGGGGGCGTTCGAAAACCGTCCGTCGCGAGCACATAATTCCGAGGCCTGGCTTAGTATAACGGTATACACCTCATTGTCAATTGTATGCTATATAAACCATACACGGTTTAGGGCATTAATAAATAAATAAATAAATAAATTAGAAATTATCGTTTTCTGGAAGGGAACAATAATGGGAACGCTTTGAACGTGAAATTCATTACGCTGTAAATAACTTCGAGACCGTGATTTATTGTTCTTCGACGAAACTGTTCCACTTTCCTACGGTTCAACTTTTCGTATTATTTACTACCGATCAATAACGATATTTACCGAGAGAGGCACGGTTAGAAAATTAAACGGAAGTTAGGAAAGAATGTTCCTTTCGGATCTCTAGATTATTTATGGAGCTTGCTCGAACAATTATGCAGGCTGGGGCGTGGTCACGTGACCGGGTAACGAAGCAATAAGAAACATCAAATCATTCGCATTAACGCATGACGTATCGGTACGTCATAAATGTTAATCAGCGAGGCTCTCCGCAATTATCCAGCCTGTCGTAGTGGAATTCAACCGGATCATAAAACTCTTAAATCAACGGGGCAATTAAACACGGGAGATGGGTTCATTATCTGCGAGCGCTCGCGCCATTACCGTCGAGTCTCAGAAGCGCGAATTATAACAAAAAAAAAAGAAATTTTAAAAAGAAAACGTACTCTTTAGTCTTTCTCACGAGATTGAAAAAGAGAATCGCTAATCCGTTCTAATTCCCGGGCTGTTCGATCTCCGCACCCCTTCATCCCCTTATTCCACCCCCCACCCCCCACCCGACAACCCCATTTCACTGAAAACTAAGGGACCTCCGGATTTCACTCGTCGTCTGGCACATTCGTTTTCAAATGAACCTTCTTCTCTCGACCACGAAAGTTTCCTACCTTGAGAGGACAATCGACGGGATTCTTTTTATTTTTTTTTATCTTCATCCCCGGAAGAAGCGAAAAGTCTCCCGCGGAATCCGTCACCGGATCCAGACGTTCGATCGTGTAATTAGACATCGACAACCACGGACAGATCCATTAGTGTCTTACAGGCGTGCTTGATTAATTCAATCCATCCGTGACGTGACGTCTCCCCGGTTCGATTAAACTTTCAGATCAATTTGCAAGCGGTTTAGGACGACGCGACGCGGCGCGCTCGAGAATATTTTCCGTGCGAGACATATTATTACCAAACATATTGTTGATGTACAGTGACTGTGTAACATTAATATTCGGACGCTCTTAACAGAACTTTTTTAAATATTGCACCGTACGATTTGAACTTTCTCGAGAAGTTAGAGCAATTAATTTACTACATGAAGTGAAAAGAAATTTTTTCAAAAATGGTCGTACGTTGCAATTGATCGGAATTGTAGAGAAAATACTAAAAGTTGCATTTTACAACTTTTTTATGTTGTTTATGTTTTCTTTTTTATGTTTTATGTTCTTATGTTTTTTATGTTTTTTATGTCTATATTGAAAATTTAAAAACTACGTTTCGTAGATCTGTATCAATTATATGCATTGTAAAAGTTTCATCAAAATCCTTTATTTATTGCTGAACAGCATTTAATTTTTATTTATACAGGGTGTCCCAAAACTACTGCGTTAAATTGAAACGGGAGGTTCCTTGAGTCATTCGAAGCGACATTTTCCTTAACAAAAATGCCGCCCGCGGCTTTGTTCAAGAGTTATTAACGAAAAACGCGGACCAATCAGAGCGCGACAACTTTGCCAACACGCGTCTAGGTCGCGCTTTAATTGGTCCGTGTTTTTCGTTAATAACTCCTAAACAAAGCCGCGGACGCCATTTTTGTTAAGGAAAATGTCGCTTCAAATTACCCAAGGAACCTCCCATTTCAATTTAACGCAGTAGTTTTGGAACACCCTGTATAGATTATAAATTCTAGAAACGTTCCCTCGCACGTAAAGAATTAACGCGATCTTGCCAAGGAGCGTTAGAAAACTAGAGAATTCTTATTACATTTTTCAACTTGATGTTGCACAATTGAAACACATTTTTCTTACTTGTATATTACGAATAAACTTAGTAAGCTTTGTGTACGTGTCGGTGAGCCGACAGTGGATCGATATCGAGAGAGAGACAACCAAATATATCACAAGTTTGATTAATAATTCGTGAGTGGACGAATAATTAAAACAGTAAACTTACTATAAAAAGTAAGCCTACTACAAAGGCCACAAGTTGAGAGCAGATAAGGAAGCACGAACATTTAATTGTTGATTCTCTATTCTTTAGGTTAGTACAATACATGGGAACTTGCAATTAACTATTTATTTCGTAAATAATAAAAAGCTCTATTTTTTAGACGAATCAACTGTTTTTGCTAAAAAAGAAACCCTAAACCATATTATATGTATATTGCGGATTTTGCAAAGTTATAATAAAAATAATCTGGTGAAATATAAAATTGTAGCATAAATTCTAGAACTCATCGTTGAAGAACTCAACTAGCCATTTCAAGATCGTCAAGAGCCATCGGTAATGGTGAAGAACCGTAGTAGAGTGTTCAATCTCGAATCTTGTTTAACCAGAATGGGGTGTAAAAACCGCAAAAAAGCATGATCGCGCGAGATCCGCGTTCGCAAAGACACCCTTCTCTCCATTTAAGAATCAATTCCGACTTGGTAATGGGTCCCGTAATCCGTCCGCTTTTTTATTTTCAATTTCACAGATAAACATGGCCGACCGGTTCCGCTAAACACAAGCCAGCATCCGGCCTGATATCAGTCGGTAATTACGTTATATCGAGAGTTCTCCACTGTCCAGTAATTTCCTTCCATTCGAGGAGAGTGCGCATCGCCTGGTTGCTTCCGTAACATTTTTAATTACCGAGCTGCGAGCCGGGGGGCTAAGATCTAATCGATAGTGGGGAGTTGTCCAAGTATTTATTAATCGACTTGACGACGACGACGGCGCGGAACCGGGTTTTGATCACAGCAGAAACGGAGCAAGAAAAATCGAATTAACTTCTTATTATGTCGCCCCGGCTCGCCCGTGATTATCTTTCATTAGTATCTGCCGTTTCCTTTTCTTGTCCCGTAGTGTCTCTCTCTCTCGCTCTCCTCGGGAAGAAGAAACGTTGCCTGCCACGGGGGGAGGGAACCGTGTTCCCGTATTTTCTCGATTATCGATAATAATTCTTCGAATCGACCCTCGCCCCGTCATTAGTGCGATCTGCTAGCGGGAATGGTCCCGCGTACCCTCCCCGTGTAGCGTCGCGTCGCGTCGCATCGCGTCGTCGTTTCCGGCCGGTTATCGACGATATTCCTTCGAATTTCTCCGTAGACCGTGTCTGTATTACGTCGCATTACCGCGAAATTGCAACCTTGTCGGCGCGAGTCGCTCGTAATTCTGATTCTGATTTCCTACAACGTGCTCGGAATGCCCGAAACACCCCTATCCCCCCCCCCCCCACCGCCCCTCCCGTAGATATCACTCGAAATAACCACATTTCTTCAGCGGGGTTACCGGAACACGGACACCGCGGAAATATGTGTTTGTTTAAATGAATTTATTGTCGCGAGCCACGGTGTACTTATTCGGCCAAGAGGAAAAATACTTTTCGGGAGGTTCACGCGCGCTGTTTGTCTCGAGACGCTTTCGCACCACGAAATGGACCCGCAGCACGTGCCGTTTAATTCTCGCCATTTTCTTGGACATTTTATCAGTTTTTATACGGGATATTTCGAACATTAAAAATGTAGAATAACACAATTTAACACTAGAACTGCCTAAACGAGAGTGATGTATATTCTCTTATAATAATAACAGAATTGAGTTTATTTAGATTTCGTAGGATTTTTATGGTAACATGTACAGTAAATGTTAGATAGACTTAGTACAGTAAATGCTTGATTCTTGTCCTGGGTCGTGGGCACGATTCCTCTCGAGTGCCTACCCACTCCGCTACATTGACACTATGAATCGAATGTTCAAACTTCTTAATTTTCATTATTTTTTTATGGGACTGCCACTGGCTTGTATCTGGCATTTTTCTGATTAAAACAAGACCAAACACCATATAGTTTCAATTGTATTTAGTGGTTTAATCGACGGTGAAAGTTTCGGTCGCAAGGAGGGACAGCGCATCGGAAAGAAAGAGACGCGGACAGTCACGTGAACCGTATTTGTCCGTGAAAAACACGGCTGTTGGACAAGAATCAAGCGTTTACTGTACTAACACTAAAAATAATATGTTACTCGATTCAATTTTCTACAAAAAATTTGCCTAGAAAAATTGAAAATTGCATAAATATTCGCACAATATTCATACTAGGATGAACTACGTCGTATTGGTGGTAAAACAGTAAAAAGACGTCGTGTAACTAACGAATGATTCAAAAATAATAATCTTTGGTGGTTCAACAGAGGATAGGCAGTTCCGACTTTTTATTCGGGTCTTTTTGCGTTAATTGATGAATTCAGTTTTCACGAAGTTTCACCGTCATTTGAATCACTTTTCAGTAAACTTGATCTTTGACTATTTTGTCATAATTGGACTGCGGCTCTTTATGCATTTATGGCTTTAGAAAATTTACACAAAATGATAGAATATAAAATTCTGTAAAACACTTTCTTCAAATTTGTCTAGAAAAAGTGCATAAACATCCTCAATCTAGACATAATAATCATACTAGGAACCCGTGTAAATAACGAATGATTCAAAGATAATAATCTTCGGCGGTTCAACAGAGGTAGTTCCGACTTTTTACAACCACTCGCCGATCCTCTCGAAAAGCGAGATCCCGGATCTATCGGATCTCGGCGACTCGCAGATAACCGCGAATACGTTGAATTAAAAATTAAATGGCATGATGGAGAGAGCAGACACAATACCGACGCACACTCGGTTACACGCGCGCGTTTGTATAGGGTCGACGAGTACAAATGTGACAGCGGGTGAATTTATTCGCGATGAGCTCCGCGAATTTTACGATTTACAATGCTCTACCTCGTCTTCGCGGTTGTTTATCATCGGGGCGAGACGCGCGAAACGGAGGTACATTTTTATCTCCGTTCCCGAACTACTGGGAAATTGATTCGCTAAATAAAAAGTGCCTGGTCGCCTATGTGACTAGAACAATTTTCTGTCCATTTAAAAAAAAAAATAAGACCACAGACCTGTTAATTATTTAATTATGTACGAATTGAAAAACATACTTTTTTTTTTATTCAAGCTCTTCAGACTCTTGCAAACTCATGGAATCTTTATGTAAAATTTATCGAACATAGAGAAGGACTGTTTGCGAGGAAATGTTGCAAAGAGATTCGCGTTAATTTTAAGGAAGATCGTTTTAAATTACGATGGTGGTCTTCTTTATGTGTGCATGTTGGGCAAAAGGGTAGCCCGTTGTAACAAAGTTATAAAGAATTTTTCAAAATGCACTTACGAACACAGTGGGTC
This sequence comes from Lasioglossum lativentre, assembly GCA_916610255.1. Lineage (NCBI taxonomy): Eukaryota > Metazoa > Arthropoda > Insecta > Hymenoptera > Halictidae > Lasioglossum > Lasioglossum lativentre. The sequence goes on from OU744359.1 coordinate 5,514,314, forward strand.
TTTGGGCTGAAGGTTTTGCATTTTCCTTTGGGAAATACGGAAATGTGAGTCTTGTCGGCCCTTACCTGTAACAAACAGAATTACAAAATGGTATTAATAAAGTTTTTGGGGGATTTTAGTTTAGGGGTTTCACGAATAAAAATAGTTGAGTAATTACGAAATACAGTAAACGCTCGATTCTTGTCCAACAGCCGTGAAATACGGTTCGCGTGACTGTCCGCGTCTCTTTCTTTCCGATGCGCTGTCCTTCCTTGCGACCGAAACTTTCACCGTGGATTAAACCACTAAATACAATTGAAACTATATCGTGTTTGGTGTCATTTTAATCAGAAAAATGCCAGAAATAAGGTAGTGAAAGTCCGATTTGTAAAATCGATTCCTCGAGTCAATGGCGTGGTGTTCACACCGATATACTGTAGTTCTGAAATAAATAAAAATCGTACCAAATTCTATCTACATTCTAGCATTTTGTGAAAATTTTCTGAACCCACAAATGCATAAATATCCGCAGTCCAATTATGACAAAATTGTCAAAGATCAAGTTCACTGAAAAGAGACTCCAGTGACGTGGAAACTTGGTGAAAACAGAATCCATCAATTAACGCAAAAAGACCAGAATAAACGGAGGTACAAAGGTCAAAGTGGACTCGCAGCCAGCGTCGTCAAGTCATCAAGCCCCTCGAGCTCCCTAGGGTTTACCAAGGAAGGAGCATAATTCGTAGCCGCAAGGAAAAAATTCGCGAGGGTGTGCACTCGCGTGGACAAGCAGCATAAGTCGGGGCAAAGTTCTCGCGGCTTCTCGTCGAGTCGTTCGTGCGGATTTGCGAGGGTTGGCACCGAGTCGATTAGACTTCTGACTTCTTTTCGGTTTCTGTATTTTTTTCTTATTTCTCGCGACCACGAAAGAACAAGGCAAAACATATGTTGTTCGCGTCATCGCGACACCCCGTCACTTGACCGTCACAATTGAAAACTACCTCGCACGCGAAAATTTCGCACTTCAGGATAGGAACTCGGGGGTGTGTGTGTCGACTCTTCGTTTATGGACGCGCGGAAAAATTTTCCGTCCCGTCCACGCGCGAGATATTCCGACGTCTCGCAGAGGAGGACAGCGACGAGAGTTCCATAAAATGCTTCTCCAGATCCCGGCCACCGGTGTTTCTAAAGACAGCCGAGATATTCCGAGGAAATCCTCCCTCTGCGAAAAGTAAATTGTTGCACGCTGCCTTTTTTCGTCACCGCGGGCTGCTGCCTTACTGCCCGAGATATTCCGTAATTGGTAATCGAGTGCGCGGTTCCACGGTTTGAACAAGGACGCTCGACCTTTAGGTCTTATTTCGAAGAGGAAGCTTCGGGGAATATAACCATATTTTTTTCAAAATTTACATTACTGGCCAAAATTGAAAAAAAGAATTTGTTTACATTTTTTGACATTGTAAAGTTAATTATCGAGGATGAAAAAATTATTTTATAATAGCCCAATTCTTTACGAATAAAACAAAAAAAAGTATAGCTCAATCGGACAAATAGTGTCTGAGATAAAAATTCGTAAGTGAGGCCTAATTTCGCCAAAATGTCCAAAAATTGCAAACTTTCTGTTATTTCTAAAAAAATTCAGAATCGGCAAAATTATGACTTAAACCCCGCCTAACTTCGCATGGACTACAACATATTTCAATTAGAACAAAATCTGACCCCGAGGGCTTTCCGAAATCTGGGTTACTTTAAACCAGAGTTAGGCAAAATTGTCATCTAAATCAAAATTTCGAATAACGAATGAAAAATAAAAAAATTTTTATTCATTATTCGATGATTCGCGTTTATTAGAGTTGGCAATAGAAAGATTTATTCGAAGCCTTCGAATAAAAAATATACAGATTAAAGATGAAAAAATTATTCGAAATTCGAACAGTTCCGCTTCGTATAAAAAAAATGATCTTTATTCGTCGGATAAATTCTCGTCGAATATAATTATTTATTCGATGCTCGTTTTTATATTCGAACCGTGGAATAATGAATACAAATTGTTTTCATGTTTTATTCGTTATCCGAAATTTTTATTTAAACGATTAAATTTTACCCAACTCAGCTTTAAATGCAGAAAAGACAAAAGCTTTTGGAAATCTCTGTTACGAAATTTGCAATATCTTACAGAGATTAGCGGGTCTCCTTCTTGTGAAATGTACTCTGCAATTTGGAGACGAATTTGTGAATTTCAACTAGTTTCAACTCGATTCCCGTGTTAATTTAATGAATCTATTAATTTAACTAATCGACACATTAAAATTCCGATCGTCGAGAATTCGATTTCGCAGAGTCCAATAATTTTCGGTTCCCGGTGCAAGAAATTTTTATTTCGAAGACCCCGATTAACGAGAATCCGCGCGAAATTCAGCCACGTCGATTTACGATCGTCGCGCACGATGAAATCCAGAACACTCACGCGCACGCCGCCGCTGCAAATTGCATTTAATGTCCGAGGGGTTGAATTGGCCCCGGCGCAAAGGGAAAAACCGGAGAAAAAACCCTCCGAAGAAACCCGTCTATCCCCCATCTTTACGTACACAGCTATCCGGTTGGTAAAATTTTCTGAAAAATTTCACGCCTCCGCTTTTCTCTGTCGCACAGTGGTTCGTAATCGCCAAAACGTGGCCAAAAATCGAAGACATTCTTCAATTTAGTTGAAAATTGGTATTCCAAAATTTGATTTCAAAATTTCAAAAAACAAAATGGCGGATTCAATACGGCAGATGAGTTACTGAAAAAATTGTCGGATTTCCTTAAAATTTAGTATTCTCATATTTTTGTGGTTGCTGATTATGAATCCGATTTCAAAAAACAAAATGGCCGATTCAATACAGCAGATGAGTTACTCAAAAAATTGTCGGATTTCCTTCAAATTTAGTATTCCTATATTTTTGGGGTTGCTGATTATGAATCCGATTTCAAAATTTCAACAAACAAAATGGCGGATTCAATATAGCAGATGAGTTACTAAAAAAATTATCGGATTTCCTTCAAATTTAGTATTCCCATATTTTTGGGGTTGCTGATTATGAATCTGATTTCAAAATGAATAATTATAATAAATTAAAAATTATAATAACTTTTTTAAAACGCAAAAATAAAAAATTTGATTGAAGTTATTATAATTTCTAATTTATCATAATTATTCATTTTCAAACTGTTCTAGAACAATAATGGGTGACTGTCAGCAATTTATATTTATGCTACAACTTAGTTGAAAGTTTAAGAAGCTATTGGCATAAATTTCATTCATTTCGGACAAAGTTGAAAAATGTATTTTTGGCCACGGTTTTGGCGATTTCGAACCACTGTGATGTCGTCATCGGCGGCGAACACGACCAATGAGCTCGCGAGCTTTTATCGATTCCGTTGGACGGCAAGATGGAAATTCGGGGAAATCAAGACCGACTGCACTGGGATTTTAATTTTCACGATTATCGCTTAGGGACGACTGTCGCGGAACCGTACAGCTTTCAAATACCGCGGAAATCCGGCAGAAGATATTTTTCGGGCACTCTACAGCATCAAAAAATTCTCAAAAATTTCAACGTTCTTCATTTACCTTTACTGGTAGCTTCTGAACAGAATATAATTTAAAATTTCTTCCGATATTTATATGTTATTATTTATTATTATTAATTTATTTATCAATGCCCTAAAGCGTGTATGGTTTAAAGGCAAGTACTGTTTCCCTCTTTGTATTAATTCTTTCCTGTGTAAACCTGATATAAAAGATCTCAAAATAATTTATAATTTCCTGAAACAATGTTCTGTTAAAATTTAGAAACAATGTAAACCTATTTAATTTAAGTCAAATGTAATAATACTGTACTTGCTATATAAACCACTTGGTTTAAAGCAATAAATAAATAAGTAAATAGTATTTATATGCTCTCGACAAATTTAGTCCTTAATTCAAGAATTTGTCCTCTTACTAAATCATTGAAACAAACTTCGTTTTTCTAAAAGCAAAGTTTCCGGAGTGTAAAGCATGATTAAATTTGTAAATTTCCAGCTTACATTTCAGAAAGCATTCTCTCAAATTTCTCGGTCGGGAAATACGAGACTGTCCGTATCAATTTAGGAAAATTCTGCAAGTAAGAAAATAATTTGCGACTTTTGTCGCGCACGTGTTTCAACACGGATGATTCTCTCTGTGTGTAAAAAAGTGGGACAGAGATTAGAGTAGAAAATGACCGACAGAGAGAGACACACACACACACACACACAAAGAGAGAGAGAGAGAGAGAGAGAGAGAGAGAGAGAGAGAGAGAGAGAGAGAGAGAGAGAGAGAGAGAGAGAGAGAGAGAGAGAGAGAGAGAGAGAGAGAGAGAGAGAGAGAGAGAGAGAGAGAGAGAGAGAGAGAGAGCGTGACAGACGCGTACGGTTGTAATTCGTAGAGTGTATCCACCGAAGGCGACATAAAAGCGGATTCGATTGAACGAAAAAAGGTGGAAAAATACATCGCTGGAAAAACCAGATTTTTATCCGGTCCGATCGTCGCTCGATGGGGGAAACCAATCATCGCGCGAAACTTGTATCACGGTTATCGAAGCGTGTCAGCTGTGTTACTAATTGCACGTTCCGCGTTGTACCGTCTAATTCTGACGCTATTTTTTTTTTTTGTTCATAATTAAACATCGTAACGAACTCCCACTAGCGACAAATCGTCCATGCATTTGTCTGCACCGAACATCTTACAAGAAATTGCGACGAAAGGATCCACGTTTTTCGAAATATTTTTTATATGAGCACGCGATAAAATGTTGAAATTCATGCGCGCATCCAGCTGTGTTGCTGGGAAGTGCTCTTCAATTTTATAGTATTTTTCTACACATTTTTAATGTCCCATTAAACCACGTTTTACTCGAAACGTGTAACATATAATTACACAGGACACACACACACGTCTGGCAAGTAATTCGTAAATTCGTTCAGATCGCGAGATTTTCAAGGAAAAAAATGTGGAAAATGTTTGATATAATTTTTTTATCCTCCAATGAAACTGCGCCCCATTTATCATTTCGAATAAAACATGGCTGATTTTTATATTCGGAATTATAACTTTGCTACATTTTTCTGTAAAAAGAGTGAATTAATTGGGGCGGAACGTTCCAACAACAGTAACATTTTTCGGGGATTAAACATTTATTTTAATGATTCAGCGTATTTTCAACAGCGAGTTTGAATTATGATATACAGTTACGTTTTCACAATTCTCTACCATTGAAAATCATAATAATTAACTAGTGACTATTATTCTAAAAATATCTGTTCATACGAAATTCGCGTGTTTCTGTAATTTTTTAATTTTCATCCGGACTTCGCGGTTAGTTTCGGTTTTGCAAATTTATGAAATATAAACATTGAACGATTTCGCTCGCGTGTTCGCGTGCGCCCCGTTGAGCTAGAAAATAAGTAGTATCGCTATTCGGCAGCGTGTTTCCGGGCCGAAAAAAAAGAGTGGCGGTGTTAAAATAAACGAGCGATGAAACGTAATAAAACACTGGACGACCGCGGCAAGTTGACCCGGTGAAAATGAATGGAGGAATGGGAAACAAATACGGAAGGCGTGTGCGCATGCTGGCAACATAAATCGCAATCACAGCGCCCGTGAAATAAAAAGCAAAAAAAGAGGGGCACGCAGAGGGAGAGAGAGAGACAGGAAGCACCCTCGGTAAGTGACCTCGACACCAGGGTAACTTTTTCTAATGCGCAGCCATAGTTTCTCATTTTCGGGAAATCAAAACATATGTAAAGTTCGGAACGACGCCTCCCGAGCCTCGCATCTCGTAGATTTGCATTGGAACCGAAGTTCTCAACGGGATAACGTTTGAGCACGCTCGAGAAAAAAGAACAATCACTCCACTGCTGGCTCCGAAAGTAATTACCGTGTCGAGTAAATAAACGAATTTACACGTTGCTGGAAACTTGTGATATACGATTGTGCAAAAGGTTGGAGATCGAAGCTGCAATAAAATTTTTTTAAATTTTAGGTGATATTAAAAAGATGAAAATAAATCAGGAGATGAGGGGAAAAGATCAAATGTAAGGGCAATACAATTTTTTTAAAACTTCAGGTGATATTAAAAAGATGCAAATGAATCAGGAGATGAGGGGAAAAAGATCAAATATAAGGGCACTACAATATTTTTTTTTGATTTTAGTTGATATTTAAAAGACGAAAATAAATTAGCTGATAAGGGGAAAAAGATCAAATATAAGGCAATACAATTATTTTTAAATTTTAGGTGATATTAAAAATATGAAAATAAATCAGGAGACAAGGGAGAAACGATCGAAAATAAGGGCAATAAAATTTTTTTTTAAATTTCAGGTGATATTAAAAAGACGAAAATAAATTAGAAGATAAGGTGGAAAAAGATCAAATATAAGGGCAACAAAATTTTTTAAAAATTTTACGTGATATCAAAAATACGAAAATGGATGATAGGGGGAAAAAGATCGAAAATAAGAGCAATACAATTTTTTTTTAAATTCCAGGTGATATTAAAAAGATGAAAATGAACCAGAAGATAAGGGGAAAAAGACCAGCCATATCGAGCATAAAACAACCCGAGATCCTACAATTTGAAAAATGGAACTACCCTTCTGAAAATGTTAATTTTCCCGTAGATTTACGAAATTGGACGCGTACCAAAACCCGGGAAAATTCGGTGTTCGACCGCGGTCTCCTTATTTCCCGTGGTCAATCCATCGAGAAATATTAGCAATAAATTTTCCCACGAACGGTCGCGCAACGCGACAGTACGGAACGACGCATGAATAAAATATTGGCCAATTATGAGAACGCGATGGCATCTTCGGTTTTCTAGCGTTTTCCGGGTAGAAATCTGTTTTTGATACCTGTGTTCGAGGTAGAAGGTAGAATCGAGGGAACACAATACGCGTACGGTTGGCAGGTATCGATCCCGGCAGTCGAAACATAAAAATTTTGTAATTTAAAACGGCATCGTGCACGCGTTCGATAACGTTTCCTATTTTTGCGCGCGGCGGCGCGCCGTTGATGCCCGATGCGACACTCCGCGCGCGCGCGCGCGCGGTCTTCCAAATTAGTTTTTTTTTCTCATCGCGGTGTGTATGTATTTTTTTTCCTTTTTTTTCTGGCTCGTGCGCGCGTGCCTCTTTTCGGAGGCTGTTGGATGCCCGATGTCACGGCGAAATGCGTGCGCAGTAAAATACGTTATTTACGCGCGGGGGATTCATGGCCGCGATTTTGCAGTGTTGTCGAGCCGCGAAATTGATGCCGGCGAAATATTCATACTCTCACTTTGTAGTCACTTGACAAGGAAATAATGCCGACGGTAAATTTCAGCGCGTCCGCGCCGCCGCTCGGCTTTTCAACAATGTTCGAATCGCCTTCGATTCTGCCTGTTTCCCTGTTTATGCGGAATCGAACGTCACGTAGTCCTTTAATCGGACGTATTTATTTCATTCGACCTGCGAATATGAAAAATAATTAATGTCCGCGGATTTAACACTGTTTATATTTGTAGTTTTACGTGGTACCTAATTCGACTTATTTTTTCATGTGCAGGGTGTATAAAAAGTAATGGTCATCATGTTTATAACAAAGAAAATTGTTGTTAAAGTTTTTTTTTACATCAACGCGTTCTACTTATCGAGAAGAGAAAAAGTCTGAAAGGAACCATATGTCGCAAACAAATAGTTATTGAGATATAAGCTATTAAAGTTTTTGCAGTTTAAAGGGACATGCGTCGCTAGGCCCGAATTTTGCAAAAACTTTAATAGCTTATATCTCAATAACTATTTGTTTGCGACATATGGCTCCTTGCAGATTTTTTCTCTTCTCGATGAGTAGAAGACGTTGATGTAAAAAAAACTTTAACAACAATTTTCTTTGTTATAAACAATTTTGCGGCAAGTTTCCTTTGCAAATGTTCAACGATCCAGAGGCGTAGAATCACCCCTAGGACGGATGACCATTACTTTTTATACAGACTGTACAATACGATTTTTAGCAGAAACGTAAAAGTGGACAGCAATAAATTGTTTTCAGGTAAATTTTTAAATGTCAAGTGGCCTTGCTGTAAAGTTCACTGATATATTAAGATAAATTTTTGAATGCTCGAAAAATGTGGTTATTTTTCATACGACTTGGTGTTTTAAATATATATATGTATACATATATAACAGTAATGAATATGCGGCGAAATGTCCGAAATTTATGAAACGCGTCCGAAAAATACGCACAACTCAGGGACTGTAATATTTTCTACAATGCAGACATATAAACGTAATAAAACAGAGAGTGGATGGTGACTATTTATGTGCGGAACTGGAAAAATAATTTTCTATCGAACAATAGGAACATTATTCAGCAGTTGTCTCGTGTAATGGATGATCGGACAAATTTCAAAGCGAGACATTTTTGGGAATTTTTCAAAAACATTTTCACAAATGCAAGTGACACCGTTAGATCTGCATAGCACGTAAGTCTCAAAAATCTGCGTTTAAAAAACCATTCGAGTAACACTAAACCTACCACTATCGGTCAAATGACCGATTTTATAATTTTAATTTTGCAATTATTGAAACAATGAAATTGCTTACATGGAAATTCTATGTACAGGGTGTCCCCCTATATTAGCGTTAGTAATAGAAGAAAACGTTATAGGACAATGTTAATCTAACCGAAAGGGCAATATCATGATTCGGAAAAAACTTTTTTCAAGGTCATTTTTTCTAGATATCAAGGTCATAAATTTTATTTTTAATTGACCTTCGTACCACCCTGTATACAGGGTGTCCCAAAACTACTGCGTTAAATTTAAATGGGAGGTTCCTTGAGTCATTCTAAGCGACATTTGCCATAACAAAAATGGCGTCCGCGGCTTAGTTTAGGAGTTATTAACGAAAAACGCGGACCAATCAGAGCGCGACAACTATGCCAACACGCGTCTAGGTCGCGCTTTAATTGGTCCGTGTTTTTCGTTAATAACTTCTAAACAAAGCCGCGGGAGCCATTTTTGTAAAGGAAAATGTCGCTTCAAATGACCCAAGGAACCTCCCATTTCAATTTAACGCACTAGTTTTGGGACACCCTGTATAACTTTATTTGTTCCCCCAGGGGTTACAATACTTTTCACAAAGTCCTGCCTTACACACTATCCAACATGGAAATTCTATAAATTTCTTAAGCACATAAATTGTGTGAAAAATTGCAGAAAATCTAAATAAATATAGTCTTGTCATTGTTTTGTAAGCTAAAACTTTTCGTACGCTTTCAGTGCTCGGTAGATTTGTTACTTCATTAAATTGTCGTCGCTATTAAATGCTTTAAACAAATCCTCAATATCCCAAGATGCTTGAGAACCGCATCGTACGTGAGACCGGTACTACATCGCTGACGTTTTATGTGCGAATCGAAGATCGAATTAAACAGCAATACGGCTAGAGAACAGTGTGCTCGAATCTGGGTCGTGGTTCGAGGGGGTCGCGTCCCATTGAAATGCGGGGTACGAAACTGATATTCGCGATGTCGCTTCCTGACGAAGCCTCGCCGCTCGTAAAATATCCTTTTTCCTGACGGTCCAGCAGTTTTCTTCGAGCTGGCAGATGGGCTATTATTTGCGGAAAGTGTTATTCTAGTCCCGCGGCGTGATTCGAATACGAAATTCGCGATCGTGTGTCGCGAGGAGCACACATACATGTAGAATCTGCAAGAGTAGATACACGGTGGGGTTGGAATGGGGGATGGGGAGGGGGGGGACACCTAGAAACAACGAATCCAACGTAGCGGTGTGTCCCCTTTGCCCAGGAAAGTTTACCATCCCGATCGTATCCTTTTTTTTACGCAGGATGATTCACGGCACGGTCATAATTCCGTAACTGTCGCGCGGGAAGTGGACCGACGTATCCGAAAACTGTTCGCGTAGACCGGGCTCTAAAAAGATTCTTTTTAGGGGATTAGAGGCGTAACAGTGCGGGGGAATGTTGCACTCGTGGAAAACGCGATTTCGTTCGGTGTTCTTCCGACGACCCAGATATTCGAATCCGGAAATTTTCGGTTTAGGAGCACTCCTCTTCGGTTTCGCTCGCTTGGCTCTCCGGCGAAGAAGAAATAAACAATCGCACCGATACTTCGGCGGGCATACACTTTCTTTTTTTTTATGGATTCCGCGTGAATGCTGTTCTTCCCGGTGACGTGTCTTTTTTTTTTATATTTATACAATATTTTTACGAGCCTTCGGCCGAATTGCTCGCACGCGCGCTTGGTGTCGACCCTTTTGCCACGTTTAGTGCTGCCATACCGAAGAAGTCTTGAACGCGTTATATTTTTAAATGACACGAGCAAAATTAATGTTTTTACGCGATACGCAATTATGAAAGAAAAATAGATCGGGAAAATATTTGTCTCGGGACAATTGGTTGCGAAAGCAAGCGTTTTTAAACATTCTCCCACCGTAGCAACAGACAACAACGAAATCGATACAGAATAACACCGCATCATTGCGGATGCCCACAGCAAGTAGAAACTCCAAGCACTGGTCAGACCAGTCGAATTGGATTCAGTATCATGTAGCTCGATGAATATTCAAAATCAATTTCCTCGAAAATGGAGGTTCGCGTAAACAAAGTTCATTCTAAATTTCGAGATAGCTTCGCACACACCTCTTCGATTCTGCATCGCGATTCTGAATGAAATGTTGTGTATCTTGCATAAAAGTAATCAATCCTAAAAAAAAACAGGTAACGATAGAAAACCATATAAATCTAAAATTAAAAAAGTGATTCGTATTGAAGTCGGTAATAAGTAAAATAATACACATCTCAAAATTAAAAAATTCAGAGTTGTTTTTATATTAATCATTATAAATAATTCAACCACGAGTACCGCTAATAATCTGTACACAGAAGTATAATTAAATAATCAAATTGTACATTCCGGTTGAACGAAACTGACTGAGTTTGAAACTCGACCGTATTTATTGTATTATTAAAGTCAGTAATAATTAAATTGATACACATATCTGAAATTAAAAAATTCTAAGGGTGTAGTCTTCACAGTATTTTATGCATTTAAGGGAAAATGAGTACGTGCAATTTGGAACAGTGAAAAAATTAGAAGAGTATTAATGTATTATTTTCAGTATATTAAAATTATAATGTGTCTTGCAATTGATGCACAAATTTTGCATAAAGGTCCGGAGTCTAATTACAAATAATTCAACCACGAGTACTACAACAGTACAATTAAAAGGTCGAATTCCACATTCTAGTTGTACAAAATTGACTGAGCTTGAAACTCGACTGTATTTATTGTATTATTAAAGTAAGTAATAAATAAAAGAATATATATATGTATATATCTGAAATTAAAAAATTCTAAGGGTGTAGTCTTCACAGTATTTTATGCATTTATGGGAAAAATGAGTACGTGCAAATTTAGGACAGTGAAAAAAATTAGAAGACTTTAAGAGTATTAACCCTTTGCACTCGGATCTATTCTTTTCATTTTTTGCATATGAAACTGATATAATAATTCATGTAATATGTAAATGTCTAGTAGTTAATTAAAGACGAACAAAAATAATGTGAACAATATTTTCAAGAATGGCATAGCAATTTTCATTGGTGCCTCAGAGTCGCCATCCGAGTGCTAAGGGTTAATATATTACTTTCACTATATTAAAATTATTAGTGAAAAATATAATATGTGTCTTGCAATTGATGCAAAAACTTTGTATATTGCACAAAGATCCGGACTCTAATTACAAATAATTCAACCACGAGTACGCTAATAGTGCACATACTACAAAAGTATAAAAAATCGAATTCTATATTCTTGTTGACAAAACTCGAGTTTGAACCTTGAAATGTATTATCTAAACCCAAAGCTCATTGATAACCCAAAGATTCATTTACCCACATCCTCCCACGTTCTCCCTACATATCGGTGTGTCCCAGTGTGTGGAAAGTCGACGCATTTAATCAATAGCTTTAATCGTATTTCCCGGTGAAAGGTGGAACCGAATTACGCGGCGGCGGGACGCCATTAAAAACTTGGGATTCGCGTCGGTGCAGGTGAAACACAGAGCTCCGGCGGTAAACGTATCATTGGTGCGGTTCGATTCACGATTGCGGGGGTGTCCCAGGCCGAAGAAAACAAAGCGGCGCGGCGGCGGCTGGTAACGCGCGTGCACGCTCGCCGGGGGCTATCGCGAACAATTTCCACCGAGGGGGAGCAGGGGGGCAGAAGGGATGGGTAGGAAGAGGATAGAGGGGGGCCGGAAGCGGCGAAGAATGGTTTCCGGAACGGCAGAACTTTTAATTCCGTGCATTATCACTCTCCGTTGCGCAGGATATATCTTTCGTTACCCTCTCTCTCTCCACTTTTCTCCTGGTTCCGCGTTTCCTTTTTCGCTTTCTTTCTTATTTTTCTCCACCCCCTCTCTCTCTCTCTCTCTTTCGTTCTTTCGCCAGCGTGTCCGTTCCTCATTTCCCTTTCCCAGCGGGAAAACGCCGCAAGTTTGCCGGAATGAACGGCAAGTTCCTCAAAGTCTGAGGTCGAGCGCGGTTCCTCGCGGCGCAAAGGGGATGGAAACACGCCGGGGGTTAATCACGAGTTCGCAACGATGCGTTTCGCCCTCTCAATCGGAGCAGACAGGAGAGGGGAGGGGAGGAGAGCCGCTTTCTACCGTCCTTTGCGTTTTGATCCACAAACCCTCATATCTTCTCCCCTTCTTTCCGGTTCGCGTTTCCTCCCTTCTTTTTGTTCTTCCAACGCTGTCTCTCTCGCTCTCATCCCCTCACCACGGTCTGTGTCTCTCTTCTTACCACTTGCGACGCACACTAGTTTGAAATCGCCAAAACGTGGTCAAATATCGAAGACATTCTTCAATTTAGTTGGAAAATTGGTATTCCAAAATTTGATTTCAAAATTTCAAAAAACAAAATGGCGGATTCAATATAGCAGATGAGTTGCTCAAAAAATTGTCGGATCTTCTTCAAATTTAGTATTCCCATATTTTTGGGGTTCCTGATTATGAATCCCATTTCAAAAAACAAAATGGCGTACTCAATATAGCAGATGAGTTGCTAATTGCCGGATTTCCTTCAAATTTAGTATTCCCATAGTTTTGGGGTTACTGATTATGAATCCGATTTCAAAATTTCAAAAAACAAAATGGCGGATTCAATATAGCAGATGAGTTACTAAAAAAATTATCGGATTTCCTTCAAATTTAGTATTCCCATATTTTTGGGGTTCCTGATTATGAATCCCATTTCAAAAAACAAAATGGCGTATTCAATATAGCAGATGAGTTGCTAATTGCCGGATTTCCTTCAAATTTAGTATTCCCATAGTTTTGGGGTTACTGATTATGAATCCGATTTCAAAATTTCAAAAAACAAAATGGCGTATTCAATATAGCAGATGAGTTGCTAATTGTCGGATTTCCTTCAAATTTAGTATTCCCATATTTTTGGGGTTGCTGATTATGAATCCGATTTCAAAATTTCAAAAAACAAAATGGCGGATTCAATATAGCAGATGAGTTGCTCAAAAAATTGTCGGATTTCCTTTTAGTATTCCCATATTTCTGGGGTTGCTGATTATGAATCTGATTTCAAAATGAATAATTGTAATAAATTAAAAATTATAATAACTTTTTAAAACGCAAAAATAAAAAATTTGATTTAGGTTATTATAATTTCTAATTTATCATAATTATTCATTTTGACTTAGACATCAATTTTTGCTTGCTTTCAAACTGCTCTAGAACAATAATGGGTGACTTTCAGCAATTTATATTTATGCTACAACTTAGTTGAACGTTTAAGAAGCTATCGGCATAAATTTCATTCATTTTTGACGGAGTTGAAAAATGTATTTTCGGCCCGGTTTTGGCGATTTCGAACCACTGTGCGTCGGTGCTAACGTCTAGAGATTCCCTTTTCTCTTTTATTAGGACGTTATCCTTCTCCGAACGCGTTTTTTCCCCTTATTTTTCGGCTGTTCCTGTCTGTTCCACCTTTAGCATGCTGTAGCTACATAGCTGTGCTTCTTGCGAGATGCGGCTACGTTACTTACTGCGCTGACCCTTTAATGCGTATTATACAAGAATGTAAGTGCTCGCGTTATTAGGACGGAGAACCCTATGGGGAGCTGCTCTATATTTTTTCGAGATGCGCGGTCTGTGTTCGGTGTAGAAATTTGTGCAATTGTTTATACTCGGCGACGTATGCGGATGACGTAAATACGTCAGCGATACAAATGGCGTCGGTGTAAATATTTCTTGTTTAATTGGTGTATCAGCGTAATAATAACGAACTAATAATAGAACTAGTAATAATAACGAATGAACAAATTGGGCTGTGAGAATGAAGAGGGTTAAAATCTTTAACCCTTTGCACTCGGAGCTATTTTAACTGAAAAACGAAAGATTTTTCCATTCTAGAATATTTCCGTTCTATACAATATTTTTTTTAATTTTTTGCATATGAAACTGATATAATGTGTAAATGTCTAAAATACGTACAAAAATAATAATGTGAACAATATTTTTAAGAATAGCACAGCAATTTTCAGAGGTGTCTCAAAGTTGCCATCCGAGTGCTAAGGGGGTGAAATTTTTAACTTAGCATTAAATTGTTTTATTTAAAGAAAAATGTCTTTATCGTATTTCACAGTTTTCCAGATTACCAATGTTTGCATTTCCGGAAAGAAATCAGGTTTCACGTAGCTCGACGCGACTTCCGCGTGCATTACAAGAGAATTATTCGAGCGCTTAAATCGAGGGTGGCTAATCGAAAGCCGTTTTCAGAATTCATTCCTTCCGGACGATTTATCGATTGTCTGTTTGTTTATCCGGGAAGAAAATCGAGGGTTAAATACAATTTCTCGCATACATTACCGGCGGCGGCAATTGTTCGACGGCTTAAATCGAGGGCGAGTGTAATCGAAAATCTTTTTGAGAATTGGTTCCTTCGGAACGATAGTTTTATCGATTAGGCACGGCGGCGATCCTCTTGGCGCGGCCCTCTTTTCCCACACCGTCGTCGATAGAAAGTGGAACGATTCGAGTGGGTCGTGCGACAGAATTTCTATCGACCAAGCTTTTTACATCGACTGGATCGATAGCGATTGTTTGAACTACAGTTTCTGCGAGAGCTCCTCCGAGTCTCCGCAATCCTCAAAGAGGGATGTTTTGCAAACGGTCGGTCGCAATAAAGGGAATTGGCCGGGAATTAGTATCCCAGGGAATTTTCGATTAGAATTTCCTGTCCGATCGCGGAAGTCGTTGTTTAGGGAGTTTTCCCTCCCTGTGTATGTACAGTGGGAGTCAAAAGTGTTCGTACAACTTTTAAAAACGAATAACTTTTTCAAAATTCGACCCAACAGCTTGAGCTTTTTTGTGACAATGTAATGTGTAAATAATTTTTTTTTTATTCTTATTGGTCGCAATTGCGAAGGAAAAAGTAAATGTCACGATTTTTTAATTTTTTATCTGTGCCTGTAGTGAAAATTTATAAGGTGCATTTGATAGGTACAAGTAAGTTATAAACGTGTACAAAGTTTCATCGAAATCGATCAAGGTTGTTATGAAATATAAATGATTGAAAATAGCAAAAATTATAAATTCAAACATTTTTACATGTTACAATGCCCATAGCTTTTTTACGCGTCAAGCAATTTCAATGAAACTTTGTACATAACTTACTTAGATTTACAAAATATATGTTTGAAATTTTTACTACAGGAACAGATAAACAATTTAACAATCGTGGCCTTTACTTTTTCCTTCGCAATTGCGACCAATAACAATTTTTTAAAAAATTATTTACACAGCTAGTAAACTAATCCTTCTAACGTCACAAAAAACTCAAGCTGTTGGGTCGAATTTTGAAAAAGTTATTCGTTTTTAAAAGGTGTACGAATACTTTGTTGTATACCACTGTCGATACGGGACCTTCATTCACGGTGGAATTGAAAGATGTTACACGGTCGACCATGTGATTTTATGACATTTATACCGCCCATGGTTTTTATACCGATCGGCTACGCGACTCGAAAAAATAACTGACTGATAGATTTTTTCGTCGGATATTTGTGACAATCATAAAATCGGGGGAAAACTGTTCATTCATTGTCTATTGCGAAACTGGTTTTTGACGAACCGTGCGCGCCGCGTGCGAAACAGAGACGCGCGATTTCATAATAGAAAAAATAGGAAAATCGAAATTTGAGTAACGCTGCCGAACATGAGACTCCATTTGCGTTTGATCAAATATCGGGTAATGGAGGAAGACACAAACTGGCTGAGAGAAATATTTGTTTCATGTATACCGACTCTCCTGAAGCTACAAAAAAAGCTGTAAAAAGCTATTGACAAACGACGATAAACGATAACTTTTTTTTTATATTCGACCATACGACTTGGATTTCCTTTCGAGAAGTTGAAACAATTGGTTCGCTGCAAAACGTGAAATTTTTTTCGTAAGAATTGTCACCGGTCGGAATTGCAGAGAAATTACTAGAAGTTGTATTTTGCATATTTTCTTATGCTCATATTGAGAATTTAGAATCGAAAAATTTTTGGGAAATAATTTTCACCGGTCGGAATTGCAGAGAAATTACTAAAAGTTGCATTTTGCACGTTTTCTTATGCTCATATTGAGAATTTAGAAACGAAATATTTTTTGGAAAGAATTGTCACCGCTCAGAATTGTCACCGGTCGGAATTGCAGAGAAATTACTAAAAGTTGTATTTTGCATGTTTTCTTATGCTCGTATTGAGAATTTAGAAACGAAATATGTTTTGGAAAGAATTGTTACGGCTCAGAATTGTCACCGGTCGGAATTGCAGAGAAATTACTAGAAGTTGTATTTTGCATGTTTTCTAATGCTCATATTGAGAATTTAGAAACGAAATATTTTTTGGAAAGAATTGTCACGGCTCAGAATTGTCACCGGTCGGAATTGCAGAGAAATTACTAGAAGTTGTATTTTGCATGTTTTCTAATGCTCATATTGAGAATTTAGAAACGAAATATTTTTTGGAAAGAATTGTCACGGCTCAGAATTGTCACCGGTCGGAATTGCAGAGAAATTACTAGAAGTTGTATTTTGCATATTTTCTTATGCTCGTATTGAGAATTTAGAATCGAAAATTTTTTTGGAATGAATTGTCACCGGTCGGAATTGCAGAGAAACTACTAAAAGTTGTATTTTGCATGTTTTTTTTCATATTGAGAATTTAGAATAGAAAATTTTTTTGAAGATTCCACGAATAATGCATTTACCTACGGTCGTGCACTTAATTCGAATATTCAATTTAAAAGTAGGCCACATTATCGTGCCGCGAAATGTTGGCAAAATTGGCACGTCGCCTCCTTTTAGTACAAATAGTTTAAATTCGTTTCGGCCAAATGATTTAGAATTTAAAATCGCGTCGAATTATATTTGCGGCCGAAACGAACGTCCAACGTTTTAAACGTCCTTTCTTGAAATTCGATTGAAAATGATTTTGGAACGACGTTTCGCGAAACATTTTCATAAGCTGATTTAGTGGCCCGATTTGCGGCATAATGTTGCTTCACGCCAGTTCGGTTTTTCCATTCATAAAGAGCAATTACCCATCAAAAACGTATAATCTGTCGCGATTCGCTCTAAATTCAACGACACAAAAGGTTTATTGTGATTTATCAGCGCTCAGGCAATCCGCGCGGATTACTTAATTACGGAATCGAATGACTGCCGGGAAAAATGTTTTAAATCTGCGTGGGACATAATCCAACATAATGTTGTGCTTTTACAAAGCTATAGGTGTCACGAATTTGCAATGAAATTGGAACAGAAATAATCATGCTATTATTCAAAAACATACTAATATCTAGATTGCATTTTAACGCAATATAAAAATTGTTTCAATTCATTGCTATTTAAGTACATATTATTTTCATCTTGTAGAAATTATTAAAAAATGACAATTTTATTTGGTTTCTCACAATTAGGGCAGTCAATATTTATTTTTCATAAAGAACGACAGTCCATTGGAACAGAAATAATCAAACTATTATTCAAAACATACTAATATCTAGATTGCATTTTAACGCAATATAAAAATTGTTTCAATTCATTGCTATTTACATATTATTTTCATCTTGTAGAAATTCTTAAAGAATTACAATTTTCTTTGGCTCCTGTTACTCACAATTAGGGCAGTCAATATTTATTTTTCATAAAGAACCACAGTCCATTCGTACACAATGTATTGCGTCGAGTAATATGGTTTCAGTCAACAATAATTTATTTAACTTCAATATTTTCGAGCAAACAACCAAATGACAATTTCTCGTGAAACTCGAACAGTATTCTCACCGGTTGGTTAATTGGTTATGGTGCTTTTATTAATCTGCTATTAGATGTACAAATTAATTCATGACCCTTCGAACAATGAAACTATATTCTGCTAAATAATTACCGAATCTTGGGAGATAGAAGATTTAGATTTGAAATGAAAGTTTCTAAAGTTCTACATTTTAGGAATTGCATAAATTTTCGTAATACCAAGCGTGATTTTACAGTTCCCGGGGTGAAACAATGATCGCCGACTCAATCGAAATGGGCGGCACGTAAGTGAATCCGTTTCTCGAATATAAATTCCGTCGAGCTGCTTCGCGAACCATATTTTTCGAATATTAAACGCAAATGCCCTCTCATATCAACGACGTCCGCGTAAAATTCATTTCTCATTCGGAACGCCCACGCCCGCGCCCCGGGAAAAAGGAGCGAGCGAGCAAAATTCGATGCAAAAAATGCATGTCGTGCGGCAGTGAGGCGCTGATAAAAAATATTTTATGCGTCGGCCTGCGTCCGCGCTCTGTATTATATCGGATCTGTTCGGGAAAAAATTATAAAATCCCCTACGAAACCACTATTTTTTTTCCCCCTACCCACCTTCCATTTTGTAAAAGTGCAGGGCTCGACGGGTGATTCCGCGGTGAATTTTCGTAATTCTGAAACGGAATTCTTGAGAACTGTAATTACCCGGACTGATTGCTTACATCAAAGGAAGCGCGCATTTTATATCCGTTAATGAAAAATTTTTTTTCTAACGGAACTGGAAGACGTCTTTATACTCGCCTATATTAAAAACTTGCATTTTCCTGTTGTTTGTGTAAATACACTTGCCAGAAGCATATGAAAATGTTAATTTATAAAAGTCGGTGGATTTAATTGTTAATAGTCTATATTATTATGCGCTGAGAGTGGAAAATAATGTAACAATTCTATAAATATACAGGGTGTCCCAAAATGTCTTCTATTCCCGGAAATGGGAGGTTCCTGAGGTCATTTCAAGCGCCATTTTCATTTTGCAAAATGTTGTCCGAGGCTTCGTTTGGGAGTTATTAACGAAAAACACGGACCAATCAGAGCGCGAGCTAGACGCTCGTTGGCATGTTCAACCAACCACCTGCCGGCTCGCCGCGCTGAACGTGCCAGTCTAGGTCGCGCTCTGATTGGTCCGTGTTTTTCGTTAATAACTCCTAAACAAAGCCGCGGACAACATTTTGCAAGAGGAAAATGGCGCTTGAAATGACCTCAGGAACCTTCCATTTCTGGGAGTTGAAGACATTTTGGGACACCCTGTATTTATGTTGCGAAATCGACTATTATAGAAAGAATTTCTGCTTTATTTCAGCAATCTCTTGTATGAAGAATAATTTTTTCTAACGGAAGTGGAAGACGACTTTATATTCAACTATATTAAATACTTGCAATTTCCCGTTGTTTGTGTAAATACACTTGCCAGAGGTGCATATAAAAATGTTCACTTATAAATAGACTGCGGATCTTTATGCAAAATAAAAATTTCTTATCTGAATTGCAACGAACTGGAGTGAAATAGAAATTTATTTTCTTCCCTATTATGTTTAGTAGGTTGAAAATAATATAATAGTACGTTCAAATTTTTCTAATATTTTTACTATTTTAAATTACACCTATTCATTTTTGTCATAAATGCATAAAATCCGCAGTCTACTTATAAAAGTCATTTAATTGTTAATAGTCCATATTATTATGCGCTGAGAACGGAAAATAATGTAACAATTCTATAAATATATTTACGTTGCGAAATCTACTATTGTAAAAAGAATTTCTGCTTTATTTCAGCAATCTCTTGTATGAAGAATAATTTCATGATAAGGAACATCTCAGAAATATCCGTATTATGCAGTGCATTAATTCTATCACTTAATTATACAGTGTGTACTATCTTCTACACCGTTGTAACATAATCTGTACGCATTCCATGCAATTTATAAATATCATCCTCTGTTGGTGGTACGGTTATTCTCGCGTGAACAATATGAGGGAAATGTTAATCAACAGAGATAGCAAGGAATTATATCGTGTTATTTTATAACGATAGTAAACGTTATTAATTAACTGGTAGACTTTCTGTGATTTAAAAAAAAAAAAATCATAAACCGGTTATTCGACCGGTCGGTTCAAATTGTTTATTGGACTTTCAACGAAAAAATAATTTCCGGCGGTAATTTGATCGCCGCGATATACACAGCGAATATGATGCAACATGGCGAGTTTCAGAAAAAATAGAGTACTCTCGAGAAACTTCGGGTGAGTTCGGACAGAACTCGATAAGTATGTTAAACAAATGGCGGAAATTTCGGCGGTGAACGTGTCCGGGAGCGAAATACTAACGATACGAGGTCCACGTCCGGCGAACTCCTCGTGTTCTAACAAAGTTCGCGAACTGCGCTCTCTTAGGACGTGTCTTCTAAATCAAACCTTTCCGTAGCACCACCCCCACCCCCACCCCCACCTCCCGAGGTCACGCAGAGGCGGTTGTTCGCCGAATAAACGGGGCTCCGTCCCGTGACCGGGGGGTTGCGTGACCCTGGATGACCCGGCTCCGGTGACCACGGCTAGGGCGAAGGTCAAAAGCCTAAGCTCTCGGCTCTGGAGACGAACTTATAAAAACCGTGGAGGATCATAGTGAAACGTCCTCTGTTGGGCCGAGTCCTCGGGGAGCCATACATTACGCGCAGATCCGCCGGAAAGCGGGCGCAAAACATGACCGCGAGCCGTGCAAAGAACGAGAAATTAAGGGCGAGACAAAAAGGGCCTGGGACAGACGATCGAACGATAAAGAGAGTGGGAAAACGGTGCCCGGAGAAAAATGGGTGTAACAAGGCGAGAAATAGGCGTTTGTACCTGTCCAGGTATTATGCACTCCTCGTTTGAGGATTTGTATTTTTTTTCAACACCGTTGCTAATTTATTAACAAGTAGAAATAGTAGGTAAAATTCAATGTAGTGAAATTGTTAAGATTAAATTAAATAAGAAATTTTTAATGAGGATTTGCTTTTTTTCGTCTGCAAGTCAGCCCCGTTGCTAATTTATTTACAAGTAGAAATAGTAGGTAAAATTCAATATAGTGAAATTGTTAAGATTAAATTAAATAAGAAATTTTTATTGAGGATTTGCTTTTTTTCGTCTGCGAGTCAGTCCCGTTGCTAATTTTTATTTACAAGTAGAAATAGTAGGTAAAATTCAATGTAGTGAAATTGTTAAGATTAAATTAAATAAGAAATTTTTAATGAGTATTTGCTTTTTTTCGTCTGCGAGTCAGCCCCGTTGCTAATATATTTACAAGTAGAAATAGTAGGTAAAATTTGTTAGAATTTATATTTAAAAAAAATAATAAATTGACAAAAATAAATCTTCGAGAATATTCTATTGTTTTAGTCTCTCGAAATTCTCGAAGATATATCGTGAACATGAAACTTTCTATTATTTTCTTCATTCGTGTCATAACAGTTAAAACGAAAAGACGTGCCTCTCCGCGTATTCCAAGTTAATTAAATAAATTCTATTTTATTAATGTTCAATAGTTTATCAGTTTATTGCCTTATAAACCAATAAAATTCAATGTCGTGTGTGAAATGTTAAAATTCAATGTCGAGTTGTGAATTGTTAAAATTAAATTAAATAAGAAATTTTTAATGAGGATTTGCTTTTTGTCGTCTGCGAGTCAGCCCCGTTGCTAATTTATTTACAAGTAGAAATAGTAGGTAAAATTCAATGTCGTGTGTGTGAATTGTTAAAATTAAATTAAATAAGAAATTTTTAATTGGGAGGTCAACAGTATATTTGCACAAGTGGTGTTCAGTGATTATGCGTATTATTTGTATTCCCATTCGGTTGTCCCATTCAGTTTGCTAATCCTGCGTGAATATTATAGTTGCTCTGCTGAAAAATTATAATATAATAATGTACGTTAGTTAATGGATTATTAGCTACCCAATGTACAACGAGCCGACGAAAATATGTATGTATAATAACGATTATATTGACTTTAGGAGGGATTGTATGCGCATGTAAAATTCGGGGGAAATAATTCCAACTGGTAAATATTAATTTTGGATAATCAACATAGGATTGAATATCGAGGCACGTCATTAATGTGCAATAATTACAGTTGAATGAAAATCGACGTCCCAGAGACGCTTCGAGGTGATTCGGTCAATTGTATAGCGTCACTATAGATTTTGTAGATTTATTGTTAATGCTTCATACTTTAAAGTGAATCGTTTATTGATAACAAAACCGGAGAAAGTAAAATTTTTAGGGACATTGAAATACTAAGTTCGTGGATGTTCGTGCAAATATGACCGAATTTACACAAACTGAAATCAACGAGGAATTCGTATATCCATTAAGGGTCCCATTAGTATGATTACCATACGAGTCTAGTGATTTACTTAATCATCTTCGTCAATCAGGAAAGCGCTCAGGAGTAGCTCAATTAGTTATCCATTTGTACTATATTTTATACAGTTTGCTACTATACCACGATCGGTGAACAAAAATTCTATTGTACAGTCGAAAATACAGTGACTCCCATTAATATTCGGACGCTCTTAAAGAAACCATAACTTTTTTGATATTGTACCACACGATTTGAACTTTCGTGAGAAGATAGAGCAATTAATTTACTACATGATGTGTGAAAAGAAATTTTTTCGAAAATTGCAATTGGTCGGAATTGTAGGGAAAATTAGAGGCCGAAAATCGTGAAAAATTGCAATTTTTACAAACTTTAAACGTTTGTAGCTCGTTGCAACATTGACCGATTTTAATGAAATTTTCCGAATATGTTTAATCGATACAGATCTACGAAACCTGTTTTCTACATTTTCAATATGAGCCCATATAAAAAAGTTTGAAAACATAACTTTTATTATTTTCTCTGCAATTCCGACTATTGGAATATGGGTACAATATATAATGTATATACAAAAATAATGCCTTACAAATACCATAAAAAATCAATAATAAAAATCATCTAAATATATACAAAAATAATACCTTACAAATACCATACAAAATAATCGTATTTTTATTTCTATGGTATTTGTAAGGTATTATTTTTGTATATATTTTGTATAAACAAAAATAGCGGCCTACTTAATTACTGCCTAATCTAACGTGGCCTCTAATGGTAAAAAGGTTCCCCACCCCTGCTCTAGTATACCCGTGAAATGTTTAATTCGGTCTTGAAAGTTCCTGAAGAGGACTGTTTCAGCCAGCAATGGCGGACAGAGTTCTCGTCTCTCCCCGTGCAGCGAGCGTCTGGCTGACGTCTAATTATCGCTGCTGGATGACGTCGATAGCTAGGCTAGATTTTCGCGGGCCGATAAAACCAGGCATGATACAGAGGAAGCCCTCGGATCGAGGAACCAGGCCCGTGGGAGAGTCCCACACGGCTCACGCACCGGAACCATCTTTCGGTTGTCTTCCCCCCCCCCCCCCCCCGGCAACCTTGTCCTCTCTTCGTCAGCGCCTCGCGAGCCCTCGGAACTTTTAAGTAGATTCGTAGCCGGAAGTGGCGCGTCGCGGAGGGTTCTCGACTTCGCGACAGGTGAACCCTCCTTCGAGGAACGAACATTTTTGGCCCACTTTGCCCCGGGCCACCTTTCTTCGCGACGGATAATGAGACCTCGAACCTGCTCCTCATTCTTTATACCTCGCCCCCTCACCTTTCTCCTACCTGCTTCTGTTTTACACTCCGGTTCACATCGAGTCGTTACATGTATAACCATTCTGGGGTGCGTTCGTTCGTGAAACCGCGTCTTTTCGAATTAGTTTGGTAGTTGCTCTGAATACAGGCTGAGGCAGTAACTATTATTGTCAACTACAATAACTCCGAAAGTATGATATTATGTAGTGAGAAAAGTTTTCGAAAGAAAAGATGCATGGGACAACAACAGGGGCTGTAATATGGCGTTAATCTTTTTTTTCGTAGGTGAAGGTCACCTTTGTTTTTTTACATTGTAGAATGCTATGTTTTGGTACCTGTGTTCTGATAGCGGCTATTGAGACGAATCCAACGAGGTGCAACATTAATGTCTTTGAAGGTCAGCAAAGGTCATTTATGATAAAGCAATTTTTTTTCCTAGGTGGGGTCGCTACAGAGATGGTGAAGGTCACCTTTGTTTTTTTAAATAGAATGCTATGTTTTGGTACCTGTTTTCTGATAGCGACTATCTTAGACCATTAATAGACCCGGCATAGGTATAGTATGTGTATAGGAAAACCGAGAATTCAGTGTCCGAAAGATGATGGGACACTGTGACGTCACAAGATAAGTCTTAAGATAATTTCTTTCCATGTACTGTGTACATGGCGCACCCGCTGACCCCCCTCTCCCCATGTAAGCCAAGCGTAGGCACTGTCGATGAGCATAGTTTGTACATTTTTTGAAAATGTGACGTGGCTACAGAGACGTGAAGGTCACCTTTGTTTTTTTAAATTGTAGAATGCTATGTTTTGGTACCTGTTTTCTGATAGCGACTATAGAGACGAATCCAACGAGGTGCAACGTTGCGGTCTTTGAAGGTCAGCAAAGGTCATTTATGACAAAAAAGGCGAAATAAACTTGCAGAAGGTGTTCAAAGTGATTGCCATTGGTACCAATGCAATGCTGCAATCTTCTTATCACCGACGCAATCACTTTGAACACCTTTTGTAAATGCAAGTTTATTTCGCCTCTTTTATCCTAAATGACCTTTGATGACCTTCAAAGACATTAATGTTGCACCTCGTTGGATTCGTCTCGATAGCCGCTATCAGAAAACAGATACCAAAACATAACATTCTACAATTTAAAAAAACAAAGGTGACCTTCACCTAGGAAAAAAAGATTAACGCCATATTCCAGCCGCTGTTTTCCCATGCATACTTTCGGAGTTATTGTAGGTGACAATAGTTACAGCCTCACGCTGTATAACCACCATTAAGTGCACAGGCCAATTATTTACATTCTTGCAAAATACGACTGCCAGTTGAACCGAACATGGAAAATTCGAACATTTACAACATACTCGGTTTGCATTTCCACCACCGCCATTTGCAATGGTTGGAATTTCATTAAGTAATGGGCTGAAACCATTTGTAACTCAATAACGAAGCTATATTTTTAGTTTCGAATAATGAGAGGCAGGCCACGGACGGAACGAGGCTACGTAATAAAAAAAAAAAGAAAAAAACCGAAAATGGCTGTGCTGCTGGCTGAATAATGTGGCCGCATAAATAATTACGTAATAATCATAACGGTAATTATAATGATAATTGGAGGGCATTAAACACGGATGTGCGCGGAGTATGCGGCACGTATGCGGATAGGTAGACTGCTCTCTCACGCTTTCTATGGAAATATGAATAGAACATATGCATGTATTTTGTCATTGCTCGGGGTGAAGTTAGTTACGCTCACGTTGCGGGTTGTGCTTTTCTTAATTCCCCTAATTTTATCTTCATTTCCCGGGTGGCTCTCCACGTTCTGTCGCGTTGTATTTTAGATACGCGCTAAATAAGCTCCGCTGAAAAGTTTAACCGTTCTCAGTTATAATATACTACATTCAAATTCATATTTACTGTTTGGAGAATTGCTCGGGTTAAATGTATCGAACAAAAATATTTACTCAAATTACTCTTCGGCTGCGATCGTCGCAAATGTTAACATTCCAAATTTCAACAACAAAGAGGATAAACCGCTTTCCCAGCTGGCAATTGGCTAGCAATATTCCTAGTTCTGTCGCGTTGTATTTTAGATACGCGCTAAATAAGCTCCGCTGAAAAGTTCAAGCGTTCTGAGTTCTAATATACTACATTAAAATTTATATTTACTGTTTGGAGAAAATTGCTCCGAACAAAAATATTTACTCAAATTACTCTCATTAGGCAACTCGGCTAATCGAAAATGTTAACATTACGAATTGCAATTCCAAAGAGGATAAACCGCTTTGAAAAAATTCTGAGAGACTGTTAAAATCTCAAGATTGTATGTTTTGAGGGTCCTTAAAAAAAAAATTCCTAAAAAATGCAAGAAAAAGTACAGTTATGATATGCTACATTCAGATTCATATTTACTGTTTGGAGAATTGCTCCGAACAAAAATATTTACTCAAATTGCTCTCATCAGGCAACTCGGCTAATCGCAAACGTTAACATTCCGAATTGCAATTTCAAAGAGGATAAACCGCTTTGAAAAAATTCTGAGAGACTGTTAAAATGTCAATAAATGTGCGGTAAGAATCTCAAGATTGTATGTTTTGAGGGTCGTTCAAAAAAAAATTCCTAAAGAATGCAGGAAAAAGTACAGTTCTAATATACTACATTCAGATTCGTATTTACTGTTTGGACAATTGCTCCGAACAGAAATATTTATTCAAATGTCCTCATTCCGAATTGCAATTCCAAAGAGAATCAATCGCTTTCGGAGCTGGCAATTGGCTATCAATATTATTCCAAGCTTCCCGCATCTTCCGAAATTTCCATTCAAGCCCAGCCACGCACGCTCACCACACGCACCCACACGTGATTCCTCCCACAAAATTAGTCCTAAGCTTGACGCCTCGACAATAGGGAAATGGACAAACAAGTTCTGATCCGGGGGGGTGGGAGGGTGGGGAACAATAACGGAGCCAGGATCCGTGCCTGGAAACGTGCACCAATAGACACCGAACAGCAGCAGCGTGCAACCAAAGCGCAGCGAAACGGGCGTCGATCTGAGCAATCCTTTTTCCCGCGCGGCGCGGCGATCGGGGGACACAAGAATGGTCTGGGCGTTTCGTGGGCCGATCCGGGCAAACAAACGGTCCCCGGCTGGACGTTTGTTCACGAGGCCAAGGTACAAAACCCGGCCCGCGAACACCGGTAGCCGAGATAGCGGATAAAAAAGGCGGATTAATGAATTCCGGTCGCAGGACATCGGCTGAAAGAGAGAAAGAGAGAGAGAGAGAGAGAGAGAGAGAGAGAGAGAGAGAGAGAGAGAGAGAGAGAGAGAGAGAGAGAGAGAGAGAGAGAGAGAGAGAGAGAGACAGAGAGAGAGAGAGAGAGAAAGGGTGGAACCCCGGTGCAAAACGATCGGCGCGATAAACCGTCGAAATGGTCCCCGACTCCCGACGGATTTCATTCATCGTCCGGACCGGGGGGCGGGGGCGGGGGGTGTCAAAGGCCAAGGTCCAAGGGGGCTCGTTCCGCTCGGTTGCGATCCCAGAAAGAGTTTCGAAAGACTTCCGCGGACGATATATCTTCATCCTGGTGAACGTCTTTTTCTGACCGTTTCTTTCGGCGAGAGCGTGGGGGCCTCCGAGAGCGGACAGATATCTCGGGGCGCACTTACGGCACGCTCGCCCGAGCACTTCAGAATTTTCTCACGCTCCGACACCGCATAAATATTTACAACTTCGCTTCCGGGGAACCCCGCGTGAAACGTTACCCTCCACCTGCCAGACGTACACGCAACCACCGCCACCCCCGCACGAATCCGCGCGTCGACACTTGTTCTCCACCCTTGTGTCAGCGTCGAAAAAACAAAAAAAATATCGAATCTTCCACGGTGTCGAGGGGCCATCTTGTCTGGAGCAGCATCTCTTGACGTAGGCCTTGTTTCGACATTTTTCTAAAGAAATCGAGGTATCGAGCTTTTGCACGCGTACAGCGACTCCCCCGCTAATATTCTTTAAAAGACCATGACATTTTTCATATTCGTCCGTGCAACTTGGATATTTTGGACTAGAGCTAGAACTTTGAGCTAGAACAATCGGTTTTGTTACGTGATGTGAAAAGAATTTTTGAAAAAATTGCAATATATTTAGTATATATTTTGATGATTTTTATTATTGATTTTTTATGGTATTTGTAAGGTATTATTTTTGTATATATTTTGATGATTTTTATTATTGATTTTTTATGGTATTTGTAAGGTATTATTTTTGTATATATTTTGATGATTTTTATTATTGATTTTTTATGGTATTTGTAAGGTATTATTTTTGTATATATTTTGATGATTTTTATTATTGATTTTTTATGGTATTTGTAAGGTATTATTTTTGTATAGTATATGTATACAAAAATAATACATATAAAAAATCAATAACAAAAATCATATACATCACATAGTTTTTATATGTACATATACTATAATACATATAATATACATATACATATAATACTATATAATATAATACATATAATATATACATATAATACTATATGTATAATATAATATAATACTAATATATTTTATATACATATACAAATATTCATCCAGATCTTTAAATTTTAATAAACACCCACACATTGAAAGCTTTTTGAAGGACGCACAAGAAACTCACGGAGGCGGCAGGTTCCCCACCTGTGCAGTCTAGTGTCTAGACGGAGCAATTTATTGTTATTATTAATTCTACTAGTATTGACAAAAGTAGATGACGCGTCGTCTCGGATAAGAGTAAGCACCGCACGGTAAATTCGTGATTTCATTCGCGATACGTACTCTGTAGAATTTTGTTTATTTCGCGTGTATTTCAACGTTTATTGGATGCTGATCTATTTATTGCCGACAGTTCATTGCGAAAAAGTTGTAAATATGAAACAGAATATTTCTGTTTATACAGTGCTTCAATATTTTTTACATCAATCCTTGCGCAACAGACCTGTCAGTTATTAACTAAATCCACTGAGAGATTTATTTCAATTCGGGGGTTCGGTATATTTTTTCTTTTTTTTTTTAAATAGTGTCGGCGCGGATAGGTAACCGTGCATGCTGTTATATGTCCAATGGCGGAATGGCATAATCCATTATGGACGACGCGACACGGTTGTCAAATGGAAGTAATGTAAATTCATTGAATCAACGATCGCACCGTGAAAATAGAAATTTTAGTAGGTGCTCTATATGGTAATGGGAATTTTTCACGAGACTCTTACGATCATTTGTAAACTTTGTAAAATGTGATTGAAATGATCCGAAACAGTTGTTAAAAATGACGATTAGCCTGCGGTGAAAAAATACTTAGCCAGCCGCGTAAACAGAAAGGGATCCTTTTTCAGCGGGTGTAACGGAATTGCATCGTAATTCCATTGCAATTGACAGTGGCGTAGGGATTCTTCTTCCTGGCCGTGTCAGCGGCAGAGTAATTAACTGTACCGTGTCGAAAGGCGAAGGTAAATTATAGCTATTCGATCAGCACTCTCGCTCGGCGCACTCTATGTATACGTATACTACTGTACATATGTAGAATGTTTCTCAGCGACGGTGGTACAGTATTCTCGCGATAAATGTCCCAAATGTCTGGACGATAATTGTCCCTGAACTATCCCCACTCCTGCGGGTCGGGATATATCGGTGTGAGACCAGGAGACCACTACTAATCCGATGACAAAACTTCTTTATTTTTCATTATTTTTTTATGGAACTTTCACCAACATATTCCTGGCATTTTTCTAATGAAAATGATACCAAATATGATATAATTCCGATGATATTTACGTGTGTAATGGACGATGGAAGTTTCGTGCGCATGGAAGGACAGCGTATGGGAAAGAAAGAGACGCGGAGAGTCGCACTAATCCCAATAAAAAACTTTTTTATTATTACTTATTTTTGTATGAGACTTTCACCAATATATTTGAGGCATTATTCTGATTAAAATGATACCAAACACAATATAATTCGGATCATATAAAGGTATATAGACATTTGGAATATCTCGCTGTCCTTCCTTGCGCATCGAACTTCCATCGTCCATTACACACGTAAATATCATCCGAATTATATCATATTTGGTAACATTTTCATTAGAAAAATGCCAGGAATATATTGGAAAATTAAAGAAGTTTTGTCATCGGATTAGTAGTTGTCTCACACCGATATACCCGACCCAGTCCATTTCTACGTTCGGCACAAGTCAAAGAATAGTATCCCTGGACGATAATTGTCCCTGGCCGGACCCGTGGTTGGGACAATTATCGAGAGAATACTGTACTTACACCGTGGGGCAAATAAAAATCCGACGCGTGACTTTAAAACCCTTTAAAGCCGGTAATGTCACGGCCTGAAACCGCAGACCGTTAACGAGGAAGGAGCGCAATAATTGGAAACGTCTGCTCGAGTGTATCCGCTATGCTGGTTTGCTGTTTTGTGTGGATAAAGGTGGATTACTGTTAATTGAAAAAAGCTCAGCTGGCGACGGATTAAAGGTAACCACGTCGGAAAGGAACAATGGGGACGGTTATTGCGGGAATAAGGAAAGATTATTAAAGGCGACGCGAGGCGTTCAACGACAAGCCCATCCCACGCGAACAAAATGGCGGCGAGACGAGGAGTCATCGACGACGATGACACGTATCTTTCAGCTACTTCATTTTTCCGGAATTCGACGATCGATCGTGAATCTTGTGCCATTTTGCTCCGAAGAAAAGAATTATTTTCGAACTTGCCAAAATTATAAATTTTGTTAGGGAACGAGCAATTTTGCTTTTATAATTCACACAATAAATGAGTATGTTTTGATATACAAGGTGGTC
Source organism: Lasioglossum lativentre (assembly GCA_916610255.1). Lineage (NCBI taxonomy): Eukaryota > Metazoa > Arthropoda > Insecta > Hymenoptera > Halictidae > Lasioglossum > Lasioglossum lativentre. The sequence goes on from OU744359.1 coordinate 5,545,236, forward strand.
CATTTATCTTGAGACAGTCGATTATTACGGCAACTAGCAAGAATATGAAAAAATGTTTTCTATAAAATATTCTTCATATGAAGGGGCACATTGTTCCATAATGGCCCTTTAAGGGTCAGATGAAGGGCAACTTCATTTTTTCAAATGGAAACCCATATTTTTTATTTCATATTCTTATTCTACATCAGAAAAATAATACTGTTTCGTATAAAACATTTTTTTCCTCAATTTACCATTTTATGGTGAAGATTCACAATACATGTTGTGTGCCATTATACAAGCTTTGCAACATTTATCATGGTAAGTTCAGGAAAAAAATGTTTTATATGAAATATGATTACTTTTCTGATGTAGAATAAGAATATGAAATAAAAAATATGGGTTTCCATTTGAAAAATTGAAGTTGCCCTTCATCTGACCCTTAAAGGGCCATTATGGATTAATATGCATAGCACCATATTAAATGTGCCCCTTCATATGAAGAATATTTTATAACATTTTTTCATATTCCTGCTGATTTCCGTAATAATTGACTGTCTCAAGATAAATGAACCACCCTGTATAAGAGATATTAACAATTTCAGAATATAGAGCACGTGACGACGAGGAACACACTATAGCTTGTTCTAATGTCTATGCAAAACTAACGGGTGTCGCTGTAAGAACAAAAACTAAACGCACACCTACAATAAAACGCGCGCATTACAAGACGATACAAATAATAATTCCAACATAAATAAATAATCGTACGATCGTTTAGAAACGGAATGCTCGAAATGAAAACGGGAACGGTAAATTTAGACGTTTGCGTGCATTTTTGCGGTAAACTTTTAAATCCACCGTGCAACCCGGTCGGCAATTTGCGTATCCGTGCGAACAAATTTTATTGTTATGAGGACAAAAAAAAGTCTACCCGAGCGTGTGTGTTTCCCCCGAAATTGCATTTTTGTCGAGCGCACCGCACCGTATCTCAAAATCTAATAGTTCGTTTTTTGGGCAAATTGTCCCGGCTGCGGATTACCAAAATGGCGGGAATGAAATCGATAAAATGGTTGAAGGGGGGGGGGGGCTGGTTTTGGGACGCGTGTCGAAGGGACACGTCCGTCTGATAGGGCCGCGCGTGTCGTTTAAGTATAACGAGTGTTTGCATTGCAACGGGTTGAGCAAACATTGTTAGGCAACACTCAATGGAAGTTGAAGTACTCGCGATGGGGGCCACCGGTGCACACCGTGAATTATAAATGTCTGTGTTCCTCCGAGTCACGTCCCTCTATCATACGTTACTGAATAGTACAACTAACGCTGATTTGCATTCCCCGCGAACACGCCGAGGAATAATACCGCCAGTCTGCGTTAAATATGAGACATCGGTTTCAGAATAGGCGGTGCGCGTGCGTGCCGAAATCGGCAGAAACGTATTGGATTATGTCGGATGTCCTCGACGTACAGGATATTGCTGCCGCGATCATATTTTTCCGCAAATACTAGCAGACAGTTTCTTAGAATTATAAAAATTAATGGTAAAAAAAAAATAGTTAAAATTTAGAAACCGTAATATTTTATTATGAATTCGTAACAAGTGTGCCCATTTAACAGTCGTAATAAAAAATATAAGGAAATGAAAAAGTTTCTCTTTTATAGATAAGAAACGAGAAAATGGCATAAACTCAAAACAAACAAATTTTCGTAAAGTAATCTTTGCTTCTAATTTTATAAAACATTACTTAAAAAGAATAAGGTCAAGGGCTCTATACATATTTTTCCGCAAACACTAGCAGACAGTTTTTTCGAATTATAAAAATTAATACGTAAGGTATCATTTCATGGTAAAAAAAGGAATAGTTAAAATTTAGAAACCGTAATATTTTATTATGAATTCGTAACAAGTGTGCCCATTTAACAGTCGTGGTAAAAAATATAAGGAAATGAAAAAGTTTCTCTTTTATAGATGAAAAGGAAAAAATGGAACAATCTCAAAACGAACAAATTTTCGTAAAGTAATCTTTGGTTCTAATTTTATAAAACATAACTTAATAAGAATAAGGTCACGGACTCTATACATAGTACATGGGTCGCAAGTATTATTGTTTTTGAACACCACTTATATTAGCACACTTTTCGTGGTATACTCTTCACAAATATTGCACTGTATCCAATCCTCCACTGGTGGATGAATGAATTTTTCATTACAATAAATACAATTCCACTCTGTTGATTAATTGTTTCTGCTTTTAATAAAACATTAACGAGATAATAAATTCATCGAAGTCATATAACAATTTAAATTTATAAAAAAGGAGTGGTTCGATTCACCCCAAATTAAGTGACCCGATTCACCCCAAATGAATTGATCCGATTCACCCCATATCATAATAATGTTAGTGTAAATAAAATATCTGAACAAATTATAATGGCGAAAGTTATATGAAATATTACTTCTGGACACTATACAAACTAATAATATTAAACATGTTTAGATGTTAAACCTTACGTCTTTTAATTTTAAATAAGAAATTGTAAGCTGTGTATCTTAGATCTGTACTAAAATTACTAAAAATTACTAAAAAAAAATCAATTGAAAGAGGTGTACACGACCTAGACGATTTTTGCCATAGTAACCTAACAAATTTCAACTATTTCTTATTTCGTTCCGATTCTAAATGAATCAAATATTGCCTCATTATTCTGATTTCCGTGAAACGATCTACCAGAAATGGAAATATCGAAGTATGAAACAGAAGGTAACCAAGCGAATAAAATGAATGGCTGGAATTCGGTAACAATTTATAACAGAGGCTCGAGTGCCGTTATTGAACTCCGTTGCGAAGGTGGTAAATACTCGAGCATTACACCGTAGTAACAATTAAATGAAATACTGCATTCAATAAATGATACGTTCGACGCATAACAAGCTCTATTTCACGCCAAACACAAGCCCCCCTTTTCAATCTCCGAAAAGGGTCCATTATTCAAACTGCCTGTTTCCAATTAACTCGATTAATCGACACCCCCCCCCCCCCCTCCTCCCAGAAGGACCACTCGAATCGCCCGCCTCCTTGTCCTTTCAGAATCGTTCGAACGAAACCGTTCGAGTCTCGAATTTAGGGGAGGCACATCGGACCCGAATAGAACCGTGAATACAACCCCTCGAGAGACTCTAACTTGATGTCCAAACACACTTAACAACAAGTATCAACATTAAACAATACCTGGTTTTCGGACCGCTGCTTAACGAAACGTCGCACAGTGCGGCCAAATCGAACAATTTTCGACAAAATTCCAAATTCTTTCATAAATGTCAAAATCTGTATATGCATTTACGGAATATAAAATTAATAATTAAAATTGTATAAATTTAAAAAAATTATTCTTAAGTTTCTCGTCAACGAAATCAGAACAATCATTAATATTTAAGATTATCTTTATCTTTATAATGATGTTTGATACAGCCTTGGATCTATCACTAGAAATCCAGACATCAAGTAAATCATAATGCTGAATTTTGAGCTCCGAACCTAAACGAAAGGTTACGAAATGTAAAATTAAATATACATACTCTGGTGACTATTTTCCGTAGTAAAAAACTCTTATAATTACAACAAACGACGAATATTACAGGCTAATAACAACTCGCGACAAATATGACACGAACAGCAAGAAATAATTAAATGTACTAAAACATGGCTACCATTGATTTATTTGTTTTTCAAAACCCATTTCATATACCTGAAACTATCCACTGACTACTTAGTAATGTTAAATATTCCATATAAATATTTTCATTTTTCATTTTTGTCCACCTCGGCCGCACTGTGCGTCGTCGAATTAACGAAACATCGGGTTTTCTATTAGTACACAGTGCGAAATTAACGATCCCGGATGCGATATATGTATAGAGAATTTTAGGAAATTTATTTTTCAGCTGATGAATTCGTAAGTGGAGAATAATGAGAACGAAACCGTTTAATGGCCGGTTTAGTTGAACGAGTAATGAGAATGGAATCGTTTAATGTGAATCTGAAAATTTAAATGCGTGTAATAACGAAATGGTTCGATATTAATTACGACGCGTCGAATGCGCGCAAAAATTACGATTCATAATTCACGTTTGATTGTACGTTGTATTGTCAATTATTTAAAAAAATGTGGAGGGGGGGGGGGGGGGTGTGATCGATGCGAGTGTCAACTCGACTGAAAATTCTGTCAATAAATTTAAATTATAGAGAAATTCGAGATCGGAGAAAAATTCTATAGGTTGCATTTGGTATTGACAATCTGCAGTTCAATTATTATAAACAAACTGTTCCTTCGCACGAACCCTTTTCTTCGCGGTTGTTGCAAAAGCCAATTGTTCTGGCTTTCAATTAACCCCTTGCATTACGATTTATTTTACGGTTGCAGTAATTAGAACTTATTCGTCGTTTCTAATTTCTTCGAAAAAAGGAAGTTTGTATGTAATTTATACTTATGCAGTCTCCAGTGGTTTCAACAAAAACAAAATATAGAAACAAAAAAAAAGTTTGTGCATCAATTGCAAGACACATTATAATTTTAATATAGTGCAAATAATATATTAATACACTTCGAATTTTTTCACTGTTCTAAATTGCACGGTACTCATTTTTCCCATAAATGCATAAAATACTGTGAAGACTACACCCTTAGAATTTTTTAATTTCAGATATCTGTATTATTTTATTTATTACTGTCTTTAACAATACAACGAATTTTACGTTGGAGTTTCAAACTCAGTTTCGTTCAACCAGAATGTAGAATTTTTTTTTGTATTTTTTTATAACAACAAAATATAATTTTGTTTCAATTTAAAGATTGAACGAAATTAATAGCACGAATATTTAGTAGACTCTCTTCGAAATTATAGTGCTCGGTATTATACCGCAAGGGGTTAAAAGTCCAGACAGTACCAGTAAGGGTCGACCCATTATTAATACCAAATTGCATATCGGGTCCCGGCTACTGCCATACTCTTCGAGAATCCATTCATTCTCGCGCTCATTACAGGTCATGAATCCTCTTCCCCCGCAGGTGACAGTGGGGGGGGGGAGGTAAAAAATGGCATTGTCTCCAGATTATGGGCACAAAGGGGAAAAACGTTGGTTTTCCAGAAACCGCGGGAGGGGGGGGGTAGGGGAGGGAGCCACGCGAATGGGGGCCAAGATAAACGGCTGCAAATTAAACGTGGACACGATATCCTCGAAGACGGTTGGGTCAGAGAGAAGGAGACGAAGAAGAACCGCAAACGGAGCTCTCTCTCTCTCTCTCTCTCTCTCTCTCTGGTCAGGGGTCACGGTTCTTCGCATTCTTTATTGTCTCGTTTCGAGTGACTTCGCGTGCGCCAGGGAAACTTGAATAGTCCGAGGAATGCTGACAGAGGAGACAAAGCGGACGATGCTGCCGGCCCGACGACGACGACGACGACAACAACAGCAGAAACAGTTTAGACGACACAAGAGAAGCCATGTCACTTCCTCTGAAACCCCGGGGCCAGACGCCTTTTTCTTTTTTTTTTTTTTTTTGTTATCCTGTTCTTACGTGAGTCACCGGCGACGTGACTCCAGGTTCGACGTCCCACGTCCTTTCGCAACAAGCGTTCCCGAAGAAACAGTGGCCGGTACCGTTCATGCCGATATGTCTTTTTCGCGTTTGTTGACATATTATTCAATCATCCGTGCAACCCGCATTCCAGGAAATATGGCGCAACCTGGACTATTCGAATCTCGGATACGGTACAGTGCGGACTGCCACTAATATTCGGACAATCTTGAAAAAACGATAACTTTTTTAATACTCGATTATAGAACTTGGATTTTTTTTTTCGAAAGGTTAGAACGCAATTCCGACCAATAGAGATTTTATCAAAATTTCATTTACCCACCTCCTAGACGTTAGCCCCCCACTTTTAGAATTACGTAATTTCAACAGTTGTGCTGAATTATGCAAGGTTTGTGCTAGATTGTGCTCGAATATTAAAACTATAATATCACAAATGCGATAATAAATAGAGAAACACGATTTTTAGAGCAGCCCCTATTTTTTACTTTTTGCAATTTTTCTATTGTGCTAAGTTGTGCTAACCGATTTCGACGAAACTTTTACAATGTAAATAATTGACACAGATCTACAAAACATATTTTTTAAATTTTCAATATAGACCCACATAAAAAAGTTGTGAAATCTAACTTTTAGTATTTTCCCTACAATTCCGACCAATTGCAACTTACGAGCATTTTTGAAAAAATTTCATTTCACTTCATATAGTAAATTAATTGCTCCAACTTCTGAAAAAAGTTCAAACCATATGGTGCAATATCAAAAAAGTTATCGTTTTGTTAAGAGCGTCCAATTATTAATGGGAGTCACTGTATAATATAATTTAATTGGGTCGTCGTATTTTTAGGGAACATTTTGAAGGGCCAGTTAAGGGTTGAAAAGGAAGTTGCAGAAGTTCTCCGAACTTGTCCACTAACTATTTGTAAAATGCAACTTTCAGTATTTTTCCTACAATTCCAACCAATTGCAACTTACGAGCATTTTTGAAAAAATTTCTTTTCACTTGATATAGTAAATTAACCCTTAGCACTCGGATGGCGACTCTGAGACACCACTAAAAACTGCTATGCCATTCTTAAAAATATTGTACACTATTAGTACTATCTAATAAACTATTAGACATTTACGTAATGCACGAGATATTGTATCAGTTTAATATGCAAAAAATTTAAAAAAATATTGTATAGAATGGAAATATTCTAGAATGGAAAAATCTTTCGTTTTATAGTTAAAATAGCTCCGAGTGCAAAGGGTTAATTGCTCCAACTTCTCAAAAGAGTTCAAATCGTACGGTGCAATATCAAAAAATATTATATTTAGCCAATTTTAACAAAACCTTGCAGGTTAACTAAAAAAATACAAAATTCTCGAAAAAACAAAAATGCTGGCATTCTAAAAAGAGGGTCAAGCAAAACCTCTGTAATAAATTTCGAAAGTATCGAGTTATTCTAAAACAAACATAATTGCTGAAAGAACTGTTTCAACAGAGTAAAGCGTTAATTAAACTTGCCGAAAGAGGAGTTTGGCGGCAACGAAAAAGCGTGATTTTTGTTCGTTCCACGGCCACTTCCTTTGGTTCGGATCATTTTCTTTTTCACCGGTTGTTTCACCGTGGAAACGGTATACTATATCGCTCTTTGCACTACATTTGACGCTTGCACCGAAACGCCACTCTGAATTTTCTTGCAAACCCACTTTGCTTTTTTCTCACTCCGGCCACGGTTCGCTTCGTTTTATGCGGCCGGGAGCCGACGCCATTTTTGAAGTATCGCGCGTAAACGATTGGCGTTTTTCTTTTCCCTGGGCGCACGAAAGAAACGACCAGATGATGCACACTCTGATTAGAGAGGTTATCGTAAAACGTTCGACTGAACACACACACACACACACACCGCCCCCCCCCCCCCCGCCCATGACACCAAAAATTCGAGTCGCGATATTTAATCATTCGGAAGGGCAACGGGAACGTAATTGTTTTGAGCGGCATGTTTCGAGTAAGCAGTCTAACTTCCCATGCGACCTTAATCTCGTTCCCCATCCTCCCGGTGTTCTGTCTACCCAAGAAACATCCTAATCTCCTAACTAGGCTAAATTCCTATAATTCTACTTCCAAAGCAAGCAAACTTAGGGAACTTCATTGTGCGCAACATCTGAATTGAGCAAAGCTCTCCTGACATAATTAGAGGCTTTTTCGGTTCAGTTCTGACATAACTATAACTAACACGCATCCATTTCCTTGTAAACGCGTTAATTTCTGTTTGAAGTACGAAAATGGCAAGAGATGCACCGTTTCGTTTTTATCAGTAGACGGATTTTATGCATTTATGGGAAAAATGAGTACGTGCAATTTAGAACAGTGAAAAATCAGAAGAGTATTATTATATTATTTTTACTATATTAAAATTATAATGTGTCTATCAATTGATGCAAAAACTTTTTATTTCGCATAAAGAAAGCCATTTGAAACTCCAACGTAAAATTCATTGTATTGTTAAAGTCAGTAATAAATAAAATAATACAGATATGTGAAATTAAAAAATTCTAAGGGTGTAGTCTTCACAGTATTTTATGCATTTATGGGAAAAACGAGTACGTGCAATTTGGAACAGTGAAAAAATTCGATGAGTATTAATATATTATTTTCACTATATTAAAATTATAATGTGTCTTGCAATTGATGCAAAAACTTTTTATTTCGCATAAAGATCCGGAGTCTAATTACTAGACTGCCGATCTTCATGCAAAATAAAAATTGTCTACGTTGATTGTAAAAAATAGAAAATAAATAGAATGTTATTTCTTCCCTTAATAATATTGTAGATGAGAAATCATATATTGACGTCATCAATTTTCAAAATTTTCCTACAATTTTGCTACAAATGCGTAAAGATCCGCAGTCTACTAATTACAAATAATTGAACCACGAGTACGCTAATAGTGCACACACTACAAAAGTACAATTAAAAAATCGAATTCTACATTCTGGTTGCACGAAACTGAGTTTGAAACTCCAACATAAAATTCGTTGTATTGTTAAAGTCAGTAATAAATAAAATAATACAGATATCTGAAATTAAAAAATTCTAAGGGTGTTGTCTTCACAGTATTTCATGCATTTATGGGAAAAATGAGTACCGTGCAATTTAGAACAGTGAAAAAATTCGAAGAGTATTAATATATTATTTGCACTATATTAAAATTATAATGTGTCGTGCAATTGATGCACAAAGATCCGGAGTATATTTATCGCAATGTTCGAATAACTCCAAAGGAATTCGGAGCATGTGTTACGAACATATTAATACTAAACCTACCGAGCACTGAAAGCAATTAAAATATTTCAGCTTATAAAAATGACAATTTTTATTACTATACGTGCATGCATAAAGAAATTTATTTCGATAATTGTAAAATGAAAAATATAAAACAGTTTATAGGTTCAGCTTTAATTCAACGTACATTTTTACTGCTCTCAAAGCGCTGCGAAGAAATTCTAAAACCGACATGCTGAACGAAGCCGATTAAATAATATTAATGCAAGTTCTACAGTGAAAAATAGAGCACATTTTCCGCTTCGAAGGATAAACATTAACCGGTCGGTTAGATCGATAAAATATTTCTAATTCAATTAACATATCAGTCGCGGAGCGTTTGTCGGCGTGTTTTTCCAAGATCCTCGAAAGAAAAAATTCCTGCAAAACTAAACGGAGCAGCATTCCGAAAACGTCCTCGCCAACTAACATTGCTAACAACCCTTCAATCTTTCGCGAGCGAAAATCGACCGACCCGTCATCGAACAAATTATCTAATTAACTGGAAACTATTCGCCGGTACACACACTTGGCCGTCGACAAAAAAAAATAGAGTAGGGAAAAAAAAGCGTCGAAAAATTCCGACCCATTTCAATCAATCTCGGCAGAATTCCACGAACACACCTGTACTCGCATTGCCGGGGATCCAGCACGCATTCCTCCCCTCGGTTTAAGCAAACTCGCCGTCTTTTCCGTGACGCACGCACGCACGCACGCACGCACGCACGCTAACGCATCGCACGACAGGCTTCCGCAGGCTCGCACACATAATCATCATCATCATCGTCCCGCAAACGAGGCTGTGGCATCGTACAACCATCGCACACATCATCGCACATACGTGCGCGCACACATGTTGGAGCGTGTGCTATAGGTGCACGCACACATGTTGGAGCGTGCTATAGGTGCACGCACACATGTTGGAGCGTGTGCTATAGGTGCACGCGAGGGTCGCGAGCATCAAGGAGACGAGGGATCAACAGCAGCAACAACCGAAACGGTTCGAGTGGGCGGTAGTAATGGCGCCTCAAACAACGTGCTCGTGCCTGATGAATAGGCGAAGGGGTTGCTCGGGATGGTGTCCGGGGGTGGCAGAGCGAAGGGCCGCAGGAGAAAGGGCTGGCTGGTGCTCGGCTCGTAAGCGGATCCTTGTGTTCGAGCCGGTGTACCGGTGCATTTACCGACGCGCTACCAGCTCTGTTTTCTCAGAAACCGAAATTCTCTGGGGGGTTGGAACGGTAGCTAACGGTGGCGGCAGACACGATGGAAAGGGTCGGCGGGGGTTGGCAATGGCTACGTCGATGCGATCGTGGGTGACGGAGACCGAGGCGCCGCAGCGAAAACACGAGAAGGGTAGTTTAAGGGTGTATTCTGGCCGATCGGAATTTTTTTCAGATCTGTTTAAAGTAGGACACCCTATATAGGTTAATTTACTATTTGAATTTTTCTTTTCTCAGAAACCGAAATTTTTCGGGGGGTTGGAACGGTAACTAATGGTGGTGATAACAGTAGGGGTTATCGGGGGTGGGTGATGGACCGAGGACTAGCACTGAAAAACACGAGAAGGCTAATTAAGGGTATATTCTGGGTCTTTGGAATTTTTTTCAGAAGAACTGTTTAAAGTAGGCCACCCTATATAGGTTAATTCACTATTTCAATTTTTCTTTTCTCAGAAACCGAAATTCTCCTGGGGGTGGAACGGTAGTTAACGGTGGTGACAGACAACAATAGGGGTGTGCAGGGGTAGCAATGGCGAAGGGATCGTGGGTGATGAACCCAGGACTAGCCCAGGAAAATACGAGGGTTAATTAAGGGTGTATTCTGGCCTTAAGGAATTTTGTTCAAAAGGACTGTTCAACCGAACTGTTTAAAGTAGGTCATAAGGGTTAATTCACTTTTTCTTTTCTCAGAAACTGGAAATCTTCTTGGGGATTGATACATTAGTGATACGTTAGTGACAGACAATATTAGGGGTGTGCGGGGGTAACAATGACGAAGGGATCGTGGATGATGGATCCAAGACTAGTCTAGGAAAACACGAGGGTTAATTAAGGGTATATTCTGGCCTTAAGGAATTTTTTTCAAAAGAATTGTTCAACCGAACTGTTTAGTAGGTCATAAGGGTTAATTCGCTATTTCACTTTTTCTTTTTTCAGAAAGCGAAATTCTCCGGGGGGTTGAAACCGTAGCTAACGGTGATGACAGACAACAATAGGGGTGTACGGGGGTAGCAATGGCGAAGGTTTCATGGATGATGAACCCAGGACTAGCCTAAGAAAACAAGAGGGTTAATTAAGGGTATATTCTGGGCTTCAGGAATTTTTTCCAAACGAACTGTTTAAAGTAGGACACCCTAATTGACTATTTCACTTTTTCTTTTCTCATAAACCGAAATTCTCCGGAGGGGGTTGGAACGGCAGCTAACGGTGGTGACAGACAATAGGGGTGTGCGGGGTAGCAATGGCGAAGGGATCGTGGATGATGAACCCAAGACGAGCCCAGGAAAACACGAGGGTTAATTAAGGGTATATTCTGGCCTTAAGGAATTTTTTTCAGATCAACTGTTTAAAGTAGGACACCCTACATGGGTTAATTCGCTATTTCACTTTTTCTTTTCTCATAAACCGAAATTCTCCGCAGGGGGTTGAAACCGTAGCTAACGGTGGTGACAGACAACAATAGGGGTGTGCGGGAGGGTAGCAATGGCGAAGGGTTCATAGATGAGGGATCCAGGACTAGCCTAAGAAAACACACGAGGGTTAATTAGGGGTGTATTCTGGCCCTGAGAAAATTTTTTCAGATCAACTGTTTGAAGTAGGACACCCTTAATTCGCTATTTCACTTTTTCTTTTCTCATAAACCGAAATTCTCCAGAGGGGGTTGGAACGATAGCTAACAGTGGTGACAGACAACAATAGGGGTGTGCGGGGGGTAGCAATGGCGAAGGGATCGTGGGCGATGGACCGAAGAGTAGCCCATGAAAACAGGAGAAGGCTAATTAACGCCATTGCTATTGCGGTTCGGGAACGGGGATTATGCCCCCGCAATAGGTATCGGGCGATAATGTTGCACGGACGGTTCTTACCAAGTGAAATCGACCGTTCATAACTATCGGACCGGTTTAACGAACGTCCCCGCGGACGGTGCCCGGCTGCCGCCCGTACCGTTGCTTCGAATTGCGAAACACCCCTCTCTCCGTCCCTTTATACCACCCCCGGCCGCTCTGCCACTTCACCGTGTTTCCGTATGGTTATTCCGTGTTTAATTGAAGAGGCTTGTTGCCCGGACTGTTTGCTCTGCCTTCGTCGGATAATTCCGAAGTGGGATAGCTATACACGGTCGATGATGACGCCGGATGCTGTTTTTGGACGTCGGAGCTGCACGATTGGTTTCCCCGTGTACCGGAGGAACGCAGTCGGATCCACCCATACCATCGCGTCGCCACCTGACGAGCGTTAATTATCGGAATGTGTTGAAACGGGGAAATGTTATCGCGGCTAGGGAGAGGTCTAAGTCCACGGTTTTTCGACGCGTTTCAAGACGATTGTTTTGCGAGCCGACGATCGGACGTTATCTACTCGCCCGTTATCGATCCCTGTGTTACGTGGATTGCCAGCACCGTCGGCCTTTTTGCGATGCTGCTGCGGACGCAATCATTTTTGCCGCTGTTGGGTCGGGCTCGGAAAATTGTTAACTCACTCCGGAGCGATGCATTTTGTATTCGAAGTTGGGTGGGCTATTTTTTTTATAAATATTCAAAGGGTCTAGCAGTGACGAAGATTAAATAAAGATATGTTATAATGGCGTAATTTCATTTGTTTTTTAATATTTAACTATGTTCCGCCGATCCGATCATCTTGAAACTTTGGTAAATATTGTAAATATTTTGGTAAATATTTTATATTTTGGTAAGAATTTTCGGGAAGTGGTCACTCGAAGGGTTGCTTGTAACCCCCACCCCTAAGAAATTAAATGATTGTTTTCTACCCTTAATAATTTGAACACAATTGTGAAAAAAATATATGATTCGAAAGAGGTAAAGCTCGTGTGTTTCCGTTTTTCTTCTATATGCATATCTTAATTAACAACCGAGAGAAAAAATGGTACAGTTAAGGGTATTTACCCTCCTATTATCCTTAAATGAAGGGTTAGCGACTTGAAATTTTGGGGGATTATCTTTCAATCTAAAACCATTGTTTTCCACACAATAGCAATAAAAATTGAGGCCGGGGCCGTTGGACCATTCTTATTCTGCTAGACCCTTTGCTTGAACAGTTCCGGGGTTAATTCTGATATTTTTAACTATGTACACGGTCATCCAAGAAATTCTAACAAGAGATTATCCGACAATACGAATATTGAAATAACATCGGTAATTTGTTAAAATATATTCGCTTCGTAATAATAATGGAACCTCTCACAAAACGCAAACGTTTCGAAATCGAATTTTATTCCTACGTAACCAGCTAATTCACGTCCATTTCAACTCGCAAAATACGCGTTATAAATAAATTTTACTCATCATCGCAACGAGACCGAGCGAAAATGCCGCGGGATACGCTCGAACCATCCCGTTCCTCGATCCAAATCAGAATCCATTCATGCGAACTTCGAAATACCAATTTCGTGGCAAAAAAAATTCGGAATATCGTTAGTACACCGTATTTCTATATTACACGCAACGAGTCAAAATTGGAAATCATTACGGTACGTATTTTTCCGATGCGAAACGATCGATCTAATGAGGGAATACTAAACATTTGAAATTTTCAAGCTTCGTGTGGTGAAATGGAAATTCTATTAGCATCGTCCAATTCCATTTTTCTTCTGTTCTCTACCTTTTTTCGAAATGTTCACTTCTTTCAATAATCTTCAATTCGTTAAGAGTTTTCGAATAATTTCGACGTATTTAAAAAATTTCCAATACAACTTTATGGAAACAATCGAATTTTTTCGAACAACTGCTATTTTTTCAGAATATACAGAGTGTTCACGCTATTACTAGCCAGCTTCTTTCTTGTAAATATTAGAAAAAAATGAAAGAGGAAAAAGTAGGACTGTTTTTTATACTGAATACAATGGCGTATGTAATTTTTTTGTGTTTATATTATTTTGTTAGATATGAAGGTGACCTTCAATTTTTTAAATGGAATGATGTATATTTTTTTATATTAAAATTCATCCATATACTGCACAGTGACCTTCAAGGTCCTGCAAGGTCAGAATCGGAAGAAACATTTTGAATATTTCATTACCAAAACATCATCTGATTCGTATAAGTAAGGAATACTTGCAAACATATTCTGACCTTGCAGGACCTTGAACATGATATCAAAAAATATACAGCATTTCATTTAAAAAATTGAAGGTCACCTTCATATGTATCAAAATAGTATAAACATAAAGAAATTACATACGCCATTCTATTAAGTATAAAAAAACAGTACTATACTTTTTTCTCTTTCATTCTTTTCTAATATGTACTATTTACAAGGAAAATGCTGGCTAGTAAAATGCTGTATAGTAAACTTCTGAAAGGGAACTCGAGTCACTCGGTATGCCATTAGGGAGCTATTCTGTGTTGAAGTATGATCGAATATTACTGGTAGTCAGTGTAAATTGCAGCTTCTTTTACCGAAGAGATGCAAGTGATTAGCGACGAACCCGTGCAGTTCCGGCGTATATATTTGCGCCAGCGATTACGTTAACGTGTTATTATTTTTTTTTGTTCTGGCTCTCGATGGGAAAATGCGAATCGCGACAGCGACGACGCCCGGAGGTGGGAAAAATAGAGTAATAGATAGGGGACAGGGGGCGGCGCCGCGCGCCGGTTCCCGGGCGAATGACGCAGAAATGATACTAAATCAACGTCGCCAGCCCGGAGATAGATGACCGTTTAATTGCACGGGTCGTTAAACAGAGTGTCAATGACGACTTACGCCGTTGGCCGGCTCGCGTCTCGCAGGAAACGCGCGCGAAACGAGCAACTCTCGTCGAAACAGGAGACCGGAAGTTAGTTGCAATTATTGTTTTACCGGGCTCTGAATACCGACGCGCTAATTGGAATTACACCGGTCGACGTGAACTATCGGCCGGGCGCAGAAACCCTGTGAACCGGGCTTCAGCTGTGTTAAAAATGTCCGACCCGACAAATTCTGTTCAATTAAACTGCATAATACGTATTTTTCTCAATTTCTCACAATATTTTTAATTGCTTCGCCTACGGTGACAGTACATCATTCTTTCGCGCGTCGTTTCAAAATTTATTTAAGGAAAAACAATTTTTACGTGGTTCTGGACAGTGCAAAAACTTAATCAACGATTGACGACTAAATTTCTACTTCAATCGTTAATCGCAATTAACAATTAATCTCCTTAGTCGTTAATTGCGGTGAACGATTTTTCTACTTTAGTCGTTAGTTGCGATTAACGATTATTAATCGTCAATCGGATAATTGATTAACCCTTTGCACTATAATACCGAGTTGGACTCGTGACGAAGATTTCAAAGATAATCTACTAAATATTCATGCTACTAATTTCCTTTAAACTTTAAATTGAAACAAAATTATATTTTCTTGTTGAAACCATTGGAGACTGCATAGGTATAAATTGCATACAAACTTCCTTTTTTCTAAGAAATTAGAAACGACAAATAAGTTCTAATCACTGCAACCGTAAAATAAATCGTAGTGCAAGGGGTTAATGATTATTGCTGAAATTTCGAAATAAAATACGTAATCAGAACTGTATGAATACTGAAAAAAATGTAAACTCGATTTTTCGATGATTCCTTTTTTTAATCAACGATTGACGATTAAATCAATCAATTGAATCAATCGCCGATTTTTCGACGATTTCTTTTTTACCACGTTTTTTTTAAACTTATACATTAATCAATCAATCATGATTAAAATTTTAATCGATTAATGCCCAACTCTGGTTCTGGAGTTGTTAATTATCTATAAGAGGATTTACGCTGTTTTAATTTTGTTACATTCGTAAGAGGGTTCAAGGTTTTTGAAACATCTGGATAAATATCGTTGAAAATGAACTGTTGAAATCGTTCTTCCACTGTGCTACCTTCGAAGCCTTATAAACACTTGGTTGAAACAGTTTTTCCCGCAACAAAACTTGAATGCCCTCGTGTCTAAGGCAGGATCTACTAAGTAGTTATATCGGTAAGCCCGCGAAGGCAAGGGTGAAAACTCTCTTTCTCTTTTCTCCCGTTCCTCTCTCCATTACCTCCACATCCTTTTCAGCCGCCGTATAACCGAGATTTTACCGCAATAAAGCCGCCCCCGGATCCTCGATTTAATGACAGAATACAACGGTAATCAACTTTCGAGTAAACTTACCGAACGCAGCCTTTAAGAGAAAATAACGAATTATTTTATAAAAATTATTGGATTCAGTTCACCTGGACAGAGCCCTTATCATTTCAATGATAGTAAACAAGAATTCGAAAGCATTAATATACTGCGGATTTTTATGCAAAATAAAAATCTTCTGATTGCGGGAGGCAGGAGTAAAATTGATTTCATTGCTTTAGATTTCGTGGAACTGCAAACAACGTTAGAATATTCCTTTTGCTAATCTTTCACTGTTTTATATTTCACCCATTTTCATCATAAATGCATAAAAATTCTAATCATTACATAGCTGGACAATATTCTGAAATTTTGTTAACCTTGTACTGTTTTATGTTTCACCCAACGTATTTCTTCATGAATGCATAAAAATGCTAATCATTACATAGCTGGACAATATTCTTAAATTTTGCTACCCTTATACTGTTTTATGTTTCACCCAGCCTATTTCTTCATAAATGTATACAAATTCTAATTATTACATAGCTGGACAATATATTCTGAAATTTTGCTAACCTTATTCTGTTTTATTTTTCACCCAGCCAATTTCTTCATAAATGCATAAAAATTCTAATCATTACATAGCTGGACAATATTCTGAAATTTTGTTAATCTTTTACTGTTTTACATTTCACCCATTTTCTTCATGAATGCATCAAAATTCTAATCATTAGCTGGTGATAGGTGTAACGTCGAAAATAATGGCCACGTGAAATACAGAAACAAGCTTGTTAATCGCAGCCAGTGAAAAGTGCAATAGCCTTTCTCGGTATTTCAGGTTTCTCTCGAACGTCGTCGAGAAGGTAAAAAGCGAGGACCACAAATCAACGTATACGGGGGGGAGGGAGGGAGGGAGGGGGGAACGTCGACAAAAGGCATCGTATAAATTTCCGGGTACAGACAAATTCCGCGGATCCGTCTACGGCGAGTGTCAACAAGCGCGCGGATCCGTTGTCGGTGGCGCGAATTTACGGATAGAGAAGTCGCATGGACGGGGTCGCATTTGTATGTACCTCCTCGAAATTTCTCCGTCGCGGATCCCCTTATTTTTCTTTGTCGCCGGGGTTCGTCGCGGGGAAAAGTGAAAAATATTAAAATACCGCGCGCGGGGGCGGATTCTGTGCGTGACAAGGGAGATCCGCCGACAGAAAGAGATAGCTACACATACTAGAGGCGCGTATGTGTACGTCTATGTACAGGGTGTACGGAAAATCGTAGTATCACCGGTCGGAAGATAATTCCAAGGGGTAGATCACTTTGACTGAAAATGTATTGAGTTCGGGAATATTTTTATGGACAAT
Source organism: Lasioglossum lativentre (assembly GCA_916610255.1). Classification (NCBI taxonomy): domain Eukaryota; kingdom Metazoa; phylum Arthropoda; class Insecta; order Hymenoptera; family Halictidae; genus Lasioglossum; species Lasioglossum lativentre. The sequence goes on from OU744359.1 coordinate 5,562,789, forward strand.
TAGTAAGTTAAAAATTACGGGGTTTTTACAGTAATATTAACGTAACTCTTAACTGTATTCTTGACGTTTTCAGAAATCGTAGTACCACCGGTCGGAAGATAATTCTAAGGGGTAGATTACCTTGACTGAAAATGTGCTGAATTCGGGAATATTTTTATGGACAATTAGTAAGTTAAAAATTACGGGGTTTTTACAGTGATATTAACCATAACTCTAAACTGTATTCTCGATTTTTTCAGCAATTGTAAAACCACCGATCGGAAGATAATTCTAAGGGGTAGATCACCTTGACTGAAAATGTGTTGAGTTCGGGAATATTTTTATGGACAATTAGTAAGTTAAAAATTACGGGGTTTTTACAGTGATATTAACGTAACTCTAAACTGTATTCACGATTTTTTCAGTAATTATAAAACCACCGATCGGAATATAATTCTAAGGGGTAGAACACCTTGACTGAAAATGTGCTGAATTCGGGAATATTTTCAAAGACAATTAGTAAGTTCAAAAATTACGAGTTTTTCTCGATTTTTTCAGAAAAAGTTATGCCAATTTCACTGTAAAAAAAACTGGAAGTTTACACTCATTGATTACACTAGGAAAAAAATTCTCAAATACTTAATTTTCTGATAGTCAAGGTAACCCAGCCTCTTAAGTGAAATTTTTTGGTACACCCTGTATATAAAGGGGAAGAGGAAGAGGAGAGGGTGGTGGAAATCGGGACGACGAAAAAGTGCATGCTGCACCGTGGTTCGCGCCTCCTCGCCGTTTCATTTCTGCCACCGTTCCCACCCCCGGTCTCTCTCTCTCGGCCCCCTCTATTCCCCAGGCCCGTTCTAAGGAAAAATGATATTTCAAATATTAAAATAGACGATGGATTTTATGCGGACCAGACGCCCGCAAAAATGCATGAAAACCAACGAGGGTACACGCCGCGCCGCGCCGGTACGTGTCCGACCGTTCACGATCCTCTGTCCCGTTATGCCGCTGTCATTTTTCTTCCATTTAGCAATACGGAACGAAAAATATGAACACACAGCGAGACCCGTGACCGGCCATTTTTTGTCCCGGATTGCGAAACAACCGTAAAATCGCGCGAAACAGTAACTGGCTACCGCGGCCCGCTTTCGCCCGCTTTCGGCTTCGGAGTAAAAGCTCCAAGAATAGGGAAAAAATTATTCTCACGAGTTGAAAATCTTCGCTTTATCGTAAATCTCATTTATCTTGAAAACGACGTAATTTTCGAAATTACTACTATTTCAAAAATTTATAAATTACAGATAAAAAAATTAGGGCACTCTGAATAGAATAAAAAACTCCAAGAATGGGGAAAAAGGATTCTCACGAGTTGAAAATCTTCGCTTTATCATAAATCTCATTTACCTTGAAAACGACGTAATTTTCGAATTATGTACTACTATTTCCAAAATTATTTACAAATTATAAAAAAATTAGGACACTCTGCATAGAATAAAAAGATAGTCTTAGTAAAAATAGTTTTCCGTTCTAAAGCACCCAAGATCGAGAGATGACCTTGCAGACGATCCAGAGCGCTCCGAGGTCAAAGAGCACTTGTTGCCATTGCCATAAGTCTTTATGCGAATTTACACTTTCCACGTTCGATTCGCTGGTGCGTACTTTTCTGTAGAATATTTTCTCATAATCGTTAAAATAATTTCACCTAGCAGAGGATGTTCTTAGAAACATCGGAAACCGGCTTATAAACCGGAAGTCTTAATCTAATACCACCGGCAAGATGGCGGCCAGTTCGAGAAGCCGACTTCCGGCGGAATTCGCGGGGCAGACCGTGGCCTCGTTGCTGTCTAATTGTTCCCTAACGAGGAAGCAGGAACATAGGGCTCGGCAAAACTGAAGCAACCGAGAGATAAGTTACGAGGATGTTTCATCGCCGCCGCTCGACTGACAGCGAGAGGACGACGGGCTCGGGGTTCAGTGTAGTGCGGAGAGAAGGCTGAGGCCGAGGGTTTAGCGGGAGGAAAGTTTAAATCCATGTAAGAAAGAAGAAAGAGCGCAGTCGTTTCGCGCCGCTTATCCCGGAGATAAATGATTTCATGCTCAGCTTACGACGTGTCATCGTCGAGGTCCTCGTTTCTCTTCTTTCCCCCTAGCGCACCCCTGGCGCACCCCTGGCGCACCCCTCTGCATTATCGCAGTAGGAGCAGCGTGGCACTGTGAATAGTAATTTCGAAACTTCGTTTTCCAGTCTACTGTAATTCCGACTGAAATCACTAGGTTTTGTGGATTTTTATACAGGGTGTCCCAAAACACGTTAAATTGAACCGGGAGATTCCTTGGGTTATTCGAAGCGATATTTTCCTTAACAAAAATGTCGCCCGAGGCTTCGTTTTGGAGTTATTAACGAAAAACGCCAGCCAATCGGAGCGTGACAACTTTGCCAACACGCGTCTATGTGCTTGGATGAAGAAATTTATAGAATTTCCATATTGGCTAGTGTGTAAGGCAGGAGTTTGTGAAAAGTATTGTAACCCCTAGGGGAACAAATAAAGTTATACAGGGTGTTCCAAAACTACTGCGTTAAATTGAAACGGTAGGTTCCTTGGGTCATTCGAAGCGATATTTTCCTTAACAAAAATGTCGCCCGAGGCTTCGTTTAGGAGTTATTAACGAAAAACGCCGGCCAATCGGAGCGCGACAACTTTGCCAACACGCGTCTAGCTCGCGCTTTAATTGGTCCGTGTTTTCCGTTGATAACTCCTAAACGAAGCCGCGGGCGACATTTTTGTTAAGGAAAATGTCGCTTCGAATGACCCAAGGAATCTTATAAAATAAAATTTTTCCAAGTCAATCGAGTTTTTAATAACAGTGGCTCCATTAGTTCTCCCATTTTACACAAACTCGAAGTTATTTCAAACGATGTCGATCCCGAGGAGATATATGTATGCGAAATTCGGTGCACATTTCGCATGCTAGCGGGTATCCTCGGTTGATGAGGTTTCGTCGGATAGATTGTCTACGTCTTCCTCAGGAATGAAATTATTGTAAAATTCATGGAACGGCATTCAACATCTGTAACAGCCGTGAAGTTCGCGCGTGCTTTCGCCAGTTACCGCAAACACACCGGCCAGATTTCCCAAACGAGTATAACAGTTTAATTAAAGGAATACATACCTGCATATTTCGCTTATCGCGAACGTCTGCATAATTCATTATTGTTAATTACTTCGTCGGAACTATGGAAATTAATTAACTTTGCCGCGCGGCAAAGCCAAATGTTTATTAACTCACATGAATTTCGTATTCGTCTTTAATTTTCAATCTATCCGTCATATACTGCAACATTTAACCGTGACGCTCTAATGTGCTTTCGGAAGAATTACCAACGAATTTGTTCGTTATAAACAGTAGCAATTAACGTTCGTACTTTAATGTTTTTTTTCTTGAAAATTATGATCATAATCTGGTCTTCAAAATGGGCCCTTCCTCGGTGTTAAAAATTGAGGGACAAAATTCGATTTCAGCATCCACGTTACTCGCCAAAAAAGTGGAACGTGTAGAGAAATACATACATTAACACAACGACGAAATCTCTTGAACAGAGGCGATACTGTATGACGACCGATGTATACATACAATTTCTAAAAAGCAATAACATGTAACTGTGACCTCAAGCAGACAGTCGCTCTCGACCCATAACAGTAGACACGTGTGTATTCGATCCGTAAATAATAAAGGTAACTGATATAATATCTCATGTAATATGTAAATGGCCAATAGTTTATTAAATATGAACAAAACTAATAATGTGAACAATATTTGCCTCAGAGTCGCCATCCGAGTGCTAAGGGTTAAAGTATCTAGAGTTCCTTTTTCTACAGGGTCATTTCGAGTGACACCTGTTATGGAGATATCCTGATAAACTAATTAATTAATTTCGTTGAGTAGTTGGTCGAACGAATTAGTTGGAGCATTAGTTATTTATTTTGTAAACGTTCAATTATATTTTGTGACTCGATTAACATATATGAAATTATTGGAATTTATTTTATTTAGATTTTCGATTGATATTCATTCATTTCTTAGTTGTATGTTTTATTGTGTGCATTTAGTTAGGGTCTGTAGAAAAATACATACAAGTCAGTGCCTGCTTATAGAATAGTATACATAGAATTACTTAATTCAAAAGAATCTCACAACAGTATCCTGAAGACACATTATTCGACTGCGGATTTTATGCATTTATAATAAAAATGACTAGCTGAAACATAAAACGTGAGAGAGATAAAATGAATTTAAGAGTGTTGATGTATTGTCATTGACTGATTAAAATTATTATACGAAGAAAATAATTTTTATTTCGTTCCAGTACCTTAGAATTAAAACAGAAAATTTTTATTGTTCTTTATAGGTGTTTTATAATATATGTAGTGGTTTAAATGACGATGGACGTTTCGGGCACAAGGAAGGACAGCGCGTATAAAAAAGAAAGAGACGCAGACAGTTGCCGTCGCCCGCACAGTTCACAGGTCCGCGCGTGGTCTCGCTTTACACGCTCTGTCCTTCTCTACGTTCGGCTCGGCCTTTGATGTTGAAGAAAATAGCTCCCCTATACACAAGCTACTATACCTGTATACACAATTTCTAACAAGCAATAACATGTAACTGTGACCTCAAGCAGTCAGTCACTCTCGACAAACGTGTATTCGATCCGTAAAATTATAAAGGTGCTAAAGGTTCGCAGATTAAAGTATATAGAGTCCATTTTCCGAACAGAACGAATGCGAAATTACGGTGGCACGTTCCCGGATACGGTCGTATCCGCGATTAGTTTCGAAAAGCCGACGGTTTTACCGGGTACAAGTTGGCCTCGTCGCCGGAGAAAGAGAACGGGATATGCACCGGTCGGTCTTAAATCTTTGGTGACGTCGCGACGAGCGAATTCGCCGGTATTCCGGCTACGATTTTATCGGCTGGATAACTAAATCAGTCGGAAAGCGTATTAAGAAGGACAGCCGGTTCGAATCGGACATTTACTCTGTTCGTCGCGCTCCGGGTCTCTTCGTAAATCTGTATAAATAAACAGACCCGGCACCAAACAGACCAATGCATGCCGAAACGACCAGGTTTATCGAACCCTCTATACATATATCCGCGCGTATCATGACACATTACCGAAATTTCGGATCCGATAAACAGCGCGAAATGAATTTGCGGCGTCGAACTGCTCGATGAAGCTTCATACTTCGCCCTTGAATATCAATTTTCCGAGAGAAACGTCCGTGTTGGAAATTTTACAACAATTCCGCCGCGATGAAATTGCCTGATTTTCGCGGACAGCCTGCGTCGGCAATAGGCAACAGCGTTTATTGTAAAATTTTAAAATGCGCTGGCAGTATTCCGGCGGACGCAGATACGCAAAATGTCGAACAGTTTTTTTTTGTTGTTCCTTTCCGGGAGATTTATTGGCTTTATTATATTCCGCGTGAACATTGGCAAAATTCAACGTGTTACTCGAATCGATTCGTTCGATAAAGTTGTTCCGTCTGGAGATTATATCAACCCTTAGCACTCGAATTCTTAAAAATATTATATCGGTTTAATATGCAACATATAAAAAAAATTGTATGGAATAGTTTTTTAGTTAAACTAGCTCTTCAGCGTGTCACTCGAATCGATTCGTTCGATGAAGTTGTTCCGTCTGAAGATTATATCAACCCTTAGCACTCGAATTCTTAAAAATATTATATCCGTTTAATATGCAAAATATGAAAAAAATTGTATAGATTGGAAATATCCTAGAATGGACAAATCGTGTTTTAGTTAAACTAGCTCTTCAGCGAGTAACTCGAATCGATTCGTTCGATGAAGTTGTTCGGTCTGAAGATATATCAACCCTTAGCACTCGAATTCTTAAAAATATTATAACAGTTTAATATGCAAACTATGAAAAAAATTGTATAGAATGGAATAATCGTTTTTTAGTTAAACTAGCTCTTCAGCGTGTTACTCGAATCGATTCGTTCGATGAAGTTGTTCCGTCTGAAGATTATATCAACCCTTAGCACTCGAATTCATAGAAATATTATATCAGTTTAATATGCAACATATAAAAAAAAATTGTATAGAATGGAAATATCCTAAAATGGAATAATCGTTTTTTAGTTAAACTAGCTCTTCAGCGTGTTACTCGAATCGATTCGTTCGACGAAGTTGTTCGGTCTGAAGATATATCAACCCTTAGCACTCGAATTCTTAAAAATATTATATCAGTTTAATATGCAAACTATGAAAAAAATTGTATAGAATGGAATAATCGTTTTTTAGTTAAACTAGCTCTTCAGCGTGTTACTCGAATCGATTCGTTCGATGAAGTTGTTCCGTCTGAAGATAATATCAACCCTTAGCACTCGAATTCTTAAAAATATTATATCAGTTTAATATGCAAAATATGAAAAAAATTGTATAGATTGGAAATATCCTAGAATGGACACATCGTGTTTTAGTTGAACTAGCTCCGAGTGCAAAACATTTCCCTGACGAAGTGGCCGTTAAATATTCAATACAGTTTGATATATTACGACGCAGTTATACTTAATTTAGTATCCTTTTAATCGGACCGATTTAATTTCAATTTTAACAGCGTTCATCCCAGCCTGCGGTTTTCGAATTCTCACAGAATAATTAATTCCGTAATAACGATATTATTATTTGAGAACACAACGGTATAATAATGAACATTAAAATATCGCAAGCGTTAATTCAAGCTCGCTGAAGATACTCGAATTTTTACGGAATAATTAATATCACAATAACGATTAATATTATTATTATTGGAACGTAATGATTCTAATATGTAATACGGTGTACATTTCTACTTCCCGGTTCTATATGACATAGCAACTAGAGCGTATATATTAACGATATAATTAGCAAGTCTCTCGTTTCGTGTCTTTGTCATCATATCCGGAATTGTCGTGTAAAATTTGATCTCTTCGTTAATGGTCTTGACTATGTCTGGGTCAGGATTTACTGCGCAATTAACTAGGATTTACCGCATAATTATTAATAGATATTACAGAGCCCCGTGTGCCCAAAGGATCGCGTATATTTCATAAATACCTAATGCAGCCAGATCATTTCACCGCGATGACTGCGCAGATCGTGTAATATTCGATTCACTTATCGCTGGTTTCGACTAATCGATAAATCGGTATAAACACAGTCCTGTACTCCAACCGATTCATCCCTATGAAAATTCTATTGCATATGAAAAATGAACTTTCGATCGCATCTAAAATGTAATTTTTGAGATATCTCGAATAATACTCGCGGGTCAAAACGGACCCGGTCACCGCGCCATGGCGCCCCGAAGCGCTATTATTCGTAACGAAGAAGAGCCCTCTTAAAGCAATTATTTCCGAGCTTGTGGATATTTTCTCATCACGGTCCCCGACTGACTGCGCGGATCGTGTAATATTCGATTCACTTATCGCTGGTTTCGACTAATCGATAAATCGGTATAAACACAGTCCTGTACTCCAACATTTTCGTGTGAAAATTCTATTGCATATGAAAAATGAACTTTCGATCGCATCTAAAATGTAATTTTTCAGATATTAATACTCGCGGGTCAAAACGGACCCGGTCACCGCGCCATGGCGCTTCGAAGAGCTGTTATTCGTATAAAACGGAGAAGAAGAGCCGCAACTGTGGCGAGCACGAAGAAGAGCCCTCTTAAAGCAATTATTTCCGAGCTTGTGGATATTTTCTCATCACGGTCCCCGACATTACGAAGTTTCCAGCTCGTTTCATCCGTGACGTTAACGCAAAGTTCCTCTTTAATTTTGCGCCCCGCATTCGAGCCTCTTTCTCGCTCGGTAATCGCATTGTTCAGTTTTCTAATTAGGTTCGATCGCGGCCGGAGAAGAAACGTAACCGAGCTCTGGTATTTATGCATAGAATAACGGCGGCGGGGAGATGCAATAAAGAATAACAAACTCCGCGGCGCGGCGCGACGGCGACGGGACAAGCGTTTCTCGTTTGCGAACTGCTTGTGCTCGTTTCGTGACGATGTCGTCATTGTGTCACGTACACCACCAAAGTTACAGTTGCGCTTGCAACTTGCACGCGCGCGCGCTTACTACGAGAGCCGCACACACATACACACCGTAACGGAAAACCGACGCGCACGTGAAACGTCGACTAAATTAAATTCCTCGAACTTGTAATTACTTCCGCTGCGGTGTTTTTCTTCCGAATGATGGAGAGCGAAGAAGTTTTATTTCTGCCTGGAGATCGTTTCCCTGGTGTATTGTTCCGAATGGGGAAATTGCGACTTTTCAGTGATCCACGCGATCGGTGCAATTTTTCAAGATGGCCACGATCGACTTGAGACGCCGTATTGATACGTCGTTTGTATGCAAGGAGTTGTTATCAGACCGCCGAGCTGTATTCGAAGTAAGTATCGTCAGCAATTTGTATGTTTCAATAAGTTTGTGTAATTTTTAACGTGGATATATTTTGGGGGTCATTTGAAAATTTGCATGATGACACTAACAAAAAGTGTAACGCTGAGATTGGCTTAACCTCTCTAAAAAACATATCCATGATTCAATTTTTTTCCTTGAAGAGATAAACGATACATTTGACGTTTTGTAATAGTTTATAATTTTTGGCTCTGTAACTGTTTAGCGAATTCTAATAAATTTTGAACATGATTAATTACATAATTTTTACTATATATAAAAAGAAACTGGAGTTTCTAGTTGCGTTTTTTCAAGGTTTAAATAGGGTTTGAATTTTATGAATTCTCCATAAGAAGACGTGTTAAACTGTGCAAACTTTAAGTTGCTATAATTCTTAAACGGTGCAGCGAATCGAACCCAAACTTTGGTAATCGCATTAATTTAGTAAGAATTATATGTTGTCAAATTTTCAAAAATTTTGTTGCGTTTTTATATACCTCCAGAACATCCTTAATTCTGCGAGGAATATCTGAGACAAAGCCGATGGCCGCTCGCGAAAATTCGGAAAACCGAGTGACATTGATTTCGACCGAACGTCGCTGTCGTTTCCCACGCGCGACCGGCGCGGCGCGGCGCGGCGCTCATCGATTAATCATTCGCAGTCGCGCGCTGTCCCGTTTCGGCTCAATTGACGTCAAACGATCGCGCGACTTTTCGCGTTCACCGACAATCGGAAAACTCTCGGCCGGACATTGTTTTGGTCGACTGCCGCCCAGTATCCGGCACGGGGGAACGGGTTCGACCCGATTCCGATCGCAAACCGGGCTTGGTACGGTGTTCCGCTTTTGATCGTTTGCGTCACCGTTCAAAGCAGCAGCAGCAGCAGCAGCAGCAACCTTAGACCATATATACCTATAGACACGACGTAGATAATTTTCCGTGTCCGAAAGATGAAATCAGCTGAAAGACACTGTGACGTCACATTTTCAATGTACAAGCTATGCTCATCGACAGTGCCTACGCTTGGCTTACATGGGGAGAGGGGGATCAGCGGGTGCGCCATGTACACAGTACAGTAAACGCTTGATTCTTGTCCAACAGCCGTGTTTTTCATGGACAAGCATCGTGTCCCGGAAGTGCTTTTTGATTTATGACTGCGTCTAGATATCGCACCGAGAGAGACTTCAATAGAGAGCCGAACGTAGAGAAGGACAGAACGAAATACGGTTCGCGTGACTGTCCGCGTCTCTTTCTTTCCGACGCGCTGTCCTTCCTTGCGACCGAAACTTTCACCGTGGATTAAACCACTAAATACAATTGAAACTATATCGTGTTTGGTGTCATTTTAATCAGAAAAATGCCAGAAATAAGCTAGTGAAAGTCCCATAAACAAATAATGAAAATTAAGAGATTTGTAAAATCGATTCCTCGAGTCAATGCCGTGGTGTTCACACCGATATACCCGTCACAGTGTCCCATCATCATTGGGACACTGAATTCTCGGTTTTCCTATACACATACTATACCTATGCCGAGTCTATTAGTATATGTGGTCTAAGGCAGCGATGCGGCGTGGCGTAAAAGTCGCTCGGTGCTAAACGCCGACCTAAGAACGTTCGTCAACGACGCAACCCGGACTGGTTTTCAACTATGCATCATCCAGGGCTTCCGGTTTCGGGGGACAATCGACCGGGACACCGGGATCCCGACACCCATTGTTCCCGTCCGGCGCGGAAATACGCGCGGATTTGTTGTCGCACGGTACACGTGGACGGCAATTAATATCCCGGGGATTCAAGACGTCGCCTCCAAGGCTCCGAGCATTTTGATGCTGCGCCCATTGTGCCCTCCGACCACCGCATTTTTCTTTTTTCCCGCAAACCCTTTGCGTTATACGACCCCGTGTCACCATCACGACGAAGATTTCTGACCGAATTTACGGGACCGCGCCGTATGGTACCGAAAAGGAATTATTCCTATTGTACTTTGCTTTACTTTCCATAGCGGTTTGATAGCGTAAAATTGTGCATTAAACTGCCTTGCGTGAATGTATCATTTGGTTCGATGAAACACTGAAATTAAATTGATTTTAGAGGAAAAAGATGTTGCGTCGAATGATCAGGAACTAAATATGTCTTTCGACAGGCTAATTACTAGCCTTCGGGGAAACGTTCCAGTCGATCGATTATGTGCTCCTTTTATCGACATTTAACCTTCGCAGAGAGTGTAGACTCGCAACGAGTTCCTTTTGATCTGTTCTCTTTTGGACTGGATAATACAGGGTGTTTCGGTTAAAACAGGTCACCTCAATATCTCCTCTATCTCTGAAAATACATAAAAAATGTTTCTGGCGTAATCGAAATGGTTTCAAAAGACGAATCAGATGGAATTGTAAGTTTTTAATTGTTTTTTCCAGGTCATTTGTGTTTTTTACGTATATATGTATACGCACATTTTTTGTTGTATGTTGTAGTAAATTGTGCATTCAACCATGTTTAATAGCACGACCTTGAAATGACCGTGAACTCTAAAATTTGCCAATTAATGGAGAATTTTGACAGTATTGAATTCTGTCAATATTGACAGAAATTCGACCATGAACTTGAACTTGTAAATAATCACATTTATTACAAGTGTAACACAATGTGTTTATTTACAAGTTGAAGCTCATGGTCGAATTTTCGTTACCGTTGAAATCTGATATGTCACCGAAAGTAAGTTCTGCATGAATTAGCAAATTTTAGAGTTCACGGTCATTTCAAGGTCGTGCTATTGAACATGGATGAAAGCACAATAATGTTTGCTATAACGTACAACAACAAAAAATGTGTGTATATGTGTAAAAAAACACGAGTGACCTTGAAAAAACGATTAAAAAATTACAATTTATATAAAACGATTCTTCCATCTGATTCATCTTTTGAAACCGTTTAGATTACGTTAGAAACATTTTTGATATTTTCAGAGATAGAGGTCCTGTTTTAAATGAAACACCCTGTATATAATATAACACAGAGTAGTTATACATATACATAGTGATAATAATCGTGTCTGCATGTAATATAAATGAAGTTATGATCGAGCCACTAATGGTCAACTAGTTGATGAGAGAAACAAACGAAGAAGACAGTTTTTATTTATATGTTAGTAAATTAACGACGATGAAGTAGCTGCGACGTAGTGCGGATGCGACACAAATTATCCGACAGAGGGTTAATTATATCAATACAAATGGAGATAGTTGGTCGAAACGAGTTCTAATATTACGCGAAACCTGTTATTATTGCTTTTTATGTATATTTCTTTGACGCTTTAATACTCTTGTTTATGAAAATAGTTCGGAGATCTTCCTATCTTCGATACATCTTAATTCTCTGCTTAATGAACCTGAACATAACCTTGAATCTAAAAGCATAAATATTATCCGGCGGAATATCAATGAACATTAAGAACATAATATTTTCGTACCATAACAGAAAGAAATTAAAACATTCTCATGTTTTCTTTCAACTATATCTCCTCGCGAATCGTAGCTCTACGGTTATCGCGAGTTCCGGATACGGAGCAGCGGTACTGCTTTTTCAATAAACATAATTGCGCGAGTTATGGTTACGGACGAAAGTAGAAAGGCAGAAAACAGAGAACGACAAACCGATAATGAAACCGACCACTCCGTGCCCCGTCAATTTTCGAAATTCGGACGGAGAAGTTCGCCAGGGGGTACGACGGTCAAGTTTCTTTCGAAAAATTTCCGACTATCGAGGTTCCGCGATATTTCGGAAATGGCGCGTTAAATTGCGGATTCTGCGACGACCGGGCAATTTTTCCGAAGAGGTTCGTTTTCGAGGTTCCTGTTACGTACGGTTATGGGTTATGATCAAAGTTTCGTGGCCATTGTCGAATTGTTGAATCGCATCGTGGAGCCCGTAGTACTCGTTGGACTGAATGCCGTTCGGGAACTCGTACGTACCTGCAAAAAGAAAAGAATTATATTAGCAACTTCGACGACCGGGCAAAGTATCTCGAAAGTTCGGTCGATATAATTATTAGGATTCGCAAGATTCGCATAATTCGCTGTAGGACTCGCTTAAAATTTGTTTTATTCTTCAGCAAGTGGAACTATTGGGTAATATGTGACAATATATGTGGGGCAATATCTTTGTAAACCTTGAATATTACTTGTAACAATATGAAAAAATTATATAGAATGCAAAAGTTGCATAGAGGGGGAAAGATTGGGATATAAACAATTTTTATTAAGGCGTTCTTTGATTCCTTTAAATGGAAAGACCTACTTTTTCTATCACGAATCGACAGAGTATCGAATTCTGGGTAAATATAGATTGACCTTCATATGTCCTTGATCTAATAGTTAACGAGATATTATCGAAATAATTGTCCATATGTACTCATCATATTCTAGACGAGGGACATCAGTTCTACCACCTACTAGCTTCCAATAGCTACTAATTAAAAATTATTTAAATAATATCTCGTTAACTATTAGATCAAGGACATATGAAGGTCAATATAACGCAGAATTCGATACTCTATCGGTTCAAGAAGAAGTCAAGGTGACCTTCGCGCATATAAAAAGTGTTTACATCACAATATTTCCCCCTCTATATCATGCAATTGTTGTATACATCATTTTTCCATATTAAATTTTCCATATTAAAAAGATGTATTAATGTTCTCGGCGCAACGGTTCGATCAAGTAAATACATTAAAGCAATTTTGCTAGTTTGATTAAACTTTCAACGTTTCGATCCGAATATAATTTTTTTATTATAGCATTGTAATAGCAAAATTGCTTTAATGTATTGATTTTTCCATAACACAAGTTATCGCCCCACCCTTATACGTACATTAAATTACATTAAATCTATTTTCGCAGATTTTTTTTGCAAAACGGGTAGCTCTGCAAGCCTGACCCCAAAAATCACATTGAGATCTACGAAGTGACCATACATACCCACGTCTCGAGTACATTCTCTCCAATTTCCTTCGCAAGGATCGGGGATTATCAGATGTTCAATATTTCAATACAGGTTGTCGATCAAGTTTTCAGTTGCTAAGCACCCGGACCGCAACAGCTTTCAGACCCGCGTGCATATACCGGCAGCCATTTTCCAGATAAAGCCCGAAAGCTCTCGCGTTAGCGATTTTCGCGCGGTCCGTTGTATCGACGTGTCGCCAATCGACTCTCCTCGAATCGCTACACCTTACCATCGGGAAATTCATTTCTCCAGCTATGGTTGTTCCTTGCGGTCTAGTTGCGCAATTACGCCAGCGCAGCGTCGGCTCTCGCAGCGTCATCGCGAAAAAGTAATTCCGCGAGCAGCCGAGACATCGCACCGGCTCGGCGGCAAACAGTAACCAGGTGTTATTAGAGGCCCGTCATTTCCGCGACCGAACAATCGCGGTCCCACGATCCTTACGCGCTCATTCGCGCTCTCCGGGGCTCGCCTGTTCACATCCTGCGATTCAAGGCGTTCATTTCCTTCCTCTTTTTGTCCCGGCTGCTTCGTAACCGCCCCCCCCCCCCGACCCGCTACGACCCGCTACGACCCGCTTCGACCCGCTACGACCCGCTTCGAACCGAGCAGCGAACCACTGTTTATCACCGTCGCGTCCATAACACCAGCGATTCCCCCGCTTCTGCTTCTCGCCGGTAATAACTAGAACGATATTGACATTCGACACACGTAAATATTGGTCACCTAAATCGCTTCATTCCGTCTAGACAAATTTGATCGGGCCACAAGAATTTTTTAATCATACATTGATGGATCTGGGAGGTCCATTTTTCTGACTTTCTGTTGTTGACCAAAAAAGATCTAACAAAAGGAAGATCCCCAGCCTGAACAAATATTTTGAATCTTTAGACATTTATGTCATTATTACGCGGATTTTACGGATTTATGGGAAAAATGGGTCGATGCTACTTAAAACAGTAGAAACATTAATAGAATTTCTGTATTTGTTCTTGAACCTATTGAGATTGTTAAAGAGGAAATAAAAGGTCTACATAATACAGTCAACGTTGCTTGCAAATGCAGATAGATCCGTAGTCTAGTCATTATTAACCTATAATCCTCTAGAGTCCTTGTTAAAATAATGTGAATAGCTTGGAGGTGTAGCCATCCAAAATGCTGCAATTGCAAGTGAAAAGACTGCTGCAGAACATACAAAACGTTTTTTCTTCAACACTTTTGAAGAATTATGCCAAGCAGCCAAATTGGTGAATATTAATGAAAATTGGACTCTTATTATCAAAAAAGAACATGTTACTTATCCTTATTTGAATTTAGAAAAGAATCAACACGATATAATGTATATTTTGATCGACTCGAACTGAAAAGTATCTATTTTTGTGAAGGGCTCAGAAATATCAGTCAAAGGCAGTTCCAAATTTGAAAAAATAGTGTGCTAAATATTGAAAAAATGATAAATGTTGTAGAAGATGTCAATGTAGGTGATGAAAATGTATTAGTAGATGTAATATTAAATTTATTGGAATCACTAAAAACAAGAAATGAGGAGAATAATAAGAAGTAATAATAATAATAATAATAAGTTTTAAGGAAGCCTCCTTGCCTGTGTGAACATTGTTTCGTATAGTAGAAATATAGATTTATTAATTTTTTGTTGCGTGATATTTATGCGTAATATATATTATAATTTTATAAAAAAAAATCAGATAGTTTGTATTATTTTTTATAATAGTTAGAAAGAATTGGATATTTTATTTTTTTATGTTATTACAAACTAAATGAAGTTATTGCTTATAAATATGTATATTATTTGAGCGAATCTTACTACATTGCGTATAAATCGTGAACGTCGCGCCGTTTAGCGGTGACGTCACAACGAAGCTGTTTGGCTTTGTTCTATAGTTGGTGTATGTAGTTACCTAGTATAGGCGGTGTTGTTAAAACTCGCTGCTCGCTTAGACTCGCTATCGCTGTTGCCAAAAAGGACGCTCTCGCCTTGCTCTCACTCCTTGTGTATGTTTTCTTACGTACACGTTCTCTCTTTCTCTAGTTATTCCTTTTTCTCGCTCCTTCTCACGCACACTTGTTCTAACGCGTACCTCGCTCGCGTTCGCACCGCCGTGTTTGTATTCCGTCTCGTCAACAAACTCGGCCTTCCGAGTTTGTTGCTCTCGTTTTTCAGTTTTCGCGGTCTACCATCGGTCATTGCTCTCTACAATTATTCGTCAGAATTACAGCAACGTTGTCGTCGGTCCTCCGAGAAAATCGTGCGAAACAATTACCGATCCCGTGGACCGAATAAATTACATTTCCATTTATTTCCGGTGTCCGGTGCTCGCGAAAGCTATCGCGCGTAGCTCGCGTCGTGACAGTGCGTCGAATAAAATGAAAAAAAAAAGAAAAAGAAGGAAAGAGCGAGAGAAGAAAAAAAGAGAGTAGAGCGTCCCTTGCACGTCGAACCCCCGGCACCGAATTCGGATTTCATTCTGCCAGTGAATCCCCCCGATAGCGAATCTCGGGCCGGATCTCTCGTTTCACCTTTCTGAAAGCTTTCAATTCCTCGAAAGCCCTTCCTGTGTCGCTGGCTGCGCGGACATTCGGCCAGATTGAATAATCCCGAGCAACGTCGCGTGAAAACGCGATCCGAAGCGATCGCGGCAATATGATAAACGACGACGACGCCTGGATCCGTGCGCTGCGAAGCGACGCGACGCGTCCCGACGTCACGGTCCAGAGGAACCTCGTTGCAGGGGCGACGCGCGATGTCAACTCAACTTTTCAAACAAGACCCATCCCCCCTCCCCTCCCTCCTCCTCCCGTGACACGCAGCGGCCCACCAACACACCGATCCGGTTTGATGGACCGGAGTCAAGGTGTGGAAAGAGGTTGTTAGGGACAGCTGTAGAATACGGATTTACGATACGAACGCCCCCGTGCTTCTTTACTTCCCCGAAGAGGAACACTGTCTTCTTCTTCCACTGTCTTCTAAATCTTGCCTCGTTCCTCCGAGGTTTTACCACCTCGACACGTTCACCGTTCGCTATATCTTTACCATTCGCGATTTTTACACTTGGACGGTTTTATCATTTACCGTTCATACCCCTTCAGGCGATTTTTAGCATTCGCCCGTTTGTTGATTTTATGCCTCGCTATTCTTACCGTTTTTTTTGCCGGTTTCTGGGTTTACGCTTCGACGTTTTATACCGTTTCGGGTTTTTTTTTTCCCACCATCCGACGGTTTTATTATTTACAGTCCTTAACCTTTACAATTTTCGGCATTCGGTTCGGTTTGTTGATTTTACGCTTTTGCTATTTTTCACTGTCCGCTGCTTTGTGGTTTTATGCCATTTTTACCATTTCTGCTTTTCGCCATTCTCGGTCTTTACGGGTTGTATCTTCTACGGTTTTTATTGTTCAGTGTTTATTACTACTTGCTGTTAAAATAATTTGTACCTTATCATTTTTACCGTTTCGGGTTTTTCACCATTCGATGGTTTTATTATTTACAGTCCTTAACCTTTACAATTTTCGGCATTCGGTTCGGTTTGTTGATTTTACACTTTTGCTATTTTTCACTGTCCTTGGGGTTTTATGCTTTGCCATTTTTACCATTTCTGCTTTTCACAATTCTCGGTCTTTACGGATTGTATCTTCTACGGTTTTTATTGTTCAGTGTTTATGTCTATTACTACTTGCTGTTTTAGATATTTGTAAACAATTTTTATTAAGGCGTTCTTTGATTCCTTTAAATGGAAAGACCTACTTTTTCTATCATGAATCGACAGAGTATCGAATTCTGGGTAAATATGGATTGACCTTCATATGTCCTTGATCTAATAGTTAACGAGATATTATCGAAATAATTGTCCATATGTACTCACAATATTCTAGATGAGGGACATCAGTTCTACCACCTACTAGCTTCTAAAATTATTTCAATAATATCTCGTTAACTATTAGATCAAGGACATATGTATAAGGTCAATATACTTTTACGCAGAATTCGATACTCTATCGGTTCAAGAAGAAGTCAAGGTGACCTTCGCGCATATAAAAACTGTTTGCTTTGTGGTTTTATGCTTTACCATTTTTTCCATTTCTGCTTTTCATCATTCTCGGTCTTTACGGATTGTATCTTCTACGGTTTTTATTGTTCAGTGTTTATGTCTATTAACTACTTGCTGTTAAAATAATTTTTATCATTTTTACCATTCCCGATTTTTACACTTCCAAGTAGAAAAAAAGAGTTCTCAAACTTTTGCAACTAATAGACGACGAGCGGTATGATTGGATATGTTTGAAAGAAGGTAAGGATTAGTTATCCGTTTTTTATTCAATAGTAGAACTGCGGACGACAGGTAATGGAAGGGGTGAGAGGGAACGTCGAAGGGGTAGAGAGAGAGAGAGAGAGAGGGGGAGAGGAGGGCAGCAGGCACATTTAGTTTCAGTCGGTGAATGCGTGAAATCGGATTTCTAGATAGTGGACGTATCAAATTGGATTTTCAGACAGAAGGAAATACGAGACAAGTCGGGGAAAAATTGGGAATACCTGAGATAGATGGGAACGGAAATTGCGACGAAACGCGTGACAGAGTGCCGAAGTGGTTGGGGGAGTCAGACGGTATCGGGTGTAGAAGAGTGCAGTCTTCCATACGGAGATGAACTTAATGAATAATATTAAGGACCCCTTTCTGATATTAAAAATTTGCCCAACGTGTCACACTTGGACCTAACAAAACCGAAATGGGTTCGATCCTCGTGCCAATTTTTTATACATCACGTGACAAAAGTATTTATATTATAACAATCTGAAAAAAGTTATATCTTTAGTAAATTTTATTACCTTGTATGTATCGTACAGAGAACATATTTTAATAATAATTTATTGAATATCTCACCGATAATGATAAAAAATAATTATATCTTTTATTTATCTACATATCCACCTATTCACTTTTTCATTATTTCACTATCAATAAGGTTCCACTCGGATTCGAGGATTTCCCACAAATGTTTGTCAGATTTGGGACATCATTTTCGGACGCAACTTAGGGTTTTTTCCACCCACCGGATGGACTTTTAATTATTTAAGAAAATTGAATAACTGAACTGTTAATTTAGTACTATTAGAATACATTACGTACATATTCGTAATAGAATTTAGCAACAAATATTGTTTAATAATAAAAATATATATTATACAGGGTGTCCCACGTAACAGTTTTAATGGTTTTTTAAGTATGTACTTGCGATAATATGACAAAAAATATTTTCAACAAAAGCTGATCAGTTTTCGACTGGCTATACATTCCAATAAAAAAAATGTTCGATAATTTCTTTTTTATTATTGTCAAGGCCACTTTTATTTTTTTAAATGGCACTTCAAGGTCATCCGAAGGTCGCAGTATACTAGATCGTTGAATTCGTGACACTGTTAAGTCAAAAATACCATGTGCCATTTTAAAATATATATATGTACTATAAAATATGTACTATAAAAAAAATGTTTTTCGAACTTTTTTTATTGCAATATATAGCCAATGGAAGACTGCTCAACTTTTGTCGAAAATATTTTTTGTCAGATTATCGCAAGTACTTAAGAAATCGTGAAAACTGTTACGTGGGACACCCTGCATAATATATATTTTTATTATTAAACAATATTTGCTGCTAAATTCTATTACGAATATGCATGTAATATATTCTAATAGTACTAAATTAACAGTTTAGTTATTCAATTTTCTTAAATAAATAAAAGTCTATATCTATATCACAAATTTCATTAACACAGTAAGTGTCCACATACTTTTGAGCGGCAGTGCACGTAACCGACCTAGATACTCGAATCAAATTAATTAACTTACACAATTTAAGGAAATTGTTTACATTTAATATAATAATAAATTTAGAAATTTCTCTCAAAATTCGTGCGACTTCCATCATTCATTCTCGGCAAAACAGATCAAAGTTGAGCATATATCCGTGTGGCATTTGAATGTGCATGAGAGTTGTTCATAGGGCTAGTTGAGCCGCAAATCCGCAATTAGTTGATAAATACGCGATTCCGACTAATATTTAGAAACGTCCGTTCGCAATTGCAGCGGCCTGCAAATTCAGCGGAGATAAATCGCAACGCTGCGCTGGACGAACCACGTTTCAGCCGTGAACAGATAGGAACCGGGGAACGACGATGGCGGACAGCAGATTTTCGCGGAATCTGATTAATAGTTAATTTTATTTTATTCGCGTCACCTTATCGGTACGGGCGAGCGAAAAATTGAATTAACCTACGCGCCGCATACGGACATAAAATCTTTATGCTCGGAATTACGATGCTGTGGCATCTTCGGGAATTGTAGATGGAACATTTGCATCGTTTATCGCGAGAAATATCCATCGCGTCGTTTACCGCATTCGAAATTTTATTAAAAATTCAAACGTTCGTTTATTACGATATTCGTAAATAGCAATTTTAGTTTCTGGTTTATTACAGCCGCTTTGATCGAGAGAACTGGAGAAGGTTTGTTGGCAAATCATTAAGATTGTTTAGTATTCAGCGTGCGATATTGTGAATTCGAGTTCCCTCCGAAACTGCTCCGACAATCTTATTATTAAAGGGCACTTGGTCTTAATCTCGAGGAGAGTTTCATCGTGGAAAAGGGCAGCAATAAAGTGCTTCTTATTCTCAAAGGAATGACATTATTCGACAAGCCTGATGCCCAGACATCAAAGACACGACGCGGATAGTTATATAGCCAAAGTTAATCCAATGAACATCGCCCTGGCAATAACCAGATTTTCATTAATTATACAAAGGGTAACGACCGGAACGAGTTCATTGTCCCGAATGTAGGTCAGAACAGTACTGAATCAGATGTCCGCGAGCCCGAGGTAACAAATATGCATGTTAACTCGGCAAACTTGCCGCAAAAACAGTCGCGGTAATTTGCAAACGATCGCAAATTAAAAGTTTCTTCTGGTGAGAACCATTCTTGAAAGCGTTCGCTTCGAAGGTAATCAATTCTCTTGAAACTAATTTCTATTCCAAACTATCACAAGCAAACATTTCAACATGTTCCACGACACACTCACAGTGGTCACCAATAACCTAGATCAGGCCTGGGAATTATGTGCTCGCGACGACCCCTTGACTCGGGCAAAGAGTCTCGAGCACCGTGGGCCAATACGGGGATCCCCGTGGCGGCCCACGGTGCTCGGAACTCCTCAGGCGCGTATCAAGACGTTTCCACGTTACCGTCGATGTACTATTGTCAATGCATTTTTTTTTGTCACTGGTATACACTGTAGGCCTATTCTGTCGCACGATAATTTCGGACAACAGCTGCAGAAAATAAATTCCGGAGATAAATTTAAAAAATAGTTTTCAATTGTATTGTCCAAATTGTATTAACATGTGGGATAACTTAGTCGTGCTTGGCAAATTGATAAGATCTGTTCTGTTGACTCTTACATTGTGTAAGCATGTTTGTATCACCATGTGAATGACTGAGTGTGAGTGTGCACGCAGTGGTTCGTGTCATATGTTTAAATGTTATATATGATTTTATTGATTTACGCGTCGCGTTAACGTATTGTTAACAAATGTGCGTTACGATATGATTTCGTTACTAAAACACCATCAGCCAGTTCCCCGAGAGCGAGCAACCGATTGACAACGATCACGCTGTATCGAGCCTCCTTATAATTGTAACGCTCTATGGTCGAGAACTAGGGCCGCCACGGGGAGTGAGACGCTCGGCCGGAAAAAGGGGGCGTAGCCTTCGAAAACCGGCCGTCGCGAGCACATAATTCCGAGGCCTGTTCTATGGTATGCGGCTGAACTGCCTCGAGAGCTAGGGCCGCCACGGGGAGCACATAATTCCGAGGGGTATGTGACCTTAAACACGTAATAAAAAAAATATAATTTCGAAAATAACACTGTACCGAAAGCCCATTTCCAGAGGAATCTGCGCACACTTGAACAAGCGCAGTCCGGCGGTGTGTATCAGGAATGCAAATTGTCGGACGGTCGCGGTTGGCGTGTTTTCGATATCCGCGTATCGCGCTGTTGTTCTTATTGGCAGATTACTTTCGAACATTTTTGCCCGGCCACGATTTGCATAGTCGGATAGACGCGCGGAATTATTCTCTGTCGCGCGACGAATGGCGGTCCCGTACACGAACGTGGCGCAATTAATCCCGTGCCTTAACAAGCTGCGCCGCGGATTTTTCTGCGTTTCTGAATAACCAACACACACACATACACACACGCAGACCGGAGCTACCGAGCCCCGGGAACTGTTCTTTTGGACGATTTGTTGGACAGATGTTGGCCGCGGACGAATTTCTATCGTTTTGTTTCCGGCGAACACCGGACGAATATGGATCGCGCTTGCGGAGTCATTATTTCTTGCGTCCGAGATGCAATCCTGATCAACGATACAGCGTGGACAATCGTGTCCATTAAATCTCAACAAAATTCCCTGGTAAGTGTATCAATGATGCAATAGGAATCGCGTTGTTGAATGGTCTCGCTAATGCACCGGAAGCGATCGATATGCGAAAGTAATCAATTAGAAGCAATTACTCGGCCTCGATTGCCAGAAATGATAATGAGATCACGAATTTTCAGTAAAACGTTTCACCGCTTCGAAACACGATATTACTCCGAATAGAAAGTTACGACGAAGATACCGTCCAAGTAATTCCTTCGTAAATAATTAAATATTCTTCTGGCAAAGGCGTTTCACGGTATACTGAAAATTCGAACTTTGTTCTGCAAATAAAATTGTTACGGCCTAACAGAAAACTTTAGTACCGGGGGCCGAGCAAACCTGAGAGTTTTATATTAAATATTGAATTTTTTCCGTGGATCTCTGTTTAATGGAATAAATAAAGGGGGGAGAAGAAAGGAAGGGAGATTTTTTTTCCCTTTTCATTTTCGCGGCTTTTGATGGCCTCGTTTACCCCCGGCCAACGGTGAACGAAGAAACTTTTTAAGGGCTCATTTCTAACAGGGGCTTCGTTTCTTATTTATTCGCTGCTTCAAGCCCGGCACATTATTACCCGGTCCCAATATGGCCGTTTCGGGGCCATAATAACCGGATTTTTCATACTTCCGTCGGGCTCACGGCTGCGTTCTTAGCCCGACCGCGCCCGCGTGTATCCAATTTTCGCGGGATGCGCCGCGCCGCGCCGCCGGTTACGCGAAATTTTCCGCGCATACATCCGCCGAATATGAGCGAAACGGAACTGGGAAAAATGGCTGACGCGCGAGGCAGCCCTCGCGTTCCGATATGAAATGTGTTGCCATTTTCGAGCGTCCGCCCTTAACACGGCCCGGATACCGTGCATATTCCCGTTGTAAAGCGACATTTCGACCGACCGAAATCGGTATTTAGTATTTGCACGAGTTTTTACGAGTATTTACGCGGGCGTGCAATTATCGGCCACGTCGTTCATACTCGTTCGCGGGAATTAAAGAATGGAATATTTCGAAACCAATTAGCCGATTGCGACGGTGCACGAGCGTTACCGACGGTTCCGAGAGTTTGTCAATTATCGACTCTAGTGAGATATCGCTGGGTTTTATTGTTTGTTCTCTAAATCCCAATTTTGAGACTGTTTCTTACCGATGACGTTAATTTTTTCAACGTATCGGCAAACAATTTTATTATGGCCGATTCTTTCGAACACTTCGATATAAGTACAAAATTGCATAAAATTGTAGTCACAGTATAGGTGCAAAAGATCTTCACTTCGTTACTTTTTTCAAACAATTAGCAAACAAATTTTACTCCATCTGAGTTTTTCGAACCCTCCAGTAAAAATACAAAAATGCATAAAATTATAGTCACAGTCTAAGTACAAAAGATCCCCATGACGTTACTTTTTTCAAATTATGAGCAAAACAATTTTACTACATCTGATTTTTTCGAACCCACCGATAAAAGTACAAAATTTAATAAAATTCTAGTCACAGTCTAGGTACAAAATATCTCCACGACGTTACTTTTCTCAAACTATTATTAAAAAAATTTTACTCAACCTGATTCTTTCGAATCCTTCGATAAAAGTACAAAATTGCATAACATTATAGTCACAGTCTAAGTACAAAAGATCCCCATGACGTTACTTTTTTTCAAACAATTAGCAAAATAATTTTACTCCATCTGAGTTTTTCGAACCCTCCAGTAAAAGTACAAAAATGCATAAAATTATAGTCACAGTCTAAGTACAAAAGATCCCCATGACGTTACTTTTTTCAAATTATGAGCAAAACAATTTTACTCCATCTCATTTTTTCGAAGCCACCGATAAAAGTACAAAATTTAATAAAATTCAAATCATAGTTTAGGTACAAAGATCTCCACTAAGTTACTTTTTTCAAACAATTAGCAAAATAATTTTACTCCATCTGATTCTTTCGAATCGTCTGGTCAAAGTACAAAATTGCATAAAATTCTAGTTATTATTAATTTCTTTCTAAGCGTGCGAGACATTACAGCGTTAATTTTTATTTTCAATTTTCTCCAAAAATGTAAGATTCGCATTTAGCGTTTATCGTTTATGTTAATTTAACTTAGTTATAACGATATACACCTCATTGTCAATTGTCAATTGTAAAGTGTTATACTAATGTATGCTATATAAACCATACACGGTTTAGGGCATTAATAAATAAATAAATAAATAAAATTCTAGTCACAGTCTAGGTACAAAAGATCTCCACTACGTTACTTTTTTCCAAACAATTGGCAAACAAATTTTACTCCACCTGATGTTTTCGAACCCTTCGATAAAAGTACAAAATAGCATAAAATTCTAGTGACAATAGAGGTACAACATCACCATGGAAACCTGAATTTTGCAATACCCTTGCAGAATGTAAATTCGTTTCAAATAAAAAAGCTTTATTACAGTCGAACCGCCTAAAGAATCAGACGCGAGGCTGAAAAACAAAAGAATTCGCAGCAACAAAGCGATTCTACAGAGACAGGGCCGGCAAAGCTACCAAGAAAACAACGATGGGCCGCGCGGACAACAATGAAAATTCCAACGCGGAGCGCTAAACCAATAAACGTCTTTTCCCTTCGGCTTCGTTTTCGCTGGGGAAACCGGCTAGCACAGTGGTTCGGAATCGCCGAAACGTGGCCAAAAATCGAAGACATTCTCCAATTTAGTGGAAAATCGATATAACGTGGGTTTTCGGGTCGCTGATTATGATTTAAAAATTTCAAAAAACGAAATAGCGGATTCAATATGTCAGACGTGTTACTTAAAAAAATTGTCCGATAATTTTTAATTTTGGAATCAGGTTCATAATCAGCGACTCGAAGAACCCCAGAGTATTAATTTTTAACTAAATTTGAGTACTGTGTGTGTTTTGGTGATTTGGGTCGATACCTATTTATTGTTGTAACTTCAAATGAACAAGTCTGCGCAAGATATTTTTATGTAGCGATCTTAAGGAGCCTCTAGCAAATACTTCTATGTAAAATGCATCGTGACCTCGTGTGACCTCCGCTTTGTAATCATCATTAAAGAAAAAAAAAAGACTGGATAGTAGGTGTTTAGAAAGAGACAATTTTCAAAGTGGTAAAATATATGTATGTATAGTTAAAAGTTACACATATACATAGCTGAAAGAACGCTCTTTAACGCTATGCAATTATTTTTTCTAAAAATATTACCCATAAAAAAGTATGCCGAGACAAACAACGTTAATTTCAGGAAGTAGTGCTATCATATTTAGACTCGCAATTTTTGCTTGTTTTCAAACTGCTCTCGAACAATAATGGGTGACTTTTAACAATTTATATTTATGCTACTGTTGGTTATTCTTTTATTTTATGAAGGTCAAATATATGTATATGCGTATATATATAATGTGTATACAAAAATTATCTTTCTTTCACGTCACGATTTCAATACAAGCGAGATTTGTTTTTGTTTCCATGAGAATGACCGATAAGGTCAGTAAATACGCTGCAAATTCTTCGTCTACGACAGTCAGTCTCAATGTGTCATTCGTGAAGTAAACACGTGCCTTCCGATGTTCAAATAAAATAAAGTGAAAATAAGTGAAATATATATTGTGAATGTTTATTACAAATGCCCTAAACCAACAGCTACAACTTAGTCTGAACATTTAAGAAGCTATCGGCATAAATTTCATTCACATTGGACGAAGTTGAAAAATTGATTTTCGGCCAAGTTTTGGCGATTCTGAACCCACTGTGCGGCGTGAACTTAGTGGCTGGTGAACAACAACGGACCAGTGATTGGTTCGAGCCGATCATGCGTAATAATAATGCACGGTATAAACATTATGATCGTCGGGGGGTGCTACCACCGCGCCGGGGGATACGCGGTGCCATTTTTAATCGGGTTAATTAAACAATGGGACGACGAGGAGCTAGCTGGAATTTCGGTTTTAACGCAACCGAGCCGATTAATGGAACGAGAAGCGAGCTCTGACAGCAAACATTAACAGGCATTTACATTTGAATGGGAACGATGGGAACCCGTTCCTCTAATTTTCGAGGCGTGGACGGTTGCGCGCTGCCCGGAAGTTTGCAACCGATATTCACCACCCTTTCCCTTTGCACCCCTCTCTCTCTCTCTCTTTCGCGGCGGACCCTTTACAGCGTCTCCACAAATAATACGTCGGGTATACCTTACGTGCAATTAGTACGACGCGGTCGAACAATACCAGAAATGATCAGAGTTTGCGAACGATATTTGGCCGGATCTCGGCAAACAATACAAAGCCCCGGGAACCATGGTCAACACCTTTGCCACCGATATATATAGATACGTATACCGGCTTGGCTCCAATAAACACCAAAGGCGACCGCGCTATAGCGCAATCGAACAATACACGTGAGCGGCGTGCACGCAATGGGATCCTGCGTGCAAATGATTTCCGTGCCCTCGGTCCAAGGACCGACCTATAATTGCGTGCTGCATCCCCCTCCCCCCCGCACCACCCCCCTCTGGTTAATGTAAGATTTATCGGGCCCGAGATAACCGTGTCCCATCCGGGACGGAATTAGGCGATTTCTTATCGCGGTACGCCGAGACAGAGATTTTTAATCCCCCTCGTTTCTCATGGGGGCCGATCAATCGTCGTCCAGGATTATTGCGTGGACCGCTTTTATCGTTACACTGTGGTTTTTATGCTATATAAAAATTTGGTACTTTGGGATTGTCCCGTCGATCATTTCCGCCAAACACGAAATTGTAGTAGGGGTGTAAGAGCAGACCGAAGACCTAAACCAGACCTAACCCAGACGTAACACAGACCTAATCCAGTACCGAATGCATCATCGGTGCTCTGTGCTCCTATTGGATCAGCAAATGCCATCTGGTAGCTATAATAATAACCTAACCTCATTTGATTCCCCTGTATACGCGAGTTAGTTTTCGTTAGGTCCGGGTTAGGTCTGGGTTACGTCTGGGTTAGGACTTACAAAAAATTGTTGCACCTGGTGAAACCATATGGACCAGTTATTAAAAATTTTTTTTCGTCTCTTTTTCAATAATTTCTGTAGTTGTTGTTCGAACAGTTTGAATTATTCGAAAGATTACATTCACAGGGAAATGAATCTCTCAAAGGAATGTAACAAAATATCGCAAGAATTATTTGCGAAGGAAATTTTATTTCATTTTATACCCGTTTCGTGCTATATAAAGAGATTGTAATGCACGAATATTTGCAGTTTAATTATGATGTTCGTCAATCAACAAGAATCCGTGGCACGCATTCTTTAATTGCTATTAAATTGTTTCGTACATTTCCCCACGGAACACGCGAATATTTAATTGGAGCTGGAACTTTAAGGGAGCAAAAGAATAATTAATTGCTACAGACTTTGAAATTCTATTGCAAACACAGCCGTGCAAAAGTAATATCAATGTTAATTGAGTTTCGGAACAAACATGTACGGATGTTATTATTTCTACAAAACAGATGGAGAGTCCTAAGATAACACTGTACAATTTCGTATTTTTACGTATCTATAATGTATAGGGTGGTCCGTTTAAATAAGAACACCTAAATATCTCTTCAGATTATTGTGATGCAAAAATTATTTGTTACGTAATGTGCATGGTGTCAATGGACCAAATATTTGGCACGAATATTTTTTTCCGAGGGTCATTTTTTTCGGAGTTGTCAAGGTCATCGATGTTTTTTCGGTACATAACTACATTTTTTTTTTTATTGCATCGTGTAACTGATGGAAAAATACATTCAGATATGTATAATAACGTGACCTTGAAATGACCGTGATCCTCGAAAATAAAAGTTTTACCTAGAACTGATGTCTATTGAGATCGTAGGCTTTGACCAAGACTCTACATCAAGAGCGTGAATGGTAAATAAACATGTTTACTGTCACAATACTGATGATACCTAACGATTTGAAATTCCGATCAGTTTCAATGTATCTATCCGTGTATCGACGTGCTGTTTGAAATTAATTACTCAATGCAAGAGAAAGCTGATATTGTCTTCATTTACGGTAAAGCTGATCATTGTTTAAGGCAAGCAGTTAGAATGTATAAAGATAAATTTCCAGACCGTAATTGTCCATCACTTTCTACTTATAAAAAGTTGATCAGTCATTTTCGTGAAACTGGTACTGTTGTCAAAAAGCGTGTAAGAATCAGAACTGTTGCGAACGAAAGAAACAAAATAATTATTGTCGATAAAGTTAACGAA
This sequence comes from Lasioglossum lativentre, assembly GCA_916610255.1. Classification (NCBI taxonomy): domain Eukaryota; kingdom Metazoa; phylum Arthropoda; class Insecta; order Hymenoptera; family Halictidae; genus Lasioglossum; species Lasioglossum lativentre. Next base: position 5,590,958 of record OU744359.1, read on the forward strand.
ACTCCACAAGTGAGTTTAAGACAACTCGAGCGTGAAACTGGCATTTCTAAAACAAGCATAATACGGATATTGAAAGAAGACAAATTTCATCCCTATCATCTATCGTTACATCAGGACCAGATTTTGTAAATCGAACTTTAATTTTCGAGGATCAAGGTCATTTCAAGGTCATGTTATTATACATATCTGAATGTATTTTTCCATCAGTTACACGATGCAATAAAAAACAAATTGTAGTTATGTACCAAAAAACATCGATGACCTTGACAACTCCGAAAAAAATGACCCTCGGAAATATTTGGTCCATTGACACCATGCACATTACGTAACAAATAATTTTTGCATCACAATAACCTGAAGAGATATTTAGGTGTTCTTATTTAAACGGACCACCCTGTATAATCAAAAATAATTCTGCCGTAGTGCCTCGCGCGGAAAATCAAATAACAAGGATGGAGAACAGGATCCTCGAGCAGATTCCGGGTCCTGTAAATCGCGAATTGAAACAGCCTCATTAGCAAGTTCGAGGATATTCAACTCCCCCTTCCACCCCAGATAAAATCTATCTTTAACGAACCAGATCAGCGATTCTCTTTATTACAAAAGCTGCTCCGCAGAACGTTTCTCAAGTTTGCTTAAAAACACTTCGACAAATTTCCACGTGGGAGGTGGCGGGTGGGTGGGGGTGGGGGTGCGGTACATCGTGCCTCCGAACCCTCGTCTAATTAATCGACCAAAACCCAAGAGCCACGCTAACTAAGCTCGAACTAAATTAAAATCAGAATTAACTTAAATCGTCTCGGACCGGGCCAAAAGCTGGGAGCTGCCCCGAATTAACCCAGATTAAGCTCGAAATATCCAACTTTCCCAATTTCTTCGACTTTCCAAATCCGCTCGCATAACCACCCCTAACACCCTCCTCCTTACCGTTTTTAACCCGAGGAACTGGATACTTGCAACGACCGGTACAATTTTTCGAAAAAAAACGTGCGTCGTTGTGAATGGAGGATCCCAAGGTCGACCAGTTTCCTTTTCAATGGGACAGTTTTTTCAGCTACCGTAATTGTGCTTCGGCAATTAAACTGCTTTTTGCTTATGGTCACTTAGAGGATAAGTATGATGGAGCTCGTGGATGAGAGAGGTTGACAGTTCCGTTAACAATTTCGTTTTTCTAGAGAATTCTTTTTCGACAGTAACAATTTTCATAATTATTTTTGGTGAAGGAAAAACACAGTCGTTAGTGTACATATTTTCACATCTTCTAATTTTCTTTACAATTCCGACCAATTGCAATTTACGACCATTTTTGAAAAAATTTCTTTTCACACATCATGTAGTAAATTAAATGCTCTAACTGCTCAAAACAGTTCAAATGCACAAATTTTTTTCTCACCTAAAGGAACAATTGTGGGGGGGCGTCGCGAAAAAAATTCGTTGATCAAAAAATAAGGTCCACCCTAATGTGTCATACTCCATAGTTAAGGTGAATTTCAAAATTTGCAATTTAAATGCGCCACGCGATCCTTTTATCCGATCGATTTCAAACTTTGAACAAATTTTTTTCTCACCTAAAGAAACAATTCTGGGGGGTGTCGCGAAAAAAAATTCGTTGGTCAAAAAATAAGGTCCGCTCTACTGTACATGTTTGCGCTCTAATTAAAACTATGTTTAAACAAATAAGAGACCTCTGCCCGTCACTTAGCACCCCAAGCAAGATCTACCAACGATTTAAAAAGACCCCGCACACTTCGAGACCCCTGCTCGCGTTAATAGTCGATGAGCTCCGTGCAGAAGAAGCCCTTGAACTTTTTTCCATCGCGGCCCCGAACGCACACCATGACCCTGTTAGGCTAGCACCACACCGTTTACCGTGGAGGCAGATGGCGACCGAGCGATCCCGCAACACTCGACACCGTTCATTGTGGATGTCGAAAGGAGAGCCACCACCCTTTGGTGCGCAGCCACCAAACAGATTCGAAATTCGTTGCTGGTTTACATTCACTTAAGAAGGGTGGAGGACCGACAATTAACCGGCGGTTAGCACTCGGGAGCTGCTTCCCATAATCGGCTGGACGATCGTACACGTGTGCGGATCGACGGATTAATTGATTAGCTTAAACGCGTCACGGGCCTGTGAAACACCGGCAACATCACCTCTTCCTTCTGTTGGTATACAACAGTGTACACTATAGGGTGGACTTTATTTTTCGACCAAAAAATTTTGGGCACGCCCCCCCTCAATATTGTTCCATGTAATGAAAAAATTATATATCCAAAGTTTTAGATCAATCGGACGTCGGGAAGGCGTCATGAGTAAACGTTATTTATCGACCAAAAAATTTTGGGCACGCCCCCTCAATATTATTCCATGTCATGAAAAAATGATATATCCAAAATTTTAGATCAATCGGACGTTGGGGAGTTAAATATTTTAAACCTCCAAAAATATTATAATTCCTTACAGTCTTACACGCACTCAAGTACAAGTGTACTTTGTACGAATTAAGATTATTTCACATTAATTAGCCTGTCTAATTTCTGTCCGTCACCTTCCCGCTAACAAGTCCGTTTTCGCGAAGCACATCCGGTTAAAAATATTATGCTCTGATTAAATATGACAATTTTCCTTTTCCAATATAGGGGAGTCGCTTTTAGTTTTCGAGATATTTGCAAAAGACTATCGCTAATACTGTATTGAATTTTTCTTATTCCTGCATGCTACGCGGCAACATAAACCTCTTAGTTTATTTTTTGTTTGTAAACACGTTGTGGGGATCAGAACAGAGTGTCACTCATAACTAGGCTGCGGATCTTTATGCAAAATAAATAATGTTTGCAGTGATTGCAAGACACAGGAGCCAAATAAAAAATGTTTTCTTCAATTAATTATCTTGTTGAACTGAATCTAATACACCGATATCCTTAAATCTTTTTAATATGACAACTGCTTTAAGTGGTGCATATCAATTTTTATTATAAATGCATAAAATCCGCTGTTTACTCATAACATATTAAAATTTCATCAAAATCGGAGTAGGCAGACCTTTTCTATATAATTACCAAACATTGAATCGCAGGGGGGTGAGTTTGATGTGTCATCACGCAAATTTTGGAATTACCCCCAGCCCTCAAACATATCTATATTAACAATGGTAATTTTCTAATGTAGATGAAAATTTTCTAATTCATCCCCTAAGGTCTCCGAGGGGTGAACTTCGAGGGTTGAAATTTGAACAAAAGGCTGTCTATAAATCGCGTTTGGGGGCGGCGATACAAACAACCCGATAAACAAGAGACGGCCGGCTTAAAATCTGGCCGGAAGTTGCATCCGCGAATATTTCTGTGGCTCTCGAGAGCCCTTCCCGAGTGCGCGTTCTAAATCGAGAATCGTGTACCGCCGTTGCAACATCGGAGGAAACGCTCGTCGAAGGAAAGAAAAGCGAGGAGAGATTCAACGGTTCGGAATCTCCATATCCTCGGGCTGGTTTCTTCGAGTATAGTATAGGGGGTTGGTTCTCTCTCTCGACGTCTTTCGAGGGGATACGGTGTATGCCCCCATCTACCGGCAAGAAAGCAAGAATTCCGGGGGTTCCGGTTGGCCCCGGGGTTACCGAGACATCTTTTGCACTTGCCTTGTTCTCCTCCGCCCCCTTTCCGGCTGGTTAACTGTCGCCCGGAAATACGACGAAGACGCTGGATCGCGTGGGCTTGGCACCAATGGATTCCTATGGCATCCCTACACCGGAAAACCACCGGGATTTCATCTCTCCCCCTCTCTCTCTTTCTTTACCTTCGCTTCTCTTTCATTCTTTCGCTCTCTTCTTCGAGAATTAAGTACGCCCCACGACGTGACTCGCGACCGTTTCCGCTGATCATTCTTTTTTCCGACCACTACTAGACGACCGGGATCTCTCTCTCTCTCTCTCTCTCTCTCTCGATCTCTCGATTTATGCGAATAGCGTTACGCTTCATCGCGGCGACACAAGAGCCTCGAATAGCTATTCGGGTTGGGTAGCGGATAATTATTCAAATTATGGGAATGTCTAATTCCATTCCAGACCTGCAATTGTTATTCTGTGTTTTTTTTCTAACGGTCCGATCCAATTTCCCTTTTCGGTGAATACTCTGATTGTAATGATTAGACTCCGGATCTTTATGCGATATAAAAAGTATGATTTGATTTAAGTAATTTAATCATCACAGGTTTGTGACGATTAGACTCCGGTCTTTATGCGAAATAAAATGTTTGTGCTTCAATTGCAAGACACAGGTGCTGTTTTGTGTTTATTCTATGTTTGATTTGATTTAAGTAATTTAATCATCACAGGTTTGTGACGATTAGACTCCGGTCTTTATGCAAAATAAAATGTTTGTGCGTCAATAGCAAGACATAGGTGCTGTTTCGTGTTTAATTTAGGTTTAATTTAATTTAAATTTGATTTAAGTAATTTAATCACACACACATCACAGGATTGTGACGATTAGACTCCGGTCTTTATGCAAAATAAAATGTTTGTGCGTCAATAGCAAGACATAGGTGCTGTTTCGTGTTTAATTTAGGTTTAATTTAATTTAAATTTGATTTAAGTAATTTTGTGTGTTTAATTTAAGTAATTTAATCACACACACACATCACTGGATTGTGACGATTAGACTTCGGATCTTTATGCGAAGTAAAAAGTTTGTGCATCAATTGCAAGACACAGGTGCTGTTTTGTGTTTATTCTAAGTTTGATTTAATTTAAGTAATTTAATATCATCACAGGTTTGTGACGATTAGACTCCGGTCTTTATGCGAAATAAAAAGTTTGTGCATCAACAGCAAGACTCAAGTGCTAAATATAAATTTTCACTAATAATTTTAATATACTGAAAATAATGTTTTTCATAAATTTCTTCACTGTTCTAAATTGCACGTACTCGTGCCATAATGGCATAAAACCCGGAATCCAGTGATAATATTTGTCGATTCTGAAAGCGACTGTTTCGATGTAAACACCGATTAAAGAATTCCGTTTTATCTTAAATACCGCGAAACGTGCAGAGAATGATCGCTCCCAGGTTAAAACCTTCCAGTCTAAACACAGCTAAGCACACGACGAGGACGACGACAGCCGCAAACATCGCCGACAATCACGGGCCAATACGATCAATCGCTGCGACGATCCTCGCACGTGGGCCAACCTACACAATTCTCCGGTAAGCTCAAACAATCTGATCGGGAATAATAAACGTCCGGTTCCGTCGCCGAAGACGTGGCGCGCAAGCTTCTCTCCGTCTCTCTTGGGCCGACGACGGAGCTTCAATCGAAATCCGATGGAACATCGCAAGCGTCTTGTTTACCGGTTTGACCGGATGGGGAATCAACTAACCGTATCGTTTATGTCCCCGGGTGTCGATTTCAAGGTACCCGGGGTTAGGTGTGCCCGGTTAGGGGGTCAAGTCGAAGGATACCCATCCCATCCCACCCCCCCCCCCCCACTTCAGCAGCGTGCAATCAGCCTGGAACGTCCGATTCCTTCCTTTTACGAGGTGCAATGGTCCCGGTGCAATTTGGCCCCGCCCCTTTTCAGACCTAACCCCTCTCGGCTTCTCGTACTACATACGATGAAAGGCTCGTCGAGTGTCGCCGATGAAATACAATGTGTGCGCACTTAGCATGTATCACGGGCTAAGTACGCGGGGCAATAATACCCCTCCCCGCCCGCTTTGCCTCCGAGCAAAGTGTACCGGCAATAAACTGCGTGGGCGGGGTTAGGGCCGCAGCGGGGGTTGCAGAGGGCGCGCGCACCATTTTACTACGGTGTAATTTCGCCGGCGTTTCCCCCGAAGATCCGAGCGGCAAATGCGACCGAACGTCTACCTTGAATTACGATCGAGCGATACAAGATCGTGATCCGAGAATGCCGGGATCGAGCTGTACGAATTTTCTGAGAAGAGAGCCCTCGACCCGTTCAGTTGCCAGCTATGAAATCCGAAAGATTTTTATGGACAGTCTTTCGACGAAGCTCTTGTCGATAAAATGGGGATCTTTGTGCATAAATAAAAATTGTTTGTACAGCTTTCTTCCTTTAGATCGGAGATATAAGGAATCCACGCTAATTAATTAGGAAAACGATTTGTAGAAGCTTACCAGTTAAAGCTTAGCTTAGGTAAGGGTAGAAACAATATGCATAAATTGTTGCACGCGGAAATTGCTACGGTAGCTTTAACAAGATTACAGGCTTTGTATCAATTGCACGTATTAGTTACTAACAAACTAAGGTTCGTTAATAATATTGTAAATCCCATATTTGATATATCACTTTCCCACCATACTATTTATAACCTACCTATTGTAACAGAATAATTGAAGCTATACAGAAAATCCATAATCACCAGAAATACTACAAATCTCTATGCAAAATAAATATTGTACTCGTCAATTGTGAAAAGCCAGGTTGTGAATAATTCGAATGTGTTGGAAATAACGGTGCTCGTGATTTCTTTTGCTGTTTTTTTTTTGTACCTTTTAATCCCCTTCGTTGAAAAATGCACACGCGGTATCATGATCGCAAATTCAATTACCGGATTTCTCATTCGAAGAAAAATTGTTATCATCGAGCATTACGGAAACGATTCTCCATTTTCGCAGAAAACTATGGTTTAACAGAGTTGTTGCAGATTTATTTATCGCGCACGTATGCGACGTGCAAATTTTTAACTCAAATTTGTTCGTTGGAATGAGAAGCTATTATTATGTTAATATATTGTATTTTTCTCTATGTAAATTTACCTGAAAAAAAAGTCAAACACCGCCGAATGATTTTGTTTAGCGAATATCTCTGCTCTGTTTTATCAAAGTGTCTACGTGACTACAACACCAGGATCAGGCTTAAGGGTTTAGATCGTGGATTAAGGATAGTGGAAGGCACTGTACTGTCAGAGCCAGCAGGTAATCCGGGGGAAAAAATAATTAAACGAATCCATTGTGCAACCTGTTTCTGTGTTAATCTGTCACTACGACTCTTTTTTTAGATCCGAACAAACATTTTAGTCATCAATAGTCGAAAATATTCTCACGTTAAATATATACCAAACAGCGAGAATTTATTGAAAATCTGTGAGAAAATTTATCTTGATATTCTTGGTTGCCAGAATTATTTCTAATATCAATTTTACGAGATACAGTGACTCTCATTAATATTCGGAAGCTCTTTAAAAAACGATAACTTTTTTGATATTGCACCATACGGTTTGAATTTTTTTGAGAAGTTAGAGCAATTAATTTACTACATGATGTGCGAAAAGAAATTTTTTCAAAAATGGTCGTAAGTTGCAATTGGTCGGAATTGTAGAGAAAATACTAAAACATTTTACAACTTTTTTTATGTGGGTCTAAATTGAAAATTTAAAAAATACGTTTTGTAGATCTGTGTCAATTATATGCGTTGCGAAAGTTTCATCAATATCCTTGGACTTATTGCAGTTAGTCAGAGAAATTTTCAGAATATGTTTAATTGATACAGATCTACGTGTTTTCTACATTTTCAATATTCGCCCGCATAAAAAAGTTGTAAAGCACAATTTTTAGTATTTTCTCTGCAATTCCGACCAATTGCAATTTTTTCAAAAATTCTTTTCTAACTTCTCAAAAAAATCACCAAAATTGCAATTTTCTCAAAAATTCTTTTCTAACTTTTAAAAAAAATCACCAAAATTGCAATTTTCTCAAAAATTCTTTTCACCTTACGTAACAAAACCAATTGTTCTAACTTCTCAACAAAAAAGAAATCCAAGTTGTACGATCGAATATTAAAAAAGTTATTGTCTTTTTCGTGTCCGAATATTAGTGGGAGTCGCTGTAATTGTCCGATAGAGCAAAAATAGAAAAATAAAATTCAACTTGTCTCGCAGATTGACATTCGAATTTCGCTGGGCGTGTAACGTTTGATGTTAGCGCCGGGCATGGATAGTTTTGTATTATCCACGGACGATGCGTCCGCTCTGTTCGTTTATCGCGAAACAACAACAACAGTTGGTCGACGAATTTTTTTAAAGGGTCTTTTCTCTTTTGCCGTGGCGCAACCAGATAAGGTAAAAAATATCCTCGTGTGGTTCGGCCGATCGGTCAAAGGGACCGGGGACAAAGCCGACAAAAGAATATTCGATCTCCGCGTTTTCCTCTCCATTTTGTCGAGATACATTCCCCTAAATGGAGCTTGCGCGGCGTGCGAGAGGCCTGCGGATATCATATCCGCGGAAAAATTGTTAAATCGCCGATGTTGTCTGGAATCGATACGCGGGAATTACGAACAATTTTCTTTGTAATGAAACAGAGAAGCGACGCTCGTTTGTAATTCGCCTTTGCAATGTTATTTTTCGCACGAACGCGGCAAAAGCGAACTCCGACAAAAAACATCGACGTCATCCGCTGCCATTTTTGATGGATTTTCCTTGCGATTACCCTATTTAACAAAGAATTGTTAATACATAATCTTTTAGACATTAATGCTTGTGAAATATATCCGTTTGTTACACGAATTTGAAAAATTGAAAGTCTTTATTCAATTGTTTCACTTCATAAAAGTGTACCACTTTAATAACATTTTTATTCGGCCACGTACCAATTCGTAAAAAATATTTTTTCATTTCTTCGTTTTGCTTTGAAGATAGATTCTATCTGTAGAAATTGGTGCAACAAAAAAAAAAAAGGAAGCTCTTTGTTGTCCGCATACTCGTTACACAGATTCATTGCACCTCTCTCTAATAAACGAAACGAACAAAAATATTTCAGAGGAGAGAAATGTTTTTTGAAAATTGCCCCGAGGATAGAGGAGGCAGATTAAAATATGATCCAGAAGCTTTGCAATTAAGACCAGAAAGTTTTTGTCCTTTTAAATGCTAATGTCACCAAATTTCACAGTTTATATATTTCGTATCATTCGGTTTCTGTATACTTCTAAATTGTTTAAATTTCCAAACATTTCTAGTTATAGCACACTAATATAAAAACTGCATTTGGAAATTCGACAGGAGCGCGTCTGACCAATGCTATGGCATTTCTACTGAGGATTAGTTCTACTCGAGTTCACCACAATTCGCTAGTATATTCTCGCTAATATTATACCTTCTGATTTTTATCAGAAAAGCATAAATCTTAAATAAAAAGTTTTTGTCCTTTTAAATGCTAATGTCACCAAGTTTCACAGTTTATATATTTCGTATCATTCGGTTTCAGTACATTTGTAAATTGTTTAAATTTCCAAACATTTCTAGTTATAGCACACTGATATAAAAACTGCATTTGGAAATTCGACAGGAGTGCGTCTGACCAATGCTACGGCGTTTCTACTGAGGATTAGTTCTACTCGAGTTCACCGCAATTCGCTAGTATATTCTCGCTAGTATTATACCTTCTGATTTTTATCAGAAAAGCATAAATCATAAATAAAAAGTTTTTGTCCTTTTAAATGCTAATGTCACCAAATTTCACAGTTTATATATTTCGTATCATTCGGTTTCTGTACATTCGTAAATTGTTTAAATTTCCAAACATTTCTAGTTATAGCACACTAATATAAAAACTACATTTAGAAATTCGATAGGAGTGCGTCTGACCAATGCTATGGCATTTCTACTGAGGATTAGTTCTACTATAATTCACCGCAATTCGGTAGTATATTCTCGCTAGTATAATACCTTCTGATTTTTATCAAAAAAGCATAAATCCGGCTACAAGCGAACTCTGACAAAAAAGCTTTTGTCCTTTTAAATGCTAATGTCACCAAATTCTATATACTGAAGAATTAATTTTATAACTTATATGGTGCATTAAAAACAATAAGTAATGAAGAAATGAGGAAGCGTATTTGTAAATTGTTTAAATTTCCAAACATTTCTAGTTATAGCACACTAATATAAAAACTGCATTTGGAAATTCGACAGGAGTGCGTCTGACCAATGCTACGGCATTTCTACTGAGGATTAGTTCTACTCGAGTTCACCCGCAATTCGCTAGTATATTCTCGCTAGTATTATACCTTCTGATTTTTATCACAAAAGCATAAATCTTAAATAAAAAGTTTTTGTCCTTTTAAATGCTAATGTCACCAAATTTCACAGTTTATATATTTCGTATCATTCGGTTTCTGTACATTCGTAAATTGTTTAAATTTCCAAACATTTCTAGTTATAGCACACTAATATAACAACCGCATTTGGAAATTCGACAGGAGTGCGTCTGACCAATGCTATGGCATTTCTACTGAGGATTAGTTCTACTCGAGTTCACCCGCAATTCGCTAGTATATTCTCGCTAGTATTATACCTTCTGATTTTTATCAGAAAAGCATAAAATCCGCAGTCTACTTCTAAGTAATTATTTTCCCGGAAGGGATGCTCGGTGAGACGTGAAGAAACCGGAGGGAAGATTGATCAGCAAGATAAACGAAGCTCCGTTTAATTTCTTTCTTTGGTGTTCGCGGCTGTCTCGCTCCATCAAAATGGATGCTCCTCGTCTGATCTGTGGAGCGCGTTCGCGAGAGGTGCGTGGGCGGGCGTCGGCGGGCCCCGGTGAATCCCGTCCATTGAAACCCGCTCGTCATTGCAGTCGACGCTGACGAGCCTCGAGTGCCCCACGCCAGGTGTACGTTTCACCCTCCTGTTTCACCCTCGTGGCGTCGCCGGGACGTCTGGTTTACGTTCGACGTAATAATTTGCCGACGCGAATAAAGTTACACACTTCGCTGCAATAATTGAGCTCGCGAGCGAGATTTCATGGAAATTGGAGAAACTAACCACCGGCTCTTGAATAACTTCACCCCGCCGGTTCTAATATTTTTGTTTTACAACGTCCGCGCGAGCTGGGAATATACATACTTACGTACGTATATACATCAAAAAAGGGATTCAAGATTTCCAGCCTGGTGAATATATCTCCACCAGTATAAATTGCAACTTCTCGTGGCGAAATTAACGGGATTCTGTTTCCTAACGTATTGTTTCATTTATTCCTGGAATATTTTACTTCCACAGCATTTGTTGCTCCTTGGGAAATTAATTCGATAACCACAGCCAGAGTTGGGCAAAATTTTCATCTAAATAACGGATAACGAGTAAAAAATGAAAAAGGATTTTTATTCATTATTCGTGATGGTTCGAATATAAAAAGTATCTTTATTCGATGAGCGTCGAATAAATAATTGTATTCGACGAGCAACGAATAAATAATTGTATTCGACGAGCATCGAATAAATAATTGTATTCGACGAGAATTTATCCGACGAATAAAGATAATTTTTTTTATTCGAAGTGCCTTTGTTCGAACTTGGAATAATTTTTTCATCTTTTGTCTGCATCTTTTATTCGGAGGCTTCGAATATATCTTTCCACAACTACTGCCAAACTCTAATAAACGCAAACCATCGAATAATGAATAAAGATTTTTTTTATTTTTTATTCGTTATTCGAAATTTTTATTTAGATGACAATTGTGCCCAACTCTGCCCACAGCATTCAGCAACAATTCCTCAACGAAATTTCTCAACGAGAAGGTTCTATCAATTTTTAAATTTTACAAAACAATTTTGCAAATTACCAACGTGTCTAATTTTTTTTTAAACTTTCTTTGCTTTGACACGTTTTGTGATATTAAACTGTTCTGGCATACAACAGTAACAGGTTGTATTGAATTCAAAGACATTTGAATGTCAAACAGAATTACCATAATTTTATATAAATATGGTATGCTTCAAGAGGTCAGTAAGTTGTGTTTATGTTCCAAAAGTATTTCAAAGGGTATAGCCGGATAACGTGGTAAAAAATGCCCTTGAACCAAATAATATCGGGGAAGGGCCATTCGATAGGACATAATAATAAATTAATAATAAAAACAATACTAATAATATATACAATACAAACAATATTAATAATAAATACAATACAATAATAAAAAAAATATACTGTGTCAAATTTTAACCCTCTATCTCGATCGGAAGGGTAGTTATGGGGTAAAATTGAAAAATCAGTTTCTGGCCTATTTTCCCTAGTTAACTATGTTTAGAAATTCTGAATTTAAAAATTGATCGAACCTTGCGCCGAAAGCATTAACTTCTAGTTATTAACAACAAATACGATCGACAAAAAGACACTATTACAAAAAACTAAATAGTTGAAATAATCCTCCAGAAGTACCCCGAATTTTATTTAATTTCGACGTAAAATTGCCAGTGTAAATAAATAGTAATTTTTACTCCACCGGCTGATTGACGATCGATTTCGACTGTTATTTACCGTCTTCCGATAATACCAAAAAAAAACCGACAAATTTTGTTACGCGGTAATCCGAACGGTGTATTTTCATTTCGCTCGACGTATTTTCGCGACGATCACTTGAAACCAGTGGCTTTTCCATCCGAGCGACACGTGTCCATTTTATCCTTTATCCGCCGGTGGTTCCTGCAACCGGAACCGGGTAACCGATAGGTTCTATATAGCCGAATTGTTATTTATTGACGTTCTTTTGGCATCCGAGCTGAACACAATCGAAGCCCGCTACTTTTATCTATCCCGCTCGGTTTTCATCGAATCCATACCCGAGGCCTCAAGTAGATCCATTATTTATTTGATTATTTCCCATGGTTCCCGCGCGTCGACTCTACGTCGTTGAGATCGACGGATCGATCGACGCGATCATTTTCACATCGCTAAAAAATTTATTAATCGAACTCGCTGCCAAAGAAACTTCCCCCACCAAACTTATCGAATTCTATTAAATCCGTCGATTGTTTATTATCTACGTTGAATTGAATCTCTTGAATGAAACTTCATTTCTAAAACATCTTAATCGATAATCTATTATCAATTCAGTGTACCATTATCTTATTCGAACATTAATATTCATATTATCGATTCCTTATTTTCACAAAAACTGCAGATTTAGAAGACAATATTCCAAGCGATATCTTCAAACATTAATATTCATATTATCGATTTCTTGTTTTAACAAAAACTGGAGATATACTGGGTGTCCCACGTAACAGTTTTCACGATTTTTTTAAGTATTTGCGATAATCTGACAAAAAATATTTTCAACAAAAGTTGATCAGTTTTCGATTGGCTACATATTGCAATAAAAAAAGTTCGAAAAACATTTTTTTGATAGTACATATTGTCAAGGTCACCTTCATTTTTTTAAATGGCACTTTGTATATTTAACTTAACAGTATTACAGTATTACAATTCAGCAATCTAGTATACCATGACCTTCGGATGACCTTGAAGTGTCATTTAGAAAAATGCAAGTGGCCTTGACAATAATAAAAAAGAAAGAACATTTTTATCATTGGAATGTATAGCCAATCGAAAACTGATCAGCTTTTGTTTAAATATTTTTTGTCAGATTATCGCAAGTGTACATACTACTTAAAAAATCATGAAAATTGTTACGTGGCACACCCTGTATAAGACAATATTCCAGCGATATCTAACGAGCACTACCTAATACCACGCTTATTCGCTGCATTTTCAAACTGGATTTTCTCGAAAATGGAGCACAAAAAGCAAAAAAATATTACTCCTTTTTCTTCTATCTCCATGTAGAAACACCACCTGGCCGCTTTTTCGTGATTTTTAGAAACAGCCTGTAAAAGGAACATTCCCTGCAGTGGTTTCGTAACTTTTATTTCGAAAATAGTTACGTAATAATATCTTAAATATGTTGAAAGAGTAATTATTAAGAACCAACCTGCTCCGACTGCTAATAATTACAATTATTCTCCGAGCGCTAATAAAAGCTTCCCTAGCGTTTAAATCAATTCTAATTCCGGCGAGTTCGAGCAGTAAAATTTCCTACTATCGGGATACCATTAATACAGAACGTCGATTTTAGAAGCATCTATTATGTAGAATATCGATAACTCGAAATATGGCCTGCGGCCTATAAAAGCGTAAGAATTAATCCGCGAGCTTCCATATTCGTTGGTCTCGGTGGAAGAGATCGCGCGCCGCGTGTCGCCCGATTTCGATACCAAAGGAACAAAAAAAAAAAAAAAACAGTGTCCCATTAACGAAGCGAATTTCAAAACGAAAAAGTTATTAGAATTTTATCAATTTCCCATAGAACGCCGCTCGACAATCATAACTATCGGCGTACGGTGAAATTATTCCCTTTCCTGCATTATTTTCTTTAAAGAGCAAATTCCTTCTGAAAAAATAATTTTATAGCGCGTTTTTGCTAAAAGAAATAATTGCCTGAGCTCGTTCGTTGAAATATTCATACTTGTTAAATAATATTAACCGAGCGCCACCTTTGCTGCAATTTCAGAGATTAACAAACCATTAAAAAGCAGTTCTAAACTGATAATCTTGCTCGGATATTTTTAAACATTATCAACTGTTTGAAAAAGTTTGCGCAATTAAATGACGTTAACGAACTGTGTCGAAAATAAGTCGAAACACCGCAGCACCGACTATGCAGTTTACACTGATAATTCATCAGGTTCGCTGTATTTAATTATTATTAATTATTATTATTCGTGCCTAATGTTTATCCGCCTCACCTCAGTGTCTCCATAACCGACAGGTAGTAAACATGCATTTCATACTCTCACCGAAGTTATTAATGTTCTTCGCAAAGCTAGTGAGTATTTCTTCAATAAATTGAATTACAATCTCAAAGTTTGGTGTATTCCTAAATTAAAAAAAAAAATTTCACTTAATTTTACTTAATTTAAGTAATTTAATCATCACAGGATTGAGATGATTAGACTCCGGATCTTTATGCGAAATAAAAAGATTGAGCATCGATTGCAAGCCATAGGTGCTGTTTTGTGTTTATTTTAAGTATGATTTGATTTAAGTAATTTAATATCATCACAAGTTTGTGACAATTAGACTCCGGATCTTTATGCGAAATAAAAAGATTGTGCATCAATTGCAAGACATAGGTGCTGTTTTGTGTTTATTTTAAGTATGATTTGATTTAAGTAATTTAATCACATCATAGGATTGCGAACTGATAATCTTGCTCGGCTATTTTTAAAACATTATCAACTGTGTTAAAAAGTTTGTGTATTAAATGACGTTAACGAGCTGTGTCAAAAATATGCTATAAACACCGCAGTACCGAATACATATATGCAGTTTACACTGGTAATTCATCAGGTTGTTTAACCGTATTTAATTATTAAGTGTTCTGTTAATCGTTCCTGCGACAAAAATATTCAGTTACTTCGGAAAGAACTCCAGCAAGTAAATTATCGATATACCTTAATTGACAACAAAAATATAATTGCCGGAAAGAGATGACATTCGGATAAATAAAGGGAGGTTCGTAAAAATTGATGGAATTAGTAGCAAATATGCGTGGTGACGTGGCCGCGAGCACACGTACCCAAACGTTTTCATTCATTTAGTCCCAGTGGTTGATCGATTATGCAAAACAATTTGCTTGTCGCTTGTTCCACGGTATCCCAGGCATTATGGTATTTAATTTGCAAATAAATTCCTGGCAAAACGAATTTGCGATTTCATATCCATGTTCATTAGACGGCACAAAGAGGAATCCTCGCGTGTGCCCCTGGAAATAAAATTTCACCTGCACAGAAGAAACTTCTGAATGCCCGGCCGATAATAGAGCGTGGGAAATTCCGTTTGGACATGGGTTTTTGTGTTTGGGAGGATTAAACGATGTTTTCGTAAATGAATTCGCTCGATGAAAATTCATTTGGACGTTGCTGATGATATTCAGTTGTAGGCTCGATCGGTTGTAAAATATCTGGAGCTTATTGTTCGTGAAAATGGTAAACGCTTGATTCTTGTCCAGAGCGTGGGCACGATTTTACAAATCTCTTAATTTTCATTATTTGTTTATGGGACTTTCACTAACTTATTTCTGGCATTTTTCTGATTAAAATGACACCAAACACGATACAGTTTCAATTGTATTTAGTGGTTTAATCCACGGTGAAAGTTTCGGTCGCAAGGAAGGACAGCGCATCGGAAAGAAAGAGACGCGGACAGTCACGCGAACCGTATTTCATTCTGTCCTTCTCTATGTTCGGCTCTCTATTGAAGTTTCGCTCGGCGCGGTCGGCCACAGTTTGCCATGAAAAAATCTGAAAAAATTCCATAAAATGCGCCTTGGGATTCAATATATGCCACATTTTTTTCAGAATTTTAGAAAGCATCAGAGAGCGGAAAATTAGTGGAAAAGTGCGAAATCTAATTTACCCTATAACGACCCTCACGGGCAAGCTAGGGGGCTGAAATTTTGCTCAGAGGGGTTTTTCTTGGTGTGCTTTCGAATGGTTCAATAGCCATTAAAAAGCTCTTAGGGCAGTTTCGACCATCGGCTAGGCCCTTTATTGAAAAATTGATCGAACCTTGCGCCGAAAGCATTAACTTTTAGGAAATGAAAACAATGATTTTCCCAAAAAAAAAAACGAAAAGAAATGTTTACCGTCTACCAGTCTCTATAATTAAAAAGTTTGGAGCCGGACAAAATGGCGGACGATTCCAGCGTAACAAGTCCAATTCAGATTGAACCATCGGATCGTGTAATCAACCGGAAACGTTTAGGTTCGTTTCGCGTGACCACTCGAGGTTTACAGGTGTGTCAGGGGCGGTGCGCGTTCGCCGGCGGCGCCGCGGTGAGAAAATGAAATTCAAATAACGGGGGCTGAAATTGAGACGGTGGGCTCGTAAATTCGTTCGGAGTAACTGATACGATTACTCGAGCAGGCCGGTAAAAAGTCATCCCAGAAAGGCAAATTGTACAGTTTACCGTCGACTTAACTCGATTGACGTTTTCCCTACAGCGAAGCCGACGCTCGCGTTTGCTTTCCACCCCTTTTCACCGTTCCAGCCGCCCCATCCCCCCCCCACCCCCGGCTACACCCCTCTCCTAAAACATCGCCCTCTAATTTAACCGCAACAGAATGCACCTTGCAGCAAGCTTGCAGTCTGGATCACGAAACGAGCCCCTTCATTCCGGAAATCAAATTCTCGAACACTGCTGCAACGTTTGACAATTTTCTACCATGCTATTCTCCTCCCCCCCCCCCTCTCTCTCTATCTATCTATCTATTTATCTCTCTCACTCTCTCACTCTTGCTTTGGTAGCATACGCTTCGCTCAACTCTGGGACCGTCGCCGACGTGCAACCCTAAACTCGAATTCGAGGAACTCGCCTACAAATACAAGTTTTCGAAGGGAATGTTTAATCGAGACAAATGCTTACACCGTGATTCGTCTGATTTGCCTTGGAACCAGCTCCGCTATTGTGGCCCGCTTGTTCCCGAATCAAGCGTCTGGTAATTGATATAAATGGTTGGTTGTCTAATCTTGGAGATTATACTTTTGCGGTGGCCAGAGTTTATATTCATATCTATGTTTATTATGGATATTCTAGTTTAAGCGAAAACCATTCTTAACCCCTTGCACTATTATACCGAGTTGGACTCGTGACGAAGATTTCGAAGACAGTCTACTAAATATTCATGCTATTAATTTCCTTCAAACTTTAAATTGAAACAAAATTATATTTTTTTGTTGTTGAAACCATTGGAAACTGCATACGTATAAATTACATACAAACTTCCTCTTTTCAAAGAAATTAGAAACGACAAATAAGTTCTAATTACTGCAACCGTAAAATAAGTGGTAGCGCAAGGGGTTAAAGAATACAAAAATTTTCATTACGAGCCGAACGAGTTGAATAATTGTTGAAGATTTCTCAGACTGTGTAATCTAACGTATAGTCAAGCGGGATTTCCAACTACCATAGATCTTTCGTTTAATATTGCGTTTCTCGAAACGGCTAAACGCGAACTAATTTGCTTAACGGTATTTGCAGAAATTCGGCGAGATAACAGCGAATACCCATAAATTTCCAAGCAACTCCATCGACGTATCTACGGTATACACCATGTTCGCTCTGTGGCGTGTCAAAATATAATAAACGTCACCTCGTGCTTAAGGATGTTCCGGAGGTACAATGGGAGACAAAAGTACAAGAAATTCGAAATCCATCAATATTGTATTGGCATTGAAAGCCATTCATGAGTATATTTTGCATTAAACACAAATAGATTAATTTAAAAAGCTTCCGTTGAATTAGTGAATTTCAAGTTATTATAAAAAATTGTAAGTGACTTTTGCGAATAATTGTACCCTCTGATTTGAACTTTTTCGAGAAGTTAGAGCAATTAATTTACTACATGATGTGTGGGAAGAAATTTTTTCAAAAATGGTCGTAAGTTGCAATTGGTCGGAATTGTAGAGTGGAATTTTTATGTGGATCTATAGTGAAAATTTAAAAAATACGTTTCATAGATCTGTACCAATTATATGCATTGTGAAAGTTTCATCAAAATCCTTAGATTTATTGTAGTTAAAAATTGCAATTTCTAGCATCTTTAAACGTTTGTAGCTCAACGTTGACCGATTTTAATGAAATTTTCAGAATATGTTTAATTGATACAGATCTACGTGTTTTATACATTTTCAATACGAACCCACATAAAAAAAAGTGGTAAAGCATAACGTTTTAGTATTTTCTCTGCAATTCCGACCAATTGCAATTTTTTCAAAAAATCCAAGTCGTATGGTCGAATATGAAAAAAGTTATCGTCTACTTAACAGTGTCCGAATATATTAGTGGGAGTCACTGTTGCTCCCTAGAAGAAATACAGCGCTCGTAAAGAAGACTAAGCGCGGGGGTTTCGCCGTGGAAATTCCGACGAGATAAGGAGGGACATGTTCGCGTCCCTTCGGGGGACGGGGCCCTGTTTTCTCAAAGGGTTAATCCATTCCGGGCGACCGAGGTGGAAAGGAGTCACGAATCGAACAAGCGGCCGAGACAGGCGGACATAAAAGGGTGCATCGAAAACAACCACTTCGCGCAGTTCCGGGGCTACGGTTACGATCAGCACGTCCTCGCGATTCGTCGCCAGGAGGGAGATCCAGAGTGAGATAGAGAGAGAGAAAGAAAGAGGGTGAGAGAGAGAAAGAAAGAGAGTGAGAGGGAGAGAGAGAGAGAGAGAGAGAGAGAGAGAGAGAGAGAGAGAGAGAGAGTGAAAGAAAGAGAGAGAGAGAGAGAGAGAGAAAGAAAGAGAGTGAGTGAGAGAGAGAGAGAGAAAGAAAGAGTGTGAGAGAGAGAGTGAAAGAAAGAGAGAGAGAGAGAGAGAGAGAGAAAGAAAGAGAGTGAGAGAGAGAGAGAGAGAGAGAGAGAGAGAGAGAGAGAGAGAGAGAGAGAGAGAGAGACCCTCGCGCGAACCTGCATCTTCTTCCACCGGTTTTACGAGGTTTCCACGGGGGCCAGATCCACCGGCGCATACGCTCAAAGCGATTTACGATCGGCCAGGCCATTCGTGACCGTGAAACGCGCTTGCGATCGTGTTTGCTGAAACTTTTCGCCCGCCGGCCATCCCCCCGTCTACCAGACTTATTTACGTTTTAATTCGTTTCGTGAAATTGAACCACCCCCGCGCGTACACTGCGGAAGAAAGAGAGAGAGAGAGAGAGAGAGAGAGAGAGAGAGAGAGAGAGAGAGAGGAGCTGTTGTAATTCTTTCCGCTTGGCACGACGTTTTACGATATTTCGCGATGGCTGTTAACCTCGAAAAGTCCGGGATGCGTGGCTCGGGTACAGTTGCTAGCAATAGTGTTTCGATGACGTGTATCGCTCGGCAGAAGAGACGTAATTTAGTGTTGTGTTTACGGGATTGTGTGTGTCTTTGCTTGAGGTAAATAGTCGGTGTGCCATGTAGTAATGCCCACGTATTAATTTCGTTGAGTGGTTGGTCGAAGGAATTAGTTGGAGAGACTGCCGGTGGTCTGATTTGGCTTTATTTATTTTGGAAACGTTCAATTATATTTTGTGACTTGATTAACACGTGTACGAAATTATTGGAATGCACTTACGAGCACCGTGCCGGGTCTTTGGGCTGAAGGTTTTGCATTTTCCTTTGGGAAATGTGAGTCTTGGCGGCTCTTACCTGTAACAAACAGAATTACAAAATGGTATTAATAAAGTTTTTTGGGATTTTAGTTTAAGGGTTTCACGAATAAAAATAGTTGAGTAATTACGAAATACAGTAAACGCTCGATTCTTGTCCAACAGCCGTGTTTTTCAATAGAGAGCCGAACATAGAGAAGGACAGAATGAAATACTGTTCGCGTGACTGTTCGCGTCTCTTTCTTTCCGATGCGCTGTCCTTCCTTGCGACCGAAACTTTCACCGCGGATTAAACCACTAAATACAATTGAAACTATATCGTGTTTGGTGTCATTTTAATCAGAAAAATGTCAGAAATAAGGTAGTGAAAGTCCCATAAACAAATAATGAAAATTAAGAGATTTGTAAAATCGATTCCTCTCGTTCGTCGATTCCAATCGTCGGCGCCTATTTTGCTTAAAATCAAATATTTCTATTTCAACAATTCGATTCAGAAAATAACATATTTCTATTTCAACAATCTGATCGAGAAAATAAAATATATTTCTATTTCAACAATTCGATCCAGAAAATAAAATATTTCTTCTTTAACAATCTGATACATTTTTTGATTGTTATCTGAGAAACCGCATAAACATACACTGTATCTTATCGTTAAGAAGCGATTTACACTCGTAAATGAATTCGAACCATTATTTTCAGCAATAATATTTATAATTGAAATTGAAAATAAAGAGAGAGAGACAAAATACAAATATTATCAATATTATTCAAATAATATTTTCAAAAATAACTGCATCAAATAAAATATGTTATTTTTAAAATTGTGCAAATACTCTAAAATAAATAGGATTATTTAATATTTACTATTTCAAATACTATTTTCCCCAGCTCTGACGTGTATTCGATCCGTAAATAATAAAGGTGCTGGTTAACAGATTAAAGTATCTAGAGTTCCTTTTTCTACAGGATCATTTCGAGTGACACCTGTTATGGAGATCCTGATAAAATTTTAATGAAACAATACTAAAAAGAAAGATAACATCGTTCGTTTCGACTAGGACCACGCTGGCTTTTGCAACAGACTGTACACACCATGCAACGGCACACATAAGTAAATTGAGAATTTTGTGCATTCATAGCGTTGCACGATTATCTCTGGAACTGTATACGGTGGACAATGTAATGGATAGATTATGGATCTTTATGCGAGTATAGATTATCGTGCGTTGTTTTACACGGAGGAGAATGGAACGGATTATTGCGTTTTGGGGTAAAGGCTGAGAAATTAAAACGCAAGTAGAAATCTGGATAAATGTTTCCATATATATTTCTTTTTCAATGTTCTGCTTTTACGTGCTGCTCCCCATTTGTGAATTCCTATTTTCCCAATAAATTCGAAGCTTTATCGAGTCGAAACATTCGGAGATTTCAATCGTAGAAGCAACCGATTGTAACAAAAATATTTCTCGTACGACTGTATTTTCCTAGTTTATTAAAAAGTATACTTCTTTTCGCGAAAGCTATCAGTGGAAATGAATCGACACAATCTTGCAATTTGTACAATTCAGTGTATTTTTTGAGAATTATTTTTTTCACAAAACGGTAGAACAAAGCTAGTAATATTTGAGATGTTTATATGCTGCACTATCTACTGTCTACGTACATATGGATCAAGCATTACCCAAAAAGCGCTGGTCCATTTCTATAAAAAATAGCACTGTGAAAAATTATTCGAATAAAATAGCAGAAGAATTATTCGAATAAAATAGCACTATGAAAAATTATTCGAATAAAATAGCACTACGAAAAATTATTCGAATAAAATAGCACTATGAAGAATTATTCGAATAAAATAGCACTATGAAAAATTATTCGAATAAAATAGCAGAAGAATTATTCGAATAAAATAGCACTATGAAAAATTATTCGAATAAAATAGCACTATGACCAATTATTCGAATAAAATAGCACTACGAAAAATTATTCGAATAAAATAGCACTACGAATAATTATTCGAATAAAATAGCACTACGAAAAATTATTCGAATAAAATAGCCCTATGAAAAATATCTTATCGCTCCATCAAATCTTATTAAATTGTACTATTCTAAAAGGAGATACTTGAAATTCTACCAATAAAAAATGTCAATTACAATAAAAAAGTGCAGCGCAGATCGCTACAAAAATTCCCTTATCAGAGCGTCGAATTCATTTTCCGGGGAAGCAAAACCGTGAGAATTAATAGAACTTTGGAAACACTCTCGGTGGACCCGGGGCTGTTGCATTCGGCTCGAACAAGACGCGTTACAAAACAAGTGTGCAACACCGATAGCATTAATTCATCATTAATCCGTAAAAACCGCGCTGGTTTCGCGATTCACCGAGGCGTTCGTTCGGGTCGGCCGAACGATGTTATCGCGTGCATTTATCAGTCTTTAATTATCTGGTCGCATTGTGTGTCGGACGCCGTGTTAGCGTTCTCCGGGACCGGGTCAAATCGCGTTCAATTACAATAAACACGTCGCTACGATCGACAACGGCGATATCGATTTCCGTTCGCGATCCTCGAGGCTCTTCCTCTCTCTCTCTCTCTCTCTCCCTTCTTCGTGTATTAATTCCGAAAGATACGGGGGGAGGGAAAAAAACGAAGCGGGAACGTCGCTAGAAAATTAACGAAGCTTCAATTAATTCTCTGTTCCTCGCTTTAAATATTCCCCGCGATCCGGAGCGCCGCGCCGGAATAATGGAAATGAAAAGAGAAGCATCGAACGCGGAAGCATCCTCGGGGCGAGTAAAATTCGCTCGTGAATAATTTCAATGAAGAACCCTCTATTTCTCTCTCTCTCTCTCTCTCTCTCTCTCTCTCTCTCTCTCTCTCTCTCTCTCTCTCTCTCTCCCTCTCTCTCTCTCTCTCCCCACCCCGATGGTTTTGATCCTTCGTTTCCTGACCCTCCGGAGCTTTTTCTTTATTTCCGTTGAACGTGCACCCGCTCTGTTACCATTCGATAATACGCGCGTGTAATTAACTTAATAGCGTGCTTTAATCCCCTGAAACCAGCAACGCGATGAATGCGTTGCCGATCCGTCTGCCCTAACATCTTCTGTTCCCCCCGCAATTTAAAAGAATGTTTCGAATGACCGTTTTGTTGCTGTTTTTCACCCTTGCCGGTGCTTTTATGGTCGTCTCGGTGGTCAGCGATGTTTGCCAGGTCCCTTTGATGTGTGTACTCGCACTGTACTCGTGTGTGGGTAATTTATATGATCGCAGAATATTTATGAGAAATGTTATCTAGCTAACGATCTATTCTGAAAGCTATTGGAAATAGAGAAAGAATCAAGCACGGAAATGGATGAATTTTTAAACGACTCGTGCCTTTCGATTATAAATTTTGAACACGCGTGCATTATCGCTGATTAATCAATAAACGCCTGAATATTCTCGGGAAAGTGTAGATACAATTTATAGAAAATATTATTAACTTTTATTTATTTTGTCACAATTGTACGATATGGAGAGTTAGTACAATATATTATTCACGTTAGAATTTATAGAAAATATTATCAACTTTTATTTATTTGATCACAATTGTACGAAATGGAGAGTTAGTAAAATATATTATTCACGTTACAATTTATAGAAAATATTATTAACTTTTATTTATTTTGTCACAATTGTACGAAATTGAGAGTTAGTAAAATCTATTATTCACGTTTATTTATTTTATTTATTTTATCGTAATCGTACGAAATGGAGTTAGTACAATGATAATGCGTCAATATATTCACGTTATAATGTATTAATATTGAGATCGTAATATTGCAATTTTAATATTGTTGTTGGAAATATCAATTTACCATGTCGTTATCGTAATCCTTGAACAATTAAACACTCACCATTGTGTTCTCTGATTTCATCCTATTATTCATTAAAGTGACTATAATGATTTGTAAGAAATTACCTAAATACAAGTACCGAGTGTCTTGTAAAACAACGTTTATTCGGAAACGTTTCCGGTTTGGCTGTGCAAGTAGTATTCTAAATGCGTGTCGTTCCCTCAATGTTCTTTATAAGCTCGCCAGCAGCACCAGCAACGAAGCACCAGCAACGAAACACGCAGCCTCCAGCAATTAGTCTTACACTCGTAAACCTCCCGAAAGCTCGTGTTTCAAGATTAATGAATATTTCCTACCCGGAAACTTAATGAATCTCGATTAACCCTTTTATCTATCGAGTTACCCTGCGCGCCCGGCCCTCTTAAGACAAAGTGATATATATGTATAGTAACTACGGTGCTTGAAAAATTAATCCCGATACAAACCCGCTTTCATAATTTCTATTCTTTGATGAAACGGTAAAGCTAGGTGGATATAATGAACGAGGTAATTTTATCGCGTGCATTGACACGTCCAGACGCGGTGAATCGATTTTCCCCGGGACGTCTGGCGAACAGAACCGTTCTTTAAATAGTCGACTCGCTCGAAATTATTTATACGGTGGATGGCGATCGTGTAAAGCTATAGAATCGTCCCTAAACAATTATTACTTGTAAAGTTCATCCACAGAACAGCACAAACGGAACGAATTTTCTCGATTTTCTTTTTTCTCTTAAACTAATAATATAATACCCTCCCTATATTATTAATTTCTTTCTAAGCGTGCGAGACATTACAGCGTTAATTTTTATAGTCAATTTTCTCAAAAAAAGCAAGATTCGCATTTAGCGTTTATCGTTTATGTTAATTTAACTTAATATAATTGTCTATTGTCAATTGTAAAGTGTTATACTAATGTATGCTATATAAACCATACACGGTTTAGGGCATTAACAAATAAATATATAAATAAATAAATAAATAAATGATCTTCAAGAAAATATTTCTCACCGTTCCCCATAGGTCGCAATAATTATTATTAGCAGCGTTCGGAACCGAAAATTTATTTACATAAACGGAACAAATTTTCTCGATTTTCTTAAACTAAAAATATAAATGATCTTCGAGAAAATATTTCTCACCGTTCCCCATAGGTCGCAATAATAATTATTAGCAGCGTTCGGAACCGAAAATTTATTTACACAAACGGAACAAATTGTCTCGATTTTCTTAAACTAAAAATATAAATGATCTTCATGAAAATATTTCTCACCGTTCCCCATAGATCGCAATAATTATTATTAGCAGCGTTCGGAACCGAAAATTTATTTACGACGCGAAACCAGCCACCGACGCCCACAAACTCGAAGATAGTAATTTTATTTGTTACAGCCTTACTCCGTGGTCGGTCTTAACTAAGAATTATAGGAGCAAATGTTACATCTTTCTTCCAAGAAACGCTTTCCGACTCGAAAATTCCACCTTTAATGAAAGTTTGTGGCAACCTGGAATAAGCTGAATTGCGCGACAAACAACATCCAGGAAAATTTACTGTAAAACCACAGCTTCCGGGAAACGGCGATCATTTCGGGCTCCTCGTCAACCGTAAACTCTCAGGTGCTTTCAAATTATTTCTGAATTACAAAATAAATATTGCATCCACTTATTTCTGTGACGAATGCATAAAATCTGTTGATAAAAAACGTTAGAGGATTATTGAAATTCTATGAGTGTGATTGCGAAATTTTCTGTTTTCCAGTGGACGAAGGAGAAAAGCTCCGATGCAAGCAGCGTTCTAAAAATGTGTCGAAACAATGTGACACGTGCTGGGTCCGTCTAGACAACCGACGACCTAGAAAATCGCGTCTGGTCCGAGGGAGATAGAGGTCGCTGGAAAAAGCCCGTTAATTGAATCTCGAGGTAACTGAAACATCGCGTTAACCGATTCGAGCCGTAATATTCCTCGAGGGCCGTTGGAACGACGGAAAGGAGACGGCGTAACTTTTTCCAGACTGCTGGCGAACCGATGGAAGTGTTTAAACGAGATTTCCGAGGGTGGACGTGGCCCTTCGTCGCGAGACAGCTTCCAAAAATTACTTCGTTTTCGGACCTAGGAGCGACGAAATGGAAGCACAAGATTGCAATGAAGATAAATTCTTAAATACTAGGGGTTGGGCGGGTACTTGGAAATTCGGGTTCGGTCGGGACATGAAAATTCGTGATACGTGGGTACCCAAAAATTTTGATTGTTCGGGTACCCGAATGTTATAGATTTTTACTACCCGATTCGATTTCGATTTTGGGTACCCGAGTATCACAAAAATTTCTATTGTTAGGGTACCCGAATGTCATAGATTTTTACTACCCGATTCAATTTCGATTTTGGGTACCCGAGTATCACGAAAACTTCTATTGTTCCGGTACCCGAATGTCATAGATTTTCACTAACCCAACCTGATTTCAACTTCAGGTACCCGAGTATTACAGATTTTCCCAACCCGACCCGAGGTGAGGCACGGGTACCCGAAAATTCGTGATACGTGGGCACCCGAAAATTTCTATTCTTTGGGTACCCGAATGTCACAGGTTTTCACTCGCCGTACCTAATTTCGACTTCGTGATACCTGGGTACCCGAAAATTTGTATTGTTCGGGTACCCGAATGCCATAGATTTTCACTACCCGTACCTAATTTCAACTTCGGGTACCTGAGTATCGCGAATTTTCTGGTCCCGACCTGACCCGAGGTACGGGGACCCAAAAATTTCTATTATTAGGGTACCCGAATGTCATAGATTGTCACTACCCGATCCGATTTCAACTTCGGGTACCCGAGTATCACGAATTTGCGGGTTCCGACCAGACCCGACCCGAGGCATGGGTACCCGAAAATTTGTATTGTTCAGGTACCCGAATGTCATAGATTGTCACTACCCGATCCGATTTCAACTTCAGGTACCCGAGTATCACATATTTTCGGGTCCCAACCCGACCAGAAAATGTCCCACCCCTATTAAATACTAAAAAAAATAGCATGACGATAAAATATGTTGAACTGTAACATCGTAAACGAGAAGAGCTTGACAGGAGTAACAAACGCGTGACCTGAAAGGCAGGCATCATCACGAAGGGTTAACAGACTTCAAAGTGCTAAGGTAATCGCGTCACGTAGAATATTCTCCGCGGCGCGGTATTGATCATCCGCGCGTCTAAAAATTGAAACTAGCGATATCCCGGTAGACAGGTATAATTACAGGCTGGCAAAAGGATGGTGGAAAAAAAAAAGAAGAGGACTCACAGAACCCGTGTCTCGTCAGCGTTGATGTTTCGTTTCGCCAACCCCTTCGCGGTCTGTTTTACCCCCCGTTGTATACATGAAATGAACGGAATCGCTTTCATCAGCGGCAGTCGAACCCGATGAAACGAATCTTCGATATTATATTGACTGATGTTCGCGAGTGCACTTTGAGAGGTAACGATATAATGAGGGCAGCAGTCTTCTTCACAAAGCGCGGCTGATAATGAAAAGCCGGGGCTCTTTAGAAGAGGGCGGAAAAGGTGAAGACGGTCGAGGGTACGTTTCGCTTGTCGGTAGACAGCTCTTCAGCCGTCTAATGGGGTGCTCATTTTGGATAAGCAATATTTACTTAGCAGCAGCCAGCGAGGTTAACCTGCTACACGACGACCGGCACCGATGGCCTTGAGAGCCTCTATCGGGCCAAGGTTCCGTTAATAGACGGAGAAAGCTGTGCAAACTGTGATGGAGAGCCCAGCTGATACACTTGCTGTACCTCTCAGTCTTGCTCTGTTTATAATAAGCCGGGCTCGTTGAGCTGCTCTCGACAAAGGACATCATGGGAGAATCTCGTCGAGACGATGTAACTATATATTTTTAATCCAACGGAGCTAAATGATCGATAGACTCTGTCAAAGGACTCTACTTGACCTAACCCAGACCCAACCCAGTACGATGTAATTAAATATTTTTAATCAAAAGGAGCTAAATGATCGATAGACTCTAGCTCCTGAGATAACGCTAGCAGGCTACAAAATCATAGCTTGTCAAAGGACTCTACTTGACCTAACCCAGACCTAATCCAGTACGATGTAACTAAATATTTTTAATCCAAGGGAGCTAAATGATCGATAGACTCTAGCTCCCAGGATAACGCTAGCAGGCTACAAAATCATAGCTTGTCAAAGGACTCTACTTGACCTAACCCAGACCTAACCCAGTACGATGTAACTAAATATTTTTAATCCAAGGGAGCTAAATGATCGATAGACTCTAGCTCCCGGGATAACGCTAGCAGGCTACAAAATCCTAGCCTGTCAAAGGACTCTACTTGACCTAACCCAGACCTAACCCAGTACGAGTTTATAATAAGCCGGGCTCGTTGAGCTGCTCTCAGCAAAGGACATCATGGGAGAATCTCGTCGAGTACGATGTAACTAAATATTTTTAATCCAAGGGAGCTAAAGGATCGATAGACTCTAGCTCCCGAGATAACGCAGCCTACAAAATCCTAGCCTGTCAAAGGACTCTTGACCGGAAGATGGTCAAAGGAAGCATGTTCGGAATCTCTTGACGATCAAAGGACTCTATCTTGCACAAAGACGTTCTCTAGCTGGAGGATTTTGAGCTAGCCCAAAGACATTAATTGATCCGGAGGTTGATCGGGACATGCCTACCCGGAGGTCCCAGCTAAAGCTCTTCGTTGATTCAAGACAACCTGGACGATGCATTCAAACTCTCCTGATTCTAAAAAATTCCACCTGTTAGGGTTGATTAATACATCGACCGCCGGGCACAATTAATCACTGAAAATGAATCGTTGTCGCGATAAAAGGATTAAAACAGCACGGGTGATAAAGTTTAACAGTTCGGGTCCGGCTAAACAAATTTCTTTAATTTCGTAGAACGTTCCAGGACGCTGGCTTAACAGTCAACGTGTTAACAATCCATCAACGTCCGCGAGGGAACCAACACGGTCCCCCGGGACCGAACCACGCCACTTATCCGCTAACGCTCTCCGTCCACCGGTTGTATCGCTATACGCGTCGCAAAAACTTTAATGTACACTTTAGTGTACACACACGCGGGAGCCAGTCGCTAACGACGGCATAATGACAATACGGGAATGAACAAGCGTATGAAAGCGCCGAGTGATAAAAAGAGACGAGCAGGTCTTATAGAGAGGCAGCAGCAGGCTGTCCTAGAGCGCGGAAATTAAAAATAGGAGCGGCCCCGGAGAAGAAGAAGGCCGCCGGAGAGAGAAATAGAGGAAAAGAGAAGCGCGCGCGCGCGCGCGCGTGAATTTTTCGCTGATGCATAGGCACGCAGAAAATGATACGCGCGGATGGGGAAACCGACTCGGTTGCAAGAGGAATTTAGACGGGTATCCCGTTGCGTTTCGTTATTTTTGATGCCGCGGAATCGGCGAGCCGGGACTTTTTTGCGTGGACAATACGGACACGCTGCTTTTGAAACCGCGTTATCGCTCGTCGTATTGTCCTCGTCTGCATCCTTTTTTTTTAATACCCGAGCACGCGCGACAATATTTTTATAGCAACCCGTCTGCGCCCTAACAAGCAACGAGATTCATCGTGTTGTTAAGTCACCGATACGTTGCGCGACGAATTTCTGAAGATTTTCGTCGTTTTTGTACATTTCACAGAATTATTCAGTGCAATTGTCTCCGAACACTGTGCAGCAATTTATTCATTTATTTATTAATGCCCTAAACCGTGTATGGTTTATATAGCATACGATGAGGTGTATATTATTATACTAAGCCCAGAATTATGTGCTCGCGACGGCCGGTTTTCGAAGGCTACGCCCCCTTGACTCGGGCGAGCGTCTCGAGCACCGTGGGCCGCCACGGGGATCGCCGTGGCGGCCCACGGTGCTCGGAACTCCTCAGGCGCGTACCATAGGAGCGAGTACATAATTCCGAGGCCTGTAGTAAGCTAATTTAACATAAAGAAATTAATAATGTAGGGAGGGTTAGGTCTGGGTTAGGAGCAGTTGAAACAACTACGTTCTGAATCATATTCTGGACTGAGCGTCTGCTTAGAATCATCCGAAATAAAGTATACTCTCGCCGGGGAAGCATTTAAATTATAGTGATTCTATCGATGAATGTAATGAAACCTCTGCTATGCAGCAATTTAATATATTTCCGACATTGTTTTGCATTTCACCGACCCGTTACCGCCATAAATCCTGTAATTCAAAGGTTATACTAATTTCGCTGTCGTCGAAGAAAACGGCGCCATTAGTTCGCAATATGACCGGGATAATAGGACCGTTTCAACATTGTTTTCGCCATGTTCCAAGTTCCCCGTCGCACCCTGAATACTCAATTCGAAAGATCGGGGGTTCAAGTAGATCGGAGCGATGATCGATAAGGAGCTACCGGCACCGTGGCAAAACAAACTTATTCGGAACTCCGGGCGGCATCGGGCGCAAATTACGTGATCCTAATTAGTTAACGTGGTTTACGTGCCGAGTAGGTGACGGAAGTTACGTCATTTTCTGCGGACGTACTTACTCTCCCTTGCGGCCCTCGGACTTTGTAATATCGATCTTATCTCCCGGAACCGTGACGGCGGACATTAGCATCTCGGATATCTTGGACAACGAAATTGCACGCGTTTAAGGGAGAGCTTGCTGGACACTGGGGTCCTCTATTGCACACCTGCAGGTAGGTGGACGATAGTAGAATTCCTTGTAGTCGCTAAACATTCGACTGTAGAATGCAATTTCTCGCGAAATTTTGCACTTGGGCAAATTTGCGTATCCAATTGAGGAATAAATTACTGAGCTCACATTTTAACCCTTTGCACTCGAAAACGAAAGATTTTTCCATTTTGTAGAATTCGAATTTTATGCGCTCCCTTTTCGTACAGATTTATTTTTAAATGATTTAATGAGCCAGGTAAGTCGAACTTTTTGAGAGTTCTTGTGGGAAGCTGTTTGTGTTTTATTTAATGTTCTGTGCTAATTCAGGAAGCTATTTTGCAATTCAATTGCACACTTTTCGGTTAGTACTTTTACAACGACGCCATCTCTTGAAAATAAGCGATACTATATGACGACCGATGTATACATATACAATTGTTAAGAAGCAATAACATGTAACTGTGACCTCAAGCAGTCAGTCGCTCTTGAGCCGTAACAGTAGACAAACGTGTATTCGATCCGTAAACAATAAAGGTGCTGGTTAACTGATTAAAGTATACAAGTGTGCTTTAACAACTTTGGGTCATTTTTCATTTTTGACGAAGCTGATATAATATGTAAATGTCTAGTAGTTTATTAAATACGAACGAAAAATAATAATACGAACAATATTTTTATGAATGGCACAGCAATTTTCACAGTCGTCATCCGAGTGCTGGGATTAATAATATTTACAAGTGTTCTTTAACAACTTTGGGTAATTTTTCATTATTGATGAAGCTGATATAATATGTAAATGTCTAGTAGTTTATTAAATACGAACGAAAAATAATAATACGAACAATATTTTTAAGAATGGCACAGCAATTTTCACAGTCGTCATCCGAGTGCTGGGATTAATAATATTTACAAGTGTTCTTTAACAACTTTGGGTAATTTTTCATTATTGATGAAGCTGATATAATATGTAAATGTCTAGTAGTTTATTAAATACGAACGAAAAATAATAATACGAACAATATTTTTAAGAATGGCACAGCAATTTTCAGAGTCGTCATCCGAGTACTGAGAATTAATAATATTTACAAGTGTTCTTTAACAACTTTGGGTAATTTTTCATTATTGATGAAGCTGATATAATATGTAAATGTCTAGTAGTTTATTAAATACAAACGAAAAATAATAATACGAACAATATTTTTAAGAATGGCACAGCAATTTTCACAGTCGTCATCTGAGTGCTGGGATTAATAATATTTACAAGTGTTCTTTAACAACTTTGGGTAATTTTTCATTATTGATGAAGCTGATATAATATGTAAATGTCTAGTAGTTTATTAAATACCAACGAAAAATAATAATACGAACAATATTTTTAAGAATGGCACAGCAATTTTCAGAGTCATCATCCGAGTGCTGAGGATTAATAATAATATTTCCCAATCGATGTTCCCACGCAATTTATATCAATTTTTGCTCGGCGAGATAGTTAGTCTTAAACGACGGGACAATTTTAACGCATCCTACCAAAACGCGCATTACCCGTTCCAGTGAAACTGAATATTCGCGGTTATGGATTAAACTCATAATTAGTTTGAAGATTAGGGAAGTTGGGTTAACTGCCGTACACAGGATCCTCCCGCACTCCCCGCCGCCCGTCCCCTCTCGCCGCCCTTTATTTATTATGAGTTCAGGGTAAACCAGCTTTGTGGTGAAACATGTTATTGATTCGGATATCGTTCGCATCGTCTGTTCCTGTTGTTCGAATTGTGCCAGTACTGCTATAGTTTGCGTAGAAAACCACAGTGTGCATATTTTACAAAGAATCAGGGCACGGGCCATTTTCAGCCAGGTTAGGCGCGCAACCACATGGCCTAATTACTGGCATTTGAAACAACGATTTTCGCAAGCTTTTACTTTTCATTTTGCATAATGATCCGCTGCCTGGCTGTCGCATTAAGATGTTCAAAAATATATTTAAAAAAGGGATTGAAGCAGGAAGGTGAGAGTTGGCAAATACTCCCATTTAAAAAACGATAACTTTTTGGATATTGCACCATACGATTTGAACTTTTTTGAAAAGTTAGAGCAATTAGTTTACGACATGATGTGTGAAAAGAAATTTTTTCCAAAATGGTCGTAAGTTGCAATTGGTCGGAATTGTAGAGAAAATACTAAAACATTTTACAACTTTTTTATGTGGGTCTATATTGAAAATTTTAAAAAATAAGAATATGTTTAATTGATACAGATCTACGTGTTTTCTACATTTTCAATATGAGCCCACACAATTTTTTCAAAAATTCTTTTCACGTTACGTAACAAAAACTGATTGTTCTAACTTCTCAAAAAAATCCAAGGTCGAATATAAAAAAATTTATCGTCTTTTTAAGAGTGTCCGAATATTAGTGGGAGTCACAGATCGGTGAAAATGCTGCGGCTCGAAATTTTTCCGGGTATTATTACAACATTATTTCGTTCGATCCGATGGTTGTTTAAACCGCAAAATAGGATCGGGGTGTAGGGGTTCGGAAAATGGGGGCGCGTACGTACCACCCGCGATACGATTATCATCGCGATTGCAGTTTGACGCCTCGGCCTCGGGAGGAAATTCTCGGATTCCGTCGGATCAACGGGGCTTTTGAGAAAAGTACCCGGGCGCGGGATCGCGGAATAACAAAGGAATCGGATCGCAGAACGGCGCCTCTCGTCTCGAAAAATTGGATAGAGAAGGGGCGCGTTCGGAGTCGAATCCAATATCGGCCGGGAGCCGGTTCCCTCGAATTTGTCTCGCGCTTTGTGCACCGAACGATCTACTTAGCTCGGTTTTCCATTTGTTTCCGCGAACACGATTCGAGTTTTCCGCTCGTCGATCCACAGCGCATGCGCGCTCGCCTCGCGGCGCAACGCCGCACAGTGGTGCCATAGTTTGACATACAGTCAATCGAATGTTGAAACTTATTAATTTGCATTATTTTTTTATGGGACATTCACTGGCTTGTTTCTGACATTTTTCTGATTGAAATGACACCAAACACGATATAGTTTCAATTGTATTTAGTGGTTTAATCGTCGGTGAAAGTTTCGGTCGCAAGGACGGACAGCGCATCGGAAAGAAAGAGACGCGGACAGACGCATATCTAGACGCAGTCATAAATCAAAAAGCATTTTTGGGCTTAATTCTTGTCCAACAGCCGTGTTTTTCACGGACAAGAATCGTACCCAGAAATGCTTTTTGATTTATGACTGCGTCTAGATACGCGTCTCTCCGCGTCTCTTTCTTTCCGAGGCGCTGTCCTTCCTTGCGACCGAAACTTTCACCGAAGATTAAACCACTAAATACAATTGAAACTATATCGTGTTTGGTCTTGTTTTAATCAGAAAAATGCCAGAAACAAGCCAGTGAAAGTCCCATAAAAAAATAATGAAAATTAAGAAGTTTGAACATTCGATTCATAGTGTCAATGTAGTGGTGTTTACACCGATATACCCGAGCCTACATCGACAGGCAGTGGAGTGGGTACGCACTGGACTTACTGTAGTTGTCAAGAAAAATTTTGTTGAAATTTGAAAGTCGCAAAAATTGAATTTTGGCCAAGAAAACCGGTCTCCCGGACCATAGTGCGCTGAATTAGATTAATTCACGGCCGAGTTCCGTCCGAAACAATTTTTAATTCGAGGCAAGAGACCGAAACGGATTTCATTTTGGTCGGTGGAAAAAGGTTACCTCTAGCGGAAAATTATACAATATTGTTCGAAAGATTGAGCCGCGCGACGCGTCGACGCGTCGCTTGGCCTGCTCTTTGACGATTAATAAAGGACACCCCTTTCTCTGCAGGTTGATTCGTTTTATTGAAAATATGACGCATTGTCAAGTGTATCGTTTATAATCTTCGAAACGGGAAGTATTTGAACGATAGCTACGCGAAATTCCGATTGGCTACGTGTGATTATTGATTATATTTCGACCGTCTCTCACGATGATAGGGATTCAAAGGTATTTAATTATGCGGAATTAATTTCATCGGTCGGAACGAGATTTTAGCGAGATGCGTTCTCCCAAGCAAACAACAAAAGAGTGCGAACGGGGAATTAACTGGAAAGTTGATTTTGATGCAGCACCATTTAAGACCGGCTATTATTACGTATGCCCGGAAAATATCGGTGACGTCACACCGAGGCGAATTCTTTAATTTCGCGGGCGATGCATTTCGCGGATTAAAGTTTTCATATCCGATAAGGAGATATATCTTTCGGCGACGTTAAAGTGGCCGTATCGGTTTCCCCAAATTACAGGGGGCTGTTAATGCTATCGAATTTGCGACCGAACCGCGAGATTCGATTCGAAACGTTACACCGTAAAATACAATGGTCCGGCGTTAATTTGCAATTAACGCTTAATTCGTTGTTCACTTCGGTATTACAGGTAATATGTTGGCAGCGGTTAGTTTGAAAAGATAGGCTAAATGATATTCACAATGGAGTTTATCGAATGGGGAATGAATAACTATTAATATCGCTTGTTCGCGGCGATTCTGAACGCAATATCCTGTAGAATTATTTAAAAAATACTCAGGATATTATTCGAACAATATATGCACGATATATGTATATTACTCTTTAATGAGTAGACACTATTTTCAACTTAATGTAAGGATGTTTGTATCACCGTGTGACAAAATTTCGGTTAAATTTCCGAAAGTGACAACCCTGCGATTTTGCTGATATTTTTGACAAAGCTTATACTTGATTAGAGAAGAAAGACCCTAAACGGATTTTTGGAGACAAAGCCTCCTTTGCTCCCAACCCCCTTCAAAGTTTTGACAGTTCACACTAAATATTTTCTAAATGCATAATCTTTTTTGTAGAGCTTTTTATGAGATTCATTTTTTGTTTGAAACTTTTTTCTTTAAAATCAATATTTCAAAAATTGTCAAAACTTTGAAGGGGGCTGGGGGGCAAACAAGGCTTTGTCGCTAAAAATGCTTTTAAGGACTTTCTTCTCTAATCAAGGATAAGCTTTGGCAAAAATTTCTGCAAAATCGGAGGGTTGTCGCTTTCGGAAGATTAACCCAAAATTTGTAACAAAATCATCGTAACGCACATTTGTTAACAAAACGTATATAAAAACGTATACAGGGTGTTCACGCTATTACTAGCCATCGTTTTTCTTGTAAATAGTAAATATTAGAAAAAAAGATAGAGGAAAAAAGTAGTACTGTTTTTTATACAATGGCGTATGTAATTTTTTCGTGTTTATACTATTTTTTTAGATATGAAGGTGACTAAATGAAATGCTGCGAAGGTTTTTTAAATGAAATTCTGTATATTTTTTTATATCACACGAAAGCGTGTGTCTCGACGAATTCATCCGTATACTGCATAGTGACCTTCAGGTTCATGCAAGGTCAGAAATGGAAGAAACATTTTGTATGCTTTCACACCAATGTGTTTACAAGTATTCCTTATTCATACGAATCAGATGATGTTTTGGTATGAAATATACAAAATGTTTCTTCCAGTTCTGACCTTGCATGACCTTGAAGGGCACTGTGCAGTATAGGGATGAATTCGTCTAAACACACGCTTTGAAGGTAACAAATTGAAGGTCACCTTCATATCTAACGACATAGTATAAACATACAAAAAAATTACATACTCCATTGTGTTGCGTATAAAAAACAGTACTACTCTTTCATTTTTTTCTAATATTTACTGTTCAGAAGAAAAACGCTGACTAGTAATAGCGTGTACACCCTCTATAAAATTTAAACATACGACACGAACCACTGCATGCACACTCACACTCAGTCATTTACGGTACAAACATCCTTACATTAATGAAGTTAATAAAAAAAAAGTTTCTCGAGCTTCTTCTTACAATTGATGCGCAGCATTTTTATTTCCAATGAAACCAAGTTCCCATTTGAAATTTCTCAAAACATTTTCTGAAAAGTAACGAAAGCGAAGTGACATACAAAAATGGAGCGAAGCTTGCGCCGAAGTTTCCGTGACGGGTAAATTAGGCGTGTCCGCCACGGCTGTATAATACGTGTCAAATAGTATTTTAAACGAGACCGTTGAGTTCCGGCGGAATTTCAGCCAGTCCGAACAAGACAAGCCAGAAACTGCTGTTCGAGCGTCGCCGTGACCCGGTTTTGTATGCATCTGTCGTCGTCGCGGTCGGAAATTTTTCCTTTTCCACCAGTTTTCCGCGAGGTTTCAGCGCATTGTAACGACGTATTGTGATAAATGGAAGCTAATTAAGTAGTCTTTACAATTAATTATAACTCGCTCAGTATTCATCGTGGCTGTTGCGCGCTGCCTTTGCCACGACGCTGCGCGGCGCGGCGCGGCGCTGTGCGGCCGCGCCCAGAAAATTTAACTTTATTGCGAGCGCTCTGTTAATTGCTTCGTGTCAAGTTGCAAAATTAACGAGGTCAAAGCGTTCGTACTTTCGGAACGTTCGCCGGGTAAACGCGGCAAATGTACGAAATACGTGCGGTTGTATTTACCGGGAAGAAAAAAAAAATTTTTTTTTTTAAATAAAAGAATGGAAAAATACGTGAAAACAAGATGGAAAACAAAAGGACAAGCATCGAGAAACGGAAGGAAAGAAAGGAAAACGAAGATTTTCACTCGGAGTCTCTCTCCGGCGAGGGTTGTTTATTTTGTTGCAAAAATTATCACACGGTATCTTCGCACCGTTAATTTTAGAGCAAAAATGTGAAACGGCGGATTCGCCTTTCCGCGAGAGCAAAATTTTATGCAATTTTCAAGCGGCGTTTTCGCGCGACCGAAACTGAAGGGTTGTTTTATTCAGGAAACTCGAATCTGTTTTCGGAAGAAAAAAATTTTTTTTTTTTTTTAAATAAAAAAAAACCGAGTGGAAAAATACGCGAAAACAAGATGGAAAACAAAAGGACAAGCATCGAGAAACGGAAGGAAAGAAAGGAAAACGAAGATTTTCACTCGGAGTCTCTCTCGCAAGGGTTGTTTATTTTGTTGCAAAAATTATCACACGGTATCTTCGCACCGTTAATTTTAGAGCAAAAATGTGAAACGGCGGATTCGCCTTTCCGCGAGAGCAAAATTTTATGCAATTTTCAAGCGGCGTTTTCGCGCGACCGAAACCGAAGGGGTGTTTTATTCAGGAAACTCGAATCTGTTTTCAAATGGTGGCGGTTTTTTTTTTTTTCGTTCACCGGAAACACAGAATTCGAAAGTGAACGCGGGGAAAGCGGCGCGCACGTTTTCCCGTAAGTAGCGATAGAAGGGCAAGGTAATTTGCCGAAACGAACATCATGGAAATAACTTTCGCGGAAATTTAATTAGGTCTGAACGGTTTAGGTACGCGAAATATTTTTATTTCTACTGTGAGCGCGCGCGCAGAAGTAATTAGCGCAGAGTGCACTCTTTTGATGGATTGCGAGTGTAATAAACGCGCTGGTGGAATAGTAAATATTTTAATATTGTAATTCAACGTGTAACGAAGACGTATTACAATTGTTGTTTAATGGATGTTAGAATAATTGAGTGCTACTTCATGAAATTCGAACGCGCAACTTCAATCCTCGCTTTATAAAGTGCTGATGCGATAAATTTCGAAATTGAAACAAACTACTGTTGTTAATAACTAAAAGTTAATGCTTTCGATCAATTTTTAAATAAATTTACAAAGCAATTTTACAAATTACCAACGGAATTCCGACGTTTCGATCAATGTTTAATAAAAACTTACTGGCTTTGCGAAGAAAATTCTTCAATAAATTAAATTACAATCTCAAAGTTTGGTGTATTCCTGAATTTCAAAAAAATTTCACAGACGCAAGCCTAGTAAATCCCTGAAGATGATCTAAACATTGATCGAAACGTCGGAATTACGTTAGTAACTTGTAAAATTACTTTGTAAATTTATTTAAAAATTGATCGAAAGCATTAACGTTTAGTTATTAACAACAAATACGATCGATAATAAGACACTATTAACTTCTGTTGCCACGAAATTTTAGTAACACGTTGAAAAAGTACCAGTAACTATATAGTTTTTGTAGGGTTAACCAAGCTGTTTTTATTAAACAATTAGATTGCCTTACTGCACGCGCTCGAAAACTCGATTCACACGGTAGTCTAAAATATTTTTGACACTTTTGCGCAATTTTTTCGGCGCGACAAATATTTTTTTTATGTGCGACTGTTTGACTAGTATACACAGAGGTTGTGTGCGAATGGTCACTTTTCGGATTGAATTCCCTTTTTTTCGAGGAACTACG
The DNA here is from genome assembly GCA_916610255.1 of Lasioglossum lativentre. Lineage (NCBI taxonomy): Eukaryota > Metazoa > Arthropoda > Insecta > Hymenoptera > Halictidae > Lasioglossum > Lasioglossum lativentre. The sequence goes on from OU744359.1 coordinate 5,629,729, forward strand.
ACAAAAACGTACCGCATGCGAATTTTATGGCTAGATGGATTTTCACCTTGCATTTTAAAGAGCGGTGTCTGAAAAAAAGTTACCATTTTTTCGGTTCCATTTTTTAGCTCACCGCAACAAAAATTGGGAAAAACAATTTTTTAACGATTCGATATGCAAAAGATATGAAAAAAGCCTCTCTCCGCTATCGTGGCCCGCGCACGCACACCATCGGACAAGCCAATTTCGCCTATAAAAAGCACATACGCGTGCCTAATATGTTTTTCATCGGTAAAAGCGCATGAAAATCATCGCGTGTCAGTTGCCTTCATCCCTTGTAAGTACACGTCGAGAAGAAAGGAAGTGGCGGCTCGGTTGCGGGGGTGGAGGAGCCGACGATAGCGTTTCTTGGGCAAACACGTATCCATCGGTGAATTTTCGGATGCAGGCTCGACGGGGCGTAAAACTTCCCTCAGGAGCGCGATTTCCGGGGGTGGGTGGGGGTGGGGGTGGGCGGAACAGAGGGGCCTCATGCGATGTGCTCGGGATGCGCGCTTATCGTTGCCTCTTGAGAGGATCTAAAAATTTCCAGGGCAATTTCCGCACGCGACGCAGGCGCATTGTTCGCCTAAACTCGAGACAGGGTCGATGCCTCGTCTGGTCTGGAAAAGCGACCTGGCCGAAACCGAGCTTTTGGTACCGCGGAACGATACGTCGAAATCAAACCTACCCCTGCGCGCGGCGAATTCGCCCCGGCTAGAAAAGTCGCCTACGACAGCCTCGGGAGTCAATTCTATAAAACCAGAACGATTTAACTATTTAATTAAAGCACAAAACAACACAAAGAAATTATCTTTTCCTGGATTCCATCTTATGTAGCGCAAGCCTCGGAATTATGTTCTCGCGACGGCCGGTTTTCGAAAACTACGCCCCCTTGACCCGGCCGTGCGTCTCGCTCCCCGTGGCGGCCCTAGTTCTCGAGGCAGCACAGGCGCGTACCGTAGAGTGTTGCAATGTAAGTGTCGGCGATGCGAACAGGTACGTCCAAACTAATACACCACGAATTGCTCCTATGGTACGCGCCTGAGGAGTTCCGAGCACCGTGGGCCGCCACGGGGAGCGAGATATGTGGAATAAATTGATTTTCGCGCACGATCATACGTGCTTGACAAATTGGTAAGATCTACGGGCAGTTTGGACGTAGCTGTTCGCATCGCCGACACTTACATTGTAACTGAGCTGCCTCGAGAACTAGGGCCGCTACGGGGAGCGATAATTTCATGTCTAAAATCCAGTGGTCGCAAATGACCGTGATGCGACCGGTATAAATAAATAATTTAAAGAAAGAAAAATTCGAACGTTCTTCCGCAGACGAGCGGGATTGATCGAGCAGGCAAGCGGCCGAGCATTTCTCCCGGTTATCGCGCAAACTGATTAACGCCATTGCGGTTACTCGTGGCCCAAGCAATTTTTTCCCTCGTTCCGGATCGATCCGGCTTCGTAAATCAAAACGCGCGAATCTCCTCCGGTCCGCGAAGAACCAATTAAACGGTGCTCGGGAACGCGGAAAGGAAAAAAATCTCCGGCTACGCGAGGGACGCGTGGGCGTGTGCGCACTACACGCGCGTGTATAAACAAGGAGGAAATATTTCTATCGCGTTCGTGTGGCTGAGGATTTTCAAGATCAGTGCAAACCCGGGCCAGCATAATCATCCCCAGTGACCATAGTCTGGTAAAAAAGGGGTGGATGCTCGACCCGAGAAAAAGTTCGAGAACAGCCAATTAAATTTCCCGGTTGAAAAGCCCGCGGTGTAGCTCCGACTACGATTCTTTCGCGTCCGCTTTCTCTTCTGCTTTTTTTTTTTTAAACAGAATTTCCTCCCGTCCACTCCTACAACTTTTTTCATTTTTATTCCCTGTTGCAGCGCGGATGCATTTTTCGCGGGCCGGTACATCTATGGTTTCGTTGCAGTTCGATCGGCGAATGGGCTTTTCCGGTGCTCGATTTTGACGGATCAATTTCAAACTGGCAATGTTCACGGTAAATAAAATAACATTGTGCAAATTGTTAAAAGGAGAAATACTCGCAGTTTAACCAGATAGCAAAAAGACGATTTAAAGACGTCTGTTGTTGGAGAGTCAAGACGCGGCAAGGACATTCAAGTCTTAAAGACGTCTTGAATGTCCTACGAACGTCTTCTGAACGTCTTGAATGTCCTACGAACGTTTTCTGAACGTCTTGAATGTCCTACGAACGTATTCTGAACGTCTTGAATGTCCTACAAACGTCTTCTGAACGTCTTATGGTACAAAACTGCGATTTTCGCGATCTTTAATTTTTGTAACACATAATTTTACGAAGAAGCTCAGATGAGAAAGTTAAAAAAAGTGAGTTTCGTTATATTATTTTGTCATTTCAAGAAATAGCAAGATTACAAAAGTATTTTAGTGATTGTACAATAAACTAACATCTCCAAAACATTGAAGTCATTTAATATTACTTCAGACGTTGAAACGACGTCCCGAAGAAAACGTCTTTTTAACACGTAAGACTTTCAGACCTAAAATGGACGTCTTTAAGACGTCGCGTGCTAAGAGTAGTTTCTCTTCTCTACAAAATACTAAAAAAAAGAAACCTCTCACATTAACAGCGTAATTTCCGCAAAAAGCATTCTAGTTAAGAGATTACATTCTCCCGTTGTTTTAATTTCCTCGAAATAATCCGCGGGGATTAAAATTTGCCGAACGGACGCACCGTTCAGAAATCAACATGAATTTTTCATTTTCCGAACGGACCGCAACCTGTCGCAACGGAAACGTGGACAGGCGGTAAATCTCGATAAAAAATGAGAAAATTCATTTTTCCAGGGGCGCGGGCCAGCCAATGACGTCGCGTGGATACGGAATCGCGGTGCCCGCCGGGTAACGAGAAGGAAATATTGTTCTCCTCCGTATAATTTTAACGAAAGGTTTCCAGGGCAGAGACGCGAGGCGATCAGTTTCATTTCCCGCCGTGCCGCGCGCGCGGAAAACTCTGTCCACGGAAAACCCTCTCGGAGGAGGTGCGCGCGAGAGACTTTTCTCTCTCTTTTTCCCTCTCTTTCTCACGCCGTTTCCCTCGTCCCTTTTTTCGTCAGACACAACTTGTTTCCTGCTTAACGCGGCCGCGGCAAGGAATCCGGCGAGAGACGGAACATTTTTGTTCGTTACAGGCGCGCGCTTTTAATACAAATTTTATTGCGGACAAAAGTTTTCGCTCGGCCTTTTATTCGCGCGGCCCCGTGGAATACGCGCGACCCCGAATAATCATATCGTAAATAAACTTATTTGCAAGTGAATTCCTTTTCCCTTCCTGCCCGGAGACAGACAGAGAGAGAGAGAGTTTTCTTTTTATATCGCGAGAGGCAACGGCGCGGCCGTCCGGGTGTTTACCGGCCTCACGTGGTAAACAACTTCATTTATTGTCCGTAAAAACAGACATTACCCGAGAAGAAAAGGCCGGGGGCTCCCGCGGATTTCTCCCCGGCACTGAAACAGTTTCACACGGGGAAATTATGCGCGGCGCCGTTTTTCAACCGCTGGATGAGAATATTTTAATCTCGATCTTGGATTCACCGCAGTTTATACCAGCGCGGAGGCGGCGGGGGCGGGAGATTGAAATACTTCCGCGGGTTGAAGTGGATGAAAACTGCGGGAAATAAAGCGAACGCTCCTTCAGCCAATCAAACGCGGAATAATGCTCGAGCTGCCCAAACACCGTGTCCGCTATAAATGTCCTATTTCGTAGACGTATATACGTGCCAAGGATTATTCTAAATCGACACTTTCAACATTCTATACAGTCGATAATGATACCGACAAAACTTTCTCTTGGGAACCCAGAAATTTTCGATTATTATATGTCTTATCTTGTTGTTTTCTGCGAGAAAACTCCTATATGATAGTCCCAGACCGCGGAAACCACTCGTTTTTAAGTTATGAGCATGTGAAGTTGAGTAATTTAACACTAATTTTCATTGTTTTACCTGAGAAAGTGACAGGTATGGGCGCCGCCATATTGGTAAGTAGGGAGCTCCTTGCGTGGAGCTCCTGTCACTTTCTGAGGTGAAGCAATGAAAATTAGTGTTAAATTAGTCAACTTTACATGCTCATAACTTAAAAACGAGTGGTTTCCGCGGTCTGGGACTTCCATATAGGGGTTTTCTCGCAGAAATCAACAAAATAAGACATATAATAATCGAAAATTTCTGGGTTCCCAAGAGAAAGTTCACCCCGCAAAGTATCCTGTAGAGACAGACTTCAACATATATTATCCCATTAATTATTATCGTAACGGTGTAATGGCCCAACGTGTTCCGTTAACCTAACAGAATGCTGACAATGTAAAGAAAATTCTATCAAGCACACAGAAGCCTTTAAAATTTTATGAAAGGAGAGCGGATAAAGATATTGACAAGCAGCTTAAACCATGTTGTGGAGGCAGTCTTGAAGTTTTATTATCCAATTAACTGGTATCCTAACACTATAATGGTAGAACGCACCTTTATCCGAATAGGAAGCCTGCCAGCGATGCACGTTGAAATTACCAACGAAACAAACACCCGCAACGTTTTATAAAAAGTGTTTATGTTGCCGAAATAATTGTCGAAAGTAGAAAAATTATTTATTTATTAAGCTCGTGTCATTTACTAGCGACCATGAAAGAGCTGATATAGCAGTGGATCACAAATGTGTATAGTGTGGAAGAATTAATTTTCCTATTTATCAGTTCACATGTGTGGTAGTAAGGTTAGATTTTGTTATACAGAATGTTCGATTACAGGTGGGAGAAAATTTTGTTTAATTGAGATTGTTTTTCCCTAATGAAGTCAATATTATACAAAATAATGGAGAAAAAAAAAGTTTCGAATCAAATTTATTTGCTTAAAGTCATAGATTTAGAATCTGTAATGAAAAATAAATGTTTCCATGTGAAAAAATCAAGTTGACCTTGGAATGATCTTGAAAACACGATGAAAATTTAAAATGGATACGACTGCTGCCCCTCTATGACTTAAACTTTTTATTTGAAACATTTTTTTCTCCTAACAGAAATAAAACAAATGAATCTTACACGTTGAATTTTATTTATTCCATTTTTCTGGGTCGAAGGTCATTCGTAGGTCATATTGTGTTATACGGATGAATTCGTTATTTTGTTAGCCACAAAATACGTTAACGAAGATACATCATTCCATATAAAAAAAACATCGATGACCTTGAAATCTCATAAAAAAATTACCTTGAAAATTTTTTCCCTTACACAGTTACACGTGGCCCTTCAAACAGTGTAACGTTTGTCCTAAGAAGTTTTTTGTACAACGAAAAGTAACGGAGATATTTAGGTGTTCTGTTACATAGGACTCACTCTGTATTGTCCACCCTTAAGAACCACCCCTTAAATTTTCTCCCACCTGTAGTCGAACAACCTCTACACAATAATATTCAAATGCAATTTTTTGCAAATTCGATCAGCGCGGAATTAATCGCGCTATTAGTCATACACACGGGGGGCAGCCATTTTCTCGCCCGACAGACGCAAAGAAAATGGCTCCTACGGCTCATCGGCGATAGAAAATGATCGGGATTAGGTATTCGTGGCGAGTCGCAGCCGGCATAATTACACGAAAATTTCATTAAACGCGTGTCCGGCTTCCGAAACGTTATTAAAGCCCGAAGTTGTTCATGAATTTATTAGTCAGCCTAATATACATCCGGCGCGACGGGCTGCTCTCTCCGTGTGCATTTAGAGGCATGCTATTTGATCAGCGGGACGAGCGAGCTCTCGTGTACACATGGACGTTATTAACGAAGAAATGAAAGCGGACGGAGCTGGTGCGCGCTCAAGGTACTGAAAGGATTAATCTTTTTAGCGGATGTCTCCTCAGCCCCTCTCTCTCTCTCTCTCTCTCTCTCTCTCTCTCTCTCTCTCTCTCTCTCTCTCTCTCTCTCTCTCTGGGTCTCACCCTTTGATTTCCACCATTTCGTGGTATCGCGCGCGCGCGTTCTTCCGCGAGTTTATCGATGGTGGTCCATTTGCCGAGTGTTCACAATGAATATACAGGGTGTCCCAAAACTACTGCGTTAAATTGAAATGGGAGGTTCCTTGGATCATTTGAAGCAACATTTTCCTTAACAAAAATGTCCGCCGCGGCTTAGTTTAGGAGTTATTAACGAAAAACGCGGACCAATCGGAGCGCGACAACTATGCCAACACGCGTCTAGGTCGCGCTTCAATTGGTCCGTGTTTTTCGTTAATAACTCCTAAACTAAGCCGCGGCGGACATTTTTGTAAAGGAAAATGTCGCTTCAAATGACCCAAGGAACCTCCCATTTCAATTTAAGTAGTTTTGGGACACCCTGTATATCTCGGTGGATTCGCGAGAACCGCAGACGCGCGTCTCGATACAACCCTGTTCCGGTACGCCAGTTATTTGTTCGTTAATTTACCGTTTGCGTCCGCGGATCGTGATTCTTTTTGTTTTCCTTTATCACTAGAGCTTGTTCTCTCTTCTTGGTGTTCTTTTTTTTCCAACCACCGTTCGAGTGACCTCGGTTCGTGGAAGTTAGGGTCGCGCTTAGCCATGTCCTCCAGCGAAACCATTGTCCGAGCATGCTGAGCTCGCGAGCGATTTAATTGCAACGTTTCCACTCGAACTGAAGAAAACAGAGGTCCGTCGGGATAGCCAATTAACGCCGGACAGAGGGTATCGAAGTCGAAGTTTATATCGAGTCCAGGGAACTGTATTTTCGAGATGGCCTTGTCGACGTAGAAATGGAATTGTTCGCATAAATGGTACCGAAAGCTCAGCGACTATTCCGAGTGTTATGGCAGCGCACCCTAATCTCTGTGATTACGAACTGTTGGTATTTTTTCTTGACGGTTTTTCGAGTAATAATATTTTATTATTTGTATGTTAAATGTTTATAGGAACATTTTACTGCGAGCGACCAAGGTTTGCCCCCCCCCCCCGGGAATTAATACACGATTAATCTTTTTTATGAATATTTATATTGACATAATAATATAATAATTGGAAACCGGATCCGTTCCGGGAACAAAAAAAAGGGGAAACCATAATAAATATCGTGGAATATGTATTCCAGTGGTGAGCGAGAATCGATTCGAATAACATTATTAATTTCATAATTCATGTCGGCCTCGTAAATTGATTTTAATTCAACACTTTTAATCCGCCGGATTAAATACCTCCTGCGTCGGTTAAAACAATTTTATTTCACCTATAACTGGATTATGGGTACGGCGCCGGCATATATATTCGCCCGACAAAAATAAAAACGTGTACATATACATACACACTCGTTTCTCAATTTCATATGTGTTATTTCGATATTTATTTTTTATCTTCTTTTTTTTTTTTTCCTCCCCCGGTTATAACGGTTTGCTTCGTTCGTTGCCGCGCGAGCCTCCTCGCCGCGCCCCCGCGTGTAACGATCGACGAGAGTTCGTTGCCGAACCTTTTGTTCCGCCACTGACATTCGTTACCCTGGTCATTTGAGTATCCCGTAATTCGCTTTTCACGTAATGTTACATGGAATACCTCGTTTCGTCAATTTAGTCCCTTACAAAGATGATCGACAATGCCCGTTCGTCAGTGTTCCGTTAGGCATTCAATTTCGATTTCCAAAGGCCCGGCTAACCGAAATGGTTCAATCTCTGCAAAATTCATAACTAAAAATGAAACGCAGAAACTACTGCCCTGTAACCGGGAATAACCAATTTTCCGACCCGAAAACCAGAAAAGATCAAGTGGTTTCCAAAAGCATATTACACGCATTTATAAAATTTTCAAAGAGAAACATTTTGTGAATCTTGCAATCTATTATTATCCATCGAACGTATATTACAGTAATGGCGCGATTTAAGGATATTCTGGAGATACAAAAAAGTACAAGAAATTCGAAATCTATCAATATATTGGCAATGAAAGCCATTCATGAGTATATTTTGCATTAAAAAAATAGATTAATTTAAAAAGCTTTCGTTTAATTAATGTCATGTTATATTTATTTTTTGATCAAATTTTCTTCGTATTATAAAAAATTGCAAGTGACTTTTGCGAATATAATTGTACCCTCTGATTTGAACTTCAAGATAATAAATTTGTGATATTCAATATATAAAAAAGTTAAAAATAAATATTTAAATAAATTAAAAGTACTTCAGAAAGCAATATTCATGGTTATTATTGAGATGACAACACGATGAATTTGACGTTTTGTAACAGTTTATAATTTTTTGTAATTGTTTAGTGAATCCTAATAAATTTTGAACATAATTAATTACATAATTTTTACTATATTAAACCCATTAAATCGGGTTTGAAGGTGGAATTTTATGAATTCTCCATAAGAAGACGTGTTAAAAAGTGCAAACTTTAAGTTGCTATAATTCTTTGGTAATTGCATTAATTTAGTAAGAATTATATCTTGTCGAATTTTCAAAAATTTTCTTGCGTTTTTATATACCTTCGGAACATCCTTATTTCTCGGTTCCATGTGTGTGCTTAGATCGTGCACGGACACTATTTTTTTATGACTGCGTCGAAAGTACAAAGGATGCCGAACGTAGAAAAGGACAGCGTGTAAACACGGACCTCGCAACATCAGAAAACGTAACGGTGCTTAGTTTGTAATGAAATTTTACCAATATATTTGCGACATTTTTCTGATTTCTCGGATTTTCAACCACATCGATCAACCTTCAACTTATCTAGTAGCCTAATTGAATGCTTTAATACCGAAAAAAACATTGTCTGTGTTCTTAACTATCTTAAAAGCTACTGACTTATACAGGGTGTAACAAAATTTAGGGTCACAGTTTTGGCAGATGGTTCTACACCTTCGGATCGGTGGAAATTTGTTAAAAGAAAATGCCGCAAAATCGACCTTGACCTTGACATTCAAGGTCAAATGTTGTTTATTTTTGTTTTTTGAGTAGAATATGATTCAAGCATACAAAATTTGACCTCGATTTCCAAGGTCAAATTTGTTTATTTTTGTTTTTGAGTAGAATATGATTCAAGCATAAAAAATTTGACCTCGAATTTCAAGGTCAAGGTCAATTTTGCGGCAATTTCTTTTCACAAATCTCCACCGATCCGACGTTGTAGAATCATCCGCTAAAATCATGACACTAAATTTTGTTGCACCTTGTACATATGTATATTCTCTGGAAACTGATAAATTTATCGTTCGGGACCAACACGTTCGAGAACAAAAATCCCTTGCTTACAGCTTATCCATGTACACGGAATCATGGTTCGACTGGTTGTTCCGAAAGAAGTTACTTCGAAAGTGCAGCTCTTTTTCACCGGCCCCCCCGGTCACTTGTTGCAACTTCGACGTTCGTTTTTCAACTGGTAGAGATTTTTTCGTTTAAGTCTTCACTTCGATCTTCCTTTTTCTTCCGGACGAACCTTCGAATTTCTCGGAGAAAAGTTACGCGATCCCTTCCGTCCAGTTTGCTATTCCTCCGTTACCGATGCTCGGCAAGTTTTTCGATTAGACAAACACTGTTACTTCGCGAAAACCAATTTCAACCGCGCCTTACTTCTTCCCCCGCGTACAACCGAAAACACGTCGGTTTCGGACACATTTTTGAAAAAAAACTTTTTTCTCGCTCGGTTCTGAAACGAAAATGTTATTTCTGTCGATAACAGGGCAACATTTTCGGTCCTGGATTTTAAATAAAATTCAATTACATCTGGCAATGGCTAGACGAATTTTTAAAACAGAGTCCAGGTATTTATTTGTCGGTTTTAGTAATATCGCAAATTTTTATAAAGGAAGTAAACTAACAAATATGAATTTTAATACTGCCTTTATTCGAGGGTAGCTATTGTCCTCCCTTGTTTTTGAAAATTTGGTATCTTTTTTAAACAACATAACATAAAATTGACGGTGTAACTTGAAGATAATAATAAAAAATATTCCATTTCATTACTTTCACTTAACATTGTCTCATTTGCTGAAAGATAAACATTGGCGTAATCTCCATGAAATATTTGCGAATACATATAAGCAATTTCGAAGGAACCATCGCTTGAAAAATTAATAAACAACGCGTCTCTGCCACGCCTTTATTTGAGGGTAGCTATTGTTCTCCACTGTTTTTGAAATTTTCGTATCTTTTTTAAACAACATAACAAAAAATTGACGGGGTGTAACTTCAATATAATATGTATACATAGATGAAATAATAAATCATGATAATGTTATTGTTGATGATATTGAAAAATTAATAAACAACGCATCTCTGCCACGCCTGTATTTGAGGGTAGCTATTGTCCTCCCCTATTTTTGAAATTGTCGTATCTTTTTTAAACAACATAACAAAAAATCGTCGGCGTGTAACTTCACGATAATATACATAGATGAAATAATAATTGATGATAATGTTATTATTGATGATATTGAAAAATTAATAAACAACGAGTCTCTGCCACGCCTTTATTTAAGGGTGGCTTATTATCCTCCCCTGTTTTTGAAATGTTTGTATCTTTTTTAAGCAACATAACAAAAAATTGACGGGCTATAACTTCAAGATAATAATAAAAAAATGTATTTCATAACTCTGACTAAAAATTGTCTCGTTTGTTCAAAGATTGCTGGTGCCATGCATGAAATATTTGCGAATAGAAGCAATTTCGAAGGGACCGTCGCTTGAAAAATTAATAAACAACGCGTCTCTGCCACGCAAATTAATTGTCTCGTTCCTCGAGGCCGGCGAAGTATTTATGTTGACTTAACGAGGCCCAGGGTTCACGCTCTTGAATTATTCCGCGCGGCGCGCCGCGTCGTAGAGATAAAAATGAAAGATTGATAGATCGGGAACGATAATACGGTACCACCCCGGTTCAAAGTGAATATCGATCAGCCAGCTGGTTTCCTTATTAACCCAATTAATCGGGGCCGGTAGGGGTGGGAGGGGGGTGGGGGCTGTGACCCTCCCCCGGTCGAAATGCAAATCTTGTCACCGTTCCAAGTGAAACAGGTCGATGGAAGTTGCGCCCGACCGAACAAATCCGATCCAACCGAAGCGCGAATTTCCTCTCCCCCTGGAAATTCGTTGACTCACCTGAAACAGAAGCAAAAGAACGCTGTCAGTGGGATTGTGTGCGTCAGAATGAATGATAGAAACGTGTCACGCCAGCGCGACGGACCCCGTTTTTCCAAAATATAAATTGTTCGGCCACTAGAACAGCGCATCACCGCTACAATGCGCCAACTGGACCGTGAACTTTATGCATTTATAGTGCGCGCGTGCAAATTTACATTATAAAAAAAAACAAAACCGGCGAAAATCGCTCCCTCGGCAAACAAAACGGATATTAACGTGGATGCGATTTTTGTAATCCATTAAGTTTTTCAATTTGTATAACACACGAAAATACTAATTGAAACAACGTAACAAAGTTTTCTAGATATATTTATGTTGATAATGTACATCAATAGCACTGGCGATCGAGAAATCGATACGCATAAGTATGTCGGAAATCGAATGCGAGTATCCATTGTTTCTATCTTTTCTCTTTGTACTATTGATAAAGTAATATGTATTTAATTATACAATATAAAAGGTGTCTCAGAGAATGTTGGTGCCTTTATATGTATAACCAGCTAAAATACAACAATTTATATAAAAAATACCATAAAATAAATTTACCTGTTTTTCGAACTTTTCCCGATTCAATACGATTGCGTTAACGTTTATTCATTTTTTCAATTTGTATAACACACAAAGATACTAATTAAAACAATGCACTCAAATTTTCTAGAAATATTTATATAAAAATTAACACAAAATAATAATAATAAAAATACGATTGCGTTAACGTTCACTAATTTTTTCAATTTGTATAACACACAAAAATACTAATTAAAACAATGTACTCAAATTTTCTAGAAGTATTTATATGTATAAAAAATAACACAAAATAAATTTATCGGTTTTCGAACTTTTCCTGATTCAATACGATTGAATTGACGTTCATTAATTTCTTCAATTTGTATAACACACAAAATACTAATTAAAACAATATGCTAAAATTTTCTAGAAATATTTATATCAAAATTAACACAAAATAATAATAATAAAAATACGATTGCGTTAACGTTCACTAATTGTTTCAATTTGTATAACACACAAAAATTAAAACAATGTACTCAAATTTTTTAGAAGCATCTATATAAAAAATAGCACAAAATAAATTTACCTATTTCTCGAACTTTGCCCGATTCAATACGATTAACGTTAAATAAATATATATCCATATCTATTCTCATCAGTTTATTTATAATCAGCCGGCCAATTAGCATAAACGGACCGCCCTCAGGAATTTCTAAATTGAACACGACCGTGCCAGGCGTGGAACGACTTGCTATAAGATTGGATTAAATAATTTTATGCAGGCTACGAAGGGCTCGCGCGCGCGTATCAAGCGAATTTCGTGTGCGAGAGAATTCCGAGACAATGTATAATAATATCGTTTGTGAGAAGAGAGCAAAAAAAAAAAATAGCCGACGGAACTTTCAGTATTCACCATGATTATCGACTGCAAAACTCTTTGCACCATCGCCGATCAAAGTTGGATGCACGCTAATGACTCCGGGCACTCTGCTAACTTTTCCAAGTTCCGCTCTCCCGCGTACTTGTGCTTACACACCTGGCTCTCGACACACATGCTCTCTCCGCGCAAATTAAGTATACGGGCTTAGGATAACCGGGTCTATAATAAATTTACCGTAATACACGACGGCGACATCCATTAAGATTGTTAGAGTCGCGTAAGCCTTTCTGTCTTACACCCCTCTTATTTCGGTGAAACCAGCATGTTTCAGTACTTTGATCAACCCTAAATAACTATGCTTTTTTTTGGAAAAATGATCAGCCCTGAATATCGTCAGATCATATTTTTATTTTTTTTTATTAGGAAATCTCTTATGTGATTTGTTACAACATAATGTACATTACAGAGTATAGCATATTTTTTTTTTTATCGAGAACGTTAGCAACATTGTGATAGATCTTGCACAATAGTTTAACTCTAGGGTTTATTTATAAATGCTTTCATAGTACAATAAATGTTGATTTTATATTAAAACATTTAGTACAACTTCAATGTATTATTCGCCTATAGTGGAAACTTTAGAAAATTCTTGTACGTCATAATTCGTAATAAAGTAAGTATTGTTTGTTCAGTGGGAACGCAAACACCGTTAAAAAATATTTCATCGCTTGTTGAGCTAAGATTATGCAATGAAAAAGATCCGCGAAGAGCGAATCCTCGGGACTTAATTAAATTTTATGCCGGTAACTGAAGAGCAACGGTAAAGAAACAATTACGGAACAATAGACACAAAAGAGTAACAGCGTCTGTTACTCTTTTTCTCGGTTAACTCTCGCGCACCGGTCGGATTACAATTTCCCCCAGAAGGAAAATGTCCGTTTCTCATTATTATACACCATAGGAGCGTCTAAATTAATTTGATACGACCAACATATCAATTTTCTGCCGGGTATGCTCTCTTAATTGGACGTTGCAAGTGATGCAATTTCATTTACAGAATATATGCCCGAAAGTATTCATTTACAGAAAACGTTAACGTACCAATTACATTGAAAGATGTATGTACACTAGGGTGGACTTAAGCTATACTTGGTGAACATTTTTTATCGAGATACAATGCAGGACGCTCCCCAGAATTGTTCCTTTAGGTGAGAAATAAAATTTGTGCAAAGTTTGAGATCGATCGGATAAAAGGATCGCATTGAAATTGAAAATTTTGAAATTCACCTTAACTATGGAGTATGACACATAGCTGGATTTGTCTTTTTCTGAATAGAAATATGGCATATGGAAGTTCTTTAGACTTCGTTACAAAAACTACAATTGCTAATATGTTATTTTACCTATACAGGATAATTCTACATTTTAATGTAGGTATTTAAATATCTCTGTTATTTGTGGTTATACAAAAATATGCCAGAGGAGAAAATTGCACTTCAATAAGGTCAATAGAATGGTAAAATAACAAATTTGTTGGAAATCAAATTTTCGAAATTTCGAACTCCATAGTCGTACTCCAGTTAAGGGGAATTTTAAAATTTTCAATTTAAATGCGCCACGCGATCCTTTTATCCGATCGATCTGAAACTTTGCACAAATTTTTTTCTCACCTAAAGGAACAATTCTGGGGGGCGTCGTGAAAAAAATTCGTTGGTCAAAAAATAAGGTGCACCCTAATGTACACATTGAACAGAGAAACCGATATAAACAAGCAATAAATCAAATTGCTCAGACAACAGCGTGTTAACGAATAAAAATAAGAATCGAAATTTATTTTGTTCGACGGCGGCGAATATTTTCAGGGGTGGAAATTCGATTCGCCCTATCAGCCGAGCCCTTCGCGAACCCTGGACGGCATCCATCGTGGTTTAACGAACGGGCCAAACCTTTCCTTTTGGCCGCGTTTTGCGCTTCGCGAGCATTTCGTTTTTGACTGCACGTTCCGCTGGCAGATCGATACGCGGCAGAGATACGCGAAGGAAAATGTCTGTTCGTAAGCCGCGCCCACGTTTTGGCATCACGTTCCGCGCTCCTCTCTCTTTTACGTCGCCCACCGTGCCCCTCTCTATCGGCCCACACATCCGTCCTACCCTCTCCACCGACCATCCTCGATCCTTCATTAACCCTTTGAGAGGAAACGCTGCTCACATACTGAAACGGTTCGTTCGAGTGAACCGGCTCAAATTGCATGCGAACTGCTCGACTGTGTGGCAAAAAATTTTCGGATCGCGAAAATCCCATTGGGATCGGCACGGAACGTCTCTCGGGGAAAACCTGCCTTTCCGTGGCAACGTAATTGTATTTATTATTTATTTATTTATTAATGTCCTAAACCGTGTATGGTTTATATGTATAGCATACATTAGTATAATACTTTACAATTGACACTTTAAAATGGGGTGTATATCGTTATATTAAGCTAAATTAACATAAGCAACGTAATTGTTTAACAAAATCAGCAACATTGCTGTTTGTTCATACTATGCGTCGCTCATAAACGTGCTTTAAAAAATTCAGTGTATTTTCGAAATTATCTTCAATTTTAATCGATTCTGCATTTTGCGCAAAGATCCTTTCTGAGTGACAAGACTGGCTAAAGGCGGATCCACAGGGACCGCGAAAATCCTATTGGGATCGGCGCCGAACCGTGTATAGTTTATATAGCATACATTAGTATAACACTTTACAATTGACAATTTACAATCAGGTGTATATCGTTATACTGAGCTAAATTAACATAAGCAACGTAAATGTTTAACAAAATCAGCAACATTGGTGTTTGTTCATACTATACGTCGCTCATAAACGTGCTTTTAAAAAATCAATGTATTTTCGTTTTCAATTATCTTCAATTTTAATCGATTCACGACAAGACTGGCTAAAGGCGGATCCACAGGGACCGCGAAATTCTTTGGTCGAGCCGCAAAATACAAAATGGCGTGTAATAAACGAGACAATGGAATGATCGCTGCCAATCCCGACTTTCTGGCCTGGATTCAATCATTTTAATAAATTAGCCGGGCCGAGTAGCACGGGGGAACGGAATCTGCGGAATCACTGAACTCGCGGTTACGTTACCGCCGGCTGCAGAATCCCTGCCGAATATATATTCGCTGGAGTTCTGTGTACCGATCGGCCGGTGCTCGCACGAGTTATACTGGCCACGTGATCATTCGCACGAGAGTTATCCCATAATCGTCTCAACGATCACATTCACGGTGGCGAGGAGAGACGCGGTAACGTTGTAACAAGGGTAGCCCGCTCGCGAATTGATTTCGCGGTACCCGCTCGATATAATGTCTAATGAGCCGTGGTCGGGTTAAGGCGAATACACACTTCTCCGCTTTAGATCCAGAGCGACCCGCAGAAAATCGCTTGTTCTTCGAGAGAAGGTGAGCATGCTTTATTTCGAAAAAATGTTGTGTTACCGCTAAACAAATGGCTGGCATGTGTTGCGTTATACAGGGTGTCCCAAAATGTCTTCAACTCCCGGAAATGGGAGGTTCCTGAGGTCATTTCAAGCGCCATTTTCCTTTTGCAAAATGTTGTCCGAGGCTTCGTTTGGGAGTTATTAACGAAAAACACGGACCAATCAGAGCGCGAGCTAGACGCTCGCTGGCACGTTCAGCGCGGCGAGCCCGCAGGCGGTTGGCTGAACATGCCAGCGAGCGTCTAGGTCGCGCTCTGATTGGTCCATGTTTTTCGTTAATAACTCCTAAACAAAGCCGCGGACAACATTTTGCAAAAGGAAAATGGCGCTTGAAATGACCTCAGGAACCTCCCATTTCCGGGAATTCAAGATATTTTGGGACACCCTGTAGAAGTGACATTATAGAGTTTATACAGGGTGGTCCACCTAAATATGTATCTCCTTTAGTTGTTATGACCAGACACTGCGGATTTTTATGCAGAAATTAATTGGATGAAATATAAAACAGTGAAAAATATTTTAAAAATCTAAGAATATTAAATGACTATTATCCATTGTCCAGTGATGGCATAACAAATGTTTTGGTATGCAATGTAAATGGTATCGCAAGGTCATTATTCCGGAGTGTTCACTATTTAGTTTTCAAAGCTCAAGGTCATTCGAAGGTCACGCTGTTATACAGAATGTATTTTTCGCTCAGCTACACGATACTATAAAACAAATGCAGTTATGTATTCAAAAAAACACCGACGACCTGGACACTGAAAAAAAATACCTCACGGGAAAAAATGTTTTTGTCGGATATCGATACCATGCACGAAGAAACAGTTTTTGCATCACAATAACCTCAACATTTAGATGGACATTAAATGGGTCACCCTGTATAGATTTTCTGTAACTTTTTATTATAATATGTGCATAGGTACAAAAATGTGTATAATCGTTGAAAGCGTCATTATAATTTCAATAATTGTAAAATAAAAAATTATAAATCAATCATTTGACCGGTTTAAACGTTACTTAGCGTACTTAGTTCACTTCGATGAATCGTTCGAGATGTACGTACAAAGTGAATAGTCTAAATTCGCCTTAACAGACGTGTCGAGGCTGTTGAATGCAACGAATTGAATCGAATCGAATCGAGTTGAATCGAGTCGACGGTTTTCGCGCCGCAAACCGGAACACGGAATGGCCGCAATTAAAACGTGGAAATCGCGAATGTCGCCGGTCGCCGGCGACGCGTGACGCGACGACGACGACGACGGCGGCTGCATTTCGATGCAGGAGGATTGACGTTACAATCAACGACTTCCCCGTCGAAAACGCTTCGTAGGAAATCGAAGTGCTTCACGGGGAACGGCTAAAAGTCTCGTTTCCGTGTTATTTCGGCTGTATCGCCGAATAACCGCTGACACTTTCGTCGGGCGCGACGATGGGTTCCTATTACCAGACCCTGGCAAATTTTCCTCGAAATGAAAATAAAACTCCAGAAGTTCGAAATAATATTTTTGTTGTTCGGTCGAGGCTGGTTGAAAATAGAGGATGATGCGTTTGTTTGGAATCTTACGTGCTTTTGAATATGAATTCCTACAGAGGACTAAAAATGGCTACCATACGTTGTCATATAAAAATGGCACAATCGAATTTATATTTTTGTTGTTCGGTCAAGGCTGGTTGAGAATAGAAGATGTTACGTTGGCTTGGAATCGTGCGTGCTTTTGATAATGAATTCCTACAGAGGACTAAAAATGGCTACCATACGTTGTCATATAAAAATGGCACAATCGCATTTATATTTTTGTTGTTCGGTCAAGGCTGGTTGAGAATAGAAGATGTTACGTTGGTTTGGAATCTTGCGTGCTTTTGATAATGAATTCCTACAGAGGAGTAGAAATGGCTACTATGCGTTGCCATATAAAAATGGCACAACCGAATTTATATTTTTGTTGTTCGGTCGAGGCTGGTTGAAAATAGGGGATGCGTTTGTTTGGAATCTTACGTGCTTCTGATAAAGAATTCCTACCTAGGACTAAAAATGGCTACTATATGTTGCCATATAAAAATGGCACAATCGAATTTATATTTTTGTTGTTCGGTCAAGGCTGGTTGAAAATAGAGGATGATGTGTTTGTTTGGAATCTTACGTGCTTCTGATTATGAATTTCTAGCTAGGACTAAAAATGGCTACTATGCGTTGCCATATAAAAATAGCACAATCGAATTTAGTTGGATTTTGTGCAATTTTAATTATTAGACTCCGGATTTGAGAAAATTAAGTACGTGCAATTTATAACAGTGAAAAAATTAGAAGACTTTAAGAGTATTAATACATTATTTTCACTATATTAAAATTATTAGTGAAAAATATAAATTTATATATTTAGCTCGTGTGTCTTTCAATTGATGCACAAACTTCTTATTTTGCATAAAGATTCGGAGTCTATTACTTATAATGTGTGCTTAAATCGTGTAGAATCATTTCCAATGGAAGCATCTTTATAAATTCAATATGTAATTGCAAAATACGAAATCTGAAAACGGTCAACTGACCGGCAATGGTAGTTTATTAAATTTCTATAAAGAAATGCGAAATGGCACCGAATCAATAAAAAATAAAACAGCAGCGTGGAACAAAAACAGAACAGTTCCAGGGGCGTATCAATCAGTGAATGCTGGAGAATATTAAATGCTCGGACGGTTTTAACGACGAATACACACAGAGGTCTGTTCGGAGCGAGCTTTCCTGGGAAACGGCTCAGCGAAATTTGCCAATAGCACGCTGTGCGACCTTGGGTACCGAAGGGTTCAAAAGGGCTGATACTTGGATGGAATCGGCCGGGTCGAAATTCTGTTTGCGCTGGAAGTAAGAAATTGTTAAACGGTCAGAGGGCGACTGTAAACGACGAAGGAAACGCCCTTTGTCCGGCGTAAAACGGTTTCGGGTAGCTCGCGGAGCGGAAACGCGCGCCTTTTTGAATTAACAAGGCGATGTCGGGATCAAACGTTTTGTCGACTGCGCGAGAGCCAATTACAAGGAACTGCTTAAACATCAAACAGTGTATTCCAAATGTTCGATTGTGTTCCCTACTGTAAACGTTTGTGCAAAGTGACTCGGAGCCGGGCCACGGGACAGTTGCTCGATTCGCGTACACGGCTATATACATATTCGCACCACCACCGGAACAACAAGACGGAAAATTGTTTTGTAATTCACGGGTCGGAGGAAAGGAATGGTTTCGTCCTTGTTCCAGCTGATCGAAAACGAAACATTCATGTCAACGCGCAAATTTTTATTTGCGCCCTCGGCCGCGCTGCCGGTGTTTACATGCTCTGTCCTTTTCTACGTTCGGCGCGTCGACGCGGCTACAAAAGGTCGACGCATGTTTTCATATCATGGAATATCATGGAATATCATGGAATAGCATCGAATAGCATCGAATAGCACCGAATATCATGGAATAGCATGGAATAGCATCGAATAGCATCGAATAGCATCGAATAGCATCGAATAGCATCGAATAGCATCGAATAGCATCGAATAGCATCGAATAGCATCGAATAGCATCGAATAGCATCGAATAGCATCGAATAGCATCGAATAGCATCGAATAGCATCGAATAGCATCGAATAGCATCGAATAGCATCGAATAGCATCGAATAGCATCGAATAGCATCGAATAGCATCGAATAGCATCGAATAGCATGGAATAGCATGGAATAGAATGCAACTTTTAGCAGTTCCTCTACAATTCCGACCAATTGCAATTCTTGAAAGAATTTCTTACCACACCATGTAGTGAACTAATTACTCTAACTTGTCAAAAAAGTTCAAACCGTATGGTCGAATATTAAAAAAGTTATCGCCTTTTTAAGAGTGTCTGAATATTAGTGGGAGTCACTGTATACACGATATTCTCCGATCGATTTTTAAAAAAATTGTAGAGGGTATTAAAAAGTAGTCGAATCGGTTGCTCGAGCCTTCCAGTGTTGACTCTGCGAAGGTCGTAGCTGATCCGACAGATACATGCGGAATATTTCCATAAATATTTGCAAACACACATATCGCAGGTTTGCTGACAAATAGTAGCTGATAGACGATGTAATAAATCGCTGCACGTTACACAGAAAATGCTAATATAGCGACGCAGAGGACGCATGCTCGGTATAGAACGATTGATCTGCCACAATATTTCTGCAGATTTTATGAGAAATTTTTATCCACTCGGTCCCGGAAATATTGCTTTGGAAGTAGGTATAGTATATGTACGGATTTAGAATTCTCACGACTATTCAATATATTATCTATTGTTCACTTTTTTTTCTCTCTCGAAATTAACGAAAATGCTTGTTTCGTTATCCAGAAATTGATGAATTGTCCAACCCATTTTTGATGTATTTTTTATTATTTAGGTTTGCATTCACCGCCGGTGAATCTCGAGAGAGCGGGAAACATTGACCGAGACAGATCAGCAAAATTTCAATACAGAGTAGCAAACTAGTAGAGCAAATTACTCCAGCGTAATTAGAGCAAACCAGCAACTAATCAAATTTGACATAGCTCTGTTTAGAAACACGCTTCCCCATCCGAGAACCGTGTTTCTATGCGAACGTACGCGCCCATCGAAACTAATAGTAACAAACGTGCAGGAAGAGAAAATTAATTACACTAATTGCGTTCAATTGACCGTAACACACAATACTAAGCGTGTGTGTTTTTTTCTTCATTTTACATTCGATCATTTTTATTCTCGATCGTAATTAAGCTTTTCGTGCGACAAAATTAATTCCGCACCGGATGGTGGAATTCTAATTAAATTCTTTTAGGATGCACATAATCACACCTGAACGAAAATAAAAAGGTGACCCGTTTCGAAGAAGCGAAACACCGCTGAAGTATTCACAAAAGGTTTGATTGCATAAAATAAACATGTAGGAACAAAGATTTACCGTCGCTCTATTATTCTTTAATATCTACACCAGCTTAGATTCTACGCTAATGGTAATTTCGTCCGCTACGCAAACACAATATGACGTGCACAGGTAGCGAAGGTCGCGCCTCTGTTGGGCCAAGGTAGTAGTAACGTTATTGCAACGCCCGAACTCATTATCTTCCATCATTTAGCATATAAATGAACTACAGGCCGCGGGACGTGGCAATTTTCAGCTGACCCCGTGTAACACGTGTCTTTGTACGTATGTTTGCGAAACGTCCAGTAGAAACTGGTCAATGTCACAATCCCCCATTTCCTCGAGAACCGCAATTGCGAACCACTTCGTTCGCGACCTTCGTCCTCGAAATTCACCTTTATCGCGTATTAACATGTTTTAGGGCTGGGGTCATTCCAAAATATGCGTGGTGACGTCACCAAAAACTGCGACGCTGAAATAGCCTCACACCCCCTCCAAAAGATAACCATGATTCAATGTTTTTTTCACGAAGTGCCATGCTATTCCATGCTATTCGATGCTATTCTATGCTTTTCGATGCTATTCGATGCTATTCGATGCTATTCCATTATATTCCATACTATTCGATGCTATTCGATGCTATTCGATGCTATTGGATGCTATTCGATGCTATTCGATGCTATTCGATGCTATTCGATGCTATTCGATGCTATTCGATGCTATTCGATGCTATTCCATGATATTCGATGCTATTCGATGCTATTCGATGCTATTCGATGCTATTCGATGCTATTCGATGCTATTCGATACTATTCCATGCTATTCCATGCCATTACATGCTATTCCATACTATTCCATGCTATTCCATGCTATTCCATGCTATTCCATGATATTCTATGATATTCCATGATATTCCATGATTTCCATTCAGTCGACAGCGTCACCGACACGAAATTCACTTTTTCGTGTGCTTATCACTTTGATTGACTAAAATCCGTTCGCCGACAAAAGAATGAAATAATCGTCGATCAGCAGTATTGTATGTATAAACGCATCCCGGGGTATGCTATGACAGTTAATAGTTTTGAAGCAGCGGTGGTTTTCAGTTCTTTATTACTTTCGCCACTCCGTCAAGCTTATCTTAGCCCGGGCTTTGATAGCAGTTCCGCCTCGAGCAATGGCTCGTACAAAACTCCGCGAGATATAGTAGAGACGCGGCGCGACGCGACGCGGCGGCATACAGAAATTTTCAGTAGTCATAAACGGCCTTTTAATCGGACGGGTTACCGGCGGAGGAAATCAATTTAGCCGAGCGTAATGCGCCACGATAAATTTCACGCCGTCAGTTTATCAGTCGCGACCAGTGAATCGACGGTTGCGCAAAAATAAAGCCGCGTTTTCATCAGCCGGATAAACTCTCCCGGCCAAACATCGCTACGGAACACAACCGACACGACGACCGTTCGATTTTTCCCCGTTTATCGAGTGACTAACGTTCTCTTCCTAAAACGGTGCGCAATTACCATGGGTCATAACGATAATTAATTTTCCATTGATTCGCGCCCAACCGATCTGCCCCGCATTCCGGCCGCGCGTAGGCTGTGAATAGCTATGATCCGGACAATAAGAATCAATGGGGGAATTAATTATCGTTTGCAAAGGTCGGGGGATAGGTGTTGTCAACATTTTTCGTACAACCATTCGCCGACGAACTCACCCGACCAATACAGAGATGCCTCTGATGATCGTATCGAAGGCCTCTTTCATACAGGGAATCGTGCAAATGATTCCTGTCCGTTCGGTCGAATTAAAGCGAGAGATATCGTTTAATTAAACATCGACGATTTATAACATACGTATCGTTTCTTTTTTTTTTATCGTGTTGATGTAGTGCGTTAGGTGTGCGCTGGCGCACACAATTGTAAGTGTGCTTTTACGATATTGTTTGCGATATTCACTCGAGGAATCGATTTTACAAATCTCTTAATTTTCATTATTTGTTTATGGGACTTTCACTACCTTATTTGTGGCATTTTTCTGATTAAAATGACACCAAACACGATATAGTTTCAATTGTATTTAGTGGTTTAATCCACGGTGAAAGTTTCGGTCGCAAGGAAGGACAGCGCATCGGAAAGAAAGAGACGCGGACAGTCACGCGAACCGTATTTCATTCTGTCCTTCTCTATGTTCGGCTCTCTATTGAAGTCTCGCTCGGCGCGATATCTAGACGCAGTCATAAATCAAAAAGCACTTCTGGGCACGATTCTTGTCCATGAAAAACACAGCTGTTGGACAAGAATCAAGCGTTTACTGTATTTTCTTAATGCACAATATACTTATGAATGGCTTTCATTGCCAATATATTGATGTATTTCGAATTTCTTGTACTTTTGTCTCCCATTGTACCTCCAGAACGTCCTCAAGATGAGCAGAGTTCGGCTAGCAAATTTTGAGTACGCTCAACGGAGAATATCGCATTGACGTTTCCAGGTGGCGAGGAGTTTAGTTCCCTGTTTGTTTTCCACGGAAGCCACCCCTACCCGTCGTCGGCCAGCCCGATGAATGCATTAGCGGCGTCAAACGAAGCGGTTGATTTAAACAATTTATTATGAGCAGCCGTTATCGATTATCGATTAACGGCCACGTTTACAGTGTGTACCTGTAGCCGGGAGGATTGATCGACTCCCCCCTCACCCACCCCCTCGTGCACACCGGTTGCGAGCCGAACAAACAAACGCAGCCCGAAGGTGTCTGATTGAATTAGGTTCGGCTAGATCCCTTTGGAGAGCTAGATCCGCGCGGAGGAGAGAGCGTGCTCCTCGAAATTTTCGCTTTAATTAATCGACCTTCTTCCCCCGGACAATACCTTCCAATCCCTTTCTCAATTTCCTCCCCCGGGGGAAGAAAAGATTCTTCGCTGAACGAAAACGTTAAATCCCCCCCCCCCGTACCACCCCCCCCTCTCTCTGCCGAGAGCCACTCCGCCACCCCCGGACAACCCCCGGAAGAACGAAAGCAGTTGCGAGACTTTGATGTAACGCGCGTTTTCACCGCTGTCGGTTAATTGTTCCGCCCCTTTGTTTCCGCGGCGAACGGGACAGAACGCCTCCGGCAATACGGAAATCTACCGTTACAATTTATTTTGTATTCTTTCCGAAGACCCTCCCCACCCCCCTCTCTGCTCCCGAACAAACGAACATGCTTCAAAGAGCATCCGTCGTCCGTCGTTCCTCAACGTAAATCCCTCCGTTTAACGAAAATCATTTCCAACACTTCCAACCCTTCGATTTCAGAAACGCTCTAAAAAATAACGTTAAGTACAGAGTCACTCGGCTTTAACGCATTGCACTCGGAG
Organism: Lasioglossum lativentre; assembly: GCA_916610255.1. Taxonomy (NCBI): domain Eukaryota; kingdom Metazoa; phylum Arthropoda; class Insecta; order Hymenoptera; family Halictidae; genus Lasioglossum; species Lasioglossum lativentre. The sequence continues at coordinate 5,654,037 of OU744359.1, forward strand.
CTATTTTAACTTAAAAATGAAAGATTTTTCCATTCTAGAATATTTCCATTCTACAATTTTTTTTTATTTTTTTGCATACGATACTGATACAATATCTCGTGTGATATGTAAATGTCTAGTAGTTTATTAAATACGAACAACAATAATAATGTGTACAATATTTTTAAGAATGGCATAGCAGTTTTTAGTGGTGCCAGTTTTTAGAGTCGCCATCCGAGTGCTAAGGGTTAACACATTACAAATGAACGTTTATACCACCTAAATATCTCCACGTTTATAAACTAAATAAAACCACGTGGTTCACCACCGAAATATCTCCTGTATTTGTGATGACTAGACTGCGGATGTTTATGCAATTTGCAAAATGGATTCACGTAAAATATTATTTTCAATTATACGTAGCCGTTGTAGATCTGAAATCAGAGTTGGTCAAAATTTTCATCTAAACAAACATTTCGGATAACGAATAAAACATAAAAAATTTTTATTCGTTATTCGATGGTTCGAATATAAAAAGTATATTTATTCGACGAGCATCGACGAGCAATTTATCCGACGAATAAAGATAATTTCTTTTATTCGGAGCGGCTTTGATCGAACTTTGAATAATTTTTTCATCTTTTATCTGTATCTTTTATTCGAAGGCTTGATTGAAAATTTTATTTTATTTTTTATTCGTTATTCGAAATTTCTGTTTAGATGAAAATTTTGACCAACTCTGTCTGAAATGAATGAACATATATCAGCAATCTAGTGGTGACATAACAAATGGTTAGAAGGCGATATAAAAGCAAGAGGTGAATTCTTTGCAAATGTTATTCTTTTGTCAAGGTTAGTTTTTCCGGAGAGTTCACTTTAATTTTCAAGAAGATCAAGGTCATTCGAAGATCATTATACAAACCTCTCAATTAATTAAAAAAAATAATTACTATTTTAAATTACACTCAATTAAATTTACAATTATATATCTGAATGTATGAGTCACTGTATTATGAAGGTCATTATACATATTTGAATGTACGATTCAGTGTATTATGAAGGTCATTATACATATCTGAATGTACGATTCACTGTATTATGAAGGTCATCATACATATCTGAATGTACGATTCACTGTATTATGAAGGTCATTATCTGAATGGATGATTCACTGTATTATGAAGGTCATTATACATATCTGAATGTACGATTCACTGTATTATGAAGATCATTATACATATCTGAATGTGTGATTCATTGTAGTGATTTTTCGCTCAGCTAAACGATGCAACAAAAAAAATGCAGTTGTGTATCAAAAAACACCGATGACCTAGATAACTCTGAAAAAAATTATCTTGCGGGAAAAAATGTTCTTGCCAGAACACGAAGAAATAATTTTTACATCACAATAACCTGAAGAGATATTTAGGCGGCCTCACGTAATATGGTATACGTATAATTTTGATACGTTTCTGAACGAAGTAAATATTACAATATTCCCAGCGAATTCGGGGAGAATGGAAAAATTTCTTGGAAACGGGCGTTGTTTTACACGTGTGAATCTCGTTTTCAAATTACCTCTATTTTCGTGTAGCGTCCGTTGTTTACCTGTCCTCATAGAACGTACTCGAAGTGACCATGTCAAGCTTGAATGCACGTGTAAATGCATGTCGCCGTGGATTGTCTGGCACGTTGGAAAAGGCCGGGGCTGTTGCACGCGCGGATTCGCCGACAACTTTTTTCAAACCGGCTGACGAAGTGTTTCATCGCTGTCCATTGACGTTGCATAGACCAATATACTACTACGAACGAGAATACACCGCGACAAAAATGTCACAGCCGCGCGAAACGGACGGTAACTCTGGAACAAGGTCATATCGGACGCCGCGGCAGTTCTACAAACTTATTTTATCCATGATTGTGACCTGAATCCTCTGATACTGGCATTATGAAACAGCCTGTATAGATCACGAAACTCGAAAGCGAGCATTTCAAACAGCTGTCATTTGTACAAAAAATTTTGTTGAAATTTTTCCCTACGTCACATTTTAGCTATTACCCTTTTAAATAAGAAAAAATTTATTTATTATATTTTAGACGATGCCTAACAGAGAAATCAAGTACACCATCAGCAAGGATTTTCAAAAGAGGGTCCTACTTATCGGCTTATATCTGAGGCATTTTTTAATTTTTTAATCGTTAATATTGTAAATTGTTCATATACAGGGTGGGGCACTTGGGACAGGACACCTGAATAACTTGCTTGTTTTTGGAGATAGAAGAAAATGCCTCAGACCAAGCTTATTTACTAGTTTTTTTATAGATGGAGGCGTCAAGGTGTTATGAACGTCAACTCTGTTTTTTTTTAATAGAACAGTATATTTTTTTACTTACATTCTGATAGAGTGTTTCAAGACGAATAGAATGACCTATTATTAAGGTCCTTCAAGGTCACTCAAGGTCAACTGTAAGAGAAAACTGATTATCTCAAAGCACACTTCGAACACTTTTGTCACAGAACATAAACAAACATTCAATCCCCATGTATGCTTGTTTATATCAACGAATGTTATTATACACGTACTGCTTCCCTTATAATTCTATGACATTCACCATAAATCAGAACCATTTCCACTTTCTCTGCTATCGTATAACGCATTTTTGGAAATTGAACATTAAGATTGGATATTACGAAACTGTATTCTAGGCAGTAGTCAAACTACTAATAACATTCGTTGATATAAACACGCTTACATGGTGATTGAATGTTTGTTTATGTTCTGTGACCCTTATTAGTAATTACAAGAGCGATATGCCAACAACTACGGAAGATACAAAAGTTTTCGAAGTGTGCTTTGAGATAATCTCTTTCAGTTGACCTTGAGTGACCTTGAATGACCTTAATAATAGGTCATTGTATTCGTCTTGAAACACTCTATCAGAATGTAAGTAAAAAAATATACTGTTCTATTAAAAAAAACAGAGTTGACCTTCACATCTCCTTGACGCCTCCATCTATAAAAAAAAACTAATAACATCAGCTGATCAGTCCCTCGATACCAAATAAGTTTGGTCTGAGGCATGAGGTGTCCTGTCTTAAGTGCCCCACCCTGTATATACTGGAAAAGACGATTCAAAACTTGAATTTGAATACTCATTGAATAATACTTTTCGACGAATGGAAGTTTCCCGCGCACATACATACAGCCTCCGTAAAGTGAGAATTACTTTTGGGTCCCGCTGAAGAATTCTACTTTTCATCGGAACTCTTAAGTAGACACGTAGCTTACTAATGAGCAGAGAGGATCTTTCATCCTCGAAGGGACAGGAGAACTTCCTAACAGAGTTTGTTAATGAAGTTTATAAGTAATACCGAAGGTAAAGTAACGATATTCAAGAAGTACTAATTGTGGAAAAGTATTGAATTGATAAAGTTACAATTTTACGTTTCCCGGTTACCGTGGATGTAACAATTTCTTACAACAATGCGCATCGGACTTTCAACATTACAAAGATATGATAACCGAGAACAAATGTTCATTTGTTAAAAAGGATATTCCACAAAATTGTTCCACCAATTAAAATTGATTAATTACGAGGGCCACGAATTAATTCGTACACTAGAATGAAGTTTTCAACCGAAGGTAAAGTAACGATATTCAAGAAGCACTAATTTTGGAAAAGTATTGAACTGATAAAGTTACAAGTCTTTTAGCATTACGAAACCAGATGTGACAACTGAGAACAAATGTTAATTAGTTAAAACGGATATTCCACAACATTGTTCCACCAATTAAAATTGATTAATTACGAGGGCCACGAATTAATTCGTACACTTGGATATTGAAGAATGAAGTTTTTAACCGAAGGTAAAGTAACGATATTCAAGAAGTACTAATTGTGGAAAAGTATTGAATTGATAAAGTAACAATTTTAAGGTAAAGTAACGATATTCAAGAAGTACTAATTGTGGAAAAGTATTGAATTGATAAAGTTACAATTTTACGTTCCCCGGTTACCGTGAATGTAACAATTTCTTACAACAACGGTCTTTCAACATTACAAAGATATGATAACTGAGAACAAATGTTAATTTGTTAAAAAGGATATCCCACAAAATTGTTCCAGCAATTAAAATTGCTTAATTACGAGGCCCACGAACTAATTGCGTACACCTAGATATTAAATCGCAATAACTAACAGAAACTTCTAATAAATATTGTTGAATAGGAGAATCCACGTAATCGTATAACGTCTACGAGAATTTCGGCTGAAATCCCCTAGGGGCTGTAAGTCCCTAGATCGACGGAGAAATGCATTTACTCGGATTATCGCCCGTCAAATTAATGTTGAATGATTGATTCACACGGACGGCAAGCAGTGTCTGATGATTTGTGTTTCGCGATTCATGTCACAAACACTTCACGCAATAATGCCAATTCCACACGGACATTTGCAGGCCTCTAACAATTACCGCTGGTAGCATCATGACCCATTAACAAACCATTATAAAACATCACCAACCACCAACCGTTCTCAAATATTTATAACAAAAATCCTCAAATATTTTCAACACAACTTAACATCTAAACTGCAACAATTACACTGGCTATTTGTAGGCCTAACAATTACCGCTGGTAGCATCATCAGCCATTAACAAACCATTATAAAACATCACCAACCACCAACCGTTCTCAAATATTTATAACAAAAATCCTCAAATATTTTCAACACAACTTAACATCTAAACTGCAACAATTACACTGGCTATTTGTAGGCCTAACAATTACCGCTGGTAGCATCATGACCCATTAACAAACCATTATAAAACATCACCAAAATCAACCGTTCTCAAATATTTATAACAAAAATCCTCAAATATTTTCAACACAACAAAACAATCTAAACTGCAACAATTACCCAGGCTATTTGTCTCCGAACTGAACCGTGGGTTTTCTCTTCGTCTTCCTGAAAGCTTGCGCTATTCTCGAGCAGAACAATCGAAGGATGCAAAGGATCGATCTTCCTCCCGGTTCAAGGGGGATCTCGCTCGATAGGAAGACGCGAATCCTGGTCAAAGAAGGATATTGCCGGGACCAGCAATTTTTAATATCCATCGGCTGGGGGTCGATCAAAGGGCGAGCGTAGCAACGGGTATCTGCTGGGGGCTCGGGGTCGATTTATCGTTGATCGCGGATCGATGGGGGGGAAGCGGGTCGGGTCGGGTCGGGTTAAAACAACCAACCCCGAAACCAGGGGCGCGAGTAGTTTTTTGCCGGGTTCGCGGATCGATAACGACTGTTTTATATCGACGTCGAGGCCGTCCAGGAATCGTTTGTCAACGTCCAATCAACGTCGGCGGGGGAGATAAGCCTCCGGCGAAAAACCGTCGCGGAAAAACGGTGGCTGGGCTCCTTCCAGCGGTGTCTTTTTTTTTTTCTTTTTCTTTTTTCATCCCCGACAGTTTCCTTACACGGCCACTTCTTTAAAAAGGGACTCCTCTCTCTCTCTCGCTCTCTCCTTTCCTCGCCCTTGGTTCTATTTGTTTCTTCCCAGTCAGATTACCCTCCTGATCTTCCGCAGCCGTCTCTCTTTCCACGGCTAATCTCGGCGTCGTTCCGCTCCGATGGACCAGCCGTCACTCCGCCAAGGCTACCCTAACCGTCAGGACACTGTTATCAGTCGATCTTCGGGGCCGACTTATCTCGTCGTTGCCACGGAAGACGTTCGATCGACTCCGTTACGTGTCCCGGATGGAAGATAAGTGGTCGTCGCCTTTTCTTCACCGTCGTCGTCGTCGGCTTCGACGTTTCCGCGGCCCTTCCGCTCGATGTTTGACGCGCCTTTTCATCGTTATTGCTACCGGAGGCTATCGAGACCTTGATGGATCTCCTGGCCCCGCGAAAAACTGCGTGGGCGGGGCTCTTCGAGGACTCGAGTGCCGGTAAAGACGGTGCTCCCGCTTTGAATGCCACTTCTTTTCTTTCAACAATTTTCTGCAAGTTTTTCGTATGGAACTGGTCGAATATGCGTTAGGATTTTGATCGCGTATAGTGTTGCACGTACGAGCATGGTATAAGTGATAATTTAAAAAAATTACAGTTGATTTTACATCACATTATTTTAAAGTAAATTAATTCTATGTTAGTTTTACGACATTGTCAAAAATGAACTTGTTATTTCAACGTTATATGAAACGATTTGACGGAAATTTTCACCCCCTTAATATGAATATTAGAAGCTATAAAAAAATACGTATCTAATATTTTTTTTGAGATGTATATCATACCAAAATTTCATTAAAATCGACGTGTTACGATTGAGACGAACCTCCCTTGGAAGTCAATATTAAAAAAAAAAGTTAGTTTATCAGTTATTTCACACCACGTTATTTTAAAGTAAATTAATGCAATGTAATTTTTACGATATCGTCAAAAATCAACCGTTATATAGTGCTTGTTATTTCAAGATTATATTATATTTAGGGTTTGAAATATCGGTGTGAACACCACGCCATTGACTCGAGGAATCGATTTTACAAATCTCTTAATTTTCATTATTTTTTTATGGGACTTTCACTACCTTATTTCTGGCATTTTTCTGATTAAAATGACACCAAACACGATATAGTTTCAATTGTATTTAGTGGTTTCATCCACGGTGAAAGTTTCGGTCGCAAGGAAGGACAGTGCATCGGAAAGAAAGAGACGCGGACAGTCACGCGAACCGTATTTCATTCTGTCCTTCTCTATGTTCGGCTCTCTATGAAGTCTCGCTCGGCGCTTCTGGGGCACGATCCTTGTCCATGAAAATCACGGCTGTTGGACAAGAATCAAGCGTTTACTGTATGTCTCACGGACTGTAACACAGACCGACAAAAATGGCCGAATTCCTTTCCGAGAAGCCCACACGGAGATCGCGCGAGAAATTCCACCCTCATCCCCTAAATCCGCGAATTTGCATAAAGACCGTTCGCCGACTTATTAAAAAACAATCGCGCACCGGGAGCGGCTGGCAAAAGGCGTCATTTACGTAATATTCACATCGTCGCGCGCCATTCGCAGCCGGCCGAGTTTTACCGAGGGTACCGCGAGGAGAGCCGCGCGCGTGAAATAACATCTCGTATAATAAATAGGAATTTGACGATCCGGAAACGGACGGGACACTGTAACCGGGCGTACACCACGTCCCAGGAACGCGTCCCGCGGGACTCGTCGCAAAAATGAGAGCCCGGAGTCTGCGGAGACTCCGTTCCCCGTCTCGGCTCGGCTCGGCTCGGCTCAATTTAAGTGCATCATGCTATATTTTCTCGCGAGCCCTAAAACCCTCTTTTTCCGGCCTCGGCTCGCGGATACACGCGTCTACTTTACCCGCGGCTTCCTTCCTTCCTTCCTTCCTTCCTTCTTTCCCCTCTTTCCGAGCCCTCTCTGTGTAACTCTCGAGCCCCCCTCCCCCCCCTGTGTTGTTATCTTCCGGACTGGGGCTTCTTACAATTCATGTGCATATTTTCCTAATAAATTTTTTCCTTGGCGTCTACACGAGCCGCTTACTCACGCGTGCCTGCCCCCCAATGGCGGCGGCTGCATGCTATACGTGTAAAGTTAACGGCAACCGGATACGCGATTACACACGCGCGTGCCCGGGAACTTCGACCGCTGAACGCCACCTTTCCAATTTTTGGAAATTTCATTTCGAATGACATGTCACGGTCGGCAATTATTAGCTTGTTCGAACAGTAATTCCGTTTTTTGAGTGCAGATGGCATTGCTTCATTTTGTTACAATCACTTCTGCGTGACAAACAGAACATATTTTTATAGTTATTATTATTATTATTATTATTATGTGCTTCATACATCCAGCTTGTGAGCCAAAATAGGCCTAAAGCTTCTTTTAATAAAAAAAAAATTACTAGACTGCAGATCTTTATGCAGAATAAAAATTGTCTGCCTGAATTACTAGAAAAAAGAGTTACATAAAAAATGCTTTCTGCAGTCTTCCATTTTGTGTTCCGCTTACTCATTTTTGTAATAAATGCATAAAATCCGCAGTGTAGTTATTACTTCGTTGTGCGGACGTCATTGCGTGCGTTATACAGGGTGTCCCAAAATTCCTTCAACTCTCTGAAATGAGCGGTTCCTGAAGTGATTTGGAGCAACATTTTCCTTTTCCAAAATGTCCGTCGCGGCTTCGTTTAGGAGTTATTAACGAAAAACGCGGACCAATCAGAGCGCGATATCTTTGCCAACACGCGTGTAGCTCGCGCTCTGATTGGTCCATGTTTTTCGTTAATAACTCCTAAACGAAGCCGCGGCGGACATTTTGGAAAAGGAAAATGTTGCTCCAAATCACCTCAGGAACCTCTCATTTCAGGCAGTTGAAGGAATTTTGTCGTCGCATTAGGATTAGTTCACTAGGTAAAGTGTGAACAATTTTGTTTGTTTAAATTAGTATTGGTCGAAATCGCGAAGAAAAAACGAATGTTTCACCATTTTTATTTCCGCCCGCAACTGAAAATTTGTAAAATTGATCTAAATCGTAAACACGATAGAAACAAGTTATCTATGTCTACGGTTCCGGGAAGTTCTGAATGTGCGTGCGTTTGGTTACCGTCGTCGGTATGCAAACGAAGGCAACGAAACAACCGTGTAAAATTGTTTTGAATACGCTTGTGGAAACGAGAAGAGGGTCTGGCGAAATTCAAGACAGATACAAGAGTGAAATGTCTTTTCGCTGTTGCGCGCGGCCGCGGCAATGGACTTTCGAGAACCGTGGAGGATGCAATAATTAAAATCCGCGCCCGCGAACACGGGACGCGGAAATTGTCCGTGGGAAGGAATTTTGTCTTTTGAAATCTCCGGGCCGCTCGTCATTAAAAATTCTTCCGGTACGGCCGGTACGTAAACATTCATTCGCGGGTAGCATGCTTTGTGCCGCGGAAAACCGCGTGGTTTCTTTCATTATATTCCATCAAGTGGGAAGAATTTTCGTACGGGAACCATGCACGCCTTAACAATCCCTCTATTTCACATATTTTCCCCTCATCGTATCCTCGCACGTAAACACGTTTTTCCTGGCAAGCTATTTTCTCAGTAAAAATTATAAGAAATCAAATTCGTACATAGTAGAACCCAGACCTAACCCAGACCTAACACGTATACAGTAGTAAATTGTTTAATAAAAATTGTATATGTGTGTATCTTTTGTGGTAGTAGTCTTACAGTTTTTTTTTTATTCTTTATACATTTACTGTACATTTTCTGGCACATTTATACAATTTTTTTAATCGGTTTCGTGATTGCGTTTTACGGCAGTCTGCTGTAAAACTGTTGTATTTTTGTAGACAGACTGCCGCATACCTTTGCAGTCGGATCTAGCTCGAAAATTAAACATTTCCTCCGACCTAGAACAATTCCATATAATTATTTTTTCATGTTATGAATATGAAATTGATGTAATACCTCATACAGTACTTAAATGTTTAGTAATTTATTAGATACCAACATATTGAAAACTTTTGCAGTCGGATTTAACCCGAAAATTAAACATTTCTTCCGAATAATTCCATTGTAGTAATTATTTTTTAAAATTAATTGAGGGATTAATTTTAATAAAAATTCTTATATTAAATTTAATTGATATCTCTTTAAACTTTAAATTTAACCTCCCTATAATACAATTTTAATAAATAACTAATCCTTTCAATTTTATGAATATGAAGTTGATATAATACCTCATACAATACTGAAATATTTAGTAATTGATTGGACACCAACATATTGAATAATGTAAACAATATTGTGAATACACAGCAATTTTTATTCGGTATATTTATCGAATGCTTTTCGAGGTAAAAAAGTTGATTAATGAAAATAAGAGTTGAATCATACAAAAAATATCGTCTCGAATAAGTTTCTTATTAATTGAGAATAATTGTTCATACTGACGTCACCTGCGAAGCGTTAAAGCGAGTTAGAGGAATAGTTGATGCGAGAAACTATAGAGTTCGGTACAAGAAGTGGTCCCGAAGGGCTCGCAACGATGCCCCCGGGAGCCCACGGGTGCTCTCAGGTGCGCCATCTCTACGAGTAATCAGTAATTGCCGTAATTGATCCGTGAGAAGCGTGAAACCTCGCGCCCGCCGGAAGTCATCGCGTCCGTCGAGGACGCGTTCGTTTAAACGAGCGCCGTTAACGGCGCAGTTTCGGACGGCCGGATCGATTCCAGCGCGAATTTTTATGGCCAATAAAGGTCGCTTTCTCCCGGTGTATCCTCGCCCGGCCATTTTATTCCTGCACTCCGATCTGCTTTCAAAAGGAATAACGAAGTTTGGCCCGGTAGGAAACGAGCGCTGGGACCAAGGGGCCGCCGCCGTTCCTCGCTATCGGGCTACCGATTTTTTCAAAGAATTATTCCGGGCTTGTCCTCCGATTGGTAACAAAGCACACACACACACACGCGCCGGGAAATAGAGACACGGTTTTTTCTACGGCCTTTGTTTCGCGTTTTCCGGCCGCAGTCTGCTCTGCGAATCAACGGTGCATGGAAACTGATGCAGTGCTCCGTAAAAACTATTTTAGACGTTTATTGGTCTTAGACGTTTCTAAATATTTAAACATTTTTTTCAAGTTTTTTTTTTCGTACGCATCATTTTTTGTTTATGGCTTTACGCTTTTCATTTATTAATTCAGTCGATTGTGTAATAGGGTAACTGCACCAGTGAATGAACATTTAAGAAATTGTTCAGTAAGATATTTTATTTTTAAAAAAATATGTGAATTAAAGGAATCTCATATATGCCAAATGGCTCCCTATACTTCATTTGTCAAAAATAAATCAACACAAATAAAATGAAATTTACTTACGAGCACAGTGCGGGTCTTTGGGCTGAAGGTTTTGCATTTTTCTTTGGGATATACGGAAATGTGAGTCTTGGCGGCCCTTACCTGTAACAAACAGAATTGCAAAATGGTATTAATAAAGTTTTTTGGGATTTTAGTTTAGGGGTTTCATTAATAAAAATAGTTGAGTAATTACGAAATACAGTAAACGCTCGATTCTTGTCCAACAGCCGTGTTTTTCACGGACAACTATCGTGCCCGGACATGCTTTTTGATTTATGACTGCGTCTAGATATCGCGCCGACCGCGCCGAGCGAGACTTCAATAGAGAGCCGAACATAGAGAAGGACAGAATGAAATACGGTTCGCGTGACTGTCCGCGTCTCTTTCTTTCCGATGCGCTGTCCTTCCTTGCGACCGAAACTTTCACCGTGGATTAAACCACTAAATACAATTGAAACTATATCGTGTTTGGTGTCATTTTAATCAGAAAAATGCCAGAAATAAGGTAGTGAAAGTCCCATAAACAAATAATGAAAATTAAGAGAATCAAGAATCAAGCGTTTACTGTAATATGTGCTAAAATGTAAGATTCGCATTTAGCGTTTACCGTTTATGTTAATTTAGCTTAGTATAACGATATACAGCTCATTGTCAATTGTAAAGTGTTATACTAATGTAAGCTATACATAAACCATACACGGTTTAGAGCATGAATGAATAAATAAATAATATGTGCTTAAATGAAGAAGTCAATTCAGTAATTTCCTATAAAAGGGTTTTTATAATTGCAATAACTATGAAACAGAAAATCGGTCACTCGGTAGGTTTATTGTTATCATTCGGTCTTTTCTTCTTGTTAGACGGGAACAATGCTATTAATTTTATCTGTCCCCGGAAAGTGATGCGCGATTCGATGCAAACCATGTGTAAATCGCGTAACGATCGCGCAATCGCGGGGTTAAATCGCGGAGAATAAAGAGAGCGCAACGTAATGCCGTGGTTTCCAGGACAATCGCGAAGGTTTGCGGATCGTGTGTGATTGTAACGAATGGAAATGCCGGAGCAGAACTCGGAAAAATGTTGAGCAATCGCTTAATGCGCGGACATTCGAGCTATAATTCTCGAGATTAATGGAATCGTAAAAAATCAATTCCTTATGAATCGTCTCGTATGGAGATCAGATTCAAGTGTACGAAGAACATTTAATTTCATTTGAACGCCGGCCAAGAGCGCGAGCGTCTTACAATTAGAGTTAGTGAAAAAAAAATGCAGGGATAAAGATTGGATTTCATAAACGGTATTATCGAATCGGAGCATGAAATTGTTTGGCGTATCGGGAATTTAATCCGTGTAACGGATATTTTATATGCAGCTTTGGTCGATTTATATTTTTATGCTTTTTTATACAGCTCTGCATTCGTACAAATTCCTGGGAAACTTCCAGGAGTTGATACGCAGGTTTAATGTTAACAAATCTTTGCAAAAGCACGTTATTCGAGAAGGAAAAATTCGGACGTGTTTCACAACGATTTTTGCTCGATATAAATTTTTCTTATATTGTTTCGTGCAAGAATAAACTTCCGAAAGCGACAACCCTCCGATTTTGCTGAAATTTTTGCCAATGCCATTGATTAGAGAAGAAAGTCCCTGAAATGATTTTTGTAGAGCTTTTTATGAGCTTCATTTTTGGTTTGAAACTTTTTTCTCTAAAATCAATATTTTCGAAAATATTTAGTAACAACAGTCAAAACTTTCAAGGAGGCTGGGAGGGGAACGAGGCTTTGTCGCCATAAATCCTTTTGCAAAAATTTCAGCAAAATCGAAGGGTTAATAATAATAACTCGTGCAATAATAAGTCGATCGTGGAAATTCGCTATTCCCCAAAAATTGTGAGAAGCGTTCGCCACCATTTTGCCAAGTTAATTCGCCCTCTAGCGTGCAATCCGAGTAACAATAAAAAATCAATAACCGAACAACAAATAATTTGATCCACCGATCAGAAGCTGTGCAGAGCTTTCGCGAAGCTGCAGACTGTTTCTTAGACCGCAGGTTTTTGGGGGCGACAATGTTTACTCGAGCTTAAACGGGAGCGTCTAATGACAGGTAAACTGAAATGTCGATCAGCTTACGATCGATTTGGCTTCTATCGGTTAATATCCATTCTGATTGGCGGTATTAACTCCGTTCGCCTAGCTACATTAACGTTACCCTCCGCATGACGTTCTCTGCGGGCCGCAGTTGTAAGTGGCGCCACGGAACGGGCACAATAGATTTGTAATTAGGATTTCGGCGCCCGGTACATACTACGAGAGGACGTGCTTCCTTGAGCGGTCAGGCATACATGACAGGCTTCTGCCAAAGGATCACTATTAAAGGAAACCAGTCCCCTAACCCCAATACCGTTGCGGCTCTTCTTGTACGGTCATCGTGTGGTCTTGAAGATTACCTCTGTGTATCTCTCTCTCTCTCTCTCTCTCTCTCTCTCTCTCTCTCTCTCTCTCTCTCTCTTCTCTCTCTCTCCGATGCATCGATTGCTATTCGACAGGGGACATCATAATTCCCGGAAATCATGATTATATCATAAATAGGTCGCCACCTAATTATCGCTTTTGGTTATATCTCGTTTGTTATATATGTGTTTTGTTGCATCGAGTTTTGTTTAGATGATATAAAATTTGAAGTAATACCTCATATATTTTTTATTCGAAATTTAATATCTTGAAAAATCGAGTGTATCTATTATTCAATCTTATAGTCTGTTGTCAGATCTGTTTAATTCAAAGCATATAGAAAGAAACTATTATGTTGCAATTTTACAGGAATTTGAAAATTATACACATAAGTTTCCTTACTCGTCCAAAACCATAAAATATAAGGATTAATAGATGATAGTGTACATGATTTCTCTGTTAGGGATCGTCTAAAAAATAATAAATAAATTTTTTCTTATTTGTAAGGGTACTAGTTATAATGTGACGTGGGGAAAAATTTAAAAAATTTTTTTTGTAGAAATAACAGCTGTTTGAAAAAAACACGAATTTTCATCGCAATTTTCCGTTTAAAAAATGTATAACTTTCGAACGTGGCACCCAATCACAAAAATCCTACGTCACATTGTAGCTATTACCCTTATAAATAAGAAAAAATTCATTTATTATTTTTTAAACGATGCCTAACAGAGAAATCATGTACACCGTCAGCAAGGATATTCAAAAGAGGGTCCTACTTATCGGCTTATATATTTTTTAATCGTTAATATTGCAAATTGTTCATAAAACTACTGTACATATATATGTGTAAAATAAAGATCATTTTATATACTTAATGGCAGCGTAAAAAAAAATGTTTATTTTTCCGAGCGCCATGGTGGTGTAACTCCTTAAACGCGAAAAAATTAAATAGAATGAAATCCCAATAGTCGCTAAACGCATTAAAAAAATTACCAATATTTTCTTGGATACCATCAACGACCATATTATTTATTTTTGTTGTCAGAAGTACCAACTGGTAAGTACCAACCGCGGCGAGCGATTATTGTCCAATCGTTCTTTTCGTCTATTCACTCCGATTTCCTTTATTAGCGAAAACACGTCGAACGCGCGAACATTCGACTGAAAAGCGTGCCCGGTCTGAATCGCTGGGGCGTCGTTTCAGGGAAAATCGAAATATCGAATGTAATTCATTAACGAGCGTTCCGCGACGTCGGCGACAAGAAAAAAAAAGAAAAAGATTGCACACGTACGTACTAGCTCGCGGAACTCGTTAAGGGATTGGAAAGACACGTATTTGACATTGTTGACGGGAATTTTTTTTTTACCTGAAAGTTCATTTTCCCTCCGCAGCAACCACCGTTGTCGCTGGGGAAAATCATTTTTCGGGTTTATCGCCGAACGGTAAACAAGGTGAACAGCTAATATAAGAGAGATGTGTGTGTGTGTGTGAGAGAGAGAAATAACAGCACGAATAAAGACAGTTTATCGAGTGGGATCTGCGAATGTCGAACTCGACATTAAAAACAATGACAACATCGATGCGGGAGCAGTTTACCAGGGTGTGACAGAAACAGAAGAGCCACTCGCGTCTTTCCCGCAACGGTGAAAAACAACTCGGCGAGGTATAATAATAGCCGCCGCGCGATCTGATGAAATATGACGCGGCGGCGACAGCCATTGAAAAATCCGTCATACACTGGAGATATCACAGAGAGACATAAATTCCTGAAACGAGAAACACGATTTCGTGTTTCTCGCTGGATTTAGAGCGGATCCCCACTGCACGCATTAAAAGTTCGATCATCCGCGATCCAGATGGAAGTCCAATTATCGGAGCCAGTCCTATTATTATTAAAAACCGAACGCATCGTTCTCCTGCGATATGTCTTTCGACGACGAGTCTTTCAAATCGAAAACAATCGACGCTCGTGTAATGTTGCACGGTTCCGTATTGATCGCGCGAGATGTCATCGCTGCGACACCTTCTCGTCCACAGAGAATACGTGTGGAGGCGTATTGCTACAATATGTTTCTTGTAAAAAATTCCGTAAGACGAAGATCTGATCGCTGGTGATCGTAAAACAGTAGTGCGAGGGGTTATCTGATCGAATATCGTCTATCCTGTGACCTTGAAATATGCTGTCAAGGTCATCGTTCTGAACAAACCTAGGCGAGAACAACATCGGAAACGTCCTCCTCTTTATTGGTATTTGAAAGGTATTAATGAAATGTCAAACAATATTGAACAAACATACCATAACAATTTTACAGTATGGCAGTTTGGTCCACCATAAAATCCCTATTGGAAAAAGTACCTATAAATGAATCATCTTTTATAATTGTAGGTCAGGTGAGCTGTACCCTTTTCTGTATAATCACCATTTTTTCTTATTAAAAATTCTGAAAGACAAAGATCCGATCGCTGTAACCTTAAAATAGTAGTGCTAGAGGTTATCCGATCCAATATCGCCTAATCAGAGCCAGGAATTTCGTGACGGCGTGTTCCCGTAACGTCGTCAGAGGCTGCAATGTTAGCTACCTGCATCGACAGATTCTCATCTACAGAGAATAACTAGGCATATGTTAGCCACAAATTTTTTCGGTAATTATACAGGAAACGGTACGCCTGACCGATTTTGATGACCTTGAAATATATTGCCAAGGTCATCATTCTGAACAACTTTTTGCAATAGCTAATATAGGGTAACTACACCAGTGAATGAACATTTAAGATATTGTTCAGGAAGATATTTTATTTAAAAAAAAATATGTGTATTAAAGGAATCTCATATATGCCAAATGGCTCCCTATACTTCATTTGTCACAAAATAAATGAACACAAATAAAATGAAATTATTATTATTTGTCTTTATTAAACGTTAAATAAAAAAATACAAAAAATACCAGTCAATGAACACTACATTCTAGTAATTGAACAATGATGGAAAAGCAAAAAATACAAAAATACAAAAGCGTTCATTCACTGGTGCCCGTTTATTCACTGGTGCAGTTACCCTAATTGTAAAAGGTAAGGTGAGCTGTACCCTTTTCTGTCTAATCACTAGACTGCGGATCTTTATGCATTTATTGCAAAATAAAAAATTGTTGGAAAATTTTTCAAATTGAAGTTGTCAACATATGATTTCTCCTCTATTAAAATCATTGAGGGAAGAAATAACAGACAATTTCGTTTCTATTTCTTGCAATCGATGCAGATAAGTTTTATTTTGCATAAAGGTCCGCAGTCTAATAATCACCATTTTTTCATATTAAAAATTCTGAAAGACAAAGATCCGATCGCTGTAACCATAAAATGCTAGGGGTTATCCGAACCAATATCGCCTAATCAGAGCAAGGAATTTCGAGCGCTGCGTGTTCCCGTAACGTCGTCGATGGCTGCAATGTTAGCTACCTGCATCACTGCCAGCAGCAAGCATGTTAACCACAGCTGCACTGCGAGGAGCCGCGTCCCGGTAGCCAGGTAAACTGTCAAGAGTTAGAACGTCAGTCAGTCTGTTCCGCTGACGCAACAAAGTTGCAGCGTCGGCGAAAGGTCGGAATAATGTTTGCGAAAAAGGAGATGGCTCACGGCCGAGCGTCTTCGAGGTTAGGATCGCAGGGACGGATGGTCCATTCCAGAGGACGCGTTCCCACGTTTTCCGTCGAGGAATCGGGTTCGAACAGGCGAATTTCCTCGCCGTTTGGAAAGCTGAGTAGGGACACAGCCGGACGAAAAAAAAGGCTTTGCCCCCACCATGGTGCTCCTTTTTGCGGAACATTTTCGCCCAACGACACAAGCCGGAGAAAACGGATTTTTGCGGCTAGAGCTCTCAAGTTGTCCCCGGGTCCTTTTTCAAAGCTGACTCGACGGTTACCGCGAATTTTTCGAGAACACGTGCCCGCGGAAATTGTACCCGGCCAGCTTTAATTTTATAAAATAACCCCGGGTCGAACCACTTCAAAAACTAATTTCGACCGAGCCCCGGAGGAAAGTACTCGGCTGTATTAAAAGAGGGGCCGCGCGCGTTCGTTTCAACGAATTCGCCCCCCCCCCCCCCTCCCGGAAAAAAAGAACACGCGGAAATTATTGGCAAGGATTTCCCCGCGCTGCTTTTCGACGGGAACAGGTTCTCTCGTTGCATCGATACCGGGAACGGCAGGAGTATCGATCTACGGAACGCGTTTGCGAGAACCCCGAGTTCCCGCGCGTACTTTGCGTACAACTTTCGATCGTTTTGCTTTGCCCTTTGCGCCGCTGCTGTATTTTTACTGACCCGGAAATCCGATGTTTATATTAGTTACGTACTCGGGACTTTGAAACCCGGTTTCAACGTACAGGGTGTTTCGAGTATCGCGAATGTCCACTGAAAGTTTGAGTAGTTAGAAATTTTGTATAATTCATATTTCGAAGACCTATTTTATAATTCATATTTAAAAGACATATTTTATAATTCATATTTCGAAGACGTATTTTATAATTCATATTTCGAAGACGTTTTATAATTCGCATCACAGCTAAATCTAACTTTTTCGTTACTATCGTTACTATCATTTAAGAAAAAGTTCCATGCGATTATATGACTATATGTGATATAATGTATTCCTGTAACTGTCAGCAGGTCCATTACTACAGGCTGTCCCAAAATTCCTGCACATCCCGGAAGTGGGAGGGTCCTGAGACCATTTGAAGCAACATTTTCCTTTGCGAAAATGTTATCCGCGGCTTCGTTTAGGAGTTATTAACGAAAAACACGGACCAATCAGAGCGCGACCTAGACGCGACTTGGCACAGACGGCCCGGCGCGCCAACTGTCTATTGGCCGACTGTGTCAACTGGCGTCTAGGTCGCGCCCTGATTGGTCCGTGTTTTTCGTTAATAACTCCTAAACAAAGCCGCGGATAACATTTTTGCAAAGGAAAATGTTGCTTCAAATGGTCTCAGGACCCTCCCATTTCCGGGATGTGCAGGAATTTTGGGACACCCTGTATGTAACTTTATGCTAAGACATTCTTTTTCTTTTTTTTTATGAATATCTTCTATTGTAAACATTTGTATAAAAGGACTTCGGTCCGTAAATAATAATAATTCATATTTCGAAGACATATTTTATAATTCATATTTCGAAGACATATTTAATAATTCACATTTCGAAGACATATTTTCATTTTGAGAATTCCGAATGGAACTCCTCGCCTAACATACACCGTGCAGTTAAACTCACGTATATCATGTTATTTGCACAAATTTCGGGAAACGTGAAATTTTTGCGGCACCGATTAGCCCGCATGGTAAACCCGGGGTTATCCATTGAATTAGCTAATCATATCTCCGCGATAAAACACGCAGAGCATGGAGAGCTGGTAATGCGAGGATAATGAAACGTTTTCTTTGCATAATGCCATAACGGCGCCACTAACTTACTTCCTATTTACCCTCATTTCGCGTAATTTTCACCCGACGTTATCGAACTCGCGCTTAACTCAGGAATTATGGCCATATCGGCTGCGAATTCGCAATTTTATAGACGACCAGCCAGTACCGGTTTTCGTGTCTGAAATATTCCCTACGGTTTTTATGGTCGTCTTTATCGCAACAAAATTTTTCATGGGGGAAGTGCTCTTACTTGTAGCACGTAATGAATAATCGAGTGGGTCGACGTTAATACTCCAAGCACACTTGCTTCTAACTGATCATTATATCTAGAAGCTAATCCGTGTAATTATGAGCTTCAAAGTGAGAGCTTGATGCGTTAGCCCAGCTCATCAAAGGCTCCTGTTCAATCTCATATAGCACAAAAACGTCTTTAAGATGTCTCTATTGTCCTACGAACGTCTTCTGAACGTCTTATGTTACAACTGTACGTCTTTAAGACGTCTCGAATGTCCTACAAACGTCTTCTGAACGTCTCATGTTACAAAACTGTACGTCTTGAAGACGTCTTTGAGTTATCTGTTTGGTGTCTAAAAAAACGTCCCGAAAAAAAGTCTTTATCGCAACAAAATTTTTATGGAGGAAGTGCTCTTACTTGTAGCACGTAATGAATAATCGAGTGGGTCGACGTTAATACTCCAAGCACACTTGCTTCTAACTGATCATTATATCTAGAAGCTAATCCGTGTAATTATGAGCTCAAAGTAAGAGCTTGATGCGTTAACCCAGCTCATCAAAGGCTCCTGTTCAATCTCATATAGCACAAAAACGTCTTTAAGATGTCTCTATTGTCCTACGAACGTCTTCTGAACGCCTTCTGTTACAAAACTGTACGTCTTGAAGACGTCTTTGAGTCATCTGTTTGATGTCTAAAAAAACGTCCCGAAAAAAGTCTTTTTTAAAACATTCAGACCTACAATGGACGTCATTAATACGTCGTGTGCTATCTGAGATGTAATCGATGGATAAAATTTGTCAAAAAACACGTTTTTTAATACGTTTTTGAGTCATCTGTTTGATGTCTAAAAAAACGTGCCGAAAGAACGTCTTTTTTAAGACATTCAGACCTACAATGGACGTGATTAATACGTCTTGTGCTATGTGGGATGTAATCGATGGAAAAAATTTGTCAAAAAACAGCAGAAATTGTAAAACATCGTTGCCTACCTCTTCGCTAATCTGATATTTTCTTTAAAAAAGAAATGACCTGTTTTACATTCGTTATCGAGTCGCCTCTGACCAGTTTCATTCGCAGATATTGCAATTAAGTATCCACTTTAAACACAAACTATCGAGTATCTACAAGAACGTATGTTAATTCGAAAAGTTGGGAAGCTGGCGGATAATTGCGAATCTCTGCAATCGGATTCTACGTTTCGAAGTTAAAACTGGATTCGCCTAAGCGTGATTCCGACCGGTTGTGCTACACCGCTATCGGAAAATATGTTGCAGTGAATTCCACCTGACGCTCGCGATAGCAAATAACAACCGGTCGCATCCGACGATAGTGTTAATCACGCTGCACGCCGCTCAAAGATGAGACTCCTTAATGCCCTTAAACGACAGGTTGCCGACACCTGCGAAAATATTCCGCACCAACAGTTTTGCATAATGACATTCTCAGGTGTTAGACGAGCTTTATCTTTAGCTACCATCGGGCGATTCATTGGCGTAATAAAGTGGGACACGAGCGCAATAGCAAACATCGAGGAAACGTATGTCCGTTTCACCTTCGTAAATTTTACCTAGGTAAAACATTGTGGCAATCGATACGAAGGTTTCAAAAGTGGAGAGGAATAGATTATATGTTTTTTGCAAATGACATCTTTGAAGGCAGCCGAGGTTGACAATCTTCTGATCTGGCAACCTGATTTTAAAAATCGAAAGTGTCGCGAGGTATAATTTTTATCCATAAATATGGTATGCTATAATTTACGGGGAGTGCCTCGGTTACAGATTGTCCACTATTATGGTAGTCACGAGTTCTAAAAATTGAGAAATGTGGAGCATTATGAGAAGACAAATTAGGCTCAAATTTATGAGACTTTTAATCCACAACCAAACGTAAAACATGATCGTGATCTTAGAAGCAAAATACCCAAATACACCACATTTTTTATAATATATTTTAGTTTTAAATTTTAAAAAAATTGTGAAATATGGAGCATTAAGAACAAAAATTAGGCTGAAAATGCAAATTTTAATCCATAAAAAGACGTAAAACATGATCGTGATCTTAGGATCGTGATCTTAAAATCAAAATACCCAAGTACACCATAATTTTTATAATACATTTCAGTTTTAAATTCAAAAAAATTGTGAAATGTGGAGATTTTTATCCATAAACAGACGTAAAACATGATCGTGATCTTAGAAGCAAAATACCCAAGTACACCATAATTTTTATAATACATTTAGTTTTAAATTTTAAAAAATTGTGAAATGTGGAGCATGAAGAAGAACAATTAGGCTAAAACTGCAACTTCTAATCCATCACTAGCCATAAAACGTGATCTTAAAAGCAACATACCCAAGTACACCATAATTCTTATAATACATTTTAGTTTCAAATTAAAAAAATGCGATCGCCAAAAAATCTCGGGAACACGTCGGACGCGTTCATCGTTTGGCAAGTGCGCCGTTAAGTTGATTAAAGCTCGCAAAACTTCCGAACAACACGGACTGTTCGCCGGAAACGGCGGAAAGACGAGTCTCCGCAAGACATTCAATTCCGTGCAGCAGCGCAGCGGCTTGGCTGGGCGCAAAAGAAATGGCGGTAAAACGGGCCGGGAGAAGAGGAAAAGCTTCGCGGCCGGATTGATCGGAGAAACAATTTAGGACAAGTTCGCGGAAAAACCGGCGGGGGTGGTTGAGCCGAGGGTTGGAAAGGGGGGGGGAGGGCGGTTGGTATCGGGATCGCGGAGTAGCCGCGCGCGGTTCGAGTTTCGCCGGAAATCGAAAATGAAGAAAGACGGTGAAAAAGCGACGGTATCGCTGCCGGGAAGATCGCTCCGGTCGTTTCAATCCGAAGTTCCTCGTGACGTAGAACACAAGAAGAAAAGGGGGGGTGGCTGTGGCTCGGCGTCGAGCATCGTATGCACGGCCGTTTCCTGCGTTCTTTTCGGGCACGAGTCGCGCGGGGACCCTGAGAGTTTCTGACAACTCGCGTCTGTGCGCGTGACTTCTTCCTTGGGACGATAGAAAAAATCGGGACACGGGAATTAACCCCTTGACGCACGTGGATAGATTGTCGTTTTACATTATCGGTACGTGATTGTAATCGAGGGCTTGTACTTTTCGCAGTTCTCGCGAAAATAGATTAAAGCGCTAAAAGAATTCAACACCGAGTACGAAATTTATTACGTAAACGCTTGATTCTTGTCCAACAGCCGTGTTTTTCATGGACAAGAATCATGCCCAGAAATGCTTTTCGATTTATGACTGCGTCTAGATGCGAGACTTCAATAGAGAGCCGAACATAGAGAAGGACAGAATCCGGTTTGCGTGACTATCCGCGTCTCTTTCTTTCCGATACGCTGTCCTTCCTTGCGACCGAAACTTTCACCGTGGATTAAACCAATAAATACAATTGAAACTATATCGTGTTTGGTGTCATTTTAATCAGAAAAATGCGAGAAATAAGGTAGTGAAAGTCCCATAAACAAATAATGAAAATTAAGAGATTTGTAAAATCGATTCCTCGAGTCAATTCCTCGAAAATTTGGAATCAGCTTTAGAAGTAATATGTACCTCGTATATTTTTTATTGAAAATTTATTATTACCATTAGAGTATCTATTATTCAATATTATAGTCTGTTGTCAGCATATCGAATGGAACTATTATAAATATCGATTGGTCAATACATCGATCAATGAGAAGTTGTCTCCTTCAAATGTTTTCCACAGTTTGGTCTACTGACATGGAACTCACGCGTGTTTTTACTTTTTATTATTGAAAAATAGGAAAAAGTTTTTTCCTCATTAAAATTAAATTTGTTTCATCATATGTACAGCAAGTAAGTTTTGGTATTTTGAATATTGGTAATTTAAAACGTATTAACAGACGCAATTGTTTTCTTGAGAATGGTCTAAAATAAGACCGAAACGTTGGAAATTAATAAGTTGCAAATTTTCCAGTAACTAGTAAAAACTGATCGAACCCGTGCGCCGATAACATTAACGACAATTCTTGTAAACAATTTACGATCGATACAAAGATAAATATTTATGAAACTATTATGTTGGAATTTTACAGGAATTTGAAAATATACACATAATTTTCTTAATGATTATTCTCCTCACCACAAAACCATAAAATATAAATAATCCTGTAGTAATCCTTTCTACCCTGATAATACCACCGACCGAATAAAACGAACACTGTCAATTCATTATTAAAAATCGCTAAAAGAATTCATACCGAAATTATCATACCTATTACAATCCTACTTTGAATTGGTGATTCCGAAGCGTTTTTAGAAGAGGATATTTCGCGAGAGCCGTGTGCTGGTCGTGTGTTTATTTTGAAAACAAAAGACTAAAAAACCGGACGATTGAATTTTTCTCCTATTACGACTGCGTGACTACTTAAATTTTATTTCTGTTTGGGAAAGTTTGTATCGATCGATGATTCGAGCGATTCGAAACATTTTCCTGGTATATTAGAACAACCAGTGGACCCGCATACATTTTGAAAACGGTATACCAAATTTCCCCGGGGACCGAAACTTTCCGAATGACGCTCTATTGGCAACATTCCCCTAGAACCTCATCGCCGGTTCTCCAGCGACCCCGTAATCGAGAAAGAAGTCTCTATCAGCGCCGCTTGTTTACGATCACAGCTGGCAGGTGTAAAATTTCTCGTGGAGCACGCCGGGATCGGTTTCCCTCGGCGTTAACCCGTGAGAACGCTCCTTAATGCTAGAGCGAGAACGGGCGAAATAAAAAGAGAGAGAAAAAGAGAGGGGTGGGGGTGGGGGGTAGACGGCGAGGCAGAATTTCGGAGGGCAGAGAAAAGACGAACGGAAAGCGGTGTCGTTGGAGGAAATAACACGGTCGCCATTCTCCGGGGTTCGCATTTGAATTCGGCCTCCGAGCTGCGAAATTCAAGCGGGCATGGCATGTGTCACACGCGGAAAATTCTTAATGCTCGACGAGGCGCGAATAAAGCGGACGGCTCTCTCTCTCTCTCTCTCTCTCTCTCTCTCTCTGTCTTTGAATTTCTTCCGGCTCGACTTTAACGCCCCCGCGAGGCCCGGGCGATGCTACGAATAAATTAGAAGCTCGCCGGAAACGTTGTTATATTTTCGAGGATGCTTGCCTTCCACGTAGAATGGGAATCAGGCCCTAGGTTTCCACGTTTCAAAAAAACTGCGGTTCTACAACCCGCGAAAAACTGCATTTTTTGAGCATCTTGTAGAAGCCGATTTCCTTTGCGAGCGTCTTTTCCAGTTCTCTTTACGTCTTGCATCTTCTTTGTGAAAAGAAAGTTGCTGCAGCACACGCTCGCAGATTTCAAGAAATTCGTCACATATTTGATTCCGCTTGAAATCTTCATCGCAAGCTCGCCTCTTGATGCCGGAACGGGTTAAAGCTTCAGATTCTAAATATTTAGATGAAATTTCCCCTCGTTTGCATAATTCGCAGGCTAACACGTAAAGCAGCAGAGGCTATTTTCCATTGGTAACTAGAAAATCAGGATGAATATGTGAAGTTGCCAGTAATTGATTTCAGGTATGATTCTATTCCTTATTTATTTATTTATTAATGCCCTAATCCGTGTATGGATGATATCAGGGCTCGGTATTATGTGGCTCCCCGTAGCGGCCCTAGTTCACGAGGCAGCTCGGTCCAAACTTCCCGTAGATCTTACCAATTTGCCAAGCACGTCGAAACGTGCGCGAAAATCAAGTTGTCCCACATGTTAATACAATTAAAAACTATTTTTATAAATTTATTTTCTCCAGCTGTTGTCCGAAATTATCGTGCGACATAGTGGAATAGGCACTGACAATAAGAAAAGCGCATTGACAATAGTACCTCGACGGCAATGTGGAAACCTATTGATACGGATGTCGCCCTAATGCACCACGAATAGCTTCTATTATATGCTCGCAACGGCTCCCCGTGGCGGCCCACAGTGCTGGGAACTCCTCATGCGCGTACCATAGGAGCTATTCGTGGTGTATTAGTTTGGACGTGCCTGTTCGCATCGCGGACACTCACATTGTAACACTCTATGGTACGCGCCTGAGCTGGTTCGAGAACTAGGGCCGCCACGGGGAGCGAGACGCTCGGCCGGGTCAAGGGGGCGTAGCCTTCGATAACCGGCCGTCGCGAGGACTGGTTTATATAGTATTCATTAGTATAACACTTTACAATTGACAATGAGGTGTATATCGTTATACTAAGCTAAATTAACATAAACGGTAAACGCTGAATGCGAATCTTACATTTCAGGTGTGATTCTATTACAAAATCCGGTGAAGAATATTTCCAACGTTGGGGATAAATAAAAAATTGAAGTGAAGGAAGTCTGCCTGACAATTTCAAAAGCGCAAGAGAAATTCAATAAGACAGTCGCTGAATAAAATGGAGACCCGTTATTTGGTCAAGCTTCTTGGAGGTTCAAGGGAAAGAAAGTTGGATTTATTCCACCATTAGGGTAACTTTTCGAGGCTTATTCACTTGACAGTAGAATTTTACGAGTGACACTGTACCGAGAACGAAAACGAGCGAGGTTGTCAAGGAGATAGCGAGCAACAGACCACCCAGTTTCTGTATGTTTTTCAGAATTTTTCCTACTTATCCTCAATTTATCTTCGACGCCGAAGTTGCAAGAAAAGAAGGAATAAAAACTGGACTTCTCATTCATCACTCCGCGAACAACATTAAATATGTACAGGCGACGCTTAATGATCTTTCAGCGCGATTGCTCGGCGAAATTTCTCAAAACTCTGATAATATTAATAACCCTCCATTCCGAGATAAACGCTGGAAACAGGTCATATTAACATAATCTGATCGTTTCTAGGACAATAGATGTATACCAGCGCTCCGACGATTTTAATAAAACTCGGTTTTCGGGAACAGCAACAAATAAATTTAGATTATGTATCGGTGATATTTCAAATATTCTAGTGAATCTGATTATGCGTATTCGTCGCGAGCTTTTATCGAAGGACCAGAATTTCCAACGAGGGTAGTAGCTCTTTTCCGAAATTCTCTTGCACGTGTTATTACACGCGAAAAACCGGTACAACTTTGCTATTTAAATTATATTTTTATATTTAATAGCGCCCGCGGTAGCTCGAGGCTGTCAATTTTGTCACGGTGATTTCACTCTGCAAACTTGGTCGAACCGTTCACAAGGTATTTAGTTTTTACAGTTTTACAAAATTGCACGAACAAACGCTTAATCGCTTAATCGCCGTTTTTACTAAAATGTCAATTTAATAATTTTTAATGGCAGTTATAATTCGTCTTTATCGTATATTTTGTATGCGTACCAATAAAAGCAAAGTACTTTCAGACTCAGAGTCACCACTAAAAATTGCTGTACCATTATTCAAAATATTGCTTACATTTTTCATATCTTTGTGTCTGATCGATTACTAAACATTTAACTATTGTATGAGGTATTACATCAATTTGATATCCCTAGAAAGACAAAAATCATATAAAATGCAATTACACGGTTTAGGTCATTAATAAATAAATAAATAAAAAATTGAATTATTCGAGATCGGAAGCTCCGAGAGAAAAAGATTAATTCTACCCTCTTACTTCGATTTAAAATAAAATTACTATCGATTGATTGCAACGGACATCGATGTCTACACCTAAAGCTCCGTCCACACTGAAGCAATAATATCGAACAAGCCAAAACCGAAGCGGGACAGGGTCCTAAAAATCAGTCTGGGTTAGGTCTGGGTTAGTTATATAAAATGCAATTACACGGTTTAGGTCACTAATAAATAAATAAATAAATAAATAAATAAAAAATGGAATTATTCGAGAGAAAAAGATTAATTCTACACTCTTATTTCGATTTAAAACAAAATTACTATCGATTGATTGCAACGGCCATCAATGTCTACACCTAAAGCTCCGTCCACACTGAAGCAATAATATCGAACAAGCCAAAACCGAAGCGGGACAGGGTCCTAAAAATCAGTCTGGATACAGAAGACGGTGTTTTCACGCGGCACGCAACGCCGCGAACAAAATCGAAAACAGTGAAGCAGTGCCGTATAAACGAGAGAAAAAAAAAGAAGAGAAAAGGAGACGTCTCCCTCGTTTCGTTTTCCTCGGGTTCGCGCGACGCGACGCGGGGAAAAAGCTCGGGAACAGTGGAAGAAGAGACGAAAAAAAGGGATCGTCGAACGAAACGGTTCACTGGTAACGGGAAACGCCGAAAAGCCGCGACGTTTCCCCTCTCTCTCTCTCTCCCACTCTTATTCTCTCTCGACGCGATTTTTCACTCGGGGAAACGCGAAATGAAAACCGGCGGGAACGAAGAGTGAGCTGCTGCTATCTCCCCCCCTCTCTCTCTCTCTCTCCGCTCTTTCGCGGATATAAATATAATGCGGCGGGCTGCCTTCTAAATATCATAGACAGAGAAAAGGGCCCCGGCTGCTGTGCGCGGGGAGAGAGAGCGGATGATGGTCGCACGCGAATGAAAACACGGTGAAAAGGGCGAGACGCGAGGCGACGATGCTCTCGTACGTCGGGAAAAGGCATGGCCTGCCTGCCTTTTCTCCCGCATCGGAATCCGTGTAATTTTCTTGCGCGTCCCCGAACCGGCTGCGTCCGCGTTTTTCAAATTGAAAACACCGGTCCGCGGGGGGGCCCGCGACAGAAACGCGACTGTGTTTCGTCCGCGACAGCTTCTTCACCGTTTTTCAAAATATTTAGTGAATATTTAAGTAAAATGTTGTTGGTTTTGGGAAGCAAAGGTCACTTTGACATAAATAGGCAGATATCTTTTAAGGGGGTTATCCCATGTGAGAGCTACTATTTCTTGCTTATTTAGGAATTTTTTTTTCAAGGACCCTTAAAACATACAATCTTGAAATTTTCACTACATATTTACTGACAAATTTGTCTGTTTTTCTCGATCGTGTTATTGTTAATAATAAATGTATGATGCTATCGGCGCTACGGTTAAATCATTTAATAATAAGAACTTTCAAAAGCAATTTTGCAACTTAGCAAAAAAATCATCGACGTTTCGATTCTGATTTGAATCCTTTTCAAGATTTATTTTGTATCGCGTCTGCAAGAATCAATATGTTATACAATTTTCAAAATATAATATAGAATTGAATAATAGTAGAAACCAATAATTGTTTGTAAATAATGTTCATAAAACCTACTAACTTGCTTTTGGTGTGATTCAATATTTTAATTTAATATGGACATACACATGTGTTACGTGTATCATCAGTGCTAGCTGTCAAGGCACTGAACGTATGTCGACGAAATGACAGTTCATTATCATTTTGTATTATTAGTTATAACTCCTTAATAAAACATTTCAGAGCATATGTTCATATAACATTTTTTTTTACTTTTACGTGTAGAACACGCTGGCAATCAATAGTAATTGTACAATATCAATAGTAATTGTACAGAAAACGGTACATCGTCACTGATTTCGATGACCTTGAAATATGTTGCCAAAGTCATCATTCTGAACAACTTTTTCCTATACATATACAGTTCTCGAAACAGTATTAATTTCTGTATCATACATACATATATCAATAAATGTCTCTTATCTGTTCTAAACGAGATAAATAAATGTTGGACCGCAAAAGGTTTAAGAATAAAAATGGCAGAATAGTGCTGCAGAAAATTCGGTGAACGCCCGGCCCGATTTTGGTGATTTCGATGACCTTGAAATATGTTGTCAAGGTCATCATTCTGAACAACTCTGTCCTATACATATACAGTTCTCGAAACAGTATTAATTTCTGTATTATACATACATATATCAATAAATATCTCTTATCTGTTCTAAACGAGATAAATAAACGTAGGACCGCAAAAGGTTTAAGAATAAAAATGGCAGAATAGTGGTGCAGAAAATTCGGTGAACGCCCGGCCCGATTTCGTTGATTTCGATGACCTTGAAATATGTTGTCAAGGTCATCATTCTGAACAACTTTTTCCTATACATATACAGTTCTCGGAACAGTATTAATTTCTGTATTATACATACATATATCAATAAATGTCTCTTATCTGTTCTGAACGAGATAAATAAACGTTGGACCGCAAAAGGTTTAAGAATAAAAATGGTAGAATAGTGCTGCGGAAAATTCGGTGAACGCCCGGCCCGAGATAATGGCCAAGCCCGCAAAAGGACCCGTTCGCTTGTTTGCGCCGCGATAAGTCGACCGATCGACATCCAGCTTCGAAATCCAACGTCGATTCGACGGCCACCCACCGAAGACGTATTGTCGGGATTTCTTAATCGGTGATCGGATACTCGAGAACGACGACGACGTCTTGACAGCGGATTTCACGGAGCGAGCGCCGGCTGATCGGTTTTGCGGTATCGATGCAGGTCAACGATTATCTGATAATTAATGGGATAACGTGACCCGACCAGATTCGATGGGAATCTGCTTCCTGCGGCGGGTCTGATCGAATAAAATTCGCTCTCTGTGGCGAAAATGCCTGGGAAAACCGTGTTTCGTGGAAACGGATTTCAGAAAATGGCTGTCACATCCTTCTGGGTCGACGAGTTTATATTTTATTTAATATTTTTTACTTCCGCTCTAAAGAGTCACAAATGTTCTCTTTGAATTGTAATTTGGTCAGATCCACAAAATTTTCTACGTTCAAAAAGCGATTAAAATTTTTTAAGCTTATGAAAATCACATGCTCTGTTTATTTAGATGTTGTGCCATTTTTATTACAATATGTGCCTGGACAAAAAAATGTATGGAATTAATTTCCATGTACAGTGACGGCCACTAATATTCGGACACTCTTGTAAAGACGATAACTTTTTTAATATTCGACCATACAATTTGGATTTTTTTGAGAAGTTAGAACAATCAGTTTTCGTTACGTAATTTTTATGTGGGCTCATATTGAAAATGTAGAAGACACGTTTCGTAGATCTGTATCGATTAAACATATTCTGAAAATTTCATTAAAATCGGTCAACGTTGAGCTACAAACGTTTAAAGATGGTAAAAATTGCCATTTTTAACAATTTTCGGCCTCTAATCTTTCAATGCCTGTCGTTTTTTCCCACATCAACCGATCTCGATGAAACTTTTACAATGCATATAATTGACTCAGATCTACAAAACACATTTTTTAAATTTTCAATATAGACCCACATAAAAAAAATTGTAAAATGCAACTTTTAGTATTTTCTCCACAATTCCGACCAATTGCAATTTTTGAAAAAATGTCTTTACACATCATATAGTAAATTAATTGCTCTAACTTCTCAAAAAAAGTTCAAATCGTATGGTGCAATATCAACAAAGTTATCGATGTTTTAAGAGCGTCCGAATATTATTGGGAGTCGGTGTATAAAAAATTGTCACACGAAGATTTCAGTGGATTTAACAATGCCCACCGTAAAATAAATAAACCTGAAAATTAAAAAAATAAACAGGAGTGTCGGCGTTTTGGTAGTGAGAAAAATATATATCAATTGCACAAAGGGTAATAGGACGAATTGACAATAATGGAAGAATCCGTCTATTCATTTAGATTTTGTGCAATTATTATTCCAAAATGTGCTTGGACAAAAAGAATGTATCAAATCAATTACCATGTAAGTGACTTCGTAATGAAAAATATAAAACCGAAAGGTGTAGTGTTAAAAAATTGTCACATGAGGATTTCAGTGGATTTACCAATGCCCACAAAATTAAAGAAATAAACAGGAGTAATTTTTGTCCACAGCATTCGAGGAAAATGGGTCGCTTCGTCCTGATAGTGGCGGCGTTTAGTTGTGAGAAAAATATATATATATCGAGTGCACAAAGGGTAATAGGACGAGCTGGCAATAATGGAAGAATCCGAGGAATCCAGGCTGGGAAGAGCAAGGTGGTACGAGTATCAACACGGTCCCAGGGCTCACGAACTAGTTTCGCACTGTCTCGTTCCCGGGGTTCAGCTCGCAACATTGTTAATCGCGGTTTATGGACGTCTCGGACGAATTTTAAGTAAGCGGAATGCCTTCGTTAGCGCACGAACTTCGGGTCTTTGAAGTTTGAAGCGCAGAAATTTGCATTGATGATTCCTGTTACGTTCGTCGAAGTTCTTAATAATGCAGACCACGTTGTACACTGACGACCCTCTCTCGCGTTCTCTCCTCTCTCCTCCCCCCCCCCCCCTGGTCGGACTTGGCGATACTCATTGAAAGAAGCGTTACGTCGAGTTTTCAGTTCTCCTTCTCTGCACAGCGCAGCGCGGCAAAGGAAAGCAGTTTTAAATGCGATTATCCTGGCTGCCGTCTTGTTGGCGGAATAATATTAATATAAATATTCCCTCTTGTCTACGGCGAGCCCCGATGCATATTCATACAGGGTGTCCATGAAACAGGTGCTCCGGTGGAAAGAAGTCGAACCGACCGAAGTCTATCAATATTGATTCCCCGGGGAAAAAAGAACAGAAATCTCTCCAGTGAATGAACACGGTAAAATTAAAATAATTTCTACATGAAAAATATTAGAGTTATAATATAAAAGTGGAATAGGTAAAAGTGAAATAATTTCTACATGAAAAATTAAAAATATTAGAGTTATAATATAAAAGTGGAATAATTTCTACATGAAAAATTAAAAATTTTAGAGTTATAATATAAAAGTGGAATAGGTAAAATTAAAATAATTTTTACATCAAAAATTAAAAATATTAGAGTTATAATATAAAAGTGGAATAGGTAAAATTAAAATAATTTCTACATCAAAAATTAAAAATATTAGAGTTATAATATACCAGTGAACGAATCTGTATTCAACGAGAAAAAATAACATTTACTAATACGAGATAGTTAACGAAATCGTTTACGTTAACCCTTCAGTGTCTAAAGGTACTTAAAATTCCATTATATGAAAATCGCATTAAAAAATCACTTATCTGGAGAATTAGTTACTGTTGCTACTGTAGTATAGTCATTTGACCGTAATTCAGCCGCTTCTGCCTGTAGGCACTTGCAAGGGAACGCGTATCGTACAAGGAAATATAATTATAGTGTGTCCGATGACGTAAGACTGGGAAACCTTGGCTAACATTGGGTCATATATGACCCAATGCAATTCCAATCAAAGGTCCCATAGTAAGTGTCTTACATGTGGTGTGTATTTGTGCAGCAATGAAAAAAAAAATTCCTTCGTGGAGTACCATAATGTGCAATAATTATTGACGATTATACTATATGACTATATTATTTTTGTCACAAGAATTTTATTTGTACACCCGAAAATAAAAATGTAAAATGGGTTTTCGTGTTTCTTTTGACAATATAATATAATAAATGAATTAAATAATGATTAAAATTTGATTTTTTTAATTAAATACAAATTTGGCTACTAAGGGGTTAAAGTGTTTCCTCACAATAATCTCGCATAATGAGATTAGTAGACAGCGGATTTTATGCTTTTATAACAAAAACTAGTAGGTGTGATTAAAAACAGTAAAATTAACAGAAGATTTCAAAGATATTGTTAGATTATTTTTGAGCTATTAAACATATTAAGAAAGAAAATAAATATATCTCTCCAGTTTGTTGCAATTCAGGTAGAAAATTTTTATTTTGTTTAAAGATCCGCTGTCTAGAGATCAGTGAACCAGTGAAAGAATACATATAATCTACTATATTCAACGAGAAAAAGTGGAATAGGTAAAATTAAAATATTTTCTAAATCAAAAATTAAAAATATTAGAGTTATAATATAAAAGTGGAATAGGTAAAATTAAAATAATTTCTACATCAAAAATTAAAAATATTAGAGTTATAATATAAAAGTAGAATAGATAAAATTAAAATAATTTCTACATAAAAAATTAAAAATATTAGAGTTATAATATAAAAGTGGAATAGGTAAAATTAAAATAATTTCTACATCAAAAATTAAAAATATTAAAGTTATAATATACCAGTGAACGAATCTGTATTCAACGAGAAAAAATAACATTTACGATGCCTCGTTGCAATTTACACAATAATTCTACAGCAACCGAAAGACGATCAGCCGACCAGTCAGATTTATTTAAACCGGAGAAATATTGAAAAAGGTTGACGGAATAACGGAAGTTACCTCACAATAATCTCGCATAATGACGTTCGAGTGTCTATCGGTGAAATTATGAACTCATAAATATAGTAGTCGCCGATCCCGCGGGCCTAATTGCGTAATCCTGACGGTGCGCTTACTTGAGGGGTACAATTAAAGATTTAATCTTTCGCCCCGGTTGTCCCATAATCCTCCGCGAGCGTCTCTGACCGGGGGAATCTTAATAAATTTCAGGTTTGATTTGCGACTGATCCGCAAGGAGTAAACCGAGGCAGTCCTTAGTTAATGACTTGAACACAAAGTGATAAAACCCGTGGTCTGTTCGATGATTTTTCAACGGACACGCTAACGATCCAGAGCAATCGCGGCCAGGGATTGAGGCTCCTGGATAGGGACATTAATCACGGGGATTTTATATTCAGCGATACTCAAGCGCCGACTATCTTCTCATCGGCGTTATTTTAATGATTAAGGCGGCTGACTATCGTTTCGACGCGAGAAAACTCGTTTCCCGAGCCGCGCGCGATATAGAGCTTCTTCTAAAAGGATAGTCCTTAATCTCTGTGTTCGCGCGAAGGCGCCAGGGCTTCAGCTAGATAGGTATAGTGATTTCGTTAATAGCCTTTTTTGCTGCCGGTGGATCAGGACTATCAGGAATTTCAACTTCGACGGGAAGCATAATCGAGACGTAGTTACACAATAATAACGATATCCAAGGATGTAATGTGTATATGAGATTGTGATCAAAAAGAAACAATTGGGAATGTTTAGTGTAAATCTGGTACAACATCGTACGAATTGTTGGTGAAACAGTCACTTCAATTTTGAACATAATGTCACTATTATGCCTGTTGATCTAAAAAACTTTGTTTCCCATATTTTTCATCGAGGTATTATTTATTTATTGCTTTGAACCATATAAGGCTTATACAATACAAATCATACAACACGTAGCGTCTAACTTTCAACTAGTTTACAGTATTTTTGTTAGATTTCAACTACCTCATAGAAATTAAATTTTCATTGAGCATAACTTAACGAAATCAAAAATAATTTTCAGGCCTTTTTTCATCAAGGTATTCATATTCATTTTGTATAAGGAAAAAAGTTAAATTTCAACTTCCACCCCAAATTTCAGGGGCATTTTCACCCCCTTAATATGAATGTCAGCAACTATTATTATTTAATATTGCTTTAAACTATATAGGGTTTATATAGCATATACATTGAAAATTGTACAATTTATGAATACATTACAATATGCCTTAATTACCACTAAACCTACCGAGCACTAAAAACGATTAAAATGTTTTAACTTATAACAATGACAAGGCTCAATTTACATAGATTTTGTGCAATTTTTATTTCAATATGTGCTGGGATAAAAAAATTCATTCAATCAATTTCCACGTAAGTAACTTTATAATTGCAACAATTGTAAAATAAAAAATATAAAACTGTCACTTGACCGGCAGTGGTAGGTTCAGTGTTAATTAGACGAACAGTATTAGGAAGATTAACCCTTAGCACTCGGATGGCGACTCTGAGGCACCATTGAAAATTGCTATGCCATTCTTAAAAATATTATTATTATTTTTCTTCGTATTTAATAAACTACTACACAGTTACATATTACATGAGATATTATATCAGTTTCTACGCAAAAAATTTTAAAAAATTGCATAGAATGGATGCTTTACTCATTTCGTATACAAAAATTTGATATCATTGAGGATTGATATTGAATTTATATGAAGAAATTAATTTTTGTATATGCGAGAAATTTAAAAAAATTGTGTAGAATGGAAAAATCTTTCGTTTTTTAATTAAAATAGCTCCGAGTGCAAAGGGTTAAATATAGAATCATTTCCAATGGAAGCATCATTATAAATTGAATAATTGTAAAATACGCAATCTGAAGACTGTGCTATAGTTATGTTGTATAAAATTGACTATGGACACACCGATTTTGAGTCGGGTAACGGTCCGGGGAAACGCGTAGGGTCGCGTGAGAAAATCTCGAAAGGGCCTCGAAGGGAGGCCGGGCGAGCACGCGGGGGGCGGTGAGGGGAGGGGGCGGTGGTAGCGAACTAGTTTGCGATCCCGGGGAACGTCTTGCCCGGCGTGCAGTTGTTCCTCCGAGCAAAATACATTACACCCCCACACACACGGTTGACGGGGGGCTGCGTGCGTGAACAGCCGCAAGAGCCGAGGCGAGCCAAGACAAAAGGAGACAAAAGGGGGGTAGTGCTGCCGTGGGAGAAGCGACGCTGCGCGAGGCGACGCGACGCGACGCGGTGCGACGCGAAACGTGTACTCTTGCCATGCAATTTCAATGCAGTTATACTTTCTGCGAACGAATACCGGAAACCCGGCTTGATCCCGGTACCCCCAGCCACTGATGGTGTTGGTACCAGTAGAGGTGTATTGATCGGTGGGTGGCAGAGAGAGAGAGAGAGAGAGAGAGAGAGAGAGGCATGCTTCTTCCCCCTCCCTCCGCCCATCGTGTAATCCTTCTTTTTCCTTTGTCTCTGTTCGGCTGCTGGGACTCTGTTCCATTGCCTTCTCTCTCTCCATCTCTCTCAACTCTGTAGCATCCTGCGCGTCATTTCCCCATGACGGCCGGGTGTC
Source organism: Lasioglossum lativentre (assembly GCA_916610255.1). Classification (NCBI taxonomy): domain Eukaryota; kingdom Metazoa; phylum Arthropoda; class Insecta; order Hymenoptera; family Halictidae; genus Lasioglossum; species Lasioglossum lativentre. The sequence goes on from OU744359.1 coordinate 5,689,687, forward strand.
ATTTGTAATTAATTTCGCGGGGATCTCTAGCTCGTCCTCGGACGACACCGATTACGCAGCGACATATCGCCGATCGGACATCGTTCACCAACGAAATTACTCCGGCCCGGTTCTACTCACCAGTTAGCTACCCAGGGTCCACCGGTGCTACCACGCTGAACAGACACACCTGGACCGAGCTGATATTTATTTCTCCGTCGCGTCGGCCGCCTTTTACGCAGCGGCAAACTTTTCCTCGATACGTTCGGGAACCCGGAGATATGGGAAACGACACTCGGAAAAGGTCTTTGGAAGACGAGCTAGCTGTGAAATGGATTCCTAGGCGCGGGGATAGTCCGACGATGCTACCCTTTAGGCGACGACGACGCGACGCGACGCTTTCCACTCGTAGCAGCCAACCGCTGTCGATGGCCCCGGGGAAATTGAATTTCTTGGTCCTGCATCTTCTCAAATTCGAACCGCCCACGATTTTCCCGAAAACCGAGAAACTCGAAATAATCGGCTGCGGTCGCTCCCTATATGACGCGATTCCCTGTTCAATGTTTGCGAATATTAACCCTTAGCACTCGAGTGGCTACTCAGAGTCGACACTAAAAATTTCTCTATCATTGTTCACAATATTGTTTACATATTATTAAATATGGTGCTATCTAATCAATTACTAAACATTTACGGATAGTTATATTGACAAAAGTTGTTCAGAATGTTGTCTTTGACAACATATGTGAAGGTCAAGGTGATCCGAGTTGGGTCCCCTGATAGCTATATTTACCTTAAGTATTGTATGAGTTATTATATCAATTTCATATCCATAAAATAAAAAAAATCATATAGAATGGAATTAATCTAGGTCGGAAAAAATGTTTAATTTTTTAGTTAAAATAGCTCCGAGTGCAAAGGGTTAACCTTCGCTCTGCGTACATATACAGGGTGGAACAATATATTTGTCCACCTTGATTCTGTTGTAATAATATGAAAAAATTATATGTACAAAACAGTTGTATGGTTCTTATAAGGTGTTCCGGAGATTTCAAGGTCACCTTGATTTCTACAAATGGAAAGACCTACTTTTTGTATCATAAATACTGTATCGAATTCTGGGTAAATATGGATTGACTTTCATACGTCCTTGGTCTAATAGTGAACGAGATATTATCGAAATAATTGTCCATATGTATTATACTAGCCAAATTCTAGATGAGGGACACCATTGGCTTCCAGGTAATAGCTACTTATTAAAAATTATTTCAATAGTATCTCGTTAACTATTAGGTTCAGGACATCTGAAGGTCAATATATTTTTACATAGAATTCGATGCTCTATCGATTCATGATGCAAAAGGTAGGTCTTTCTATTTAAAGAAATCAAGGTGACCTTGACCTCACATAAAAAGTGTTTACATCACAATATGTCCCCCTGTGTACCATGCAACTTTGGTATATATCATTTTTTCATATTATTACAAGTAACGGAAATATTCAAGGTGGACAAAGTTATTGCTGTATAGTCTAATGTTAACCCTGAACTGGGGTGCAATCACACACCAGCATGTTTTCACTGCAACATGTAAAGAACAAAATTATTATTAGATTAAAAATTGAATTGAATATATAAAAATTCTCTATAAATAAAAATAATAAAATTTCAATCTTTTGTGAAGTATGTCACAGATAGCATTCTCAAGAGAATTTTGGAAATTTCATCAACTCTTGATGTACGATTTTATCAGTATAGGGTGTAGTTGCACCCCTAAACGCAGAGTTCAACGAAATTGAATTGAATATATAAAAATTCTCTATAAACAAAATTTCAATGTTTTGTGAAATATGTCGCAGATAGCATTCTCAAGAGAATTTTTGTATATTTCGTTAACTTTTGATGTACCTTTTTATCAGTATGGGGTGTAGTTGCACCCCTAAACGCAGAGTTCAACGAAATTGAATTGATTATATAAAAATTCTCTATAAATAAAAATAATAAAATTTCAATCTTTCGTGAAGTATGCCACAGATAGCATTCTTAAGAGAATTTTGGAAATTTCGTCAACTCTTGATGTACGATTTTATCAGTGGTGTAATTGAATATATAAAAATTCTCTATAAATTAAAAATAATAAAATTTCAATTTTTTGTGAAGTATATCGCAGACAGCATTCTCAAGAGAATTTTGGAAATTTCGTCAACATTCGATGTATGTTTTTAAGATTCTCAGGTATAGTTACTATACGCATACTTAAAAGTAAATTATTAGTTACCGGGGGTTTTGGTCTGCAAATTAACCCTGAAATAATCAAATAATTACCCTTCAAGTAATTCGATAAAAATCGTCAACCTGCCCTCGATAACCGAGGCCGCGCGGACAGCGAAGGATTATCTTCCAGGAAGATCGATCCGCGATGATCGACCGACTCGAGGATATCCCATGCATCACCGGTCGAGGCAGAAGGTAATAAACGTGTTCAGATTCTATCAATGCGGGCGGAACTCGGGGAAACAACGTTTCAACGGGACCGGAGTCGTCCGCGTGTACGTGCTTCTTCACGCGGAACGGAAACCACACCGACTGGAAGATGGATCAGTATACATGACGCGGCTTTTAATGTTACTTTTGCATCGGGGACCCCCGGATGCTACGTGCCCAAGAAATTTCATTAAAATCGGAAGTCGTCGTCGCGTCGGGTCGCGTCGCGACTGAGCTAGCTGTGTGTGCGTGAGAGCTACATATAGCTCGGTGATAACCGCTCGCCATTGTGTGCGTGGGCTGCGCTGAAACGCGTCTCTCGGTGTGCGAGCCGCGGCGAATGGCGCGGGCGCAAATTATAGAGAAATTGCACGGGGGAAACAGAGAGGTATGTGCCGTGCGCAATAAAAGTCAGCGGCCCCAGTAAATTCACCTGTTACGTCGGCTCAGGAACCGTGTAACATTTTAATCTGGCCTTTCCCCGTCGCTCAGAGTACGGTCGAATTAACACGGCCACCGCCGTACACCGATATTAATGAACTGTTCCCTTGCGGCCACGATCTCCCCCAAAATAATACTCGCAATTAGGGGACCGGACCGAGCCCGACCCGGGGTCAAGAGGTTAATTGCCGCTCGCTGCTCGAATAGATTTCACGCGGATTCTTCGACATTCAATCTACCGTTAATCCGCAGCAATATCCCACTTCCGATCTACTATTTACTAATGAAACGAATCAAATTGTTCGAATCTCGAATTTTGGCAGACATTGGATATCAAGCTATGAACAATAATATTGCATTCTAAAATTTGTACAGAAAATTTATTTATTTATTTATTGCTTTAAACCAAGTGGTTTATATAGCAAGTACAGTATTATTACATTTGGTTTAACAGTAAACCTACCGAGCTCTAAAAATAGCTGGCACGTGTTGCCTTATAAAAATGACGTCATAGAATTTATACAATGTGTCCCAAAACTCAACTCCCTGAAATGGGAGGTTCCCGAGGACATTTCAAGTAATATTTTCCTTTTCCAAAATGTCCGCCGCCGCTTCGTTCAGGAGTTATTAACGAAAAACGTGGGCCAATCAGAGCGCGACCTAGACGCGTGTTGGTAGAGATGGTTCCGACGCGCCAACATGCGTCTGGGTCTGTAAATCCTTGATACGAGGACTTTCGTCGTCCCAGATTTGCCCAAACCGTCCATGTTGATCCATCGTGACGTAGTAGCTATAAAAACAGTGGTCTAAATCGTACAGTAGTTTTCGATATACCGTGATAGGTCGGGACGATTTTTTTTTTGTATTTGTTTGTCTTGTCTGTCCGTGTTGATATGGAGGTGGTGACGTCAGTCGCCAGATGTTTAACACGATGGGTCGGGGACGGCTTTCGTCGTATTTCGACTCTGCTGGCGCGCCGGACCATCTTTACCACTACGCCTCTAGGACGCGTTCTGATTGGTCCGCGTTTTTCGTTAATAACTCCTGAACGAAGCCGCGGTGGACATTTTGGAAAAGGAAAATGTCGCTTCGAATTATCTCAGGAACCTCCCATTTCAATTTAACGCAGTATACATATACTTAGTGTTAGTGTTAGTAAAACGCTTAGTGTTAGTAATAGAAAAAAACGTTATAGGACAATATTAACCCAACCGAACAGGCAATATAATGATTCGGGAAAAACTCAGGAACCTCCCGTTTTCAGGGAGTCGAAGAAATTTTGGGACACCCTAGATTTTCTGTGATTTTTATTATAATTGCTCGGACACAAAATTGTGTATAATCGTTTCCAGCGATTCAATAATTGCGAAATAAAAAACCAGAGACCGGTTATTTGACCGACGGTCGGTTTAGCGTTAATAGTAAAACCAGCTGCAGTGCGTTAAACGAAACGCATCGTTCGCGATCGCTAGAAGCCCAGTTTTCCAAAAAGATGCTTTCCCAAACAACACCGGCGGCTCCGACAGGTAAATAAAGCGCAATAAAACAGCGCGATGATAAAAAAAAAAAAAAACCGTACTCGACCCTGGGCATCCAATTTGACGGCTTGTTAAAGTAAAAACGGAAATTGCCAGCGAACATGTTTGTCTCCGTCGATATGGATTGCAAAACATTTTGTATCGAATTAAAAAAAACTTTCATAGATCGCGCCCGGGCCCCGGGGCTAGCCAATGAAACCGTGGATCGTTGTAAAAGGGGAACTGAAAATAAACAAGAACGGTTTTTTGACTTAATTAAATTCGTCAGTTCCCGACGGTTTAACGCTGCGGCTTGTCAAATTGAGCAAAAATTCGATTTCCATCGAAAAACAACTTCGGCAAGAAAACGCTCTCTCTGCAACACAAAATTCTCTATTTTCGGGATCGTTCGGAGTTACCGCAAAAAAAAAAAATGCTGAAAAGCTCTCGAAACCGAGGAACTTGGAATCGCACCGGTGAGACGAACGTCCATTTGCCGAAAAAAAAAATCGGCAAGCACTCAAAGGCGACCCGACGCGGCCTTTGAGCCTCCAATTATTCATGAATCGTGCGATCGATCGATCACTCCGCCCCCGAGCGGCGGCGGCGTTCTCCCTACTTACTTTGACTATCTCGTGCGACGAGCCCGGCCGAAATGGGACGTCGAGCTCGAGCATGCTCTCTGCCGTCTGTTTGCAGAGACACGTATGTTATTTCGGCGATTCGCCGGGTCGCGTGGACGGACAGAAGACACGGAAAAGAGCGGGCCAGCGAATGCAGTTTTCTATGTCCGCCCCACGCGCCACCACTGTTTTCCTCTCGTACCGTACGTGGGGGCGGGGGTGGGTGGGTGGGGGGTAGCTCCGGATGGCTCGGGGTGCAATAAACGAGTCGGTGTCTCGGCACCGATCTCTCATCCATCGTATGCAGATGCACCATCCGATATTGGCAAATCGGCTAATCCGTTCACACTCGACTCGGACCCGAAATTCGCCCCGGTATAAACTCGGCACCCTGCTGATCTAGCACCTCCGACAGACACTTCGTTACCGGCACCCGTCGCCGTGGACATCTGTTCCTTCTTTATTACGCTAGCCGACTATCGTGCGGGCTCTGCTGAAAAATCTCGCACACTTTTTTTCCTGTAGAATCCGTGCGATCTGTACAGGCTGCACCACGGTGGGAAGAAAAGTCGTAAGAACACCGACTCGGATCGACTGATTCTGCCGAAAAATAATTTTATGCGTTTCTATGAACCGCTGGAGAAGAAAGTCCCTGAAAGGATTTTTGGCGACGAAGCCTCGTTTGTCCCTCAGCCCCCATTCAAAGTTTTGATAGTTGTTACTAAATATTTTCGAAAATATTGACTTTATAGAAAAAAGTTTCAAACAAAAAATGAAGCTTATAAATAGCTCTACAATAAAGGTTATATACATTTTTTACGTAAACCTATTATTTTGGCTGTTATGAGCTGGTTCGAGAAGTAGGGCCGCCACGGGGAGCGCGACGCTCGGCCGAGTCAAAGGGGCGTAGCATTCGATAACCGGCCGTCGCGAGTACATAATTCCGAGGCCTGATAAACAAAGATCGAAACGACGGAATTACTCTGTTAATTTGCAGAATTTGTAAATTTAGTAACAAATTGATTGAACCTTCAGTAAGCACTAATATTTCTGTATTAACAACAAGTAAGGACACTAATAACAATCCAACTGCATGAAACGGTTTTTGAAACGGCTTAATGAGATCGTAGAAACGTAATCTAGCGATCTGCAATTTATTAATTTCCACGGCGATTGTCCTCCGTCAAACCGTGGAACTTCTCTGGCCGAATTTAATTATTCAGCGATCCATTTTCCTCGACCGTTCGCTATTTTCGAACAGATGTGCAAACTTTTGTCAACTGCGCTTCTTGCGGATTCCTTCCGCATTAGTTTCGTTTAATAGATTATAGTTAAGGAAACTCTTCAACTCGGTTTGCCAGTGCACGGCGCGCGCTCCGCCTTTCAATAATGAATGAGACATTACGTATACCCGCGAGAACTGCAGATTTCGGACGAACTCGGTCTAAGAAACGGCGAACCAGTTTTCTAAATTAAGCACGTGTGCACCGCACCACGGCACCGTCCCGTTCGTCTACCGCTCTCTGTGTGTGCTCTCTCTACTCTGCCCGCCAGCCGGACTTAAAATTATGCGAATTTCCGGAAACCAGCCGGAAAATTCTAATCAGGCTTCTTATGACCCTATTTCATCCTTGAATTCTTCGAGTCGCGAATGTTCACGCTTGCAACGAGCAGATAGAGTGAGCTTCGTTTTGTACAAAAATTACTGAAATTAGATAATTTAACACTGAACCTGCCGAGCACTAAAAACGGCTATGCGTTGACATATAAAATAACACAATCGAATTTATTTGGATATTGTGCGATTTTTAGTATAATGTGTGCTTCACCTTTAGCACTCGGATGACGACTCTGAGGCACCAAATTGCTATGGCATTCTTAAAAATATTGTTCATATTATTATTTTTGTTCGTATTTTAGACATTTACATATTACATGAGATATTATATGAGTTTCACATGCAAGAAATTTAAAAAAATTGTGTAGAATGGAAATATTCTAGAATGGAAAAAATCTATCGTTTTTTAGTTAAAATAGCCCCGAGAGCAAAGTGTTAAATATTTACTGTTCCATCAATTTTGTAGAGTATCGAAGATCTAACTGAGGCAATGTTTTATTGATTTCGTATATATGTATATGCAAAAAATTTAAAAAAATTGTGTAGAATGGAAATATTCTAGAATGGAAAAATCTTTCGTTTTTTAGTTAAAATAGCCCCGAGAGCAAAGTGTTAAATATTTACTGTTCCATCAATTTTGTAGAGTATCGAAGATCTAACTGAGGCAATGCTTTATTGATTTCGTATATATATATGCAAAAAATTTAAAAAAATTGTGTAGAATGGAAATATTCTAGAATGGAAAAATCTTTCGTTTTTGAGTGAAAATAGCTGCGAGTGCAAAGGGTTAAATATAGAATCATTTCCAATGGAAGCATCATTATAAATTGAATAATTGTAAAATACGAAAACTGTGCTATAGTTATATTATATAAAATTGTCGTTCTAAATCGAGTCGAGTTGACTGAAACAATCGTCGAGACATAAATCGTTTGCCGGCTTGGAAAACTATTAAACAGCTCATTACAATTTAATCAATGATTGTGTTGTGAAAAATTCTCGTTGGAAATCGGATAAAGCAATCGTTCGGATAAAAGTCGTTTGGTTATTGGCGTGACTTCGGCTCCTGTTGTGTTGTCAACGTCGGACTGTTTAATGGTCGTTCATTTTCAATCAGCTTCCACCATTTGTTATCACGTTTCCTCGTTACCGGCGTAATTATCTGTTATTTTAGCAGGTTCCTTTTTTCTCCATTAAAAAGGATAATGGAATACGAGTGGAACGAGGCCGAACGCGTAATCAGCCTACCATCAGAATCATTATCAGCAGGATTTTCAACGGGACGCGCGCGTTTTAAGCCGCCATTTTTCCTCGTCGCCAGCAGCAGCCGACAAGCACAGGCTTGCCCGAAACCGGACGGCCTCATTAATTGATATTATGTTTATCAGACATAATGCAGCCGGACGATTCGGAGGAAACCGATTTCAGTCGGCGAACAATCAATACTCGAGATGCGGCATGGCGACTAACAGCATGCCATTAATGACGCTCATCAACGCAAAATTTGATCCGGCGGCCGTCGCCTATTCGAGCCCGTCCCGTCTCGTCGAAAGCGAAACTGAATTGTCGACATCGTTACATAATGAGCGACGATGATGTAACGGAATTAACCATTGCGGCAACGGTGGAATAAAAATTCCATATTTCCCGTTACTCGCATTAGTCAATCTATTTCGCTTTAATCTCGTCAAAGGTTTTCTTCTCTGCAGGCAAAAATTCATATTAAAATCTATATATTATCATAAAGCCATTGGTGCAATATTTTACGGTAACATTCGTTCTCTTTACGAAAATGCTGTGAAAACATTGTTATTCTCAAAGAATATCTTTTTTCTTAAACACGATTTAAACAGAATTTATATGATTCAGAAAAAATTTATCGAGTATCGAGAGAAATTTCATTTCATCGGATTCTCACGCTATGAATTCTTCTGATGATCACTTCGATATTAAATGTACATAAACTTTGCCGATTTGAAGAATTATTCTTCCGGAAACAAAAATGTGTAATCGTGAACTGCGTTCGTTTTATACCGTGAAAATAATCCATTTCTATTTGCTGGGTTACACAAAGCCTGTAATGCAGTAACAATATTTTATCTGTCAACAATATAAATCTTGAGGTAAAAATGTGTCTGACTAATGCGAAGTACTTCTACTTAAAAAGAAGATAATTAAAATTCAGCTAAATTAACCTACATCTTGAAGTAATACAGTGTCTGACTAATGACGACTATTTCTACTTACAGAGAAGATGGAATTATTCTAGAATAACATTCTCAGAATAATCGACTTTTAAATTCAGCTAAATTAACCTACAACTTCACAAAAAAACTGTGTTTGACTAATATAGATCATTTCTACTTAATGGAAAGATAAATCTATTAAGTGATAATAATTTGAAATTGAATGTGGATATTGAAGCAACGTGTATGACCAATATCGACTATTTCTACTTACAGGGAAGATTAAATTCAGCTAAATTAATCTACATCTTCACGAAAAACCGTGTTTGACTAATATAGATCATTTCTACTTAATGGAAAGATAAATCTATTAAGTGATAATAATTTGAAATTGAATGTGGATATTGAAGCAACGTGTATGACCAATATCGACTATTTCTACTTACATAGAAGATGGAATTATTCTAGAATAACATTCTCAGAATAATCGACTTTTAAATTCAGCTAAATTAACCTACAACTTCACAAAAAAACTGTGTTTGACTAATATAGATCATTTCTACTTAATGGAAAGATAAATCTATTAAGGGATAATAATTTGAAATTGAATGTGTATATTGAAGCAACGTGTATGACCAATATCGACTATTTCTACTTACAGAGAAGATGGAATTATTCAAGAATAATAATCTGAGAAAATCGATTTTTAAATTCAGCTAAATTAATCTACATCTTCACGAAAAACCGTGTTTGACTAATATAGATCATTTCTACTCAATGGAAAGATAAAACTATTAAGGGATAATAATTCGAAATTGAATGTGTATATTGAGGCAACGTGTATGACCAATATCGACTATTTCTACTTACAGAGAACATCGAGCGCAGATAATGTCTATCCTTTTCGCTCGCAAATAGCATGATTCCATCGAATCGCTATGGAAAATAAATAATATCACGCCGGTGTCAATATTTGTAACAGAATGCACGTAAGTGGAAATAACCAGTGATGGACAGACGAGCAAACAAAGCGGCACTCACGTGCGTGCGTAATCACTCGATTTTAAACTTCGATTTCGCGCAAATGGACGCCGGATATGAACAAATTTGAGTTTACATTGTCGAGTAATTTTTTTTCCAACCTGTGCAACCGAAGCTCCTTTCCCATCAAACCACCGCGATAACAAACCCCGTCGATGCAAATAGATTAACATTTCACCTATCGCGTTATACACGGACAATGAAAAATGAACATTTCTCACGACAGACAATCGCCGACTAATAAAATGGTAAATAATCTCGACGAATCCCTCTCTCGCAATTTTACAACTTTCCACGAAAGACAATCGCTAACTAATAAATATAAAAAATATGTGAAATCGAAATGAGCTGTAAGTACATAAAGGTGCTTTCCAGGAATGTACAAAGGCGACAATGTGTAACACAATGTAAGATTCGGTGCTTTATAACTACGCTTAAGGTGATACAGCTATGCACAGCTTAAATGTTGTGTTGAACAGTAGCATATTTTCATCGCAATATGCCAAAAATGCAATCATGTGAAGATAAAATGTAACATCTAGACCAGTGATGGGCATTTTTGACTTCCGCAGTCAAGAAGGATTCGCTAACTAATAAAATGGTAAATAATCTCGACGAATCCCTGGTACAACTTTTCACGAAAGACATTCGCAAACTAAAAAAAAAATGAAAAATAAAACGTGGTCGATAAACGAGCTTTCGACTAAAATCGATCAATCGCATAGAGGACGCTCCAACATCTGCCAATAAAATCCGAATCGAAGGAGAATATTACGGTTGGTAAGGGTCGAAAAAAAAAAGAAAAAATAAAAAGGGCGGCAGATTAATAAACGCCTCTCGTGTCTGGCCGTCTCGTCGAAGGGTGAAATAAATACACGGAGCAAGTTTCGTTTTCAGCGCAGCGACGCGCGAGCTTGCAGAGTTTCGCGCGTCTCGGCGAAGCGCGCGAAGGGATCCAACGATTGAAAATCGGCTGCGCGGATCTACGTGACCCATTAAAGCCGAAAACCGTCCTGGGAGGGAGAGAGAGAGAGGGGGAGGCGTGTAATCTCCGACGCGAACGCACGTATTGTTTTATTTCAACCGCACGCGTGCGATGCGATAAATATTGCTGAACGGGGTAGCGTTCCGCGAACGTGACTTTTCAGCTGCGCCAGTTCTCGCGCGCTTCTCCGCGACCGGTTTACGGAAAACCGAGGCGATTGCTCGATACTTCAGAGTGACATTTAACGGCTGCCTGCCCCCGGCGAGATCGCCGAATCGACTTCCGAGGTCCGGTCGAAAGCCTATTTTCAAAGACAGCAAGGGGATGTTTAAACAAATACGGATGATCTTGATACCGCGTGAGAAATGATATTTGAATATAAAATAGATACATTTTTGGAAAGTGTATGGAAAATTAGGCAACTTGTGATGAACAGAATATGATTCAGAACGAGGACATTTGTTTAAACTGCAATTGGAAATACTCCATACATTATTAATTTAAGCGTGCGAGACATTACAGCGTTAATTTTTGTTTTTCACTTCCTCAAAAAATGTAAGATTAATGTTTAGATATACTTGCGATAATCTGACAAAAAATATTTTCAACAAAAGTTGATCAGTTTTCGGTTGGCTATATGTATATTTCAATATAAAAAATAGTTCAGGAAACATTTTTTTTCATAGTATTGTCAAGGTCACCTGCATTTTTTTAAATGGGACTTTGTATTTTTCACTTAAGAGTATTACAGCCCGTGTCAAGACGAATTCAACGATCTATATAGTATACCATGACCTTCGGATGACCTTGAAGTGCCATTTAAAAAAATGAAGGTGGCCTTGACAATAATGAAAAAGAAATTTTTGAACATTTTTTTTATTGGAATGTATAGCCAATCGAAAACTGATCAGCTTTTGTTTAAAATATTTTTGCTTATCGCAAGTACATACTTAAAAAATCATGAAAACTGTTACGTGGGACACCCTGTATACTTCATCACTCATTCCTTCTATCTGGCTAATCATTTTGTTCATTCCGATTTTCTATCTTTTTCGTTAAATATATTTAGTTTCTGTACACATCCTCACACCAATCATTTACACCTCATCCATCTAAGCTACAGTTTACAACAATTGTTAATTGCAAAGTTTTATATTAATGTATGTTGTATAAACCAAAGACGGTTTACGGCATCAATAAATAAATAATAATCAGGCAACGTGTATCATGACTATATCTATGTATACGAGTTAAATTAGCTTGAACGTTTGGTTTTCAAGAGAACATGATCTTTATGCAAAATAAAAATTGTCTCCGTCGATTGCTAGGAATAGAAACTAAATAGAACGTTATTTCTTCCTTTAATAATTTTAATACATGAGAGATCATATATTGACATCTTCAATTTTCAAAATTTTCCTACACTTTTAAATTTCATCTCAATTTTGCTATAAATGCGTAAAGATCATAGTGATTGTAATGCTGTGCCAAGAAAGGAAATTGGCTTGGGCTGGATTCTACCTCGTGAGTAAACATAGATTTTTATCTCATTATTGCACTGTATAATTGATAATGTATGAACTCCATCTAAATAAATATACACATTACGTGAAATTGAAGGCTACTTAGCTCTTGGGAACCGAAATTGTTTTAATAAAATAAAAGTTCCTGACTCTCGGATAGTATTGTTGCTATTCGTACTGCAGCCATTTCATCGATCCCCACCGCGCGATCTGAATAGTAAACAGGGGATCACGGTGCTTTTGGTCACGCGCGTCATGTCCTGTAGTTTTTGAAAAGTGGACTAGGTGGATTTAGAAGATGTTCTACTCGAGAGCTTTTCGTCTGAACAGCCGAAATAGGCCAATTCTCTGGCAACAAATTCGTGGGATCAGTTTGTTCGTGGAAGTTCCGCGTCGTTAATCGTTTGGAGGTGTGCTTCGAACGTAAAATTGTTTCTAAAATAATAATTAGCCGGTAACGCTAGAACATCCGAAATCTAATTAGTTGCCTCGTCACGTTGCTGGGTAATCTGTCGTCGAAAAATTCTTGATCGAACGTGTTACAGAAATTCGCTGGACGTTCTTCCTGTAACCCGTATGATCCCTTTGATCCCTATCTGCGGTGTTATCAAACAAGCCAAGAAAACCCCGGCGCCGATAATTAATTTACCATCCACCGAAACTTCACCGTCTACCTTGTTAAAGCCAGCCAAGGTGGAGGCGGATGAAGGTAAGTACGTGTCGCCGGCATTCCCAGGGTACATTCTTTGTCGGCAGTTTCGTCGATCGGACGTCGACCCAGCTGGCAGCTAAAGTTTCACTTTAATCCAGAATTCTCCGAGCATTTTCCCGATTCCCACAAGGCGCTGCCATGTGGAACGAGAAAGTGACTCGGACGGCGTTCGAATCCGTGGAAAAGAGAAGGTCGCGGCCCTATGATGGCAAAATGGCGTTTGACTATCGGCCTAACTCGGTAAAATGGCCGTCAATCTGTAAGAGCGCGAAGGGCCCCGTACAAGAGTAAAGTGCCCTTAATAGCGTTGTCCTAGGGAAATCAGCAGTTGTGCTGACTTGTGCCAGGCTAGCACAACTTGGATATGCAATATTGTGTTCATCGGATAACTAGAAAGCCCAATTAATGATAAGCGCAAAGGGCCCCGTACTAGAGTAAAGTGCCCTTAATAGCGTTGTGCTGGGGAAATCAGAAATTGTACTAACTTGTGCTAGGCTAGCAGAACTAGGATATGCAATATTGTGTTCTTCGGATGACCAGAAAGCCCAATTATTGATATAGAATCCAAGCGCAAAGGGCCCTGTACAAGAGTAAAGTGCCCTTAATAGCGTTGTGCTGGGGAATTCAGTAGTTGTGCTGACATGTGCTAGGCTAGCACAACTCGGATATGCAATATTGTGTTCTTGAGATGACCAGAAAGTCCAATTAATGATATAGAATCCAAGCGCAAAGGGCCCCATACAAGAGTAAAGTGCCCTTAATAGCGTTGTGCTGGGGAAATCAGAAGTTGTGCTGACTTGTGCTAGGCTAGCATAACTCGGATATGCAATATTGTGTTCTTCGGATTACCAGATCCCAATTAATGATATAGAATCCAAACGCAAAGGGTCCCTTAGAAGAGTAAAGTGCCCTTAATAGGGTTGTGCTAGGGAAATCGGCAGTTGTGCTGACTTGTGCCAGGCTAGCACAACTCAGATATATGATTATATGGTGTTTGCATTACTCTTACTAACTTCAACGTTAATTGCATGTCCAAACCTATTATTTACCATAATACTTTAGCACAATCCTAGCACAAACCTAGCACAACTCGGCACGACTGTTAAAATTATTTAATTCAACAAGTGGGGGGCTAACTTCTAGGAGGCCTTCATCGGAGGGTGAAAATAAAATAACGATTCAAAAACTATTCTTAAAATCTCGAAAGAAGAAGAGTGAATATTCTATCAAATATTTTCCTTTTTTGGAAACTTTTCGTATCGTCAAGAATAAGCGAGCTGTTCGAGGTGACGAAGGTTACGTTCGCCTTGTATAATCTGCGAAGAAAAATGTTCGCTGCAAACAGGGTTGCACCGCATTGTAGCATAGGTCAGGTTGGTCTCTTTACTCGGTGGAATCAGCACGTCCTCTTTTATCAACCGGTGCGCCGTTAGCTAGCCTTGTTTTAGCCTTTTGCTCCCAGTCCGGCCGTCGTCGTCGACGTATGAATTGTCGTGCAAACCCTTTTTAACATCGCCGTGGTTTGTCATTTTTCCTTGCAGCTCCTCCTTTGATGGCCGCTCTCGTGGCTCTCGAGTTGGTTGCGTTTGCTCTTATCTCCGGCCACGTGGAGTAGCGATAGTCGCTGAACGAGGGACGCGAGTATGTCTTGCTCTCTCTCTCTCTCCCTCTCTCTCTCTCCCTCTCTCTCTCTCCCTCTCTCTCTCTCGCTCTCTCTCTCTCTCTTTCTCTCTTCGTCTAATGGAGATGAATTCCTTGAGACTGACTTGAACACTGCTTCCGGGGAAGTTGCTTTGAGCCCCCCCTCCTCACCCGAGCAATAAACCTCGTCGAACACAGCTCCACCAACTTACACCCGACAGCGATTTTTATGATTTGACGCTTCGTTCATCTGTGACTAAAAAAGCTCTTTCTAGCCGGTGCGACATTTTAAAGGTGCCCTCAGTCCTACACAAGGTTGGCCCAAAAGTTTCGCAGTGGGTTCAATATGGTTTTGATATACAGGGAATATCTCCAATAGTTACCTTAACTTATACTTAATAGAGAGGGGGACATCATGTGCTGGAATTTTTATTTTTCCCGGTGGACACCCCAAGGTGAGTTGGAGGTCAACTTTCTTTTTCTAAATGGAATGATATGTTTTCTTATCCACCATCAGTGCTTTTTAAGATGAGTTCAATGACTCAAGGTCATGCAAGGTCAGATAACAAAACATATCATTCCACTTAAAAAAAGTTTCGCAGTTTAATATGGTTTTGATATACAGGGTGGAATATCTCCAATAGTTACCTTAACTTATGCTTAATAGAGAGGGGGACATCATGTGCTGGAACATTTATTTTTCCCGGTGGACACCCCAAGGTGAGCTGGAGGTCAACTTTCTTTTTCTACATGGAATGATATGTTTTCTTATCCACCATCAAATAGTGCTTTTTGAGTTCAATGACTCAAGGTCATTCAAGGTCAGATAAATAAACACATCATTCCATTAAAAAAAAGAAAGTTGTCCTTACCTTAGAGTGTCCACCAGGAAAAATAAAAGTCCCACCACATGATGTCCTCCTTGTACAGAACAACTTTCATCCGAAACATTTTTGCGTATAATCAATATTTTTGGAGATACGTATATTTTCCACTCAGTATATTTCCAACACAAATTCACTTTCACCACGTTCATCGCCGAGTAATCCTCACTCTAACTAAAAGAGAACGTGTCAGTGGTATTGAAACCGGCCAACTTCATAGTGCAAAATACGTCGGAAAATTTTTTTACAGGGCTTCCGGGACATCCCAGTTTAGGTAGTTTCAAGTTTCCGTAGGCCCCAGGCACTCTTACATTCGACTCACCGGTTCGCCACAACATACCGCACCGGGGACAAACAAATTTCGCGTAGAGAAAACTATGAAACATCTTTATCACAAAACTTCCGGCTAAAACATTTGCTGAAAACCTATCGGCTAGAGCACTTAACAAATAAAACAGGGCAAAAAAGGTTAGCGAATCTCGGTCGAGGACATCTTTATCTGAAAACTTTCAACAATTCGCACAAGCTCCACCGTCTAAAAATCGCCTAATCGATGAAATAGCACACGGAAACTTAGAAATTTTTGGAGCAAGTCCATCTTTCCCAACCATTCGCGTTCCCAAACCTCATCGTCGTCTGAAACACCTAACAAGCACAATCCCCCGAAAATAGTTACCCAACTTGGATCAAGTCCTGCAAACAGAGGCACAGTATCAATCCTAAATTCTAAATAACCAGCAATCCAGGTCGAAACTAGGTTAGCCCCGGCATTCCGGTCGACAAAGTGCAGTACAAAAGCGAGTGTGCTAAGTAGCCCCGCTAACGAATCCGCTAACAGGATCAGCAGGAAACATTCTTGCCCTCCTCCTCTTTTTACACCTCATCAGCTCTCAACAACCGGCGGCGGCGGCGGAGCGGCGGCTTGCAAGCTCCCCTCGCCTTTTACAACTCCTACAAATCTAATCTCTTTCAGCGGAGCCTCGGCGTCGCGTCAACGTAATAGGATTCTAGACCCTGTCGAGAAGGGGAACCGAGGCAGAAAAAAGAAAACACGGACAATGGAAGAGCTTGTAGAAAAATCCGGTTAATCGGCCGAATCAATATGTCGGGGTCACATGTACGGATCTCGGGAAATGAAGTGGATGCTGCGGCTGTGGAGGCCGCTAAAGAGACTGCCTACAGACTGTCCCTTCTCCCACAGAGACGCGATTAGGGAAATTAAAAAGGGAAATCAGATCTGGATGGAATGCTAGATGGACCAGCTTCAACCCTTTTATGTGGAAAATCATTATATGAAGACGGTGGGAGAAAATATATTTAACTATAAGAAGACGTTGTCGGAAGGTGTCTACAAGGCGGCCGCACAATTAGAACTGACTACCCAAACGCGAAAGCAGGGGTTCGTACCTTCATACCTGAAGGGAGGATGGCATACTATAAAACTGAAGGGAAGTCAGGTATTTACCAATATTTCTAGGATGTGGGATTTTCCACATAGTACAGGGTGAATAAAAATTATTATATACGGTTCTCTTATATACTGTCCGCGTCTCTTTCTTTCCGATGCCCTGTCCTTC
Organism: Lasioglossum lativentre; assembly: GCA_916610255.1. NCBI lineage: Eukaryota > Metazoa > Arthropoda > Insecta > Hymenoptera > Halictidae > Lasioglossum > Lasioglossum lativentre. The sequence continues at coordinate 5,706,896 of OU744359.1, forward strand.
CTTGCGACCGAAACTTTCACCGTGGATTAAACCACTAAATACAATTGAAACTGTATCGTGTTTGGTGTCATTTTAATCAGAAAAATGCCAGAAATAAGGTAGTGAAAGTCCCATAAACAAATAATGAAAATTAAGAGATTTGTAAAATCGATTCCTCGAGTCAATGTCGTGGTTCATCACTGCATAATCAGCCGAAATAACACCGGGGGTGGTAGGTCAGCTTCCTCTGCTGGAACAAAGGGCTCGAAGGGACAGAATTATTAAGGACCATTTGTCCCGATACTCTTTCTTTCTCTTTCTTTCGCGACGGAGCCAGCGTCCGAAACTGGGGGGATGGTTTGCAACCATGACCACGCCTAGCTGCCACCTATGGCTGCGCTGCGGTGGCACGTAAATCGCGGCCGACAGCGTCGTCGGTGTCTAATTCCAAATAATTCTCACACCCGGTACCTTCACATTCTCTCTCTCTCTCCCCCCCTCTCTCTCTCTCTCTCTCTCTCTCTTATTCTGTTGGAGCTCTTACTCGGTTCCTCTCTGTGCCCTTAAATGCTCTTACTTCGCCGCACACCGGAATGGCTCTGACTGGCTGGCTGCTCGCTCGAGGTGCTCTGTGCAGATGCTGCAAATCACCGAGACAAAACAGTCGTCGCCCTATAAAGTTTGCTCCGTGTGCCGGCGCTGGAACGCCGCATCGAAAGCCTGCGACCGCCATCCTCTATCTCTCTCTCTCTCTCTCTCTGTCTCTCTTTCTGCTCAACGCTCTGTCTCTTTCTAACCCATCATCCCCCGTCCATATTCCGCGCGGATTTCTCGCGCGTCGAACCCGCGCGCGCGTTCGGCCGACTAACGGGGAAATACAGCCAGCCGTGGTACGAACGACGCGAGACGCCAGTTTCGGCCCCCAGAATGCTAATTATCCGCGCCGCGAAATAACGTAACGATGCAGAACTACGACGGATAAATCCGACGAGTTACGTCGAGCAGCCTGGTCCCTACCTATACCCCATTCTGGATCCTCGTCCCGCAACGCGGCGAACGCTTCGGAACACGACCACACATGGGGACAACACACCCTTCGTCTCCTCTCCCATCGGACCACCCGCAATCCTACGCGAAACTAACTCGCCCACGCAAAAGCGACGCCCAATCTCCTAGTCGAGGGTGTTTAGTCGTGAAACGCGATAATTAACCGTTGAAAACGCGGTTAACTGGTTCCTTTGCAGCGACACCGATGCGAAGTTCGTTGTCGCGTGTGCGGACCCGGATGGTTCGTTTCGGATTAGGCTGAGCCTGGGTAATTGATCTACGGAAAAGGGTAGGGATCTCTCGCTGATCGATGGATTTTCGAACGTTGTTGATTTTATTGGGGCGTTAGTGAAATTAGTGCTGCGATGGTGGACAATGGGACGATCGTGGAGGATTTATGTGAGCAGTTTAAATAAAAAATGTGCAGTCTAGATAGATTATTTATTTATTTATTTATTAATGCCCTGAACCGTGTATGGTTTATATAGCATGCATTAGTATAACACTTTACAATTGACATTGAGAATTTCGAATAAAAATATAATTCTACCGTTTATGTTAATTTAGCTTACAAGGGAACATATTTAGATGAGAATGGTCGATTTTGATGAAACTAATGTGAGCTATAGTTCTTCGAAAAAATTTTTGACAGGTATTTTTTTTCTCGGCAACCCTCCACTTTGAAGGGGTGAAAACAGCCCTCAAAGTTGGGAGTCGAAACCATATTTTTTGAGATATCTCGGAAATCAGAAGTCGAAAGAATTTTTTTTCTAAATTGTGCGTTTTTCAATGGGAAATGTATTCGCTCAAGAATTTTTTAACAAACTTTTTTTTTTCTCAAAAAATGTGGTTTTCACCCCTGACTTCGAGGGCTGTTTTCACCCCCTCGGAGTGGATGGTTGCCGATTAAAAAAAATACGTGTCAAATATTTTTCGAAGAACTATATCTCACATAAGTTTCATCAAAATCGGCGTGTATCAACTGAACATGTTCCCTTGTTAGTATAATGATATACACGTCATTGTCAATTGTAAAGTGTTACACTAATGTATGCTATATAAACCATATACGGTTTAGGGAATTGATAAATAAATAATAAAAATATAATTTTACCGTTTGTGTTAATTTAGCTTAGTATAACGATACACACATCATTGTCAATTGTAAAGTGTTACACTAATGTATGCTATATAAACCATACACGGTTTAGGACATTAATAAATAAATATAATTTTGTAGTTGAAATGTGAAAAACTTGAGTTTGAGATTTTTCTTAGTAACGTGTCGATCAGCGTTTTCTCGCAGGGACACGCAAAAGTGAACGATTGTTCGACATGAGAAAATGTAATTGTGCGAACGAGGCTTCAGTAGTATGAAAATGGGAAGTTCATCCGAGAGAAATCCGAAGCATTTGTAGTGCTCGAACAATGGGAACTTTGAATGTTGTTTCTCGATTACCTCATTTCGTATCGAAACGCGATACCGCAATAACTCGCCCGTAATACAACACAAACGGGAACTTGTAAGCTTGTAATTTGTGAAAGTTGTTAAGTAAGCTATCGTGGCTTGATCTCTCCGGTAGTAAATAGTGCTACGGAATTTTACGTTCTCTGTGATTACCGGTTCGCCGGGTAACGATGACGTCGAACGTCGTCGAACGATAGTTTACAGGATCAAATGATTAATAACAGGAAGAGGAACGTTCCTGTTGATTCTCGTGATACTTTCCCTGTGATACCGTGTACCAACTTTGTTTAAGACAATAAATAATAATTTCATTGTCGCAATAATTTTTTGGCATTACAGGCGAACCTCTGGTATTTCTGGAATATCCTGACAATATTTCTTTAAAATACTTTCCTTAAAATTTGCATAAAGATCCGCAGTCTAATTTATTATACTACGACAACATTGCAAATATAGTAAATGTTCGATAGACGCGAACGCCTCGAGGGGGATTTCTTCGCGTTTACGTATAGGGGAGCTATTTTTTAGAACTTCAAAGACCGAGCCGAACGTAGAGAAGGACAGCGCGTGTAAAGCGAGACCACGCGCGGGCCTCTGAACTGTGCCGGCGACGGCGACTCTCCGCGTCTCTTTCTTTCCCATACGCTGTCCTTCCTTGTGCACGAAACTTCCATCGTCCATTACGCACGTAAATATCATCGGAATTATATGATATTTGGTATCATTTTCATTAGAAAAATGCCAGGAATATGTTGGTGAAAGTTCCATAAAAAAATAATGAAAAATAAAGAAATTTTGTTATTGGATTAGTTGTGTTCAGGGACAATTATCGTGCAGACTTTTAGGACATTTACTGTATTTCTCTTTTTGATGGTTGAACATGGCAGCGAGTGAAAATTCGGCAACACCCGAGTCATAATACCGCCAAGCAAAAATGAGCGCTAGTAAGACACAGGGAACGGAGCTGTAACCGCGACAGCGAGAATGCAAAACCGAGCAAATTTAATTCCCCTTGGGCGTGTAACGCGTTTCTGCAATCTGGACAGCAGACGTTGGTGTTCAGAAAGGCATTTCGTAACGCAGGCGAGCAATACTTTCGTCGTTTTCACGATTATTGCCTAAATTCCGCGAATAATCCGAACCGAAGCCATTGTCGCCCGGGAGATATTCGCCGGGCAAAGCTTCCTCCAGGAAATTCATTTCCAGTCCGCAATTAATCACGCCGAAAAATATTCCGCCGTTCGAGAAACGTTCTCCTGCACACGGGGCTTGGTGTTTTAATTATTCCGCGGAGGACGGTTTGTTTAGAAAGCGTCCGACCTCCATCGGTAATAGTTGAAATTGCCGGGTAATCGATACCGAACTCGATTTCCTCTTAGCTAACTCTAGAAGCAGGAATCGCGATAGAGCGAACTAACGCGACGAAATATGCCAGGTCAAAGGAATTTTGCGGGGGTGGATGAATGGCTGTTTCAATGAATGCTGCTCCCGGCGATGTATTAATAACTTGAACGTTTGTTTCGAATAATTGAGAAATCTAGTTTCAATGTTAGAGCGGCCAACAAATAGAGGATTTTAGAGAACTGCTTTGTGCTCGATTCTATGTAAGTCTTGCAGATCTTTGTGCTTTATGAGAATTGTATGCACGAATTTCAAGGGAATAGACTTCATTCTTTGATAATTTTTAACGTACAGTGACTACCAAAAATATTCAGACACTAGGTATAACTAACTTTACGATTTGATGATTCGTTTGTTGATAAAGCAATCGCCCTGGGAATTGATTCTAATAATAAAATATTTATTAATGTTGATAAACATGCATAGTTTATTCGAGCAATATACATACGTTTAATAATGAAAATTATTAAATGGACCATTTGTGGCTCGCAAAATTATTCGGACGAAATTAATTTTTCTATTTGGATAATGTAGTTTAGCATTACAAAATTTGTTTAATTCTTCTTGACATAACCATTTTGTTTAAGAACATGTCTTAACCTGTTTGGCATATTATTTGTAATTTTTAAAAAATATTCAACAGTTATATTCGACCACTCAGTTGCAAGATTTTGTTTTTGGAGCTTTCTTCTAATAAGCTCACTCAGTTTTGAAGCACTTAAGCGTGGATTTTTGTTCACTTTCCGAATAATTTTGCTTAATTATAGTTTTAAGTTTGAGCAGGACAACGACCCCAAACATAAGTCTTGCTTATGCTAAACATAATTGCTTTATCAACAAATGAATTATCAAATCGTTAAGTTAATTAAACCTAGTGTCCGAATATTTTTCGGAGTCACTGTACCTCGTATTTAGAAATTACTCCGTTTAACATTTTTCTTACCCTTCGAAGTGATTTTTCATTCTCGCAGCTCAAGTACATTGGAATTGTCCCTTACCTGCAACATACAAAAATAATTTGTTAAAACCTGATATTAACGATATTATATGTATTCTAGGAGGAAATACGCAGTGACGCATCAATGCAATAATAGTTTCAGTAAAGAGATTTCTCTTTTCGATTCCGCGAATTTGCATCGCAAAGACGGCAACTCTGTAATTCAAATGAATTTCAGACGAAAAAATCTGATACGCTCGAGGAAGTCGAAGAATATGTAACCATTTCGCCGCAGCGCAGCGGGGCAACTACGGTTGGGGGAGGGGGGGGGGTCGTAAGTCGAACGAGAATGCCTTTGAATGGCTTGTAACTCGATTCCGGTCGTTCGATTCGTGACCTAAATTTTCGAAAACGAAACCGAGCTCCGTAAACTTTATATTCATAACGGGGTAACAACGGCGCAATACCGTGGACTAAGGAAGAAGCGCGGATTGTTGTTCCAATTCCCTCCCCTGCACGGTAACAACGTTTCTCAACTTAATAAAAGCCATTCGTACGAATTACGCGTCGCGAACGTTGCGATAGCGAATTCCTTGCCTTGTCAGTCGGCTCTCTGTTCTCTCGTACCAGGGTCTCGTTAACTCGGCGAAGTATAATTTTCGATTAGGGAGGTCCTTTTTACCGAATACTTCAACTTGTAACGCTAACGATCCAATTTCACGTGCAGTTTCGTTTCCAAGTGTTTTGAATACGTGAAAAGTGGACGATAATTAACTTTTCAATTAGGAGCATTTAGGAAGACATTTAAGTAAGGACATCTAAATATCTCTTCAGGATATTCCGATGCAGAAACTATTTCTTAGTGTTTGGTGTCGATTGACCAATATCTGGCAAGAACATTTTTTCCCCCAACCTAATTTTTCTACGAGTTATCAAGGTCATTGTTGTTTTTTTTTTTTTGTATTGCATCGTGTAGCTGAGCGGAAAAATACACTCAGATATGTGTAATAACATGACCTTCAAATGACCTTGGTTATCTTGCAAATTAAAGTGAATACTGCGGAAGAAATAACCTTGAGAACAAAATAACATTTGCAAAGATACCGTTTATACTGCATTAAAAACATTTGTTGTGTCACTAGATCTTTATGCATTTATGAAGAAATTGGTTCTAATAAAACAACGTAACAAAGTAATTAAGGGTGAATACTCCGGAAGAAGTAACCTTGAGAACAAAATAACATTTGCAAAGAATTCCCCTTGCGATACCATTAATATTATAAAGAAATTGCTTGTAACAAAACAGTGAAAGATTAGAAAAATTTCCGAATACTGTAATATCGTTTCCAGTGTAACAACGTCATTAAGGGACGAAACAAATATTTATCTTGCATAAAGAACCACAGTCCAGTCATCGCGAATACGGGTCCGGTATATTTATCCATCGGCAATAAATAAGTAGTCGATCAACCCTGCAAAACCTCGAGCCAATAATACCGAATTCACATTGAACGTACAAGTGATGGAAAAGGACCTAACCCAGCCGGGAGCGGCACTTCAAAAAGACAAATTACCGGCGCAGAAGCCCCGAAGAGCTCCGCGCGCCGAGCAGAACCGAGAAAAGCCAGACATCCCTAAAACCACCCATACTTGGCATCGGCATCCTCCATTTGCTCTCGCACACGGTTGTCCTATGCGAACGTGTCGTCGCATGGCGCAAAAGCATCCTAGGAGAGACCCGTATCCAGAAAGCAGCCCTCAGTGCTTCATTACTCGGAAAAACTTTTAGTCACGGTGAAGGGAGCAGAGGAAACACAAGGTAGAACGACCCGGAAGAGATGGTAGACATGAACTAGCCGGAATCAAATTAAAATCTCCAAGTCACCTCGACGCGACGCGACGATACGCTTTTCGTCTGGGCTGTTGTGTGCACACAACGGCGTCGTTGACACGGACGGATGCAAAGCAGGCTTGGGCAAAGTGCGAGACAGTGGATCTCTCGGTAGCGAAAGGGTTGCACCAATGGGGGAGGGGGTTGATCGGGGTGGTAGGGGAAAGAGAGCGTTAGAGACAAACGCTAGGACATCAGGGGTGGGGAAAGAAACCGGGGGTGGGGGGATGGCATAGAGAAACGCAAGTGGAATGCATCGACCTGGAAAAGAAATGTGCTTTTTATATCGCAGGTGGAGACAAGGACAGGTGGCAGACTGCGGTGAAAGGAACTTTGCTGTTTGTATCTCCTTTCCAGCCACCCCTCGGGCGAGCCGCGCCGCGCCGGCTAAAGCATCGCATACCTCCGGGGAAAATTCCGCCGTTTGATCTTCCGTGTCCAACAATGGTTGCCGCCTCAACGGCGGGGAATGGATTCTACACGTTATAACGCGTCTAAACGACAACGAAGCCGCATTTCGTCGTCGACGACCACCAGGACTAGGAGGACTCTCTGTTCAACAGGGCATAGGTTCTCCTATCCAGAGTTCACACAGATCCCACCTGTCCAGGAAACTACCAGGCCTCTAGTCTCTGATACACCGTGAAAACTGTGCGAGGAGCTGTACGCGAGAGGACCCAACGAGGCTTTTGAGCTTGAATCGTGGCCACCCGCCACTGGAAACGGCCATCACGGAAAACCGCTCGCTCGCGCTATGAACTTGGAAGGAATATGTGATATTCTACGAGCTAGCCCCGAGCACCGAGCCCCGGGTAATGATTTTCAAGCGTGTTTGATGTTTGCCCAGCCGCCGCAACCACGCGTTATATGATTGCGTTAGACCGTGGAATTGTTGGATCAATGTTGTTCCCCCTACCAAGCGCGATTTTGTTGTTCGACCAACCGACCGGGTTTTCTCTTAATTTTGGTCTACGTATGGAAAAGTGTGTGCTATACCTCCGAAAAGGTGGCCGATCGAGATGAAAATTTGTGAGTATTATGAGGAATAGGGAAGCAACTGAGATATGCAATTTTAGCTTTGGCAATTTATGCGTTGAGAAGATACAGGTTCTAGATTATAAATCTGTCATAATAGATTTTCGATGCTTTGGACTCTTCATTCAGCAACAATAAGAATGCCTGAGGCATGTGTATGCACGAGTGTATTATGAATAATGGTGTAGTGCGATCTGTTTATATTCAGCAACAATAAGAATGCCTCAGCCATGTGTATGCATGTGTGTATTATGAATGATGGTGTAGTGCGATCTGTTTATGTTTATATTCAGCAACAACAAGAATGCCTGAGCCATGTGTATGGATGTGTGTATTATGAATGATGGTGTAGTGCGACCTGTTTATGTTTATATTCAGCAACAACAAGAATGCCTGAGCCATGTGTATGGATGTATATATTATGAATGATGGTGTAGTGCGATCTGTTTATGTTTATATTCAGCAACAACAAGAATGCCTGAGCCATGTGTATGCATGTGTGTATTACGAATGATGTTGCGATCTGTTTATGTTTTTCCCGTTGGAAATGCGATGTTTAGGTCCCAATGTGAGATAGGTCGTATCGTGGTCTGGGTTAGGTCTGGGTTAGGCCACGTGCACGTACAGTGCACTAAAACTAACAAATTCCCGAAGTTAAAATTTTATATTTGAGGTCCTTCCACGTTCTTCGTCACATCCTCCTAATTTTATATCGATGGGCCACCAGTGCCTTTCGGAATAATATCGAAAGCTTATTCTAACTGAATATCTGTACGAAGGTTAAAATCTAGTTAGAAAAGGTCTGTCGAATATTTTTACTGTGTTGTGCATGACATGTACGTTTGATCGTGTTGGAGGGGTTAATTGGATAGCACCGGTTGCGAGTCATTAACTCGTGATCACTGGCTTAAGGGGACGATTATTCTATCGACCCTCTGTCACTGTCAGAGATATGTATCTACGTAAACGTGCCACTCACTTAAACCATTCCTATGGTAATAGACTGTCGAGAGTAGAAGTTAGTCACATTGTACGTTTACTTGGTCGGATAAATGTTGCAAATATAGGCACGATTTCCGTGGCCCCTAATTTGAAGGTTAAATTTGTGTTGTTGGGATCATTTGAAGAAAAAAATTGTATATGTTATAGGTACCAAATCGGCCTGGTTTACCTGGTAAAGTAGATTTCCTATATTTAATAAACCTGCAAATATCTCGGAAACTATGCGAGATATGGCAAAATATATACAGACCTTTTTTGTTTGAAATTTAATTTTCTACAAAATAGGTCTATATATATTTTGCCATATCTCGCATAGTTTCCGAGATATTTGCAGGTTTATTAAATATAGGAAATCTACTTTACTGGCTAAACCAGGCCCATTCGATACCTGTGACGTATACATTTTTTTCTTAAAATAACCCCAAGAACTCAAATTTAACCTCTAAACAAGGGCCCACGGAAATCGTAATCCCTCCCCAAATATACTATAAACTTTCTAAATAAGTATCAGCATAAGTATAAATACGGAGACCTAAGAAAGTATCGCTTCGATAAGATGGAATTTCCGGTTTACCCTGAAGCTATAACTGGTTTCGAGGGATGAGGTTTCCGTATGAATATCTTTTCTCTAAATAACTATACAATCCTCGCGGATAAAGTGCCGCGGATATTGTCCATAAACCTCGAAGCACTTCGGCCAAAGTTTAGCTTACTCGAAATTCGCACAGCAGTAATAAATATTTTTAGTGCATCGCCATAGATCGAGGAATCCAAGGCTCAATCCGCCTAACCGCAACTTAATCTTACGTTTCCCTCTCCCTCTCGTGAAAAATCGGGATTGTTGGCGCGCGAGCATGCTACGTGTATTATACCATAAATCGGCAAGGGAACTCGGTTGGCACCGGCGAAATGAGTTTAGGGAAGATCGGTAATGGTCGCATAGATTTCGGGACGCCCGAAACCTTAGAATCGACCGAGGATGGACTTGGCACGGAGACCTCTCGTATGTTAATAACTATGGAGGAGAGCCTGCTATATAGCGAGAACTTTTCACGGGAAAAAGGTTTTTGATGGTTCGACTGCGAAAGATACCACTGGCCAATTTTGCGATCCTTTAAAAATTACGATCTAGTTAATTTGGTAAAAAATGACTCGTCTCATATTGTTGTTTAATCAGGGCTCGAAGGAAACTGTTAAAAATTTCAATTAGCGTAACAGTTACTTTTTGACATTTAACTTTTCTGTTCAAAGAAAACGGTTTGCAAATCCACTGAAACTTTTACTGCATGTGTTTATGCATAAATAAAAAATTTTTACTTTCTTGGTAATGAGAGAAAATTCTAGTTGTACGGTTACAGTAATTCTGCTTTGAAAAGTACCTCCAACAAATTTTAGTATCTCGTAGGTTTGAGGTTGAAACCTTGAATTATTCTATGTATAAAGTTCTAGTTGTATTTAACCCGTTTTCAATCCCTTTAATAAGCAAGTGAAAAATAGTTTAAAGTTTAATATTTCAGTTGAAAATATCTGATGAGAAAGAAAAATGTTCCTTCAAAACTTTGCAAATATAAAATAACTGTTGAAAATTGAACTTCTATAACAGAATTGAAGTGTTAATGTACAAAGTTAACTTGAAACAGAAAAGAAATAATTTAAGAAGTTTACAGTTTCATTCAATGCATCTACATTACTGTCTAAATGTCTAGCAATGTGAAAAATAGTCGATATTAATGAATAAAAAATTATGATTAGAGCAAGCATTTAAAAATGAACATCTTGTGAATATGAATTTCGAATGTATGCGTCCCATGGGTACTTAATCAGAGCCCAAAATAACCAATAAACACTATTAATGTTAACCCGTAACCACTGTTGATGGGTCAATTTGACCATATACATTATTAATATTTGGGTCTAAAATAGGGTCACAGTAGTTACGGGTTAAGACAAGGACCTTAGGGATGACTATAAAGACATAAGGTACCATAAGGTACGTTCGACTGTCGAGCCATTGCCATTTCTTTAGTAGACAGGTCTGCCAACATATGGCACATAGTAACGAACATAATTAGAAAGTTTCTTAATTTATCCATTCAATTTAGCCTCCCAGCTACAAGAGTAAAGTCCCAGTGCCGAAGATCGGAAATTAAGCATCTGGAAAACACCATTGGCCCAGTCACCCCTACAATTAGGGTTAGGGAAAAGGTCGGTAGACCTAAGCATTAGGGTAGTTTGTAAGAGAGTTTCTATCGGTTAGTTGAGCATCAACCCGAGATTAGAGACGGTACATCTGCATTCAGAGTCCACATCAGTCGTTCGAGTTTAGACGACAGCAAGCGCAATACCCAAGAAGGCAACTGAACATTAGTTCAGTCTTTAACAATTAAAGTCACTCGGAATTGATCGCGGGTCATTCTTCTCGTTCCAAGCGCAACACACTTTGCGCGTCGGGTGTGCCAGAGAACATTTCTACCTGGAACCTCCGTCACAGAGACTATCGATCAGCCTGGTTCGGCCCATTTTTACAGGCGTTTCCCGGACAAACAAAGCTGTGGAAAGTTTCATCAAACGGTTTTGGATAAAATATGCATTCGGGCCAGTTTGCCTCGGCCCTTGCAGTCCTGCATTTTCACTAGCTGCTGCACCGATTAACTTCGTTGACACTCGTTGCCCGGTGGCTTCTGAGAATTCCATGTACAGTAAACGCTTGATTCTTGTCCGGACATTCACTCGAGGAATCGATTTTACAAATCTCTTAATTTTCATTATTTGTTTATGGGACTTTCATTACCTTATTTCTGGCATTTTTCTGATTAAAATGACACCAAACACGATATAGTTTCAATTGTATTTAGTGGTTTAATCCACGGTGAAAGTTTCGGACGCAAGGAAGGACAGCGCATTGGAGAGAAAGAGACGCGGACAGTCACGCGAACCGTATTTCAGTCTGTCCTTCTCTATGTTCGGCTCTCTATTAAAGTATCGGCTTTTTATCGATATCTAGACGCAGTTATAAATAAAAAAGCACTTCTGGGCACGATTCTTGTCCATGAAAAACACGGCTGTTGGACAAGAATCGTGCGTTTACTGTATTTAGAAGAAACTTTGCCACATTATACAATGTACACAGCGAATTGTAGGTGATAATAGAATGTTCTGCAATTAATTGCAAGAAAAAGGATTTTTTCGCATGAATCAAACGACTCTTTGCCATTCAGCTGACCGATACGCGTCCGACGAGCTCGTCCACGTAGCTTCTTTCGATCAGTTCGCTTTGCGTTTCAATCAGCCGTTAAACGTGTGCGTACACAGGCCTGATTCTTCAAAGAGACGAACGGAATCAAACTCGCGTAGGCGAGCGTACGCCATTACCTCGAAATTCGATCAGTAAATCCTTGGTGGCGGGCGCGAGAGAGCGGGGCCAGACCCGAGCATCGATCCGTCTAAGTGCATCACCTGATTCGATACCGAATGTTCCCATTTCTAAGACATCTGCCGGGTAGAGGCGTCGGCTGAGCCCTGCAATATCGAGGCCTTGTTCCGTTGGTTCCGTGTGTACTCCGTCGAACGGCGAGATTAATGCGCGCATACCATTAACGCACGGCGAGATCCGATCGTGGAGAACGGAGGCCAGGGTCAACCGTGACCCACGCGATTGAATTTTAATCGCGATTTTAAGACGTTCAAACCGTGCCGCGATTTCAATATCACCAATTGTTATCTTCAACTACCCTTAAATTGCGCGAAGGTAAATCGTCGCATTACCTTGCGCTAATTAAATTGGATTCTCTGTTGTGGCAGAGCTGTTGTGTGTGGGAATCCCTGGGGGATCAAGGGTCCAATTAATTTTGTATACTTCTAATAAAAAATATTTTATTTTATTTTCTCGTTAAATTATACATGGAAAGAAATTATCTTAAGACTTATCTAATATAATTGTATAATTAATTGTATAATAAATCTTATATAATTGTGACGTCACAGTGTCCCATCATCTTTCGGACACTGAATTCTCGGTTTTCCTATACACATACCATACCTACGAAGGGTCTATTAGTATATATGGTTTAAGGTTTCTACAGTACTCCAAGTGTCAAATTAGTATTTTCAGTTCACCGCAAGGCTTCAATTCCAGCATGATCGAAGACCCGGTTTCTCCGGGTCTCTGTGTAAACTCGAACAAATTCGATAAATCTAAGAGACCAGAATTTTCTTACAGTGAGGTTGAAAAATGATTCCTGTTTCATTTCCAAGGAAGACGTAGTAGAGAGCACGGTACAATGTCCAGTTTGTGAAAAATGGTCCCGCGAAAAATGTGCGGCAGCAATCGAAGTGGACATCCATTTATCCAAATGCGGTGCGCGCGAGGGGAAGCTGTCTTCAACACCACCGATGCTCATCAATAATAAACCAATAAACACAGTGAATATAAATAGTGGTAACGATTCTGTAGGACATCGAGCTATTTGTAATATCACCATGAACCCTAGTAGTAGCATTTATGGTTGGCCAACGGTTGGGAGTTAGTTAGGATATGATTAGTGGTTTTGCCTGGTAATCCCCAACATAGGGCTCCTATGACGAAAAATTATGTCAAGTGATTATAGTCGGTTAATTAACGTGACGACGATAACTACATTGTCCCAACGAAAATCTGCCAACATTTAAATATATCGTCTAAGGTCCAATTAATTTATATACTTCTAATAAAAAATATTCAATTTAATTTTCTCGTTCAACTATAACACGCATTTGGTTGCAGGAATATTTCTGGCGTCTGTTCGAGTCTATTAGTATATATGGCCTAAGTACTCTACAGTATGAAACTATGAAAGTATTTTTATAATTGCAATAACTGGGAAATAGAAAACCGGTCATTTGACCGTTTAGCGTTAAAATTATTAGTAGAAAATATAAATTTATATCTAGCTCCTGCGTCTCGCAATTGATGGACTAAATTTTTCATAAAGATCCGAATTATAACACCACGTCTGGAAAAACTGAGGTCACGGTTTGTTCTTAAAATTGCGCAAGTCCGTGAGAACATTAACAATTCTTTTCACGCAGCGACGAAACAGTTCCTTCGCGATAATTCTTAGACGAAGTTCGTTGCGAGCAGCACGGGTTCAGCAGAGCCTGAAGCACGGCCATCTGGCAGCCAGGTGTCCGATTTTAAGATACGAATCTGAAATGCCTTCGAAGTATTGTTCCTCGGCAGCGTTCCTCGCCTATGTGTGTGTGCGTATACCGCGGTCCGAGTTGAAACAAAAATTCCCAAGCTGTGAAACCGCCTCTCGGTTCGCAACATAAAAATCGCAACATCAATCGGCGGCGATCCGGGACGATATCGTGCGAGTTTCGATAGCGTGCAACGAGGCAAAAAAACGAGGTAATGAGAGGTGATTCTCGCTTGAAAAAAAAAATAAAGGAACGCGATAAAAAAAAAAGGTGAGGAGACGGATTCTCGCTTAGACCATATATACTAATAGACCCGGCATAGGTATAGTATGTGTATAGGAAAACCGAGAATTCAGTGGCCGAAAGATGATGGGACACTGTGACGTCACAAGATAAGTCTTAAGATAATTTCTTTCCATGTATTGTGTACATGGCGCACCCGCTGACCCCCCTCTCCCCATGTAAGCCAAGCGTATATAGGCACTGTCGATGAGCATAGCTTGTACATCTTTTGAACATGTGACGTCACAGTCACGTGACCCCCCTCTCCCCATGTCAGCCAAGCGTATATAGGCACTGTCGATGAGCATAGCTTGTACATCTTTCGAAAATGTGACGTCACAGTCACGTGACCCCCCTCTCCCCATGTAAGCCAAGCGTAGATGGCGCACTCTCTGACCCCCTCTCCCCATGTAAGCCAAACATAGACGCTGTCGATGAGCATAGCTTGTACAGATGTGACGTCACAGTGTCTTTCAGCTGATTTCATCTTTCGGACACGGAAAATTATCTACGCCGTGTCTATAGGTGTATATGGTCTAAAGATTCTCGTTTGAAAAAAAAAAAATAAAAGAAAGGAACGCGATAAAAAACAAAAAAAAAGCAAAATGTGAGGAGACGGAAGAATGACTGCGAGACAATGCCGGGGGGCGTCGATCGGACGAATATCCTTCCAGGGGCGGCCTATCAAACGAGCATTGCGTGATCGCCGATGAAAGGGCACGTGTAGCAGCACATCGTCTAATATGCCACGCACGCTATGCTTTTGCTCGTGTTCTTTGCCCCAGTGCCCGATGTGTGCGCTCGTCCTATTAACAGCTCGCAGCGTTTTGGCACGCTGGTAACTTCGGAATGGAATGGTCCTTGCGGCTTCTAACTCTGTTTACAGGCCAACCTTGTTCCCGGCGAGTGCCTGTTTCCGTAATCTAAATAGCGATTCGCGCGTCTGGTTGTGTTTGAAGAATTTCGGCGAATATTCTACCGGGAAAATAAAATTACTGTTTTGAGGTGATGTTTTACTCTTTGCAGATTTCGGCTTGAACCGAGTTTGCTATACTTTTATAATTGCACTAGCAATTAAGGTAGCAAATCGGGTCAAGGTTTAGATCGCCTCACTAGAGGGTCAAATGGGGGTAGGTCACCTCGGAACCTCCCCCATACCCAAGGGGGTGAGATCGCTGGGGAAGTAGATTCTTGTACCCCCAGCGAGGTTAGCTGCAAAGACACCATAGAACACCATAAAACATCGTCAAAAATTGGTGCAAAAGTGGTGTCTCTCCGTCTTTAATGATCGTTTAAACATGTTTAAACAATCATAATGTATTAATATTGGATATCACTGCATTCGGGAAAGTCTAAGGAATCTTTAGCTGTGAAGATCAATTCAATATCTGTTATAATAACATCACAATATTTGTTTAAAGTCTAAAAATATGTCTTTTCTTCAAACTCAAATTTCTCAAAAACTGTGCGTTTAGGAGAAAAATTCAGATTCGGAATCAGCGCAAGAAACTCTACAAGAATTGCATAGTGAGAATCGAAACCCTTTTTGGCTGTTGGACAGTGTAATCCAACACTGATAATAACAATTTCTGTTTAAACAGAAGCAGAGCCATATATTCCCGGCAGACATCCATCAAGAAACCGTAAAACCAAGGTCAACATCGCGGCAACAGTTTGTTAAAAAGCCGGCTGTAACCAAATTCCCGTGGAAGAAGCTTAACTTGCCAAGGCCACGGTGGACAGCCAGGGGCCGTAAGCTTTGAAACGCTCGTGCAGATTGTCCGTCGGCTATCCTGAGCAAAGAAGCCGGCGCGCGTTCGGTGGAGGGATTTCAGGGTCTGCGAGAGGGTGCGCGGCGATTCCGACGGCCGCGAAAGTACAAACCGCAAACACAATCCTTCAGGCAACACCCGGGCAAACTACGTATGCAAGCTTTCTCTCATCTCTCTCATCTCTCTCTCTCCCTCTTCGTCTCTCTCTCTCTCCCTCTCTCTTACCCTTTCTGTGTTCTCTAGCTCTCTTGTCGGCTCGGCCATTTATCGTGGCCTCTTTACGGTGTTCCCCCGGCTAACTAATAGAAGACACTCACGACGACGTCAGCACCGGGACGAAGAAGTTGCATCGCAGCTTACGGCAACGACCTCGAGGCCTTATCCGCCCTGCGCCGTGTGCCCGGCTTAACTTTTCCCCGAGTGCCGCTTCAACCATTCAAATTGTTTCTTCCGTGGAGGGCACGGCCGATAGAGAGATAATGCCCTGATTCCTCGAGCACACCCGAGTCCCGCGCGTGCAGAAGTTGAGAATCACGAGCCCGGCCCGAGTCGCACGGATGAAAACGGTCCACTTCTTTCTTTTTCGACGAACAATATCGTGTTAGCACCCGACTGCGGTATCTTTTCCTAGCTCGAGGGGACTCGACACATCCCCCCCCCCCCCCCGGTAACAGTTCGTTTACTTCGTCGAGTCCCATCTCACGGAATTTTCGGGCTTATTATTTTGTAAATGGTGGCGAATCCAAAAAAATCGAAAAAATTTGTTTTTGCACAAATTGCTTCTATAACATTCCCAGAATATGCAGGTAAAAGAATATTTCGATAGTCTGTTATAAACGTAGAACGGAACATCTGTTTGCCTCGTTACGATTAAAGTATTAATAAATAACCAGTGAAATATGAATCAGCTGGACATTAATTTCTGCTGAAATAAAGTGCATTTGAGGAGCATCGATTACCCGTTGGTCTACGAATCACCTTCAATGAAGCACTATTTGCTTACCTTTTCGTGTTACCGGATCCTATTTAATAGTTAGTAGACATCGTTTGTGATTGCTGGATTCTGGTCTGATTTGTCACAGATTAATGTACGACGAGTTAGAAATAAATAGACTCCGATACCATTGAGTTTTAATGGTAGAATTGACCAGAGTTCAGAGTCGGGTCAAAGCTGTTCGGGAAAAAAATTTCGGCTCGACAACCACCGGAAGTGCGGCGTTTACACCGTCAAGACCGATGACGCCCCGGTGGCGTCATGCGCGGGTCGAGAAAAGGTTACCAGCTGACTTCCGAACGATCGCGTGCAAAAAATTGACTGAAAATCGCAACGACAATGTTGCTGGAAGAGCGGGAATAACTTTTTTGATATTGCACCATACGATTTGAACTTCTTTGAGAAGTTAGAGCAATTCATTTACTACATGATGTGATAGTACCACATGACAGAAATTTTTTCAAAAATGGTCGTAAGGTGCAATTGCTCGGTATTGTAGAGGAAATATTAAAAGGTGCATTTTACAACTTTTTTATGTGGGTCTGTATTGAAAATTTAAAAAATGTGTTTTGTAGATCTGTGTCCATCATACGCATCGTAAAAGTTTCATGAAAATCCTTAGATTTATTGCAGTTAGTTAGAGGCCGAAAATCGTTAAAAATGGCAATTTTTACCATCGTTACACGTTTGCAGGTCAACGTTGACCGATTTTAACGAAATTTTCAGAATATGTTTAATTGATACAGATATACGAAACGTGTTTTCTACATTTTCGATATTCGCCCACATAAAAAAGTTGTAAAAAATAACTTTCACTATTTTCTCTGCAATTCCGACCAATTGCAATTTTTTCAAAAATTCTTTTCACGTTACGTAACGAAAACCGATTGTTCTAACTTCTCAAAAAAAAATCCAAGTTTTATGGTCGACTATTAAAAAAGTTATCGTCTTTTTAAAAGTGTCCGAATATTAGTGCGAGTCACTGTACATGGAAATTGATTCCATACATTTTTTTGTCCAAGCACGTATTGGAATAAAAATGGCACAAAATCTAAATAAATAGAGCATGTCATTGTGACAAGCTAAAACATTTTAATCGCTTTTTGAACGTAGAAAATTTTTTGATCTGCCCAAATTTTTAACAAACAATGACTAAAGGATCCCTGAAGGTAACGTTCTATTTCTAGCAAAGAGTTATCAAGACTGCAGTAAAGAACAGTTAAGAGAGAACCCCGTCCGGAGATATGGAAGATGTAAAAATTTCGTTGTAAATAATCTAACCGCGCGAAAGCGTTTAAATCTCGCGGATATTACTGTACTAAGCAGAAACTTTCGGACCATCTGGGCGCAGAATTTCTCTTCTACCGCGAGTGAATAAGCCATGGGAAGGTAGTTCGAAACTGTGGAGCGCAGCGCAGCGTCGGGAGAAAGAATGAATGAAGGGATTTTTAATAAATCATAATCGCCGGCCGTAAGCAAGTCCGGTATAATTAGCCGGTGCATAATTAACTGAAACAAAGTCGTTTCGCGGCGCTGCCGCGCCGTTGTTTTTAACATGTATCGCTATAAATTTCTGCTTCCGATATTACCGTGGTTAAACGTGCACCACCATAGTGCTTTAACCGGAACACGTTCAATTATCTTGTATTCGTACGAGAAATTTCAAGATATTGTTTCTATGGCGAAGGAAACCGGTAAACAAAAATTAAAAGTACAGAGAGGCAGAGAGCGGTTTAATAAAGCGTACCAAGCAATCTGAAAAATACGTACAATTACGCGGTCGCTGGGAAATTTGTTAAATTCACCGCGACCGTAAAAATTGCCGGGACACGCATCGATGGCCACGGTAATTGTCCGCCCAACTCCGAACTGCCTAAATGCTCTGACCCCGAAGTGATTGCAGCCAGGACAAATATTCTGACAGACGGTTTACGCAATATATTCCCGAACGTGTGAAACGCGCGTCCGGCAATAAACGCAGAACGCTAAACAATGAGAACAATTCGTGGAAACGAGTTCCACGCGACTCTGTTCCTCGAGAGACGCCATTTTTGCGACTCGGTGACTCACACGAGTTGCTCGATATGGTCACAGTTTGCTTGAGAAAATTCGTCGACAATGTGCATTATCTTTCTCCAGCCGGTTGAAAAATGCTGATTAACTAATAAAACATGGCGTAACGATTGTTGCCTAATGCAGGCCTCGGAATTATGTGCTCGCGACGGCCGGTTTTCGAAGGCTACGCCCCCTTGACCCCGTCTCGCTCCCCGTGGCGGCCCTAGTTCTCGAGGCAGCTCAGGCGCGTACCATAGAGTGTTACAATGTGAGTGTCCGCGATGCGAACAGGTACGGCAAAACTAATACACCACGAATAGCTCCTATGGTACGCGCATGAGGAGTTTAGAGCACCGTGGGCCGCCACGGGGAGCCGTTGCGAGCACATAATTTCGAGACCCGGCCTAATGCACAGAGATTGCCGGTCCCGGTGAAACAGATGAATACGGTTTGAAGCCGCCCAAAAAATTCAATACAAGTTCCTTTTACGGAAGTACTAACAAAATTTTATAAGCGTGACTAAATATTGTAAAATAATAAAAATATCTCTGTCCTTTTCTACGTTCGGACGTTATGCTCTGACTAATACACCACGAAAAAGCTCCTATGGTACGCGCATGAGGAGTTTCGAGCACCATGGGCCGCCACGGGGAGCCGTTGCGAGCACATAATTTTGAGACCCGGCCTAATGCACAGAGATTGCCGGTCCCGGTAAAACATATGAATACGGTTTGAAGCCGCTGGCGGGGGAACGGTCGCCATTATCCTGTAGCCGGGTCGGATCACGATAAAAACCCGGCGAAAAATTTATGGGGCTCGTTAAACGGTCACGTCATAACCAGGATACACGAATTTTGTCGCGCGAGGACATTCGCTTCGTCGCGTTTCACCGTGTTCCCGGTAAATGACATGAAATAATAATGGCCAACGGAAGGGTAAACCGCGTATGAATTTTTATCGCTTCGTACCCTATTGTCCCGTACTTACGGACCATTCCGCGTGAAATAAACGATGCTAAACGTACGCCACGCGCCCGCGCCCGCGCGACCGCTGTTGGATTTATTCGCTGTTCCTTTTATTTCCCGCACGCGCACTTCCGTTTCCTTCCGCCGTATTCTATCCGCCGGCGACAATGCCATCCACTTTTTGAAAACTGCCTGTTCCGTCTTGAAACTGTCCATTCAAAGAATACTAAAAATCGTCCGGACGACCGGCGGCCGTCCACGTCGTAAACGACCAATTGAATGTCCGGTGCTATCGTCTGTACAATGGCAATTTAATCCTACGAGTGGACATCACTCGAACAAATTCCACTTTTTTCGGTTTCGATCCTACGGAGTGTGTAGAATTTTAAATATTAATTTAATTACAATTTTTGTTCGATTTTGTCAATTTCGTTGGACAAATTATTGATATATAATACAGAAATTAATACTGTTCCGAGAAAGTTGTTCAGAATGATAACCTTGACAACATATTTCAAGGTCATCAAAATCAGTGAGATATACCCTTTTCTGTATAATTACTATTGATACATGTATGATACACAAATTAATACTGAATTGGCCAATTTAAAGGACAACAATGTATTATTATATTTTCATTTTATGCGGCCTAGATATTAAGGGCCTGAAAATTATTTTTGATTTCATTAAGTTATGCCCAATTAACATTTAATTTCAACGAGATAGTTATTGTAACCTAGCAAAATTAATGTGTAGTGGACAAAGGATAGAGAAAATTAAGTCAGAGGTCTCACTGTTACAACCAGTAACCAACACATCGTGTAGCTGAATAATGTATATGAATAATGACCTTCGAATGACCTTGATCATCTTGTATTAAAAACATTTATGTCATCACTAGACTGCTGATATTTATGCATTTATGTGGCTTCTGAAAATTTTCAGAAAATGGTAGAATGTAAAATTCGACAGAATTTAGTACAATGTTTATTCAGTTTAGATCTACAAAGGCTATCACTGAAAATAAGACACTATCTTAAAATTTGTCTATAAAATTTGCAAATTGCATCTTATAAATACCGTTGAAAAGGTATCTGCCTTCTTATTTCAAAGTTACCTTGCTTCCTAAAAAACCAACACAAATTATTGCAGGAATCGAGGTTTAGAAATCGGCTAGGGACTACGGCATTTTGTAAAATTTCGTAGGTCGTCGACTTTTCCGCTAGAGAAAACGTCCCCTGACCCGGAAGCGAGTTTCATAGCGCAGCGAAAACGGCGCGGAACGTGTTAGCTGTTTCAGAGTTCGGGGGCTGTTTGAAAATTCAACCAGTACCGACGTTCGAGAGCAGTCCGAGACAATAAGTTCAAGTTCGAGGTACGTCGAACATTTCAAACTTTGAATTCCCAGTGCTCGAGCGAGCTCCATCGCGGCTGGTAGAAGTTCATCGAACACGGGGTGGCATAGTCTGGCGTCTTCGCGCGGATATACCCGTTGTTAATTTACAGTGAACGAAATGTCGGCAGGAACAGTGGAGTTTCCAAAAAATTCAATAAAAGTCCCTTTTACGGAAGTACTAACAAAATTTTATAAGCGTAACTAAATATATTGTAAAATAATAAGAAAATCCGTGTTTACGGATGCCTTGACGTTCGAACGTTATGCTCTGTCCTTTTCTACGTTCGGACGTTATGCTCTGTCCTCTTCTACGGTCGGACGTTATGCTCTGTGCTTTTCTACGTTCGGACGTTATGCTCTGTCCTTTTCTACGTTCAGATGCTATGCTCTGTTCTTTTCTACGGTCGGACGTTATGCTCCGTCCTTTTCTACGTTCGGACGTTATGCTCTGTCCTTTTCTACGTTCGGCGCGGTCGACGCAGTCATAAACCTCCTACCCCGAAATTTTCACCATTTCATCATTTTCACTATTGTTATTTTTTAATGCGAAACTCATAAGCGAAAAACCTTAGATGCTAACTCATCAATTTGAATTTTTAAAAAATCGAAAAATATCTGTAACCTTGTTATTTAATCCATGAAAAAAATAAAATTGTGTCAATTTGACGCCGAGGGACAGATCCAGTTCGTGAAATGAGGGAGTGGGGTAAAATTGAAAATTGAAAATGAAGAACGTTTTCGTTTGGACAACGGAATTGGTTGAATATTTATCCTCGCGCGAATCGCATGTGTATAGTGTTCTCATAGAAATATCTATCGCATCTGTAGTTAATTTACAAGGCGGTTTCGCGCGTGTCGCTAGATTATATTCAGTGGACGAGCGATAGCGTGGAGCAGAGGGTCGGCGAAAGAATTGCTTTTCGGCTACGGGGGAGAATGAACCCGGGCAGCGGGGCGGTGGGGCGGGGGTTGTGCAGTCAGCATTATAGTATACTGCATATTAAAAGCAATCTCGTTT
Source organism: Lasioglossum lativentre (assembly GCA_916610255.1). Classification (NCBI taxonomy): domain Eukaryota; kingdom Metazoa; phylum Arthropoda; class Insecta; order Hymenoptera; family Halictidae; genus Lasioglossum; species Lasioglossum lativentre. The sequence goes on from OU744359.1 coordinate 5,729,316, forward strand.
AAACGCGACATAGAGAGGCGCGCCGGTGGTCTGCCGTTGGCTGGCTGCGTGTGACGGCGAAGATACGGGGGTTGAAAAACGAAAGCGCAGAAAAAGAGAGAGGGGGTTAGAGAGAGAGAGAGAGATAGAGGGAGAATGGGGAAACAGCGGACCCGGCGTCGAAAAGGGAGGAAAAAAGATAGGGGATGCTCGCTGGAGGGGTGGGGGGTGGTAGGAAAAAACCGGTAAAAGGGGTAACGGAGGACCGGACACGTGTGTGCAGTGTGCAGGTATGCAGGGGTGGACTCGTTTGGTTTAATTTGACGCGTGCAAAGCCACCCCCCTTTCGCCACCCACAACGGGCAACAGCCCCCAGCCCCGTCGTCGACGCATTTTATAAAGACTTAACACGTTGCTTTCATCGACTTCCGCGCTAGTTCCACGTTTATTCCACTTAATTCTGATCCTGGGAATTAAAGGTACTCGAGCATTGTCGACGCGTTTCACCAGACGGCCTGACGCAACGCCCCCGGAAAATGGGAATTGCGCGCGGCTCGGTGTTTTTGCTTGAATTTTCCAAGCTTCGCTCAGCTTTGCTCCGCGCTTTGCTCCCCGCACCGCTCTGTTTTGAAATATTTTGACGCATGGATTGCGTCTGGCCGCTGCCATTATCTTCCTCCTTTTTGAGCTCTCGCCCCGCCGCCATTGCCAAATAACGTCCCTTCGCGCGTTTAACTCTGCCTTTTCACCACTCTGTCTCTCGTTCTCTCTGTTTATGAAACAACGTATACCAGTTACATTTCGAACCTTAGACCATATATGTATACCTATAGACACGGCGTAGATAATTTTCCGAAAGATGAAATCAGCTGAAAAACACTGTGACGTCACATTTTCAAAAGATGTAGTACAAGCTATGCTCATCGACAGTGCCTACGCTTGGCTTACATAGGGAGAGGGTGGTCATAATCGATTTTACAAATCTCTTAATTTTCATTATTTGTTTATGGGACTTTCACTACCTTATTTCTGGCATTTTTCTGATTAAAATGACACCAAACACGATATACTTTCAATTGTATTTAGTGGTTTAATCCACGGTGAAAGTTTCGGTCGCAAGGAAGGACAGCGCATCGGAAAGAAAGAGACGCGGACAGTCACGCGAACCGTATTTCATTCTGTCCTTCTCTATGTTCGGCTCTCTATTGAAGTCTCGCTAGGCGCGGTCGGCACGATGTCTAGACGCAGTCATAAATCAAAAAGCAGTTCTGGACACGATTCTTGTCTATGAAAAACACGGCTATTGGACAAGAATCAAGCATTTACTGTACATGGAAAGAAATTATCTTAAGACTTATCTTGTGACGTCACAGTGTCCCATAATCTTTCGGACACTGAATTCTCGGTTTTCCTATACACATACTATACCTATGCCGGGTCTATTAGTATATGTATATGGTCTAAGTTTCGAGCCACGACTGCCGTTAAGAACGGGAAACAGAGATTGTCGTACGAGATTTTCGCGCGCAGAAAAATCGGCGCACGATTTTCTCCCAGGATTTCCGCGCATCGAACAATAATTCTTGTGCTCTGGTATAAAAGAGCGTATGTATATCCTCGCCGAAGAGAAATATTCCGACCGATTCAACAGTTTGAGGAGAGAGTTCAGGGGGCTGCTCCTCCGTAGTCGACCGAAGATGCCAAAGTGGAGCAGCAACGGAGGGAAGTTCGCGGGAACCGAGGCAAAAGAAAGTTCGTTTCAACTGTTGCACTTAACTCTCGCGCCCGCTTATGAGATTTTCATCATCTTGGATATGAAAGTTCGCCCCCCCCCCCCCTCCCTCCCCACCGTAATGGCGGTTTTCGTTTCCGCTGCGCGTGGCTCTTTTTACGAAATGATCATCCAGAGTCAATGTTTGAATTCCTCGGGAAGCGTACGGAACTTCGGGCTCGACATCCAATTTAATCATGCCGTTAAGAAAGATAAATCGCATCGGGGATGTACTGTTCGAGAAAGTACTTGCTCCTATTCCTTGAAGATACGTCCCAGATAGAACCGAACGTCCTTAAGATCCATAGGAACATCCGTTTTATGTTCAGTTTACGTCTATACATCCGTTGTGGATGTTCTAAGGACGTCCTTGGGACCTTATCGGACGTCCCACTGATATCCGTTTTTTACGTGCCATGGACACACCTGGAACCTAAATTTCGGACGTCCCACGGATATCCGTTTTTTACGCGCCACGGACGCCCATGGGACCTAAATTTCGGACGTCCCAAGGACATCCGTGTTTTATGTGCCACGGACGTCCCTGGGACCTTACCGGACGTCCCACTGATATCCGTTTTTTACGTGCCATGGACGCCCCTGGAACCTAAACTTCGGACGTTTCCAGGACATCCGTTTTTACGTGCCACGGACGCCCCTGGGACCTAAACCTATTTCGGACGTGGGACTTACAATTAGTAAACATTAGTAAACAATTTCGTACACGGGTTTTTAAATGTTCTATAAACGTCCTGTAAATGTCCTGTTAAGGCCCAAATAACATCAGTATGTCCCAGATACGTCCCACGTACGTCCCCCTTCCTAGCTGTCCCTCTGTGGGACAATCCTGGGACATATCTGGGATGTACCTGGGACATATCTCGGACATACGAACATTATTAGAACATCCCCGGACGTACAGAAGGTCCGATGCGGATATCCATCGGACGTCCGGGTGCTATCTGGGGTCTACATAGAACTGATCCGAAAAGCGTTTCAACCCCAAAATTTCGATTCTCGATAATTCTCGAGATCCTGTTGTATTTTCATCGCTACCAACGCTAACGCAACAAAATCCACCCCAAAAAAACATCCAAAATGCGGCTTAATTAAATTCATTAAATTCCGGCTACATCGAATAAAATATTTTATTTACGATCTGCGCGCACAGTTTTGAATAAAATCGTCCGATGGAGATCGGCGGTGTAGCAGTGATCTCGTTACGTGCCTTACATTAGCAAAACCGGTTGCGAATCGGCAAGGTTCTCTCGATGGCAAACGAGGTTCACGGTTCTCGCTGGAGCAATGAATTATGCTCTTGCCAGTCAGCCTAGCGTTTCTGTATGCAGTCGCATGTTAGACACGCGAGCTGAGAGGGTCGCCGAGACGGACACGAGCGTGTTTCCGCGCGGCGCATTCGCATAAAGCGAAAATTGGTAGCCGGTGGTTCGCAATAACGCTTAACCCCGTTCGTTGAGCGGACAGAGAGAGGGAGAGAGAGAGGATGAAAAGTTTCGCAGGGAACTTAATCCGTGCAAAAAACTCTCGCCCCCCGGGCTGGAGGAGGCTGTTTTACATACTGGAGGGACGCATTACGAGCGGTAATCTGCGGTTGGTATTGATCAAGCACGGAAGTCACGTAATCACGCAGCGAAACTCAAAGAACGAGCTCGAACGGAAAGACAGTGATAGAGATGAAGAAGGGAGAAGAAAAACGGGGAAGAAAGAAGAAGAGAGAAGTACACAGAAGAGAAGACGATCGAATTACACAGATACGAGAAGAAAATCGAAGTACAGTATTCTCGCGATAAATGTCCCAAATATCTGGACGATAATTGTCCCTGAACTATCCCCACTCCTGCGGGGTATACCCCGTGAAGGGCCCTAAAACCTTCTTTATTTTTTATTATTTTTTTGTGGAACATTCACCAACATATTCTTGACATTTTTCTAATGAAATTGATACCAAAAATGATACAATTCCGATGATATTTACGTGTGTAATGGACGATGGAAGTTTCGTGCGCAAGGAAGGACAGCGTATGGGAAAGAAAGAGACGCGGAGAGTCTGTCCTTCCTTGCGCATCGAACTTCCATCGTCCATTACACACGTAAATATCATCGGAATTATATCATATTTGGTATCATTTTCATTAGAAAAATGCCAGGAATATGTTGGTGAAAGATCCATAAAAAAATAATGAAAAATAAAGAAGTTTCGTCGTCGGATTAGTAGTGGTCTCACATCGATATGAAGTACACAGATACGAGAAGAAAATCGAAGTACACAGACACGAGAAGATGAATGAAGTACACAGAATTGAGAAGAAAATCGAAGTACACAGACACGAGAAGAAGATCGAAGTACAAAGAAACGAGAAAATGATCGAAGTACACAGGCACGAGAAGACGAATGAAGTACACAGAAACGAGAAGAAGAGCGACGTACACAAACGAAGACGAGGGGAAGAGCTAGGGAGAACAGGAAACAACAGAGACGAACAGAGGATAAAAGAAAATAGCAGAGAGGATCAGGTGGCGGATCGATTACGAGGCAAGAGATCAAGCGCACAACGCGGGGCTGTAATTTAGATCAGATTGTCCCTCGTTACATTTTCAGGTCCCCGCCCTTTAGGACGGCCGCGATTGGAACATTGTGCTCTGGAAATACTGATGAAAATTTCCACACGGTAAGTATATCCGCGAGAAATAGACGCCTCCTGGAATTCCGAGTCGTCAAACTGTAATTTGATTGCGGAGTCGTGTGGTCTCGCGAGCGACAGATATAGCCACTTTCTTGCGACACTCGCGACTCACCTGTCGAGCGATACCTGTTACGAGGAGTTGCTGCGACTGGCAATCACTTCGAATTACGTGGTACGAGTAGCATAATATGTGGATACGTATGTACATACATAATACATATGCATATATATATGTCATTTATGTCCATGTAGATTATTCTGATCGGGCCCTTTATTAGATTTTCTGTAAAAGCTCGTGTATACGATATATAATAAACTGGTTGTTAATATATTAACGGTTCGAGGTTTTTCTATTGCAATGAGATTGAATATGTGGATACGTATGTACATACATAATACATATGCATATATATATGTCATTTATGTCCATGTAGATTATTCTGATCGGGCCCTTTATTAGATTTTCTGTAAAAGCTCGTGTATACGATATATAATAAACTGGTTGTTAATATATTAACGGTTCGAGGTTTTTCTATTGCAATGAGATTGAATTCCTTTGGTAAATTGCCGCGTCTATGGTATTCCATGGTGCCAACGCAGTAATTTGTGTTTACTGTCTCACATTTTTATGGAAGATTTTATCGTCAATTTTTATCTCTTCCCGAACCATGGTATCGAGACATTAAAAACGATATATTCAATAAATATGTTCCCAAGTAATTTATTTTTACTATGTCGTCTTGGATACTACAATTAGAAAACCTGATTACATGAATAGGTAACCGTCTCTTTTCATTACAGAATATTTTATAAAGTCTCCTTTGCATTTAATATCCCCATAATTTTCGAACACCGGACAACAAATAAATCGGGGATTATAAGCGCTAATAATAATAAATCATTTCGCACGCGCGCACACTTGTGCGAATCGAGCATCGCGCAAATGGGCTTTGTCGGGACGCGGTTAAAACTGCAGTATGCCTTGCAGGTGAAAAAAAAAATAGAGAGAGAGAGAGAGAGAGAGAAAATAAACGAAGGAAAAGAGAGAAAAATTCGAAGCGAAGGAGGTCAACGCAATCTTACGCAAAGTTCGAGCGCTGTGTCAATGGTGCTATGCATAATGCAAGACGATATAGAGACCGGTGAGAGAGACTTATAGCGCATGAAAACTGACTGGAATCGATTGGGGCGCACGGAGTCATGCCGAACGGAACAGACTAAAGCTAAACTTTCGGTGCGCGTCCTAGTTTCGACTGGAATTAGGACTACGGAGAATCGAATTGTTCTCTTAACTGCTTCGATTTCGCGGCGAGTTTAAATGCGAACGAATTCACCCGGAAATATAAACAATATGCTCGTTCGAATTTCAAATGCGAGGGTCGACTGTCGAGACCACTTCGAATTTTAAGAGCCTGTCGAAGCTAACGGCATAACATAAATATAAATTACTTGTGAAAAATTATTTTACTCCAAGATAATGTCTAGTTTACAAAAATTTCCAAATGGATAGTATAATTTTCTTTGACATCGCGTTCAGTATATCTCAATTTTACAGCGCGAAATTTGTAGTTACATATCTGTTATTTGATTGTTTATCGGGAAGTCAAGACAAACGAAACGGCAGACATTTTATCACAATTTCTTGTTGCGGAGCGACGGGAAAACAAATTTAATTGTTGAATTATATAGACGTTTGGCTCGGTGGACATTTGTAAAAGAATCCTGTCGCAAGATTGTTTATATCGAAGAAGATTGATGTCAAAGTTTTGTTTTACACTCATCGAGAAGAGAAGAAGTTTGAAAGGAACCATATGTCGCAAACAAATAAGTAAACTCTGAATTTTATGCATTCATGGCCATTTATATTGCATTGAAAACTATATATTGCAAAAAAAATTTATTCATTTATGACAAAAATGAATACGTGCAACTTAGAACAGTGAACAAATCAGAAGACTTTAAGATTATTAACCCTTTGCACTCGGAGCTAATTTAACTCAAAAATTAAACATTTCTTCCGACCTAGAATAACTCCATTCTATATAATTGTTTACATTTTACGGATATGAAATTGATATAATAACTCATACAATACTTTAATGTTTACTAATCGATAAGAATATAATTAATAATATAAACAATATTTTCGCCACTCGAAGAGCCTCTCTTCATAAATAGTTATGCAAACGATATCTGCAAAGTTATCGCGGGGTCTCTCGAGACCCTAACGAAATAACGGCATAACATAAATATAAATTACTTGTGAAAAATTATTTTACTCGAAGATAATGTCTAGTTTACAAAAATTTCCAAATGGATAGTAATTTTCTTAGACATTAGCATTTAAAATGTTTGAGAGCTCCTTCGTGATACATAGCAGCTATCAGAAACAGCGCTATAATAGGCTTCCTTGGTAAAGTGATACCAATAATTATCTTCCGTACGCCGGCGAGTGTAAAAATAATATTTGAAAGCGTGCCTCGCATCTGCGATCACGAGATGCGAACTCGCACGGTCAAGATAAAGGTGAACGCACATTGATGCTCGGCAAACATAAACATTCAAATGAACACCGTGAAAGAAGTAAACACGGAAAGGAGGGCTGCTGCGAGGTAAAGGTGAAGAAGTTAAAAGCGTCCGTGTATTCCCAAAGTAAGTAGCGGGTTCAAAGCGATTCTACGTCAAAGAGTAATACACGAACATTAGTAAGATGCTGACCATTTTATGGGGGCTAACTTGATGATATACAAATTAGCTATATGTATAGTATTGTATAGGGTAGAATATGATCGAACCGTAGCGCCGATATTATTATTCCAAGTTTATTTAAACACTGTACGATCGACAAAAATAAAAATTTCTGATTTAACTTGATGATGTTGCGTCCCGTTTGGTAAATAAAATTGTTTATGGTAATCCAGAGAAGATCGTTTTACAAAAAATTACGCTGTGATATCCACAATAATATTAATTTAAAAAATATAATAATCTAGAGCATTCAAAAAATAAGATTCAGGACCATCGAAAACAGAAGAGACGATAGAAGAGCGTCAGAGATACACGAACCTGAAAACCGATCCGCTCGGTTTTTCACGTTCTCATATTCTATACCGGACCCGCTCTCCCATGAACCTAAAAAAGGAGGCCATGCTCGAGTTCGACCGATAGCCATGAAAAGACCACCCTAGGTATATTGCTGTCAGAAGTAGCGAAGCATCGACATGCTCCAAATCTTGATCTTCTCGAAAAATTATTCCATGTCAAAGAGCATTTATAAGAAAATTATATCATAAAATTATTGGAATAGGGACCCAACATTGCTGCGATATTAATTATATAGGTGAAGCAAATGCAACTTTTAGTATTTTCTCTACAATTCCGACCAATTGCAATTTTTGAAAAAATTTCTTTCCACACATCATGTAGTAAATTAATTGCTCTAACTTCTCAAAAAAGTTCAAATCGTGTGGTGCAATATCAACAATGTAATCGTTTTTTTAAGAGTGTCCGAATATTAAGGTGGTCATCCCATGTGAGAGCTACTTTTAGTTTCCTTTTTTAGGAATTTTTTTTGAAGGACCTTTAAAACATATGGTAAATTTGATAGGAGGAGTGTTGAGTATTCACCTGAATTAGAATCAATGGAGTGTTGAGTATTCACCTGAATTAGAATCAAGGAGTGTTTAGATTTAAATTGCGTTGCTATGAATGATCCTCGTGTTATGTTTGTAATATGTTTCGTTGTTGTTCTAGTTACGTTTGCATGCGCCGAACTTACTTTCGATATACGTTTCCATTATGTTGTTATACTGTTTCAATATACTTTTATTTACATTTAATAATTCATCTTGTGTATTCCCCATTTAATACGTTTAAACCTGACAACATACAATCTTGAAATTTTTACCACACATTTACTGACATTTTAACAGTCTCTCAGAATTTTTTCAGTTTTTTTTAAGAGGTTCCGAATATTAATGTTAGTCACTGTATATTGCTGTCAAAAGTAGCCAAGCATCGACATGCTCAAAATCTTGATCTTCTCCAAAAACCGTCTCAAAAGACGTGTCCCAGTGAATTCATAACAAAATAATACCCTAAAATAATTGTAATATTCATTTTCTCGGCTGCGAACGTAATTCGCGTAACAGCGGACCGAAACGGCAACATCCAACTGATCTCCCCCGCTCGAAAACGGTAGAAATGAAGTCATCAGACAAGGGGGTCGTCCGGGGGGTGGCGGAACGTGTCCGTCCGTTCTCCAAAGACGCATTCCAGCTGGAGCCACGTGGCTGTCTGGTGGGGGGGGGGGGGGGGGGAGCGAGGCCGCCACGCTTCCAGCATCGCTGAGCAAAAAGTGTACTGCAACCGGGGGGAACCGAGCCGAGAGTAGGTGGGGGGTAGTAGTACCCGATGCCGAAGGATAAAGGGAACAAGACGAAGAAGCCTCGGGACGCTGCTAACCGGAGGTAGAAAGCAAGATAAAAGAGTCGGAGGAGTGCGGCTAGAGGCGGGAGGGGGGCAGAAGGCGGTGGCAGGCTTGTTTTGGCCTACCGGACACTGTGGGAAAGCATCTGAATGTGGATCGTCTCCGTTACGTCCTGCCCCCTCTCCCTCTTCTTGTCTTCAGCCCCCTGTTCAACCGCCCCCCACCCCACCCCCCACCACCACTCGGGATCGTCCACCAGCAGAACAAGTCCCCGGTGCCTCCGCCGGGCATAATAATCGATCGAGTCCGGTCTAATTGGAAAACGCTGATGGTCTGCAAGGTCTACCTGCTCTGGACGATGCTCCCTTCTCCTCAACCACAGTGATTCCTGGCGCCCGGTTATTCCTCGTTTTTCCTTTTCCCCAACCTCTTTTCCTTCATGCGCACAGGATGGAGAAGACGATATAAACGTGCTCGTAACGTCCGACGGAAACCGACCTACACATGTTCCGCACGCCCAGAGATTGATTAAAATATCAGCTGGCGACAAGCCTGTTACCACACGTTCCCCATCAATGGAACGATTCTTTCGGTTCGCGGGTCTCTTGGTACTCTAACGACGCGAGGGAACTGCGCGGGTAGCATAATCCCGTGATAGTTTATTTATTCTTGCGCGCTGCAGGTTCATTCAAGAATTTGTTTCTCTGTTTTCGATGGCGCTAGGTTGCTTGGACTAGTTCGTTATTGATCGCCAACTATGAGGATTCAGCCTTAACATTCGCAGCTTTCACATGGTAGCAAATGAGTAACACACACTGTTAACACGTGATAGAATTAAATACAGGGTGTCCCAGCTAACTTGACCACCTTGAATATCTCGCTTAGTGTTAGTAATAGAAAAAAACGTTATAGGACAATATTAACCTAACCGAAGGGACAATATAATGATTCGGGAAAAACTTTTTTCAAGGTCATTTTTTTCTAGATATCAAGCTCATCAATTTTTTTCTTAATGGAACTATATATTTTTTTTATCGCGATGTAATAGTAGAGGTGAAGACCTCTTCAATGACATATTATACAATGACCTTCGTGTGACCTTGGGTATGAAAAATCTAATAATCATTACAGGTATTATCAGTGATTAATTTACTACACTAATTGGATTGGTTGAACTACTTTATTTCAATAAATGTTCGAAATGGTGACCATTGTTTGCAATACATTAGCGACACTAACATTAACTAACACTAAGCGAGATATTCAAGGTGGTCAAGTTAGCTGGGATATCCTGTATAAAACAAATATTTTCCAGTATCAGGGAACTGCGCGTGTAGGATAATCCGGTGATATTTTATTTATTCTTGGTTTGTAGTTTCATTCAAGAATTTGTTTCTCTGTTTTCAATGGCTGGCGCTAGGTTGCTTAGACTAGTTCGTTATTGATCGCCAACGTCATAGCAAATGAGTAACGCGATAACAACTATTTATAAATCGCTTCATTTGATACGTGACAGAATTAAATATAAAACAAATATTTTCCAGTATCAGGGAACTGCGCTTGGAGGATAATCCGGTGATATTTCATTTATTCTTGCGCTGCAGGTTCATTAAAGAATTTGTTTCTCTGTTTTCGATGGCTGGCACTAGTTCGTTATTGATCGCCAACTATAATATCTAAAGGAACGATGAGGAGTCAGCCTTTAACCTAGAATAACCTAGAATAATTCCATTCTACATGATTTTTCTTCATTTTATGAATATGAAATTAATGTAATACCTCATGCAATACTTAAATGCTAGTAATTGACTAGATACCAAAAAATAAATTTCATATTCATAAAATGAAGAAAAATCATGTAGAATGGAATTATTCTAGGTTGGAAAAATGTTTAATTATTAAGTTAAAATAGAGTGCAAAGGGTTAAAGGCTGACTCCTCATCGTTCCTTTAGATATTATAGTAATGTAATACCTCATACAATACTTAAATGTTAGTAATTGATCAGATACCAACATACTTAATAATGTTAACAATATTTTGAATAATGGTTCAGCAATTTTTAGTGGTGACTCCGAATCACCACTCGAGTGCTAAGGGTTAAAGATTAGATTTGCAGCTTTCACATCGTAGCAAATGAGTAACACACACACTATTAACGACTATTGATAAAACGCTTCATTTGACACGTGACAGAATTAAATATAAAACAAATATTTCTCCAGTATCAGGGTACAAACGAGCGAATTTTCGCCCGCAGAGTGTACGAAGGTTAGGAGCAGAGAGTGGAATAAAATTTTAACGGTGCTACTTATTTTAATGCAGATGCAAGCTCGCCTTTAATGCCTCGTTGTGAAGGAAACGTGAAAATATTATACTCGGTAAAAAATGGTGGAAAGTGTTTCGCAGAATTTTACTTCGTTTTTTTTACATTATTTTTAATCTACCGAAGCCATTATTGCGGAAAATAAAATTTCATTCTGTGCCTGTTTCGCGATTCTTCTTCACTGTGACAATTGAGTTTTCCTGCAGTCTAGCAATTACTTTTGTGCCGGTTGATTTAAGCTCATTTTACTTTGATGTTTCCATGGTTTAATGCGGCGGTAACGGACATTTAAATGGATATAAAAAAAATACGTTTAGTCACGGTTGTTCTTTGAAATGTGCAGTTTAATTTTTTTCTAGCGAAAAAATTTATTTTATTTTTAGTTCACCGGAGAAATCTAGAAAGCAAAGCAGGCTTATAATAATATTTTTGAACATTCGGATATTTGTCCGGGAATATTTTGCCTGACAAGGAAACATATTCAGTTGATACACTCCGATTTTGATGAAACTTATGCGAGATATAGTTCTTCGAAAAATATTTGACACGTAATTTTTTTATCGGCAACCATCCACTCGGAGGGGGTGAAAACAGCCCTCGAAGTCAGGGGTCAAAACCACATTTGTTGAGAGAAAAAAGTTTGTTAAAAAATTCTCGCGCGACTACATTTCCCATTGAAAAACGCACAATTTACAAAAAAATTCATATTTTTTCGACCACTGGTTTCCGAGATATCTATAAAAATATGGTTTTGACTCCCAACTTTGAGGGCTGTTTTCACCCCTTCAAAGTGGATGGTTGCCGATAAAAAAAAGTACGTGTCAAATATTTTTCGAAAAACTATAGCTCACTTGCAGTTTCATCAAAATCGGCCATTCTCGTCTGAATATGTTCCCTCGTGAGATTGCTTTAATTTTGATGCGATGAGGTAATTCCAACAGAAAACTTGTCGGCTTCGCACGGAAATGGGTGTACGCATTTACACACAGTTACAATAAGAGTATAAGAGTGTTCTTATGAACATTTAGAATTAATCAAATTACCGAAACAATTGGATTGGATTGGGAAGTTTAATTTTTGTAGCATAAAAATTCATTAATTTTATTTTTAGTTCGCTGGTGAAATCAAGAAAGCAAAACAATGTGTGGTGTATTATAAAAATAAAAATTTTGTCGGACATCTTTTAACATTTTTGAACATTCGGATATTTGTTCGGGAATATTTGGCCCGAGATTGCTTTAATTTTGATGGGATACGGTAATTCGAACACGAAACTTGACGGTCCCGCACGGAAATCGGTGCGTCCATGCATTTACGCGCAGTTACAAACTTGTAACGAATGAAACGCATTTATAAATAACTTGTTAAAGGAGTATAAAGGTGATTATTACGACTTTAGCAAACGAGTTCCGAGCCACGAAACAACGAACGCGCGTTCATTTCGACAGAGTGTCGCTGTGCAAAGGTCGGAACTTTGAAATTGCTCGCGTTTCCCGTTTAACCTAAATTAATTAATACAGCCGGTTTGAAAAAAAAAAATGAAACAATCAGGAATTATTCCGACACTACGAGTTGTAGTTGGTACGCGAAGCGGCTCTTTCAAAATTTCCATTTGTCTTCATTCGTGCGTTGTTGTACACGATTCCTTAATTTATACAATTATTACGGTCAGACGAGTCAAAGGGAAGTACTGTTAACCGCAGAATACTACACATTCATGCCCCTGGGAATATTTCCACCACAGGGAAAAATGTTCCTTGTTTTAATAGCCGCCATTTAACGTCACTTTACCAATTAACGCGGTACGAATATTTCTCGGAATTTTTATAAAAATCACTGTAATCGATCACTGGTAATTGGAAGAAGCAGAATTACATAATAGATCGTTTTTTTTTGCGAACCGAAAGGGCCACGTGTTCTCTATGATTTATAATTTTCATAATGCCTTCTCCAATTTTCATTAACGCTAAACTTACCATCACCGGTCACATGACCGGTTGCAATTGATAATTTTCATAATTCCTTCTCCAATTTTCATTAACGCTAAACTTACCATCACAGGTCAAATGACCGGTTGCGATTTATAATTTTCATATGTAATTCCTTCTCCAATTTTCATTAACGCTAAACTTACCATCACAGGTCAAATGACCGGTTGCAGATTTTTTATTTCACAATTATTGAGATTATAAAGTTGCTTTCCGTGGTAAATGTGTGTGATTAAGTAAATATATTTAATAGAGCGGATATTATAATATGAACTGGAAAAAGTTCGAGTAAATTTAATATTTGTTTGATTTCGAACAAGGCGGGTAAAATGTTTTAATTCGATTTGAATTTCAAAGGGAGACAGTTTATTTGATGCGTTATTTGACTCGTCCGAAGATCTACTGGCGTCTAGGACACCTAACATACACACACACACTGGCCGCAGAGGAATTTTTTGCCACGTGAAAACACCACGTAGGGCCTCGCACTCGCTCACCGAGCGCTGGCCTTCGGTCCGCAGTTTTGTTTACTTTTCGGACGCGCAGAAGACGCTCACAATTTAACAATATTGCCATTCTTACAAGCTTAGACCATATATACCTATAGACACGGCGTAGATAATGTTCCGTGTCCGAATGATGAAATCAGCTGAAAGACACTGTGACGTCACACAGTACAAGCTATGCTCATCGACAGTGCCTACGCTTGGCTTACATGGGGAGAGGGGGGTCAGCGGGTGCGCCATGTACACGGTTTTATGGAAAGAAATTATCTTAAGACTTATCTTGTGACGTCACAGTGTCCCATCATCTTTCGGACACTGAATTCTCGGTTTTCCTATACACATACTATACCTATGTCTATTAGTATATATGGTTTAAGTATTCTACAGTATGAAACTATGAAAGCGTTTTTATAATTGCAATAACTGTGAAATAGAAAACCGGTCATTTGACCGTGGTAGGGTTTAGCGTTAAAATTATTAGTAGAAAATATAAATTTATATCTAGCTCCTGTGTCTCGCAATTGATGGACAAAATTTTTATTTTCCATAAAGATCCGAATTATAACACCACGTCTGGAAAAACTGAGATCACGGTTTGTTCCTAAAATTGCGCAATTCTCGGTTTTCCTATACACATACTATACCTATGCCGGGTCTATTAGTATATATGGTCTAAGCTTGTGAAGTTCGGTAGGTTTAGTGTTAAAGACCTCAAACCCGACGTCTAAAAATCAAAATACTGCAGTTCTCAAAACTCCCTAAAAAAAATGTTCCAAAAGGGTGGACCCTTTTCAACCGTACAATAGACGGGAAGTTCTCAGTGCGTTAATCGTCGTTCCCAAAGCGTATCAAGCCGTAGCAACACAAATCGGAAATTACTATAAAGGGTAGTTTCCACGGAGCGACCGGACAGTTTAATCGCGTCGGATCGGCGCGTAACATTCAGTGGCCGATTTGCTCTAAAAGCGCGTTTATCAATTATCATTGAGTAGTCGGAGTACGAGAAATTGTAGAGCGGTCAGAACGGTAATTATATCCGGTGCAAAAATCCGGGGCAAAACCAGTTCCCCTTGGATTCGTCGGATGTCGCGTTCTACGTCTGTGGTGTAAACGGACGGACGGAGAAACAAAAAAAAAAAAGAAATAGAAGGGCTAAAAAGAAAAGTTGGAACGAGGGGATAGGGCGAATTAACGGGGCAAACTTGTAATCCGGTTTTCCTGTCCGCTCGGTTCGACGATTCAGATCCACGCTCATTAATAGCTTTCCACGAACTTCTTTCTCCGAGCGGTTAGAAATCCAGTTTCACCGTTGCGTAACACGTGTCGCCGTGTCGCGCCGCGTCGCGCCGCGCTCTGCCATTCATTGGACGGCAGCGGCGAGAGGGGTAGATTGCGACGACGCACGGCGCGGCGCGGCGCGACGCGGCGGGATAGTTAAAATGCAAAGTAGACGATCGTATTGGCGACGACACGATTGCACGTCGCGTCGCGCCGATGCCGACGTCGATGCCGAACCCCGCGCACCGGCCGATCTGTAATTAAGCGGATCGGTGTTAATGAGATTTATCGATAGATAATACCGCGATTCAACGGCCGATATTGTACAGGATGTCCCGGAGCTGGAGGACACCGGAGCGGCGTGCGGAGTTAGGGCGCTTAGTGGTCGCGGGACCTTATCGCAGACACTATCGACTGCGCGGGAATTGGACCGGCTCCGGTGATAGACACCTGGATACCGACTACTCTGACCGATACTCCCGAATTGTCTTCTTACGGACTAAATTCGGGTCGACTTGGAATTGATTGGCGAAATAATTGGATCGGGGTTGGGAAGATTAATTTTTGTAGCGTATGAATTATTTTATTTTTAGTTCGTTGGAGAAATCGAGAAAGTGAGACAGTGGTTTATTATATTTAAAAGAAATTAAAAATCTTGTTGGAGATTTTTTAACATTTTTGAACATTCGGATACTTGTTACAAAATATTTAGCCCGAGATTGCTTTAATTTTGATGCGACGCGGTAATTTCGAACAGAAAATTTCGATCATGCATAATACAAACTTGTAACGAATGAAATGCATTTCTAAAGTACTTGTTAATATCTTTTGAGTATACTAAACCACTGCTTGTTTTGCTCCAGTGAACTAAAAATAAAATGAATTAATTTTTATATGCTACAAAAATTAATCTTCCTAACCCCGATCCAATTATTTCGGCAATTAATTCCAAGTCGACCCGAATTTAGCCCATAAGAAAACTCTTATACACTTTAAATGGCAGTAACCCATATTTGTTATAAATGCATAAAATCCGCAGTCTAATAATTACTATTGATATATGTATGATACAGAAATTAATACTGAATTGAGCAATTTAAAGGACAACAATTATTATATTTTCATTGTATGCAGCGCAGATATTAAAGGCCTGATAATTATTTTTGATTTCATTAAGTTATGCTCAATTAACATGTAATTTCAACGAGATAGTTATTGTAACCTAGCAAAATTAATGTGTAGTCTACAAAGGATAGAGAAAATGAAGTCAGAGGTCTCACTGTCACAACGTTCTTTATTCGACTGATGATATGTATTGAGAATCGTTCGGAAAGGTTCTGCACCTTCAACCCCCCCCCCCCCCCCCCGTCACCATACCTTGTATCGCCGAAACGTAAACAAACACTTCGCTCGTCCGTCGCCTAACTGCCGCGGCGATCGTTCCGAGAATCGCCTAGAAATGTAAACAACAGTAAACGCTTGATTCTTGTCCAACAGTCGTGTTTTTCATGGACAAGAATCGTGCCCCAGAAGTGCTGGAATTTGCAAATTGCATCTTATAAACACCGTTCAAAAGATATCTGCCTTTTTATTTCAAAGTTACCTTGCTTCCCCAAAAACCAACAAACACTCGTTCTGAAGAGGGTATTTTCTAGGTTTCGAGATAGTTGAATTTTTTGGAATTTTTGTTCACGAGAACACTTTCACAGGATTAGGATTTTGCATCGAATGAAGGAACGTCTAGGTCAGGTGCTTTTAATTAAATACTAGCCGCTGACCGGAGATCTAAGTGGCTTCCACGTGAACGTACAGCTTCACGAATCCGTGGTCAGATGGCAAAACATGATACGCGACGGTCCTCCTAATTTCACAGTACAGCAATTCGAAAGTTTCTTCAGCTGTGTGGAATCAGCGCGATGCTTCTAAAAACGCGTTTTCATTTTTTATTAGCTAGTCTACCAGGCTGGGGTTGTTGAAGTTCGGTCGAACGAGCAAAGTCTAGTTTTTCATTTGGACGCACGTGGAGAGGAGCACAGTATCCATGATTCCGATAAAAATTATCCTTCACATTTTCTCATCCGACCATAGAAATGTTGCAATGGGTTTTCAAGCTTTTTTCAATCTAGTCAGATTAGCAAACGTTTTTCGAAACTTTCGTCGACCGTGCTTTTCGAGCAGTCTGTCAAAGGTTCTTGTTATGTATGAGCAACTTTGATGAATGTATGAGTTTAGAGCTTGTATTCGGTTTTTCTTGTACAACTTTGAAACATTTTGTAGCAACTTCGATGCTCCGATGGCCTACATACGCTGTCATTAGTAGCCACTTCCAACAATTTATAAAAAAAAAAAAAAATAGTTGTGGAGACTCAGTTTGCTCTAGTTCATAGCAACACTCTTAAAGTTTCGACCCAGACCTGACCCATGCTTTTAAAACTTTTGGCAATCATATTTTTAAAGCAGCACTCCTCGCTAGCTGGAGCCTTGCTGAAACCTCGGATGCACCGTGCACAATTTTTTAATGCGATTTTTCAGACTTTTCGCGATCAGTAAGCTTCCCACTAATTTACAGTCTAATACATTGTTATAGACACTTCCCAACGCTAATCCAATTGTTTCGGCAATTTTATTAATTCCAAGTCGGCCCGAATTTTGTCCATCAGAACATTCCCCTTTAACAAGTTTTACCTTTAACAAGAATTACCACATCGCATCAAAAATATTCTCGAACAAGTATCCGAATGTTCAAAAATGTTCAAAGATGTCCGACAAGATTTTTCAGACAGTGGACAGATTTAAAAAATTCAAGAACATCAATCTATTAATTGCAACTTATGTACATTGTTAAAGAATGAAAGAAATTATTACTTGACTGTTGCAGTTGATGAAAATAATTTTTATTTTCCATAAAGTTCCGCAGTCTAGTAATTATACAGAAAAGGGTACATCTGACTGATTTTGATGACCTTGAAATATGTTGTCAAGGTTATCATTCTGAACAACTTTTTCCTATACAGTTCACGGAACAGTGTTAATTTCTGTATTACACACATATCAATAGTAATTATACAGAAAAGGGTACATCTGACTGATTTCAATGACCTTGAAATATGTTCTCAAGGTCATACATATACAGTTCTCGAAACAGTATTAATTTCTGTATTACACACATATCAATAGTAATTATACAGAAAAGGGTACATCTAACTGATTTCAATGACCTTGAAATATGTTCTCAAGGTCATAATTCTGAACAACGTTTTCCTATACATACACAGTTCTCGGAACAGTATTAATTTCTGTATAATACATCTATCAATAGTATTTTCCAGTGATCTGCGAGGTGTATTGTCTGGTCGGGTCTTATGCAGATCGGATGGAGTTTTCGTAGTCGAAGGGGCCATCGATCGGCCCCCCCGGTCGAAACGACCACAAATTAACGTCCCGGTCGCAGTCGCAAAGAGAGAAGGCAAACGAGAAGTGCACAATAGTTCCGGGGACGCGAGAAAGCGATCCCTCCCCCCCGGTTGCCTATCGATTCTCGATCCAGAGACAGCGCGCGGACCCCGTGGAATTTCCATGACAGCCAATATCATGTACTATTACCTGTAAATGCTAGCGAGCGTTGATGAACGTTTCCCGACGGGAACCTTCGGATACGCGGAGGTGTGCGGCTAGCTGGCTTCCATTTTCAGAACAAAGGGAGGGAAGATATAGCTCGTCCAAGAGAGAAAGGATCGATTAAGTCGAGTGGATTCTGCCGCCAGTTAACGAACAGGAACCGTACTCTATCCGTCGTCCCTGTACATAGCAAAAGGACGTTGGAAGAGAGACGGAGAGAGAGAGAGGGGGGGGGGATGAAAGAGAGAGAGAGAAGAACGAGGAGCCAATAGAGAACTCCTTCACTCGGACTGGGAAGCTTCTTGCTCGGATGCCTCAGCGAGACAGACAACCCCACTTCGTTTTTACTCGCAAACTGTGCAATTTCCACTGGAACTCTCCTAACACTCAATAAAAATTGATTAAACCAGACGATCGCATTTGCAATCCGGGACTGGCCCCGGCGACTGCAGCTGCACCTGCAACTGCAACCACACTGCCACTCATGCAAATTCATATATTTTTCGGTCGGCGCATCGACAGTCAATAAAATTTGCGATCTTCCTAGGGAAAAAAAGCTCGCTCTTTCATCGATGGATCTGCATAATTCGAAGCAACAATATTTTAATGGCACAGTTGTTATTCATGATCGAGGTGAAAAAAAGTTATCGTACGGGTTCTGTTCGCCTGTGTGTAAAACGGCAATTTATAATACAATAAGAGAATTTATTATTATTCGATTCCAGATTAATTTCTGTTGGAATTTGCAACATCTCGTGATCAGTGTCGCCCGTTGAGTCCAAATCTGGACTCATTTACTCCCCTACTTTTCCCCTTCCACTATCCCATTCCAGCACCACGCGCAACGCGTCCCACTCAATCCCCGTCGCGCATGCGCAACGTGTCACATATTACGACTCTGGCCATCAGAGAGGGGGTACCTGTATTCCCCTCGATTTTCTTGACCTGGCGACACTGCTCGTGATACCTAACAACACTGCCTAATTAAAAGAGGTCGATAAGGAAGAACTATTGTGTGTATATATACGCGGACACACCGGTCGTCCTTCTTCTACTGTATTGATTGTTGACGAGCGAACAACCAAAACCACGTGTCTGATTATAATTATTTCACAAGTACAGTAAACGCTTGATTCTTGTCCAACAGCCGCGTCGAGCGAGACTTCAATAGAAAGCCGAACATAGAGAAGGATAGAATGAAATACGGTTAGCGTGACTGTCTGCGTCTCTTTCTTTCCGATGCGCTGTCCTTCCTTGTGACCGAAACTTTCACCGTGGATTAAACCACTAAATACAATTGAAACTATATCGTGTTTGGTGTCATTTTAATCAGAAAAATGCCAGAAATAAGCTAGTGAAAGTCCCATAAACAAATAATGAAAATTAAGAGATTTGTAAAATCGATTCCTCGAGTCAATGGCGTGGTGTTCACACAAGAATCAAGCGTTTACTGTATATTACAAGTACATTGCATATTCAATAAATATATTGTGCGAGTAAATTATCCACAATAAGTACGTAAATTTAGTGTGTATAATTTTTCTTTCCGGTGTCCGATCGCGACGCGGTCTGTCGATTATTAATTCAACAATTTCACTTTCGCGAAGAAACTTCATGGTGGACGACGTGAACAGTTGGAAGGTTTTCCAGGTGTCGGTTGAAACGTTTATTTCAATGATTCGCGGGAAGAGAGCTGCTTCGAATCTCTGCGCCGCTGTAAAGCGTGAACGCCGACCTTAAATTTTTAAGTGTCGAAAAACGTGAAATAAATCCCGCAGCTTCCCGGGAAGATAAATTTCTGATATTGACACTTCCGTGATCGTAACTTTCTGCAAGCGTTCGTTTCATAAAATGTTTACGCTTTTGCGTAATATATGCCGGCGCATCCTTCGATAAATTTCACAACCCCTAAAAATCCGACCACTCGTAAAAACGTTTATATAATTGAACGCGAATGTGCCCCTTTCGACCGTCATCCACGGTTTATAATAAGATAAAATTCATTTTTATTCGATTCATGGAATACAAAAACGGTCATTGCACGAGCCACAAATAAGAGAATATATGATTTTATCGCCGCGACAAACGTAGGCTTTGGAATCACTATAAAACGGGTGGCCGGAATTTTATAATACTCGAGAATTCATTTTATATTTATCATCGAACGATCTCGTAAAGATAGAACGACGCTCGATCTACTAGAGATTAAGTATTTCATTTCATTCGATCTTTTCTGATCCCTCGTTCAATAGATTTATCGCTCTGAACGACCCCGTCGAGTTTCAGCATCGATTCTACCCAAATAAAATTTTCTCAATTACAGTAGAATGTCGATTACTCCCGAACGACGTTGCACGGAAATGTCGATCAATCGAACGTCGCTGAATGAAAACGTAGATTACATTATCCGGGGTGGGCCGATAATTGCAACGTGAAACGAGTCGCGTGCTCGAATGTCAAAAATATATAAAATCAGTCTATCGCGAGTACAATCAAGAATTTATAAAGCCAAGGTTCGCGTAATGGTCGTTTCACAATGATAACGAAGCCAAATCGTCCATGGTGCTCTAGGATTATGTCTAATAATCTCACCCATTAATCTAGAATTAAGTTTATATAAACTTCATTTAGAACGTAGAATTAAGTTTGTATAAACTTTATTTAGAACCTAGACTAAGTTTATATAAACTTAAGTTTAGCATGCTAAATAATATTATTTAGAACCTAGAATTAAGTTTATATAAACTTGATTTAGAACCTATACTTAAGTTTATATACACTTTATTTAGAACCTAGACTTAAGTTTTTATAAACTTTATTTAGAACATAGATTTAAGTTTATATAAACTTTATTTGGATCCTAGACTTAAGTTTATATAAACTTTATTTAGAACCTATACTTAGGTTTATATACACTTTATTTAGAACCTAGAATTAAGTTTATATAAACTTTATTTAGAACCTAGACTTAAGTTTATACATATCGACTTTATTTAGAACCTAGACTTAAGTTTATATAAACTTTATTTTGAACCTAGAATTAAGTTTATATAAACTTTATTTAGAACTTAGACTTAAGTATATATGTATAAACTTTATTTAGAACCTAGACTTAACTTTATATAAACTTTATTTAAAACCTAGACTTAAGTTTATATTAACTTTATTTAGAACCTGGACTTAAGTTTATGTAAACTTTATTTAAAACCTACACTTAAGTTTATACATATAAACTTAATTTAGAACCTATACTTCAGTTTATATAAACTTTATTTAGAATCTAGACTTAAGTTTATACATATAAACTTTATTTGGATCCTAGAATTAAGTTTATATAAACTTTATTTAGAACCTAGAATGAAATTTATATAAACTTTATTTAGAACCTAGACTTAAGTTTATACATATAAACTTTATTTGGATCCTAGAATTAAGTTTATATAAACTTTATTTAGAACCTAGAATTAAGTTTATACAAACTTTATTTAGAACCTAGAATTAGTTCGTTTGTCAGCCAGCAGAGGGATAAGAGTGGAAAACTCGTGTTGGATGGATCCGATCGAAATCGCTAGGGAACTAATTGTTTCCCAGGGATTTACCAATTAGAGGCGGCCGACCTCTTAAAGGCGAAATCGGTTTTCCCTTGAATGACCGTCCATCAGGGATATAAAAGCGGTGTGGCCGGTCGTGAGAGACCACTCTCTCGAGGATCTCTTTTCAGCTAAATTCCGTGTGTACCCACCGGAAGATACATTATAGGTCGTCGAGGATCCGAGTCCGTTCAAAAATACCACCTGTCGAGCATCGACCCGTGAACGGCACGTACTCGAATAAATTTGTCCACGGCCGATGCTGGGATATATTCGATATTTGCAATACAACGGGACGCTAAACCGCAACGACGACTTCGATAATCGAGTCGAGGGATTTGTGTTTTCGTTTTATATGATAACGATGGAAAAACCACCCCTGCCCACTCGCTCTCGCACGGACGACACCGGCTAACTTTGGATCCGAAACATTTTTTTTACACAAATATATGCCACGCTAATCTCGTTTCATTGACAAAATCGATCGGATCCGGTAATTTCGGCTAAATAAAGGCTGTGTGTTTTTAAGCCAGATAGTAGGGTAACTGCACCAGTGAATGAACATTTAAGAAATTGTTCAGGAAGATATTTTATTTTAAAAAAAAGTGTGAATTAAAGGAATCTCGTATATGCCAAATGGCTCCCTATACTTCATTTGTCAAAAATAAATGAACACAAATAAAATGAAATTATTATTATTTGTCTTTATTAAACGTTAAATAAAAAATATAAAAAATACCAGTCAATGTACACTATATTCTAGTAATTGAACAATGATGGCAAAGCAAAAAATACAAAAATACAAAAACGTTCATTTACTGGTGCAGTTACCCTACTTATTTGAAGTTACAAAAATAACAAACAGTTAACTTTTGGTGTAAAATCTATTTTTGTTTGATAGACCAATTTGTAGCATTAATATTTAAAAAATGACTTCGATATGGCCACCAAGACTGATTTTGACGAAGTGCCATTCTGTCAGTCCCATTTTACCAATTTTGAATTTGGTAATTCCATTCGAAAGTAGCTTCATAATTTCAAGTTGTAAAATGAAATATTACTTATGAAATGTGAAAATAAATTGAAAAAAAATTCACAAAACTTGGAATTTTTTCATGTAATTTCGATTGTAATGTATTTTTCGAATTAAAGAATGTGTGCTTGCTTTTCTGTGTATGTAGGTGCAGAGAACTGCGGTTCATAGCATCCGAAGTCGCGTTCGCCCACGTGGGACCATAGGTGAAAGGAAACCAATTGGTCTCTGAAGAGCACTAAGGAGCCATCCGCACTATATCGTTCTACCACTTCGATGCATTATCTCTGGTCTTCTGTATGGCAGTAACCACCGTGGCCTGAAGTTGATGTAGAGTCTGAAGAAAGTGGCCTTCGACAGAGAAATTGGCAACCAACACGTATTCTCTATATGTATAGAAAATTGAAAAGCTTTCGATGAACTCCAAGCGACAGCCAACTATCGCGATATTTTTTATTTTTATCCACAGCGATAAAATTTACTCGCAGTAATAAACTGAGAAAGTACTAGGATTTTTAGAACATTAAACTATTTCAATATATTGATCTATTATATTTAATATATTATAATTCCATACTATTTCAATATATTGATCTATTATATTTAATATATTATAATTCCATACTATTTCAATATATTGATCTATTATATTTAATATATTATAATTCCATACTATTTCAATATATTGATCTATTATATTTAATATATTATAATTCCATACTATTTCAATATAATTGATCTATTATATTTAATATATGTATTATAATTCCATTTGTTTTGTATTGTTCCTGCTGAATTCGTGGATTTTTATCCACAGCAATAATATTTACTCGCAGTAATCAATAAAACGAGAATGTACTAAAATTTTGAGAACATTAAACTATTTCAATATATTATACTATCAAATTTCATTGTATTATAGTTCTATTTGTTTTGAATTGTTCCTGCTGAATTTGTTGATGTTTATCCACAGCAATAATATTTACTCGCAGTTATCAATAAACTAAGTACTAAAATTTCTAGAACATTAAACTATTTCAATATATTAAACTATTAAATTTAATTCTATAATTCTATTTGTTTTGTATTGTTCCTGCTGAATTCGTGGATTTTTATCCACAGCAATAAAATTTACTCGCAGTGATCAATACACTGAGAATGTACGCAAATTTTTAGAACATATGTATAAATTATTTTAATATATTAAGCTATTAAATTTAATCCTATAATTCTGTTTGTTTTGTGTTGTTTCTGATGAATTCGTGGATTTTACAACGGATGGCATAAACTCGTGTTGTGTTTAGCTTTCCTATTAGGCAGTAAATTTACACGAACTTTACCCTCCTTAATGGCTGGTATCATTTGTGAGCTGGAACTTTGCTGTCTTCTATATGGCAGCCATAACAGTTGCAAGCATTATATCCCCATGTAGAAGACAGCATTCTCAAACCGCAATTATTATCGAATATTGCTACTTAAACGAGCCGGTCAAATTTTATCGTTTGCGGCGTTAATCATTGACAAAACAAATGGTCGACGATGAAATTATATTTTTTTGCACGGAGTTCTAATATTTATCAATACTAAATATGTCAAGTTGAAAACGTTTTACTGCCATCAGATACACAATTACCCAAGTAAAACCATAAGCACGATACGTAAAATTTTCAATTGAAATTTCCATTATTTACGATAAACTGAGAGTAAACTCGTAAGCAAGTAGAAAATTAATTTTAAAGACCGGTTCGGACTTCTTCTTTTAATTGGTAGATTAATAGGGAAACGGATTACGTTACCGTTCAATTCCAGCTTTTGCAAATTATTATTTCCCCAAGGCAGGTATACGTATTCAGGCTAATTGTAACAAGCGTGTAATTTCAATGGGGTCCTTTTCTCTCCTTTCCAACTATTGGAGAATTCGTGCAGTTTCCTCTCCGCGTATAACTTCTTTCATGGAATCTTAAATTGACGGTTTTCTTTATGACCGGCGGAAGAATTTTCAGATTGCTACCTGCATCGGCGATTATTTTCGAAACCACGATACGAGCCAAGAACACGCACTGACTCTTGAACCATGCGATTCAAAACCCTCTCTTCAACCGACCGGATGGTGCTACTTTATCAAGTAGTACTGGTATAATGCAAAAATGACCACAGGAACGCCAGGGTATTTTGTAATCAGCATGGTTGTCATTACAGACAATCGGGTTGTAATCTTGTTCTACTCGATTTTATTATTATTGTACTCCTTCGGATATTTTACTTTAATTGTGAGACAGTTTCGACTAATTTTGAGTCCGCTCGTAAACGAGGTGCATAGGGTGGATGGGAACACTGTAGCAGAGGGTAAACGTGTTAGAGAAATTTTTTATCAAAAAATTGTTCATGTTTAATAGGGAAAACTGAAGAAACGAATGTATTGATTACCAAAATAAAGGAGAAACGACACAAAAATTTGACAATTAAATTTTCAAAAAAGCACTTCAGTTTTCCAGTGCAATAATTAATCATTACTAGATTGTGGATTTTTGTGAATTTATAGGAAAATTGAGTAGATGAAATTCAAAATTGTAGGAAAATTTTGAAAATTGAAATCGTCAATATATGATTTCTCATCTATTAAAATTATTAAGGGAAGAAATAATATTCTATTTGGTTTCTATTCTTTACAATCGACGCGGAAAATTTTTATTTTGCATAAACATCCGCAGTCTAATAATCACAATATCTACAGAATATGAATCATTAATAGACTGCGGATCTTTATGCATTTATGGTTTCCGAAAATATTCAAAAAATGCTATAACATAAAATTCCACAAAATTGAGTACGATTATTTATTTATTCTAGATCTACAAAGGCTACCACTGAAAATTTATATGTCCCCACTTTCTGAAAATTTACCTACAAAAATTAAAAATTGCATAAACATCTTATCTGATCCGCAAAGTTCAAACAGCGACTTCAACAGTTCAAAAAATTGAACAAATCTGAAAAATACAATGCTATTGTTTGACAATGGATGGCATCGAATAATGCATTATGTGTCATCGTTAATGACTCGTTCATGACGAATCGCTGCGAAATAACGGCGAGCATTCGGCAGAGGTAATGAAATTTGCGCAGATTATTCGCAAGTGCATCCTCGGGGCGCAGCAGCACGATTGTTAACATGATCGCGGCCGCGTCCGATCTATCAACACGATTCGCGGATAATCGCTCGTGCAAAATTTCGCGAAAAGCGCGTGCGAGTTTTGCGCGCGGGAATTAGATCGATGGTAACGGTATCGTGCATGCGCGTGAATGAATTCCTGGCTCGATAAATATACCTGCTCAACTGGTATACGTGTGGTGGTGGTGCCTAGTGTCTCGCATAATAATTTCCTGTTGCCGAGAACGCAACCCGATCGAATGGTATTTAAAGTTTCGACGAAGTCCGCGCGCGAGATTCGCAAATCCCCCACGTGAACATTCCTGAAGAAAAAAGGATTCGGTTTAATGGCATAAACTGCGAGAGCAACGGCGAACGTTCATTGAACATAATCGCGATCAACCGTCGTTTTGGTATGGTTGAATTTTTTTCGAGGTGATTAGCCCGAGCCGAAGAAACTCCGAATCGCGCATGATGGGGCCTTGAAAAAACTCATTAGAACCTGGTAAACGGTTTTATTCGTTGTTTGTAACGGTAGAAGTGTACGGGGTAGAGAAGACGGTGCGGATGCGATCGAGCAAATTGAAAGAGCGGTCTCGAACGGTACTAAATTGTTTTGCTTGGGATTTGATCTTAAAACGTTCCGGACGTTTATGGAATTTGCACACTTACGGAATTGATAGAGAATTTTCATCGGATTTCTTTTCATTCGTGTGCTGAGAACGTACATGGTGTTTCCTACTTTTCCTGCAAGATTGTAGAAGCATGATCTACAAGTGAAAATATGAAAAAAATGTTATATGAAGTTTGTTTATAAACGCTTTATTACAATATTATTGGCAAATATTAAATGTAGCCTGGATACGGAAGGTCGATTGTGTTTTGAAGGTCAATTGTGTTGTGAAGGTGCAGTGAATCGAACCCAAACTTTGGTAATTGCATTAATTTAGTAAGAATTATATCTTGTCAAATTTACAAAAATTTTGTTGCGTTTTTATATACAGAACATCCTTAAAGTACGAGGATCGTTGAAAATTTTTAAATCATCATCTCAAAATTACCACCTTCTGCATTGATACAAACTTTGTTCTGTATTGATACTACTACTACAGTAAACGCTTGATCCTTGTCCAACAGCCGTGTTTTTCACGGACAAGAATCGTGCCCAGAAATGGTTTTTGAGAGCCTCAAAGAGAGCTTCAATAGAGAGCCGAACAGTATGAAATACGGTTCGCGCGACTATCCCCGTCTCTTTCTTTCCGATGCGCTGTCCTTCCTTGCGACCGAAACTTCCACCGTTGATTAAACCACTAAATACAATTGAAACTATATCGTGTTTGGTCTTGTTTTAATCAGAAAAATGCCAGAAACAAGCCAGTGAAAGTCCCATAAAAAAATAATGAAAATTAAGAAGTTTGAACATTCGATTCATGGTGTCAATGTAGTTTACACTTTCCGTATCATTCAGCTTCAAATCTGCTGTTCCGCACCTATTCAGGCTACATTCAATATTTGCCTATAATATTGTAATAAAGCACGTTTATAAACAAACTTCATATAACATTTGTTTTCGTATTTTCACTTGTTGATCATGCTCTCCTACAATCTTGCCGGAAAAGTACGAAACACCCTGTATATTAATAAGATTATTCGCAACAGCGGCGATCTCGTTTATATAAACAAATATTTATTGTGGTATTAAAACGCTTTGCCGCTTGAATAAACGGTCGGAGTCCGTGTTCGTGCGTGTAATTGTGCAGTAAAATGAAGAGAAACGAGAGGCCGACGCAGACAATATTTAAAAAATAAAAACCTTTCGCAAATATTTCCCGGTACCATTCGCCAAGCGAACGGGTACAGTCCCGTGTAGAGATTACGAAAACTCGCCATCTCATTATAAGATACTGTCAAGCCCGGAGGGGTCGAAAGGAAACGAGCTTATTAGCGTCCCATTAGAAATGTAAAAACAATTTCCCTTTTGCAGGTGAATAATTTCCAACGAGATAAAAAGCGAAATAGCGACGCGAAGCTGTCGGATGATAATATATTAAAATTAGTCATTCTTTGCATGGCAATATAATGAGTGGCGAAGGAAGCTTTTAAACCTCTTTAATGTCGCGTTTCGCTGCGGGACACCCTGTACCGTACACGGTGTGTTCGAACAAGAAAATCGTTTTACTGGAAGAAGTAGAGCATAGTTTCGATGTGGTTGGGGGAAAAAAGGTGAAGAGTGTTTCATACTGGTGCTTCATTGCACTCGACGGAGACGGAAGTCCATAAGAAAATAAGCGTTGTTGCAGTATTCAAACTGGCTCGCCCTGCATGATTCATCCTGTACGGTCGCGTTCCGCTAACCTAACCGTGGTATGGCAAAAGGAGAGAACGGGGTATTGGCCTTGCCGGCGCAAAGTTAGCCTAGGATTTACAGCAATGGTACACCAGAAACATGGGGGCAACTAATTCGAACGATATACGACCGGCAACTTCGAAAGTCACATATTACGGATGTGGGAAATGTTGTTGCTGCGAACGGCTCTCGAGTACTTTCATGTTTGCCAGCCCGAAAAATTAATAGTGCAAAGAGCACCGTTTTATACTACGGGATTAGTACCAAATTTATTTGTTTTATTCCTTTAAGAGTGTTAATACGTCGATGAATATACGTCTGTTACTAATGAAATAAACTAGCACTTATTGTCCCTCAAATTATCCAAGCTTGTTGCTAGGTATTAGAACAAAATTGTTTATTTGTTTCCTTAAGAGTTTTAATACACACTGTGGATCTTTATGTAAAATAATAATGTTCTTTATTGTGGGAAGTAGGAGTGAAATAATACTTCATTTCATCCCTTAATGATTTTGTTGCTTTGAAAGCAACATTACAATATTTTTAAATTTTTCTAATCTTTTACTGTTTTATATTTCACCCAGCAAATTTCTTCATAAATGCATAAAAATATGTAGTCTACTGATGATTTATCACGTCTGCAACTAACAACATAAATATAAACTAAAACTTCTCCCCCTAATTATTCAAGTTAGTTGCAAGGTATTAGAACCTTTTTTCCTTTAAAAATTTTAATACACCGATGACTAGACTGCGGATATTTATGCAAAATAAAAATTTTCTGTATAAATTGCAACAGTCAGGAGCCAAATAGAAAATCTTTCTTTTTGTAATTATTCTAAGAAGTGGAAAATAATGTACTGACTAAATTCTTTTAATTATTCCTCTGTTTTAAAATGCACATACCCAAATTTGTCAGAAATACATAAAATCCGCAATCTACCAATAACTATAACGTCTGCAACTAACAAAATAAACTAGCACTTCTTGTCCCCCAAATTATCCAAGTTAGTTGGAAGGTATTAGAATCAAATCATTTATTTGTCCCTTTAAAAATTTTAATACACCAATGACTAGACTGCGGAGCTTTATGCAAAATAAAAATTTTCTGTATAAACTGCAAGAGTCAGGAAACAAATAAAAGGATCCTTCTCATTTTAATTATTATAAGAAGTTGAAAATAATGTATCGACTAAATTTTTTAAATTGAACATACTCAATTTTGTCATAAATGCATAACGTCTTCAACTAACGAAATAAACCAGCACTTCTTGTCCCTCAAACACGACCAAAATCGTTAATCACATGTTCCCAATACCGATTAATGAAATTCCGCAATGAATTCGCGAAACGATTTAATTAAAAGGAAAGACAATATTGGTCGGCCGGTTATCAGCCGCATCTCATCAGCAATGATATTTTCCATCGACGTTCGTTTCCGAGCGGCAAAAAAATTCCCCGGCACACATACATACATAAGTCTGTCGTTTACATTTCGCGCTTCATCACCGCGTTGCAAACATTCGTCGGGCCGGGCTAAAGACTCGGTAAAATGCACGCGCAAAACTTTCCCTCGCGTTTAATAAATTACAAGGACCTTCGTCGACCGCACCGGCTAATTTGCCGACGATATGCAGGAATTTGTCTCCGCGTGTAATCTCTGTTTCCCCTATTATTTTTTTTTTCCTTCATTTTTACCTGCGTTTTCCTCGCGTGTCCCTTTTTTTCTCCTCTTTTTACGGTTGTTGTCGCGTCGCGATAAACACACTCATGGGGGAGGGGGGGGGGTGAGCGGGGGTGAGCGGGGGTGGCTTGAACGAACTAAATTGAAATCGGGGAGGATGGGGCAAAAAGGAGCAGAGAAAAAAACCGCGGATACCGACTAGAAAATTTTCAACGGCGCATTGAAAATTCTCTTGTTTCGACAAATAAAATCTTTTGTGCCGCCGTTGTTTCGTTATTCGAGCCAACCAGTCTCTCGCGGTAAACGATTTTATTTTTTTCTGCTCCGAGCATTTTTCTCGTTTTTGTCTTGTTTTTTTTTTTTTTTTCGTTTCGACCGTATGCGTCGCATATTTTTTCCTTCCGATTCCTCCTCCTCCTCCTCCTCCTCTCTCTCTATCTCTCTATCTCTCTCTCTCACTCTCTGTTCTTGTTGTTACCGTTTCTAGTTTTCGGGATTTTTTTCTCTCGTTGCTGCCCGCGTAGTGTTAATTTCGAGATGGCGGAAAATACGGTGGAAACGAGACCGCGTTAGGACGAAAATGTACGTTGGTCCCGGCGACGTTATGAAAAACGAAAGATTGTTAATTGTAGATAACGGTGCCACTTTCGCGGAAACATTTTTTTTTTTCCCCCGCGACTGCCCCGTCAGTTTTCATTTGTCCGCTGATGTTCGACGGTGAAAACACCGCGCGGATAAACTTGTTTCGCCGAATGACAGTTACTTTTAATATGCAACGTAAACATTAATAATACTCCAGGCTGTGCTGCTCGTACAATTTTATGCGCGTCTCTGCTGAATCGTACATGATGTTTCTATTACAGATTATCACCTTTTAAGTGACGAGCTTTGTCATATTTCTCGATTCGGATACAATTTATCGGAAGCTGTAAATCGAACTTGTAAACTTTTTCTTACGAGCCATTGTTTCCTAGAAAAATAAAAATCTAGGAGCAATTGAGAAACTTCTCACGTGAAGTATAAATACACAATGGACAGGAATAAAGTAGCTAAAAATAGATTGCCATAGGGATTAGATATTCTGTAAAAAAAACAGGTATCAGTAAAGTACTGTTAATTTGCAAAATAAAAATGTGCTGCATTGATTGTGGGAAGTAGGAGTGAAATAAAATGTCATTTCATCCCTTGATGATTTTGTTGCTTTCAAAGCAACATTACAATATTTTTAAATTTTTCTAATCGTTTACTGTTTTATATTTCACTCAGAAAAATTCGTAGTCTACTGATGACTAAACAGCGGATTTTATGCATTTATGACAAAAATGAGTTGGTGCAATTTAAAATAGCAAAAACATTACACGAATTTAAAGCTACTATTATATTATTTTCAATCTATTAAACATATTAAGAGAAAAATTACATTTTTATGTCAGCCCAATTTGTTGCAATTCAGATAGAAAGTTTTTATTTTGCATAAAGATCCGCAGTCTGCTGATGAATTATAACGTCTGCAACTAACAAAATAAACTAGCACTTCTTGTCCCTCAAATTATCCAAGCTAGTTGCAATGGATTAGAATCAAATTATTTGTTTCTGCCTTTAAGAGTTTTAATACACTAGTCTGTGGAGCAACAATTGAGAAATTCTCACGTGAAGTATAAATACACAATGGACAGGAATAAAGTAGCTAAAAATACATTTCCATCGGGATTAGATATCCTGTAAAAAAAGCAGGTATGTATCAGCAAAGTAACAGGATCGACAGGAAGCAGACAACGTGTCATTTCGAAGATTAATATAACCTGGCTTAATGAGTATGCTGATGAACAGTCACGCGAGCCAAGTCGTGTTTAATGTTTCAAGTCCGATGTCCTAGGGCGCCCGTGAACTGTATTTCCTAGTTTCTCAGAATCATCAATTCGAATATAAAAAGTGTAGGTTTCACTAAACCCTAAGCATAAATGAATAATGACTGCATTATCCACGCCACATAATTTCCAATCTGTACACCATCATTTACACATCTATTGAAATATTAACCCGTTCCATAAATTATCTAGAAAATGCCGGTATATAATGTATCATACATTATCATAACAACGGAACACTAATAATGTCCTCGTTAAAATATATTCTTTTCTCCAATAATATCAAACTTTCCTCCCACGAGAGAAAAAGAAATAAAAAACAAATGAAAACAAACGCTACACAAAATCGGTAAAAACAACACTACGGTATAGGTTATCTATGAAGGGTGTAGAATTTTGCAATTAAAATAGCTGAAAAGTTTCGAGCACGTTGTGGCACAATTCTGGTACGGACAAAGTGTTATTCGAGTTAATAAATGTTTCATTGCAAATATTCCGTTACACCAACACGGGATCGTTGTTATAATTGCGATTAAAACTTGAAGTTTTAATTGCTAGGGATATTTACGTGCTCGTAGATACAGCAATAGCACAGTTTCCAATGTCTCGAATTGTTTAAAATCATTCTCGAGCGTTATAATTGATGGTATAATTATAATTGTTAACCTTTAAAAAAAAAAAAAAAAAATTGTTGTTTTAATTGCGATTAAAACTTGAAGTTTAAACTGCTAGGGATATTTACGTGCTCGTAGATACAGCAATAGCACAGTCTCCAATGTCTCGAATTCTTTAAAATCATTCTCGAGCATTATCATCGATGGTATAATTATAATTGTTAACCTTTCAAAAAAAAAAACAAAAAAAAATTGTTTTAATTGCTAGGGATATTTAGGTGCTCGTAGATACAGCAATAGCACAGTTTCCAATGTCTCGAATTCTTTAAAATCATTCTCGAGCATTATCATCAATGGTATAATTATAATTGTTAACCTTTAAAACAAAAATTGTTGTTTTAATTGCGATTAAAACTTGAAGTTTCAATTGCTAGGGATATTTACGTGCTCGTAGATACAGCTATAGCACAGTTTCCAATGTCTCGAATTCTTTAAAATCATTCTCGAGCATTATCATCGATGGTATAATTATAATTGTTGTCCTTTCAAAAACAAAAAATTGTTTTAATTGCGATTAAAACTTGAAGTTTCAATTGCTAGGGATATTTACGTGCTCGTAGATACAGCAATAGCACAGTTTCCAATGTCTCGAATTGTTTGAAATCATTCTCGAGCATTATCATCGATGATATAATTATAATTTTTAACCTTTCAAAAACAAAAAAAAAATTGTTGTTTTAATTGCTAGGGATATTTACGTGCTCGTAGATACAGCAATAGCACAGTTTCCAATGTCTCGAATTGTTTGAAATCATTCTCGAGCATTATCATCGATGATATAATTATAATTTTTAACCTTTCAAAAACAAAAAAAAAATTGTTGTTTTAATTGCTAGGGATATTTACGTGCTCGTAGATACAGCAATAGCACAGTTTCCAATGTCTCGAATTGTTTGAAATCATTCTCGAGCATTATCATCGATGGTATAATTATAATTGTTAACCTTTCAAAAACAAAATAAAAAAAAATTGTTAGGACGTGTACAAAGCTACCTAATTGATTAGATTCTTCCGCGAAGCAATATTTCCACAGACGTCTTACTTTCAGAGAGGAGCATCGTGACGGTTTGACAGAAAGCGCTTCGAGCCCTCGGTAAAAATCCGGATGATCGTTCCGCGGAGAAGAAAGCAAGTCCAGTGGACGTCAGACAGCTCGTCAAACAGTTTTCGAGTGCACTTGTATCCACGGTTCCCAATCAATCAGTGGAAATGGTAAAGACATTCCAGGCGGATCAGCGAGCGACGTGGCGCGTCGACGCCGCCTATTATCATCATTAAACCAGCATTCAGGCTCTTGCTGGTGGAAGAGGAGCGTTCCTCTTGAACGTAAAGAGATAGGCTGTGGCACGGATTCTCCTCGCTTTTTCCCGCGGGAAACTCCGGCAATTTGTGTAACACGCCTGTCAAAAAGGAAACGTCCAGACCCGTCCCGTAGCGTAGTGTCGCGTCGCGGAAAAGCGCGAGCCTCCTCGCTCTTCTGGCACAGCGTCTTTTCGCGTCTTTCGTTCGCGCGTTCAAGGGTACAAAGGGGACAAGAACGTTTCCGCTCGTCGGAATATGCGAATGGGTTAAGTTGGCTGTTTCGTGCCGCGTGAGATTGGGATGATAGCCCCGGGGCCATCCACGGACGAGTTCCCCAGCGAGCTAGCGATGGCGACGAATCTGTCGCAGAACGTGCACTCTCTCGCACAAAGTCGCGAGAAATTTTTGCGACGCCCTCGAGCCACCACCGACTTGCATTTTTACGTTTCTTGGCTCGCTAGCGTGTTTTTCGAGGCTGTCTTTTCCGACGAATGATAAATTTTCGACATCATTGGAATACTTGAAATCATCGAGGAGAAGTTTGTGTTCGAAATTAGCCGAATAAAAAAATTGTTACGTATTTAATTCGAATTAGAGTTGGGCAACATTTTTATCTGAATAGAAATTTCGAATAACGAATATGAAAGATGACAAATTTTTATTCGTTACAAACAAATTATCTTTATTCAACGAGGTTCGAATAAATAATTTTATTCGATGATAATTTATCTGACGAATAAACATAAAAGACTTTCTTTTTTTAATTTTTCTTTTCTATTGTAAACATTTGTATAAAAGGACTTCGGTCCGTAAATAATAATTAATAATAATAATAATTCTTTTTATTCGGAGCGAATTTATTCGAACTTCGAATAATTTTTTTCATCTTCTATTCGAAGGCTTCGAATAACTCTTCGAATAACTTTTCGAATAACTTTTGCCAGCTCGAATAAACGGCGACGAGGTCCGACGAGCGCCGAACTTGAAAGCAAATGGGGAACCACGCACGAAGGAAGTTTAAACTTTTAGATTTTTCAATATTTCTTCATAAAATGAGTCTAAACACATCATTTAAACTATCTTCAATTAGATTGTAATTTTTATCGTAACATTACATACCAATAAAAATTGTTCTATTATATTCGAGTTTGGATTCATTTTTATCAGGAAAAGCACCTCAATTCACTCGTAATAATTTCAGTTCGGTGCTCGTCGGGCGTCGTCGCCGTTTATTCGAGCTGGCAAAAGTTATTCGAAAAGTTATTCGATGAATTATTCGAACCTTCGAATAACGAATAAAGCTAAAGTATTTTTTACTCGAACCTTCGAATAACGAATAAAGGTAAAACATCTTTTATTCGAACCATCGAATAACGAATAAAGCTAAATCATCATTTATTCGAACCTTCGAATAACGAATGAAGCTAATGTATGTATCTTTTATTCGAACCTTCGAATAACGAATAAAGCTAAAGTATCTTTTATTCGAACCATCGAATAACGAATAAAGCTAAAGTATCATTTACTCGAACCTTCGAATAACGAATAACGCTCAAGTATGTATCTTTTATTCGAACCTTCGAATAACGAATAAAACTAAAGTATCTTTTACTCGAACCATCGAATAACGAATAAAGCTAAAGTATCTTTTACTCGAACCTTCGAATAACGAATAACGCTCAAGTATGTATCTTTTATTCGAACCTTCGAATAACGAATAAAACTAAAGTATCTTTTATTCGAACCTTCGAATATCGAATAAAGCTAAAGTATCTTTTATTCGAATCGTTATTTAAATAATCTTTTCATCTAAATAACGCCCAACTCTGCTTCGAAATAACAAAAATGCTATCGAACCAGCTTCGAGCGCAATTTTAGAAATAAATTCTGTAAAATTACCATAAAATCTCTGATAGTAAATTTGATAAAATGTTATCAGTAGAATTAATTACATATCGATACAGCCCCGGCGAACGGAAACTTCAGTCCGTCTGAGTGACGTCGGCGAGGAGAACGTGTTAACAGGTCGAACCAGGAATACTCGAGCAAGGCTCGTTCTCATCGCTGCGCTGCGCGCTGGCGAGATCGGTAGGATCGCGAGAGGCGCGGGGATGACAAGAGGGAAGCTTGAGCGCGCGAGTAGGCGCAAGCCGGTCGCCGTTTGCGGCAAAGGAGAAGGGGAACCGGTGATGAGCAACGGTGCAGCACGGGTGCAGGTGCATCGAGCCGGTCGCTCGACGCTCGCGTGGCGAGCGAGAGAGACGGCCCAGCCCTGGACTACATCTCGCAGACAAGAACACGAGAAACGGTCCAAGGAGAAAGAGAGAGAGAGACATAAACAGAGTGAGAGAAGTGCAAGCCGGTTTTGTCTGGCGGTAGCTTCTCCTCGCCCCACCTGGGCTCACCGTGTTTTCCGATCCTTTCTGCATGCAGAAACCGCGGACTGCCTCCACTCCTCCCAACTTTGCCTCTTTGATCATGCGGTGCACTCGTAATTCAAAGAATTTAGGGGCGGTTTGATAATATTTCGTCCGTATTGGTTGCTAACGAATTTTTGTCCTTAAAATTTAACCCTTAGAACTCGAGTGGTGACTCTGAGGCACCACTAAACGTTGCTGTACCATTATTTAAAATATTATTTATTTAAATAGTATTATATCAACATTTCATATCCATAAAATTAAATAGACATATAGAATGGAATTATTTTAGGTCGAAAGAAATTTTTGTATTGGTTGCTAACGAATTTCTGTCCTTAAAATTTAACCCTTAGCACTCGAGTGGTGACTCTGAGGCACCACTAAACGTCGCTGTACCATTATTAAAAATATTATTTATTTAAATAGTATTATATCAACATTTCATATCCATAAAATTAAATAGATCGTACAGAATGGAATTATTTTAGGTCGAAAGAAATGTTTAATTTTTGTATTGGTTGCTAACGAATTTCTGTCCTTAAAATTTAACCCTTAGTACTCGAGTGGTGACTCTGAGGCACCACTAAACTGTACCATTATTTAAAATATTATTTATTTAAATAGTATTATATCAACATTTCATATCCATAAAATTAAATAGATCGTATAGAATGGAATTATTTTAGGTCGAAAGAAATGTTTAATTTTCGAACTGCAATAACTCCGAGTGCAAAGGGTCAAAGAGTAGACCTCGTGCACCAAAAACTGAAGATCACTGTCTGTTGGAATATTGGTATACAACAAACCACACTCTTTATAAAATATGAAATAGACTTTATTCCAATATAATTTTAGGCGGATATTTAATTTGTTAATAACTGAATAAATAAGCCGTAAACGCAAATTTTTTATTCTTCATTTTCGACTTATATTGTCATGGAAAACCCCTTAAATTTTCTCCCACCTGTAGTCGAACACCCTGTATATCTGAAGACACGTTGTGAAAGAAGGCCGACGATCTAAAAAACAATTGAGAGTAGATAGAATATGCCTACCAAGTAATAGTAGATTATTTTCATCAATTATTCCAACAGTAGAGCAACAACGATTCAAAAAAATTTTCCTACAGCCTCCCCCAGGGGGCATATCCGAATCCCGAACGAACCGAGCGTCATAGTTAAATAAAGCTCGAAAACCACGAAAAACTCTGCCAGTTCTCCGATTCGCGAGGCTCCCGGAGCAGTTCTCCGTAGAACTTTTTCGCGAAGTAGTCTACTTTCTAGCATATCCGCGGAGACTGAAGATCAACGCGGCGGAGACGCGGTCGTCTCCGAAGTTCCATTTCACCTGGCTTCTCAAAGTAAACAGTTAATCCTGTGCGACCGGCTGGACAAGATCCTAAAGCGCGCGAGAGACCGGTCTTCATAAATCCTGGACAAGGGGTGGTGTGGGTTGGGGGTTTTAGCGATCAGCGCGCGGGCGAAACAATCCTGATCGAGGCTAAGCCTCTCTCTCTCTGTTGCTCTGAAAAGTCTGATGTCCATCCGGCGAGTTGGCGTCCGAGGACTCGGCAAACTAGTCATCAAAGGCGTCCATAAACGCGGCTTGAAGCCGACCGCGTCTGGCAACGCGGGCATAAAAGGGTCCCAGCGATCGGAATACACGCAGCTCAGACATAAAGGACGCCCGGTGCGGCCGGAAAGGAGCGCGCGCCGCTCACTGCTATACCACCGGATCAAAGAATTTAGTATCATTTTGATGTAACTTTCCAGCGACCACACCCTGATGAACCGTGGACGGACGTGAAAGAAACTCGAGCTTAAAATCGGTGCCTTTGTGTCTCAAAATTCTAACGAAGGAATCGTATGATCCAGCACAACTGTTGAAATAATTCTAAAAGTGGGGGGGGCTAACTTCTAGGAGATTAACTTCCGGTGATATGTGCCGGAACAGAGTGACTATTCATTGGAACAAAGGGCTTAATCAACATTGAAAAGAACTAGGGCTTCAGAGTTGTATAAATTCCAAGAATCAGAATCTAATCAGAAGTAGCCTCCGTTTAGGTCGATTTTGGTCCTGTATAAGGGACATGGATCCTTCTATTAATCGGAGTGTTTCAAACAAGACAGTGCCTATAACGTCAGATAGACAAACTACACGAACCAATTGTGTTTCCCGGAGTTTAATCCAGAATATATCATTTTATGTTAATACAGTAGGGAAGGCCTCGGAATTATGTGCTCGCGACGGCAGGTTTTCAAAGGTAACGCCCCCTGGGCCGTACGTATCGCTCCCCGTGGCGGCCCTAGTTCTCCAGGCAGCTCAGGCGCGTACCATAGAGTGTTACGTGTGTGAAAATCAAGTTATCCCACGTGTGAATACAATTTGGACAATACAAAGGTAAACTATTTTTTAAATTTATCCTCCGAATTTATTTTCTGCAGCTGTTGTCCGAAATTATCGTGAGACACAGTGGAATAGGCGATACAACATTGACAATAGTACCTCGACGGTAATGTGGAAAGCTATCGATACGGGTGTCGCCCTAGTGCACCACGAATAGCTCCTATGGTACGCGCCTGAGGAGTTCCGAGCACTAGGGCCGCCACGGGGAGCGCGATCGAGTCAAGGGGGCGTGGTCTTCGAAAACCGGCCGTCGCAAGCACATAATTCCGAGGCCTGCATTATCTTTATTATTCTACAACGATATACCTTTGCTGCTCGAGGTGTATCTAGTAGTTAATTTCTATAATTTACGAGTCAACATTAAAAATCGAATAACCCTTGGCTCGTAACAATTTTAACGGGGGAATTTTGATTTCGGGAGCTGAACGAATAATTGAATTGAAACGAGTCCGTATGAATTATACACAATATCCCAGCGATGAAATATTAATTGAGCAGTCCATCGATTCAGCCCAGAATTATAATGTACAG
This sequence comes from Lasioglossum lativentre, assembly GCA_916610255.1. Lineage (NCBI taxonomy): Eukaryota > Metazoa > Arthropoda > Insecta > Hymenoptera > Halictidae > Lasioglossum > Lasioglossum lativentre. Next base: position 5,768,921 of record OU744359.1, read on the forward strand.
TACCTCATAAAACGTGCATCTACCCGAATATTCTTTCTAATGCATCGGTATCGAATATTTCATTTCCCAAAGAGCTGGTTCAATGTTTAAAAGCCGAGTACCAGTTGCAAAAGTTCGGAAACTTCCGTCCGGGGAATTATCTAACGTACCTACCGGAGCAGTGAACTTCGCGTTCCGAAGTTATGCTAATTTTTCCGGGTATGTAGTTCCTCCGCATCGAAGAAGAAAGTGACAAATGTCTTGCGCTCGAGGAATATAGCCGCCGATGCTAAGCAGAAGTCGGCAGAAGCTGAGCGCGCGCGCGTTTGCATACAGCCTCCATTTACTCGGCGAAATCCAGGAATGTGGATCGAACGCGCACTTCCTCGGACAACAGGTTCTCTCTACACACGCATTCCGTTCGAATGCTTTATTACGAGTTCCGCGGATCTACTTTCTATCACGCATCGGGCACCTTCCGTTCGCTTTATAGCATTTTCGAGCACCAAGACAGATTTTCGAGATAAAGGAAGATAATCTCCTCTTCTGGAACCTCTTCTGAGCCACCTCACAATCTCGTTCTCTCTTGATAAAAATGCTACATTCTCTTCGTGTACTCTCGGCGCAGCTCGTACCATTGAATTACAGCGCTATATGGCCACCTTTTCATTCCTCTTGCGGCTATTTTGTTCTTAGACCATATAAAATAGTAATTATTTTTTAAATTTAATTGAGTGTAATTTAAAATAGTAATTATTTTTGTATACCTATAGACACGGCGTAGATAATTTTCCGTGTCCGAAAGATGAAATCAGCTGAAAGACACTGTGACGTCACATTTTCAAAAGATGTACAAGCTATGCTCATCGACAGTGCCACGCTTGGCTTACATGGGGAGAGTCATTGTGACGTCACAGTGTCCCATCATCTTCCGGACACTGAATTCTCGGTTTTCCTATACACATACTATACCTATGCCGGGTCTATTAGTATACATGGTCTAAGATGGCTTACATGGGGAGAGTCATTGTGACGTCACAGTGTCCCATCATCTTTCGGACACTGAATTCTCGGTTTTCCTCTACACATACTATACCTATGCCGGGTCCATTAGTATACATGATCTAAGATGGCTTACATGGGGAGAGTCATTGTGACGTCACAGTGTCCCATCATCTTTCGGACACTGAATTCTCGGTTTTCCTATACACATACTATACCTATGCCGGGTCTATTAGTATACATGGTCTAAGATTTTGTTGGAATCGTATCAAGAAGATGGAATTTGTAGTCAAAATTTATCAGTTTCTGTTCATTTCTGTGACAGAAATTTTGTTAGGGTCTCGAGAGACCCGGCGATAACTTTGCAGATATCGTTTGCATAACTATTTTTGAAGAGAGGCTTCTCGAGTGGCGAAAATATTGTTTGTATTATTAATTATATTCTTATCGATTAGTAAACATTAAAGTATTGTATGAGATATATTATATCAATTTCATATCCATAAAATGAAAAGAATTATATAGAATGGAGTTATTCTAGGTCGGAAGAAATGTTTAATTTTCGAGTTAAATTAGTTCCGAGTGCAAAGGGTTAATAATCTTAAAGTCGTCTAATTTGTTCACTGTTCTAAGTTGCATGTATTCATTTTTGTCATAAATGAATAGATTTTTTTTGCAATATATAGTTTTTAATGCAATATAAATGGCCATGAATGCATAAAATTCAGAGTTTACTTATTTGTTTGCGACATATGGCTCCTTTGAACCTTTTTCTCTTCTCGATGAGTGTTGATGTAAAAAAAAACCATTGACATCAATCTTCTTCGATATAAACAATCTTGCGACAGGATTCTTTAACAAATGTCCACCGAGCCAAACGTCTAGATAATTCGACAATTAAAATTTTTGTTTTCCTGTCGCTCCGCGGCAAGAAATTGTGATAAAATGTCTGTTTGCCGTTTCGTTTGTCTTGGCATCCCGATAAACAATCAAATAATAGATATGTAACTACAAATTTCGCGCTGGAAAATTGAGATATACTGAACGCGATGTTTTCGTTCCTCTTTCTTTGACAATCTGGAGCTCCACGGGGGACAGGTGAACATTCACATACATACACACACGCGTACGTATATGTATACACACGTTTACGAGCTCCTCTCACAGAAGAAACCGAGTAAAAGCAGTCCGTTTGAATCATAGTTCTCGCTCCAAGTTTTTCGTTCGATCAGTCTCCCCGCGACACCGTTAGATCGCGTCCTTCTTGAACGTTAATGGATATTTCCGTAAGTGTGCTCCTACCTTTTCCTCTCGGCTGATTGCAAAAATGCATTAGGATTTGATTGCGGAAATCCATTAGGATTTTCGGAAAATCTTTGATAAACCGAGCCGAGGTGTTCCGTGATATTTTATTCTGTTCGCCCGGGGACCGGAGCACGATAGAATTGATGCAGGAAATATTACCAGCGTTGCTCTGCCCGTTTTCGAGTGCATTCGGGACACGCGGAATAGTCTTTGATTTCGCCATGCTCTTTTCGCGATTGTCGCACAACCTTCGGCATCGATAAAGATATTCGAATATCTCGATAATTTATCATCTTTTAGATAAACTCTTGGTAGACATTTTTTAACCGTCTTTCTTCTTTGGCAGTTTATCTGTCGTGATCTGAAACAATTGACCACCCGGTAGAAATAGTCAATATTTTGTTGACAGCAGAAATAGATCTCAATTGAATATTTTGTTCATACAATTTCGTAGCTCACCAAATTTAACCTCGACGAAAATATAATATTACTCCTCATTTTACTATGAAATAATATTTACATTGTTTCTGTAGGCGATTCTGTTTCGGCGATATTTCGATATTCTATAATCTTTTAGAACTCTTAGTAGACATTTTTTAACCATCTTTCATCTTTGACATTTTTCTGTCACAACCTGAAACAATTGACCACCCGGTAGAAATAGTAAATATTTTGTTGACAGCAGAAATAGAGCTCAATTGAGATTTGAAATGCTTAACTAAAAGTATTTGTACAATTTCGTAGCTCACCAGTCACCAGATTTAACTTCGACGAAAATATAATATTACTCCTCATTTTACTCGTATATTACTCCTCGTATTATTTCTCTATGCGATTCTTCGAACGATCGCCGCCGCAGTTAGGCGACGGACGAGCGAAGTGTTTGTTTACGTTTCGGCGAGACAATGTTGAAGACGCGGGGGGTCGGTTGAAGGTGCCTAACCTTGCCGAACGATTCCAAGAGTCAGTCGAAAAAAGAACGTTGTAGCCTTAGACCATATATGTATACTAATAGACTCGGCATAGGTATAGTATGTGTATAGGAAAACCGAGAATTCAGTGTCCGAAAGATGATGGGACACTGTGACGTCACAAGATAAGTCTTAAGATAATTTCTTACCATAGCTTGTACTACATCTTTTGAAAATGTGACGTCACAGTGTCTTTCAGCTGATTTCATCTTTCGGACACGGAAAATATCAGCCGAATATCTCGAAAAATATGAAAGATATTAAAAAAGTGTAAAACACGTGTCCAAGGATTTCGAGGGGAAAAGGGGGGGGGGCAGTATAAGTGTTTTATTTGGGTGGCGTTTTCAAGGTCATTTGAAGGTCAACTTTGTTTTTTCAAATGGAAACCTATATTTTTTATTATGGGATCTTATTGTACGTAAAAAGACCAATAATTTTCGTACAATAAGTATAATAAGTATATGGTCTAAGGTTGTAGCAGTGAGACTTCCGACTTCATTTCTTTACCCTTTGCAGACTAAATCTCAATAAAAATCTAGCATTTTCTGTGGCATAGAAATCCACAGTCCAGTAATCAGTTACGTTTTAAGATGTTTCGGAGCGTTTCGTCTCAGGGTCCGGTCCGGTAATGGTCTCTTTGAAAATCTATCGTCCGAGAGGAACTCGGCTCGAATTATCCTTGGCAGGTCGGATATCCTGTGAAGTCGTGCTCGGTTTTCGCCACGCGGCGGCGGCGTTATTACGTTAGGAGTCTTTTTACAGGGTCCTCGGGACAGTGGGTGGCCCCGGGTGCCAACGTGGGTGGCCCTTCGCTGGCCAAACGAGGATTTTCGCTCTTGACCAGCAGCAGCCGGATCCTAAATTCGCGTCCTCTTGTAAACAATTGAATGGCTGGCCTAGATCTCGAGTTTCCACCGAGAGTTTCGGCGATGCTGCTCTCTCTCTCTCTCTCTCTCTCTCTCTCTCTGGCGCACCTTCGAACCGACGATGATATACCTAAACGCGACTTTCGCAGCCTCTCTCGCAAGCACTCGAACTCGAGAAATTCGGTGCTTGTTAGATTCATACAGCCTCGTGTACACCCTCCTCGATCCCCCCCCCTCCCCTCCCCACCCCTCATTTCGCCACGGGCGGATGGTCAAAGTTGTATTTTAACCGGGAAACGTTCACGCAACATGCTCCCGGTTCGAGAGGAAATTCGAGATTAATTTTCGAGCTATTGTTAATCTTATCTCGCGGAAACGAACGGATCTGCCCCTCGGCGAACGGCTAGAATGTTCGTCGTTTTTCGCGTCGTTGCGCGTACTTCAACGGATTTTTCAGCCTTTTTTTTTATTGCTTCGCGAGGATCTCGCGGAAGAGTCGAAAATCTTCCGACTTCTGTTCCTCTCGTGCTTCCTGTTTCGGTTCGGGCTAGATATTTAATAGAGCAGCAATTTCGAGGTTCGTTTTTAATGGAAGTGCTCTTTCGCACGGGATAATATTTTTTTTTATTCCGTATTCCAAGTATCGAAATTCGTAGGATCCAACACGGGCTCGGGGGATCAAAAATTTTCGACTTTTTTAAATGTTATATTATACAATTCGATGCGAAGAATGATAAAACTTTAAATTCTCGAGTAATGTTGCTCGATTTCCAAGTGCGTTTGAGAGGTTAGAACGCCGCCATATTGGTTTCCAGGCATAGAAGCGGGTATGATCTTAGAACATATGTATACCTATAGACACGGCGTAGATAATTGTCCGTGTCCGAAAGATGAAATCAGCTGAAAGACACTGTGACGTCACATTTTCAAAAGATGTACAAGCTATGCTCATCGACAGTGCCTAAATACGCTTGGCTTACATGGGGAGAGTCATTGTGACGTCACAGTGTCCCATCATCTTTCGGACACTGAATTCTCGGTTTTCCTATACACATACTATACCTATTGCGGACCTATTAGTATACATGGTCTAAGATTTTGTACAAGCTATGGAAAGAAATTATCTTACGACTAATCTTGTGACGTCACAGTGTTCCATCATCTTTCGGACACTGAATTCTCGGTTTTCCTATACACATACTATACCTATGCCGGGTCTATTATTATATATGGTCTGAGGGTATGATTATAGTGAGCTGATCCGCCAGGCCTGGGTTAGATCTTGGAGATTCCGCGCACTAGAATTTAACGTTTTATGATAGTATAATAATTATATTCAGAAAAGTTGAAAATTTTTGTTGCCCGAGAGAAAGTTTCACCTCCAACACGTGTCCGAAGATTTCCCATTCTCGAAAGAAGAATATATGTACGACATGAATTACAACATTTCCTCTTTTAATTGGGAACAGTGTGTAAAATGTTAAAACAATATGCCCCATTCCGGAGCAGCGTGCAAAGACATTCCATTCCGATCGCAACGGTCACCTCTTGTAACCGTTCGACCGTGTATTTTTATTTCGTTCGGTGGTCATTAATGCACGGTTTAATTAATGTTTTTTAACGTCCGCGCGACGCGAGCCGGAAAAGTAATACGAATTCGATGCTTTTGAAATCACAAATGATTTCCTATGAATCGGCGCGGCGCATGGTGGCGTCGGACCCGGCCGATCCGTTTAAAATATCATCGGCTTAAACAACGTTTGAGCGTGTAATTGGAGGCTCCTTTAAAATTGTATGAAACGCGTGCCATTTAAATCATTCGCCCGGAGGAAAATACTGGAAATCGGATTCGCGCGGAAAGAGAGAGCTTCGAATTACAAATTACGTAGCCGCGCCGCTACGCTGCTGCTGCGCTTGTCCCTCTTCGTCTCCTCGAACGAAGTCAATTCATTTCGCTCTTCAGGTCGATAAAATTGCCGAGAGCGGAAGATAGAAATGTGTACAGGGTGTCTCATCCAACTTGAGACCCTCGAACATCTTTCTCGTTAAACACAGACAAAAATATGTCATTGAAACATTTTTTAAATGTTTTTGACATCACCAAAGCTGAAGGAGATATTCTAAATGAAACACCCTGTATATACACCTGAATGTTTCTGTAATTAATGATTCCGTGAAAAAAATCCTGAGAGCAAAGTTGCATTTTAAATGGCACAGACAGCAGTAAGATTGTTTTTCCAAAGTAATTTTCTCAAGGTCATCGTTAATTTTTTTAATGGATTGTATTTTGAAACGAAATCATTAACGATAGGGATGCTCTCATTTTAAATAGTCCCATCCAACTTGAGCCCTTCGAACATCTCTCTCGTTAAAAATATGTAATCAACTGTCATTAAGACGTTTTTAATATTTTTGACATCACCACAGCTGAAGTAGATATTCTAAATGAAACACCCTGTATGTACACCTGAATATCTCTGTAATTAATGCTTCTATGAAAAAATTCCTGAGAGCAAAGTTGTATTTTAAATAGCACAGACAGCGGTAAGATTATTTTTCCAAAGTTATTTTCTCAAGGTCATCATAAATTTTAATGGATTAATATATTTTGAAATTAAATCATTGACAATAGGGATGCTATCTCGTTAAAAATATGTAATCAACTGTCATTAAGACGTTTTTAATATTTTTGACATCACCACAGCTGAAGTAGATATTCTAAATGAAACACCCTGTAGGTACACCTGAATATCTCTGTAATTAATGCTTCTATGAAAAAATTCCTGAGAGCAAAGTTGCATTTTAAATGGCACAGACATGGGCAAGATTATTTTTCCAAAGTAATTTTCTCAAGGTCATCGTTAATTTTTTTAATGGATCGATATATTTTGAAATTAAATCATTAACGATAGGGCTGCTCTCGTTCTAAACGGTCCACCCTGTACGTGCATGTAGAAAATGCAGGGTATGAAGTTTCCCAGCTATTCCCCGCCGCTTTACTTCATTAAGAAGCGAGCGGAGCATCTCGCTGAAAGAAATCACGGATCTGAAGAGCTGAGGATCCGTCGAGATATACCTTGAAATACTGGGAGGCATTTCTCGCGATATAATTTGTTCGAACACTTTTCGCGGGAGAGAAATTCTGCCGAGCAGATAATTGGCAATATTTTACAAATTGTCCGGGCTGTGTCGCAGTCGCGTCCAATAATTTTCAATTACAGGTCGAGAGGTGTTTCGCAAAAATTGAATGAAATTGAAAGCCGGAAAATTGAGGACGTACGAAGACGTACGAGCGCCGTTAACGACCGTGAATTTGAATAATTATAATTGTTGGAGACGGTGAAATGTTTGCGAGGAAATGTTGCAAAGAGATTCGCGTTAATATTAAGGTAAGACCGTTTTAAATTACGATGGCGGTCTTCTTTATGTGTGCATGTCGGGCAAAAGTCCGTTGTAACAAAGGGATAGAGAATTTTTCAAAATGCACTTACGAGCGCAGTGCGGGTCTTTGGGCTGAAGGTTTTGTATTTTCCTTTGGGAAATACGGAAATGTTGGCGGCCCTTACCTGTAACAAACAGAATTGCAAAATTAATAAAGTTTTTCGGGATTTTAGTTTAGGGGTTTCACGAATAAAAATAGTTGAGTAATTACGAAATACAGTGAGCATAGAGAAGGACAGAATGAAATACTGTTCGCGCGACTATCCGCGTCTCTTTCTTTCCGATGCGCTGTCCTTCCTTGCGACCGAAACTATCACCGCGGATTAAACCACTAAATACAATTGAAACTATATCGTGTTTGGTCTTGTTTTAATCAGAAAAATGCCAGAAACGAGACAGTGAATGTCCCATAAAAAAATAATGAAAATTAAAAAGTTCGAATATTCGATTCATGGTGGCAATGTAGTGGTGTTCAGGCAATGGAGTGGGTAGGCACTGGACAGGAATCGTGCCTACGACCCCGGACAAGCATTTATTTTATAAGCAGTTGTTTTTCGAAATTTTCCATAATTCGATCGATCACAGAACGAAACGGAGGTTGACAATGGCACGGGGCATGAAATCTCACTGGTACCATTCTCGAAAGCCCGGTCGTACGTATAACGAACCTATGAATACCTTAATCACACCGGTGTAATGCAATAATTACGGGCAATAACTGCATTTTAATGGTTATAATATATTCGGTACTAAATATGCATTGATAATACCGGGCTGACGACACTGGCAAACAAGCAGCGCCTCGTCGACGGTACATTGTAGTAATTAAAACTTACAGATCGATTATTACGCGTTCGATTTCCCGTCGTTCGCCGCGCGCCGCGTCGCGTCGTGTCCTATTTAAATTTAAAATCATAATTGAATCCATCATTCCCCGGGTACACTCGGAAAATTCGATCTTCTAAATCGTGAAAAATTCCATCTCGATCCGTCGAATCAGGGGAATCTCGATGACTTGTATAAATAGCTCATTATTATAAAAGTGGGCGGAGCTTCGGAATAGAGTGTGTTCTCGTCAATCATCATTAAACATGCGGACCATCCGGACGGAATATGTTTCCAGCGTAAATTTTGATGTTTTGGCGTACATTAGCGTAAATCAGTCGGATCATGAAAAAGCAGTAAAACAATCCCGCGCGAAGTATACCGAGGCGAGGTATACCGAACATGCTCAGTATTCCGAGATCGTAGCTACTCGAGAAACGCGGAAAACCCGGCGAGCGGAACAATCCGGTAGACGCCTCGCGTATTTAACGCTCGCCATAATTCTGGCCGACCGAACAGGACTTACCAATTAAACGAAATTTATTACAGGGCTAATGCAGATTGCCTGTGGAACCCCGCGCAATATGGGACATCGTAATATTTCGATAAGTCGGGTCAAAAATGATTTACCATTAAAATTACACCCGGTTCGTCTCAATTTTCCAGTCAAATGATGATTTTTTGATGTACAGGGTGATTTAAACAAAAAAATTTAATTTTTATAAGCTAAAACATTTTAAATCGCTTTTATTGCTCGGTAGGTTTAAGGGGGGAGGGGAGTTTTCATGGTTATTTCAAGGTTATTTTGTCTTTTTTCTACATAAAACATTGCACAACTTTAGTTTGAAACATATTTTTGTATTATAAAATCTTTTTATGAGATAAAAACCCTTCCAGAAGAAAGTAACGTTGTCATTTAAATAGAAAAACAAAATTATCCTCATAAACATGAAAAATCAGCTAAATATCTCAAGAAATATTGAACTTACTAATGTTTCAAACAAACCTTGTGCATTTCTTTCCATAGATCATGATTCCGAAATAAAAAATACGAGATTATGATAAAAAAGACAAAATGACCTTGAAATAACCTTGAACCACTAAAGTACATGTATCGATTTGTTTTCTTCGAGATTTTTTACACTCTCAAATGGGACATCCTGTATACATGAACTGCTGTAAACTTGTATTGTAGTCTCTCGCGCGAACGTAGACATTAACCGGTACGCCTTTTTGCGAACTACATGTAAAATATATTACAATCAATTTGCAAATCATGTGGTCGCTAACAGCCTACCAATTAATGCGACCACATGAAAAATAAACTATAAATAAAATAAAATAAAATCTTGCAACTCTCGAGTGTCCATTTACCGGACAGACGACCGTATCGACGCACTGAACAGAACAAAATGGAGGCCCCGCGGAGCGTATACTCGCGACCAAGTAGGAGCGGCAGAGCCGGTTAAGGGTTAAATCGCGGAGACGAAAGCCCGCCGGCATCGAAATCAGGTCCTGAATTGTCAACGGGAGCACGACGCGGCCAATCTCGGGAAACCGGTCACGTCTCGAACTCGCGCGATGCGTGGACTATCTGGAGGAGTTCGCGGGCACACACAGATGCTCTCTCTCTCTCTCTCTCTCTCTCTCTCTCTCTCTCTCTCTCTCTCTTCTCTAGGTAAGCTCTCCTCTGCTGTTGGCTGCCATCGGAGAAACGTAGTTTTCCTTATCCAGGGCGAGGCAACAGCGCTGGGGCGCGCGTGTCGCATACCGGAACAATCTCCGAATTCCCTTCTGTGTGAGCCCTAGGATGCCTCTATCGCTTCGCTAACTAACGCTATCGGCCGCCTCTAAACGCGAATAAGAGATCATCAGCTTTTACAAGTGGGGAACGACGCGGCTTTGTCGCGGCCGGGAAAACCGGCTGACAGCGGTTCTCATGCTGCGTGGGCGGTTATGTTTCCTGTGGTTTGCCGAGGAAGTAGTAGGTAGAAACTTCTGAAAAGCCCATACCTCCGATTGTTTTTTATACTCTGGATTCTTAGCGAAAACCACGAAAGAAACCATAAAAATCATAGTTTTTTCCATTTACTTCCGTAAATAATGGTAATTTTGAAAAATACTTCAAACAAAAGTTGTAGCTCCCATCGAAATACACAGTTTATGTCGTATTGATTTTTGTCATAAAAACGATAGTTTTTCAGAAAAACCATCTTACTCGTAGGGGAGAAGACCTATTCAATGACATATTGTACAATGACCTTCGTGTGACCTTGGGTATGAAATATCCAAAAAACATTACAGGTATTATCAGTGATTAATTTACTACACTAATTGATTTGATTGAACTATTCTATTTCAATAAATGTTCGAAATGATGATCATTGTTTTCAACACATTGTTGTATACGGAAAATAAATGATTCTATGGCTCTTCTAATAGTTTCATTGCTAATATTGGAACATATGATGTACAGTAAAATCTCTTTCCCTGTCCAACAGCCATGGTTTTATATATATATTTATGACTGCGTCTACATACCTAAAGGTCGCATGAAGGTCATTGTATAATATGTCATTGAAGAGGTCTTCACCCCTACTATTACATCGCGATAAAAAAATATATAGTTCCATTACAAAAATAATTGATGACCTCTAGAAAAAATGACCTCGATATCTAGAAAAAAATGACCTTGAATAAAGTTTTTTCCGAAACATTATATTGCCCCTTCGGTTAGGTTAACATTGTCCTATAACGTTTTTTTCTATTACTAACACTAAGCGAGATATTCAAGGTGGTCAAGTTAGCTGAGACACCCTGTATATGTACAGGGTGTACAAACTATTTTATGGTTATTTTCACGGTTTCCGCTATGAAAATAACATTTGCGCAAATTTTCTAAGAATCCAGAGTACAAAAAACATCGGACGTATGTGCATTTCGGAAGCACACCCACTAGTAGAACAATGGAATCCGGTAAAGGTGATTTCTACCGGTGAAAAAGGTTTGTTTTCGCTTTTCCGTTCATTTCGCCGTCTTCTAATTGTAATTCTACGGATAAATATTAGTCCGGGTGCAAAAGTAAACGATTCCGAGCGAAGGAGTTACCGTAACTACTCGCACACATCCGTGTCACGGTTCAGAGATCCGTAAGGGGTTAACCTTTGAATGCCGGTTGCATAGTGTGTGACACACACTGTTGCTGTGCCCGCGAAAAATCGGCGAATGATCAATGCACACGTGGGGAAACAGGAACCGGGAATCTGGCGCGACCGCATTCCGATCTGTTTAGCGAGTTCGGCAGAGGGCGAGTTCTTATCGATGCACGTGACAATGGTTCGCTAGTACGTTAAGCACCGTTAATCGATCCGATACAATACGGCGCGGGGGCCGATCGGGGGGGCGGAAAAAAAAAATTCACGTACACGGTACTCGCGATTTCCTTCTATGATCGATATCGGCGGAGGGCGAACGCGAACGGGCGAACGGTCGGTTACGCCACCGCGTATCAGCGTGTACATATTTCTGCTACGCTCGGAAATTATTGCCCGGTTCGCCCCCCCCCCCCCCCCCCCCGGGTAACTACACAGAATTTCGCGCAGCTTCTCTTCGGAAACATATTTATAGGAAGCTCTCTCCTCGGACACAGTAATTTAGCTTGGCTCTCTTTTAGACCCGAAATTTATATTGCCGCTGTTCGAACGTATCACGTGATTTATTCCAGGCAACGAAGAAATCGGCCCGCTGCTGTCCGTGGAATTGAATAATAAATTGACCGGCTGCGAATGAACCGGGACAAAGCGTGTCGCCGTTGCATGCGGACGTTCTTGCTGCCATAAACGTGTCACGGTGTATGGTCGCTGAGATTGCCCGAGTTACCGGAGATTTGTAAAAATATTGTATTATCGCGTCGAATATTAAGCATATTATTATTATTTATTGCTTTGAACAATGCTAGGTTCATGTGGGATATACGTTAAAAATTATACAATATTTTATATACGTTTTCTCTGTCTGTGACCTTGAATGACCTTGCAATAATTATAGTCACTGACCGAAAAATACATTCAGATATGTATAATGACCTTAATCTTCTTGAAAATTAAAGTGAACACTCCGGAAGAAATAACCTTGAGAGAAGAATAACATTTGCAAAGAATTCACCTTTTGCTTTTATATTGCATTAAAAACGTTTGTTATGTCATCACTAGACTGCTGATATTTATGCGTTTATGGATTCTGAAAATTTTCAGAATATGGTAGAATGTAAAATTCGACAAAATTTAGTACAATGTTTATTCATTTTAGATCTACAAAGGCTATCACTGAAGATAAGACACTATCTTAAAATTTGCAAATTGCATCTTGTAAATACCGTTTAAAAGATATCTGCCTTTTTATTTCAAAGTTACCTTGCTTCCAAAAAACCAACAAATTGTCACATTAAACAGAAGCAGAGCTGATCACTACCATCTCGCTGGCCGTCTCGCTCGTATCGGTATTATTGACAACCCTGGGTGTAGATGTGGTTTTCAGTGTGAAACTCTAAATCACGTCCTTTGGCAGTGTAATATCTATGACACACAAAGATCTGTACTATTGGAAAATCTCTTCAAGTTGGGATTTCAGCTGCCATTGGACGTTTCTATGTTCCTAGCTGGCCCCAATGTCATAGCCACCTTTCATATATTGACATTTTTTAAAAATTGCAACTTGTGCGTATGAAGAACAAAAGAACAAGTAGGAAAAAAAGAGATATACCCTTATTTATGTTTGTATAGGTTTCTCGTTCTATGTATATGTATATTTTGTTCTATTCCTAAAGTTGTAATTAATCTCTTATTTATTTATTGCTTTAAACCAAGTGGTTTATATAGCAAGTACAGTATTATTACATTTGGCTTAAATTAAATAGGTTTACATTGTTTCAAAATTTTAACAGAACATTGTTTCAGGAAATTATAAATTATTTTCAGACCTTTTATATCAGGCTTACATAAGAAAGAATTAATACAAAGAGATATGAGACTTCCTCAATAAAAAAAAAAATCAACCAACAAATAGTTTAAAGTAAAATACATCCGACGAGCGAGTATTAATTATTGTTAGCCTAGAATCGTGATGCCGTGTAGAAAATGTATTTCTAAAATGACATGCTCGTAAAATTCCGTGGTACATTTCATTCCGGGACAATTTGATTAATGAGGGTTGGGAAAAGTTGCAAAAATACAATGAATCATTCGAATGGGATCTTTTGTCAGGAATCGAGGGCTTTTACTTTCAAAGCGTGCACACGGCCACCGGGTATATCTCTGTGCGTCAATCGAGTGAAATGAAACTCGTAGGAGCGGAATTTACGAAAGCTAATAAATTCGCGCGATACAGTACCAACATTGACATAACTGACTGCCAGGTACGTAGCTGTCGCGCCTCGTCTGCATGAATAACAGGTAGAGGATCGCTGTATTCGTGACGCATGATCGTTCTCCCTAGAAATACGTCACGCAGAGCATTATTTGTATATAAACGTATTACGCCGCGTATACATTCTCTCTCTCTCTCTCTCTCGCTCTCTCTCGCTCTCACTCTCTCTCTCTCTCTAGCTGTCTGTGTATCTCGCTAGCGCGCGACATCGATATAATTCAATATCGAATGCGGAGCACATAGCATCCTCGGCGTTAAAAAAAACAAAGAACAATAAAACGAACCAACAAATAAATATCTGCCGGCGGCAACGAGCATCGAATTCGAGGCGCGTCGCCTGCGATGTAGGATTTTTGAAATGTTGCCAACTACCCTGCTAAAATATTAATTACCCGAAATTCGTTCCTTTGGAAATCAATCAAATAAACGTACCGGCCGGACGTGCATTCTTTTTCTTTTTTTTTTGCAAAATTTTTATTGGAAGCCAACGACGAGGGGCGATTCGAGATTTTAAGTTTGTTCGTTGGTTTTCCACGTATAGGAAACCCTGGAATAAATTTAGCGATTAGCGATTTGTTTATCTAAGTCGAAAGTCAATCGGCATTCTTTCACTTTGCTCGTGTTTCGGGTATTCTAGTGAGTCTTGTTTTTCTGGGATTTTTCTGCCCGACGATTGTGAACGTTTGTTTATTATTCACGTTCGAATCAAGCAATTAAAAGGTGGATTTTCTGGCGAGTTGATAGCTACGGTGTAAAAATTTTAAAAATCGAAACATCTAATTAGGAACAGGCATCGATTGTGAAATACTCCTCTGCTTCTATTGGATAAATTTGCACCGAATTTTTCGGTTCGTTCGTTCAGTGTTGGCATGAAACAGTGCCAGAAACCGTCGAATTAAATCAAGTCCAAATTACTATTATAATATATTTATAATATATAATTACAAGTCAAGTCCAAATCAAGTCCAAATTACTATTATAATATATAATTATATATGTCTTTTTTTCAAACTCAAATTTCTCAAAAACTGTGCGTCTAGGAGAAAAATTAAGGACAGCTTCGGAATCAGCGCAAAAAACTTTGTAAGAATTGCAGTCAGAATCGAAACCCCCCAAAAAAGTTGAAATTTGTTGGACCGTGTAATCGAGACTCTACTGTACCAGAAAAAGCCACGAATCTGGAAACAGCTCGAGAACCCGGGTGGCCACCATATTCGTCCAACAACACCCTGAAGTTCCACAGCTCGTGGAACCGACCCGGCGCGGCTTGGCGTTCCAGAATCCATCAAACAGATCGTTGTTAGATGACCTCGCGCCCGAGAGCCGGGTCCACAATAGCCTATCAAGCGCCGGCGAAATGGAAAGTAATCGAAGGAGGAGAAACGAGCTTCCGTTGAAATTGGTATGGTTCGATGGGAGAGAGGGATGATCGATCTCTGGCGCGGGGTCTGGGTGAATGGAGTCGGAGAGAGGAGATCCTGGCGATCCTGGCATTCCCAGGAATCCGAGACAGCTAGTTAGCCGACTTTTCTGGTGCGCGATCATCGATACCGTGCGGAACGAGGCGAGGGAGGCACACACACACACACACACACACAATGTCACCGGGGATTGTGTAACCATCCACGCAGCCGTACGATTTCTCATAACGATCAATTGGTCGCAGAGGGATTGATCTCTCGGCGAGATCGTGTTTGAGATCGTGTTTTCACCGGGCGTACCAGTTCGAGGCTCCCTTTCTCACGGTAACACGAGCTGCGACCGCGACGATGATGCGTGCTGTATATGCATGGGAGGATGGACACACGGCCCTCAAAACAATCGAATTTGTCCAGGCTCGAATGATCTTCGAAAAATCTCGAAATTATTCCCGTACCGTCTACGGAGGATCGTAGAATCTCGATTTATTTGCATAAAACTGTTTCAATAATTTCATGTACGTGGGTAACATTATAAATTATTTTACATTCATTTTTCTAGTACAGTAAAGCCTTGATCTAGGAAACATCCTCGGGTCCGTGCTGTTTCTTATATCCTGTGGTTTTACTATTTATTTAAATACAATTCAAATTATATCGTGTTTGGTGTCATTTTAATCAGAAAAATGCCACAAATAAGTTGGTGAAAGTCCCATGAAAAAATAATGAAAAATAAAGAAGTTTTGTAATTGCATTAACATTAGTGGTTCACACCGATATACTCGACCCGGTATCGGATGACGCAGCATGTTTACACTGCTCGGCGACCGAGGCACAGCTCGAGCTTGTTGGCCCCTCGCGGGGTATGCCCTTCAGTGGACTGGATAGGTGAACGCGCTTAGATCGGACCCCTCCCTTGTTGTTAGATCGTGCCCTTACTGTGTATACATAGCAGCAAACCGAAACAGATGGAGAGCTTCTTCTTGCGTTCAAAACCTACTCGATTTCAAAACCCTGAGTCCAACACATTCTCACCTTTCAAATACAGTAAACGCTTGATTCTTGTCCAGAGCGTGGGCACGATTCCTGTCCAGTGCCTACCCACTCTACTGCCTGTCAACACTGTTCATTATTTGTTTAT
The DNA here is from genome assembly GCA_916610255.1 of Lasioglossum lativentre. Classification (NCBI taxonomy): domain Eukaryota; kingdom Metazoa; phylum Arthropoda; class Insecta; order Hymenoptera; family Halictidae; genus Lasioglossum; species Lasioglossum lativentre. Next base: position 5,785,293 of record OU744359.1, read on the forward strand.
GGGACTTTCACTACCTTATTTCTGGCATTTTTCTGATTAAAATGACACCAAACACGATATAGTTTCAATTGTATTTAGTGGTTTAATCCACGGTGAAAGTTTCGGTCGCAAGGAAGGACAGCGCATCGGAAAGAAAGAGACGCGGACAGTCACGCGAACCGTATTTCATTCTGTCCTTCTCTATGTTCGGCTCTCTATTGAAGTCTCGCGAATCAAGCGTTTACTGCACTATTAATAATGTAAAATTAACCGAACCGATGTAAAATTAACCGTGCACTGTTGTAAAGACGTGCAACAGCATCCCAATTCGACCATTAAATTCTACAACACTTATGGCCGGGTCATTCAAGGTTCTTCTGTGACCAGGACAGTGTCGCCTGATTAATCGCGACTGGAAAACACGGTCTCAACACTTAGTGATCATCAGCCTTTCCAGCAGCCTCCATGGTGAATATACGCAACATCGAAACGCCCGTTTGTGCGTACAACCGATCGGGAAACGCACCGGCTCGCGCGTCGATTCGCGGTCGAATCGTTCTCGCTGAAACGCTCGCAGATTACCGAACACAACTCGCTGGCTTGACCTCTGCTACTGCTGGTTCTCTGTTGCTGCTACGTTGCTCCACTGTCGCTGTTCTGGTGGTGTTGCTGGTGTTGCTTGGTTCCATTGGACCGAACCCATCCCCCGTGATATCTAATGTTCGTTTCTCGGCTGGATTTCGCGGTAACGTTGCATACACCGTGACCGCATCGCTTCCATGGAGTTTAATGAACAATTTCTGTTTGGAGTAGGTCACGCGAAATTCTCCCGTAATTAGACTACATTGCTGCGGGCACGCCGACGCGAGCATGTTTACGCCGTTCTTCGTTCTGCGTGCAAAATAAACGGATTTTCTTTGACTTTTCCGGGGAATTGTGATGGAGTTTTCAGTAGGTCTCTTTTCGGGAAGATTGGGGAATTTTTGGTTTCAATTTTGGGTGAAATTATTGTTATGAAAAAATAACCAAGCACTAATCATATGGAAAATCTATCCCGGTAAAATCAGTTGGTTTTTTCATATGTTGTAGCTTATGATCTACTGAACAAAAGTTGTAATGGTGCACGCAGCTCAATAATGGATAGTTATCGAGTTATAATCGGCCAAACATGACAAATACGGTTCGCGTGACTGTCCGCGTCTCTTTCTTTCCGATGCGCTGTCCTTCCTTGCGACCGAAACTTTCACCGTCGATTAAACCACTAAATACAATTGAAACTATATCGTGTTTGGTGTCATTTTAATCAGAAAAATACCAGAAATAAGATAGTGAAAGTCCCATAAACAAATGTTACCGAGATAGATATTCCATACGATTAGTGCGGGGGGTTCTTTGTAAAATTGGTAGAAAGGACGAAGAAGAGTGAAATGATTCTTGACAACGTAGATTGAAATCTCGAACGAAACAAAGTAATGATTCCCGTGTATGTTTCCGAGCGGATAAGCGCGGGGGATCGCATAATCCCGAACTAATTTGCCCCGGAATCTTCGTAACTAGTCCGATTCAGGAATTCCGGTTTATCGATCGGCTAAATGCAAGAGTTGGTGGCCGGCTGATCGCGGACTCTGCGCCGCGTTTCATCCCTCCCCGCGGAAAACTTTCTTCTTCCGGATGAATCGATCAAATGGACGAGCAATCAACTGTACTGGCGAATATTCCCGATATCGAATTAAAACTTCGCGATATTAGGAGGGGGAAGAGCAAAATTCTTGCGCGCGTCTTCCCTGCTTTCCGTCGAACTAACACACGGGTATTCGAAAACTTTGCATTCGAGACGCCACCGTTAATTCAATTACCCGACGCCGGAACTTGCTCGGGATTTGCTAACGCGAACATTTTTCCGCCCTCAACTTTCGAAATTCTTCTTCATTCTTCCCCGCCGGAACATTCGACGTTGAAGATGAGAGAACAAAGAAACGAAACACGTCTTGTACCTGTCGATGGTACCTAATAAAAAGTGAGATTTTATGCTTTGTAAATTAAATGATTCAGCTTCTGATTTTACAGGGATCAATGAATAAATAATGGGACATATTGGAGACCGTGAAACGGGTTCGCATTAACCTCCCATTAAAATCTGCGAGGTACTCGCGTACGGACGTTGTTTAACGTCCATCAATATACTTTGGTAACAACCATGGATTATACAGGGTGATTCAGTTAAATATGGCCATCTAAATATCTCCTATATTTGCTATGACTAGACTCCGGATGTTTATGCAAAATGAAAAGTTTGTCAATTGCAAGACAGCAAAACTAAATATTAATTTCTATTTGTCACTAATAGTATTAATATGGTGGAAATAATATATTAACACTCTTAAAGTCTTCTAATTTTTTCACTGTTTTAAATTGCATTTACTCACTTTTGTCATCAATGTTTTTAATGCAATATAAATGATATCACAAGGTGGATTCTTTGCTAATGTTATGGTTTTTCTCAAGGTTATTTTTTCCGGAGTGTTCACGATCAAGGTCATTTGAAGGTCATATTATTATAGATGTCTGAATGTATTTATCGCTCAGCTACTCGATGCAAAAAAAAATGCAGTTATGTATCAAAAAACACCAATGACCTTGATACCTCCGAAAAAAATTATCTTGGTTGAAAAAATGTTCTTGTTAGATATTATTCCATGCGCATTACGTAAGAAATAGATTTTGCATCACAATAACGTGGAGATATTTTACATCTGCTTTTATGCTCAAACTTTTATGAAAATTAGTGTAGCCTTTTAGAAATCGTTATCACTCGTTATTATAATAATTTTTGGACGGGGAATTGTTCGCAAGTTTCTACTACCGTTCAAAGTTAATTTGTACGGTTGATCGGCTCTCTCGACATCGGATAATTAACGCAAAAATGTTTAAACAAACTGCGGCTAGCTCAAAGACGTCGCTCGGCCGGCTCCGTGTTTGTTTTAATCATCATCGTGAAAGTTGGGAAGTTCCGTCACAAAAACGGCCGGTGTTATCAATATGAAACCGGCGGTGCTCCATCGACCGAACTTCGTAATTTCGCTAATGTAAATCAAAGTTTCATAAGCTCACGGCGGCTGATCGTAACAGGCCCTCCGGCCTCGAGAGCGCTAACGGACGTCTCGCTATGCTCTATTTATCAGCCCACTGGGTACATCGAACCCGTCTGTTCCCCTCTCGACTACTGTGACTCGTAGTATCATTTTTGCAAAATTACACGCCGCTCGTTTACTATTAATCCTCCTCGTAATTATTACTCTTCCGCCGTCAATGACTCGTATACCACTACCAATCCAATAACAAAACTTCTTTATTTTTCATTATTTTTTTTATGGAACTTTCACCAACATATTCCTGGCATTTTTCTAATGAAATTGATACCAAAAATGATATAATTCCGATGATATTTACGTGTATAGTGGACGATGGAAGTTTCGTGCGCAAGGAAGGACAGTGTATGGGAAAGAAAGAGACGCGGAGAGTCGCAGTAATCCCAATAAAAAACTTTTTTATTATTACTTATTTTTGTATGAGACTTTCACCAATATATTTGTGGCATTATTCTGATTAAAATGATACCAAACACGATATAATTTGGATCATATAATGGTATATGGACATTTGGAATATCTCGCTGTCCTTCCTAGCGCATCGAACTTCCATCGTCCATTACACACGTAAATATCATCGGAATTATATCATATTGGGTATCATTTTCATTAAAAAAATGTCAGGAATATGTTGGTGAAAGATCCATAAAAAAATAATGAAAAATAAAGAAGTTTTGTCATCGGATTAGTAGTGGTCTCACACCGATATACCCGACCCAGTCCATTTCTACGTTCTACAATACTGTATACATTTTCTAAACGTAATTTTCTGATCTTCTAGGAAATATCCGTTTGATAGCCAGCCTTTTCTTCGTCGAGTGAAATTTTCGAAAACTGTCGAACGAGCATCAGACGTGTCGATTAATCAAAGTTAATGTCTCTCTCTCTCTCTCTCTCTGGATACCATTTTTCGAGGTGACAAGCATTCAACGCGAAGCGGTAGTGGAATTAAATGATTCTTAAAGGAGACAAACATGATTGAACGTCGATTAATCGTTTCGAACGCGAGACAACATTTCGATGGGACGAAATTTACAACACGCCCTACGGCAGCTCTTCGGAATATATTAGTAATAATTAAATAAATTGCGACTTTGATCACTGAAATTGGCAGCGATATTAATGAGCACGACGATAATAAGTTTCAGCAATGTATGTCAATTAATTTTCTTGAGTGCTAATCGAAACGAACATTGCAACGATGTAATTTACACGAGTCTGTACAATCATTTACAAAAATCTTGAAATCTGGAAATGTGCATATAATTTCTCCACAACGTTATAGCAGACATTTGTTATTGTTATTTAAACTTACATCGTCGCTCGATACACGGCACAGAATCTCCCCGAGACAACAGAGTTTCGTCGTAGGAAACATGAAAAAAGCGAGTGTCGGCAGTGACAAAGGCGAAGGGATTAATCAGACAACCAATTAACCGTGCGCTAATTGCAAAACGTTTCCTTAAGACAGCTACTCGATCACTCCCAGCTCTCGCGCCCCATCGTCAGCTGTCACAAATCTAGTTTCCACCCCGTCCCTCGATTCCAGCCAACCTTACCACGCCTGTTCATGACAATTATTACACCCCGCCCGCGTGTTATTACAATCAATTTCACTCCCTCCAGCCCGGGCAGACGCCCTTGCACACAGGGGACAAATTATCCCCCCAGCAATTAATTACATATCCATACATACATACATCGAACGATTGTTATTGGTCGGGATGGCGGTTTCGATCGGACGCGACACGGCCCCCGCCAATAAAATCAGCCACCGTGGGATTTCGAATTCCGGGGCAAAGTCAATTTCCACGGGAAAAGAAAGTCCTCTCTAGCCCCGGCCGTCTCTGGCCAATCGTGTCATTGCCGATTCCAGTTGGTCCTCGTACGTGGCGGAAGCGTCCTTTCATGACCTTATGTGCCGTTCATACGTGACGCGAGCGTCGTCTATATTTATTTACGAGCCGGTCAACTTCTCATATCGCATCATGGCGTGAACAGTGACGGGAAAAATAATGATTTTGAACTCCTAATTGATCCGCTAGAGGGCAGTTATGTCAGTTTGCTTTTTGAGTTAATTTATATTAAATTCGATAATATCATTTTACAGAGCCCAATCGAATTTACTTTCAAAAATATTTTTCTGTATGATGAAAGATGTACTAGTTCGATGGAAATATAATTTTCTTAACATTAAACGTACCAAGCATTGAAATTATCTAGTAAATATTGCCATATAAAAATGGTAACATTTTATTGAGATTGTAATTTTCAATATAATAGATTAATACTTGGACAAATTCCATTATTTTCCATAAATGGATTTTTATAATACCAATAATTGGAAAATATAAAACAGGTCATTTGACCGTGGTAGGTCTAATGTTAAAATCGTTATTGTCATCTCAATTCTCAGAATAGTATTAATTTCTGTATCATACATATATCAATACTATTTCACCGAGATGCACCCATGCGTTCGACTTGTAATTTTTCGGATCGCTACAGTCCCGTTCAAAATATGCTTAACACTAAACGTACCAAGCATTAAAAGTATCTAGTAAATAATGCCATATAAAAATGGTAACACTTTATTGAGATTGTCTGTAATTTTCAATATAATAGATTAATACTTGGACAAATTCCATTATTTTCCATTAATGGATTTTTATAATTCCAATAATTGGAAAATATAAAATAGGTCATTTGACTGTGGTAGGTCTAGTGTTAAAATCGTTATTGTGAGAATATTGCATTTTTCAGTTATGTCACTTTTATTTCCAGGGTGCGATATTGTACCCCCCACCCCCATGTATTTTATTACCTATTAAACCTACCGAGCACTAAAAGCGATAAAAATGTTTTAGCTTATAAAAATGACAAGGCTCTATTTGATTTAGAATTTGTGCAATTTTCATTTCAATATGTGCTTGGATAAAAAAATTTATCGAATCAATTTCCACGTAAGTAACTTGAGTGGGTAGGTTTAGTGTTAATATTTTCAGTGTGCTCTACACTTTGAACATTTCCAAACATTTTCAATTTGGAACGTTGTCCAAATATTAACAAAATCCCACTGTACGTCACGAATTACAAACAATGAGAACAAAAGGGACCCAGTAACAACCAATTTTCTGTCGTAATGCGAGAACTCTATAAGTACCTAACGACTAAAATCCAATCAAAGCACAACGGATCCCCTATGAAACGAAATATAATGTTGATTTCGCAGCGAGAAACCACTATCCACCGGAGCGGTTAACAATATCAGATCGCAGATAATAATACAGCTAAACGAGTCCGGACACAAGAAAAACAGGTCGGTTTATAAAATTCACCTCGGGACCGTATTATCGAGGATGCCTCATAGAAAAAGGGGGTTAATAATCTTCCGGAACGGAAACACTTCGGCTCTGGTCGTCTCTGGCCGATCGCTCATTGCTGATTCCGGCCGATCGTCGTACGTGGCGGAAGCGTCCTTACGTAATTTTATGTGCCATTTTGAACGTGACGGTAGCGTCATCGCGACGCCACTTAGGTTACCCCTCCCGCCGGTTGTTTACAGCCCGCCGAGCGGATCCTTAACGGGTGTCGGGGGCTCTCGAGAACCTGCAACTTTTCGCCGTGGCCGATCGATCCCGAGGAAATATTGGTGAAAGCACGCGGATACGGGGCGAGCTTTCAACCCCCCCCCCCCCCCCGCGATATTCGAACGTCGCGCGAGACAAAATAAATCCAGTCACCACCCCGTCGGAACTGCGTTATTATCGGATTGTCATAAAGTAGCTCTACTGTAGGGGCTATCTCAAAAATCAGGCCTCGAACCTCGTTCTTGGATCAATCTTCTGTATTAATCTACAATTTGCTTCCGAGACGTTACTCTGCCTTGGAATAAACATCTTGCAATTTTTTGAGGGAGAAGTGGACCAAATTTTTTCCTCTTGTTTATTTTTGTCGCGAATTAACACTAAACTGCCGGTGAGATTTTGTTATAATTTTCATTTTACAATTATTGAAATTTTGAAGTTACTTACATATGAAAATTGATTCGATTTTTTTTATAAGCATCGTCATTTTTATAAGTTAAAACATTTTAATCGTACTAATATATGCTATATAAACCATACACGGTGTAGGGCATTAATAAATAAACCTCCTATATTTTTTGTCGCGAATTAACACTAAACTGCCGGTCAAATTGTTTTATATTTTTCATTTTACGATTATTGAAATTTTGAAGTTGCTTACATATGGAAATTGATTCCATATTATCCAAACACATATGGAAATAAAAATTGCACCATAAATAGAGCCTCGTCATTTTTACAAGCTAAAACATTTCAATCGTACTAATGTATACTATGTAAACCATACACGGTTTAGGGCATTAGTAAATAAATTCCCTCCTATTTTTTTTTGTCGCGAATTAACACTAAATCTACCACTGCCGGTCAAATTTTGTTATACTTTTCATTTTACAATTATTGAAATTTTGAAGTTGCTTACATATGGAAATTGATTCACCTCCTATATTTTTTGTCGTGAATTAACACTAAAACTGCCGGTCAAATTTTTTTATATATTGCATTTTACAATTATTGAAATTTTGAAGTTTTTTTTTATTTAAGCTTACCCAGACGTCTAAGTGCTTACATATGGAAATTGAAATAAAAATCGCACCAGATCTAAATAAATCGTTATCTTTATAAGCTAAAACATTTCAATCGTGCTAATGTGTGCTATACAAACCCAAACACGGTTTAGAGCATTACTAAATAATAATAACATATTAATCGCTTTACGTCCACGGCAGGTTAACACGCGAATGATTCGTACTCGCCCAAAAATCCTGCAGCACACCTATTCGGCCACGATTGTCACGAAAAAGGGGCCTATCGCGTTCGTCGCGAGGAGTAATCACGGTTCGGTGGGGAAAAAAGCTGGTAAAGCTGGAAATATAGATACGAGTTAAACAGTCGTCGTTAAACGTCGTTTTATGTAAATTTAACAAACATTCGTTGCATGGGTGGGCAAATACAGAGAGAGAGGAGAGGCGGTGTTCGTTCAATAGACAGTGGAGGGACGCGAGTCTCTGAAAACGATCCCCGGCTCTCGCATTTTATTCGCACAAAAGACCGTGTTTTTGCGGCACGCGGATTTTGGACGGTCTGCTTCGTCGACACACCTTTGTCGTCGCAAATTTACGAGCTGAAATTTATCTTTCTACCTGGCTGTCCGGTCTCCGCGTTCTCCGCACGACTATTTATCCCTCCGTTCTCCGTACCCTTCTGTTTTAAACATGTTTTTCTTCCACCGTGAAATATAAGACGGAAATATGTATTGCTCTGGCCCCCGGGGAAAATTCGCGGAGCACGAACAAACGAAAGTCAATGATACCAGCGATTTATTAACTCATTAACAGCTAACCGGACACCTCTTCGTGGCCAGCGAAATTCACCGAATATCGATTATAGTGTACCAATTGTTTTGCCAGAAATGTGCGTTTGAAATTCACTTTGAATTTTTGCAGGAAAAATAATTATTTCTGCGAGCAAACAGAAATACTCGTTCCTTACAAACATGTTTTCAGGAATATGTTTATTTTAGCCAGACAACATTATAAACATTGCTACGTATGAAATATTCGTTTATGTCCAGTTTCCGAATATTTACAGCATTTTTTAATCACGAAAACGAACTGTCTGACAATATATAATAATATTGCAGAGGAGCGTATGGGACCGTCTTTAATGTGCTATAGAGTATGAATAAAAAATGTACGTTCTTCTGTTTAACAAATGATAATTATTGTTTACTATATTTTGATATTGGGGATGTTAATATTAATACGAATTGCGAGTTGTCTATTTGATTTTAATTTTATAATAATATTGCAGAAGAATCCATATCTTTCAGTGATTAGGTAATTAGTGTGAGTGAAAAATGTACGTTCTCCTGTTTAACAAATGATTATTATTATTATTTATTATATTTTGGACGAGAATGTTAATATTGATACGAATGGCGAGCTCCCTATTTGATTTTAATTATATAATAATATTTGCAGAGGAGTATATGGGACTGTCTTTGAGTGATTGGTTAATTAGTGTGCTATAGAGTATGAATAAAAAATGTACGTTCTTCTGTTTAACAAATGATAATTATTGTTCACTATATTTTGGTATTGGGGATGTTAATATTAATACGAATTGCGAGCTGTCTATTTGATTTTAATTTTATAATAATATTGCAGAAGAATCCATATCTTTCAGTGATTAGGTAATTAGTGTGAGTGAAAAATGTACGTTCTCCTGTTTAACAAATGATTATTATTATTATTTATTATATTTTGGACGAGAATGTTAATATTGATACGAATGGCGAGCTCCCTATTTGATTTTAATTATATAATAATATTTGCAGAGGAGTGCATGGAGCTGTCTTTCAGTGATTGGTTAATTAGTGTGCTTAGAGTATGAATAAAAAATGTACGTTCTCCTGTTTAACAAATGATAATTATTGTTTACTATATTTTGGTATTGGGGATGTTAATATTAATACGATATTACAGAAGAATCCATAGGACTATCTTTCAGTGATTAGGTAATTAGTGTGAGTGAAAAATGTACGTTCTCCTGTTTAACAAATGATTATTATTATTATTTATTATATTTTGGACGAGAATGTTAATATTGATACGAATGGCGAGCTCCCTATTTGATTTTAATTATATAATAATATTTGGAGAGGAGTGCATGGTGCTGTCTTTGAGTGATTGGGTAATTAGTGTGCTATCGAGTGTGCCACAGGATCACATAAGGGGGCAAATCGAAATGGCATCGGATGTCCTTTCGGCTAGTAATGGCAGAGTTAATATGGCCGCCGGTGGGATAAGGCGTATAGATGGAAAGGGACGATCTCGTTTATCCGAGCATACGGTGCATATATCGTTTGTCAGGAGATCGTATAACTGTACGTTATGCGGCAGGTAATTAGATGATCTCTCGATTTATCAACGAGGACCTCGGCCTGGTTATCCAGCATTAAGCTGGTTAAACTAGAGGGAACTAGGTGAAAACTTGAGATATTGCGCATCCCAACAATTATAATCGAGGGATTTAATTGGATGACTTTAGCAGCATCTGATCAATTTTCGAGTCGCATGCTCCTTCGCAAGATCAAGTGAAACGTGTTTGGAACAGACGAACTTCAAGTTTGCTTCCGTACGTTCATCAAAATCGCTCCGCTCTAATCGCGAATTTAATTCTCCAAATATATTGTAGTTGAATATTTTTCAATCTTTTTTCAAGGGGGCATATACACCTAGCAGGGTAAAAAAAATCGATTGTTCAATTTTGATATTTTCCAAAAGTTTTCAGAATACATTAAACAATAATAATCATTTGTTAAATAGGAGAACCTACATTTTTGACACACCCTAATTACCCAATCACTGAAAGACAGTCCCATGCACTCCTCTGCAATATTATTATAAAATTAAAGTCAAATAGACAGCTCGCAATTCGTATCAATATTAACATCCCCAATCAAATACAGTAAACAATAATAATCATTTGTTAAATAGGAGAACTTACATTCTTGACACACACTAATTACCCAATCACTCAAAGTTTGCAAATCTATGTAAATTAAAATTAAAATCAAATAGACAGCACTCAATAATAATAATTTGTTAAACAGGAGAACATACATTTTTCACTAACACTCAATAGCACACTAATTACCAAATTACTCGAAGACAGTCCCATGCACCCCTCTGCAATATTATTATAAAATTAAAATCAAATAGACAGCTCTCAATAATAATGATTTGTTAAATAGGAGAACGTACTTTTTTCACTAACACTCAATAGCACACTAATTACCAAATTACTCGAACACAGTCCCATGCACCCCTCTACAATATTATTATAAAATTAAAATCAAATAGAGAGCTCACCATTCGTATCAATATTAACAACCTCATTCAAAATACCATAAACAATAATAATAATTTATTAAATCGGAGACCATACATTTGTGAACACTATTTTCATTTAAATAATATTTTCACTATCTCGAACCATTACCGATAGTTGTCGTTGTCACTGACATTTTTACTAAAAATCTGATAATTTCACAGAATGAAAAGTATGCGACCAATCGTATCTCCCTCCGCTGATGAGCTTCCAGACCCGTGAGTTTGATTGAAAGCTGATCGGTCGGCCGTGGAATCGGCTGAAAGAAACATTACTATCCCATGTCAAAGGTTAGCAAGCCCCGTTAACGACACGGGGCGGTGTTCTATCAGCGTGTTACGGTGACTCATCAAACTCCCCGAAGTTCTCTTCGGGGTTCCGTCCACTGGCACCGGAGTTAAATGGTGAATGACACGGGCCATCGGGACAATCGAGGTTAACTTCTCGTGTCAATTGCCACTCGGATTTGTCCGCGGGCTCTCTCCAAATTTCTCCCGCGAATCCAAGCATGCGACACGCTCGCGAACCTTGTTCGCCTCTGAACTACAGATTTTACGCATTCATGGCGTTCAACGGGTATATCCGAATACACCGTTCGTACATCAGATTCGACGAATATTAATGGCACTCTTGCATTAACTTTCCCGTCAACAAAATATATTTCAATATCCAGCAGCCCTATATCTACGAAAATTAATTTTACGCACGACAAACCGTGAATGACGTTCATCCATTAACTTTCTGCCAACAAAATATATACTTGAATTTCCGGAACCGCATCTTCGAAAATTAATTATACGCAGGACATACGTGAATGACGTTCGTGCATTAACTTTCTATCAACAAAATGCGCGTCGATGCCTAGAGTCCCATCTTTGGAAATTAATTATATTAACAATAAATATGACGTACGTGCATCAACTTTCTGTCAACAAAATCTGCTTTCGAAGTTTGATTTTCGAAAATTAATTTTATCCATAATAATGAGTTCGTCAAATTGTTTCGTTAAAATGTAGACTTTGACAATTTTCCTGATCATCTTTGAAAATTAATTATGACGTTCATGCATTAACTTTCTTTCAACAAAATATCCAAAGTCTGATCTTCAAAAATTAATTTTACCCATGAGCCTTGATCATCAGTAATGAAACAAATGATCATAGAAGAATTTTTAGGAAAGTAAATCAAGTTTCGTTAAAATGTAGACTTCGACAATTCTTCTTATCATTAGACTGCGGATTTTATGCGTTTATGACAAAAGTGATTAGGGTAACTGCACCAGTGAATAAACGGGGACCAGTAAATGAACGCTTTTGTATTTTTGTATTTTTTGCTTTTCCATCATTGTTCAACTACTAGAATGTAGTGTTCATTGACTGGTATTTTTTATATATTTTGTTTAACATTTAATAAAGACAAATAATAATAATTTCATTTTATTTGTGTTCATTTATTTTTGACAAATGAAGTATAGGGAGCCATTTGGCATATATGAGATTCCTTTAATTCACATATTTTTTTTTTAATAAAATATCTTCCTGAACAATCTCTTAAATGTTCATTCATTGGTGCAGTTACCTAGGTGTAATTTAAAATAGCAAAAATATTTAAAAAATTCGAACATACTATTATATTGTATTCAACCTACTAAACATAATAGGGATGAAAATAAATTTCCGTTTCACTGCAGTTTGTTGCAATTCAAGTAAGAAATTTTTATTTTGCATAAAGTAGTATCCACAGTCTACTGATCATCAATGAAGCGATCGCGTGGCAGAACAAAGGACGGTTCGCGACAGTAGAATTCGCTTGATTAAAACCGTGCGATTGCTGCTTTCCATCTAGGTATCTGGTTGCGTCGCAGAGTCGGTAATCTTTAAGGAACAAGATAGCGGGTCACGGCGCGGCGTTTTCCTTCTTTTCTCGATTTTATGCAGTGAAAGTTGCAGAAACAAGCGTCTCTTTGAGCACTCGTCTCGCCCGGTCGGAATTAGCGAGACGTTAGAGCACAGCACAGGCAGCATTAAGAAAACATTCAGCTGAAATTGTTTTCATTCAAGTCTTAATGTTTGAGTACCGGCGACAGTTTACAGTCGACGTGACGGAGAGAAACGGAGAAAGAGGGAAAATGGCGTCACTCGCCTAGGGTTTTAGCATTTTTAACGAGAATTAATTCAACGACGGTCGTTTGGCCGCCGATGCTTCTCTCTCTCTCTCTCTCTCTCTCTCTCTTTTTTTTCCCCCCTCCACCGGAGCGTTACCGTGACACGTGTCCGCCACTTTATAGCGATTCCGTCTGAACGGCTAATTTCTCGTTCGTAAACTACCGCCTCGCGGATTAACGCGGAAAAGTACGGTTGTATGGCGGAAGATAAAGGGGAACTTCGTCTCCGGCGATTTTCATAACAAAATTCCATGCTTATCCGTAAAGTCCACCGGCATTGTTCGGAACTATGGCCGCGGTACAAGTTACTTAACAACACCGGTACAACTTCATTTCTCCGGCGGACGCTTTAAATGCTGCTCGTCTCCATTTAAATCGAAATGTTGCCCTTTCGGCGGCCCGGGATACGTCTAGCAGCGATTTTATAGAGAACTATAGAAAAATGCTCGCTATACAGGGTGTCCCAAAATGTCCAACTCCCGGAAATGGGAGGTTCCTGAGGTCATTTCAAGCGCCATTTTCCTTTTGCAAAATGTTGTCCGCGGCTTCGTTTAGGAGTTATTAACGAAAAACACGGACCAATCAGAGCGCGACCTAGACGCGTAGTGGCAAAGATGGTCCGGCGCGCCAGCTGTCCCGACCCATTGTGTTTTTCGTTAATAACTTCTAAACGAAGCCGCGGCGGACATTTTTGAAAAGGAAAATTTTGATTCAAATGACCTCAGGAACCTTCCATTTCCAGGAGTTGAAGACATTTTAGGACACCCTGTAGAATGGAATTATTCTAGGTCCGAAGAATTGTTTAATTTTCGAGTTGAAATAGCTGCGAGTGCAAAGGGTTAATTTTAACGAAATATTTCAATTAAAAGGATCGTCTTGTAATTGAGCTTCGAGCCGAGTCGAAATGCAATTTTTTCATCTATTTCCATTATAAAACATCGGGACACGAGAGAGCCGCTCCGATTTGAAATTGAGATTGTTGATAACTTCGAAACGTAAATAAATGGAAACGGCTAGGTGGATGGTGGATTGGGCGAAGCGCAAACAACTCTCGAAGAATTGACGATCGACTCGGCTCTCGGGTAAAGGAGCTAGGTGAAATTAGCATCCCACCGGTTCAAGAATGACCGAAGATTAAACGGAGCCCATATTGGATCGTGCTGATTCGATTCTACTCGTTGAGCCCGCTCGCAATTGACCCCGATGACGTCTGAGCGGGTCTTCGTCCGCATGCATGACTGATATCTCTTTAAAGTGATTGACAGGTCGCGCTGGTTGCACCACTCTCTCTCTCTCTCTCTCTCTCTCTCTCTAGCCCTCTCTCTCTCTCTCTCTCCCTTCAGCGGTTTGGTTCGCGTTCGTTCACCGGTCCTCCTTTTCAATCTCCTCGAAACTCCATCAAAATGTCACTAGTCCCCGCCTCCCAACCACCCCGAATAAAATATCCGACGAGATTATGCTCCCGCTGGTTATTGCCAGCGTTCGGCGATGATCGACGGGTAAATCTCGATCCCACCCCCGCGTCTTACGTCGAGTGTTAATTGAAAGGTTGTCGGCCATAATGAAGCGACAAGTACGTTTCATGAAAATTATATTATTATGGGAAGGCAGGGTTGAAGAAAGGTTATAGCCGGATAAAATGATCACAAATGCCCTTGAGTCGAATTATATGGGTCATTCGATAGAGCATCAAGAAAAAATATACTGTGCAAAGTTTCAACCCTGTATCTCTATCGGGAGGGTAGTTACGGGGTAAAATCGAAAAATCAGTTTTTAGCCTATTTTCCCCGGTTAATGATTTTTCGAAATTCTGAGAAAAATCTGACACACGTCGAGCACCCGAATACATACTCTGCAATTCGTTTCAGATTTTTAAATTGAAAATCCTGCTCGAAGTTTATGGATATGAAATTGATATAATGCCTCGTACAATTCTTAAATATTTAGTAATTGATTAGAGAGACCACCATATTTAATAAACAATATTGTGGATAATGGTAGAGCAAGTTTTACTAAGGGTTAATATTTCGGGACCGTCTTTATATGAAAATAAATGTTGCCGAGTCTGTAAAGAAAATATTCGCAAAGTGCTACGTAAATGTTATGCAGCTTAATTGAAAAAACCGAGACTTTTGGCTGGCAAAAAAATGACCAATGCGGCGGTAAATTTTTCCAAGAGGAAAGGAAAACATCGGAAGAAGGGGCTAGCGTTGATAGCAGAAGCTAGGAGAGATCTAAATCCCGTGGATGACCCCCTTAAACACGTAAAAGAACACGTAGCAGCAACAAATTACAAAAAATTCCGGCAAGCTCGCAAGCTTCAGAGAGATTCGTCGAAACACGAGAGTTCGTGATACCCGTCAGTACGGCCGACACTTGACTCGGGTTATAACTCGGAAAAGTTCACCCCGGGATCGTAACACGATCTATTGACGTTAGGGGTTGTTTGCCCTAAACTTCCACCGCCATTTTACTTTCGCTCCTCCGCAGCGTAAATCCGCCCTTGGACGATTAGACGGAAATTATTTGGTAAATCTTTTAGGCGTTGCCGCGAACGCGGCAGTAATTTATTATTATTATTATTATTTAATATTATTTACGGACCGAAGTCCTTTTATACAAATGTTTACAATAGAAGATATTCATAAAAAAGAAAAAGAAAGTCTTAGCATAAAGTTAATGGACATGCTATATTTTTAAACTTTTAATTTATTGTATATTTATATTTTTATGAATAATAAAATAAATATAAGCACAGTATTAACGGTACACGCAGCTTTATTATTATTATTTATTATTATTTACGGACCGAAGTCCTTTTATACAAATGTTTACAATAGAAGATATTCATAAAAAAGAAGAAGAAAGTCTTAGCATAAAGTTAATGGACATGCTATATTTTTAAACTTTTAATTTATTGTATATTTATATTTCTATGAATAATAAAAAAAATATAAACACAGTATTAACGGTACACGCAGCTTTATTATTATTATTATTTATTATTATTTCCGGACCGAAGTCCTTTTATACAAATGTTTACAATAGAAGATATTCATAAAAAAGAAAAAGAAAGTCTTAGCATAAAGTTAATGGACATGCTATATTTTTAAACTTTTAATTTATTGTATATTTATATTTTTATGAATAGTAAAATAAATATAAACACAGTATTAACGGTACACGCAGCTTTATTATTATTATTTATTATTATTTACGGACCGAAGTCCTTTTATACAAATGTTTACAATAGATGATATTCATAAAAAAAAGTCTTAGCATAAAGTTACATAGTAATGGACATGCTATATTTTTAAACTTTCAATTTATTGTATATTTATATTTTTGTGAATAATAAAATAAATATAAACACAGTATTAACGGTACACGCGGCTTCGCGTTTAATGAATTTGTTTGAACCGTGCACCGAGTGGAATTAAATAACCATTTTATAATACATTTCGGAATGAACATTATTTTGCAGAAACTTCAAGTAGTCTCGTTAAAAATTTATCCATTTTATACACGCTGCTCGAAATAAACTTCTAAACTCCGTCGCCTGTTTCGTGGATTTATATTGAAATTGTCTCTTCGCTTGGAATATTTTAAGAGAATTTCATGGGGAGGCGCTTAGTTAAATATGCCAATAAAAGTCTCTGTTTCAAACTTCCGGATCGTTCTCTCGCGATGCACACCAAGTGAACTGGCAGCTTAATGCATCGGTAACACGTGCTACGAAATAGGATTTGCCGAGATGCATATCAAATATTCTTTATCTCCGCCATAACGAATTCACAAAGAACCCGGATCTGATAATACCGTTTCGTTGGAGAAGCTGAAATATTAATCAGGATAATAATTTATCTAGTGCGTACTCACTCGAAAATCCTCTGGCGAAATCGATGGTTATAGAATATAGGAATGACTCACCTGAAATGAAGCGGAAAAGTGCAATTAATATCGTGGAATGCGAACTTTTATTATTATAGAATAATTTCAGGTTTGTAGGTACATCGGAAAAACTCAGGAAACGAGATAGAAAATTACCGGAGAGTTATTGAAATTACGCTTGTAATGCTCTTTTGTAGTTTCGAACGTTTCGTAATTAAAATGAGAGTGAAATATCGGTTCATTGGGATTTGGAAGTTTTGGTTAAACAAATTAAGATAATATTTCATTCAATAACTGTACAGGGTGTAGCACCCGATTTGACATCTGATTTTCAAGCTATTGTTACTCTTATTGTTATTAGTTTTTTTGGGCGTGGACACGTAGAGGTCATATAAAGGTCGACTTTGTTTTTTTAAATGGAAAGAGGTATTTTTCGATACATCAATCGATGCACCTGGAATTTCTTAATCAAAAAGTACTAACCTATGTATGTCGAAAAGTTAGTAATTTAGGAGACATTTCGATTTAAATAATTCTGAAACACCAGTACTGTAGTACTAATGGTTTAAAGAAAAATTTAATTTTGTCTTATTTAAATTGAAATATCCCCTGAACTACTAACTTTGCGACATACATAGGTTAGTATTGTTTTGTAACGAATGTATTAAAAAATACCTCATTCCATTTAGAATAACAAAGTTAACCTTCATATGACCTTTACGTGTCCAGCTGCATCGATTGATGTATTAAAAAATACCTCATTCCGTTTAGAATAACAAAGTTGACCTTCATATGACCCTTACGTGTCCACTCACGAAAAAACAAATAATACTAATATTTCAATTTAAATAATTCTAAAACACCATTACTGTCGACAAAATCAAATTAAATTTCTTTAAACCATTAGTACGACAATAATGGTGTTTTAGAATTATTAAAATTGAAATATCCCCTGAACTACTAACTTTTCGACATACATAGGTTAGTACTGTTTTATAACGAATGTCTAGCTGCATCGATTGATGTATTAAAAAATTCCTCATTCCATTTAGAATAACATAGTTGACCTTCATATGACCTTCACGTGTCCACTCACGAAAAAACTAATATTACAATTTAAATAATTCTAAAACACCATTACTGTCGACAAAATCAAATTAAATTTCTTTAAACCATTGGAATAACAAAGTTGACCTTCATATGACCTTCACGCGTTCACTCACGAAAAAACTAATAACATCATGTTCTACTCGATACCATTCAAGTATTTTGCTACGAGTAACAATAGCGAGAAAATCAACATTTCAAAATCGAGTGGGACACCCTGTATAGAAACTGTGTGAAATTGGAGTACAGGGATGGGAGCTAAAAAAGATTTCTCGTCTTCAGGTATGCAACTACTTCCCACCAAAGCAGAAATCGGAAGAGCTCCACTGGACCCCCAGGGTACCCCTTCCTCTGGACCCCCAGGGTACCCCTTTTCCTGGACCCCCCTAGCACTTCTCCAGAATCAGCCAGTACAGGCAGTAAAGGACACATGAGGTCGTTTCAGACGGTGCTCGATTTTACGAGTCGGGTCGCACGTTGCAGTCCCTAACGCAACGTCTTCGACGATCTTAGAGAGGGGGGACACGACAACTGTTCCTCCCATTGGGGGGGACGGTGTCGCTTAGATAAAAGCGCCGTCTTGTCCCCGGGTGCAGATGTTGCAACTTTGCGGGAGGACGTCGATGCTGAAGACCTCCAGCAGCGGCTCGAACCGAACACACACGCTGCGACCACATGTTCTACGTCGTAGCTAGCATCACCACGAAAAATCCTCGACCCATTAGCATGCTGGTCGATCGACGTTCTCGAAAATAACAGGGTCACCGTTGGGAGCAAAGCGAGAAGCTGACCGGGCCGGAGACCGCGTAATGACAGGCCGCGGTCAAGTTGATCATCGAACGTCCACGGTTCTCCCCGATGTACACGGTGGCACTGTCAAAAAGCCGAGGTCCTCTTCCGAGGGAAGCGAGCGCACGAACTGGGTCAAAGGGCGGTGGTTTTTGAGAGCTAGGATAATTTCACGCGATCCGAAGAGACCCGAACACCGATCAAGATAGAAATTGCTGTTTCGCTCTGTTGGCTTCGGGGAGCATGATTCGCGAAGGCAGCAGCCTGCCGCTTCGACGTGCCACAATTTTTGTCTGGCACGTAGTTCGCAGAAAGTGCAGCGAGTTGCACTCTAACACGAAGCACCTGCCTACCATGAAATACTAGGATATTAGAAAATCATCATGTTAATTTAACTTAGTATAACGATATACACCTCATTGTCAATTGTAAAGTATTATACTAATATATGCTATATAAACCATACACGGTTTAGGGCATTAATAAATAAATAAATATTAGAAAATTATTATCACAAAATTTCTTCTCCTTGAAATGGGCGGTTCTCGAGGTCATTTGAATCAAAATTTTCCTTTTCAAAAATGTCCGCCGCGGCTTCGTTTAGGAGTTATTAACGAAAAACACAATGGGTCGGGACAGCTGGCGCGCCGGACCATTTTTGCCACTACGCGTCTAGGTCGCGCTCTGATTGGTCCGTGTTTTTCGCTAATAACTCCTAAACGAAGCCGCGGCGGACATTTTGGTAAAGGAAAATGTCGCTTCAAATGACCTCGGGAACCCTCTATTTCAGGAAGTTGAAGGAATTTTGGGACACCCCGTGTACTCTTCGAAAAATTGACCGGAAAAAATGTTTCGGTACGATCATACATGTGAAAAGTAATTTCTACAACCGTAATTGTGGAATATTCTCTAAGCGGAACAAACGCAATAATCGACGCCTCTAATCAACACTGACGCGCAACGGGTTTAAAAACGAATAACTCGAACCGGGTTCCCGTCGATTAACCAGGGATGCAAATTAACCGGGGCTACAATCATACCGGGGTCCCATATTTCACCGGCGAACCTTCGGGGGCCGACAAATTAAATCGGTCGACCGTGTTCGAGAGTTAAATAGCCTTTTCCTAAATCCATTTTCGGCGGTGTGTATATACTGCGAATAAATGGCGTCCTTTTATCTTCGAGCGAGATCGGTATCAAGCGGGGCCCGCTCCTTTGCCTCATAAAGCTAAGTGTGTCATTATGCAGTATAAATAACGTTTCCAACGGTGAACAACGCGCGCAATTAAATTCTATCCTGCGCAACTGTGCGGCATTCCGTTGCTGCCTGCCGTCGCCGCGTCATTGCTGCTGAAACGATCATCGATTTTTCGATCGAAATTGCATTTTCATCGAAAAATAAAACTAGCCTTTCGAGAACGATATCCAACGTTTTCTCTTCAATTTTTTTTTTTTTGTTTTTCCAGTCAAACGACGCTGGTCCGGTCGATTCATATGGAAAACTGTAATGAGGAAATTTGTGGCTGGGAGGTACGAGCGAATTGAAAATGTTTATTCAATTAAATGGTCGTTCTTTTGACGCGACTTTCGGTTTTGGAACATTATTTATTCTGCCATCGTTCGAATTCGTTCTATTTCGAAATTGTCGAAAATATTTTTTTTTTTTTAAGTTTCATTCGGAGACCAATTTTCGTCGAATTCAAGCGAAAGATCTTTGACAGAGATCAACTTGTTCTCCAGATCCATATCAATTAGACGGGGGATGAACGGAAAGTTACGAATCGCCTAATGAAGTTTTTAATGCGGCATGAATGAAATACAGCGAGCCCCCTGATCCGGTTAATCCCCCGGTTTTTGCGCATGTCATGTATAATTTAACAGATTTCAGGCTACTTAACCCTTCTGGGAGGCTGGCTTCCTTTCAAATGGCGTCTCGTGGACTATTCAAGAATCCCCCCCCCCTCCATCCTTCCCTATTCCTGAAACCTTGCCCCGAACTTCCTTATAAGCTTCCTCGGCTTAACTTGCTACGGATCATTAATATTCGGCCGAAATACGTTTCGACCGTGTATTCAATGACGCTATTATTTCAAATACACCTTCCTCGTCAAGCTCATTGTCCGAGGGAACCGAACCGTGTAACGGAATCAAGACGAATGACACCGGCTCCGCCAGGGGACAGGAAGACCGTCGTTCAAAGTAACAAATTAATTGATCAACTCTCGAGCAAACGATCCCCAGTCACCTCCAATTCGCTCTCTAATAGTTTAGAGTTTAAATCGTATCCGTACTGCAATTCTAGTTTTGTTAATATACGATCGGGGGCAATATTAAGTGGACAATCATAAATAAAGAATAACTCAAAAATCGAATAACTCAAATATCGAATAACTCAAATATCAAATAACTCAAATATCAAATAACTCAAATATCGAATAACTCAAATATCGAATAACTCAAATATCAAATAACTCAAATATCGAATAACTCAAATATCAAATAGCTCAAATATCGAATAACTCAAATATCGAATAACTCAAATATCGAATAACTCAAATATCGCATAACTCAAATATCAAATAACTCAAATATCGAATAACTCAAAAATCGAATAACTCAAATATCGAATAACTCAAATATCGAATAACTCAAAAATCGAATAACTCAATAATCGAATAGCTCAAATATCGAATAACTCAAATATCGAATAACTCAAATATCGAATAACTCAAATATCGCATAACTCAAATATCAAATAACTCAAATATCAAATAACTCAAATATCGAATAACTCAAATATCAAATAACTCAAATATCGAATAACTCAAATATCGAATAACTCAAAAATAGAACAACTCAAAAATCGAATAACTCAAAAATCGAATAACTCAAAAATCGAATAACTCAATAATCGAATAACTTAAGATTGACTAGTTTGCTAGAGAATGAGTAAATAAAAATTTGTTTCGATTGCGATTGGCAGGAATCGTAAGAAAATTAAGAAATTATGTTTTTTTTCAACTTTTTTATCTGAGCTTGTAACGATAATTTAAAAAATGCGTTTTGTAGATTTCGGTAAATTATATGCACCCTGAAAATTTCATCGAAATCGTTTAACATTGCAATGAGCTACAAACTATTAAAGATAAGGGCTAAAGGGTGCGACTTTCACTCTTAAGCTCTCATTTTTAAATGTTTAGTAGCTCATTGCAATGTTGACCGATTTCGATGAAATTTTCAGTATGCATATAAAATACCAAAATCTAACAAACTCATTTTTTAAATTATCGTTACAGGCTCAGATAAAAAAGTTGAAAAAAACAGAATTTCTTTTGGAGCAATTTTAAAAATGTTTTGCGGTTTTCAAGAGTGTCCATTTAAATATTGCCCCCGACTGTATACAAAGCGAACATTTTCATTCTGTTATTCAATCGTTGTAGAAGCATCGAACCTTTCGCGAATATTTTATTCGAACCCCTACAATAGTTCCCCATATACACCATATTGACGGACAACCTTCAGCAAGTTTATGGATATCGCAACAGTAGCCATAGAATATACCGTTCAACCCTCGAAAAGGGTTTCGGAAAGATTTTCCAGCCAGCAGGTTCACTTTCGCAACGTTCCGTTCAGCCAGCTTCAAAACTCGAAAATTTCCCGGCAGCAGACACTGTGTCGAAGGTGGCCGACTTCTTGTTCGATTTTTACCGGATCGACCACGCACGTTCAGCTTCCGCAAGAACAACTTCTCGTGCACGGGATTTACGCGAGAATGGTCAAAGAGGCGATCAGTGAACCCGAGCTACTGCGTCTACCGTTGCAGACGTTTTTCTGTTTACAGAAACAAAACGAGAGCTCGCTAATAAAAATTGCAAAAAACCTTACGGTCGTTGCTCCTCGTTTGCCAATAAGTAAAGTGATAATTAGATGTTTACGCAAATCTTAATTTTTGTAGGCAAATTTAAAAAAGTGGAATCATATGAAATATTATCAATGCCAATTAGTAAAGTGATAATTAGATGTTTACGCAAAACTCAATTTTTCTAGGCAAATTTTTAAAAAATGGAATCATGAAATATTATCAATGCCAATGAGTAAAGTGATAATTAGATGTTTATGCAAATCTCAATTTTTCTAGGCAAATTTTAAAAAAGTGGAATCATGAAATATTATCAATGCCAATGAGTAAAGTGATAATTAGATGTTTATGCGAATCTCAATTTTTCTATTCAAAGTTTAAAAAAAAAATGGAATCATATGAAATATTATCAGTAGTCTTTGTAGTTCTGAAATAAATTTCAATCGTACCAGATTCTATGGAATTTTATGTTGAAGCATTTTTTCGAAAATTTTCAGAAGCCATAATCTGCATAAAGAAAAAATAACAATAAATCTGTAAAATTAATTCTTCATACAAATTCAATACCATCCCTGAATAATATTAAATTTTCCTGTAAAATTGTGATAATGTTGGTGAATGAAAGCACAATATTCACGACTAAAAAGTTTTTCAAAATCAAATAAGACAACTATCACAGAAAAGAGCACCGAATTTATTTGTACACAGAATTATTAGGTCCCTACAGATACATCCAGCAACATCAATTTCAGCAGACGCGACGCGACGCGACGCGACGCGACGTTCAGGGACTTCCGTGGGCGCTAATGGCCGAACACCGCTTTCTTTCATTTTGTTTATCCGACGCACCGATACTAATTGGACGGAATTGGAATTAACCGCACTCGAACAAAGTTAAACCGCAAGTTTATAACCGCTCCCCCCGCCCCCGTCCCCTCTCTCCCGCCTCCTCCCCCATCGACGATCCGACAACTTCCTTACGACGTTAATGATACCGTAAGTTAAAGAGTTTCGAAACCTGTTCCCGGACGATATTTTAGCCCCGGTAGCGTCGCGTCGCGCGTCGCTGCGAAAATTTACCCGCTCCCAGGAAAAATGGAGTAATATCCCAGGGGTTGGCCCGGGGGTGGGAGGGGGGCAGAGACCGGGGAAAAATTGTCGATAGCTAGATCGCTCGTGTGCCAGCGAGGAGGGAAAATCTTTTTGCCTCGACACGGTACCCGTGGAAAATTCAACGGCGTCGATAAAACTTGAACGTTTCGATTGTATTTACCGAGTGTAATTTCTTTGATGGAGAAAATCGAGTGTTTTATTATGAAGACGAATGAACGCCGGAACGGAGACGAATGAGAGATTTTAGATTTCTGGCGAAATGTGCTGGGGGCTTTTCATTCGCTGAAACATCGTTGGTTAGTAATGTCTTTATATCGATCGTATTAGTTGTTAAATGCTGTTGGATTGTTATTAGTGTCCTTACATCGTATTTCTTGTTAATACAGAAATATTAGTGCTTACTCAAGGTTCGATCAATTTGTTTACAAAAATTTACAAAACAATTCTGCAAATTAACAGAGTAATTCCGACGTTTCGATCTTTGTTTAGATCAGGCCTCGGAATCATGTGCTCGCGACGGCCGGTTATCGAAGGCTACGCCTCCTTAACTCGGTCGAGCGTCGCGCTCCCCGTGGCGGCCCTACTTCTCGAGCCAGGTCGAGCCTATGGTCATAACAGCCAAAATAATAGGTTTACGTAAAAAATGTATATAACCTTTATTGTAGAGCTTTCAATCAGCTTCATGTTTTGTTTGAAACTTTTTACTCTAAAATCCATATTTTCGAAAATATTTAGTAAGAACTGTCAAAAATTTGAAGGGGACTGGGGGGCAAACGAGGCTTTGTCGCCAAAAATCCTTTTAGAGACTTTCTTCTCTAATCAAGGATAAGCTTTGGCAAAAATTTCAGCAAAATCGGAGCGTTGCCGTTTTCTAATAAATAAATTTTTTAATAAATCTACAAAGCAATTTTCAGGGGTTTACTAAGATTGCGTCTGCGAAAATTTTGAAATTTAGGAATACACCAAACTTTGAAATTGTAATTTGATTTATTGAAGAAATACTCGCTAGCTTTGCGAAGAAAATTATTAACTTCGGTGAAAGTATGAAATGCATGTTTACTACCTGCCGGTACGACCAATCAATATTTGGCGGTAAATTTGAAAAACCCTTTGGGAACACAAACAACAATTTACTAACCTCTCGAAGTTGTATACCATATTTATATAAAATTATGGTAACTCTTTCCGACATTCAAATGTCTTTGAAACGAATACAACCTGTTACAGTTGTGTGTGAGAACAGTTTAATATTACAAAAGATGTTAAAATTGTTGGTTAGTTCTGAAAAGGATTGTATCCTGAAAAGATTCGAGTACCTATTCATGCTGAACCTTTATTGTCGAATTTATTTATTAATAATTACCGTGAGTCGCCTTACGGCTTGCTCTTCTACAGACTACAGATTCCCATCGACGAGAATGGCAATTCTCCGTGTTTCGCGTGTTAATTATCTTCTATTATGATATTTCCTTTGGCAGCCGTATTGAAGCGAAACGGTAATTCCGAATATTAGACCATGGCATCCTCCATGAACCGCTACAAACGGAATCCTAATGTCTTAATCCATTCTGACTTGCGAATGCAGATTCTAGGTTAGGCAAACCTTATTCATACGGCGGCAATAAGGCTGATAAGTGTCTAATCTCGATACACCGTTGCTGAAATTTCACAATTCCCCGGTGCATGCATACACGAGAATCTGCTTACTCGAAAGATAAATTAATTTCTACCGAAACATCAAAAGATATTATCCAGATTTTCATCGAGATATTTCCCCCATTGTTCAATCATACGGCAGACTAACGCTAAATTATTAATAAATTAATACAGACACACATACACAGAAGCGTCTACATTCACCAGAAAGAAATAAATGAAATATCGACAGCCGCGAATTAATCCGCGCACTAAATAATAAATGTTACCAATGTACCAGCAAAAGCTAGATTGCACTCCCGAACCTAATCGTGAATTGCATATCGAACCGAACGGCAGGGAATTAGTCGGTAATGCCCGCGATCAATCACCCAGAATCAAGACAATTGATATTCACGAACGTTCGAATCATGCAAAAACAATGGACCAGCCTGCCGTGCTATGCCGTGGCGCGCTTAAAAATTTCATTTAATTTCTTAATACAGTATTCCCTCGATAATTGTTCCAACCACGGGTACGACCAGGGACAATTATCGTACAGGGATACTATTCTTTGACTTGTGCCGAACGTAGAAATGGACTGGGTCGGGTATATCGGTGTGAGATCACTACTAATCCGATGACAAAACTTCTTTAATTTTCATTATTTTTTTATGGATCTTTCACCAACATATTCCTGGCATTTTTCTAATGAAAATGATACCAAATATGATATAATTCCGATGATATTTACGTGTGTAATGGACGATGGAAGTTCGATGCGCAAGGAAGGACAGCGAGATATTCCAAATGTCCATATACCTTTATATGATCCGAATTATACCATGTTTGGTATCATTTTAATCAGAATAATGCCACAAATATATTGGTGAAAGTCTCATACAAAAATAAGTAATAATAAAAAAGTTTTGGGATTACTAGGACTCTTCGCGTCTCTTTCTTTCCCATACGCTGTCCTTCCTTGCGCACGAAACTTCCATCGTCCATTACAAACGTAAATATCATCGGAATTATATCATTTTTGGTATCAATTTCATTAGAAAAATGCCAGGAATATGTTGGTGAAAGTTCCATAAAAAAATAATGAAAAATAAAGAAGGGCCTCTCGAGTTTTAGGGCCCCTCACGGGGTATACCCCGCAGCAGTGGGGATAGTTCAGGGACAATTATCGTCCAGACATTTGGGACATTTATCGAGAGAATACTGTAATATGAAATTTTACTGTAAAATTAATGTTTCATAGCTAAATAATTTTTTAAGATCGAATAGTACTAAGAAACAATATTACGTAAATTTCATTGAGTGTAATTTAAAATAGTAATTTTTTGCCGTGTTGCGAACCTGGATTTCGCGATTCAACGACATAAAGTTGAAAACCCCAGAAAGAAGAGCAAAGCTGTTGCATTACCATTCCGAGGCTGTATCCTGATTCCCGGCGAACGCGCCGTTTGCCGTGGAATTCTATCGGGGCACCCGATAAAATGCATAAAATTACAACCGAAACTTCCGAGAATAATTTAAGCATGCCGGGAATGGAGGCTTTGTGGGTCTCTCAGATGTAGCGGACTTCCTACGGAGAGATCAGGTGTCGGGATAAGGGCTCCTCTTCCGAGGGGCTTCACTGCGGCCATCCTATGGCAATCTGAAAAGCCTTCAGATTTTCGTCCAGATAGTAACATAATATTCAACCGTTTGAAAGAAATTATGCTCGCGGATTTTCACCGGTTACGCCGCGATCAGGCTAGTAGTCCCGTTTCCATGCGCACTGGATATAATACATATGCTGTTGAAACGGTTCTGCTGATTTCCGTGAAATAGAATCTCGCTTTCTACAGCAAGTATGTTTTCCAGGTTTCGTTAGATCTCTAGGTATGCAGTTGCCATTTGCGTTCCAAGTTGTGAAGCGGTTTTGCATTCCTGTCCATGCAATAGTGTGGAAAAAGAAACTCTAGATACTTTAAGGATGTTCTGGAGGTATATAAAAACGCAATAAAATTTTTTGAAAATTTGACAAGATATAATTCTTACTAAATTTGTGCAATTACCAAAGTTTTGGTTCGATTCACTGCACCGTTTAAGAATTATAGCAACTGAAAGTTTGCACATTTTAACACGTCTTGTTATGGAGAATTCATAAAATTCAAACCCTATTTAAACCTTGATAAAACGCAACTAGAAACTCCAGTTTTTTCTTATATATAGTAAAAATGATGTAATTAATTATGTTGAAAATTTATTAGAATTCACTGAACAGTTACAGAGCAAAAAATTATAAACTGTTACAAAACGTCAAATTTATCGTGTTGTCGTCTCAATAATAACCATGAATATTGCTTTCAGAAGTATTTTTAATTCATTTAAATATTTATTTTTAACTTTTTATTGCGTAATTATATATATATTGAATATCACAAATTTATTATCTTGAAGTTCATATCAGAGGGTACAATTATTTACATAAGGTCATTGAACGTCATAGAAAGTAGAGAAAGGGGATAATGTACATATATCAATATACATATGTATATCTTATGTATACTCATTATACATAAGACATCAGGCTAATAAAAAAAAAGAAGAAAATAAATGCAATAGCAGTGAGTAAAAAACTCAAAGTTCCTATTTAGATATAAGAAATTATATTATAATAATTTGTTAATTTTTGTAAGATGTTTATATGTTTCTACAAATTGTTTTACCGAATACTTTTGTGAACCGTAGCGTGTGTTCATTAAATAATAGTCGCTGAATTAGTAATTTCCAATAAAAAATTTCAATTCGCAAGCAATTTGAAGAACCATCTTTTGAATAATTCAACGTCTTCTTTGACGGCCTCTTTAACGTCTTCTTCATCGCCCTCTTCAACGTCTTCTTCATCGTTTTCTTCAACGTTGGGAAACAATTGATATCGAACTGTTACCTCTTTACGAGACAAAACAAGTGCAATAAACAACAAATTGGACTAACAAATTGAACCAACGACCCTATTCGATGAAATTGTACCTCGCAGGCGATAATGTCCAACAATAATTTTCTCAATGACGTCAGATTTTCAGCGTGGTTCCAACAGAATCCTGTGATTCGCGCGTCTTGCAAAATGATTCGGCACTTGACATCTCGCGCGCGTTCCGTACGATCGATTTCGTCCAAGCACTTTCGAGTATCGGTAAGTCGTATCCCTCGAGGAACTCTGCAACTACTTTTGGGATAGCACACGTTCGACGAACGGCCGAGCTTTCGAAAAGGTGAATGCATCGTTTCTCTGGCAGATCGATGTATTAGTATTCCGGCTATTGGAAGTACATTCAAGTACATACTCGGAATTTTAGTCGAGCGTTACCCCCCCCCCCCCCCCTGGCCGAAGAGTATACACTCTTCACGGATTTTCGTGTGTGTGTGTGTGTTCGTATAGTTCGGAAATTCGGTGTCTTTACCTCGGAACGCTTTATTCCCCGGCAAGCTCCTTAAAGAAAATTATTTCTACAAGCTCTTTGAACTTTACGCGCTCCCTTCGCCCCCCCCCCCCCATACCCCCCACCCACCAACGCAAGATGTTGCAAGATGTATGTACTTTCATTTTGAATAACACGTGACCCGAAACTTTCCGACGATAGTATACTTCCCGGGGCGAGGTCTTTCGCTGCAGATTTCGCGTCGACCGGCTTCCACGCCGCTTAGAAAATGTGCCACGGAGTGCGGGAAACAAAGTTCCCAACTTTTTATTCGAATTTATAATGTGATCAGTTCAGGGGACACGGTATGCTGCAAACATTTCGCGATTGTGGATCGCGCCCCGAGTTAAATCGCTGAATAAATGTAGCAAATTGATAAACGAAAGGGAAAAGTTGACGCAACAAATATTAGATTTGTTTAATAATATGAGAAAATTTTTTTTGCACAAATTGCTTCCAGCACATTCCTAGAATATGCAGTTAAAAGGATACTTCGATATTCGAAGTCGTTCGACTGTTATAAACGTAGAAAGTATTAATAAATAACCAGTGAAATATCGATCAGCTGGACATGAATTTCTGCTGGAAAAAAGTGCATTCGAGGAGCATCGACCGCTAGTCTACGAATCACCTTCAATGAAGCACTATTTGCGTTACTGGATCCTATTTAATAATTAGTAGACATCGTTTGTGATTGCTGGATTCTGGTCTGATTTGTCACAGATTAATATACGACGAGTTAGAAATAAATAGACCCCGATACCATTGAGTTTTAATGGTAGAATTGACCAGAGTTCAGAGTCGGGTCAAAGCTGTTCAGAAAACAAATTTCGACTCGACAACCACCGGAAGTGCGGCGTTTACACCGTCAAGACCGATGACGCCGCGGTGGCGTCATGCGCGGCTCGAGAAAAGGTTACCAGCTGACTTCCGAACGATCGCGTGCAAAAAATTGACTGAAAATCGCAACGACAATGTTGCTGGAAGAGTAGGGATCGTGTTCCCCGGTTCTACCTGGAAAATGGCCGGTCACGTTTCGAGGAGCATCGAGTTAAGACAATTTTTCAATACCTTCTTCGTGTTGTAAATCGTACTTGAATCTTTAAACGCGTTTTTCTCAAAACTGTATTTTTCATATTGGCGATCATATCTCAAAAACTACTGAACGGATTTCGCTCAAATTTTTATGGTATAGTCAGCACATCTATAGCTCTCGCCCTTGCCAAAATATTTCTGGTATCTGCTATAGTTTTTTTTATAAGCTGAAAAACACGAAACAAAATGACGAAACTTGGAACTTGACGTTTAAAACCTTGCCAAAAATTCAATTTTCGATATTTTGGTTTGAAAAAATTCTGAGGGACTGTTAAAATGTCAGTAAATATGTGGTAAAAATTTCAGGATTGTATGTTTTAAGGGTCCTTGAAAGAAAATTTCCAAAAAGTAGCTCTCACATGTTATGACCCCCTTAAAACGATGTAATGAAGAATTGTCCTTTCTTCCAAATGCATTGCTATATTTTATATAGCAGGTGCGAGACTCGTTGGGTGAAGGGGCGTTCACAAGGCGCGATTGTAAGGCGAAAACGGTAGGAAATCAGTTTCGGGAGCAGTCGACAGAAGAATGCAAAGGAATCCCGGGCCATTTACGAATAGTCGGTTGGAAACAGCATTATGCCTTTTCTCCCTCTCGCATAAGAGCTGTATAAATATCGCGACGTGTCTCTTTGTTTCAATAGGAACGGGTCACGAGCACAAACGTTCGGCTGAACCTGTTTTACGACCGCTATAATCGTCGTTCCAGTGCAAACACAACCCCGTGGAAAAGAGGCTGGCGACGTCGTCGTCGGGGCCCGGCGATAAAGCGCAAAGGCAAGGTTAAAGAACGAGAACGCCGAAGAATAAATATAGATAAAACACCTTCCGAAAGTGAGGGAGCAACCGAGGACATGGGGCTGGGCCAGACTAGACTCGGAATAATATTTAAACAGCGAGTAAAACGGGGGGTGCCGATCCAACCCCGGGAATTGCAAATCGTTTTATAGGGGAGTTCCTTTCAGGCCGCCGCACAGTGCGTCGAAATGCCCGTTTTTGGACAAAATTCCATATCTTAACACTAGATTGCCCAAGGAAGTCATTTTGACTGCTTTTTAATTTCAATTAGAAAAATAATTATGTATATAACGACACAATTTCCTAGAATTTTGTGACTTTTTGTACAACATATAAATGC
The DNA here is from genome assembly GCA_916610255.1 of Lasioglossum lativentre. Taxonomy (NCBI): domain Eukaryota; kingdom Metazoa; phylum Arthropoda; class Insecta; order Hymenoptera; family Halictidae; genus Lasioglossum; species Lasioglossum lativentre. The sequence continues at coordinate 5,816,663 of OU744359.1, forward strand.
GTTTATTAATAATTGTAGTTACCTCTCCTTCATTTCCGGTATATATATATGTGTGTTATACCTATATTGCCCAAAAGCAGCCATTTTGACTGCTTGGAAAATTTTAAATAATCAAATGACTTATTATTGAATTGAGTAAATTTCTTATATGACCAGATCGGCTCTGTATTGAAATAACAGTTTTCATTTTTTTTCGATTACCGTCACGATAATAACATACAAGTACATGATAAATGGGTAAACTTTTCGTCCCGAACCCACAGATTTTTGGTTGTTACATATATCTTATCCTGTAAATTTCGTCGAGAACATACTAAATACGATGTCCCAAGTGAAGTAAATTTTTCTTTATTGTTAACATTTACTAATAACTTGTTATATAACTGTAAATAATATGAAAAATATTCAAAATTAATTTTAAACAAATTTCTTTACACATTAGTTATTCTTTCACAATGCAGTCATTTTGACTGCTTTTGGGCAATATAGGTATATAGTAAGTTTCAGGCTTTCTAGTGTTAAAAACTATACGCGATATAAAAAAATGTTTCAAATAAAAGTTATAGGGTATAGGGAAGAGTATATGATGATTGTATTTATTTGATATTGTTGTAACCAAGCTCTATGAAGGTCACTTTTAAAATTTCATACGGTAATGTATATTTTTGATTGTGTATTCTAATAGGTGAGGTTATGACAATTTTCATATTGATTTTTTTATTTTTGCCCTCTTGGCCGACGCACTGTGCGCCGCCACCGTGTCTCGTTTTAAACGTTCGGCTAACGGAGATTAAATGCTTATGCTCCGAGAGCTAACTAATTGCCGTTTCGTGGATATTTTCGTTATGGTTTCCGGTCAATATCCTCTCGATACTGCACCCCCCCCCCCCGCGAATTTTATTCCTTTTTGCGACGGTATACCACCAGTTAACTCAGTCCTCCTTCTGTTTCGTTCGATGTTTCTACGGTTTTAATTTATTGCCAGCTCGAGAACGATTGACGGACGTTATTCGACACAGCATTTCATTCAGCTGTCAGAAGATTCTGCAGTTTTGTGCATTTATAGCTCGCACCAATCTTTCAAAGTAATAACAATTCATTGCTGATTATTCGTTTCATTAATTATGTCTCAATTATTCATTGTTCCTATAATATTAGTATTTATGGTTGGATATGAAAATCTCTTCAATCGTCAGAAAACAAAGAAGCTTATGTTATTGTTTATTTTAACTGAAATACGAAGTTTGTATGCTTTTTCACGACAAAGCAAAGAAGATTTAATAAACAGCTCTTATGTGGGCTTAAACACTTTCCACACATTTTTTTAGGAGCTTAAAGCCTAGAATATACAAGATTGTGCTTTTTCATATGTTTCAGATGAAATGATCTTTTACTGAAAACGAAGATATTCTTTAATGAAAAGCTGTAGGTGTGCTTAAACACTTTCCACACATTTTTTGAGGAGTTTAAAGCCTAAATATACAAGATTGTGCTTTTTCATTTAGATAAAATGATTTTTTACTGAAAACGAAGATATTCTTTAATAAAAAGCTCTAGGTGTGCTTAAACACTTTCCACCCATTTTTTGAGGAACTTAAACCTCAAATATACAAGATTGTGCTTTTTCATATGTTTCAGATGAAATGATGTTTTACTGAAAACGAAGATATTCTTTAATAAAAAGCTCTAGGTGGGCTTAAACACTTTCCACCCATTTTTTGAGGAACTGAAACTTCAAATATACAAGTTTGTGCTTTTTCATATGTTTCAGTTCAAATGATCTTTTACTCAAAACGTGGATTTGTTTGACCAAATAATAGTAATTGCTTCCACTCCCTTCGATTCGAAACGAGCAAGGTAGAGCCAGTGATATGGAACGCAGCAAGTGAATAATTATAGATGCGCGACCAAAGGCGAAAATCGGCCCCGTCCAAGCAAATCGGATCCCTGAGAATGAAGCTGGGAACACTGAGACCGGGGAATAACATCTCTCATGGGAATTACGGTCAGGATATCGTTCTCGTGGAGCTGCGGTCAGAATATTTTGACCGGAGAGTAAAATCACACGGAATGACGATCAGAAAATTGCGACCGGGGCGGAAAGTCTGATGAGACATTACATCCAAAATTTTCCTCTCGCGGGAATTATGGTCGGGAGTATACCCGACCGAGGTTCGGCGAGCTCTGGAATTTTGGTTGGACCAGTGGCTTGCTTCAACGAATTACGATCGGCACATCGTTCGTTTCGAAACCGGAGGAGATTTTCGAGTTTTAACAACTGGTGAATCGCAGATAAAATTCTGAGCAAATTGAAAGGATCCGAATCTGGCTGGTAAACATTTTATCGGTTCAATTAATTAATGAACCATTTGAAATTTAATCATTTTGTACAGGGTGTATAAAAATTATATGTCACGAATACCACACGGAGGGATTGTATACCTATGGATCGGTGAAGATCTGTTAAAAAATGGACCGCAAAATTGAGCTTGACCCTTTCTTTCAAGGTCAAAAAACATTTTGTATAGTAGTCATCGCAAGGAACAAAAATCTCAAAGGAACAATGGGTCTCGAGTCAACCGTTCTCTTAAAAAACAACTTTGAAGTTTCGTAAACGAATTTCTTCCATATGTCTACAGGGTGTCCCAAAATGATATAAGCGTGGAATGATTCTACATTCACTATCTTATTTCTGGCATTTTTCTGATTAAAATGACACCAAACACGATATAGTTTCAATTGTATTTAGTGGTTTAATCCACGGTGAAAGTTTCGGTCGCAAGGAAGGACAGCGCATCGGAAAGAAAGAGACGCAGACAGTCACATATCTAGACGCAGTCATAAATCAAAAAGCACTTCTGGGCACGATTCTTGTCCATGAAAAACACGGCTGTTGGACAAGAATGAAAATGAAGAAATGATTTTGGATCAGTTTCTAAAAATTCTAAAAATTGTTCCGGATGCTTTTCGGTGAGTTGTGATAAAAATCGAAAGATTTGCCATATTTTCGGTTTTTTTCCCGGTGACGGCCGCTGGTCGGTGTAACTCGGGCAATATTTAACGCCGGCATTAACGTGTTTTGAGGGGATTCAAACATTGCCTTTTGCCATCAGCGTGTTTTTACGTAGCGAGTTCACCGGCAAAGTTCCCCGGGCCCCCGGTTACGGGTGAATTCAATTTAAACTTCATTTTCGGCCATTTATCGGGGGAAATTACTTTTCCGCGAACGTAACCGCGCTACCCGGTGAATATTAACTCGTTTCTGTTTAGCCGGTTTTCCCGGCGAGCCCGTTTTGATACCGATATACCGAATGAAAATTACGCTCCCAGATTGCATGGCAGGCCGATCGCCGCGCGCCGCGTCGCGCCGCGCCGCGCCTCGCCGCTTGTCGAACGTGCATTCGCGTCGCGAAAACTTACCCGTGTTATCGATTCCCATGCCGGACAACACGGGGGTTACACGGTTCTTACGGCGCGCGAGTAATTGAAACGTGGAACCAGTTTCAGCCATTTAAAAAGGTAAAAAGGTAGACGAGGTCTCACGGCGAACTGGTTCGCTTTAAAATCGCGATTACTTCGGCTGCTTGACGGTCGAGATTCTGTAAAGATGGTAACCAGGCTTTCACCTGTGCTCATTCACATTTGCCGAACGCGACGTTCCTTGAAACTGTATTCAGAGTACACCGAGCGCGGAATTTCTATTTATTTTCTCGTCCCGTTCAGCCGCGGTCTAAACTCGGAGTTTTATGGAGAAATAAGAAGAGGGCTTGATAAGAGCTATAATAGAGCATTAATTTTGTATTTTACGCCCGAAAGCTCGACTTACAAAAACACATTTTTTCTCGATCTTTTCCCTCCTTTTAAAGGTAGATTTTTCTTGCGGGTCGTTTTCTTTTATCTTTCTCGATAATCGGGACAACACGCGTGCAATATGTTTCTTGTGTTAATGCATTATTGGCAGGCTGTATTTCAGGCCACACGCGGCCTGGGCAAGTTTGAATTTTACAACGCGAGCCTTTTTACGAAAAAATCACTTTTCACGCGATCATTTTTAGAGTATCTTTCAACAGGTTAATGACACTGTCCCGGTTTATTTAAAATGTTTCTCAAAACTTTCTGATAATTTTTAAAAGCACACAAGTGCAGGGTCACATGGGATCAAGCGATACAGGTGAAATCTGGGAGCATTCTGTGTCCAGTGGCTTTGTGCTATTAATTTCCTTCGAACTTTAAATTGAAACAAAATTACATTTCTTTGTTGTTGAACCATTGGAGACTGCATAATCACTGCAACCGTAAAATAAATCATAGTACGACGGGTTAAAGCACACAAGTGCAGGGTGTCACATTGGATCAAGCGATACAGGTGAAATCTGGGAGCGTTCTGTGTCCAGTGACTTTGTGCTATTAATTTCCTTCGAACTTTAAATTGAAACAAAATTACATTTCTTTGTTGTTGAACCGTTGGAGACTGCATAATCACTGCAACCGTAAAATAAATCATAGTACGACGGGTTAAAGCACACAAGTGCAGGGTGTCACATTGGATCAAGCGATGCAGGTGAAATCTGGGAGCGTTCTGTGTCCAGTGGGTTTGTGCTATTAATATCCTTCGAACTTTAAATTGAAACAAAATTATATTTTCTTGTTGTTGAACCATTGGAGACTGCATAATCACTGCAACCGTCAAATAAATCATAGTGCAAGGGGTTATAGCACACAAGTGCAGGGTTACATGGGATCAAGCGATACAGGTGAAATCTGGGAGCGTTCTGTGTCCAGTAGCTTTGTGCTATTAATTTCCATCGAACTTTAAATTGAAACAAAATTATATTTTCTTGTTATTGAACCATTGGAGACTGCATAATCACTGCAACCGTAAAATAAATCATAGCGCAAGGGGTTATAGCACACAAGTGCAGGGTCATATGGGATCAAGCGATACAGGTGAAATCTGGGAGCGTTCTATGTCCAGTGGCTTCATGCGGTTCGATCGTCGATCGGGGAGCGCACTTTTAAAAACGGGTCCCTGGGTTGCGTGATCCTCTCGGTTGTAAAGGGGGCCGCCGGGGGGGCTACGGGAGGGGGGAGCAGGGGGTTGTAGAACGTGGGTAACTGCAGGAGTCCGCCAGCTGTGGACCGAAGAAACGAGAGCAGCCGGGAGGAGAAACGAGCGAAGCCGGTCTTACAGTGTTTCTCGGTGCCAGGGACCAATCCCAATCTGCCGTTTCAGCCGTTCAGCAATCACGCACGCTGCCTCTCTCTTTCTCTCTCTCTCTCTCTCTCTCTCTCTCTCTCTCTCTCTCGCTCTGTCTGTCTGTGATCCTCATCCTCGCGCCATCAGCCGATGGATAAGTGCGCCGGAACGAATCGGAGGATGAACGAGAATCATTTGCGCGTACCCGAGACCAGACGGCGACCATTTCGGGAAATTGCGCTCCGGCGCTCCGATCACCGACAAAATAGTTTACCTGGAAACCCCCCGTACCCGGTTCCCCAGTCGTTTCTTATCGTCCCATTATGCAGATCTCCACTTGCAGTCGTTACCAGGACGTTTGTCACGAATCGATAGCGAATCGCCGACTTCATTCATCGAGAGATCTTACTCGCGCGCGATAGCTACGTCGGGGGGCTTCGAAAAATGGCCCCCCTTCTCACAGTTTTGAGTAGTTAGGGTACCCCTGTGAGTCGATTTATTTTTCTTTTTTATTTAAGCATTTCAAATTTCTGCCGCAGTAAGATGAAGTGTACTATACACGTGTTCATACATACACAATTAAATGGAATTAATCTTTGAAGAAATTAAACATAAAAAAAAACAATTAAATCTTTCAAGAAATTAAAAATAAAAACACAATTAAATCTTTCAAGAAATTAAAAATAAAAACACAATTAAATCTTTCAAGAAATTAAAAATAAAAGCACAATTAAATCTTTCAAGAAATGAAAAATAAGAAAATAAGCTTAATGTTGGGACGTTGCCCTGCACCGATTAATAGTTACAATAAATTTTCGTGGAGTCGATTTATTTGATATTAGTGTTGAGAAGCGCCTCAAGAGAAAAATAGAAAATAATTTTTCACCGTGTCGACGCATTTCAATTTCGATCGGCAATAAATCTCGGAGAAAGCAGAACCTCTCGACATCGTTCTTTCTTCAAGGTCCTGACCCCGCCATTCGGTCATCCCGAAGCGACGTTCGCCCTCGAAAATATCCGTCAGAAGTCTCGCATCGTCTTTTCGTGTTCGCGCACTCAGCGCTTCTCTCGCAACTCCGTCTCTCTTTCTCGAGGGGGCTTCTACACTCGTAGCTGTCTCCTCTCTATCTCCCTTGGACAGAGTCTCTTCAGGATGTACCCCCCTCGAGTAACCAGGCGAACGGGACTCGAACCCGCGAGATCTCAAGATTCGTCTACTGGCCGGGCGTGCTTCAAGAACCACGATCAGAGAAGCCTCTCTACTTTTCGTAGTCCTCTAACGATTCTTCAGGGTCTATGTATCCTAACTACCTCTTGGCAGAAAATATTCCGACTCGCGGACCGTGATTTCTGAAAAATTTGACTTAATTCAGAAATTTCAATAGGGAAGCTGACGGTACTTCAACATATGATAAACGTTGTTGTACTTTCTCCATAGCAAGCAAGTTAACTTTGAAATAAAAAGGCAGATAAAATATTATTTTCAGTGATAGCCTTTGTAGATCTAAAATGAACAAACATTGTACTAAATTCTGTCGAATTTTACATTCTACCATTTTCTGAAAATTTTCAGAACCCATAAATGCATAAATATCAGCAGTCTAGTGATGACCTTGAAATATGTTCTCAAGGTCATCACATTCTGAACAACTTTTTCCTATACATACACAGTTCTCGGAACAGTATTAATTTCTGTATCATACATATATCAATAGTAATTATACAGAAAAGGGTACATCTCACTGATTTTTATGACCTTGAAATATGTTCTCAAGGTCATTACATTCTGAACAACGTTTTCCTATACATACACAGTTTTCAGAACTGTATTAATTTCTGTGTCATACATATATCAATAGTAATTATACAGAAAGGGTACATGTCACTGATTTGTATGACCTTGAAATATGTTCTCAAGGTCATCACATTCTGAACAACTTTTTCCTATACAGTTCTCGGAACAGTGTTCATTTCTGTATCATACATATATCAATAGGAATTATACAGAAAGGGTACATGTCACTGATTTTGATGACCTTGAAATATGTTCTCAAGGTGATCAACATTTTCCTATACATATTCAGTTCTCGGAACGGTATTCATTTCTGTATCATGTATACGTATATCAATACAATGTCGCACCTTGGACTCAAGATCATTATGATTTTTCAACATACTCGCGAACGGTACTTATCTCTTTTCGATGGTTCGATTCGATATCTCTCGCGACACATAAACCCACCGTCGCATCACTATAATAATATCAGGTACATGGGCAATTTACACGTATCCAGGGACACCATTAAACCCGAAAGTGTTCTCGACAGACTCTTCATTATCGCGCAAGAAGATAACAGAGCCCGATACGTGACAAATGTTGCAGTTCGCATGTACGCGAGAGCTTGCTATCTATTCGGAATTTGAGCAGGTCTTCGAGCGATCTTCATTAAATACGGAATATTGCGATAAGTATGCGAGAGGAATTTCGAGAGTTTTGAGGAATACGCACGAAGATCGATGTGGAATTGATTAGACTAGACGAGAGTTGCGTGGTGCGCGTCTTCTCGGGACAATTAAGCAGGCTGCGGAGCCGAGGACATTAATTGCGTTGCTAAACGAATGGGAATATCTTGTCATTAAAATGCCATTAATGAAAATTGTCATTACTGTTACGTGTACAGTTACACGTAAGTTTAGTTGGAAGCATAATAGCACTTCTTCGAATATAACTCTGTAGTTTATGAATAAAATTATTATGTATATGTTATGAAATAAAATTATATAATACTTAATGAATAGAAAAGACACTGAGCATACTCGAACGTATTTTTATCAGGGTCCAATATTTATTTTCTTGAAAAATCTACTAGGTTGTATATACAATTTTTCTTGGAAGCATAAATTATACACTTTATTGAATTTCTGTACTTTATTAATGAATAAAAAAGACACCGAGAATACTCGAACGTATTTTTATCGAGGTCCAATATTTATTTTCTTGAAAAAATTATTCACTTTATTGAATTTCTGTACTTTATTAATGAATAAAAAAGACACTGCGACTACTCGAACGTACTTTTATCGGGGTCCAATATTTCTTGAAAAATATTGCAAAATTGTTTTCTAGATCACAAACGATAATATTCGCGGAGAAATAAAATGGAGTACAGCGAGGAAGCAAAGTGTCCCCAGAGTCGCAGTGTAAATTATAATATTATCAAATACTTGTACCCTGGTCCATAGAACATAATTTAATTCAGAGGTGGATATCAGAGACAACAAACATCAAACGCGTTTTCTTTCGCGCGCGCACTCGACTAGAGCAAAGACTTCTTCTGTAATCACGGACTTCCCGTGATATTCCCAGCGAATTTTCCGGCGGAAGTATACTCGCCCCGCGAGCAGCGTCCGTATTAATAACCTCCGAAACGTGTCGAATTTACTCGTCAACCCCTCTCCATTTAAACTTTGACAATGTTCCCCGGTGTCTTTACGCCGGTGTTTGCGAAAAAACCGCCGCCGCTGCCTCGGCGACGCGACGCGACGCGCAAAGTTACTTCGGGATACGCGCGCAAGAACCGGCGAAGCTACGCTCGCGAGTGAAGCTAACGCGCGTTATTTCTAGCGGAGTTTCTAAATGAAAGTTAGACGATTTACAGGAGGGCTTGCCTCCTCTGTAATGTCGGCACCGTGCGTGATTCACGCTCCCGAGAAATTCTACCTTTTTGTTGCAACTTAAAAATCCCCCTTGATGCTTATAGAACACCGGAAGCGACTTAAATCTCGCGAAAAATCGCCCGGTAAAGGAAGGATACGACGGAGATGCTGTTTTTAACGAAATAGTAGTTTTTGGACCAAAAGTGACCGGAAGTTAAATCTTAAAACGAGATAAAATCCTTTAATATCAGACACGACAAAATTGCAATTTTTAATTAAATGTACAATCTTGTAGACCAAATTCACTAGAAATGGTTCACTTAAATTCGTATAAATGGAAAACTTAGAAACACGTAAACTCGTTTCCAATTAAATTTTTTTAATTTACTTACAATCAACAGAAAATTGAATAAAAGAAGTAGAACTACATAGATCAGGCCTCGGAATTATGTGCTCGCGACGGCTGCTTTTCGAAGGCTACGCCCCCTTGACCCGTCTCGCTCCCCGTGGCGGCCCACAGTGCTCGGAACTCCTCAGTCCGCGCACCATAGGAGCTACTCGTGGTGACACTTTCATTGTAACAATCAAATTGGTAAGATCTGCGGGAAGTTTGGAAGCAGCGTCTCGCTCCCCGTGGTGGCCCACAATGCTCGGAACTCCTCAGGCGCGTACCATACGAGCTATTCGTGGTGCATTAGTTTGGACGTACCTGTTCGCATCGCCGACATTGTAACAGTCTATGGTACGCGCCTGAGCTGCCTAGAGAGCTAGGGCCGCCACGGGGAGCGAGACGCGCAGCCAGGTCGGGAGGCCTGGTCTAGATGATTTGTTTTCGATAATATATAATTTTTTAGGCGAAGCGAACTGAAAATTGACATAACAAAAAGACACAGGAGTGTGCAGTTTTTAGTAAAGCTCAATATCCTTTTCTGAATGAAGAAACCGTGTTAATATAGAGTGGATATGTTACGAACTAATCACTTCGTTTAATGGTGAAAACCATTCCCACCCCTTCCACTTAAAAACACGAAGTTACCTTTAGTTCGATTTCTGTCGTTTTGCAGCTGTATAAGAAAAAAAGCAATTTATCAAACCGACGAATCGAGAGGTGATGTATAAAATCAAATATAGCACTCGGTACCTTTTCTAAATCGCGTTCTCGAGCACATTCGCTTTTTCCTGAAACCGACTGTCTGCGCGCAAGAAGCATCATTTGCGAACATCAATCACATTCGGAATGTTCTCCCGTATCCTGTCTATGCAATTAAGGCTCGTTTATAATGGTAAGGGCGATTCCGTTTCAATTTAATTAGAACAGATAATTGCGGTATTATGGGGAAACGCGTGTAAAAGAAAGATTTCTAATAACTCTCGATTGTTTTCACGTTATTTCTGTGGTGCTCTTCAGCACACACCATTATCCGCACGTACGATCGTAATCGAAATGTTCTTAATGTCATTCTGTGGATTCCATTCTGTGTTATATGGATCGAAGGGAATATGGCAGCTCGCGTGTCCACAATTTTTCCGGGAAATATTAATGTCTCCATCGCTGAGAGGTTCGATCACTATTCAATAAAAATCGGTCACCGTCATCCAACATCTGCGATGTGGGGCTGGAACCCCTCATTCATGTCTTTCTTCGTTATTGACTGGGCGAATAAGGGATGAGCGAGGATGACCGATGTAATTTCGGAAACGATCTATCCATCGTACGTGGGAGTATTTACATAAAAAATTGACGTCGAAATTCAGGGTCATCATCTTTCCGGGAAAGGACGTTCCACGACTGATAGTGTCACCAAAAAAATTACGTCGAATAACGTAAAAACGTTTGTCCAGTAAAAAATCAATCGACCCTTGTGCCATGGAAGGGGTTATTTTTCTAGCTAATTAAGTAACGGGTCGCTAACATAATTTTTTGATACGCCGTGCTCGCAAACGTTGTTTCGAAGCCCACCTTTTTCCATTAAGGAAATCTCTTGTTAATTTTTGTTGCAGCGCAACGAGAGCAATCTTCTGTCCGCTTTATATTCAAGAAACAATTTCTCTTACCCTTGGGAAAATATTTAACGCTGTTCGTATAAATTTTTCAGATACACAGTAAATTGTTTAAACACGTTTCAAACAATTTGTGTTTAATTTTCGCATTGCGGCACGTTCTCTGCCACGAGTACTCGGAGACCACATACTTTTCAAGTCATTCGAAGTCGCAATTATACCGCGGCTATTAATGCAGTTATGGCGTCTCGTAACGCGCCGACAGCATTAAAATGAAAATTTTAATACAGCAGAATACCACCGTCGCCCATCCCTAGAGTCTGCGAGACGTCGTAAACCGTCGAATAAGCGTCACCTTCTTCTCCCGGTGCTCGCCTAACCAGAAAAAACCCTAAACTCACCCTCGTTGGTCAAACGCTGCGAGATAATTGCCAAGTAGGAGGAATAGTTACCGAAAGACGAACAAGAAGCGAGAAACTTGTAAGCTCTATAGTAATTTATCCTATGTCAGCCCTCGGAATTATGTGCTCGCGACGGCCGCATTTCGAAAGCAACGCCTCCTCGCGCGTCTCGCTCCCCGTGGCGGCCCTAGTTCTCGAGGCAGCTCGGTACCATATACAATGCAAGTGTCGGCGATGTGAACAGCTACGACCAAACTAATGCACCACGAATAGCTCCTATAGTGCGCGCCTGAGGAGTTCCGAGCACTGTGGGCCGCCACGGGGAACAAGACGGGAAAAGAAATTATCGCGCGACATAGTAGAATACCTAAAGTGGAAACCTATTGAGACTGGTGTCGCCATAATGTACCCCGAGTAGCTCCTATGGTACGCGCCTGAGCTGACTCGAGAAGTAGGGCCGCCACGGGGAGCGCGACCGACTCAAGGGGGCGTAGCCTTCGAACACCGGCCGTCGCTGGCACACAATTCCGAGGCCTGGCCTAAGTGAACAAACCGTGAACTCCTCGCGTAAATAAAATACAGTAACAATCGAAAGCTAGTAATATGCGTAATTTCTTCTTTTTTTTTGTCAAATAGAAGACAAGAAAGACTCGTTCAAGCAACACGGGAGCTCGACGGCGACGGTTCGACAACACGTTTAGGGAAACAAAGACGGCGGGCATGATCTCGTTCCGCGCAATTAAGGCGAGTCAAAGGAGAAGCGTAGCGTCAGCAGAAAAGGATTTCAGGATGAAGAGTCCGCACTCGCAAAGCAGAGGCAGAAGAGCTGAGCAGAGCTGAGCAGACCTGAGCGGAGAGCAGTGAATTTAAAAGCTTCTCGGAGGGCGAAGGATTTTCTCCGGCGCGACTCGACAAAACCGCGGCCCACGATTCTCTCTATAATTCAGGAAACCGATCAGTTTTTTTTTCACTGTCTACCGGTAAAAAGCTTGTTATTCGACGTGACTCCAGGGCCCCGGGTGTTCCCGCGGCACACGGCCGCGGCCGTCGCAGGGCAATTGCACACCGGGCGTCGTTCATTGCCTATCCAAGCAGGCCATCATCTGTCTCCGGTTGTCCGCGAGCGGCACCGTGCGTTTTTCACCGAGAAGTATACGTCAGGCGGGGCGTGGAGGATTCCGTAAGAAGATGAATGCCGTCATTTTCCGCCACCGCGTCTCTCCTCTCACTTTTTTCGCCCTTGTTTTCTTCCCAGAAAATCATCTCTTCGACTTACTTAGATCGTGTACCACGGTCGCTCAATTATTAACCGGATTTTTTTATCGTATTCTACGCTTCTAGTCTTGACGCTTTCCTAACTGCGATCACCTAACGATAGGTACGAAGCCATTAATAGGCACTGAAAACATATTAACACATGTTTAATCAACGAATGACAAATTTAACAAAAAAAACACAGGTCCTTCATGCACACTCATTTCTTTATTTCACACAACCAAATTAACTCCATACATTTTTGCCATGTTTCTGTCTCATTCTCACCACACATATCCACACACCGGGGCAAAATTTGCATCTAAATAAAAATAACGAATAACGAGTAAAAAATAGAAAAAATTTTTATTCAATTAAATTAATAGATTAAAGATAAATAGAATTAAAGATACAGATAAAAGATGAAAAAATTATTCGCAGTTCGAATAACAGATACAGATAAAAGATGAAAAAATTATTCGCAGTTCGAATAACAGATACACACAAAAGATGAAAAAATTATTCGCAGTTCGAATTAAAGATACAGATAAAAGATGAAAAAATTATTCGCAGTTCGAATAACAGATAAAAAAATGATTCAAAGTTCGAATAAAGCCATTTCGTATAAAAAAATGTTGTATATAAAAATCTCGTCGAATATAATTATTTATTCGATGCTCGTCAAACAAAGATACTTTTTATATTCGAACCATCGAATAACAAATGAAAATTTTTTCACGTTTCATTAGTTATTCGAAATTTTCATTTAGATGAAAATTTTGCCCAACTGTGCCACACACCGATATCTAACGCACCCTAAGAAAAATATTAGTTCAATTAATAATTCCATATCTTCGATCTGGCATGTAAGTTTGAGAAATAAATGTATTTCAATTAATTAATTTTTCTTATTTGAAACGTGCCCCAGCTCTGCAACTAAAGATGAACGATCACTCTTAATCCTATTACCATTTTGTAAAACAGCCTATAAATAAAACGGAATTAGAAACATGTGACCTGAATGCTTTATCGCATTCTCATTACGTGAAAACGTTCAGCTACGAACGCAGAAAAATCCGTCTGTCCGTGAACTGTGCAACCAAGTAGAAGGATGTAGATTGTTAGCGGCTGATCGAACTCATTAGAATGCATCTCGGATATCGAGTTCATTGATACTCGCGATAGTAGACTGTTGTAGTTGTGACTATAGCGTACACGAGACCTGAGAAAGAGAGAGAGAGAGAAAGAGAGAGAGAGAGAGAGAGAGAGAGAGAGAGGGGGGGCCTCTGGGCGTGGATGTAGCGAGAAGCAAAAATCCCGAGGAGAATGAACACAAGCGTGGCCTTGAACACGGTTAACCTTGAGCGCCTTGGAGGATTCTCATCCTGGGCTCCGTGAACTGAACGGAAATCGTTATCGAAGGGCCAGCCCTCGAAACCTGGACATTAAACTGCTTTCGTCGATAATAGGGCCATTTCGTGACGTGGCCAGGTGGAAAGCTGTTACCCGGCGAACGTACGACGTAGGTAGGTACGTTGCTTTTATCGGTCGATCTTCTATCGGGATAGCCCCGTGAATGAAATGTTGACCTTAACCGTTCTCTCTTTTTGTCCTCTCTTCAGATCTTTCTCTTTTCGTTTCGATATCTTTCCCCGATTGTCCCGCGCGCCGCCTGCGAGACGAAATTTAGGATAGCGTGGAAACCGTTTCGTGAATTATCAGCTTCTTCCGTTTGTTCGTCGATCTGCTGAATATTGGGACATTGTATCGCGAGAAATCGATTCGACTTGTTTCAAATACGCTGGACAAGGTTTCTTTTGTTTATGGCGACTCTGAGGCAGAACTGAAAATTGCTGTGCCATTCTTAGAAATATTTTTCATATCATTATTTTTTGACACGTATTTTTTTAGAGCTGCCTATATTCATATTAAGGGGGTTTCTTTTGTTTATGGTGACTATGAGGCACCACTGAAAATTGCTGTGCCATTCTTAGAAATATTGTTCATATCATTATTTTTTGACACGTATTTTTTTAGAGCTGCCTATATTCATATTAAGGGGGTTTCTTTTGTTTATGGTGACTATGAGGCACCACTGAAAATTGCTGTGCCATTCTTAGAAATATTGTTCACATTATTATTTTTGTTCGTATTTTAGACATTTACATATTGCATAAGAGAAAGGCATGAAAAATATTTGACACGTATTTTTTTAGAGCTGCCGATATTCATATTAAGGAGGTGAAAATAACCCTCTTTAGGGTGGGAGTTTAACTTTTTTTTTGTATAAATAATTTTTTCATGAAAATTTGTATACACATACCTTGATCAAAAAAGGCCTGTAAATTATTTTTGATTTCATTAAGTTATGAGGTGGTTTAAACCTAAAAAAATTACTGTAAACTAACTGTAAATTAGACACTAAGGCATATTGTAATATAATCGTGTGTTTTATGATTTGTATTGTATGTGCTGTATAAGCCTTATATGGTTTAAACCAATAAATAAATAATAATAATATTACATGAGATATTATATCAGTTTCATATGCAAAAATTGAAAAAGAAATTGTATAGAATGGAAGTTAAAACAATTCCGAGTGCAAAGAGTTAAAAAACTGTATTGTAGAGCAGAGATCGGCAAACCACCAGCTTAATATTGTTGTTTACATTCCGAAATTAATAATAAAAAAATGTTGAACTTGTTTGCCTTTTTCGTTGCTCCGTGAATAGAATAAAAAATTTCACGACCTGGCCCTTTCCAAGAAAAGTTTGCCGAGCTCTGTTACAGAGTAGTAAATACTATTTCTGTATTTGTAAGACGAACCAGTGTTGAACATTTTCTTATTAATTATTACCGTTCGTGCAGAGCAATTGCACCAGCGAGTAACCAAAAGTGTTTGCTTATTATACAGGTAATATGAAATACGTTCCGCGAGGATTTCAAGTGAATTGTTATTTACAGATACACGGTGTACAATTCGGAAATGAGAGACTGGTCACTTGGAAAACAATTAACGGTCGAAAGCTTGATATCCGGTAAAATAATTTACTTGTTTCGCTTGACAGTCGCAATTCGTAATCGAATTCCCGCAACCGGCCGCCCAAAATTGCCGAAAATTTGTTACGCTTTCGTTTCCGTGAAAGTAGCCATTATTCCGCAACAATGTTGAACCTTTAAAACTGACCGTGCAAAAATCAATTATTCAAAAAATCAATGATAACGTGAATTTTTCTCGATCGAAAATATAATACAAATTGAATTTAATGATTTCGGCGGAAGGTTCGAACATTCAAAAACAATTTTTCAGACGCAAAATTATGTCTCTCTGAAAATGATCAACATTATGATCGAAACGTTGAGAAGCATGCTTTATTAGTTGCACATTTGCTGATTGTTTTTGAATGATCGAACCTTGCGCCGAAATCGTTAAATTCAATTTATATTCAAAAAATCGTTCTGAAATTTTTCTATAAAAAACACTGTTTATAGTAAATTCCCAAACGACCGGTTTCGGATTTCATATTTTAACAGAGAGAAGTGTTCCGAATGATTATACGGTAATTTGTTAAATTACGCGCGCAACAATCTATGAAATTTCAATTGTTGCACGGGATTGAGGCGAATAATTCCTGCATAATAAAAAGATATAAACGAGAGGAGACTGAACGGAGAACCGTTTCGACAGTTTGACGCAGGAGTATTCGAAATTATGATGCGGTAATTTTCTAAATTACACGCGTGTAACACCTATCCCTCGCACGGCCGTGTAGAAGATTGCAGTCGTCGGCAAGAAGTTCGTAGTGAAACAAATCCAGAAGCGGTTTAACGTAATAGCGGCCGATGCGGGAATTTTAAATTGGATATCGACTCTCGCGGAACGAGGAAGAATTCCGTGAGCGCGCGGTGTGTTGCACGTGTAGATTGCCACGTGTTAAGGATGCTCTGGAGGTACAATATGAGACAAAAGTACAAGAAATTCGAAATCCATCAATATATTGGCAATGAAAGCCATTCACGAGTATATTTTGAAAAAATAGATTAATTTAAAAAGCTTTCGTTTAATTAGTGAATTTCATGTTGTATTTATTTTTTAATCAAATTGTCTTCGTATTAAAAAGAATTGTAAGTGACTTTTGCGAATAATTGTACCCTCTCATTTGAACTTCAAGATAATAAATTTGTGATATTCAATATAATTACGCAATAAAAAGTTAAAAGTAAATATTTAAATAAATTAAAAATATTTCAGAAAGCAATATTCATGGTTATTATTAGACTGCTGATTTTATGCATTTATGACAAAAATGAATAGGTGTAATTTAAAATAGTAAAAATATTAGACAAATTTGAACGTACTATTATATTATTTTCAACCGACTAAACATAATAGGGAAGAAAATTTTCTATTTCACTCCAGTTTGTTGCAATTCAGATAAGAAATTTTTATTTTGCATAAAGAACCGCAGTCTAGTTATTATTGAGACGACAACACGATAAATTTGACGTTTTGTAACAGTTTATAATTTTTTGCTCTGTAACTGTTCAGTGAATCCTAATAAATTTTGAACATAATTAATTATATAATTTTTACTATATATAACAAAATTCTGGAGTTTCTAGTTGCGTTTTTTGAAGGTTTAAATATTGTTTGAAATGGAATTTTATGAATTCTCCATAAGAAAACGTGTTGAAATGTGCAAACTTTAAGTTGCTATAATTTTTAAACGGTGCGGTGAATCGAACCGAAACTTTGGTAATTGCATTAATTTAATAAGAATTATATGTTGTAAAATTTTCAAAAATTTTGTTGCGTTCATATATACCTCCAAAACATCCTTGAAACCTGTACTCTTCGAGCAGAGTAACCAAAGAGAAAGAGAGAGAGAGCGAGAGAGAGAGAGAGAGAGAGAGAGAGAGAGAGAGAGGATACAGTTATTCAGAAGCTAGAGCTCGCTCTTGCATGACATGTCAAGCGAGTAACGCGTCGGACAAGGTGCATTTAAGACACTACTTACACACTCCGCAGCTTTCAAAACGGGAACAATGCAGCACTTGCTTTATGAAGTACTTAGAGTGGGTGCATTAATTGTTCTCGCCCTGTCAAAGGCAGTATGCTGAACGTTGGTTTGGCGACGGCCGTTCAAAATCGATGAAAACACTTGGCGAACGACAATACAAGCGCGACGCGACGCGACGCGACGGTCCTTCGCTGAACATTATACCGAAAGAATTTTACTTTCCCGGCCGGATTTAATGAGACGTCTTTTATTCGCCTGTTCATTGTCGAACGCAGAACTGTCGATCAAGTTGTTGCCCCCCCCGCCCCTCGAATTCTTTCGCAATGTAACACCGATCGGACACATTGGTTCAAATTCCAAAAGATTCATTTTTTTTTTGACAATTTAATAAATTTCTTTTTAAACGGGCATTGTTGTTGCCCCCCCCCCCCCCCCCGAATTCTTTCGCAATGTAACACCGATCGAACACATTAGTTCAAATACCAAAAGATTCGTTTTTTCTTTAAATTTAATAAATTTCTTTTTAAACAGGCATTGTTGTTGCCCCCCCCCCGAATTCTTTCGCAATGTAACACCGATCGAACACAATGGTTCAAATTCCAAAAGATTCGTTTTTATTTTTTTTTTTTTGAAAATTTAATAAATTTCTTTTTAAACGAGCATTGTGTTTTAGCGTTGTCCGACCTGGAAAAAGCAATCTATCCACTTTTTTTTTTGTCGCGTTAGCTTGCCTCTCGAGAGAGCTCCATTTTTCTAGCTAATTAATTAGGTGACGTTACATGTCGCTAACGCTAGTCTTTTGGCATGTTCAAGAACGCTGTTTCAAAGCCCGCACGGGTTTCGTTAGAGAAACCTTCTTCTTTTTAGTTCCACCCTGCAACGACACGAGAACGTGCTTATTGTCTGCTCTACATTACGCTAACCATTTTGTTCCTTAGAAACATTAATAGTTTCCATGATGGAACCGACTTTCGGTTTACTCGTCAACATACCGGAGCATTTTTATGCTCTACTTTGTTGAGTATTGCAGTTTCGGGATGGTGGAACGGAAAATCGTTTCTCTTGCTTTAACAGGGGAATACAGGGTGGTACACCAAAATATCTCCCGTATTTGTGATGACTATGATGTTTATGCAATTTCCAATTTTTATAGACAAATTTTAAGATAGTGGATTAAAATGAAATCTTTTTTTCAGAGATGGTAGCTTTTGTAGATATGAAATAAATAAAAATTGTACTAAATTCTGACGCGTTTCTATTTTTTGAAAATTTTCATGAGCCATAAATGCATAAAGATCTAGTGATGACATAACAAATGTTTTTAATGCAATATAAATTCGTATAGCAAGGTGAAATCTTTGCAAATGTTATTTTTTCCCGGAGTGTTTACTTTAATTTTCAAAGATCAAGGTCATTTGAAGGTCATGTTATATTATACATATCTGAATGCATTTTTCGCTGAGCTACGCGATGCAATAAACAAAAAAATACAGTTATGTATCAAAAAATACCTTGATAAAAAAGATTACCTTGGGGGAAAAATGTCCTTGCCTGTTTTATTTAGCATTGTTGAGTCAATAGCATTATTGAACATTTATTCGATGCTCGTCGAACAAAGATACTTTTTATATTCGAACCGTCGAGCAATGAATAAAAATTTTTTATTTTTTATTAATTACGAAATTTTTATTTACATGAAAATTTTCCCGAACTCTGCCTCAAGACATATTTAAGTGTCCTTACTTAAACGGACCACGTGGCAAAAAAAATTCAATATGCTTCAACAGACTTCGAATTTCTATTGTGTGCACTAATTGGAACTTTTGGGCCTAACAGAAGCTCCAAATCCGAAGCTTAGTGTAATACCTTTCGGAGCCGCGGTATGTACGTCTACCAAAGTCGGTCCCAATCGATAGATATCGCAGTCGATTAGTATTGGCGCCGTTGTAGCCGGGTTTCGATGGGTCTCGTCGGTCAAAAACGGTGTCGGCGAAGCTCGTGTCGTTTTCGAGCGTAACCCACTCTCGCAAGTACTGGTTTTGCTTTCGAAAGTGCTCGCGGAGGGCTCGGGACACGTTGCTGTGCAGTTTCGACACAATTTGCCATATGCACTTGGTCCCGTCCCGTCAACGGTACAGAGCTTAGACCATATACAGGGTGTCCCAAAACAAATGCGTTAAATTGAAATGGGAGATTCCTTGGGTCATTTGAAGCGACATTTTCCTTAACAAAAATGGCGTCCGCGGCTTTGTTTAGGAGTTATTAACGAAAAACGCGGACCAATCAGAGCGCGACAACTTTGCCAACACGCGTCTAGGTCGCGCTTTAATTGGTCCGTGTCTTTCGTTAATAACTCCTAAACAAAGCCGCGGGCGCCATTTTTGTTAAGGAAAATGTCGCTTGAAATAACCCAAGGAACCTCCCATTTCAATTTAACGCAGTAGTTTTGGAACATCCTGTATACCTATAGAAAGACACTGTGACGTCACATTTTCAAAAGATGTACAAGCTATGCTCATCGACAGTGCCTATATATGCTTGGCTTACATGGGGAGAGTGGGACTTATCTTGTGACGTCACATTTTCAAAAGATGTACAAGCTATGCTCATCGACAGTGTCTATACATATACGCTGGCTTACATGGGGAGAGTGGGACTTATCTTGTGACGTCACAGTGTTCCATCATCTTTCGGACACTGAATTCTCGGTTTTCCTATACACATACTATACCTATGCCAGGTCTATTAGTATACACTAAGGTACAGAGCGCGCGCGCGCGAACGCTTTTTCGTGCGCACCGGGCCAAAATTGCACGGTGCACGACCCGGGCGCCTGCTTTGTGCAGCGAGTTGGGCCGTTCTCGAACCATAAATTCGAGTTCGCGAGATAACGAGGCGGGCGTAAAAACTGACGAAGTTCGCGCGTATCGCTGCATCTGCGCGAAATATTTACAGCCGGCTGCCGCGTTTCGCCCGTGAGGAGGTCCCCGGGCAAAAAAAAAGGCTGACGTCACGAGAGACCGTTGTTGGTCACGAGAAGCGCGTCGACGTTATTTCGAACGAGCGTTACAGGAAACTCGTAACCCGACCCGTGGACACGCGAAAAAATGTTTAGACTGCCGCGTTCGTACGGTTTTGATCGAGTCTCGTTTCTCGGGACCCGATGGGCAACGGGTGATGGCGTTGAAAACGTCCAGGCCCGAATTTAGCCCGTTTTTTGCGATACTTTCGAGAACAGACTGAATACAATTTATTTCTTACAGAAACACTTTCAATAAACAAAAACTACTGTACCCTACGTGCTCGATGTTTTATCCCACTCTCGGTTGAACACATGCCCCCCCCTCCACTTTTCACTTCAAAGACGTAGCTGGACTATCCCTAACAATTTAAGACAGGGCTTGGAATTATGTGCTCGCGACGGTCGATTTTAGTGGGCCGCTCGTCTCGCTCCCCGTGGCGGCCCTAGTTCTCGAAGCAGCTCAGGCGCGTACGGTCGGCTTACCGCTTAGAGTAGTCTTTTTTTTTAATTATTTATTTATACCGGTCGCATCATTTGGTCAGTGGTCATTAGCGACCACTAGATGTTATACATGAAATTACATATTCGAAGAATATTTAGGTATAGTTACTGCTATAGTTACTATTGAGTTATATAATATATAGTTATTATTGAGGCATTCTCTTATATTGTTAGGGATAGCCAAGCGACGTCTTTGCAGTGAAAAATAAATTTTATTTAATTAACTTGAATAAAAATTCAATACTACCCCTCAATAATATTAAATATTCCTATGAAATTAATAGAAATTTAAGAAGGAATGAGGCAAGTCGGTCAATCCGAGTTAGCCTACCGAGCAAGTCTTAGCTCCCATATCTTTCTTTCATGTTAATAGTTTAATAAAGTACAATATATATGTGCTAACAATACTAATTCACAACCTGAAGACAGTTATTCCATATGCGGTGGAGTTAAAATAAACGTTGAAATATTTGCATTTAATCTCCTAACCTAGTCATCCCAACAATCCCGAGCATCAATTTCTCTGAAACCTAATGTTCACCACACATCTTCCAGAAGCAGCTACCTAGGAGATCCAGCTCTCGGCATCGGTGCGCCCGCATGATAAGAAGATGGGCACCTTATTTCCAGGACGAGTCTCTACCCTCGTAGAATCGACAAAACCGTGGGGAGGAAATAAAAGAGTCGTTCCAACTATTTACAAGCGGATCCAACGGCCGCAAACGATTTTCTCCGATCGATCGCGACGCATTCAATCACCGGTGGGCAGGGCGGTGAAGAAAAATACTATACGAGTAAGAGAATGAGAATGGAGCACGGTGGAGGAAAGGAGAAAAGAATCTCCATGAAAAGCGTGCCCATCAATCTGACCGGGGCAATATCGTTACTCCTCCTGCGAATCCACCAAAATGTTATTCCGGGACGTCCGCACCCTTTTTTGCAAGGTAACCGCAGCGATGACAAAGACGGGCAGCGTACGAGAGACGTCTTCGACTACAGGGACGCTAGGACAGGGACAAAGAGGATTTAGAAGAGGGACGAAGAGGCGCAACCTGGAAGAGGGACGAAGAGCAACAGCCTAGAAGAGGGACGAAGAGCCACAGCCTAGAAGAGGGGCGTAAAGGCACAGCCTAGAAGAGGGACGAAGAGCCATAATCTAAAAGAGGGACTAAGAGCCACAACCTAGAAGAGGGACGAAGAGCCACAATCTAGAAGAGGGACGAAGAGCCACAATCTAGAAGAGGGACGAAGAGCCACAGCCTAGAAGAGGGACGAAGAGCCAAAACCTAGAAGAGGAACGAAGAGGCCCAGCCTAGAAGAGGGACGAAGAGCCACAATCTAGAAGAGGAACGAAGAAACACAACCTATAAGAGGGACGTAGAGCGACAGCCTAGAAGAAGGACGAAGAGCCAAAACCTAGAAGAGGGACTGTTGGAGTATACACCGTAATGCACGGGACACTCGGAGGAGGAAAGGCCTTTTTGACCTGCAATTTATGGCTTTTCCAGCGTCGCCATTTTTCCGGGCTAAAGGGCCCAAGAAGGAAGGCAAAGTCCTCAGTCCGTTTTAAGCTAGTCCTGCTAGTTTCTTTTTAATTGTTTTTCGGAATAAAGTAAAATATTGTGTTATGTGCTGTTCACAATCTGACTACAGTTTATCCATGTGCGGTGGAGTTTAAATAAATTACTTAAATAACAAGTTCTGTTTAATCTCCCAACCTCCCAACCAAAACCTAGAAGAGGAACGAAGAGCCCCAGCCTAGAAGAGTGACGAAGAGCCAAAACCTAGAAGAGGAACGAAGAGCCAAAACCTAGAAGATGAACAAAGAGCCCCAGCCTAGAGGAGGGACGAAGAGCCAAAACCTAGAAGAGGAACGAAGAGCCACAGCCTAGAAGAGGGACAGAGAGTAGTAGAGAATAGGAGAATCTATAAAGAGAGACCTGGGATAGAGAATAGGAGGACAAGAGGGTGCGAGCAGGTGAGTTGGAGCGAGTGGAAGTACAGCAGCCGGCGCGGCGGAGCATCGGGCATCAGCAGCGCCAGCAGCTTCACCTTTGCCACGGCGAAAAAGGAAGAGAACGGCGTGTGGAAGGTTGAGAAACCCGAAGAGGAGAGGAGAGGAGAGATGGAGGGGGAATGGTTCGGAGTCTACGCGTGGCCTCGACGGCGTTTCCTGCCCTGATTGGACGTTGGCTCGTGGCCGGCGTTCGCCATTCACCGGAAACCCAAGCAGCGGCCGTGGAACGTTCGCGTGCACCCTGCCGCCTGCGCCCCTCACCTGCTCCCTCACCTGAGCCCCCCTTCTCTCGCCGGTGTGCGAGCGTGTACGCGCGGCGCGTCCCTCCGTCTCTGTGTGTATCTCTGTTCGTTTTCTCTTCTCGGGACGCTGCCGGGCCTGCGGACCGAGGCATCATCGCTGGTTAGACCGCTCTTTTTCTCCCGGGGCCGTTCTTTTGCCCGGCTGCGAATGGAAAGCCGTGCCACGGGGAACCTGTTCGACCGGTTTCGTAGGTGCTACCTGCGTCCACAGGTAGGTATACGGAGCAGAGCGCCTGACGAGCGGGGAATAATTGTAACGATCCGCGGCGACGACCACGACCACTCTACTCTTTTACAGGTCCCCGGCTTCTTCGACCAGGTTCGACCAGGTTCGACCAGCTTCAACCCAGTTTCGAATATCGGGATGCTAGCGCGACGCTAATTGCCTATGCCGTCCGGAATGCCGCAACCTGCGACGCTTCTACGCGAGTCGTAGATAGCACCAGACAGGACCGAAATAACTTTTACAAAAAGCAAATTACCGGAGGACGAGCCGATCCGATCCCGTGGCTAGGAACGTCCACCTGATCGAGTATAGGTGCAATAGACTCATGGCGAATCCACTTCCTCACAGAGTCTACTGTGTCTAGATACCCGGAGTGCCAGGATTCCGGGGGAAACCTTCGTCGATCCTCTTTTACAGGTCACCAGGTTGGAGCAGCTTCAACCAGGTTCAACCAGCTTCAACTAGGTTCAATCAGCTTCAACCAACTTCAGCCCAGTTTCGAATATCGGGATGCTAGCGCGACGCTAATTGCTTATGATGACGACCCGATCCCATCCTATGGCTAGGAACGTCCACCTGATCGAGTGTAGGTCCGATAGACTCATGGGGGATCCACTTCCTCTCTGCACATTGTCTACAGTGTCTAGGTACCCGGAGTCCCAGGATTCCCGGTAATTTTACCGAGCGAGACGTTTGTCAAACTAACCAGGGGAAACCTTTGACGATCCTCTTTTACAGGTCCCCAGCTTCAACCAGCTTCAACGCAGTTTCGAATATCGGGATGCTAGCGCGAAGCTAATTGCCTATGCCCTCCGGAATGCTGCAACCTGAACGCTTCTAGGCGTGTCATAGATAGTGTGGTGGCCTAACTTCCAACTCGCGCCACAAGAGGGACAGATGGTTAAAAAGACGACCTTTCCCGCTAGTACTCGATTCCTCAATGATTTGTAATTTGTATATATACCGTCCTCAAACGCCTTCCAACATATCCCAACCGTCTAAGGCAGGGCCCGTTAGATAGCCTTACTGATGAGTCCTCTAGCGGGTCCAGGACGGAAACGCTCCTTCCTATTTCCACCTCTCCTTCATTTATTTCATGCTCCCACAATAGCACCTGTTGGGATTTGGAAACTGAATGATTGAATAACACTGAATATTTTACTAAAACTGCTTCATTGAACAGCTCAGGACGATCCTTTCAGTTCAGCTAGTTGACTCGAAGTAAGGATGAACACAGAAAAATGTGGCAGGGTCGAATGAGAAAATCAGTCGCCCACTTTGAAGTAAGGAAAAACCCAAGGCTGAGTTGTTTATTGCCCTGGCTCTTGGGTATGACAAAGCCTATGGGTCCGATGACATCCGGTCTGTTATTCTACGTTTAGAGAAATTGCAGTGTTTCCCATGAGAACCAAATTCATTTTTGTTCTTTGGCTAATAATCCAACAGTACCAGACAGGACCGAAATAACTTTTACAAAAAGCAAATTACCGACGGACGTCCCGATCCTGGTGGCTCTGAAACGTCCACCTGATCGAGTATAGGTCCGATAGAGTCATGGCGCATCTCCGCTTCCTCTCTGCGCAGAGTCTACGTTGCCAGGATTCCCGGTAATTTTACCGAGCGAGACGTTTGTCAAACTAACCGGGGGAAACCTTCGACGATCAATCATTAGGCTTAGGAGTTCCGGTGGTGGCTGCTGCTGCTGAATTAGATGGGCGGGGTGTGCACCTACTGATCGAGGATGCGCAACGATGTAACGAACTTGAGGGGAATTAGTTCGAAAGCCTCTTTCCAACGTTTAGACTTGTAGATCCCGGCTACTGGGTGGGTCCGACGAGATACGTTACCCGGGAAAAACGAGGTGTACAAATAGTATAATGTATACCGGGGATCTTGCCAGGTTCCTGGAAGATGGATCCTTGATCTCTTAATGGGTTCTGAAATCATAATCGTCCAGTTTTGCACCTGTGCGGTTGCTACCCGGGTTACCCTGGGTACTAGACTTTCTTTTCCAAGGTGTTTTATTTGATGAAAAATGTATCGCGAATGCCATAACGATGAATTCAACAATAATTAGCCGTTTGCCGGTGTTAAACTTGCGACTGTTCAGCCATTGTTTTATTACGGCCGGCGGCATACTAAATATTTCATCCAGACGCAGTAACACAACCATAAACGTCTACTTAATTACCCAACAGTTACCGTAGTGTTCCTAATGCAACGTGCAGAATTTCTGCGGTGCAACGAATGTGCCTCTCGTGTTTCCCCGCAGTGTTCGTTGTTGCTAGTTCGCCGAGTTTTATGGAAAATCATTCGTGCAACTGAAACATTACCGAACAAGCTTGAAAACGGAACGATATATGTACAGCTCTCGGAGCGCTTCCTCGTGATGATTAGAACCCCTCTGCTCGAACTTCGTATTTTCTACTTTTAACACTAGATTGTCCAAGGAAGTGATTTTGACTGCTTTTTAATTTCAATTAGAAAAACAATTATGTATATAATGACACAATTTCTTAGAATTTTGTGACTTTTTGTACAACATATAAATGCGTTTATTAATAATTGTAGTTACCTCCGCCCCTCCTTCATTTCCGGTATATACAGGGTGTTCGACTACAGGTGGGAGAAAATTTAAAGGGTGGTTCTCCATGACAATATAAGTCGAAAATGAAGAATAACAAAATTGCGATTTCGACTTCGTTATTTAGTTATGGGTTGCAGCATTTTAGGTGGATTTTTAATTGTTAACCCTTTTCACTCGAAGCTATTGTAATTTTCAAGTTAAACATTTCTTCCGACCTAGATATGAAATTGATATAATACCTCATGGAATACTTAGATGTTTAGTAATTGATTAGATACTAATCACATATTTAATAATGTAAACAATATTTTGAGTAATGGCACAGCAATTTTTAGTGGCGCCGCAGAGTCGCCACTCGAGTGCTATGGATATATACATAGTTATGGGTTGCAGCATTTTAGGTGGATTTTTAATTGTTAACCCTTTGCACTCGGAGCTATTGTAATTTTAAAGTTAAACATTTCTTCCGACCTAGATATTCCCTCTGATTTTTTAAATTTGATGGATATGATATAATACCTCATGGAATACTTAGATGTTTAGTAATTGATTAGATACCAATCACATATTTAATAATGTAAACAATATTTTGAGTAATGGCACAGCAATTTTTAGTGGCGCCGCAGAGTCGCCACTCGAGTGCTATGGATATATACATAGTTATGGGTTGCAGCATTTTAGGTGGATTTTTAATTGTTAACCCTTTGCACTCGGAGCTATTGTAATTTTAAAGTTAAACATTTCTTCCGACCTAGATATTCCCTCTGATTTTTTAAATTTGATGGATATGATATAATACCTCATGGAATACTTAGATGTTTAGTAATTGATTAGATACCAATCACATATTTAATAATGTAAACAATATTTTGAGTAATGGCACAGCAATTTTTAGTGGCGCCGCAGAGTCGCCACTCGAGTGCTATGGATATTTAGTTATGGGTTGCAGCATTTTAGGTGGATTTTTAATTGTTAACCCTTTGCACTCGGAGCTTTTGTAATTTTAAAGTTAAACATTTCTTCCGACCTAGATATTCCCTCTGATTTTTTAAATTTGATGGATATGATATAATTACCTCATGGAATACTTAGATGTTTAGTAATTGATTAGATACCAATAACATATTTAATAATGTAAACAATATTTTGAGTAATGGCACAGCAATTTTCAGTGGCGTCGCAGAGTCGCCACTCGAGTGCTATAGATTAATAACTAAATAACGAAGCCGGAATCACAATTTTTTTATTCTCCATTTTCGACTTATATTATCATGGAGAACCACCCCTTAAATTCCCCCCCCCCCCCCCCCGTAGTCGAACACCCTGTATATGTGTGTTATACCTATATTGCCCAAAAGCAGTCAGTCTTTCTAGTGTTAACCACGGCGGACTTACGACTTCCACGTCAAATTATCCGAAAACTTAATTCGCGGACGGTGCAACGACCTTATTAATTCCAGCGTGCAATCGCGCAGAATCGATAAAACGGAAATATCGTTCCAACTGGCTAGGGCAAAAATATTCTTACCCCGTTGCAAAAATGTTACCGGTGAAAGATTCACGTGTCCTGTGAATATTTTAGAATTTTCAAAGTAGTCTCCTTAAATGGCACTCCGTGTCGAACGTCGATCGCGTTTACTGCGAATTTAGTCGGTTCCGCGAAAAAAAGTTGTTGAAACGGCGAACACCATCAACAGCGATTCCTCAAGAGCGGAAAAATGGAGAAACGGACTTTTTCGGTGCTCTCGCCAGGTTTTCCATCTTCGCCCGGTTATTCGCCGAGCTTTTCTCGGTTTTAAGTGCTCCGGAGGAAGCTTCTCTTTATTAACGTCTTCGCCTTTAAAAAGATAATGGATTATAGGGGGTGGTGGAGGGGGGCGACGAAGAAATACGCCATCGACTCGAGGGGTGGATTTAGATAAAGGAGTATGGTAATCCAGCGAACAAGGGAAACAACAACCAGCGACGGTGTAGAAGATTCGATTTCTGTTCGTTTCGAGAGAAACGTCATTTAACGAGGCTGCAATGAAATCTCCAACTGGTAACTACATATTTTTAATCAAAGTCGTCCTCGATTTCCTCGATCGTATTATTTTGAACGCCGATACAATTGCTACCCGAGCATGTTTTCGAGAGTCGATGATCGATCTGTTCTGGCAGTCACGTGTTGCTAATCGGACCTCGGACGAGAGGTTACTTCGTCTTATAAATTATTCCGAACGCGTGCGGACCATGGAAAAAATTGATTTCCTGCTTGAAATCGCCGCGAGGAATTATAAAAGTACGGAAATTTGATAAAATTTCATATCCCCCGTCGAATCTGCGCTCCGATGATGAGTTAATCACCTTGCATTACACAAAAAATCCCCGGAAATTAATGAAAATTAATTCGCTATTTCGATTCCGGCGGATGAAAATTATTCGTCCCATAATTTCATTTATAAAGTGCAAGATTAGAGGGAAAATTAACTCTGCACTCGGAGCTATTTTAACTCGAAAACGAAAGATTTTCCATTATAGAATATTTCTATATAATTATTTTTCATTGTTGTATATGAAACTGATATAATATCTCATGTAATATTATTATTATTTATTTATTGCTTTAAACCATATAAGGCTTGTACAGCACGTACAATACAAATCATACGATTATATTACAATATGCCTTAGTGTATAACTTATAATTATTTTACAGTAATTTTGTTAGGTTTCTTAATAAGTTAATAACTTGATGAAATCAAAAATAATTTAAAGGCCCTTTTTGATCAAGGTATGTGTATACAAAACTTCATGAAAAAAATTGTAATGTTTTATCCAAAAAGAAGTTAATTTTTAACTTCCACCCCAAAGAGGGGTATTTTCACCCCCTCAATATGAATATCGGCAGCTATAACAAAAATTCGAGTCAAATATTTTTCAGACCTGTCTCTCATGTACTATGTAAATGTCTAGTCATTTATTAAATACGAACAAAAATAATAATGTGAACAATATTTTTAAATCTAAGGGTTATTCTTCCACTGGTACAGGGTGTAAAGAAATGTTTGGTCTTGGTTGCCATAGACGTATTCTACATCTTCGGATCGATGAGGATCTCTAAAAAATAGACGCTGAAAATTGTCCTTGACTTTGAATTTCAAGGTCAAATTCTTTTTCTAGCCAAATAAACGTTTTTTTTCCAGTCATATAAATATTTAGGTAGATAACAGAAGATTTGACCTTGAAATTCAAGGTCAAGGACAATTTTCGAGGACTCTATCGATCCAACGATATACATAGAATAAGCCTATGGCAGGACCAATCATTTCTGTACACCCTGTACAATAACGGTGCTAAATTTTTGCGAATTATTTCGAAAAATACACGCATCGGTGAACATTTGTTACCAGCGACGAATCAGTTCGATAAGGATAAAGATAAAACGGAGACATTTAAATGCCATGAATCTCGCGATCGCATCGCGTTGCAGCTCGGCGCTCTCGCATTGCACGTGCGACGAATGCATAAAATTTCCGCGGTAGGGTCAGAAACGCAGAACAGGTTAAAAATACTCCGGTGTCACGTGTGCCCTCGACCATTTTTCGACTTCACCGGCCACCACCGCACCGGGCGAGCGTCGCAGCGGGAAGATACGATCCTATTTAAAAGCATAACTCCAAAGTTTTGTCGTTCCCCTCACGCATCCGTGGAAACTGTATAACTCTCGCCCCCCGAAGCACTTATTACGCCTCTAACTTTTCAAACTGCCAAGATAAATGGCTGCTTCCCACGGAGAGCGGCTCGCCCGCGCGCCGTCTTGTGTAATGCAAATTAGAATTTCACTTTTACGGCCCGAGCCATTGATATTCAATTGGCATAATTCCGTGTTCGACCTGTCCGCTATACGTCGCGTCGAATCGCGAGCAATTTGCTCGACTCACTGCGGAAATTGTCATTTTTCGCCTAAAATTTGCTTTTCTATAGTAGTCGTATAAATACTTGTTGGAACAATTTTCCTCGTTTCAAACCGATGTTTAACACTGAACGTAACGAGCTATAAAACTAACAGGCATGTGTTTTCGAAGGCTACGCCCCCTTGACTCCGTCGCGCTCCCCGTGGCGGCCCTAGTGCTGGGAACTCCTCAGGCGCGTACTATAGGAGCTATTCGTGGTGCATTAGGGCGACACCCGTCTCAATAGGTTTCCACGTTAGGTATTGTACTATGTCGCGCGATAATTTCGGACAACAGCTGCAGAAAATAAATTTGGAAAATAAATTCGGGAAGATATATTTTAAAAATAGTTTTTAATTGTATTGTCCAAATTGTATTAATATGAGGGATACTTTATTTTCACGTACGTTTCGACGTGCTTGGCAAATTGGTAAGATCTACGGGAAGTTTGGACGTAGCGTCTCGCTCCCCGTGGCGGCCCACAGTGCTCGGAACTCCTCAGTATCATAGAAGATATTCGATGTGCATTAGTTTGGACGTAGCTATTCGCATCGCCGACACTTACATTGTAACACTCTATGGCACTGAGCTACCTCGAGAACTAGGGCCGCCACGGGGAGTGAGACGCGCGGCCGGGTCGAGCGGGCGTTGCCTTCGAAAACTGGCCGTCGCGAGCACATAATTCCGAGGCCTTATAGTAATATGTACTGTAATAAAGATATTTATTAAGTCATATTACTATAATTCATAATTGTAAAATAAGAAATCTAGAATCGGGGTCATTTGCACTGAAACGTTAACGCAAGAACGAGAAATTTGAATAATTCGTGAACAACGGAGCCAAAAGGGTGTGCGTTGAACCACCTAGTGTTTGTCCGTGTTCTTGTATGAAATTTCCACGAGGCGTCAAACATTGTGAAAGTTTGCGAGCACGTAGTGGAACCGGCGGCGAGGTTAAAAGGATAAAGGCGGTCTTCAAAGGGACCGGCCCACAAAATGACAAGGGGGAAAGTTTTTTTAACAACTTTTCGTAGTTTCCGCGGGCAAGGTAATACGATGTAAATGTCAGCAGAAGAGTAAATGAAAAGGTTCAAACTAACTTTTACCACTTTCTGCTTCTAAACTCTCAAGAGCGCGGAACGTGGCCATTTCTTTTTTTTTTTTTTAAACCACCCCCGACCCATCTCCGGACGATTAATAGCGAACGGTGCGATTCCCGGGATCTCGAGATCGTTCTTTCGGCAATACGCACACTATATTATTCCCCATAAAAAAAAGAGAAAAAAAAAAGAGCAGAGGGTAGTTCGAGCCCTTAGACCCGAATCACCGCGATAAAAATAAAACAGACCCCCCCCCCCCCCCCCCGGGTAGTTTCCAGCGATTTACACGCCAGAACAGGATCTCATAAAAAATCGCGGAGAGGACTGTTTCCACCCCCGTTTTACTTGTCAAAAGCGAGAGTAAACGGGGGCAGGGGCGGGGGCGGTTTACAATAGAAAAGCAGAACCAGAATTTCCATTCTACTTCTCGCGATTCGCAATTTCCAAGCGAGAGGCCCTCCAAAGTTTACCGTTCCCCCGAACTTTGTTAATAATTCTTGCCGCGGCAATTCCGCGGCAACAAATATTGATCATAATTTTCCGGGTCGTTTTCGGGAGGGGGGCTGGAGGTGAGGGGTGGGGAGGCACCGTGGAGAATTTATTAGTTTCATTAAAAAGTAATTAACAGGCCGACATAGTTTAACGCGCGACAAAACAACGATCTTGTTATATATTGTTTTGCGATATTGACTCATTACGGGCCGTAAATATTATTCAGCAACCGGGTGCCGGGTAATATTGGATCAATAATGCCGGCCCGCTCAGCTGTGCCGATGCCCAAGAGATCGCCGCGCAACACCGTCTGATCGATGTTGATCTAACATTTGGGATAATCAACCCAGCCCCGAGGACAAGCAACTGTCTACCTCTGCCCGCAACCATAATTCAATTGTTTAATGTGCCAGCCATTGTTAGCGCACTGCTGCAAACCAATTTTTTTTTTGGGAATATATATTGGAAACCGAGTTAATCTCACTGTTCGAGCTGCTGTTTTAATTATTCCCACAGAAAATTTGCCGAGATATTGTTTAACGCTACGATTAAAATGTTTTAGCTTGTAAAAATCGCAAGGCTCTATTTATGTAGATTTTGTGCAATTTTAATTCTAATACGTGCTTGGATAAAAAAACCGGTTTTCCTTATTTCGATCGACAATGTTGAATAAATCTAATTAATGCTATTGGCGCACTGGTACGATCATTTGTTACTATTAAGTACTTTTGCAAATTGTTACATGTAACAATTACAATTTAATAAATGTGTTTGATAGTAACAAATGATCGTACCAGTGCGCCAATAGCATTAATTAGATTTATTGGATAAAAAAATGGTATAACTTCATAATTTCAATAATCGTAATTACTGTCTCCCAGTTTCTATCCATTCCTTTCTATGCGGCTCAGATATAATTATTAAACTGGTCTAACAATATATATTTCTTGTTTCTAACTCTTCTCAGAAAATGAATTCCATATAATGTTGAAATAGTAAACACTATCTGACGGTTCATTTGTGACAATATCGTAAAAATTACATTGAATTAATTTAGTTTAAAACAATGTTCTCACATTTTTATTTTAAATTTTGTGAAATACAAGAGAGGTTCGTCACAATCGTAACACTCCGATTTTAATGGAATTTTGGGGTGGAAGTGAAAAATTAACTTTTTCTGTTGTGTAAAACATTACAATGTTTCATGAAAATTTGTATACACATAGCTTGATGAAGGCCTGAAAATTATTTTTCGAATTTATTAAGTTATGCTCAATTAAAATTTAATTTCAATGAGGTAGTTGAAACCTAACGAAGTGAACCAATTGTAAGTTAGACACTGAGGCATATTGCAATGTAATCGTGTGCTGTGTGATTTATATTGTATGTGTGCTGTATAATTTATATAGTATGTGCTGTATGATTTATATAGTATGTGCTGTATAAGCCTTATATGATTTAAAGTATTTGGGGTGGAAGTGAAAAATTAACCTTTTTCTGTTGTGTAAAACATTACAATTTTTCATGAAAATTTGTATACACAAACCTTGATGAAGTAAGGCCTAAAAATTATTTTTCGAATTTATTAAGTTATGCTCAATTAAAATTTAATTTCAATGAGGTAGTTGAAACCTAACAAAGTGAAGAAATTGTAAGTGAGACACCGAGGCATATTGCAATGTAATCGTGTGCTGTATGATTTATATGTATAGTATGTGCTGTATGATTTATATGTATAGTATGTGCTGTATTAGCCTTATATGGTCTAAAGCGATAAGTAAATAATAATAATAATAATATAAAAAATACAAAACGGTAGGTTTAGTGTTAAAAGATGAAAAAAAATAATAAAAATTAAATAAATAATAATAAAAGGAACAATAAAAAGAATAATAAAAAAAAAGTCGATAGTCGCAGCTCAGCAGTTAGAGTGGACATCTCGAAAATGTGTGTTATTAATAAGCATCGCTCGGTACCTCGGCCATTTCATCCGAACGAAAACGAAAGGTCGGAGTGAAAAGAATTTCGCGGAACAATTTGCAAAGTGTTCCGGCTGAAAATAGAGATGGGAATTCGTCTTTGTAACAGAGCGTAGCGCGCGCGGCGCATTCCGGGGGCGTTTGCATATTTAACCTGATTTCCCGTCGCGTGTCTGGTCGTGCATATTACATGCGGCAGTCTAAAGCGGAAGATAAAACAAATCGCAACCATCGCCGGAAACTTAAAGCTCCACCCCCACCCCCGCCATGGTTGGTTCGAAAGCCTCCCCCGTTCATGCGATATCAACGATGTTACGGGGAAGTTCGGTGTCTAACAGCTCGGGCGTTTATCCGATTAGAGGGTTGAAGCCGAGGTGTCGCGTTCCGGGTTGCGTCTTTATCTACAATAATTTAAATCTAACCACCAGCGAGGGTGGGGATATGGCACATTCGTAGGGACACTGCCGGAAACGTTTAAGCGAACGGTAGCAAAAGTTGAGACGACAAACGCAGGGGAAGAGAGCGGCCCTGGGATACACCGGGGGTGTCGTGTAGGATCACGTAATTACGTATTGATCAGGGCGGCGGCTTCTGCGGCAATCCCGTTTCCACCTGTTGCCAATTTCTACTCGGCCCGGACTGCTATCTCATTCGATGGAATAACTGTTAAACCCTCTTTGATAATCGGACACACGCGCTTCCTGCCCTCCTCTTTAGATACAGTGACTCCCGTTAATATTCGGACGCTCCTTAAAAAACGAGAACTTTTTTGATATTGGATACGGTTTGTACTTTTTTGAGTAGTTGCAGCAATTAATTTATTACATTACGCCTCGGAATTATGTGCTCGCGACGGCCGAATTCGAAGGCAACGCACCCTTGAGCCGGACGACCGCCTCGCTCCCCGTGGCGGCCCTAGTTCTCGAGGCAGCTCAGTACCATAGAGTGTTACAATGTAAGTGTCGGCGATGCGAACAGGTACGTCCAAACTAATGCATCACGGATAGCACCTATGGTATGCGCCTGAGGAGTGCTCTGATGAGTCCGAGCACTGTGGGCCGCCACGGGGAGCGAGATGCTCGGCCGGGTCAAGGGGGCGTATCGCCTTCGAAAACCGGCCGTCGCGAGAACATAAGTCCGGGGCCTGTACTACATGATGTGTGAAAAGAAATTTTTTCCTTTACAACTTTTTTATGTGGGTCTATATTGAAAATGTAAAAAATATGTTTTGTAGATCTGTGTCAATTATATACATTATAAAAGTTTCATCGAAATCGGTTATTGCGGGAAAAAACGACAGGCATTGAAAGATGTACGAACCCTTAGTACGATTCCTCACGAAAAATTGCAATTTTTACCATCTTTAAACGTTTGCAGCTCATTGCAACGTTGAGCGATTTTCATGAAATTTTCAGAATATTTTTAATTGATACAGATCTACGTGTTTTCTACATTTTCAATACGAGCCCACAGAAAAAGCTGTAAAACATAACTTTTAGCATTTTCTCTGCAATTCCGACCAATTGCGATTTTTTCAAAAATTCTTTTCACGTTACGTAACAAAAATCAATTGTTCTAAGTAAGTTAGTGGGTGTCACTGTATATGAAACTGAATGATGAGTGTTGTAACGGCGGGCCGGTGCAACCAGTCCGAAACTTCAATATTTAATCGCTTTGTTCCCCCGGCAACTGGTCATTATTAATTCAGCCTGTAGACGCAATTGCTAATGTGTCTACGCGTTGCGTGAAAAAAACAATATCTGCGCACTCGACATTTTTCCTTTTGCAGAATGCGACTGATTGCCTGTAGGTATGCCGGGAGACTCCTTTCAAAATTTTACTGCTGCTAAAATTCTAATTAGTTTGCATCAATTGCGGGAAACGGGGATTAAGCAGAAATTCTTTTCTATCTTTAACACTAATCCTACCGACACGTCACGTATATCTACCACGACCAGTCAAATGACCGGTCTTTAACATAACTTATATTTTTATTATAGAAGATAATAGCCAATTTGACAGTACAGTAAACGCTTGATTCTTGTCCAACAGCCGTGTTTTTCATGGACAAGCATCGTGCCCCGGAAGTGCTTTTTGATTTATGACTGCAAAGAGATTCGCGTTAATTTTAGGGAAGACCGTTTTAAATTGCGATGGCGGTCTTCTTCATGTGTGCATGTTGGGCAAAAGGGTAGCCCATTGTAACAAAGGGATAAAGAATTTTTCAAAATGCACTTACGAGCACAGTGCGGGTCTTACGGAAATGTGAGTCTTGGCGGCCCTTACCTGTAACAAACAGAATTACAAAATGGTATTAATAAAGTTTTTTGGGATTTTAGTTTAAGGGTTTCACGAATAAAAATAGTTGAGTAATTACGAAATACAGTAAACGCTCGATTCTTGTCCAACAGCCGTGTTTTCCAATAGAGAGCCGAACATAGAGAAGGACAGAATGAAATACGGTTCGCGTGACTGTCCGCGTCTCTTTCTTTCCGATGCGCTGTCCTTCCTCGCGACCGAAACTTTCACCGTCGATTAAACCACTAAATACAATTGAAACTATATCGTGTTTGGTGTCATTTTAATCAGAAAAATGCCAGAAATAAGGTAGTGAAAGTCCCATAAACAAATAATGAAAATTAAGAGATTTGTAAAATCGATTCCTCGTTATTTAGTTATTAACACTAGAACTACCGAGCTTTTTCTTTTACAATTCGTGAAGTTGCAGATGTATTTTCTTGAGAAATTTTTTAATATGTATTCAAGTACATGTTACCATAAAAATCCTACGAAATCTAAATAAACTCAATTCTGTTATTATTATAAAAGAATATACTTCACTCTCGTTTAAGGCTCGGTAGTTCTAGTGTTAACACATAGCACTCGCAGAGTCGCCACTAAAAATTGCTGTACCATTATTCAAAACATTGTTTACATCTAAGCT
This sequence comes from Lasioglossum lativentre, assembly GCA_916610255.1. Taxonomy (NCBI): domain Eukaryota; kingdom Metazoa; phylum Arthropoda; class Insecta; order Hymenoptera; family Halictidae; genus Lasioglossum; species Lasioglossum lativentre. The sequence goes on from OU744359.1 coordinate 5,853,299, forward strand.
AAACATCTAAGTATTCTATGAGGTATTATATCAATTTCATATCCATCAAAATTTTAAAATCTGAGGGGTATATCTAGGTCGGAAGAAATGTTTAACTTTCGAAATAAAATAGCTCCGAGTGCAAAGGGTAAACAATTAAAAATCCACCTAAAATGCGACCACCCATAACTAAATAACGAAGTCGAAATCGCAATTTTTTTATTCTTCAATATCGACTTGCATTGTCATGGAGAACCACCCCTTAAATTTTCTCCTACCTGTAGTCGAACACCCTATATACGAAATTCTAATCGAAATTTTACAAACAGTGTTAATGACTTCGGAGAAAGTTTTTATCTCTCTGGAATGTGCAAAGAAAATTTCATTGGTACGGTCCAAAATTGAAGAAAAACTTTATCGTCCTTTAAAAGTGTATCACTGTGATTCACCGGGGGTGTCTGTATTGCACAACTTTTTGTCGTTCATTCGATTCACACATGCAGAGACCAGATGTAGAACAGGAGAGAGAATGTAACTGTTTGGACAGAGGAGGCAGTAGGGCAGTAATAGGGTCGATTGCCGGAGCAATCATCCAGCAAATTAAAACGGGGGAAGATCCTCGAAGAGAACCACTGACTGGTGGTCCACGGAGTCGACTTTTTCCCCGGTGTACCGGCCGTACAATCCACCCGGGGACGAAACAACTTTTTCAATCAGAACGTTAATTCAACTATAGCCCCGTTCCCGAACGATGTCTCGCTCGGTGATCGAGAGCTCTCTCTCTCTCTCTCTCTCTCTCTCTCTCTCTCTCTCTCTCTCTCTCTCTCTCTCTCTCTCTGTATGTGTACGTTCACGAAGATCCGCATGGTCCGTTTAGGCTCTGGTGGGACACGTTGATCGCGAAACTCGTTTCGCGCACGCATGGCTGGATCGGTTCCCGATACGGAGAAAATTCCCGGGCCGAGCCGGGCCGGGCCGGGCTCGGGCTCGTCGGCGCGCGGCGACCCGATGCGTTTAAGGATGTTCTGGAGGTATATAAAAACGCAACGAAAATTTTTGAAAATTTGACAAGATATAATTCTTACTAAATTAATGCAATTAACAAAGTTTGGGTTCGATTCACTGCACCATTTAAGAATTATAGCAACATAAAGTTTGCACATTTTAACACGTCTTCTTATGGAGAATTCATAAAATTCCAACCCTTATTTTAACCAGTTATTTCCAACGTACTTATTGTACGAAAATTATTGGTCTTTTTACGTACAATACGATCCCATAATAAAAAATATAGGTTTCCATTTGAAAAAACAAAGTTGACCTTCAAATGCCCTTGAAAACGCCACCCAAATAAAAAAACTGATACTGCCCCCCCTTTCCCCCTCGAAATCCTTGGACACGTGTTTTACACTTTTTTAATATCTTTCATATTTTTCGAGATATTCGGCTGGAAAGTTTTCAAATGAACACCCTGTATATTGAATATCACAAATTTATTATCTAGAAGTTCAAATCAGAGGGTACAATTATTCGCAAAAGTCACTTACAATTTTTGATAATACAAAGACAATTTGATTAAAAAATAAATATAACATGAAATTCACTAATTAAACGAAAGCTTTTTAAATTAATCTATTTTTTCAATGCAAAATATACTCATGAATGGCTTTCATTGCCAATATATTGATGGATTTCGAATTTCTTGTACTTTTGTCTCCCATTGTACCTCCAGAACATCCTTAAGTCACGCGGACACCTCGATTATTGTGACGCTCGCGATACTACATATCCGGCGCAAACGTGTCGACAATTGATTGTCACGAAAACTATCCAAGATACACGGAAATCTCTTTTTTTACGGGAATTGAACGGGCACCGAAGAACGCTTTAACAGAATCGGGTTTCTGTTTGTTCCATTAACTCGAATTCGTAGAACGGATTTCGCTCTCTAATTGTAGCTTTGTGTAACTTTTTTTCCCTCGACAACCGCTTTTCACTTTGATCCTTTCAGCAATTTGTCCCAAATTGGCGCGATGCTGAATCCGTAAACTTTTGCTCCAGGAGGGAAAAACCATACAAGAGCGAGATTAGAACGAGATTATTCGCATAATAAATCGACGGTGCGGCGCACAGAGTGGTATTTGTGCTAAAAAGGATATCTAGAATTACTATACCGCAAAAAAGTTTTCACAAGTTTTCGCATTAAAGAAAAATGAAGCTCCAAATATAGCCCTTCTTTTGTTATTTGGTTAATTTTCTTTTTCGTTTGGTCCAGTTTCTGTGGATTCCATCCAGTCTATGACTAGAAAGCAACTGCACCAGCTAATAAGAGAAAGCACAAAGCGACTGTGTTGGATGAAAAACTGAAAGATTTACCAGAAAAGTTAGTGTCTTAGTTTTACATATGAACAAAATAAATAACACAACTTGGGACAATGCTAGCACAATGCTAGCACAACCTGGCACAATGCTAGCACAACTTGGCACAATGCTAGCACAACCTGGCACAATGCTAGAACAACCTGGCACAATGCTACCACAACCTGGCACAATGCTAGCACAACTTGGCACAATGCTAGCACCACCTGGCACAATGCTAGCCCAACTTGGCACAATGCTAGCACAACTTGGCACAATGCTAGCCCAACTTGACACAATGCTAGACCAACTTTGCACAATGCTAGCACAACTTGGCACAATGCTAGCACAACTTGGCACAATGCTAGCACAACCTGGCACAATGCTGGCACAGCCTGGCACAATGCTAGCACAACTTGGCACAATGCTAGCACAACTTGACATAATGCTAGCACAACTTGGCACAATGCTAGCACAATGGCACAATGCTAGCACAACTTGGCACAATGCTAGCACAATGGCACAATGCTAGCACAACTTGGCACAATGCTAGCACAACCTGGCACAATGCTGGCACAATGCTGGCACAACCTGGCACAATGCTAGCACAACTTGGCACAATACTAGCACAACTTGACACAATGCTAGCACAACTTGGCACAATGCTAGCACAATGGCACAATGCTAGCACAACTTGGCACAATGCTAGCACAACCTGGCACAATGCTGGCACAACCTGGCACAATGCTAGCACAACTTGGCACAATTCTAGCACAACTTGACACAATGCTAGCATAACTTGGCACAATGCTAGCACAACTTGGCACAATGCTAGCCCAACTTGGCACAATGCTAGCCCAACTTGACACAATGCTAGACCAACTTTGCACAATGCTAGCACAACTTGGCACAATGCTAGCACAACTTTGCACAATGCTAGCACAATGCTAGCACAACTTAGCACAACTTGGCACAACTTGATACGACAGAGAAAATTGCAATATATTAGAAGTGGGGTGCTGCTCTAAAAATCGTTTGTCTCTATTTATGATCGCATTTTTGACAGTTTTAATATTCGAGCACAATGTAGCACAGATCAGCAGAATTGTTGAAATTACGTAGTTCTAAAAGTGGGGGCTAACTTCTAGCAAGTGTTCTCCTAGGAATTAGCCCCCACTTTTACAATTACGTAATTTCAACAGTTGTGCTGAATTGTGCTAAGTTTGTGCTACATTGTGCTCGAATATTAAAACTGTAACATCAACAATAAAACTTACTATCGCTAGTATGTAGATAGAAATGACTTTTTTATTCATAAACTGACTGTATAACTTTGGAAAAACAAGAAAATATTTTGAGGCAGATTTTTAGCACAAATACCACTCTGCGGTGAAAAATGTGTCGAGTTGACGCGAAGAACGGATGAGGCTTCGGATCAGCTGATACCGCGTCTGAAGATAAATCGCGGCGATCCGTGAAATATACACACTTGATGTCGAATGATCGTCGAGCGGATGCTGGGGAAAAAATGCGGTCTGAATAGAGAGTACCAGATTCCAGGAGACATAGTACCAGCCGGAGGACGATTCTGCAAAAAACCCGTCGACAATGTAGAACCTCCGACACAGTAATTCTGGCAATGCATGAGATTGAGCCTCTCGACAAATTCCGTATCCCCGAGGAACTCGAGAAAGTATTTAGATCTGAGCAAAGTGGGAACATCCTACTGGAATCTATTACGTCATGGTGGTAGTCGTACGATGAAGTCTGAAGATATGTGAAAACTTCGGGGCCGAACTTCCGTAGAGATTTTCTGATTTCTTCGAATCCGGGTACACGAGAACATCGTTGGTTCGGACTTCTTTTTGCGGGGGTGGTGCAACGTTGTTCGGAGCACCGAGCGCAACGGACTTGAGCTATACTTGAAGAAAAATTTCTATCCAGATACAATGCACAACGCCCCCCAGAATTGTTCCTTTAGGTGAGAGAAAAATTTACGCAAAGTTTGAGATCGATCGGATAAAAGGATCACGTACGGCGCATTTAAATTGAAAATTTTGAAATTCACCTTAACTATGACGTATAACGTATCGTTGGATTTGTCTTGTTTTTCTAAGTAGGAATATGGAAAAATTATATGACCTTTAAATATAAATAACGATGACCCTGAAATGTCGAAAATTTGATTTCCAAACATTTTTTTCTGCCATTATATTTACCTTATTGAACAGTGCAATTTTCTCCTCTGGCATTTTTTCGTGTAACCAGAAATAACAGATATATTTAAATACCTACATTAAAATGTATCAAATTTTAATTGATGGTAGGATACATGTATTATCCTGTATAAGTAAAATAACAGATTAACAGTTGTAGTTTTGTAATGAACTATGAAGTATGACATATCGTTGGATTTGTCTTTTTTTTCTAAATAGGAATATGGAAAAATTACCTTTAAATAAAAATAACGATAATCCTGAAATTTCGAAAATTGTATATTATAAAGGATTACCGCCAGCAATATCCTGATGTAAAGAAAGCTACTTTAGCGTAAAATTTGTAAATATTAAATATAAGTTCTTTAGAATATAAGAAATGGACTTCATTACAAAACTACAACTGCTAATATGTTATTTTACATATACAGGATAATACATATGTCCTACCATCAATTAAAATTTGCTACATTTTAATGTAGGTATTTAAATATATCTGTTATTTCTGGTTATACGAAAAAATGCCAGAGGAGAAAATTGCACTGTTCAATAAGGTAACTATAATGGCAGAAAAAAATTTTTGACATTTCAGTGTTATCGTTATTTTTATTTAAAGGTCATATAATTTTTGCATATTTCTAATTGGAAAAAAAAGACAAATCCAACGATACGTGATACTCCATAGTCGAGGTGAATTTCAAAATTTTCAATTTAAATGCGCCGTACGTTATTATCCGATCGATCTGAAACTTTGCATAAATTTTTTTCTCACCTAAAGGAACAATTCTGGTGGGCGTTGTGCATTGTATATCAATAGAAATTTTTCTCCAAGTACACAGCTTAAGTCCAGCCTAGTGTGCGAAAGCTTGCTGGCGTTGGAACGACTCGGCGGGAGGCAGGCAAACAGACTAGGGGGGTACAAAAAAAAATGTATCCGAATTTCGCAACAAAGGCCATTGTCCCGCGGGTACGTGTCACTGTCAGGAGATCTCGACGAGCCGGAGTGAAATTAGTCGCGAGCAATTAACGTCCGCTCGTAACACAGATATAAATCCCCTGGCGGGGGCCGCGCGGGGGAGGATCCCGGAGCGTGCGCGAGCAGAGAGAGAGAGAGAGAGAGAGAGAGAAGAGAGGAGAGAGGACCCGGGGCTGCACTCGGTCAGGTGCGCATCAAAGCGAAGTAATGCAGTTGCCAGTTGAACGCACGTACAATGCCGGCTAATGAGTCAGCTCTTGATGAACCTGCCGACGATGACGCGTGCCTATGGATTGTCCGATCGGTTCCGCACCGGCACCAGAGCCGCCCCCGGCGGCGGCGGCTGCTCTACTCGTTTAATTCGGGCGACAGACGTACCATCCGATCAACGGCGGTTTCGTTTCCGGGAATGCGGCAGATCCATCCACCCCCCACCCCCGGTACCATCGCTGTTTATGGAATCAAATAAAAGATGGAACGACCGAGATGCCTGCGGATTTGACGAGCGTTTGGCATATTCGGGTCGTTCGATCCGATCGCATCCTCTACTGCCGGCCCATCCACACAGGAATGTATCATGCGCGCCGTGCGCCTACTAGAAGTATGTCGACAGTTCCCTCATCTAACAAGCACTGCAAATGTCCACTTTATTAGGTAGTAATCAGTTCGTGCCGCTTGTTGCTCTATTATTTGTATATGAAGCATACCGTTAAAGGTTACGAAAAAATGTGAATTCATCCCTCTCTCAACTCGGGTCCCTTCGGGCCCTTATCGCTATATTTTTAGGGAACACAGCTAGGAAAGAATTAATATATCCGCGACACGAACTTATGAGACGATCTAATATTAGGGTTAACAATGTGGCGATCAAACGCGAAAGAAATCTGAAATTCGTAATTTTCATTCGGTAGATCTTAAGGGGGTAGCACCACCTCTAGGGGGTGGAGCTTCATTGAACCTTCCTCTTTCGAATGAGCCCTTGTCCAGCGAAAAATATGCTCATATAAGGACGAAAATGCGTGCAGTGTAAACCCATGTTTCGGCCAGATTTCTAGGGTATCCTAGAGTATTCTAGGCAGAGTATTCTAGGTACAGTATTCTAGGTAGTGTATTCTAGGTAGAGTATTCTAGGTAGGGTATTCTAGGTAGGGTATTCTAGGTAGGGTATTCTAGGTAGGGTATTCTAGGTAGGGTATTCTAGGTAGGGTATTCTAGGGTATTTTAGGGTATTCTAGGTCATTCTAGGGTTTTCTAGGGTTTTCTAGGATATCCTAGGGCATTCTAAGGTACCCTAGGGTATTCTAGGTAGAGTATTCTAGGGTATCCTAGGGTTTTCTAGGGTTTTCTAGGGTATCCTAGGGTATTCTATGGTACCCTAGGGTATTCTAGGTAGAGTATTCTAGGGTATCCTAGGGTATTCTAGGTAGAGTATACTAGGTAAAGTATTCTGGGTAAAGTATTCTAGGTACAGTATTCTAGGTAGAGTATTCTAGGTAGAGTATTCTAGGTAGAGTATTCTAGGTACAGTATTCTAGGTAAAGTATTCTAGGTAGAGTATTCTAGATACAGTATTCTAGGTAGAGTATTCTAGGTAGATTATTCTAGGTAGGGTATTCTAGGGTATTTTAGGGTATTTTAGGGTATTCTACGGTATTTTACGGTATTCTACGGTATTCTACGGTATTATACGGTATTATACGGTATTCTACGGTATTGTACGCCCTTAAACGACACACGTAAGATTGTGTACTAATCGTTCAGTGACATTTATGTCACCGTTGCTCCGAAAATTCGAACTGTCCACACACTTTTGAGGTGCAGTGCATAGAGCGCCGGCCTTTTGAAATGGGAACGAGCCGCGCGGCGGTTCCTTTTCCAACCGGTGATGAAAGAAATTTCCTCCCGTCACAACTTTCCCGATTTTTTGGCAACCCCGCCGCTCTTTTATGACACACGCTCCTGGAGGGAACTCGTAGCCACACAGGGAACTATCTACTTTAGCGCGGACCGCTTCTGTAGACTCGGATTCCACCTTCGAAATTGTTTCATCAAAAGATTGACGCGGAGGAGAAAGTTTCTGATGGTATTTAAGGGTAACGGCGAGTTTTTATGGGAATGACCCAAGTTCTTTGCCGGTGTTCCATCAGTCTGAAGCAGGGGTAGTTAGAACTTTTACCGTTTATCTTTGTATCGAAGATAAAAATGAATTTTAGAATGGAGATTGAAGATCCAAAGCAAATAACATAAACAGTGGGTTGTAGCATTATTCTCAATTGAAATTGTTGGGTGAGGAGGGACATTTTTAAGGTGCTCTTACTTGCTGCAACGACAATTTTTATTTTGCATGAAACAGTCTTATTCCAAAGTAAGATGGAAGATGGTACCGCAGTAATAATATTTAATTTCGTATTGCAAATGAAAATTAATTTTAGACTGAAGATTGAAGATCCAAAGCAAATAACACAACAGTGGATTTTATTCATATTCTCAATTAAAATTGTTAGATGAGGAAGGACATATTAAGGTGTTCCTACTTGTTGCAATGAAAATTTTTATTTTGCATAAAGAGCTACAGTCTTATTCCAAAGTAAGATGGAAAATAGTCTCGCAGCAATAATATTTACTATTATATCACAAATAAAAATTAATTTTAGACTGAAGATTGAAGATCCAAAGCAAATAACACAACAGTGGGTTTTAGGCATTATTCTTAATTAAAATTGTTAGATGAGGAAGGACATTTTTAAGGTGCTCTTACTTGTTGCAACTAACGTGGACAATTTTGCATAAAGAGCCATAGTCTTATTCCAAAGTAAGATGGAAAATAGTACCGCAGCAATAATAATTACTATTGTATCATAAATAAAAATTAATTTTAGACTGAATATTGAAGATCCAAATCAAATAACACAACAGTGGGTTTTAGGCATTATTCTTAATTAAAATTATTACATGAGGAAGGACATTTTTAAGGTGCTTTTACTTGTTGCAACTAACGTGGACAATTTTGCATAAATAGCCGGTCTTATTCCAAAGTAAGATGAAAGATGGTACCGCAGCAATAATGTGCAAAGGTTATACGTGCCCACGTCTGCGAAGGAATTATTCGTTCAAAGGAATGGCACGCAAGAGAAAAGGTTCCCGATTGCCAACCAGAATTCTCAAGACTGAATTACCTCGGATCGAAGGATTTCCTGGGGAAATCATGACTGCAAATAGTCTTACCATAAATTGTAGGGTCTGCTACTACGTTCGCCCGACCAAATTGGTACTAATTTCCCTGTGAGTGAAAGTTACCCGACACTGACAAATCGAAGTTCAAATGTTCGGAAAGATTAATGGGACAATTACGGTCGGCCCGGTATTTATATTCTTCTGAGCACTTTATGATCCTCCATTACCACTGTCGTGGCCAACTAAATGAACGATTCTTCTACTAGTCGAGCTATCTAAATTCAATTCGTCTGTTCTTTTTCATGGAGAATGGATTGTTGGCGGTAATTGTGAAAACTAGAAGACCTGCCTAATTTTAAAGCCGGTGTTTTTAATTTATTTATTGGTTTTAAACCAATTTTTAATGATCGTGTTTCAACTGCTAACCCTGAAGAGGATCAAGACAAGAATTAAAAGCAGTGAAACATACAGGGTGCAAATATCTTCCGTATTTAGTTACACTATTTTGAGGGGCAAATGTTAAACAAAAAATTTGTTCAGGGTAATATTTCAATAAGACACCAAGGTCATCGGTATTATTTTTAATGGAGCGGTATATTTTTTTCACGATAGTATGATAGAAAATAAAATACTAAATTCGGTGGATACCATCTTTTCAACCTTGACATGACCTTGAGCAAAAATAATCATTTCTGAGCAAGCTACGAGTAATATTTTTAAGATACCAAGGTCATCGTTATTTATTTTAATGAAGCAGTGTATCTTTTCACGATAGTATGATAGAAAATAAAATACTAAATTCGGTGGATACCATCTTCTCAACCTTGACATGACCTTGAGAAAAAATAATCATTTAGGAGCAAGCTAGGAGTAATATTTTTAAGATAACAAGGTCATCGTTATTTTTTTTAATGAAGCAGTGTATTTTTCAAGATAGTATGATAGAAAATAAAATACTAAATTCGGTGGATACCATCTTTTCAACCTTCACACGACCTTCAGCAAAAATAATCATTTCGGTGCAAGCTAGGAGGTTAAAACTAACGTGTTTCAGCTTGTATTATGTGTATACTGACGATTTCATTATCTCCAAGCCGATATCTACAGAATAAAGAAACGCATATATGCATAAAGATGGTCGATTAATAAAAAATCTTCCAGATTATTTCGATGCTATCGTCGCGCCTCGATTTAGATCCGATCAAAAAGGAGTCCCGATCCTCGGGTACCCTTATCGGTCGGCCATTAACAGGGAGTCGCGAGACGGTCGTTTAACCGGCTCAAAGGCCAAGCAGATTGCGAACGCGAGTAAAAAATCTGCGGGGTCTGAGTTGCTGAATGAAACAGCATCGCGGCGGAGTCGCCGGATTCGCGATCGCTCGCCATTCACCGTACCCCCTCCATCGATTTTCCCGGCGCGGCTTCGCGCAAAAATCGCATCCGTCGTTAAGGTCGCGGGGGAATTGCAAATCTTCTGATTATTGCATCGATTCCACGGATTCACCGACGAAAGCTTGAAACTGCATGTAGTTTCGAATTGAAATGAATTCGAAGTCGTCCGAAACGGTTTCGCAATTTTTCGACAGGGGCACAAATTGGTAGTCTACATACCATTTAAGAGTTAAACCACCTAAACATCTCTTCAGGTTATGGCGATGCAAAAACATATTTCTTCGTGCATGGTGTTTCTTCGTTCAAGAACATTTTTTCCCCCATGGTAATATTTTCGGAGTTGTCAAGGTCATCAGTGTTTTTTCATACATAACAGCATTTATTTTGTTTATTGCATCGTGTAGCTGAGCGAAAAATACATTCAGATGTGTATAATATAACATGACCTTCAAGTGACCTTGATCTTTGAAAATTAAAGCGAACACTCCGGGAAAATAACCTTGAGAAAAGAATAACATTTGCAAAGAATTCGGAGACTGCGGATGTTTATGCAATTTTGTATTTTTGTAGACAAATTTTAAGAAAGTGGAATCACATAAAATCTCATTTTCTGTGACACTAGTCTTTGTAGTTTTGGACTAAATAAAAATCGTACTAAATTCTGTGGAATTTTATATTCCAGCATTCTTTGACAATTTTTAGAAGCCATAAATGCATAGAGATCCGCAGTCTAGTTATCACAATTAAAGGAGATATTTAGGTGGACCACCCTGTATAACAATTGTAAAAATTAACGATCAAGTTCAAAGATGAAGGTCAAACTGTCAGACAATCGACAGTTTGTAAAATCGTGTCTGTTACGTTTCACAATCATGCTGCCAGCCTCGAGAAGTCGCACTACAATGGGCGTGGTCAGTTAGGGCTTCCGCGGGGAACGTTCTCAACGAACAACCAAGTGAAAAATTGAAGCTATAGAATAGTGAGGATGAGTAATATTGCGAGCAGAAAAGAAGTGGCACGCCCCAACTCACACGTATAATAATACATGTATAAGCCATAAATGCATAGAGATCCGCAATCTAGTCATCACAATTAAAGAAGATATTTAGGTGGACCGTATAACAATTGTGAAAATTAACGATCAAGTTCAGAGATGAAGGTCAAACTGTCAGACAATCGACAGTTTGTAAAATCGTGTCTGTTACGGTCCACAATCATGCTGCCAGAAGTGGCACTACAATGGGCGTGGCCAGTTAGGGCTTCCGCGGGGAACGTTCTCAAGGTTCGTGGAACAAGTGAAAAATTGAAGCTATAGAATATTGAGGATGAGTATTATTGCGAGCAGAAAAGAAGTGGCACGCCCCAACTCACACGTATAATAATACATGTGTAAAGCCTAAAGATTGGGGCTACGGAAGTATCGTTGGTGGGAACAGGCGTGTCGAGGGCGAGACTCTCCTTGTGCCCTGTGTCTTCTTTTCAGCTGCCAATAATAGCCCCATTTAAGTAAGTCTTTTAAATCCCTGTGGTAAATTTTCAGTGGAAGTATACATTTTGAAATTGTTTCTTCCAGCTAACTCGGACATACTTTCTGTCTCATTAACCCCTTGCACTAATTGTGTTGTGCTATTAATTTCCATCAAACTTTAAATTGAAACAAAATTATATTTTCTTGTTATTGAAACCATTGGAAACAGCATACGTATAAATTACATACAAATTTCCTTTTTTAACGACAAATAAGTTCTAATCACTGGGAACCGTAAAAATAAATCGTAGTGCAAGGGGTTAATGGTTGCAAAGGTTCGTAACGATAATGTCAGAACGCGGTCTCTTAAAAAATGGCGTCGTTTGTCCGGGTCACGGGGAATTGTAAATCTTCTGATTATTGTATCGATTGCACGGAGATTCGCCGACGCTACGCGACGCTACGGAAGGTGGGCCGTAAAGAGTGGTTCGCGGCAGGAACTGGGTGCAGAAAGAGGGACAGAAAGGTGGAAAGGAGGGGAGGGGAGGGGAGGGGGGGATAGAGAGAAAAGGGAGCAATACGGTACACGGGCTTGCACCCGGTACCCTCCATTGGGACGATTTTTCCAACGGAGGCTGTGAAACAGGTTGTTCCGGTGAGCGAGCGAAAAAGAATAAAGAGGAGGCAAGAAAGATTATAGCGAGGAATGAACGGATGGAGGAGAGAAGCAGCCGGTGAACCCAGCCCTTTTTATTCATCTCGGTTGCTCGGTTCAATGTACGGCGAACCATCTCGGGTCTTATGTAGTCCTAGCGGGTCGTAACGACACTGTCACCTTTTTAATCAATTTTAGGGTGAAACCACCGACCGGCCCCGTTCTTCAGGGATCACGCGTGCGCGTCATGGAATTTATACGACAGTATAATTATTCAGTCGTCAACGTAATGGGAAAGTGATAATAAATCTTACGCTGCCACGAAATTGTGAATACACCGGCCGGTGATTAACTGCTCGCGCGCTTATGAGGTATTAGGTTTTTGCGGACTACCCTAAAGAGCCGGATTAACAAGCTATAGCTAAGCTCTCGGTGATCATGCGTGCCACGCCGACAAAAATTTAATTTGATTCCTCGCGCGCGTGACGTTTTCGCTGAAAATGTTTTAACGCGACGAGCACGAGAGCGAACGGCGTTTATTGCCATCTAAGAGATTGGATTTATTTAAATTCCGTAATGTATGCTCGAAGAACTTTTCTGCATAAAAGTTCACGCGCGAAGCAGCTTGTTCGAGATTTCAATAATTCCACAATAAAGTATCCGAGACCGGTCATTTACGCGAACGATGGTACTTTTACTGTTAATGCAGCCAATTTGTATGTCGGAGAGCAACAGAAAATACGGTAAAAAGTTTGTAATCATTTTAGAGAATTATCGGAGATGTTATTAATTTTATTCAATCTACGATTTTTATCATATGGGATCTTGATATAAATTCTTTTTGATGATCTCGCGATTTAATTTATTTAAAACATATAAATTATTAATCCTCCAACGCTAGATACCGTGTACAATATTTAATTGCAGTCTGATGGCATTACGATTTATCAAATATTCAGTCGAAACATAAAATTATGGATAAAACAGATCTCATCCGTAACGAAATATACATAAACACCCCAGGTCTATTAATAATTTTTATAATTTTAATTGAAACTATTAGAAATTTTATTCGCCCTGTATATTACGTAACACTGCGTGTATATTAGGTTGTGAAGAATTCAGTTGTGTCTCGATGCAAAAACAATGTACTTGTAGAAAAATATATGTATACATAAATACAACGATGACATCTCTTGGAAATAGGCGATACTATGTGACGACCGATGTGTATACAATTTCTAACAAGCAATAACATGTAGCTGTGACCTCAAGGAGTCAGTCGCTCTTGAGCCATAACAGTAAACAAACGTGTATTCGATCCTCTAAAGTTCCTTTTTCTACAGTACTCATTGGAAAATCGTATAATCGGTTGAATGTAATGTTAAAAATGTACCCTAGTAGATAAATAAAAACAGTTTAGAACAGCATAATAATTTGAGGGTGTACTTCCGAAAGCGACAACCCTCCGATTTTGCTGAAATTTTTGCCAAAGCTTATCCTTGATTAGAGAAGAAAGTCCCTAAAAGGATTTTTGGCGAGAATGCTTCGTTTGCCCCACAGCCCCCTTCAAAGTTTTCACAGTTCTTACTAAATATTTTCGAAAATATTGATTTTAGCGAAAAAAATTTTAAAACAAAAAATAAGCTCATGAAAAGCTCTACAAAAATGCTTATATACATTGTTTACGTAAACCTATTATTTTGGGTCATAACAGCCAAAGTAATAGATTTACGTAAAAAATTGTATAATCTATTGTTTTAGGTCATAACAGCCCAAATAATAGGTTTACGTAAAAAATGTGTAGAACCTTTTTTGTAGAGCTTTTTTTGTAGAGCTTTTTATGGACTTTATTTTCTGTTTCGAAACTTTTTTCTCTAAAATCAATATTTTCGAAAATATTTAGTATGAACTGTGAAAACTTTGAAGGGGTCTGTGGGGCAAACGAAGCTTTGTCGCCTGGCTGTTATGACACAAAGTAATAGGTTTACGTAAAAATGTATAAAACCTTTTTTGTAGAGCTTTTTATGAGCTTCATTTTCTGTTTCGAAACTTTTTCCCTAAAATCAATATTTTCGAAAATATTTAGTGAGAACTGTGAAAACTTTGGGGCTGTGGGGCAAACGAAGCTTTCTCGCCAAAAATCCTTTCAGGAACTTTCATCTCTCATAAAGGGTAAGCGTTGGCAAAAATTTCAGTAAAATCGGAGTCAAATCTGATTCAAGTCCTTAAATAATTTGGAGAGCGGGGGTAAGCGAGAGCATTGCGATTATTATTAAGAAGCGTTTCGGAACTTCGGCCGCATTGATTGCTAATAGATTTTCGGGTTCCCGGACATGCTCGTCGATGAACAGTATTGTTTCGCGACGATAGTTCCGCAGGTTCGCGACAAATTGCCAGAATCGATCTCGACGGCGCGGCGCGGCGCGGCGTTCCGGAATGTTGCCGGGAGAGACACTCTAATTGAGAATGTTTCAGAGTATGGTGGAACTGCCATGACTGGGATCGTTCTCGAAAGAGTTCGATATCTGGTGCCGAAGGAGGGACTCTGCTCCTGAATGGTTCCAATTACGGCCGCGGCCGGTAATAGAGACGATGGCCTTGTAACGCGAGCGTAAATAATCGCGCAGAGCCTGTCTCTCTCTCTCTCTCTCGGTGAATCTCTTACACTTGCTCGGCTTTTTATGGTAATCGTTATGAATGGCGAGAAGAAGTTACCGGCGTGTCGCGCGTTTTTCTTCGGATCCGACGATTTTTCTGGTGACCGTGATTGAACGCAATAAATGACCGGCAACTCGGGGGCATTCCGAAGGTTCTCTCCACACTCTTTTTATTTTCTGTTTGCCGCGAAAACTTCAACGCATAATTTTCGATCCTATCGATCGCCGCCGGGATTTTTTAGTAGAAAACGTAACATTATGTTTTTTGCGACGATCCAACGCGGATTAAATGCAAACGTAATCCGTATAATCCCTCTTACGAGAATTGCTAACGATATTACCGAAATTAATTTTACACTGTCGAATTTTCCCCCCTTTTTTTCTCTAGGGGAATATATCTCAACTTCAAGTGAATATTAAAAGATTTTTTTACTAAGATAATTAAATGATTGCTGGCAATTTAGCAAATTGGAAAATTGTAACTTAACACCGACCGTAAAAAGTGACCGATGTGCATTGTATTATAAACATAACAAGATTAAATTTATTCATATTTTGTGCGATTTTTATTATAGTGTACAGGGTGTCCCATGTAACAGTTTTCACGATTTCTAAAGTACTAATCTGACAAAAAATATTTTCAACAAAAGTTGATCAGTTTTCGATTGGATATATATTGCAATTAAAAAAAAATTCAAAAAACATTTTTTTTTTACAGTACTGTCAAGGTAAACCTTCATTTTTTTAAATGGCACTTTGTTATTTTTGACTTAACAGTATTACAGTCCTTGTCAAGACGAATTCAACGATCTAGTATACCATGACCTTCGGATGACCTTGAAGTGCCATTTAAAAAAATGAAGGTGAAAAAGAAATTTACCTTTTTCACTTCTGAGAAATTATTGTTATTTCTCGACCTCCACACAAAAGGAGCGCAATTTTTCAATTGCCAATGATTTTGTTACAAAGAAAAGATCTCGACTGGCAGTGTTTTTTGAAAAACTATTTTAAATCACAGATATAATTTTTAAAAATAACAGCAAAAAATAAAACATTAACGATCACAGTATTCATATAGATTAATATTTTTTACTTTTTATCTTACAAGTTGAAAATGTTTTTTGAAAAAGTTATATATTTCAATTGTTTAATATAAATTGTTTGAATATCGTATTTCATTTCCTAACTACTAAATGTATAAAATTTATATATGTACATAACAATACATTGTATCTGCAAAATTAGGATAGTTAATAAATAATAAAGATTTGATTGAAATTCATGGTATTTTCTTTAATTAAACATATAATTTTTCAAAAGAGATTTCTCGAGAATTATCAAGAAATCAAACTTGTATATTTCTTTTTCTCGAGAAATGAAAAATGTTGAGAAATCAGAAACACACTATATGCACCCAAATGATTCATCAAAGGTAACTTTCGGACTAGATGAGTGAATTAGGAGGAAAGTACTACATGCGAGGGACGGTAAATGTTTTTCCTTCATTAAAAATTCAGATTGGTCAGGAGAGCGTGTAAGGTAAATACGTTAGTGCCGGTTCAGAATTTACATTCGGAAGATAACATTTCCAGTTGGCTGGCAAATGAAGTCTTATTCTATAGAGTATTTGCAAAAGCGTTTCCCGGGTATCTCTTTTATCCGGTGGACCCCACCAGGGATTTCGATTATCCAGGGAACTGTATTTCTCATCTTTCCAAGATAATCGAAAAAGTAACGTATATCCTAACATCTTATTACAGGAGTTGCGGCCGGGCAAGAAACGCCGCGGCAATAAACCTTGCACGGTTGGCTCGTAAACAGGCTGTATCATTAAACAAAAAGGCGGAAGCAAAAAAAAAAAAATAAATAAAACAACAGAGAAATAAACACACACCGGCAACTTACTAAAACACCGACTTACTTTTCCGAAAGCGATCATAGATCACGGGGAAACATTATTACAAGAGGGGAAACGTTGGAGAGAATATAAAACGATACCTTCTACAACTCCCAAAAGCAATATTCAAAGCGCTCCTAGAAAATTTATACCGAGCCTGCGCTTGTGTTACGAGCTAGTTCGCATTTATAAAGACAAATTCCAAGTAAAACCCCCTATTTCCTTCGCGAATGCTTCCATGGAAATGAAAAATAAGGCTGGACCCGAATTCTCTGTAAAAAAAATTTGTATGCGATGTGCTTTTCTTTGGTCGTTTTTCTCAAAAAACTTTACACTCGGCAGGTTTTCAGAGAACGGTCACTGAATTAAAAATAACTGAAACTCGCTAGGTGTTGGTGAATTTTTCTGAAAATTCTATATCGAACCAGCCACAAATTCTATACACGTTCGAGAATTTTTTTTCTCAAAAACTTATTCGGCGGAATACAAACGCTGTTTATGAATTTTCTGGACAATTGTGTCGAACGATATACATACGTTCAAACTCGTTTTCACGTATCAATTATTCGAAAGATTCTCTGTTAAATTCGATAATTCTTTGAAAACTTTGAAAATTGCTCTACCATTATTCACAGTATTGTTTACATTATTAAATACGGTGCTATGTAATCAATTATACCAAACATTTCAGTATTTTATGTAGTATTATATCGATTTCATATCCATAAAATGATAAAAAATCATACAGAATGGAATTATTCTAGGTCGAAAGAAATGTTTAATTTTCGAATTAAAATAGCTCCGAGTGCAAATGGTTAAAATAGTAATCATTTTTTAAAATTAATTGAGGGGTTATAGATGAAATTTGTAATAATAAATTTCTTTAAATTTGCAATTTAATAAGGGTGTCCGAAGAATCAACATAATTGTTGATAAACAATAGGGTCTCTTCCCGCAACGTGAATTTACGGTTTACGAGTATGTATTTTCAAAATCACTATGAGAATTCGATGGGATTATTCGAAAACCACAGTGCGCCGGGTTTACACGTATTCTAGCGATCATTAGGATGAAATTATCGGAGATCGGACCAGGCGCGTTGCATTAACAGGCAGATTAGTAGAAGTTCATCAATAATAGGAAGGTTTGGTAGCTGGCCTATCGGTGACGCCCTTTTGACGCCCCCTTCGCGCCGGCTGGTTCCGCTCGCTTCCCCTATCTGTTACGCGCGAAACGATCGCGTGCGCGTCGCACGGGTCTTCCTATATTGCGTGTATGTATGTATGTATGTATGTATGTATGTATGTATGTATGTATTGTCTAGCTCGATTTTTCACCGTTTATCTCGGCAGCGGTATTTTTCCGGCTTATTTTTAAAATCGCTCTTTTCCTCGACGCACCGCGAGCAAACAACGTTTCGTCGATTGACTCGCCATACCCGTCGCAATTACACGCCAATTAGAGAATGTTCGTCCGAATGTTGTCAAGCCGGAATTTATCTGTCGTCGTTAATCGAAGGCGGAAACGATCGTTTTTTTCTTTTTTTAATTTAAGCATTTCAGATCTATGCACTAAGTAAGATAAAGTATACACATGTTCATACATAACCTACATTAAATCAAATTAGATACGTATGTAGCTTACAGTTTTTTAAGAAATTAAAAATTAGAAAACAAACTTTAATGTTAGGTCGCGTGACGGAGATATTTAGGTGGACCACCCTGTATAACAATTGTAAAAATTAACTTTAATTAAATACTGCGTCTAGATATCGCACCGACCGCGCCGAGCGTGACTTCAATAGAGAGCCGAACATAGAGAAGGACAGAATGAAACACGGTTCGCGTGACTGTCCGCGTCTCTTTCTTTCCGATGCGCTGTCCTTCCTTGCGACCGAAACTTTCACCGTGGATTAAACCACTAAATACAATTGAAACTATATCGTGTTAGGTGTCATTTTAATCAGAAAAATGCCAGAAATAAGGTGGTGAAAGTCCCATAAACAAATAATGAAAATTAAGAGATTTGTAAAATCGATTCCTCAAGTCAATGTCCTCGTTATTTTGGTTTGAAAAAATTCTGTGAGACTGTTAAAATGTCAGTAAATGCGTGATAATAATTTCAAGATTGTATGTTTTAAGGGTCCTTCAAAAAAAATTCCTAAAAAAAGCAAAAAGTAGCTCTCACATAGGATGACCCTCTTAAGGGTTGGAAACGATTGTTCTGCAACCAAATGCGCAAATAAAAGCTCTTGTCACACCGGTTGAAGACCTCTGTCGCAAACGACTACCACGGTTCGTTAGTGCCATAAAACATAAAATATGTAATGTTACGTTAAAGACGTTGTTTGTGAAAGAATCGCCGCGACGAAGATTGCAGGCTTCGACCACAAATGGTTAATGCCGTGCGGTTAGGCCAAGGTAAAAGATCTAACAAGTCCGCGTTTAAATGCTTGCTACGCGTAGAGTAACCCGATAGCTTCTGCGGGGACGCGAGAAGAAAATAACTTCATTATAAACGTCAATGGCTTGGCTCTGGTTTATTGCGTGCAGTGCCTTTATCGATTAACTGCGAGAACCATAAATATTTACGACCAGGAAAGAATCATAGAAATAGATATTGTACATATCTTTGAACGATTTGTCGAAATGGAGCAGCAGCAAGTTCAATGAATGAATAAATTAGAATAACGATATTATTTAAACGAATAATCATTATCATAATAAGTATTTTTCATCTCGCTATTTTAATGGGATTAAAATAAAAATGGAATTCAATGTAGTCGAATCAAATATTAACAGCTTCCTACCAATTCTCATTTCCTTTATCACCTGGTATCATTAAGCGCATCCTCAAACACCTTCTTCGTTATTACCATATCTCATCTTAATCAATTCGCGCTCTTCTTAAATATTCATGAGTATTCTATTTTTGTCTAACCAGAAAAATTAGACCAGCAAATTATAACAGATTGATTGCCTCGTTGGCGTTCTTCGTCCACCTTCGAAATGAAATTCACAATGAAAGATTTTTCATGTAATATTTGGACAGAGAAAGTGTACAAAATTAATTCTTAGCACTCGGATGGCGAGGCACCATTGAAAATTGCTATGTCATTCTTAAAAATATTGTTCGCATTATTATTTTTGTTCGTATTTTAGACATTCACATATTACATGAGATATTATTTCACATGCAAAAAATGAAAAAACATTGTATAGAATGGAAAGATTATAGAATGGAAAAGTCTTTCGTTTTTTTAGTACAAATAACTCCGAGTGCAAAGGGTTAACAATGTACCGAACAGAAACTATAGAAACGAGTAAACCACAGGTTGCTAAAATATAAAATTATGTACAGTGACTTCCATTAATATTCGCACGATCTTAAAACAACGGTAACTTTTTTGATATTGCACAATTGATATTGGAAGTTAGATCAATTAATTTACTACATGATGTGAAAAGAAATTTTTTCAAAAATCGCAATTGGTCGGAATTGTAGAGAAAATACTAAAAGTTGCATTTTACCCGGCCGAGCGTCTCGCTCCCCGTGACGGCCCTAGTTCTCGAGACAGCTCAGTACCATAGAGTGTTACAATGTAAGTGTCGGCGATGCGAACAGGTACGTCCAAACTAATGCATCACGGATAGCAGCTATGGTACGCGCCTGAGGAGTTCCGAGAACTGTGGGCCGCCACGGGGAGCGAGACGCTCGACCGGGTCAAGGGGGCGTAGCCTTCGAAAACCGGCCGTCGCGAGAACATAATTCCGAGGCCTGTACTATATGATGTGTGAAAAGAAATTTTTTCAAAAATTGCAATTGGTAAGAATTGTAGAGAAAATACTAACAATTGCATTTAACAACTTTTTTATGTGGGTCTATATTGAAAATTTAAAAAATGTGTTTTGTAGATCAATTATATGCATTGTAAAAGTTTCATCGAAATCGGTTGATGTGGGAAAAAAAAAAATTGTGAAAAATTGGAATTTTTACCATCTTTAAAAATTTGCAGCTCATTGCAACGTTGACCGATTTTAACGAAATTTTCAGAATATGTTTCATCGACACAGATCTACGAAACGTGTTTTCCACATTTTCAATACGAGCCCACAGAAAAAAGTTGTGAAACACAACTTTTCGTATTTTCTCTGCAATTCTGACCAATTGCAATTTTGGTCAAAAATTCTTTTCGCGCCACGTAACAAAACCTACCTTCTCAAAAAAAAACAAGTTGTATGGTGGAATATTAAAAAAAATCCAAGTTGTACAGTAGAATATTAAAAAAAATCCAAGTTGTATGGTGGAATATTAAAAAAAGTTATCGTCCGTTTAGTGTCGAAATATTAATGCGAGTCACTTTATCGCTAAAGTAAATCGCGTCTCGTTGTTCGGCGCTGCCCGCAGCAGGCAACTTTCTTATTCCCTGGTCGGTCTCGATCCACGGCGTGTTTAATTTGCCATGAAAAAATCGCGCGATCGCGAAGCGTTCTTAATTTACCCGGGGTGGTAAATGAAATTCACTCGACAAGACAGAAACGAGCTTCCTCCACGCCGGGCTGCTCATTTTTTTTTCTCTTCTTTTCTCCCGGCCACTTTTTCTCTCGGCACCGTGACGCGTATCGCGATGCCATTACAGAAACGGTGTTTAGAAACGCTTTGGTGGGTTCGTGATATTTCGTCACGATAGCTGAGAAAAAAAAAAAAAATTAGTAGAATCATACGTCGGTCGTCGGAACCCCCCGCGACGGTCACGGGCTGATTCGTTATTCACCGCGTATCGTGTAATTGGGGATCACCCGTTCAGGTTTAAACGGCATTTAACCCCCGCGTCTCGGGCCAGTTCGTCCTCGCGCGGACAGCCTTGGAAATCAGGCGAGCAAAACCCGTCGCACGTCGAATATTTCCCGATAAATGGGTCGTCAAATTATAGGCCTCTCGACTTTCCCACGGTGCTGCTCATGCGTCTCGACAGCCGTCGTATACTCTCATTTTCAGTAAAAATTGTAATTGTTCCGGTCCATGGGGGGGGGGGGCGTTCTCCTCGAACGAGACGCGAGAAGCCGTTCAGTTCTCTGCCCATGAATGAGCCGTGTGACAATGATATTCAATTTTTTCCGTCTCGGGTTTCGATCACCTGTTATTCGATGCTTATGACGTGCGAATCGAGGACGTCGTACTACTCGGTCGCGGCCAGTGATTGATTCGCCATTTTGTTGACGTTCTTGTGTTTTTGTTAGTGGCTGTCCAGACGCGCTTTATGGGGAACTTTTTACTTTAATATTTTTAGTCCAAGGATTTTATTTCCTGGTTTAATCCGGCGTTGGTTAGGCGGGGTCTCATAGACCTCAGAAATTTTAGACTTTCGTTGAAAAATAAAGACGTTTTGTTCAGTATTTTCGAATAATAAAAATTTAATTTCGTGGATCTGCGTTTTTACTCTGTAAAATTACAAGCCCCTTAAGCTATACCTAATCTTATATTCATGAAAAGGGTATTTCTTTCTATAATACAAACTACTTTGTAACTACAAACTTTGAAACTAAACAGCTCTCTCAAAAAGAGCTTTGTCTAGTCACCAGGCCTAAGAATTATGTGCTCATCGGCCAGTTTTCGAAGGCTACGCCCCCTTGACTCGGCCGAGCGTCTTGCTCCCCGTGGCGGCCCACAGTGCTCGGAACTCCTCAGGCGCGTACCGAGCTGCCTCGAGAACTAGGGCCGCCACAGGGAGCGAGACGCTCGGCCGGAAAAAGGGGACGTAACCTTCGAAAGCCGCCGCGAGTACATAATTCCGAGGCCTGACGTACGCCATAAATCGTGTTCAGCTGTTTCGCACACTTAGGACTTCGATTTTCCTCGACTAGTCCCTACACCACACTTCGATTTTCCTCGACTAGTCCCTACACCAGACTTAAAAATTCACAAAAAGCAGCTTGTAACGGCAAAACCACGCGAGCCTGCGAATTTTAATAGACCTAGGGCCGCCACGGGGAGCGAGACGCTCGGCCGGAAAAAGGGGACGTAACCTTCGAAAGCCGTCGCGAGTACATAATTCCGAGGCCTGACGTACACCATAAACCGTGTTCAGCTGTTTCGCACACTTCGACTTGTAGGGACACGCGTTCTCATTGAAAATAATGTTAAAAATCTCTGTGGTAATTTTATTGAGTCTTCATTCGAGATCATGTTGCAGCTGTTTGCGGTCATTTTCTACAGGGTGAGTCGGTAAGAATTACAGTGTGTAATTGGCATCAGGTTGTACATACGTTCAATTCGATTAAGAGTCGCGAAGGTATCGAATGCGCTCTCATTGAAATGTTTTATGGCACCTCGGCATATCGCTCCGGGCTTGCAACACTACCATGCAACGATGATGCTTAATTAAATCCCACCTCTCGAAGCAACAATCGGAGAGAGTTGCTCAGGCAAATTCCATCAGCATCGAAATTTTTACAACGCCGTCCGGTAAGCATTAAGGCTCGCGATAAATGGGAGTGTGTGTACTACCCGCAATTCGCATGGTACATACCGCATAGACGTTCCTCACGCAACAATCTCGCTGCTGGCGTGCCGGTTGGAAATCATCGAGGAAGCAAAATATTGCACATTTTACCAAGCCGGATAAAAGCTAAACAGACTTAGGCGCGGGAACGGAAATTGCAGGCGGGGTACTTTTTGCACACGGATAAATCGAACTGCAAATCGTTAAACGGAACGCCGACCGAGGAATTACGATTTCCCATTTCCTAAGACGCAGGAGGAGGAGGAGGAGGGAGGAGTAGGAGCCCGTCTATTTGTTTTATTCTAGCGTGTCGGCTTTTCCCAGAGCCATCTCCGTTCGCGCATTATGCGTTCCGCCGGTGCTAATTAAGGGAAATTGAGCCCGATAAACTAATTTTTCTCGGTTCAAGTCGTTCCAACTATTTCTCGAGAGCCTCGCAACTTCTCGCGGCCGGTGTATTGTTACCGGAGGAGTTTCGTTTCGGAGGCGAAAACAACGGTGAAGGAGTTCGACCGCCGTTGTTCGCGTTCCCTTGAATTCCGAATCTCGAGCGTTCCTTGTTATCCTATATTTTTCCGGGCCCTTTGGAACTTTCCTTTCAGCTGACAGGAACGCTCGCCCCGCGAATACCCGGTCGTTTGAGACCGCCCCGTTTAATTCCCCGATTCTAATGACGCTCCAATTTCCTGCCCAAAATAATCATTCTTCTGCAGCTTCGATCATCAGAATTTTAAAAATTTTCACATACCACCGTTTTGTTTTATTGGCCGGATAATCGTGAAAGAATTTTCTCCCGTTTTTCAATTTTATATATGTTATTTCATCGATATTTTTCCACTGTGGGATTTTTAACACGGATCATACTTAATTAGTAGATTCTGTTTGATTATGATTATTATTGTCTGGAAACTGAAGCTACCGTGAGATACAAGCTTTAAGAATAAAAAGTATTGGAAATAGTAATTACAATATTTTTATTCAAATAAAGTAGTATATCAGCATTCATTTTATTTCTTAGTTCTACAAATATATACGAATATATTTATTACACACATGTATAGAAGCTATTAATTGAAGTAGTATTTGCTGTGCGATATTTTAGAAATAATTATTTGAAATAATAGTTTTCGTAGAATGTATTGGGAATAAATATTTGAAATAATATTGTTTTAAGGATATATGAAAATTAATTATTTCAACTAGTATTTCATAGTATTTTTCTGACAATAGTTATCTGAAATATTAATGTTTTTTATAATTATTAAAGGAAGTTGTGGTAAGTTGTGGTAAGTTTATTCTGTTGTGGATTTTAACCATTTACTTACTCCATAATGTATAAGCATAGTTATGAATGTCTTAGATACATCAAAAGAAATTTTTGGAAACTTAGGAATAATTTATGCAATATTAGGAATTGGATTTTTAGGATTCATTCATAGCTTATTTCGGTGAAAGGTAGTGCTGAAGTTTCATTCCACTAATAATGGCAGAAATATTTATTTCAAGTAACAATTTTAAGTTCGTGTCGAGAAACACATAATTGAAATACATATTTCATATGCTTGGGAGATTAAATAAATATTTCAAATAGTATTTCCACTAATACAAAAATAAATAGATATTTCATATTATTCAAAATACCATAGTTTTGGAAATAATTTTTATTTCGAATACTATTTTACCCAGCCCTGCCATATCGTCATTATTGTACAATGTGTCTTTATGAATAATAACATTTCTGAAGGAAACGCAGCCTAAGAGCTAGCTCCTTCATTTAGATACAAGATAGTTAACCTGTCCAGCGAATGAACACTTAAGCGTCTCGTAAACTTACTATACTCACCAATGATTATTTAATCCTCATGTCACTAGAGCCGAGCTGTTTCATGATTAAGGTCATATACATTCCAGACCACGATTCTACTAATGTTTCATAGTTATAGCCCTCGTGAAAATTCTGGCACGAGATTAAGTGAAAAATGGTCCACGCGACCAATGCACATAAACTCCTAATGAGCGGGTACTTCAATTCGTTAGTAACACTGGATTATTGCGAAGAGGAAGCTTTGATCTTAAAATCTATTGCAAGATTCGAGAAAAAAAATGTTTCAAATAATTAATAATTTTTCAAAGGGACTACATATGTATAAGATTTTTATACTTACAAGGGAACATATTCAGTTCATCCAATTTTGATGAAACTTGTTTGAGATATAGTTGTTCGAAAAATATTTCACACGTATTTTTTTTATCGGCAACCATGAGGGGGTGAAAACAGCCCTCGAAGTCAGGGGTGAAAACCACATTTTTTTAGAAAAAATTCTTGCTCGACTACATTTCCCATTAAAAAATACATATTAAAAACAAAAATGAATTTTTTTCGACTTCTAGTTTACCAGATATCTCAAAAAATGTGGTTTTGACCCTTGAGGGCTGTTTTCACCCCCTCAGATTCGATGGTTGCCGATAAAAAAAAATACGTGTCAAATATTTTTCGAAGAACTATATCTCACACGTAAGTTTCATCAAAATCGGCGTGTATCAACTGAATATGTTCCCTTGTTAGCTGGGGGAACACTTTCGGCGAGCTTTCGCAATTTAACGCGATATTCGAGAAACTATCAATTCTGGGTGCGCTCGCTAGTCGAGTTACCGACGAATAAAACTCAATTTCGTTGTCCGGCCGAGGGACGACGTCCGGATGGACGTTCGACGTGGTCATCCGACGTAACCGGAAGTTGGGAAAAGAAAAGCGTTTCCATGGGAAAAATTCGACGCTGTCCCCTGCTTTCGCGATATCAACGCGGAATTTACTAAACGTTTCGCGTTAACGGCATGACGCGGGATAAACTCATTTGTAACTAAGTCATTAACGCGGTTAATCTAGCGTGACGTATCAGTGGACGATAAACTGGATTTTTGAGAAAGCCGGATGGAACGTGTCGAGTTCCGCATAAACTGATAATTTCAATGATCAGAGTATGTTTATAACCGTATCGTTGCAGTTTATGGAAGTTCATGAATAATCAGCCATTGACATATTATGTTAATTAGAGTCTCGCCTCTAACGTGGAATACTATGCTAATTCTTGTGATTAATGGCGGATGCGAAATTTAGAAGAAAAAGTGGGCGGAGCTTCTGACGATGTGGTGGGAAAAATCCCATGGTAGTTTTGTATAGTGTATTCGCAGAAATTTTTATGGTTTTTAACGAGGAAACGAGGGCTGGAGAAATGATCGAATTCTATTTTAAACGCTAGCGAAATGTTAATGAAATTCCGGTTTAGAAATGCAGTCTTGAAATTGTTTGTTTTTGTCATTTTGTAAATTTACAATACAATATTGATATTACTGTGAACAAAAAATACGTAAACATAGGTTACGAACTATTTATAGCCCTTTAATTGTTCCGCAGTTACGTAGTCCAGGCCTCGGAGGCCGATTTTCGAAGGCTACGCCCCCTTTTTCAAGCCGAGCGTCTCGCTCCCCGTGGCGGCCCTAACTCTTGGAACTCCTCAGGCGCGTACGATAGGAGCTATTCGTGATGCATTAGTTTGGACGTAGCTGTTCGTATCGCCGATATTGTAACACTCTATGCTACGCGCCTGAGCTGCCTCGAGAACTAGGGCCGCCACGGGGAGTGATAAGCGAGCACATAATTCCAAGGCATGATGTAGTCCATCACGTCTACCTTCGAGCACTGTCAACGATCAAGCGACTGTCGTTAAACGTAACGACTACCCTAACAACCAGAACGGTCATAATTAACTAAACTTGTCAGTCGTCTTCAATCATCAATGAAAACATTCGAACCTTCGTGCTTTGATTTTTTAAAATTAAACTGATAGGACTTTGTAAAAATACGCACACGCATTATTTTATAAAAATGAGAATTTTTATGGTTTTTAATGAGGAAACGAGGGCTGGAG
Source organism: Lasioglossum lativentre (assembly GCA_916610255.1). NCBI lineage: Eukaryota > Metazoa > Arthropoda > Insecta > Hymenoptera > Halictidae > Lasioglossum > Lasioglossum lativentre. The sequence continues at coordinate 5,880,505 of OU744359.1, forward strand.
AAATGATCGAATTCTATTTTGAACGCTAGCGAAATGTTAATAAAATTCAGATTTAGCAAATGCAGTCTTGAAATTTTTTGTTTTTGTGTGACATGGTTTATTTGCCGGTCCATTTTCAAATATTTTGTGCAAAGCATTTTATACTGCTTTTTTTTACCCCGTAAATTTTCATTTTCCGAAGTGGCGGAATTTAATAATTAAAAGCAGAGACAGAGCAAAAATCTCGGAACGCTCCGGGGTCGTACGATACACGATGTTACAACTGTAATAATAATGTCGTACGGCTATCCTTGTTTCTCCAGCCGTATTTAATCTCAATTGGAATAGAAGAAAAAACACGCTGAATATTAAATTCTCCTCGAACCGGGAGGAGGAAAAATACAAGTCTGTAAGATAGTGTACCGTAAAAACATCGCAAAATCCGCCAAAATCTCTTACAATTACCCCTAATCTAAAAAGGGTCTAGCAGGATAAGAATGGTCCAGCGGGCCCGGCCTCAATTTTTATTGGTATTGTCTGGGAAAACAATGGTTTTCGGTTGAAAGATAATCCCCCAAAATTTCAAGTCGCTAACCCTTCACTTAAGGATACGAGGGTAAATACCCTTAACTGTACAATTTTTTTTCTCGGTTGTTAATCAAGATATTCAGATGGAGAAAAAACGAAAATACGCGAACTTATTTCCTTCGTATCATATATTTTTTTCACAATTGTGATCAAATTATTGAGGGTAGAAAAAAATCATTTAATTTTTTAGGGGTTGCAAGCAACCATTCGAGTGACCACTTCCAAAAAATTCAAGAACAATTTTGCAAAATACTTTTGCATCCTCGAGCATACGAAGCCGTTTTCGCCAACTTAAATTTTCCCCCAATTATATTACAACAAAGTCAAGGAAAACACACACAATTACGCGAAGCAGTTCGAGGTGTTAAAGCTGACGTTAAAAACTTTATTAAATTCGCAGATTACTTTTTCCAACGGTGACTTTATATCGCGAGGCCATTTTGCCCGAGGCGTCCATGCAACTTCGCGAAAGTAAACAGCCGAGAAAAAACTAATTTATTTTTTAAGAAAGGCGCATCTAAAATTACAATTACCCCGTTTAAAGCTCAAGGCTGTCGGAAGTCTCCGACAGGGCGTCCTCTGCGACAAAAGACAACAAAAAAAAAAATGGTAGTGGGAGCAGAAAATTTTACAGAATTCATAATCCCGAGAGACTCCTCTCTTGAACAAATCGTTAGTGCCATTCGAGCAAACATTTTATGCGATCCGCTATACAAACTATGCGACGATAAAAAAAAAAGCTAGAGGATCGTTGAACCATATTCTCCTAATGACGCAAGAAACTACCTCCGTTTCGCTGAAAGTATATAGTACCTGGCCCCATTATCATTCCGGCTTTTTAACGAGTTGCCCCACTAATCTTAATCCGCGCAAATAAAACCGGGCAGTATGCAAACGAGCCTGATGAATGGATTATGCGCATGCCATCGATCACGCGGCCCGAGTACGTTTTCATCTACCGTTTTCAATAAAGCGATTACGCACCGTGTAAGTTGCCCATCGAGGCGGCCAAACAAAACCAAAACCGTGCTAACAGTTTTTTGCTATGCTGATTTTCATTTCGCTCGACGATTCGATGCTCGGAAAATTTCCGCTTTCTCCGTCCCTCTCTACTTGTCAAATAACAACGCGAAATACAACGGTAAATTTACAATACAATATTGACATTACTGTGAACAAAAAATACGTAAACGTAGGTTACGAACTATTTAAAGCCCTTTCGGAGGCCGATTTTCGAAGGCTACGCCCCCTTTTTCAAGCCGAGCGTGTCGCTCCCCGTGGCGGCCCTAACTCTTGGAACTTCACAGGCGCGTACAATAGGAGCTATTCGTGATGCATTAGTTTAGACGTACCTATTCGCATCGCTGACATTGTAAAAATTATTAGTAGTAGGGTCAAAGATTGAAAATAAATTTGGTATCATTAATTTAAAAATTTTAATTTTTTAAATAATATAACATATTTTTTAGTATAGGTTATGGAAGGGGTTAATGTAGGGGTAAAGTATAATATTACTATGCTACGCGCCTGAGCTGCCTCGAGACCTAGGGCCGCCACGGGGAGTGATACGCGAGCACATAATTCCGAGGCATGATGTAGTCCATCGCGTGTACTTTCGAGCACTATCAACGATCAAGCGACCGTCGTTAAACGTAACGACTACCCTAACAACCAGAACGGTTTCACAAGCCATCGCAACCATAATGAATCTTCGTGCTCTGATTTTTCAAAATTAAACTGATAGGACTTTGTAAAAATACGCACACGCATTATTTTATAAAAATGAGACGCGCGCAGTCTTTACATATTTCATGCATGGACGTCAATCAATTTGTTTTTTGAAAAATCATCCCGGCATCGTTGGAGTTTTTCAAATTTATTTATGCAGCTGCGAGCTCTCGGTGTTCCGATCAAACAACCATAGAACGATTGATTGAATCCACGTGTGAGAAATAAGTTCGTTCCCAAATAAATATTAAAAATGTTTTGTCGTGTACAGAGACCGGCATCCAAAAAATCCAAACTTCGCTTCTTCCGCATGACGAAAAAATGTTGCCAAAAAGCTTCAATTTCCCCCGTGTCGAACACCACGGATACGCAGACAGTTTCGTTACACGTGAAATTCACTGATCGCAGTATAAAAGACTTCGCAAAAGCCATCCACAAAATATTAAGGATGTTCTGGAGGTATAGAAAAACGCAACAAAATTTCTGAAAATTTGACAAGATATAATTCTTACTAAATTAACCTTTTAACACCTTTTTAACACGTCTTCTTATGGAGAATTCATAAAATTCCACTTCAAACCCTATTTAAACCTTGAAAAAACGCAACTAGAAACTCCAGTTTTTTTTTATATATGGTCAAAATTATATATATATATATATATATATATATATATATATATATCATAATTATAGTAATTAATTATTAGGATTCACTAAACAGTTACAGAGCAAAAAATTATAAACTGTTACAAAACGTCAAAATCGTGTTGTCATCTCAATAGTAACCATGAATATTGTTTTCTGAAGTATTTTTAATTTATTTAAATATCTATTTTTAACTTTTTATTGCGTAATTGTATTGTATATTGAATATCACAAAATTATCTTAAAGCTCAAATCAGAGGGTACAATTATTCGCAAAAGTCACTTACAATTTATTTATAATACGAAGACAATTCGATTAAATAATAAATATAACATGAAATTCGCTAATTAAACGAAAGCTTTTTAAATCAATCTATTTTTTTAATGCAAAATATATACATGAATGGCTTTCATTACCAATATAATTGATGGATTTCGAATTTCTTGTACTTTTGTCTCCCATTGTACCTCCAGAACATGGGAGCCATTAACAACATATTAAATATCCAATGAAAAACACGGCTTTCCAAGTTCGTGGAAAAAAATATTCCGGGCGATACTCGCGTTTGCAGGAATAATACGGAAAAATTCGCGGGCCGTAACCGCGAAGAAACTTATGGCCGGGGGGGGGGGGCATTGTTCAAGTTAATAACAGAAATAAACAAACCGAATACAAGCCAATTAGGAGTTAGACCGACGTCGGGTAGCCAGGGGGTTACTTCGTTCACACGTGGTACCTCCCAATTTTGCCGGTTATACGGTTCGCGAGGTATTCAAAACAAAATCACGAGGCGGGCGCGTGTGGGGTCAGGCTAATGTCCATTTTCGCCAGCCGCGCGTAAACGCCATTCGTACGTAAATTTTACCGTCCCGGTGCTGGCTCCGTGTTTTTATCACCGGGGCTCCACGCGAATTTATTTCCCGGCATGCCCGCGCGTCCCTGTTGTCGCCGCTGGACGGACGCGGACAAGTTCGGCCGAATATTCCCGGCGATGCTCCCAGATCGACGAAACCTACCCCGAAAATGAACTTCAACCCTTTCGACCCCAGAATTTCATGCATTTATGAGAAAAACGAGTTGGTACAATTTCAAACACTGGTAAAGTTAACTATTTGCGGTTGAAGTTATTTTATTCACCGTGAAATCTGCGTCGATGGTGTTTCCACCCTTAAGGGTCGTGACACGTGATAAATAATAGGCACCTTTAATTTCTATGACGCCTGTACCGTTTTAATAGTAATCTTGTGGCAATGTTGCTTATTTGACACACATAGAACGAGACTAACTGATAATTTGTGTAGGATGGGGTATTTTTACATTTTTTAAGGGATGCAATCTACGTATACCATGTGGTCCCCTAAATATCTGGTTATTGTGAGACAAAAACTTTTTATTCTTACTAGTTTATAGTAGAATAAAACTAGTTTATTCTTGCGTATAATGTGCATGACGTCAATGGACCAATATATGATAAAAACATTTTTTCACCCAAGGTTATTTTTTCGAAGTTGTCAAGGTCATCAGTGTTTTTTGATAACAGCATTTCTTTTGTTTATGGCATCGTGTAGCTGAGCGAAAAATACATTCAGATACGTATATAATGACCTTCAAATGACCTTGATCTATGAACATAAAAGTAAACACTGCGGAAAAAATAACCTTGAGAAAGAATTCACCTTGCGATGTCATTTATATTCCAATGAAAACATTATGTCATCACTAGACAGCGAATCTTCATGCAAAATGAAAATTCTCTACCTGAATTTCAACAAACTCGAGTGAAATAGAAATTTATTATATTATTATTATTATATATATTTAGAATTTTCAAATTCTTCTAATATTATTACTGTTTGAAATTTCACCTACTCATGTTTGTCATAAATGCATAAAATCCGCTGTTAAGAGAACCACCCTAAAAAATAATGTCATTCAAACTGTATTTTGTAACACAATGTATGTCCAGCTGTATAGACCTCACCTCTGGTTAAGCTTAAATAAAAAATTTTTAAAAAGTGATCTACCCACTTTGCTCGCTAAATGTATAAAACCCAAAGTGTCCTAACAGCATTCGATTTTTAATTACTAATTAACTGGAACCGTGGGGGGAGGGGGATGTGTTTTGGGCAACAGTCCGCAAACGAGGTTGCAGGGTTCCCAGAGTCGGCTATCATCCAGCCGGCCGTAAAATACGAGTTTTAGGTTAATTTTCGTTTACGGGGTAGTCGATCTTCCGCTTGATATCGCGTTTAGAGCCGCTTAGGGGCTTGTGCCCCGTGTTTTATTAACGTCGGTCCCCTCCTGTCCCGACGTTCTCTGCGCCGTTGAACTGCCACTTAGGGTTTTTTGCCGACGGAACCGCCGGCAAATGTTTGTCTCCCGTTTAACCATTTTGCCCGGTCTCTTCGAACAAATTACTTGATTTTTCGGTGCTCGACGTTTATTACGAACGCGCCGATCCGGGGGTAGATATAGCCTACTACCTACCTACCTCCTCTCTACTTCTGTTCCGCAACGAATACACTTTATTGCTGATAAATTGCGCGTGTAACATTCGCTTTGTGATCCACGCCGATGCTCGTTCGCTACTTTGTCCGCGACGTGCTCTCTCGAGCAAGATATTATGTCAGAGCTATTAACTGACGTCGAGCATTCGCGGATACCTCTGTTGCGCGGTGAAATTGAGATTGAACGAAGCTCGAATCCGCCGGCGTAATTGTCTTCGTTTTGCAAAAACGTTCGCAGCAACATTATCTGATTCGCGTTTACGTTGTTCTGTGTGGAAAGATACACGGTGGTGCGCAGCAGCAGGTTTAGTTAGTCGAATAGCTGCTACTTTTTTCTGCACCCCCCCCCCCCCCCGTAAAACATTTTATGAAACTTCAAATAGGAATGAATGAAATTCAACGGGACAAAAAACACAATCGGAAATCCGTATTAATAGAAACAATATCAAACGAAAATTGTACGCTTTGCAAACCGGGTAAACCACTATAAAAATTAAAGGTAGCGACCGACGGAAATTCAAACGCACGGGAATCACAGTCGAATGTCTGTATTAATAGCAAAAATATCAAATGAAATGTATGCATTGTAACAATAAACCACTGTTAAAATTGAAACAATGACCGGTGGAATTGAAACGCGGAAAAAGTCCCGATGTAGCAAATTAAACAATATATCGATGGAAAAATTGTATGCGATAACGAACCACCAAGTTAGAATAGAAGTGAACAAAAGGGGGTGATCTCACCGGTTGTATAGCACACGGCAACCCCTAATTTACTCTTCGAACTTAATAGACAAATATCAAATGAAATGATTCGATATTTTTCGATTTCGAAAAAGTAGCAAATTAAACAATATATCGATGGAAAAATGTATGCGATAACGAACCACCAAATTAGAATAGAACAAAAGGGGGTGATCTCACGGTTCTATAGCACACAGCAACCCCTAATTTACGCCCCTAACTTAATAGAAAAATATCATATGAAATGATTTTAACAATAAACCACTGTTAAATTTGAAACTCAGAAAATACGCGATGTAGCAAATTAAACAATATCGATAGAAAAATGTATGTGATAACGAACCAACAAATTAGAATAGAACAAAAGGGGCGGATCTCACGGTTGTATAGCACACAGCAACCCCTAATTTACTCCTCGAACTTAATAGAAAAATATCAAACAAAATGATTTTAACAATAAACCACTGTTAAAATTGAAACGCAGAAAATCCGCAATGTAGCAAATTAAACAATATCGATGGAAAAATGTATATGACAACGAACCACCTAATTAGAATAGAAGTGAACAAAAGGGGGTGATCTCACGGTTGTGTAGCACACAACAACCCCTAAATTACTCGTCGAACTTAATAGGAAAATATCAAATGAAATGATTTTAACAATAAACCACTGTTAAAATTGAAACAATATCGATGGAAAAATATATGTGATAACGGGTGATCTCACGGTGTACAGCGTACAACCCCTAAATTAGTCCTCGAACTCGCATGATCTCCGCCCACGTTCTTCGACGAACCCGGTATCTTCGGACAGTTCGATCGAGTGCGCTCGATATTCTTCATTCGAACGGAGACAATGGGTTTTCGTGGGGTAGGCGGCCAGCATCCGAGCTGCAATTTCCCAAGAAGATTGACCGTGTCGGGGCCATTCGTTTTCTTTGACCCCGCCGGACGAGTTTGCCAACAACGATCTCGGACTTATAAAGTTTTACCGTTCCTGTTCTAGTGGATTAACGGCGAGCTCGGTATCTACATAGAGGACGCGGATCCATGGATCGAGTCTCTGCCAAGGAATTGTAATCGCGACACCGACGGAGTTGTCGATCCCCGCCCTTTAACCCGGCAGCCTCCCTTTCCGGTTTACATCGATCGTGGCCAAAATCTTAAAAAATCAGCTTTTTTCTTCAATTTATCCTAGACCCCTCCCCCCTCCCCATAAGATTCGGGTGACTAAAAAATACTTGAAAAATTTTGTTAATGATTTGAATCATTCTAGACTGGGAGATTTTCTTCGGTCACTGACCACTATATGTTTACCCTAAAATCCCATATAATTCGAGTGATTGAAAAATATTTAAAAAATCTTGGTAGTGATTCGAATCATTCTGGACTGGGAGATTTTCTTCGGTCACTGACCACTATATGTTTACCCTAAAATCCCATACGTTTCGAGTGATTGAAAAATGTTTAAGAAATTTTGTTGATTCGAATCACTCTAGACTGGGAGATTTTCTTCGGTCACTGACCACTATACATATATTTACCCTAAAATCCCATACAATTCGAGTGACTGAACAATGTTTTAAAAATTTTGGTAGTGATTCGGGTCGTTCTGGACTGGAAAATTTTCTTCGGTCACTGACCACTATACATATATTTACCCTAAAATCCCATACAATTCGAGTGATTGAAAAATATTTATAAAATCTTGGTAGTGATTCGAATCATTCTGGCTCGGGAAATTTTCTTCGGTCACTGACCACTATATGTTTACCCTGAAATCACATACGTTTCAAGGGATTGAAAAATATTTAAAAAATCTTGGTAGTGATTCGAATCATTCTAGACTGGGAGATTTTCTTCGGTCACTGACCACTATATGTTTACCCTAAGATCACATACGTTTCGAGTGGTTGGAAAATATTAAAAAAATCTTGGTAGTGATTCGAATCATTCTGGACTGGGAGATTTTCTTCGGTCACTGACCACTATATGTTTACCCTAAAATCCCATATGTTTCGAGTGATTCAAAAATATTTTAAAAATCTGACTGGGAGATTTTCTTCGGTCACTGACCACTATATGTTTACCCTAAAATCCCATACAATTCGAGTGATTGAAAAATATTTAAAAAATCTTGGTAGTGATTCGAATGATTCTGGACTGGGAGATTTTCTTCGGTCACTGACCACTATATGTTTACCCTAAAATCCCATACGATTCGAGTGACTGAAAAATGCTTAAAAACTTTTCTGGAGTCTCCGCTTTACGACGATCTCGTAAAAATTGCAGCATTCTCGGTGAAGTACAATTTTTTATGATCGAGAATGCGCAGTTTGGCGCAGCAATTGGTCGCGGATCGCAAAATCGTCGATCGTTTTCGGTCAACATGATCGTTGGCCCGGTATATCCATGTACGGTGCACTTAGCGGATAACCATGACCGATCAACAGATTTTGAGGAACACGGCATGTGTCGGGCAGCGGCGTAGCGCTGCGTCTATCAGGCCTGTGTTAGAGGATTAAAGGCCGCGCAAGAATCAAAGCGTGGCGTCATCGTCGCGCCGCGCCGTAGGGCCTAGCGGCGAGGTCACTCGTTCGACAGCGTTAATTAATTTCGACTAATTGCTAATGCGACACTCGAACTTCCTGTAATTAGAGGCGATTAATTCGGAAAGCTATCCCTGCTTCCGTCGCGCCGGTCCCTACCGTTTCGGTATCAATCGTTTACCGGGCCGAGAGACCTAACGGCGCTCTCTACGCGCGTCCCCCGTCTCTTTCGTGCCAGCCTCGAACACGTCGGCAACGATTAAAGGGAAGATCCCTGCGAAACGATCGTTAGAAGGGCACACGGTACGGCCCTCGATATGTGCCAGCTCCCAGATCCGATGAGAGCATTATCGTTACACGATATCGACGCAGGTTTAACACGTGTATGCATCGTGTATCGAAAATTCTCGCGCGACTCGAGCGGAAGCGGATTTCTTCGTTTCCAGGAAATCCAATTCCGAAAATGTTAAGTACACACGTGCTTAGCTAGTTTCGAAAGTTCGTCAATTTTCAATAATTTTGTGAAAAATTCCGATACTCTGGTAACAAAAACATTGTAACTTGGTCTTTGCGAATTTGATTAAATAACTTTTAAATAAAAGCGGGTATTTCTTCGTTTCCAGGAAATCCAATTTCGAAATTGTTAAGTACACGCGTGCTTAGCTAGTTTCGAAAGCTCGTCAATTTTCAATAATTTTGTTTTGTGAAAAATTCCGATACTGTGGTAACAAAAACATTGTAACTTGGTCTTTGCGTATTTGATTAAACAACCTTTAAATAAAAGCGGGTTTAACACGCGTATGCGCCGTGTATCGAAAATTCTCGCGCGACGAGCGGAAGCGAATTTCTTCGTTTCCAGGAAATCCAATTTCGAAATTGTTAAGTACACACGTGCTTAGCTAGTTTCGAAAGTTCGTCAATTTTCATTAATTTTGTTTTGTGAAAAATTCCGATACTCTGGTAACAAAAACATTGTAACTTGGTCTTTGCGAATTTGATTAAACAACCTTTAAATAAAAGCGGGTTTAACACGCGTATGCACCGTGTATCGAAAATTCTCGCGCGATTCGAGCGGAAGCGAATTTCTTCGTTTCCAGGAAATCCAATTTCGAAATTGTTAAGTACACGAATGCTTAGCTAGTTTCGAAAGTTCGTCAATTTTCAATAATTTTGTTTTGTGAATAATTCCGATACTCTGGTAACAAAAACATTGTAACTTGATCTTTACGGATTTGATTAAATAACCTTTAAATCGATCAGAATTAATTGGAGCAGCTTTCGAAAAATTAAATTTCGTAAAATGAGAATATCGAGTGTACAAAAACGTCGGGCTACAAAAAATCATTTATAATTGTTACAGAGGTACGGAACGAGTATTTAACAAGCTCCGTGTGGCCCAGCTAAAATCATTTGGGACGCGAATGAATAAAAATTAATTGTGTAGAACCGAAACCTAGCCAATTGACTTCAATTTTACGTTTTACAATGAGAAATTCGACAGAAAAATACGCGGTGAAAGAGCTCAACAAAAATTCGTTGAATTAAATAAAGCGTTTCGATTGTGTTCGCGTGAAATTTTGATAGGTGCCGAGTATACAGGGTGTCCAAAAATTGCTGCGTTAAATTGAAATGGGAGGTTCCTTGGGTCATTTGAAGCGACATTTTCCTTAACCAAAATGGCGCCCGCGGCTTTGTTTAGGAGTTATCAACGAAAAACACGGACCAATCAGAACGCGACCTAGACGCGTGTTGGCAAAGATGGTGCGTCTAGGTCGCGCTCCGATTGGTCCTCGTTTTTCGTGAATAACTCCTAAACGAAGCCGCGGGCGCCATTTTTGTTAAGGAAAATGTCGCTTCTAATGACCCAAGGAACCTTCCATTTCAATTTAACGCAATAATTTTGGGACGCCCTGTAGAAAATTGCGTGGAATCAATGCGAAATATCGCAGTGTAGGGTAAAAGTTGAAAATTTACCTGGTTCTTTTTGGGCATCGATTGAAATTTTAATCCGGTGTTCCTGATCGATTCCCAGGATAAAAGTGTCGTCAGTCAACGAGAGTAGAGAAAGAGAGAGAGAGAGAGAGAAGAGAGGAGAGAAGAGGGTGGATTCTTCAGCTTCGCGCGTGGTCGAAATGAATTTATCGCTTACCTGAAACAGAAAGAGGAACCTGATTAGCATTCACGTTATTGCGCGGATGCAAATTCCGCGAAGGCAGATTACGCGAAGTTCCCGTGAAATATGGTAACTTTGGAAAACAGCTTGCGCTTTAGAGCGACGGTAGTCTGATTCTAAAGCTGATTTATTGAAACGGAAGAGGCAATGGTACCCCGATGGTAAAAGACCGAGGCCGGAAGGCGGAACCACGTATAATTTCAACGATACACAGAACCGACCGAGTGAAACTCGTGTAATAATCCGGCAAAGAGATGTTTTCATGCATTAAAATAAATTCGAATAACAAAATATATATCTTCAGGAGATGCAGCTTTCCCCGTTCCCCGGGGAAATTACGCTGGCGATTAGTATTCGACCCGAAGGATTAGCTAACTTGATATATTACTTTTTCTCGTTAAACATTCGGGAAAATAATCTGTTGAAACCTTTGTTCCGTAACCAATCATTTTGAAAAACACTCGAAGATTATTTACATCCGTAAATAATAGATGCAAAGATAAAATCCGTGATTATTGAAGCTGTTGAGAATCGTGGTGAAGGATCGCCGAAATAAATTATTGTAACCACTTCTCGTTACTTTGGTAATGACAAAAGAGAAAGTTTTATTTCGTACACCTTTTAAAAACGAATAACTTTTTCGAAATTCAACAGCTTGAGTTTTTTTGTGACGTTAGAAGGATTAGTTTGCTAGCTAATGTGTAAATAATTTTTTTTTTATTGTTATTGGTCGCAATTGCAAAGTTAAATTTTTTATCTGTTCCTGTAGTAAAAATTTCAAACATGCAATTTTGTAAATCTAAGTAAGTTATGTGCATGTACAAAGTTTCATTGAAATCGGTTGACGCATAAAAAAGCTATGATGCATTGTAACATATAAAAATCTTTGAATTTAGGATTCTTTAGGATTCTTATAATTTTTGCTATTTTCAATCATTTATATTTCATAACAAACCTCGATCGATTTCGATGAAACTTTGTACATGTTTATAACTTACTTATACCTATCAAATGCACCTTAAAAATGTTCACTACAGGCACAGATAAAAAATTTTAAAAATCGTGACATTTACTTTTTCCTTCGCAACTGCGACCAACAACCAAAAAAAATTATTTACACATTAGCTAGTAAACTAATCCTTCTAACGTCACAAAAAAAAACTCAAGCTGTTGAATTTTGAAAAAGTGATTCGTTTTTAAAAGGTGTACGAAATACTTTTGACTCCGACTGTACATATTACTACTCTCACAATACGCACTATTATTTCGATTACTATCGCCATACTGGTACCACCGAACAGGAAGGAACTCGTCCTTCTGTATTACGCGGAGCTGCGCGCGCATCTATTTTATAAATTGCGATATATTTTAATAGCTTCGATATCAGCGTGTTTATCTGTTTCAAATATCAGCGAACGCGACTGTCGAGTGACACATAAAATTCCCCAGTCGCGTTAATGTAGCCGCTGATGATCTTAAATAAAACGATTTTCCATTTCGAGAATATTTAATAGCGGCAAAAGGGGCAAACGCTCGTTATTAAACATACAAGATATTATTTAGTAAAAGAGTAAACATTTATCGGAACGGACGCGACGGCAGAACCTGTTCAAGACAGAAGCGAGTTGCTGCCGCGAACACGCTGTAATTATCTTTATCTATTCATCTACCAATTACCTCCAACTTTTAAGCTTATTATGGGCGTGATGTCGGTTCGAACCGTATACACGCGCACACGAGAAATGGATTATGCTCTTTTATGCTTAGCTGCTCAGATAATATCAGTTACGAACCGTAACTGGGTCCACACGCACACTGTGGCAGGAATATCGCCGCGATAAATCATCGTACCCGAACGCAGTGAGTTATCATTCCCCGGGGGGGACCGCGATCTTCTTTCCTTCCCGAATTTTGTCCGAAAGTGTAATTGACAATCGAACTTTCGGAATGGATGATTCCTGTTCGAGATATGTGCTCGGCGAATTCGCTCAAAATTCCGCGTTCGTTCTTAACACTGGAACTGTCGGAGTTGCAATCATTGGTTCGCGATTCTTTCGAATGGAAATTGTCCCACAATTCCTTCAACTCCCTGAAATGATTCCTGAGGTCAATCGAAGCAACATTTTCCTTTACCGAAACGTCCGCCGCGGCTTAGTTTAGGAGTTATTAACGAAAAACACGGACCAATCGGAGCGCGACCTAGACGCGTGTTGGCAAAGATAGTGCGTCTAGGTCGCGCTCTGATTGGTCCGTGTTTTTCGTTAATAACTCCTAAACTAAGCCGCGGCGGACGTTTCGGTAAAGGAAAATGTTGCTTCGATTGACCTCAGGAATCATTTCAGGGAGTTGAAGGAATTTTGGGACAATTTCCATTCGAAAGAATCGCGAACCAGTGATTGCAACTCCGGCAGTTCCAGTGTTAATAACGAATCTCCATTGCAGAGAGTTGAAGGAATTTTTGGACACCCTGTTTTACTGGATTAGTGGAAATTTCAATTTCTCAAAATTATTATAGACATTTCTATTTGGCTCCTATGTCTTGTGGAGACATTTCCTGGGGAAAGATCGACAGCATCGTTACGATTGCGGATTATTGCGAAACACGAAAAGGGTAAGCACACTTGTTCAGAAGGTATATTTATAAGCTAAATGGGCGGATCTCGTGAATCTTTTTCGGAGACTCGTGGCACGAGCTACACTTCGACGGGAACGTACAAGGATCTGCCAGCTGCGTGGCAGGTGAGAGGATTCACCTGCCTACAAGCTGCCGCTGGAATATCCCTACCGATTTCGTACGAAGTCCACTTGCCACATGGACGATATCTCCCTCCAGGTAGAACTATTAGACGGTCGCTCCGGAGAACAAAAGATATTTGGTTGGTTTCGGGCTTTCGACTCCATTACTGTCTGTTCTTCAGCTGCCTCCCTCATTCACGCTGTCATTTCCGATTTCAAGACATTCGGGTTCTCACACAATCCAATTTTCGAGAACCCCATTACTAGCACTGGACTTTATGTTAAATAAAAATTGTTTGAGCCAAATAGAAACTTTTATTATTTATTTATTAATGCTCTAAACCGTGTTTATATAGCATACATTAGTATAACATTTTACAATTGACAATGAGGTGTATATCGATGTGCTAACCTAAATTAACATAAACGGTAAACGCTAAATGCGAATCTTGCATTTTTTTGAGAAAGTTAAGAATAAAAATTAACGCTGTAATGAAGTAGAAACTTTTTTCCTGTTATGATTAAAATGAAAATTAATCTAAATAAAAATGTCGGATTTTTTTATACGAAGTGGCTTTATTCGAACTTCCAATAATTTTTTCATCTTTTATTCGGAGGCTTTGAATAAATCTTTCCGCAACAACTGCCAACTCTAATAAACGCGAACCATCGAATAATGAATAAAAAGTTTTTCATTTTTTATTCGTTGTTCGAAATTTTTATTTAGATGAAAATTTTGCCCAACTCTGCTTTAAACCATATAAGGTTTATATAGCATATACCTTACTGTGAATTAGTTTACATTAATTTTGCTAGGTTACAACCAGCTCGTTGAAATTAAATGTTAATCGAGCATAACTTAATGAAATGAAAAATAATTTTCAGGCCTTTAATATCTCGGCCAGAATAAAATATAAATAATACATTGTTGTCCTTGAAATTGGTGAATTCGTGAGAGTTAGCGAGTAACGAGTATATCCGTTTCCCATCTCACGTTGAAGTAATTAACAGTAAACCAACCTGCCAAATGGCTCGGTAAATCAAAAGCCAGCGAACGAAGTTCGATTAAGAAGCGTACAAGTAATCAGGGATCGCAACAGGCTAACTACCAAGCACGCTTCGTCGGGTTCTGCGGATATACAGGGTGTCCCAAAACTACTGCGTTAAATTAAAATGGGAGGTTCCTTGGGTCATATGAAGCAACATTTTCCTGAACAAAAATGACGCCCGCGGCTTTGTTTAGGAGATATCAACGAAAAACACGGACCAATCAGAGCGCGACAACATTGCCAACACGCGTCTAGGTCGCGCTCCGATTGGTCCGTGTTTTTCGTTGATATCTCCTAAACCAAGCCGCGGGCGCCATTTTTGTTAAGGAAAAAGTTGCTTCAAATCACCCAAGGAACCTCCCATTTCAATTTGACGCAGTAGTTTTGGGACACCCTGTAGTTTGAGCAATCGTGTTCCAACGGGTCATAATAAAACTCTCTGTCTCGTGTATCAGTCGAATTAACTCTGGCTACGATAAACGCACGCAGTCTTATAAAGCTCGTTCACACCGGAGCGCGTTAAATCGAATCCCGTGGAATCGAAAAATTTCAATTAGAATCGACTAGTTTCCGGCGACAGGCTAAAAAACATCCCGAAACGATATCGCTGTTCAATGGCGCCGAAGCTGCACGCTCGTTTCGGATGCTCGGGCGCAATTACTATCGCTGATCGATCACGTCGCGGCCAATAACACAATAACCGTGCCCCGCGCGCCATTAATTATACCGTCGCGAACTTTACAACGCGAAATGTCCGCGCAGAAAACCAATTTCCATTGTTTGCTCGACTCTTTAATCACGGGATCCTTTACAACCGAATAAACCTTCCGCTTCATGAACCGCACGCGCCCCGATCACTCCGGACACGAAAAGGAGCTGTTAAACAGCTACAGAAAACGCTCGACTCGATAACGATAAATGAGATCCAGGAGAACGCCAATGCATTGAACGCAACGATTCGACCGATCGAAACCTGTATACTACATCTTTTTGAAGTGAAACTTCTTTTGGCGTAAGCCTAAAGAAGCCCTTTGGGGTGTAAGCCTATTCGCGTCACGGAAATCGCGACACGAAAATGCGTAACGAAAGTGGTGGGGATGTCGAAAGTAGAGTGGCGCGAAAATTTAAACGGTTCGTTTGAAATCTGACAAGTATTTTAATTTCAAATTATTTTATACGTTTCAGTCCATTTTAAAAACGTGGTTTTTTAAATAATTATTTTTTTTCTTTTAAATTGTTATTTATGACAATTTCGCATTCATCAGAAGAAAATTTGAAAATGCTGCAGCGATAGGATTTTACCGCCGCTCTCGGTAGTGGGATCCAACGAAAAGGTTAGAAATACATGGTTATGTTATGAGAGCACGTGCAACTACGTTTACATTAATTAAAGTCAATATCATTAATTATATTACAGAGAGAAGAACACTGGACTGAACACTATGATTTTCAAAACCTACCGTGTGTGGAACAGAATAAATATCTAAGTAAAAGAAGAGTAATATATGTATATAAATTACAAAATTACATATAAAAAACATACGCGTGGAAAACCACAGAACGCTCTCTTTCTTTGCGTCGCAAATTTTGATCGTTCATTATGTTTTCTACGATTTTCTACGATTCTATCATTGAAACAATTGGATTGTGATAGCCAAAATATGATATAAATATTATTGATTCCTGATCGGGTTGTTGCTTCATTAGGATTATTTACCATTTCCAATCTTAATTTACTTCTAAACATTACTAGACTGCAAGAATGTTTTTTTATGCTTTTTATAATTTGTAAATATTTAGTTTCAGATATTATTATTTATTTATTGCTTTAAACCATATAAGGCTTATACAGCACATACAATACGAATCATACAACACGCGATTGCATTACAATATGCCTTAGTGTCTAACTTACAATTATTTGGAAATTGTGTTTTTAGAAGGTGTTTCTGTTTTTCTAAAATTCGAATTAGTAATGACCCTCTATTAAATGTGGCACTGGTTTTCGTGATTTATTTCGCGGTTTTTAGACGGTTTTATTGAAACATTTTTGACACGTAATATTCGCTGATTTTTTAATTTATTATTTGACCATCAGTCACGAGAAATTACGTGCCTTTTACCGGTCGGTCTCATATTATATGCGCTGCGGATTTGCAGGCATTTTCAGCACATTAAATCGTGCGTAACACAATGAAGCGTGTGTCGTGATAAAATTTCATAAAATTTTCGTGTTACCTGAAATATATGAAATTTTTCTGTCGAAAACGCACACGGCTCTGTTGCACGTCAATCTTTGGATAGTTAATTTCTCCCTTTCTGTTAAATTGACACGGGAAAATGTGCTAAATTTCGTTAGCGTGTCGCTAAAACTCTGAAAGGGAAACCCGGCAGCGTAAACCAACAATATTTGAGCTTGTTAATTATCGTGTAACAAATTCTATCGATCCTCGCGTCGATATAACCAACGTTTTTACGATCTACAATAAATATGAAAATTTTCAAAAAATTTTCTCTTCGCTGCTAATGAAAAGAATGTAAAATTTTCCAGAGAATTTTCAAAAGAGTTTCGCGCAATTTTCTACCAAAAACTTCAAACACTTGATCGACTCGACACATAAAAGACGCGTCAATTTAAAATTGTATGTTCTCATTTCTTTCGTGCTGAAAAGGTCTAACGTGCACCTCTGATTTATAAATCAACATAAATAACCCGGCCAATGAGCCGAAGTACAAAAGCACACGCAGCAGGACCTACAAAATCAATGTACCTACATAATCCAGCCCAGAGAGCCTGAACTGGGTTAATCCGTTCAGCCGTAGCTCAAGATAAAAATAATAAATCAAGCTTCCAGTAACGTGTCCGTTTCATCAACTGCGTTCGCACGTGGTGCACACACATCGCACCGATCATGGCCACGGAAAATCAATAGGAGACCTCTGGATTCCAAGGTACGGGATAACTGTCGCCTTTTACCCCCATTACCAGTTAAAACCAATCTACTGGAACACACTCCTTCCCGAGTCCTTGGACCTTCCATTAAGGGGGTAGGACCCCTCCTGGGGATTCCTAGAATACCCTAGAATACCTTAGAATACCCTAGAAATCTGGCCGAAACATGGGTATGCGCTGTACGGGATAACTGTCGCCTTTTACCCCCATTACCAGTTAGAACCAATCTTCTGGAACACACTCCTCCATGAGTCCCTGGACCTTCCATTAAGGGGGTAGGACCCCCTCTAAGGGGTCCCTGGAATACCCTAGAAATCTGGCCGAAACATGGGTATGCGCTGTACGGGATAACTGTCACCTTTTACCCCTATTACCAGTTACAACCAATCTTCTGGAACACACTCCTCCATGAGTCCCTGCGTCTTCCATTAAGGGGGTAGGACCCCTCTAGGGGGCCCCTAGAATACCCTAGAATACTCTAGAATACCCTAGAAATCTGGCTGAAACATGGGTTTGCGCTGTACGGGATAACTGTCACCTTTTACCCCTATTACCAGTTAGAACCAATCTTCTGGAACACACTCCTTCTCGAGTCCTTGGACCTTCCATTAAGGGGGTAGGACCTAACCCAGGACCCCTCTAGGGAGTCCCTAGAATAACCTAGAATACCCTAGCATACTCTAGAATACCCTAGAAATCTGGCAAAAACATGGGTATGCGCTGTATGGGATAACTGTCACCTTTTACCCCTATTACCAGTTAGAACCAATCTTCTGGAACACACTCCTTCCCGAGTCCTTGGACCTTCCATTAAGGACTTCCATGAGTCCCCAGAATACCCTAGAAATCTAGCCGAAACATGGGTGTGCGCTGTACGGGTGTTCGTCCTTATATGAGGACATTTTTCGCTGGACAAGGGCTTATTCGATAGAACCTCAGACCCTTTGTCATATGAAATTACTCATATATTTTTTAATATGAGTGTTAGAAGTAAGCCAAAATTGATGATGTTCAGCCATGTAATCCAAGCCATTTTTATGCCATTGGATCAGTTTTCTGGATGCTATCGTGAGCCCCCTTCATTGAACCTTCCTCTTTCGAATGAGCCCTTGTCCAGTGAAAAATATGCTCAATTTCTAGGGTATTCTAGGAACACCCTAAAATGGTCTAGACTCTAGACCCTAGTCTCTAGAGGGCCCTAGTAATGGAATCCTAATGGACCCTAGAGGGTCCTAAAAATGGAACCCTAATGGACCATAGAGGGTCCTACCCCCTTAAACAGTACTACTTCACAGTTTTTATCAACAGTTCTCACTGTATCACTTTGAAAAACCCTAAAAGAGACTTAATTACCTCTTTCAATGTGCCTCACTCTATTTTCTGAAACACACCCTCGCCTAAATAACTTGCTCGGACCCTGGACTATCAACCAATTTCCCACCGCCTCTCGCTTCCCTGAAAGGTGCGACAAACTCCACAGCGTGTCGCAGATTCGTGTCGCGTCAAGCGGCCAAAACCAGCGCGGCAGTTCTCGAGACAGCATCGTGGCAGGTCCCTCGAGTTTCTGGCTTGCTGGAGCCGAAAGTCGACATAGAGAGAGAGAAAGAGAGAGTGGGAGGGAAGAAGAGCGACTAACGGGTTTGGGGATCCTCTGGTCGTTCTGGTAGCAAACGGACGCAGCCTGGAAACAAAACGTGACAGGGTGGCGGTGTGGTGTCGGTGCACCCTTGCGCTGTGTAAACAGCCTCGAAGACTGCGGCGTCCGCGTTGCTCGGCACTCGAGCGGAACGCACCCGAACGAGAAACGAAAACGTCTCACGGAAGCGAAGCGGAGCGGAGCGATGCAAGGCGAGGCAGGGCGAGGCAGGGCGAGGCAAGGCGAGGCAAGGCAAGGGCAAGTCGAGGCAGGTGGGTATTGCAGGTGCGGCGGCCGCCTCGAGACCCCGACCCTTTCGGACTCGGAATTACCGAAAGCAAACTTTCCGCGTTTAATGCGGTTAAGCCATAATCGGATCTTCCTGCTCGATACGGAGCGTTGGCTGCGTGGAGGTCTTTGGGGGCTCGTGCCGAGCGCTGCAACGAGATGCCTCCCTCTTTCTGATCCCCCTCTCTCACTCTCTCTCTCTCTCCACGTGACGCGACACCCGCTCGGAAACCCAATAAGTGTGAAAATGTCCCTTCGATTGGTCCTGCTCGTTACGTCGTTTCTGTCCGACGAAGCAACCAAACCTCGTCCTCCACCTACGCTCTCGGTCCACTCTCACGGGCTACCATCGATGGAGCAAACCTGGCAACTACGTAAACCGCGGTAAAGTACCCTGTGGTGGAACTTTTGAGTGTTGATTCAGCATTGACTAGCTCCAGATCGGAGGCGGGGACCAGTCGAGGCCATTGTGGTAGCTAACCAGCAGCCAGCTACTTTTCAGTTGAATTGTGATTAATTTAAGGATGTTCTGGAGGTAGAACGGGAGACAAAAGTACAAGAAATCCATCAATAGATTGGCAATGAAAGCCATTCATGAGTATATTTTCCATTTTAAAAAATAGATTGATTTAAAAAGCTTTCGTTTAATTAGTGAATGCCATGTTATATTCATTTTTTATTAATTGTACTGTAAGATAATTTTGTGATATTCAATATATTATTATTATTTATTATTGCTTTAAACCATGTAGGGTTTATATAGCATATATATTGAAAATTGTACAATTTATGAATACATTACAATATGCCTTAATATCTAACTTACAACTACTTTACATCAACTTTGCTAGGATTCAACTACCTAATTGAAATTAAATTTTAATTGAGCATAGCTTAAGGAAGTCAAAAATAATTTTCAGACCTTTAATATCTGGACCGCATAGAAATGAATGAATAGAAACTGGAAGACAGTACTTTATAATTGCGCAATAAAAAGTTAAAAATAAATATTTAATTAAAAATACTTCAGAAAGCAATATTCATGGTTATTATTGAGACGACAACACGATTTTGACGTTTTGTAACAGTTTATAATTTTTTGCTCTGTAACTGTTTAGCGAATCCTAATAAATTTTGAACATAATTACACAATTTTTACTATATACATATATAAAAAAAACTGGAGTTTCTAGTTGCGTTTTTCAAGGTTTAAATAGGATTTGAAGTGGAATTTCATGAATTCTCTTTAAGTTGCTATAATTCTTAAACGGTTCAGCGAATCGAACCCGAACGTTGGTAATTGCATGAATTTAGTAAGAATTATATCCTGTCAAATTTTCAAAAATTTTCTTTGCGTTTTTACCAGAACATCCTTAAGCTACTTATGGTCCCGCATTTTTCCAACTCAATTTACCGCTCACCGGGCACCGTGGTCGTGAGAAATTGCTCTAATGAGAATACAAGCGGGTTAGGACATATTCGAAGGACCTTGTCTGCAAAGCTCGCTGATAAAACCATTGCAAAGCCATGCACAAGGTGCGTAATAATGGTAAGTAGACTGCGGGTCTTTACGCATAAATAAAGGAAATATATGTATAATCCAGTTTAACAAAGAAAAATTCCGCACCATTACACCTGAACCAGGGAAAGAAATGTCTACCAGCCTGTTAATTAGCTAATTTCGAGATCCTGCGGTCGGTGAACCACCATGGTGTGTCCCCGCAACTCTTTCCTAGAGTCCAGGTGTAATTTCCCCATCCAGGAATTGTGTCCTCGTAATACGAAACCGGCTATCTTCGCAGCCATCCCCCCCTCTTTGTAAAAGGGAACCTTTGTATCGCCTTGCGAGTCGCCGTTTCGACGCAGCCCAGCCGTTCAATTAATTGTGTGTCGAGCGAGTTTGCGTAACACGCGTAACGAATAATTACCGGGTCGTGGAAACCCCGTTCTAATGACGACGATTACTCTTTAAAGGGTTTTTCCATGGGACGCGGCGACGGCGGCCATTGCCCTTTTACTCATTCTTCAGATAACGCTGGGAAGAAAAGGAGCCTTAAGTCCACCGTCCCGATATCTGATCTCGAATTTTTCCTCCCGTGATTCCTCAAAATTAACTGCGTCGCATTAATCAGCTCGATCGTGGATCACTCGGTTAATTAATCTGTCCAATTGGGATCACGAGTTATTTGTTTGATACCGTTCAGAAACTCTTCGGTTTCTTCTTAATTGTGTCATAGTATTAGTGCTAAAAATATGTACATTAATTAGAGATACAATTTTTCTTTAACTCAATTTTATCTGTACCGCAATTAACACTAAATCTACCAAGCTCTAAAAATGCTTTGCCTTATAAAAATGATGAAATATCGGTGTAAACACCACTACATTGACACCATGAATAGAATGTTTAAACTTCTTAATTTTCATAATTTTTTAGTGGGACTTTTACTGGCTTGTTTCTGGCATTTTTCTGATTAAAACAAGACCAAACACGATACAGTTTCAATTGTATTTAGTTGTTTAATCCACGGTGAAAGTTTCGGTCGCAAGGAAGGACAGCGCATCGGAAAGAAAGAGACGCAGACAGTCCCGCGAACCGTATTTCACTCAGCATTTCTGGGCACGATTCTTGTCCGTGAAAAACACGACTGTTGGACAAGAATCGAGCGTTTACTGTACAATGTGAGGTTGTATACAAAAATGTGTATAACCATTTCCAGTGCAAGCATCATTATAATTTCCATAATTATAAAATAAAAAACCAGTCATTTGACCGACGGTTCAAAGAGTCGCCCTATTAAAATGTTCAATAAATCTTGCGTTATTTAAATAATTAAACGACCTGTTTAGAACTTCAGTAACTGAAATGTATAAGTTGATCCTTTCTGCGAGCAATGAATAGTTATAAAATCTGTTTGAAAGCTGTTTAAAAGGTTTTCTGAAAGTTGCATATAAATGTATCGTAGGCGTTCGCAGTGTTGAAATGCATTTAACGTCAAAAGTGTATCGGTCTTCGGAAAGTTTCGACAGTGAGGCATTATTTCTTGTTGCTTTCGATATCAGAAATCAATATCACCCGCGGAGAGTATATTGAATCGTTCGCAGCGTGCTTAATTAAATTCATAGAATAACACGCTCTCGCATTTTCGCCTTTCGGTACAGTCCGAAAAACAATAATGCATTCGACTTCGTATACGAAATGGCGTGCATAATTCGCTAAACACTTAACACGATTAATAAAACTTTGCAATGAGAACATATTCTACAGGCGGCGCAGCGAATTTGTATTCTTTGTGAAATAAACATTGGAGCATTTTTGAAAATAAACAGATTTCCACTTGTTTTAATGTCTTGCGCCACGGTAAACGCTGGGAATACAATTGCATTTACAATAGAGGACGGGACACAATCCGATTGCTCGATCGATTTAAAAACATGCGCATGCATTATTATAATTTCAGCGGCCAATGAACATTACGATATCAACCATGTCAAATTCATATACGCGTTCCTCACAATAAAGTTAATTATTATTTCAAACTAAAATGAAGGCCCGATTAATTTCTCATACTTTGATACTCTATAAATACGTACAATAAATTCATTATTCCCAACGAAAATTACCGGTCTGATTAATATTCTATAAATACGTAAAATCTAGAATTCATTATTGCGATCAGAGAATTACTGACAACATTAACACTTTATCTTCTCGAATTCTATAAATACATCAATTATTATCGATGAGTCGGTACTATCTGTCTATCGATTTGCGAATCGACGAGGGTTGTCATTTTGCAACTATGTATGCTCTCAAGAAACCGGCCTTGCGTTTCGGAATGTTGATAACAACCGTGCGATAAATGCGTTAAAATGAAATCGAACGTGGAGAAAAGAAATAAAGTTTTAAATGATATTTGTTCTTCTATTCCGCTGTTACACATTTTCCGCGGACGCTGTGGAATCCGCGAGTTTAATTACACGAGTACGCAGGAGAGGAATCGCCCTCGCGGTTTGACGAGGAAAGTTTTATTTCTGTTATATCAAGTATCCTTCACTCGTATTCCGTCCACAATCGCGCGATAAAGATATCGCTTTAATTACGACAGCTCCTAGGGGAAAGAGAAAACGTTCCCGACCGTGCGTGCATACTTCTTCAAAGTTGCAATCTAAAGTGGCCGCGATGTTTTAAAGACATTGAATCCGTTTCGAGAGCGTTTTTGCTGTTCCGCGGAAAGGAAACGGCGCATGCTGCACCTGAACGCGAGATAATAGCGACCGATAGAAAAGGCGTTTGATGTTTCCGTTGGAAATTCTTCCCTGGGAACGTCATCTCTCGGCAACGTAAATCTCGATCGTTAAATCTGTTCCCCAGTTTTCGCCATTATCGTTCCTGGCCACTTATACGCAGGAAGTAAACAGATTTTCTTAATCGGCAAAGAATGAGATTTTAATAAATTGTTTCGCGTTATTTTTATGAAATTGTTACAACGGTTGCAAATTTTTCATCGACAAATATCTCCGTAAATGTTTATACATACATGTTCCATTCGTTCCATCGATTCTACAGAAAAACCGATGTAATATTTACAATTAATTATTGTGGCGAACGAACGAACATGTTAATGCAAATATCCTTAGGCACGCGAATGAAATCAAATTTTATAATTCAATGCTCTCGAGGCATTGCAGAAAAAAAATTTCTTACTATTATTTATTATAAATAGACCCGAAGAGTTAAAATGTATATTATGACCGTTGAACCGTTTTAAATTAATAATTGTGGCAAAAGATCGAACAAATTAATGCAAATATCCTTAGGCACACGAATGAAATCAAATTTTATAATTGAATGCTCTCGAGGCATTGAAATAAAAAAATTTCTTACTGTTATTTATAAAACATAGACACGAAGAGTTAAAATGTGTATTATGCTATGTTCGACCTTTTTAAATTAATTATTACGGCAAACGAACGAACAAAATGCAGAATGAAATCAATTTTATAATTCAATGCTCTCAAGACATGGCAGAAAAATTGTCCTACTGTTATTTATTAAAAATAGACAGGAAGAGTTAAAATGTACATTATGTTATATTCGACCGTTTTAAATTAATTATTGCGGCAAACGAACGAACAAGACGCAGAATCAAATCAATTTTATAATTCAACGCTCTCAAGACATTGCAGAAAAACTATCTTCCTGTTATTTATAATAAACAAACGCGAAGCGTTAAAATGTGTATTATGTCCGACCGTTCAGGAATTCGGAAACGCTGCGACCGCGCGAGCAGAGTGCCAGTCTAATTATATCGTTACAACGATGTTCGCCAATTAATTGATAGTCATTCGGCCGCAAACAGTTTCATTCGACCGGGTTGCAGTTAAGGACGTCCAATTTACGGGTAGATTCTCCCGACGAAACATTCTAACTAGATAATTAAATTTTCCCACCGACGACGGTAACGCTTTTTGGCAGTGCGCGGGGCGTGGCGAAGGGGCGTAACCCTCGGAGCTACTTTAACTCTAAAACCAATCATTTCTTCCGATCTAGAATATTTCCAATCTGTAATGATTTTCTAGATATCGCGCTGACCGCGCCGAGCGAGACTTCAATAGAGAGCCGAACATAGAGAAGGACAGAATGAAATACGGTTCCAGTGACTGTTCGCGTCTCTTTCTTTCCGATGCGCTGTCCTTCCTTGCGACCGAAACTTTCACCGTGGATTAAACCACTAAATACAATTGAAACTATATCGTGTTTGGTGTCATTTTAATCAGAAAAATGCCAGAAATAAGGTAGTGAAAGTCCCATAAACAAATAATGATAAATAAAATAATAATAATAACTGCGTTGACAGGCAGTGGAGTGGGTAGGCACTGGACAGGAATCAAGCGTTTACTGTACCTCATATAATACTTAAATGTTCAGTGCCTAATTAATTAAATAGAAATTTAATAAACTAAACGATATTTTTAACAATGGAATAACAATTTTCAGGGACCTCAGAGTCGCCATTAGAGTGCTAAGGGTTAATAGAGAAGGGCATAAAACCTCCCTATGCGTGTATATGTGTGTGGGGGGGTATCTCGCTGGTGAAAAACGGGTACAGCTAGTCCACCAGAAGAATCCCCGGGCCCTTGGAATAATTACCGTTTTGCCGGCAAACGCGGCTGCTTTTAACGACACCCCTAGCGCGCCGTTCTCATCCCTCTTTTTGCCGCTTTTCTGCAAACGAATCCGTGCACGGCGCAACATAAATTGAGCAAAGGAATGTCGACCCATTAAGACGTTTCGAAGACGGTCTCGGGCCTGTAAGAATCTAGTACACCTAGGATGATCGCTTGGAAAAATCTCTTGGAAATCGCTCCGGGAGCCTCTTTCCGGATTAGGAGGCCAGGAAATCTGTTCACGGCGGAAACTAGTCTTCTCACACGGCCTGGCCTGGCCTCGGATGTGCTCGGCTTCAACGCGTACCAGACTGTGTCGAATGACCCGCCACTCTGATGGACAACACCTGACACGTTCAAGCCTCCTTCGTTCTTTTTACAACCGGATTGAACCGATCGTTTTTGCCGCTGCCGACGCGATTACGCTTCTACACTATGTTTTGCCGCGTAATTCGTTACCAGTTATTCTTTTGTTCAACGCGAACGCGCACAGAGCAATCGAGAGATCTAACGGAAATCGTATTAATGATATTAAGCGCGCTGCGACTTTCCAGAAAAATTCTGTAGCGGTATCTATAATGAGCTGACACTGTTGAAAACTTTACTTCTCGTGTGTGGGAAACTTCGGTCGAGGCCAAGTGTGTTGTTACACGTGGGAAATTCGGGCCAGTTTAAGTTATCGTTTCGCTGGGTCGCACCTGTTTCCGATGAATTACGTCGATTTTTAGAAAAGCGGTGTAACTTCCATTTCGAATCTACCAGCTATCGTAAAAATATTTTCCTCGATTGAAAAATCAATTTTGATAAATAACAGTTTCTCTACGACAGGCCTCGGAATTATGTGCTCGCGACGGCCGGTTTTCGAAGGCTAAGACCCCTTGACTCGGTCGGACGTCTCGCTCCCCGTGGCGGCCCTAGTTCTCGAGGCAGCTCAGTACCATGATCGTTGACGTGGACAGTCTTCAGAAAGTGGACCGTTTAGACCAGGCCTCGGAATTACGTGCTCGTCGGTTTTCGAAGAAAACGCACCGTTGAGCCGGACGACCGTCTCACTCCCCGTGGCGGCCCTAGTTCTCGAGGCAGCTCGGTACCATAGAGTGTTACAACGTAAGTGTCGGCGATGCGAACAGCTACATCCAAACTAATGCAGAATATCTCCTATGATACTGAGGAGTTCCAAGCACCGTGGGCCGTCACGGGGAGCTCGCGCGGCCGAGAGGGCGTTACCTTCGAAAAACTGCTCTACGACAAAGTCTAATCCTGTTGGTGTTATCTATACGAATGCAAAACCATGAAAATAATGACTTAAGCCCCGGCTAATTTCGCATGCAGCGTATTTAATTCCGAACAAATTCTAAAAACAGGCTTCGCCAGTTTTCCGGTGTTTCGACGAGAATTCGCCGCGGCCGGGAATCTCGGGCGTTTTAAAGGCCGTGGCGCGGTGCCTCGTAGTTCGCAACTCGATCTCCCCACGGCTGCCTCGGCGCCAGTAAAATTTCGTTGAAACTTGGAAAATTTATTTATGCCCCCGGTATGCCGGTTATACAGGTCTCCCCATGTAAATGGTTGACGCATTAGGCGAATATGCCACTTTTAGTAATATATTAATATTAATGTCGCCACGTTAACGGGCGACGGGAACTCGTGGAAGATTAAGACGACGACTGGGGTAGTTCGCCGACGAGCCTGTTTAAGATACGGATACAGTTGCGGGTATTAATATTCATTTGGCCGGCTGTTGTGTACGCTCGAGCTTTGCCGCGTAATCCGGAGCGATTGAAGCCATTTTTTGTACACCAGACAAGTTTCTCGGGAAATTTCCCTTTTCTCATCGTTTTCACGGTAAACAGGAAAACTCGGCTGAATTTCTGTTCTAACTAAACTGCAGATGTTTACTCTAACTTAAATCTTTCAGGAAAATAGGGTTAAGTACACTTTAGTTTTCTTGTACAGTGACCCCCATTAATATTTGGACACTAAAAAGACGATAACTTTTTTACTATTAGACCGTACAACTTGCATTTTTTTGAGAAGTTAGAACAATTGATTTTGTTTGTTATTAATTTGTTTCTAAGCGTGCGAGACATTACAGCGTTAATTTTTATTTTCAATTTTCCCAAAAAATGTAAGATTCCCATTTAGCGTTTATCGTTTATGTTAATTTAACTTAGTATAACGATATACACCTCATTGTCAATTGTCAATTGTAAAGTGGTATACTAATGTATGCTATATAAACCATACACTTTTGTTGAGTAACGTGAAAAGAATTTTTGAAAAAATTGCAATTGGTCGGAATTGCAGAGAAAATACTAAAAGTTATGTTTTACAACTTTTTATGTGGGCTCGTATTGAAAATGTAGAAAACACGTAGATCTGTATCAATTGAAAATATTCTGAAAATTTCATTAAAATCGGTCAACGTTGCAATGAGCTGCAAATTTTTAAAAATGGTAAACATTGCAATTTTTCACAATTTTCGTTTTTTCCCACATCAACCGATTTCGATGAAACTTTTACAATGCATATAACTGATCTACAAAACATATTTTTTAAATTTTCAATATAGACTCGCATAACAAAATTGTAAAATGTAACTTTTAGTATTTTCTCTACAATTCCGACCAATTGGAATTTTGAAAAAATGTCTTTTCATGTAGTAAACTAATTGCTCTCAGGTCTCAAAAAAAAAGTTCAAATCGTACGGTGCAATATCAAGAAAGTTCTCGTGTTTTCAAGAGCGTCCGAATATTAATTAAGTTTCTTAACCACTGGCTTTCTTGTTCGTTCGACGTTCCACGTTTGCGGCGAAGATTCTTCCAAATTTATTTTGATAATTCGCTTAAAAAAGCCCGATAAGGTACGAATTTTTACGATCGCCGTTTAAACGCGGCGAACTCGCGGAAAGATTTTTAATACCGATAGAAGCGCGCGCGCGCGGGGACGAGTTTTTCCGAAATTTCGGGCAATTTCATAAATTACCGTCGCTTAAAAGTTTGTCAGGTTCCCAGGCGAAACGGCTCACTCGTTTTCCCTCGTTTCAGCGGCAATCATCTTTGACTTTGACCTTCGTCATTAAGACCCGCGGCCCTCCGCCGCCATTCGCGCGATAACGTTGACGAAAGTTTCGGCCAGTTTCTCAAAGGCCGGCTCGACGCCTACGCCAATGTGATTTCAGCTTGTTAGCGGTAATGACGAAAATTATCCTTGACGAAATCAAGAATTTTAATTGGAGCAAACTCTGCCACCCCCTCCCCACCCTCCTCCCGGCCGGTCTTCTTATGAAATTTCACCCGTGACGCGCTTTGAGCGGAAGTTTCGCGAGACAAAGCTTCATAAAATAATTTCGCCTGTCGCTTTTGTCGACGACGGTCGGCAAAAAAAAAAATGTAATTAATGAATCGCCCCGGCGAAATAAAAATTCGTCGAATCGATGAGCCCGTGGGATGCGTACGTGCGCCGCTACATGAAAAAGCCAGTTATTTTGTTTGGGAACAATTAGACGAGAATATTTAAATACAATTCTCGTTGTTCGTTTAAATTGTTATCGTACTCTATTATTACATAGATTGTGCCATAGATTTTTGCCGAGAGCAATGAAAATTCGGATCCCGGTTATTGCGCGCGGAATATTGACATCGATCGCCGGAAATATTTTTTTTTTTTTTTTGTATTTCATATTTTCGGAATTATCGATATCAGAGTTTTTCGGCGATGCGCTATTCGATAGGAATTTATCGATTTCTCTGTCTACGACTCCGCCCGTTTCTATTTTCTGAAAAGCGCAAAACAGTAAAAGCTTCCCCTTCAACTTAATATTCGCCAAGTTATCTCTAGAATTTCTTGGAGCTGCTCTAACATTTCTCTCCGTTTCGCTCGCAGTGAATGTCTCTGGCTCTCGTCGCCGATGTACTCAACAACCGAGCGACCCGGGAAGAAATAACAGCCGGCAATTCTCAGAACACCTGTCTCCCTCGATAACAGTCGCTGCGCGGTCCCAAATCTGCGTCTATTAAACGAGCACTACTGCACCGAATTTGTGGCAAACAAATCTTTCAAGATGTTCATATTGAATCTACTTTTATAACCAAGTCGATCAAACACGACTGGGTTCGTTCGTTAACAAGAAAAAGAATTTTAAATCAAAATTTTAACTCAAAAACGAAAGATTTTTTCATTCTAGAATGTTTTTTTCATTTTTTGCATATGAAACTGATATAATATGTAAATGTCTAGCAGTTTATTAAATCCGAACAAAAATATTGATATATGTATGATACAGAAATTAATACTGAATTGACCAATTTAAAGGACAATAATGTATTATTTATATTTTATGCGGCCCAGATATTAAAGTCCTGAAAATTATTTATTATTTCATTAGAGTTATGCTCAATTAACATTTAATTTCAACGAGATAGTTATATTGTAACCTAGCAAAATTAATGTAAACTAATTGCAAGTTAGACACTAAGGCATATTGTAATCATATATATTGTATTTGTAATGTATGTGCTATATAAACCTAATATAGTTTAAAGCAATAGATAATAATATTTCAATCATAACAGGAAAAAAGAAATTTCTATTTGGCTCAAACAATTTTTATTTAACATAAAGTCCAGTGATAGCGATGGGGTATTGATATATGTATGATACAGAAATTAATACTTCCCAAAAACGAACACATCGTGTAGCTGAGCGAAAAATATATTCAGATATGTATAATGACCTTCGAATGACCTTGATCTTCTTGAAAATTAAAGTGAACACTCAGGAAAAAATAACCTTGAGAAAAGAATAACATTTCCAAAGAATTCACCTTTTGCTTTTGTATTGCATTAAAACCATTTGTTATGTCATCACTAGACTGCTGATATTTATGAATTTATGTGGCTTCTAAAAATTTTCAGAAAACGGCAGAATGTAAAATTCGACAGAATTTAGTACAATGTTTATTCATTTTAGATCTACAAAGGCTATCACTGAAAATAAGACACTATCTTAAAATTTGTCTATAAAATTTGCAAATTGCATCTTATAAATACCGTTTAAAAGATATCTGCAAACGTCGCAAAAAAATAGTTAGAAGTATAAACTCCGGATTTTATGCATTCATGGCAAAAATTAGTTCAATTTATGTGTCTTGCAATTGATGCACAAACTGTTTAAGAATATTAACCCTTTGCACTCGGAGCTATGTTAACTGAAAAACGAAAGATTTTTCCATTCTAGAATATTTTCATGTTTTGCATATGAAACTGATATAATATCCCACGTGATATGTAAATGTCTAAAATACCAACAAAAATAATAATGTGAACAATATTTTTAAGAATGGCATAGCAATTATCAGTGATGCCTCAGAGTCGCCATCCGAGTACCAACTGCTGACAAATTCAAATTGGTCATATTCAAAAAATTTTCCCGGCGATTTGACGGCGGACGGCCGTTGAAGACGGTAAAACAGCGTCGATTTAGCCGTAATCCTGGAAATGTCTCCGAGGGGGAAACAAAGAGCTGCCGGGCGGAGCATTAATTCGGCTTCCGGGCGATCCGTGTCAGGTTGGCCGGCGCAAACGAGCTTCCATTAAAAACGTTATTTCCTATGTTACCTGGAGAGCATCCTCGATTCAGACAACACAGACACGTACGCTCCCCCGGTATCCTGGGCGTGGAAAGAGAACCGGGGCGGGGGCGGTACCGGGGAGTGGGGGTGTAGAACAAGCAAACATTACCACTTTAAAAGGGATTACCTGGGAAAAAGACGGGGCGCGAAAGGGGTAGGGGCGCAACCGCGGTAATCCCGCGGCGAGTAATGATTTAATGACGCCTACGTGGGCCCGTTTCATAATGCGTTTCCGGTGTTTATTTATACGCGAGACGCGGCGATAATGCAGAGCTTGGAACGTTGTTTCTCACGCGGTAATTCCATGAGCCGTCTTGGGGCCGCGGGAGGATGCGCCGGAAACCGTATCGGCCGCCATTGTTTGTGTCCCGCCGGCAGCCCGCGAAACCGTCTGAATTTTACCACGGAAGAAACGCGATAATTAGTCGCCGATTTTGCCCTCGAATACTTATACGCGTCTTCCATCTGCCCCCCCCCCCTCCCCCTCCCCCTCCCCGGGAGAAGAACGAGCTTTTTAAGCGCAACAGCGCAGCGCTGCGCGTCGATTAAATTAATTCCAGTAATTCGAACGCCAACCACGACTTCCTCCGTGCCCTTCGACTAAAAATAAAAAACAGATTCCCCGCACGAACATGAATTTCTTATTTTCTTAGCTGCTCTCTTTTCTGTTTTACCATTTTTAGCCGTACACATTGTACCCGGGGCTCTGGGAGTCGAATCGCGTGACCGGCCGTGTGATGCGTATGAACTTCGCCGTTGATTAAACGCTTGATCTTTTCCAAGCATGTGAACCACCACTGGCCTCTCCTCGTTGCTGATTGCTTTAATTATTATTCGGCCCTCGCGATGCCGAGTGGGCGGCAGCTTTCAAGATTCCGACGCGGCTGATAAGAGCTTGCGAAGGGAAGAGAGGTGAAATTATAGGGCAATAGTGTGCGCGCCATGGGAGAATCGGCTGTTTGTTATTGTTGCAAGTGATATTCGAGTGCAGTGGGTTGCGATGTTCGAGGTGGAAGTGTGTTTACTATGGGACCATTGTAACGATGTTTGTGTCACCCGTGTGGATGACAGAGTATAAATGTGCATGCGGTGGCCCGTGTCGTAATAATGTTTAAGCGTTGTAATATATTTTGGTGAACGTTTCGATGCGCTGGACGATTTTAGCCCTTTGCACTCGGGGCTATTTTAACTCAAACACGAAAGATTTCTATTCTATAATATTTCCATTCTATAATATTTCCATTCTATTATATTTCCATTCTATAATATTTCCATTCTATAATATTTCCATTCTATAATATTACCATTCTATAATATTTCCATTCTATGTACATATAATATTTCCATTCTACCTATAATATTTCTATTCTACCTATAATATTTCCATTCTACATATAATATTTCCATTCTATAATATTTCCATTCTACCTATAATATTTATATTCTACATATAATATTTCTATTCTAAATATAATATTTCCATTCTACATATAATATTTCCATTCTACATATAATATTTCCATTCTACATATAATATTTCCATTCTACATATAATATTTCCATTCTACATATAATATTTCCATTCTACATATAATATTTCCATTCTACATATAATATTTCCATTCTACATATAATATTTCCATTCTACATATAATATTTCCATTCTATAATATTTCCATTCTACATATGTATAATATTTCAATTCTATAGTATTTCCATTGTACCCATAATATTTCTATTCTACATATAATATTTCTATTCTAAATATAATATTTCCATTCTACATATAATATTTCCATTCTACATATAATATTTCCATTCTACATATAATATTTCCAATTCTACATATAATATTTCCATTCTATAACATTTTCATTCTATAATATTTCCATTCTATCATATTTCCATTCTATAATATTTCCATTCTACATATGTATAATATTTCCATTCCACATATAATATTTCTATTCTACATATAATATTTCCATTCTACCTATAATATTTCTATTCTACCTATAATATTTCCATTCTACATATAATATTTCTATTCTATAATATTTCCATTCTACACAATTTTTTTAATTTTTTGCATAATGTGAACAATATTTTTAAGAATGGCCTAGCAATTTTCAGTGGTGCCTCAGAGTCGCCATCCCAGTGCAAAGGGTCAATGATTTTTGGATATGTCATAGAACTCAACATTTTGAACAATTTTTTCCGTTTGCATTTTCGTGTTGGTCAAAGTTTCCGAGATATTAGCCGAAAACTGGCACAGACAATATTCACTGTCATGGTAGTTTTTCGCTAATATCTCGGAAATTGAAGCCGACCGACACGAATATGCAAAGGAAAAAGTTTTTGAAAATGTTGATTTCTATGACATATGACTATGGCGTCGCACATGGAAAGGTTGACCTATATTTTTTGTATCGATTTACGCGTTGCGTTAACGTTTTGTCAAACAAATCCGCGTTACGTTGTGGTTTTGTTGGTACATAAAACACCAGTTAGCCGCGAGCGAGAAACCATGATGAACAACCATCACACCGCGGCTCCTTACAAAAGTAGCATCCATCTTCGAAAGCTGCCTCTATGGTCAAATGACCGGTTTTATATTTTCCAATTATTGGAATTATGAAAATCCATTTATGGAAAATAATGGAATTTGTCCAAGTACAGTAAACGCTCGATTCTTGTCCAACAGCCGTGTTTTTACCACGTTTTTATTAGCTCGCTTTCTTGTCTGTCTGTCTGTCTGTCTGTCTGTCTGTCTGTCTGTCTGTTCGGTACAAATTTTGCAATTGATTTTAAACTAACTTCCGGATGAGCTAGAGACTTCAATTTTATTCACGGACAACAGCTTTTTGATTTACGACTGCGTCTAGATATCGCGCCGACCGCGCCGAGCGAGATTTCAATAGAAAGCCGAACATGACTATCCGCGTCTCTTTCTTTCCGATGCGCTGTCCTTCCTTGCGACCGAAACTTTCACCGTGGATTAAACCACTAAATACAATTGAAACTATATCGTGTTTGGTCTTGTTTTAATCAGAAAAATGCCAGAAACAAGCCAGTGACAGTCCCATTAAAAAATTATGAAAATTAAGAAGTTTGTGCCTACGACCCCGGACAAAAATCGAGCATTTACTGCATCAGACAATATATATATATATGGCAATATTTACTAGGTACTTTTAATACTTGGTACCTTCAGTGTTAATAAAACACAAAATAATGTCCCCTATAAAAAAACCAGGGGAATAATTGCAGCTTCAAGTCCGGCAAGCTGGAAAAAAAGAAAGCTCCGTTCCGCTACGATGCAGAATAAATGTCGAAATCGTTCGCGGGCATTGTCAACGGAAACATTACCGATTCCTTTTTAGGTTCGCGTATCCGTTTCCATCGTGCAAGGGCCGACTTAATGAAAAAGCAAAATGGCCGGGAGGTTCATTTTCGCAGCGTTTAAACGGCCGATTGTGCAACGAACGGGATAAATGTATTGCCCCGTTGCCGGTCTCGCGCAACAGTGGAGGGCCGGTTGCTTTGTTGGCAACGCACAGTTGAAAACGTCGCAGTTCATTCCGCCTGCGGGACGATTTGATTATTGTTTCGACCATGGTCCCACGAATCGAACGCTGGATCGAAATATAGAGGAACGTTGTAGATACGGTCGGAACGGGACACAAAGACAACACGTAACACACGTACACCCGACTGTCTGTTCTGATAACTTTCAAGAACTTTTTCAACAAAAGCTCCCCACCGCTAGTTGCTGCTGACAAAAAAAAAAAAAATAGAAAATCGGTCGGAACTTCTTAACTGTTTTAAACTTTCAAATGGAACCGTGCAAACGGAAACGACCGCGAGCTAGAAAAATTGAATATCTTTCCCGAGCAGCATGAAATAAATGATCTCTCTATCTCCGGCAGAGCGGTTCTTATTGCGCGCTCGGTTTTCAATCAACTCGGTACAATCGAGAATTTTATGAAAGTATCCTCGCCCCGTCTTCTTCTCTATGTATATGTATGTATGTATGTATGTGTACATTGTCTCGGGTTCCGTTCCTCACTGTCGCTCTTACGCACATTTTCATCCCCATAAAATCCAGTGCCAGCACGAAAGAAATTCATCATTGGCGACCCGGGGGTTATTTTACATAACTTCTGAGTTGGCTGCTCTATCGCTAGCCTGGCCCTGGCCTGGTCTGCCTGCCTGCCCGGTCGGGATTATGCGAGACTATGTTTCAGACTGCAATAACCTAATGTTGCTCGCGGATCCCCGCCGCGCCGCGCCGCGCCGCGCAGCGCACAAAACATCGAATAAAGGACAGGCGCGGGAGAAGGAGAAAAGAATTTCATCTGAAAAATTGCTCCGCGTTCCTATAGCTAGCTATAGCCTGCTTTTTGGTCGTGAAATCTGTCCACCCCTTCGCTATCACTCCGGACTGATGACATTTCAGGGAACAAGGTAGATGCTGCTATTGTCGATGGCAAGTCTGTACTCTTCTTCCAAAATACGATTTACGCTAAAACTACCACTGCCGGTTTTGTATTTCTCATTTTACAATTATTGAAATTACGAATTTCTTATTTTACAATTATTGAAATTATGAATTTCTCATTTTACAATTATTGAAATTATGAAGTTGCTTATTTTGGTTTGAACTATGGAAGTTCTGAATGGCACATATCGAGATAAAAATTGCTCAAAATCTAAATAAATAGAGCCTCGTCATTTTTAACCCTTAGCACTCGGATGACGACTATGAGGCACCACTGAAAATTGCTATGCCACTGCTGGTTTGGTATTTCTCATTTTACAATTATTGAAATTACGAAGTTGCTTATTTTTGTTTGAACTGTGGAAGTTCTGAATGGCATTTTGATGAATTATGGAAATTTTTTTGTCCAAGCACATATCGAGATAAAAATTGCTCAAAATCTAAATAAATGGAGCCTCGTCATTTTTAACCCTTAGCACTCGGATGACGACTATGAGGCACCACTGAAAATTGCTATGCCACTGCTGGTTTGGTATTTCTCATTTTACAATTATTGAAATTACGAAGTTGCTTATTTTTGTTTGAACTGTGGAAGTTCTGAATGGCATTTTGATGAATTATGGAAATTTTTTTGTCCAAGCACATATCGAGATAAAAATTGCTCAAAATCTAAATAAATGGAGCCTCGTCATTTTTAACCCTTAGCACTCGGATGACGACTATGAGGCACCACTGAAAATTGCTATGCCACTGCTGGTTTGGTATTTCTCATTTTACAATTATTGAAATTACGAAGTTGCTTATTTTTGTTTGAACTGTGGAAGTTCTGAATGGCATTTTGATGAATTATGGAAATTTTTTTGTCCAAGCACATATCAAGATAAAATTGCTCAAAATCTAAATAAATAGAGCCTCGTCATTTTTAACCCTTAGCACTCGGATGACGACTATGAGGCACCACTGAAAATTGCTATGCCACTGCTGGTTTGGTATTTCTCATTTTACAATTATTGAAATTACGAAGTTGCTCATTTTGATTTGAACTGTGGAAGTTCTGAATGGCATTTTGATGAATTATGGAAATTTTTTGTCCAAGCTCATATCGAGAAAAATTGCTCAAAATCTAAATAAATAGAGCCTCGTCATTTTTAACCCTTAACACTCGGATGACGACTCTGAGGCACCACTGAAAATTGCTATGCCATTCTTAAAAATATTGTTCACATTATTATTTGCGTTCGTATTTAATAAACTACTAGACATATACATATTACATGCGATATTATATCAGTTCCATATGCAAAAAATGAAAAAAAATTGTGTAGCTCCAAAAATAAAATAGCTCCAAGTGCAATTGTCCAAGCACATATCGAGATCAAAATTGCTCAAAATCTAAATAAATTGAGCCTCGTCATTTTTAACGAAGTAATATAACTAGTTTAATATAGAGGATCTTAAAACGAGTTCAACGACCTATTACATAAGGTCATTGAAGGTCATAGAAAGTAGAGAAAGGCGATAATATACATATGTATACTCATTATACATAAGACATCAGGCTATTAAAAAAAAAAAAAGAAGAAAATAAATGCAATAGCAGTGAGTAAGAAACTGAAAGTTCCTATTTAGATATAAGAAATTATATTATAATAATTTGTTAATTTTGGTAAGAAGTACATAAGGCTTATGGATCGGAAAAGATCTGAAGCTCTTTAATAAAAAAAAAAAATATATGTTCCTACAAATAGTTTTACCGAATACTTTTGTGAACCGTAGCGTGTGTTCATTAAACAATAGTCGCTGAATTAGTATTTTTCTACAAATAATCATTGTGTATCCAGAAACTATGATCGATAAGAAATCCGGGGGGGGAAAAATCGCGGCGATACATGGATCGGTTTCAGCCGCTCCTAACTTCAGGGTGTGGATAGAGGACGCGAATAAGAAAATTTCAAACAGGCGGAGGCAAAAGAAACAAAGGGAACGCAAACGGAAACGAGCGGAAGGGGAAGTAGAGAGGCGGAGAGAGCAAAAGAACGAGAACGAAGGAGGAAGAGAGAGAGAGAGAGAGGGGGTGGGGAGATTCGAACTCTCAGTGGATCTGTCAGACTGGAGTACGAGATGGGGTGAATCCCTTGTTTAAACAGAGGCACTTCGTACTCGATCCGACGACCGGCGCGCTTCGGTCCATGAACAAATGCGACTGTTCTTTGGATACTTTAATCCCGGGGATTGGCTGTAATTTATATCATTTGCTTCTCCCTTCAACTTTTTCCCTCTCTGTACAATTCTTTCGCTCCTACCTGTCCCCGGCATTTGTAAACCTACGGGAATCAAGGGACGACGCCTCCTACCGTTGCTGCAGCCTCTGTCTGTTTTCCCGTCGTTAGTTCGGCCAGTGATCTGAGGCCAAATATTAAACTTCTCTTTGGACAGACGGTTCCGAAATGGCTTTGTAAATCGTAAGGCTCTATGGCAAATATTAGACCGTGTACCGGCTGTCCCCTAATCGATCCTGCGACCTACACTCTCTACGGAAAGTGTGTCAGACTTTTCTTCACAGCGACCTACGATCGTCGGATATCATTTTTCTGCATAATAAAAATTTTCTCGGTTACGACAAACAGTAGATCTCGGGGCTGAACTTTCACTCGGGGGACCGAAAATTTTCAACTTTTCCGAATGTAATATACAATCTCACGATAAAACTTTAAATTCTAGCGCGCGGAATCCAAGTTTCAGTGCGCGGAGCTTTGGAGTTCGTAGAATTTTAAGTTTCGCTATCTTCTTTTTTTTTTGTGCTATTGTATAATATTATATTCGGAAATGTTGAAAATTTTTGGTCCCCTGAAAGTTTAACTTAGATCTTTCTTTCCCACCAGCAATTTTCTAATAGTCTTTTCAAAAACCAAAAATCTGTTGGATATTTCGTATATTTTATTCTGACAAGAACTTATCGACACTATACCGTATCGTATACTATACTCGACCAAAGACTCCTAGAGGAAAGACGTCCTTTCCATTGCGCATCAATCTTTCAATAAAGTCCAAGTTGCTATAATAATAGTTGTATTTATTAGTAAATATAGGACCATATTTCAATAAGATCACCAGTTGGCAATTTCTCAATAATTCAACAG
The DNA here is from genome assembly GCA_916610255.1 of Lasioglossum lativentre. Classification (NCBI taxonomy): domain Eukaryota; kingdom Metazoa; phylum Arthropoda; class Insecta; order Hymenoptera; family Halictidae; genus Lasioglossum; species Lasioglossum lativentre. Next base: position 5,919,523 of record OU744359.1, read on the forward strand.
ATAGCGTAATAAAATTCTAAACAACTAAATGGTTGAAAGCATTGCTATACGATCGTCTAAACTAGCCCTCGAAATTATATGCTCCTGACAGCCGGTTTTCGAAGACAACGCCCCCTCGAGCCAGCAGCGCGTCTCGCTCCCCGTGGCGGCCCACAGTGCGCGGAACTTCTCAGGCGTGTACCGTAGGAGCTGTTCGTGGTGCATTAGTTTGTACCTAGCTGTTCGCATCGCCGACGCTTGCATTGTAACACTCTATGGTACCGAGCTGCCTCGAGAACTAGGGCCGCCACGGGGAGCGAGACGTCCGACCGAGTCAAGGGGTCGTAGCCTTCGAAAACCGGCCGTCGCGAGCACATAATTCCGAGGCCTGTCGTAGAGAAACAAATAACAGTTTATTTATAAAATGAATTTTTCAATCGAGAAAAATATTTTTACGATAGCTGGTAGATTCGAAATGGAAGTTACACCGCTTTTCTAAAAATCGACGTAATTAAACAGGTGCGACCCAGCGAAATGGTACGCGGCCTGAGCTGTCTCGAGACCTAGGGCCGCCACGGGGAGCGAGACCAAACGAGACTAAACGGTCCACTTTCTGAATACTGTCCACGTCAGCGATCATCCCGAAGGTACATGTTCTTCGTCGAACTCACGAGAATTCACGAGATACCTTTTGATTTGGCTCCGGTTCGAGTGAGCCGCTACAAATAACGAGGTCCATTTTATGCAAATACGAGCATCGACCGGTTGAAGTGTCGCCGGTCGGAATATTACCGCTTCATAGACGAGTAGGAGAGTGGGGGTGGGGGTTGGCAAGGTAGAAGCCCGTTGATTCGAGCCTCTCGGGAAACAGGAGACGCAGATGAGGTCAGGTCTGAATTGCGAGGGCAGAGGAGGCAAGCCGCGTGACATTCGAGCCTCTGTAGCTGTTTGAAAGCTAAGCTCAGAAATTCGGGCTGGCCAGCAGCTTGTTCAACGAGAGAGGACGGTCCGCGCTATTAACGTGCCCGGATAATGAACTAGCGTCCGCTCGATGTTTTCGGATTACGTTTGAACCGAGCTGGCTCGCGGGAATAAAGTGGATCGTGTTGTCTTAGGGTCTGGCCACCGGTCCGATGTCTCTCTCTTTCTCTCTCTCTCCTTTCTCCTCTCTCTTTCTCTCTCTCTCTCCGTCGATTCAACCCTCCTTTGTCTGAAGGAGAACTCGCTCAGCGGACCACTCATTAGCATGGTAATAGCCGTGGACCCAGCACCTGCTAAATTTTAGGTTTTCAGCTTTCCCGCAAACCATTCAGCCCCCGAGGCGCTAATGCCCCAACTCGTGACTGTTAACTTTCCGGCATCCCCTGACCTGGAACGACCATCTTTAAACGGTTTTTTGGCCGAGCTGGCTCACCGAGAGCCATGTTTTTCGCAGGCCAGGAACGGTAACACGTGCCACCACGTCTACCCTGATGATCGCCCGTACAGCCCCACGAAGAGGAATGGCCTGCCCCGCGAACTTCTCGTTCGAACGCCGGACAAACTTCGGTTCGTTTCGGGGGGGGGCTCGGGTTAACGAGCGTCGTTAATACCGCTAAAAAAAGCCGCGCACGGCTCTCTCCGATACTTTACCTATGTGCGCGCGCGCGCGCGAGAGAGAGCCTAACGTGCTGACGAATCGCACTCGCTGAAGATCGTAATCGCTCGTAACTGTTTTATTACTCTTTTCGGGACGATCCGAAGGTGTGGAACTGTGATTGCAACTTACTTTGCGCGGCCTCGGTTTTTTTCTTTTTTAGTGCCGGGTGGTAGATGCCGGTGTTCTTACCTGGAACGTAAAAAGGAGTAGTTAGTTTGCGTATTCTGTCGTTGGCCGAGAGTAGTTAACAGTGTTTTTGATAGGAGTAGTAACTTTCGTTGGTGGTGTAACGAAAGTATCCGCGTTTTATTGCTCATTTTTCTCGAATCGTTTATTGCTCTTTTTCTGGAATCACGAATCGAGGTTCGATCGATAATGTTTTTATCAGTTTCTGCGTGGTTTCCAGAGAGCTTTAAGAGCTGTGTTTTTTTATTACAGATAATTTTTGACGAAATGCCACTGGTCACCGATTTTGGTTGTCTTTCTTGCGGTACTGCATTAACGACGCGACTACTACGAGAATTTTCATTATTTTTAAATAAAAAAAATACTAAAACATTCTCGAAAGTGTGTATTTTAAACCACAAAAAAAACCGCTGCGATAATTTCAATAGTTTCCCCAGAAAAAATTCCCGAAAATCAGCATTTTTTCTCCTTTCTGTGTGTATATTCTCCCTTAATTTAAATTAGGGATAATTTCAGTAAAATTCCAAGATAACAAATGCAAAAATTTCGAGCCCCCGTCCGTCTTCATCCCCCGTCCACATTGCGTGATCATGCTTTATTGTACTTCCGCCACTGACAGAAATATACACACACACCATTTCTGCCAAAGAATAAATTACGAAAAATAAGAGACATTTCAAGTGAGAAGATTTCCAAGAACCGCAGCGATCTCAAAAAAGTAGGACGAACCGCGCCATTCGTTCTCGGTAGCCCATTCCGCGGGCAATCGCGCGGTCATTGATTCCCAGAGATACTAAACAACCAACGCGGCGCGGCGCGGCGCGGCGAGCAGACAATTTCGAAAGGCAAACAGTGTTTCTTCGATTCCGGTTCTCTCGCGGCGCACCACCATTTATCACCAGGCCAATATCTGGCGCCGTTTACTTTGAACCTATGGAGTTTGCCGTGATGCGCAACAATCGTTCTCGTCGTCGCGTCGCGGCGCGGCGGGTCTGAGGACGCCTACCGGGCGGGCGGGCCGAAGCAATCCGAAGTACCCGTCGCCTCTCTCTCCCGGTGCGGGGGTTGGTCCCATCAGTATCTGTCAGGAAAGCAAGACACGTCTTCTGATCTCGAGGACGGGAACACGGTCGTTCTCGACGGTAAACAGACCGAGGGCTCGAGAAGTTTGTTGCCGTGGCTCGTGACGCTATTAAGGGATATGTCTGCGGCGAAGATCTCTTACTCGATCCCTCTATCGCATCGGCAGTCTACTCCTCTCTTCGTTCACCTAACCTACACCCTTCTCTTTACCACCACCACCACCGCTCAATCCCTCCCTCCCTCCCTGCACACACCCCTAAACCTCGGGGCGTCACTTCGTCGCGGCAAAGTTATCGTTTAATGGCAGTTGCTTCGTATTCTGCGCAAACCCTGAACCCAGGGCGGCTGCAACGTTGCGCTCAAACAAAACGACCACACCAGACGCCGAGCAAACAACCGGCACAATCAATTACACGAGCTTTCTTTCGGGGGCTCCCCGGTTTATCGAACCCGTCGACCAACCCTCCAACCCCCGTCCCCGTTTTACTGCCACGTCTTTCGAATTCGACGACTCTCTTTTACGATATCTCGGACTCGCGTTCGAATCCAACGCACCTAGGGTCATTCCATGACGAATCGATCACTTTCTGCGGCCACCATCTTCGATTTTGTTGTGATTGAAATATGTTGTAGTTTATATGAAATTAGGGGAGGTTTAAGTCATCATTTTGCCGATTTCGAATTTTTTTTAGTAATGGCACACGTTCAAAGTGTGCGATTTTGGACCAGTTTGAAGAAAATAGGCCTCATTTACGAATTTTTATCTCGGAAACTGTTTGTCCGATTGAGCTATACTTTTTTTTGTTATATTCGCGAAGGATTGGGCTAGTATAAAATAATTTTTTCAACCTCGATGAAATCTTTAAAATGATGTGTTAAATTAATGAAATTCAGAAAAGTATATAATCATTTTTATTTTTGCCGTATATATACTTATGTTTAAGATATTCTATTAACATTTTTTGAAAAATATGAACGGCTGAAAAAATTATTTTATAATAGCCCAATCCTTCACGAATAAAACAAAAAAAAGTATAGCTCAATCGGACAAACAGTTCCCGAGAGAAAAATTCGTGAGGCCTATTTTCGCCACACTGGGCAAAAATCGCAAACTTTGAACGTGTGCCATTACTAAAAAAAATTCGAAATCGGCAAAATGATGACTTAAACCCCCCTTAATTTCATATGGACTACAACATATTTCAATTAGAACAAAATCGAAGATGGTGACCGCTGAAAGTGATCGATTCTGCATGGAATGACCCTCTAGTGTTTTGCGAGCCGCGAGACGTTCGAGACGTTCGCTCGAATGTTACAATGCTAGTCGCGCAGGGCTAGCTGTTTCCCGGAGAATTTTCCCCCGTTTCGGTGTGTTTTTATTTTGCTACCGTTGGCTGTGTGTGTATGTGTTTGTTGGCACGACCTGTTTGGCGTCTCGGTTTCGTTTGACTGCGTTTTACGATTCGGTTACATTGTTGCGCTGTACTCGTGGGAAGATATTCTTCTTCTTGGGAACCAGAGAAACGGGGTTGGAAGTTGTTACAGGGGGTCATTAGGGGATTTTGTTGGCTGTTCCGGTGACTCGGACAATTTCGGTGAAAACAGCTCTTCCAGATTTGTTTTATTAGAGAAATTCGAACCGTCCAACTAAACCGTGTATTCGCTCTATAAATTTATTAATCGATTATAATTTAGCGATTATTTAGTTTATGCGATATAATCGAATTGCAGAAAAATTATTTGAACGTCTATGTTGGTATTTTAATGAAACGTAGTCCTCCGATCAATTTAATACCCCACGATGTTTGTTCACTTTTTGGGGAACGCGGTGTGTACACAGTGAAATTAGTAATTATAATCTTTCGAAATTAATTATTATAACATTGAAATTGGATGTTGATTCACTTTCGTTCCGCGTGAATTATTAACCTGGAAAATGAAGCTCCACTTTATTCAATGTTTAATACAAATTTGTACCTCAGACACCCGCGAAATTATTAAAACCAATAATAAATTTTAATGAACTGATTTATATCAGCAATCAAAATTCAATTGAAAATAAAATCTCTGGTGAGAATGTAGCGAAATGATTAGGTAATAAATCGATCAATTTCTCTCTCTCTCTCTCCCTCTCTCTCTCTCTCGAGAAAGAGATTCTCGAGAAAGAGAGAGAGAGAGAGAGAGAGAGAGAGAGGGGGGGGGGAGAGAGAGAGAAATAGTAGAAGCATTTCTAGAATGAGAGAACTAAAGTCAGATGCTGAAGTGTGAAACAATTCGTGAAGAGAATCGAGTTGCGTCACAGAGGCCATTCGGTGAGATAGTTTCATCATTATGAAGCCGAGTGCGAAACAGCGGAACGTACTCTCGTCACTGAAATAACCGATTGCAAAAGAAAAAAACGCTATATACGGTCGTTCTTTTCTCCGGTAGTAATTGCTCGCCGAAATACGTAGTCGCGTTTTACTCGCGACCAACGTCTCGCTTCTCCGCAGTGTTACCGAATCTTCCATGAATTATACTATACGTCGCAGAGCCATGCGAGTTGTTCCATCCGAGTCATTTGACAATTTAACTCCCGTGTTCAGGAGACGCGGCGTCGTCGTCGTCTCTACGAATTAATTAAATAAGTCTAGGTATTCAACCCGTCTATTCAAAACCCGTGGAACTGCTCCGGCCGTGCACCTAGAAATTGCTTTAGTTATGAGTGCGTCTGGAAACTGCAATTTTTCCGACCATAGCTGCGAGAGTTAATTTGTTTAGCAACTATCGGGGAACGACACCGTTGATCTGGAAAATGTTGTCATGTCGCGTTTCTCGAAATAAATGTTAAACATTACTGAAAGTATCTTTAGGCAAAATAAAAAGTTTCTGCATCGATTGCAGGACACGTTATATTTTTCACTAATAATTTTAATACATAGTGAAAATTATACAGGGTGTAAATTGAACTGGGAGGTTCCTTGTGTTATTTGAAGCGACATTTTCCTTAACAAAAATGGCGCCCGCGGCTCCGTGTAGGAGTTATTAACGAAAAACACGGACCAATTAAAGCGCGTCCTAGACGCGTGTTGGCATAGTTGTCGCGCTCTGATTGGTCCGCGTTTTTCGTTAATAACTCTTAAACGAAGCCGCGGGCGCCATTTTTGTTAAGGAAAATGTCGCTTCAAATGACCCAATGAACCTCCCATTTCAATTTGAATCACTGATTCTAATTTTTTCACTGTTCTAAATTACACCGTACTCATTTTTTCCCATAGATGCATAAAATCAGTCTATTAATAACTATTACAATTTTCCATAACTTTTACAACGTTTCAAACACGTCCACCCTCTAATTAGAATCTCGAACTTAGAATTCACGAGCAACATTTTTTTAATAATGTCTCGTTTCGATTAAAATTTATTAAATCCACGCAGCTCGAATATGTTTGGTCAGGTATTAGGCGAACGATAATCTTTGCTTTTATAATGAAGAATCTATAGATCTTTAGATTTTTTAAAATTTATAATCACGAATATACCGCGGTGGTTTTAATTTCTCTTCTAGTTAGATCGAGATGATCGTAAATGATCAAATATTTTTCAAAAAAGAATTTTTTCTTAACGCTTTGAAGGACTCTTTTCGGAAAGTGTCCCCGCTGTGACTGATTGGGAAAGAAGGATCCATCTTTCATATCACTTTCAATTTTCAATCTTCTTTTATATCTTATTTCATCAGGCAAGAAATTGACGTATTTACGAAGTGAAAATATGAACGCGGCTTTACGAGAGAAATTCGTCGTACACTCCGCAGTGTCTCATTCAATTTGAGTATCCGAACATTTTGTGGGTAGTATTTTCGCAGATCATATTTCTCGAGATTTTCAGACCGTCACTTTTACAAGTGGCGTTTCCAGTTTTTGAATCTCAAAGATTTTATATAGCACATAAAAATCGTCGGAGGCGAATAAAAGTAAAACTCGCGAAATCCAGATATTGGAAATATTAATGCGAAAGATGATTTCACTCTAATTATGTGATACAGCTGAATAAGAAAATGAATTTGCACACATTATACCTAAATTCGACGTGCATAATAATTTCCGATTAAAGCCGCCCATTTATGACATATAAATTCTCATTCTGCGGAAAACAATGGCCGCAACATCTGTATATTGGTTACTAAAACGCTGATATAATAGTGGATACACACTACACAATTGTTTATTGTGGTCCAAATTTAACAAATAATTCAGTATACAATACAAACGCACACGGAACTGTTTCTTTCGTTATTATATCTATTCACGATTGTTATTCAAATAATTGTTTCGTTAATAATTATTAATAAACGAATTAATATGGATGGCAGATTATGGATATTGTCCTAGTGCATAGCCTTTTCAATAGGGTGTGGATCATCGATTTGTTAAACTTCTACATGCAACAAATGTATTTTTAACGGAACGCTGTATAATGCACTTTTAATTTTTTCACTACTCGTCTGTTTATAATTTTGTTTAATGTAATGTAAATTTCATGGGGTACGTTCGCGGAGCTTTTGCTTAGTTGCATATCTCTGTGTCACAATTCGGAAGAACAGTAATTTCTCAATAAAAATTGATGAGCCCTCATCGATCCTAAAACCAATAATTAACGGGATGTTTGGCTCTCTCCTTCTCTTTGAAACTTACTTCTGGGAACTTCAGAAGAGCCGTTCAACATCGTTAAAGACTTCTTGTTAATTATTAAGTTCGCGACAAGTGACAGTTAACACATTTTTATCGGGAACTCGCTCGTTTTTCTTACACGAACTGTCGCATAAAAATTCGAATATTCCATTCGGATAAAACGAAATCAACTTTCCGCAAAAAAATTCATTGAGAACAATGTTTGCTTATACAGTAAACGCTTGATTCTTGACCAACAGCCGTGTTATTCATGGACAAGAATCGTGCCCCAGAAATACGGTTCGCGTGACTGTCCGCGTCTCTTTCTTTCCGATGCGCTGTCCTTCCTTGCGACCGAAACTTTCACCGTGGATTAAACCACTAAATACAATTGAAACTATATCGTGTTCGGTATCATTTTAATCAGAAAAATGCCAGAAATAAGCCAGTGAAAGTCCCATAAAAAAATAATTAAAATTAAGAGATTCGTAAAATCGATTCCTCGATTCAATGTCGTGTTCCCACCGATATGGTAGTGGAGTGGGTAGGCACTGGACAATAAATAGTACAATAAATTCATAAACTGTTGCTTGTACAGAAATTCCCGGACTAATCAATAATTAATTAGTATTTCAAGAGGGGAACATTACTCGAAATTACGGGTGACGTAATAATCAGCTACCGAAATTTCTTCGGGAGTGTAATAAGCCGATATTTAGTTGCTATTTAAATTGAGGGAGAGAGAGAGAGAGAAGTAATGCTCTGCGGCGGGTTCACCTCGCTTATCGTCGGGGTTTCATTCCAGGAAATAGGAAGTTCGCCGATACCCGCAACCATACGACTGTGTCTCGCTTAACGACCCGTCGATTAACCCGCGTAGCGACCTGGCATTATCTGGAAAACGAAATCGACAGCGGCGAAGTCCAAAATCGCCTTTCGCCGTGTGCTCTCTCTCCCCGGCACACGATCCAAGAATTTTCCGTTCTGTTTCCCGTTCCCGTTTGGTAGCCGCTTCGATACGGACTCCTGACGTTGCCAGGATTTAACAGTTCGCTTGATACCGGCCGCTAATTTCCCGCCCCTATAGATAGATATACCCACCACCCGATGCATATTAATCCTCCGAGAAATAATCTCGCGTCCGATGCACTTATCACGTCTGCCTCCCTCGCCGATCAACGCTATCCACCGAACCTATGTATGCATATTTCCGATTAAACGAAACGAATCCTTCTCTCGTATGTTAATCCCTTATGCTGCGCACAGTCTCCGAGTGCTTCGAAACCCTATTCCATTAAAATTATTGATATGAAATGATTTTTTAATTATATACGTATACTCCTAAAACCCTGTTGTTTTTAAGCTAACAAAAGGAGATTAAAATTATTTTATAGTCGACTGTGTTGGATAAATTTATTGTTGAAATGAAATGAATTTTTTAATTATTTCACGCGACACGTGTACTCCTAAAACCCTGTTGTTTTTAAGCTAACAAAAGGAGATGAACATTATTTTATAGTCGACTGTGTTTTGGATAAATATATTAGAGACGCAGAAATAATTTTCATTCAAGAATCTTTGTATAAATCTCCCTAGCCGATCAACGCTTTCCACCGAACCTATGTACGCATATTTCCGATTAAACGAAACGAATCCTTCTCTCGTATGTTAATCCCTTATGCTGCGCACACTCTCCGAGTGCTTCGAAACCTATTCCATTAAAATTATTGAAATTAAATGATTTTTTAATAATACAGAGTGTTCGACTACGGGTGGGAGAAAATTTAAGGTTCTCCATGATAATATAAGTCGAAAATGAAGAATAAAAAATTGCGATTTCAACTTTGTTATTTAGTTATTAACCCATAGCACTCGAGTGGCGACTCTGCGGCGCCACTAAAAATTACTGTACCATTATTTAATATGTTGGTATCTAATCAATTACTAAACATGTAATTATTCTATGAGGTATTACATCAATTTCATATCCATCAAAAAATCAAAGGAAATATCTAGGTCTGAAGAAATGTTTAACTTTCAAATTAAAATAGCTCCGAGTGCAAAGGGTTAACAATTAAAAATCCACCTAAAATGCGGCAACCGATAACTAAATAACGAAGTCGAAATCGCAATTTTTTTATTCTTCATTTTCGACTTATATTGCCATGGAGAACTATCCCTTAAATTTTCTCCCACCTGTAGACGAACACCCTGTATACGTATACTCCTAAAACCTTGTTGTTTTTAAGCTAAAAAAGGAGCTGAAAATTATTTTATAATCGACTGTGTTGGATAAATATATTAGAGACGCAGAAACAATTTTCATTGGAATCTTTGTATCTCTGATTGTAGTATAATGTGCTATAATAGACCGAGAAAGTGGAATAAAGCTCCTTTTTGCAAAGCGTGTTGTACCTTTAATACTACTGGCCGATGTCTGTCTATTACTCGCTGAATCTACTTGCCGCGAACACCGACGATAATATGGAATTACCTATTTTCAATTTCTTTCGAACAATATTTTATCCTATTGTACAATTTCCACTACTACCACGATCCGAAATACTTGAACATTTATAAATAAACTGTAGACATTTAAGAGAATCGAAGTCGGAGAAAATTGTACTTTACATTTTCATAAATCCTCGGCTTACAACTGCTACGTAACACGTTACACGTAATATCTCTGATTGTAGTATAATGTGCGATAATAGACCGAGAAAGTGGAATAAAGCTCCTTTTTGCAAAGCGTGTTGTACCTTTAATACTACTGGCCGATGTCTGTCTATTACTCGCTGAATCTACTTGCCGCGAACACCGACGATAATATGGAATTACCTATTTTCCGGTTTCGCCGCCCTCCGCCTAACAATTTACATGAAATTACCGTCAAAAATGGAAATTATGATACTCCCATTCAAGACCGCGAATGGTTGAGCAATAGCTAATTTTCGAAAACACATTCCCACGGCTTAATTTTACACATCAACTTACTTCCTGCATACGGGGGTCTGTGGATATATTCAATTTTAACATACAGAGAGCCACACAACAATGATATTAACAACTTCTGTACCGCGAACAGTTTGTAATTAAAGACCGGACTCCCAAAAATTTAATTGAAACATTGAACAAACTTTCGAAATTAAATCAATGGGAAGTGTATACGAACTGTTTCAAAAATGTTCTTTTATTCACACATACAAGGTATATATGTTTTTAATTAAAACGAAGTTGATCGTTTACACAATTTAAACAATTGCACATAAAGGCACGAGAGTTATAGTTACTAGACTCCGGATATTTATGCAAAATAAAAAGTTTGTGCATCGATTACATATTTTTCACTAATAATTTTAATATATTAATACTCTTAAAGTCTTCCAATTTTTTCTTAATAACTAATAAATGCATACAATCAGGAGTCTAATAATTACAATGCATGAACGATTGAGAATTTTTGAAAACACGTGTAGGCAGTTTAGAAAAAATAATATATTATTACTCTTAAAGTCTTCTAATTTTTTCTTAATAACTAATAAATCCATAAAATCTAGAGTCTAATAATTTCAATGCATGAACGATTGAGAATTTTTGGAAACACGTGGGCAGTTTAGAAAAAATAATATATTAATACTCTTAAAGTCTTCTAATTTTTTCTTAATAACCAATAAAGTCCATTACTATGTAAATTTATGCTAAGACTTTCTTTTTCTTTTTTTTTAATGAATATCTTCTATTGTAAACATTTGTATAAAAGGACTTCGGTCCGTAAATAGTAATAAATAATAATAATAATAATAATAAATGCATAAAATCCGGAGCCTAATAATTACAATGCATGAACGATTGAGAATTTTTGGAAACACGTGTAGGCAGTTTAGAAAAAGTAATATATTATTACTCTTAAAGTCTTCCAATTTTTTCTTAATAACTAATAAATCCATAAAATCAGGAGTCTAGAATTACAATGCATGAACGATTGAGAAGTTTTGGAAACACGTGGGCAGTTTAGAAAATCAGGATCGTCGTGATAATAATAAAGGAAAACGAACGAAACGTGGACGAATTACCGGAAGTCCTCGACATCGTGAAATCAATTGTCCAGGCCACTAACAATTCGGTTCGCGAGTTACACCGCACTTTACCCTGGTGCAAGGGTTACGGAGCGTGCATTATAGTCCATCGTCGAGTTTACCAGGAGGTGTGGAGGGGGGGGGGGGAGGGGAAATAAAGGGAAAACGAAATGGCTGTCTATATACTTGAGCCGCTTAAACCTAGTTCTTCATACATAAGTTCGTAGTTTTTACAAATAACTTCCGCTCGAACGAGCTCCCGGTAATAGAATTTTCCCGGGCGATCCGAAGAGTAAAACAAGTTTAATCCGGTGCGGCGTGGCATGGCGGGGGGTGGGGGGTGGGGGGTAAAAAGTTTTAAACCTTCCGGTAATCTCGCTGCGATCAATTCGAACAATATTAGACCTCGGGTATAAATTGTTTCAGGGTTCCAGGATGTATGGCGGAGACGTGTATCCACCTTGAAGACACGCCTGTCCTCGCTGGACGAGTTTGCATTCTTAAACGATGCTGCCTGCACGTTTTCAAGTCACTCGAACACACGAGAGTATTTGCGAAGATCAATATTTGCAGACGGTCACCGGCGGCGAACCGGCTTCCGAACGGTGAACTTGCACCAAAGGGGAGCCATAAATACATTAACCCTTAAAGGGCACCGGGACCAGACCTTTTTACCTCTTTACATATTTTTTTCAGACCCTTTCTACTACGGAGTAGTTTCATTTTTCATGCAATTTCCCGGCCCGTACGAGCAACCCAGGAAATTTAAAACACGCTCGACGACCACTTTGCCCCGAATTATTATATCCCTTCGCAGTTGTTTAACCCTGAATTTTTATAGGGTTCCGCTGTACCGATACAAATTAGGGTACCGTCGTTCGGTGTCGCGGTGGGAATTCCACAAAATTCTACGGTTTAGCCAAACAATTTTAGTGCGATTCTGTGTGAGATAATAAACTGTTACCTCGTGGGTAATTTTCTGCAATAAATGCAATATTAGGCTGTAAGTTCTATGTTCCTACTTGTACATAAGACACCAGGCTATTAAAAAAAAATAGAAGAAGAAGAAAATAAATGCAATAGTTTTTTAATAGTTTAATAGTTTTTTTCCAGGTGGAGGTACTTCGGACATTTGAAGGTCACCTCCATTTTTTTAAATGGATCGGTATGTATTTGCTTCCGTATCATGATAGAGGATCTTAAAACGAGTTCAACGACCTATTACATAAGGTCATTGAAGGTCATAGAAAGTATAGAAAGGCGATAATATACATATGTCAATATACATATATCTTATGTACACTCATTATACATAAGACATCAGGCTATTAAAAAAAAAAGAAGAAAATAAATGCAGTAGCAGTGAGTAAGAAACTGAAAGTTCCTATTTAGAAATAAGAAATTATATTATAATAATTTGTTAATTTTTGTAAGAAGTTTATATAAGGCTTATGGATCAGAAAAGATCTAAAGCTCTTTAATAAAAAAAAATATATTTTTCTACAAATAGTTTTACCGAATACTTTTGTGAACTATAGCGTGTGTTCGTGATATGCGTAATAGTAGCTGAAGAAGCATCTGTCGAATAATTCAACGTCTTCTTTGACGGCCTCTTTAACGTCTTCTTCACCGTCCTCTTCAATGTTATCTTCAACGTTGGGAAACAATTAATATCGAAGTGTTACCTCTTCACCAGACAAACAAGTGCAATAAACAAGAAATTGACAAGAAGTTTATATGTATGTATAAGGCTTATGGCTTACGTTGTTAATTGTTATGAGCGTTTTTTTTTGTACGTAGTTAGACATTACTAATAAAATAATTACACAATTCTTCGTTCAAGAGACACAAGTTTCGACAGAAACTGCATAACCAAAAATAATTCACAAGCAAATGATTTTAGTACCCGAATACTCATTCGATTATTTAATGTTCCCAACACTCCGTACGAACGCAATAAATTGCAAACATTAATGACCGTACAGAAAATGCGAAAACCGTATAAATCTCCGAGCCAGAAGCTGATTAACGTATATAGAAACGATTATTTAAATGTACGATGGTATTGCGAGGCTTTAAAATTTTTCAACAAACGAATATAAGCCGCGGTTCGATTCGATTTTGCCTAAGCATTTGATAATAGGATTGGAGAACCAGCGAATTAAATAATGAATCGACGGTGAATTTTTAATAACGCGAGATTCCCAGCGGAATCGCTTCGATTCGCAAGTGGATCGATACGTTCGATGGCTGTCCGTGGATGTTTATTCTAATGAACATTTGTACGCTCGACGGCCGACTATACGTTTATCCTAATCCCTTGCACGGCTGGCCGCAGAGTCGCGGAACGTTTCGCAACCGGCTTGCGATCGGTATATTTATGGAAACACAATTAAGTCTCCGGTTGCTGCGCTTGCCAATCGATTCCAATAAAAATCTATACGCAGAGAGTTAAAATTGAATTTCGGATTAAACTGATTTTCTCTCTCTCTCTCTCTCTCTCTCTCACTCTCACTCTCTCTCTCTCTATGCTTTTGAAGCTGATGGAAATGATTAGTCTAGCTCTGGTATACTATAATAATAATACTGTGCGGAATATACGAACGCAGGCAAAAATTGTAATATTAGGAATTATTAACAAAAATTTTTCATCAAAAGCAATGAGAACACCCAGTAGAAACAACCAGGCAAAATTACAAAATATACATCTCTTATAATTGAGGTATGGCAGCCATGGAAACGAGACAATTACAATGCCCGTTACGCGAACTGTGTAGAAACATGCAAAACGTAATTATGCTGAACTCAACGAGAGTAATCACAAAACTTCATTATAACAACCTTGATACGGACCAAACATAGTCGATTCATCCTGGTTTAAACTAGAATGATATTTTCTCGGCAATCGATTAGGAGTTGATAATTACACTTTCTTGTAGGAGAATTTCAACAATAATAATTAAGTTATAAGATATAATCATCACAGTTTACTCAGTTCACTTGTCACCGGAATGGAACCAACATGTGGTTTAACAAGACTTATGAGTATATATTAAAATTTATTAGTTAAGCAAGTAAGTTTATTCTTTTTCTTTTTGTTTTCTATTCCTACAATTTGGCTTGACTGTTTTAGTCAACCATATATTAATCAATGGGTAATATTAAAAAAAAAAAAATTTTTTACAGACGCAATTACAACATTATTTCTTGAAAATGATCTAAATTTAGATCGAAACGTCGAAAATTAGTTGATGTAACAATTTGCAAAAGTGCTTAACAGTAACAAATGATCGTACCAGTGCGCCAATAGCATTAATTAGAATAATAATTAAGGTTCGAATTTTATTGTCTCTTGATGAATTGAAATATTGGTCTGCAAAACCAGGATGATGATGGGCATGGTCCATACGTCTTGCGAATTATATTAATGGAAAAATCATGTTTCGAACAGTGTTATCGCCATGCTAAAAAGTCGATGACGAAAACAATAAATAATGTTTGTCGCAAAACAGTTGAGACTGTGCAAAACAGCAAATAAAATACTTTGTTCTGGCGTTTTATTGGCGCAGTATAAACCCGAAATTCCGAGTATCACCAATTTCCACGTGTGTAACATACTCCAGATCTCGGAACTGACTGCAATTTCGAGTTATAAGCAGTATCGCGAGTACTCATAAATACTCTATTACAAGCTCGCGAACTTTCACTATTCCGCTTAATATATTCCACATTTTGAAACGAAATTCGTGTGTCATGACGGATATTTCTCTGATATATCCGTGTGGTAAGTACCCTCGTATAAACTCGGCAATTTTCACTATTTCCCCACGTAACACGTATAACTAGATTTGAAAACCAAATCGAGTTACAACGAGCGTTTCACTGACATCCGTACACGGTGTAAGTACCCTCGTGCAAACTTGCCAATTTTCACTATTTTATAGAACACACTCGACATCTGTCCGCGCGGTGACAGTTGCAAGAATCGCTCGCTGAAAACAAATCAGTCTAACGCATTCCCCGGCAATCGTGTTTTAAACAAACCCTCTCCAACCACTTGAAGATCGTGTCAACGATCGCATATTAGTAGACTGCGGATCTTCACGGAAAAATCTAGGTCTTCGATTATTTTCATTTTTATACTGTTTGGAATTACGGCTAGCCATTTTTTGTCATAGATGCATAAAATCCACACTTTCCATATTAATCTTTAAAAATGAAAACGGAGTCTTGAATAATTCGATATTATCACTAGACTGCGGATCTTTATGTAATTATGGCTTCACAAAATTTTCAAAAAATTGATAGAAGACTACTACCACGGAAAATAATATTTTATTTGATTCGAGTTTCTCAAAATTCATTATTAATCTTTAAAAATGAAAACGGACACTGTCTTGAATAATTTAATATAGATTGCGGATCTTTATGCAATTATGGCTTGTAACAATTTTTTAAAAATGCTAGTATAAAATAAAAAGGCTACTATCACGGAAAATAATATTTTATTTGATTCGAGTTTCTCAAAATCCGTCTACAAAAATTGCAAAAATCTTGTGGCCATTTTTTAAAAATCTTTATTTTTTATTAATCTTTAAAAATGAAAACGGAGTCTTTAATAATTCAATATAATCACTAGACTGTGGATCTTTATGCACAATTATGGCTTCTAAAAATTTTCAAAAAATGCTGTGATAAAATTAAAATACTACTACCACGGAAAATAATATTTGATTTGATTAGAGTTTCTCAAAATTGGTCTAAAAAAATTGCAAAAATCACTTCTTTCAATATAATCACTAAATTAATAAAAAGGACGGTCCCAGGATAATTAAATGACACTAAAAACAATAGCAAGATGCTTGAACCGTTTTGTTAAATTATAAATGTGAACGCGTCTTTTTCCGGAGCCAGGAAAATCGCGAGAGCCGACGACGGTCACCGGTGACCGTCGAATGTGTCGGCCCGTAATAATCGCGGCGATGAGAACCGTAACCCGGCAGCGTAAAACTGAACGGTGCCGACCCCTAAATCCTCGTATGAAACGCATTATTTCGTGGTGAAATTGAGATTCAATAATTCCAGCACGGGCTTCGGGCGCGGAATTGGGTCAACGATACCCCTAGCAGAATTTTCGCGGCAACTTTGTCAAGCTGGTCTACTCGAAACGGTTCCCGACTGAATTGCGACAGTCGACACACTCCGTTAATCAACCCGGTGAAACAGCAAAACGACTGCTACCACCGTCGACGACGACGATGATACCGCGTCATGCTCGACGAATAAAAATCCGCGCGCGCGCGCGCGCAAGTGCTTAGACCATATATACTAATAGACGCGGCATAGGTATAGTATGTGTATAGGAAAACCGAGAATTCAGTGTCCGAAAGATGATAGGACACTGTGACGTCACAAGATACTAATAGACCCGGCATAGGTATAGTATGTGTATAGGAAAACCGAGAATTCAGTGTCCGAAAGATGATGGGACACTGTGACGTCACAAGATACTAATAGACCCGACATAGGTATAGTATGTGTATAGGAAAACCGAGAATTCAGTGTCCGAAAGATGATGGGACACTGTGACGTCACAAGATACTAATAGACCCGGCATAGGTATAGTATGTGTATAGGAAAACCGAGAATTCAGTGTCCGAAAGATGATGGGACACTGTGACGTCACAAGATACTAATAGACCCGGCATAGGTATAGTATGTGTATAGGAAAACCGAGAATTCAGTGTCCGAAAGATGATGGGACACTGTGACGTCACAAGATACTAATAGACCCGGCATAGGTATAGTATGTGTATAGGAAAACCGAGAATTCAGTGTCCGAAAGATGATGGGACACTGTGACGTCACAAGATACTAATAGACCCGGCATAGGTATAGTATGTGTATAGGAAAACCGAGAATTCAGTGTCCGAAAGATGATGGGACACTGTGACGTCACAAGATAAGTCTTAAGATAATTTCTTTCCATGTACTGTGTACATGGCGCACCCGCTGACCCCCCTCTCCCCATGTAAGCCAAGCGTAGGCACTGTCGATGAGCATATCTTGTACAAATGTGACGTCACGGTGTCTTTCAGCTGATTTCATCTTTCGTACACGGAAAATTATCTACGCTGTGTCTATAGGTATATATGGTCTAAGCGTGAGTGGACCAGGGCCGACAATGCATCGGTATTGACCTTCGGTGTGAGTCCATCGGAAAAGCCCCGGGAACACCTCGGTAAAACACTGGCCCGACCCATGTTTCCCCCATAACGATTATAAAACTAGCGCTCCGGCTCCCAATCACGAAACGGAGAAACTCAATTATTTGAAGAGACAAGCAATTAACCTGCCCCGACGAAAAAAAAAAATAGAACAACACCGCCGCAGCCGGTCCGGTCCGGCCGTTTGTGCAGTCTCTGCATATTCGTATAACTTGTTCGCAGTCTAAATAAATCGAACTGGGTCACACACAGGGTGTAAAATAGTTGGCGAGACCGCGCCGGATTTTTATGCGAAACAACAATTGTCTGAAACAAAATCTCGAGTGAAATTCAATGGGACGAATAAATTCGAAATTGCAAGATTTTGTTGCATCATTTTATTCGTCAATTTCTTTCGAACAATATTTTATCCTATTGTACAATATCCACTACTACCCTGATCCTTGAAGATACTAATACTTGGTATCTTGAAGATACCCAATACTTGAAGATTTATAAATAAACTGAAGAATTGAAATTTAATGGGTCGAATAAATTCGAAATTGCAAGATTTGTTGCATAATTTTATTCGTCAATTTCTTTCGAACAATAGTTTATCCTATTGTGTAATTTCCACTACTACCCTGATCCTTGAAGATACCAATACTTGGTATCTTGAAGATACTCAATACTTGAAGATTTATAAATAAACTGAAGAATTGAAATTCAATGGGTCGAATAAATTCGAAATTGCAAGATTTCTTGCATAATTTTATTAGTCAATTTCTTTCGAACAATATTTTATCCTATTGTACAATTTCCACTACTACCGTGATCCTTGAAGATACCAATACTTGGTATCTTGAAGATACCCAATACTTGAAGATTTATAAATAAACTGAAGACATTTAAGAGAATCGAAGTCGGAGAAAATTGTACTTTACATTTTCATAAATCCTCGGCTTACAACCGCTACGTAACACGTTACGTAATTTCGTGTTGGCACAATCATAGAAATCTGTTCATGACATGAAATGATCGAGCGGATTCAAGAGTTAAATAGCTGTTAAACACGTAGACCTTGAATTCGAAGAACAATGATCATTTAAAATGGAATTAATCAATGAGAAAATCAGCGTTACTTTTCTCTCGGAATTGAATGTTGTTAATCGATAGAATGATAAATGTTCACGCTGTCCTGGAGTATTATAATGTATTCTGGTACAAGAGTACTTAGAGCATCGTACTACGTCGTAACTTTACAATTATTAATTCATTAAATAAATTACTTTGATTTTATGGAATTTTCAAAGTATTAACAAACGAGAACTTTGAAATCCGTCAAATTAATGGCTGTACTAATCGTTTAATTTACAATATTCATAAAACGATCGTCCAAAATCCGTCAATTTGAGAGGTCCGAACTGATAAAAGGATTACAAATACAGCAGCCAGAAAAATCCTCTCAAAGCCACTCGGTACAACCAAAAATATCCATCCCCAATTAACGTTCCAAGCAATCAATTAAACCACCGCAACACTTGTGACAGAACAGGATCCCAGAAACCCGAGTCGGCAACAAAAGCCTCGCCATGAACCATCCGCTTGGCTCGCATTCCTCTCGGCGAGGCACCACCCTAATTAAGATCGGACCACCGATCAACCAATCAAATTCCTATGAGCAAAACTTGGACGGTCCTGGAAATATCGCCGATTTAATGCTTTTCGTTGCAAACGCGAGTAAAAATGCTGTGCAAACAAAGAAAAGCTATGTTCCCTTCGACACTCTGTGAGCATAGTAAATTTCATTTCCAATGAAGGCGTCAAAGTCACTCATAATAAAAAACCAGAAATTCCACGAGCATTGTCTCTGCCAGGAGGAAGCTAGATCAGCGAATAAAACTTATTCCGAACATCAAAAAATCGTGTCTCCTTGGAAAAAATGAAACTGTTAGAAAATAAGTGTGTGTATGTACATTAAGGGTGGACCATAGCTCTATCTTGTGAAATTTTTTTCGAGATTTTTTCACGCCCCCCAAAATTGTGCTACTGGGTAAGAAAATAATTCCTGCAAAAGATGAAGTTGATTGGATAAGGGGAAGGCGTGCTTCATTGACGTGGAAGTTGCGAAAAACATCAAATTTCAAATTTTTGTCAATGAGGCACGCCTTCCCCTTATCCAATCAAACTTTAACTTTTGCAGGAATTATGTTCTTAAACAATAGCACAATTTT
The DNA here is from genome assembly GCA_916610255.1 of Lasioglossum lativentre. NCBI lineage: Eukaryota > Metazoa > Arthropoda > Insecta > Hymenoptera > Halictidae > Lasioglossum > Lasioglossum lativentre. Next base: position 5,939,575 of record OU744359.1, read on the forward strand.
GGGGGAGGGGGGCTTGAAAAAAATCTCGAAAAAAAATTCACAAGATAGAGCTAAGGTCCACCCTAATGTACATTATTGTACATATATAATAAGAGAGCTGTTCCCCCACTTCTGAGGTATCAGGCGATGAACATTTTATATACATACGTGTGCTATAAGATTATAATAAAGTTGAATAGTCGATTGTTCAATTAATCTCAGTTAATATTAGCTTTTCTTAACAGAAACTATTTTCAGGAACAACCTAATACGACGAAACACATCCGTTGCGTCGGTAATAGCCTAAGAGAAGAGGTATCAGGCGATGACCATTTTACATACATACGTGTGCTATAAGTTTACAATAAAGTTGAATAGTCGATTGTTCAGTTAATCTCAGTTAATATTAGCTTTTCTTAACAGAAACTATTTTCAGGAACAACCTAATACGACGAAACACATCCGTTGCGTCAGTAATAGCATAAGAGAAGAGGTATCAATGAACATTTTATATACATAAGTGTGCTATAAGTTTATAATAAAGTCGAATAGTCGATTGTTCAGTTAATCTCAGTTAATATTAGCTTTTCTTAACAGAAACTATTTTCCAGAACCACCTAACACGACGAAACATCCGTTGCATCGGTAATAGCCTAAGAGAAGAGGCATCAGTCGATGAACATTTCATATACATACGTGTGCTATAAGTATATAATAAAGTTGAATAGTCGATTGTTCAGTTAATCTCAGTTAATATTAGCTTTTCTTAACAGAAACTATTTTCAGGAACAACCTAATACGACGAAACACATCCGTTGCGTCAGTAATAGCATAAGAGAAGAGGTATCAAAGAACATTTTATATACATACGTGTGCTATAAGTTTATAATAAAGTCGAATAGTCGATTGTTCAGTTAATCTCAGTTAATATTAGCTTTTCTCAACAGAAACTATGTTCCGGAACAACCTAACACGACGAAACACATCCGTTGCATCGGTAATAGCCTAAAAGAAGAGAGGTGTATCCCCTATGATGTCTGCAGGAAGCGGAGTTGAAAGCGTTGCGTTGGCGGCACAGCCAATCAAATTCCGATGAGTAAAACCGTGGAAAACTGGAGCGCCGGGTAGTATGTGTATCGCTGATCCTGGAATCAGCGCGAGCGATTTCCCTTTCGGCGAGAGATGTGCGCGCGGCGAGGGTTTGGATCCGCGGGTGTTCAGGCACAGCGCTAGTCGAGAATCATGGTCTGAGGGAGAGAGAAGGAGGGTAAGGATACGTGTTACGACTATGCGTGCTCGGTTCGAAGTGAGTACCGGTGCGGTAGCAAGCAGCAGCCGCCGCGTGTGTCCTAGGGTGGAGTCTGCTCTTCGGAGCAACGTAGGAGAGAGCCTTCTAGGCGGGGGTGGTTGTGCGGGGGTGTAGGTGGTGCTGCGCCCTCGGGCAGACCGCGAATCCCGGATCGATCTCCCCCATAGCTATGACGTCATGGCCGACCCACTCTCGCGACGCCACCCTCGTTCACCGAGGCCCTCGCATCCCCACTGTCCCGCAGTTCCGCAGCACCGCAACTCCAGCGACCTAGCCATCCAACCTTTCCCTTCTCCGCTTCCGGCTTTCTCTCTCTCTCTTCCTGCTTCCTCCTTTCCTACCGTTCTCCTCTCTCTTTAGTTGCCCCCCTCAGCCTCTCTCCATCGCTTTCGTGCCACCCTCTAGGCTGGACCACCGACCCTGGAGCTACTGACGTGCACGCCAATATCGTCTGCCGACTGCACCGTCCCTCATCTCCGCCAGGGGTACCCTGCTTGGATTTATCCTAAACTTCTTGTTTTTATTTCCGTTTCTTTTTTTTTTTCTGTACTCTCTCCCACGCCACACCAAACCAGAGGAAAACCCAGTCGCCCGCGCCGGAAAGCTTCTCTCTCCGCGTCAAGTGGAACGAACCAACGACGACCAATGGCTTGTGCCGATCAACCCCCAGAGCTTTGCCAGACTCCGGACCCCTTTCGCGCCCGATCGCTGACGGGCCCCCCTCTCTCTTTCTCTCACTCTCTCTCTCTCTGTACTATCTTCCGCTTTCTCTTTCCATCCGGTTGGCACCGTTAATGGAACGGAGTCGGATTTTCATATTTTAGAGCGTCGGGGCTAGAGGATAGAGGTTTTGCTTCCCGATTCCTGCGGTTGGCTATTGCTTCTGGAATTAGGGGCTGTGGAGCGTAAGGGATGATGCTGCGGGAAGGAGGGGTTGAGTTTTGGAGTAATTTTCATCTAATATTCATCAAATTTTAGTTTCTCACAGTTGACCCGATCGGCTGTTAACAATAAACCTAACAGTCAAATAAATAAATGGTTCCAGATTTTTTAATTCACGATTGTTATAATAATTTCGTGTGATTAAATACAGTGTGTGTGTAATGATATTTGGTCCCCTCAGGGTTTCATATCCATTTATCACTTCTCCCCCTCTTCCGTTCTCACTATCGCCTAATTTCAGCGGGACCTACTTTTGCGGTGCGATTAAATAAATGTATTTAATAGAGCAGATATTATAAAACGAACCGCACAAAGTTCAAATAAATAACTGGTTCCAGATTTTTTAATTCATAAATATTGAGATTGTAATGCTTTCGTGTGATTAAATAAATACAGGGTGTCCCACGTAACAGTTTGCACGATTTTTTAAGTACTTGCGATAATCTGACAAAAGATATTTTCAACAAAAGTTGATCAGTTTTCGATTGGCTATATATTGCAATAAAAAAAGTTCGAAAAACATTTTTTTGTAGTATTGTCAAGGTCACCTTCATTTTTTTAAATGTCACTTTGTATTTTTGACTTAACAGTATTACAGCCCGTGTCAAGACGAATTCAACGATCTAGCATACCATGACCTTCTGATGACCTTGAAGTACCATTTAAAAGAATGAAGGAGGCCTTGACAATAATAATAAAAGAAATTTTCGAACATTTCTTTTATTGGAATGTATAGCCAATCGAAAACTGATCAGCTTTTGTTTAAAATATTTTTTGTCAGATTATCGCAAGTACATACTTGAACAGTGTGGGACACCCCGTATATTTAATAGAGCAGATATTATAATACGAACCGCACAAAGTTCAATTAAATAACTAGTTACAAATATTTTAATTCACGTTTATTATAATGCTTTCGTGTGATTAAATAAATATATTTAATAGAGCAGATATTATAATACGAATCGCACAAAGTTCAAATAAATAACTGGTTCCAAATGTTCTAATTCACAATTATTGAGATTGTAATGCTTTCATGATTAAATAAATATATTTAATAGAGCAGATATACGAACCGTACAAAGTTCAAATAAATTTAATCTTGTTATATTTATAAGGCAACGTGTACCGGCTACTTGTAAAGCTCGGTTCGGTGTTAATTGCAGTTGCGACGAGCACATTCTTAGACGAATAAATCTCGGCCAATTTGAAAGAACGATTTCCCTAACGAGTACTATCAACGACAAACATCGGAACAATTTGTATTCTCATAATAATTCGTCTCGAATAGTTCGTACGAAGATGAACGAGGTCGCGAGGTTCCCACCGGCTAATGAATTCGAGCACGGTCAGAATTCGAATAGTTGAATTTTCTTTGCTATATATCCCGCGTCTCTAGCAATTAGTTGTGCCCCGGTCTTAACTCCATGTTAGTAGGCGATCCAAAAAACAATTACACGCGAAGCGATCCTGGTTTATTCGAACTTGCACGCGATGGTTCTCGCAGATAAATGATTGCGCGCTCGTTAGTATTCACCCTAAGAGGTCGCACAATATTAAGTAGGCGTGTGAGAGGAAGAAGCGGAGAGACCCCGGCTTCCGGTGTGCAGAATCTCACACTCGGCTCGCGGAAAATTGTCTGATCCACCTCCTCCCCCTTCCTCCCTCCTCTCTCCCCCCCCCCCCCTCTCTCTCTCTCGGTACTATGTATTAGCTTGATTAACAAGATATCGGATCTTTCAGCGAAAACGTTAAGTCATACTGTGTTTACGCAGTGTGCCTTGCGAACAGTGAATCATCTTCGATTACATTTCGCCGGTTCGGTCATTTGCACATTCCATTAGCGTAAAAGCTTCCGGTTTTTGCCAGCGAGATACTCTCTCGCGCGGCAGCATTTTTAATATCGTTGGTATGCGTCTCGAACGACTCTCTCTCTCTGTTATATGTATGAAATTTTCTGAAAGCCCGTGACAAAAAAAAAAATGACGATTCGATGAAAGATTATATTTGCGCTATAATGATCTCCGGGTGGCTGTTGTTTCTTGCGAGGCGAGTCCGAGCATGACCGGAACGAAAGAATCAAGTTTATTTTGTCTTTTAATGGATGTTCTGGAGGTACAATAGGAGACAAAAGTACATGAAATTCGAAATCCATCAATATATTGACAATGAAAGCCATTCATGAGGATATTTAAAAAATAGATTAATTTAAAAAGCTTTCGTTTAATTAGTGAATTTCATGTTATATTTATTTTTTAATCAAATTGTCTTCGTATCGTCAAAAATTTTATGTGACTTTTGCGAATAATTGTACCCTCTGATTTGAACTTCAAGATAATAAAGTGATATTCAATATATATAATTACGCAATAAATATTTAAATAAATTAAAAATACTTCAGAAAGCAATATTCATGGTTATTATTGAGATGACAACACGATAAATTTTACGTTTTGTAACAGTTTATAATTTTTTGCTCTGTAACTGTTTAGTGAATCCTAATAAATTTTGAACATAATTAATCACATAATTTTTACTACATATAAAAAAAAACTGGAGTTATTTGCGTTTTTTCAAGGTTTAAATGGGGTTTGAAGTGGAATGTTAAGTTATGTTGCTATAATTCTTAAACGGTGCAGTGAATCGAACCAAAACTTTGGTAATTGCATTAATTTAGTAAGAATTATATGTTGAAAAATTTTCAAAAATTTTGTTGCGTTACCTCCAGAACATCCTTAAGAACGAGTCCAAAATGTACCGCTGAATTTTGCGACGACGAGGTACAGCATCGGAATAAAATCGAACTTATTTGTATAACATAGGAATTAGAAAAACTGCGGAATAGTTAGTTTCGGTGTGAAACCCGGAGCATAAATTATTCGACGCGGTCATACGTTACTGTCACAGTTCCATAAAATGCAGTGTTTTTTTCCGAATAATCCGTGCCGTATGACCTGGATCAACTAAAACGTAAATCATACTTTTCGGACAATGCGAAATAAAACAAAATTAAATGCGAAATGAATCAAATTTCCGCCGTGATGGAAAAAAAAGTCTTTTATTTTGCCTACTGTTAATATTTGTTGTAAATATTGTAACGATAGATCGAGAACGATGTTTTGTGGAAATGACCGATATTATTTATAAAATATTTATTATTCATCCTAGCATCATGATGGGTCTCGCGTGACCCATAGCGACTGTACAGTCAGAGACAGTCGTCATGCACGAATAAATAATAAATTCTATTTTATAAAACCCCGGGGGAGTATTCACATTTATTTAAGAATTGAGGAGAGTTTTGCAAAAGCGATTTCCAATAATTATGAATCCAACAGTTTCGAGGACAGAAGGCTTTCCTAATTATTATTCATCCTCGCAAGATCATGGGTCTCGCGTGACCCATAGCGACTGTACAGTCAGAGACAGTCGTCATGCAAGAATAAATAATAAATTCTATTTTATAAAACCCCAGGGGGAGTATTCACATTTATTTAAGAATCGAGAAGAGTTTTACAAAAGCGATTATAAATAATTATGAATCGAAGAGTTTCGGGGACAGAAGGCTTTCCTAATTATTATTCATCCTCGCTTGATCATGGGTCTCGCGTGACCCATAGCGACTATACAGTCAGAGACAGTCGTCATGCAAGAATAAATAATAAATTCTATTTTATAAAACTCCAGGGAGAGTATTCATATTTATTTAAGAATTGAGGAGAGTTTTGCAAAAGCGATTTCCAATAATTATGAATCGAACAGTTTCTGGGACAGAAGGCTTTCCTAATTATTATTCATCCTAGCATGATGATGGGTCTCGCGTGACCCATAGCGACTGTACAGTCAGAGACAGTCGTCATGCACGAATAAATAATAAATTCTATTTTATAAAACCCCGGGGGAGAATTCACATTTATTTAAGAATTGAGGAGAGTTTTGCAAAAGCGATTTCCAATAATTATGAATCCAACAGTTTCGGGGACAGAAGGCTTTCCTAATTATTATTCATCCTCGCAAGATCATGGGTCTCACGTGACCCATAGCGACTGTACAGTCAGAGATCGACGGAAACCTAACGTTATGCAAGAATAAATAATAAATTCTATTTTATAAAACCCCGGGGGAGTATTCACATTTATTTCAGAATCGAGGAAATTTTTGCAAAGGCGATTTCATATAATTATGAATCAAACAGTTTCGGGGACAGAAAGCTTTCATAATGATTCCGCTTAATCTGGAGCACAAGGGAGCGCGGAGAAAGGAGAGAATCGATTCGAGATTTTCCACACGTGAATCAGCTTACAATCGAGAGAGAGGAGCCGATCGATCGAAGCTCGTTACTCAATACGTAGCTATAACATCAGCGAGCAGCACCGGGGCGAATTCATTTAAGCCGATCAGACTTTCAATTTATGGACCTCACCTGGAGTTTTAAACTTAGCCACCCGTGGGAAGCGACAAGATCATCGAAAGCTCTCTCTCTCTCTCTCTCTCTCTCTCTCTTTCTCTCTCCCTCTCTCTCCGTCTCACCTTGACCTATTTCCAAGATTGCTGGTACACGGGACGCATTTTAACCCTTTTGCAGAATACTGCGAGAGCCGGGAAATGGAGGAACACGGTCCCCGTTTCAACTTTTTCGCCGGCGTTGTCCGTACATAAAGACGAGATGCAACTTTTTTTCCAGCCAGCTTTTTTTAAAGTAGACGATGACCCGCCGGAAAACGTGTCGGGGAGCTTTTTCGTCGCGCGAACGATAACGACCGCCTTTCTCGCGGGTTAATAAAGTATATGCGTTTCGAGGATATGCATTTCTCGTTCGCGCGCGCTGCCGCGCTCGAGATTTTTTCGTTATTCGAAAGTGTCCTTTTCACCGGCCTGTATTTCCCGATATTTGCGCAAAAGATGTCGCCGGTCTGGGGCGCATCTGAATATCAAAACAAAATGACACAAACAAACTATATGATATTATCGGATTCACTTGGTGCGATTCAAAGCTTTATAATTAATAATATACCGGGTGGTTCGCGAGAAACAAGCCACCTAAATAGCTCCGTTAGGATTAGAGTGGAAGAAAATGTTAGAGAGAAAAGTTGTACTATTAAAGGGAGTAAATATGATGATATAAAAAATGTTCAGATTGTAGTCGTTTTCAAGGTCTTTTGAAGGTCATCGGTGATTTTTAAATAGCACCATATATTTTTATCTTCACAGTGTTGTAGCTGAGGTCAAGGCGAGTTCAATGATGTGCTACACTATAACCTATAAATGACCTTGAACTAGAAAATTTACGATAAGGCAATGATAACGTCAAAAGGGTATAATAGACGATAAGGAGAAAATAAGACAATAGGTGATATAAAAAATGTTCCGATTGTGGTCGTTTTCAAGGTCTTTTGAAGGTCATCGGTGATTTTTAAATAGCACCATATATTTTTATCTTCACAGTGTTGTAGCTGATGTCAAGGCGAATTCAATGATGTGGTACACTATGACCTACAAATGACCTTGAACTAGAAAATTTATGATAAGGCAATGATAACATCAAAATGGTATAGTAGACGCTAAGGAGAAAATAAGACAATTTAATATTAACAATAGTGGTAAAATAGACTTTATACATAGATACCATCTCATTGCGACAGCAAAGGTAATGAAGAAGTGGACACTTTAGCCAAATTAGGTACAACATTTGCATTTACATTTACATACAAGGAATTTGCATTTACAAGGAAAATATCAAAATCCCGTTCACAGACTTCAAAGAACTTCATAAAAGGAATATGTGGAGAGAATTTGAAAGCAACTTACTAGTAGAATTTAATAATAAAGGACAACTACATTACGAAAAATATTATGAATTTTTAAAAAACCATGGTTTTACAATCAAACACTGCCTAGAGAAGTAGTCGTAAGATTTAATAGGCTAAGATCTAATCATTACAATTCTAATGAATCTTTAGCTCCAATATTAATCATATCTTATGGCAATGCTCAAAATACAGGGAAGAAAGGCAGGTTTTATTTAGAAACTTAATAAATGCAAAATGGAAACCTCCCCATACGATGCACATAAATTTTTAAGAGAGCCAAAGATGAAAATATTAAAAATTATTAATGACTTCTGCAATAAATACAATATTAGGCTGTAAGTTCTCTCTATGTTCCTACTTGTACATAAGAGCATCAGGCTATTAAAAAAAAAGAAAATAAATGCAATAGTAGTGAGTAAGAAACTGAAAGTTCCTATTTAGAAATACGAAATTATATTATAATAATTTGTTAATTTTTGTAAGAAGTTTATATGTATAATGCTTATGGATCAGGAAGGATCTAAAGCTCTTTGATAAAAATAAAGAATATCAAAACAACGAATTATCATGATTATACGGTGCTCCAGCTGGACACTGTGGATTTTCGTGAATTAATCACAGACATAAAATCAATCGCTACTACTATTCCAATTTCATTTTGGTAAACCACGTTATTCGAGGTTCCCAGTGTTCCATGCGCGCAACTATAAAAATCAGAGAGAAAAGAGACTTTTTAATGGAAATAACGCGCTCGGCGGTTCTACGAAAGTACGATGAGCGATGGCGGGATAAACAAAACGAGAAAGACAACTGAAAATGAAAAATTAAATGAAATTCAATCACGGGGGAAGGTAGTATACCGGGAACCGCGGGTAGCATTATGCCCGAAACCGAAAGGAAGTCCATTCGCGCGGAATTAATTTCGCCTGGAGTTGGGATTATTCTTAACTTTTTCATAAATTATTCAAACGACGAAACCGCAAAAATATCAGCTGTTGCCCGGCACGTAACCAGCAGCCTTTCGTTAGCCCGTTCGATGAGAGAGAGATAGAGAGGGTGGGAGAGGGAGGGAGGGAGGGGGGGGAGGTATTATCTGTGAATTATACTTGCATACGGTTGAAACTTTTCGCAAGGAATAATCCTGCCGAGCGATCCGCGGACTCGCGTACCGCAAAAGTAAAACTTAGGGCATCGCTGCTTCTCATTACCGGTAATATTTCCCATCGATAGCATTCGCGTTGGTGGTCGTCCGATAACAGGCGGCCTCGAAAGGTTTTACATTCGCAATGAAACCATAACAGGGTATTAAACCATTAATAATTCAACGAAAGTGTTGTTTTGCGCGGCGAGCAGCGCGTCGACGATGCAACAAGCCGGGCAGCCGGTTTTGTATGTTGCGAAACAGAAGCTGAAAATTTCAAACGTTTCGCGTTGTATCAGACGAGAGCCCGAATCCGAATAACTGACACGTCCATGCGAGCGTGTGCGTGTTTTGCAAAACACTTTGTCGAACAAAGCTGTGATTTGCATTTTAGTTCTTACGCGGCGCGAGCGCGAGGCGATAAATTTACTGTCTCGATGTAATTAATTATTTAGGAACATATGCATCTATTGATTTATTCACGTGTAAATGAACGTATTTGTACGAGATATAAACAAAAATACAGTAAATGCTTGATTCTTGTCCGGGGTCGTGGGCACGATTCCAGTCCAGTGCCTAAACACTCCACGATGTAGGCTCGGGTATATCGGTGTAAACACCACTACATTAATTTTCATTATTTTTTTATGGGACTTTCACTACCTTATTTCTGGCATTTTTCTGATTAAAATAACACCAAACACGATATAGTTTCAATTGTATTTAGTGGTTTAATCGACGGTGAAAGTTTCGGTCGCAAGGAAGGACAGCGCATCGGAAAGAAAGAGACAGCGGACAGTCGCGCGAACCGTATTTCATTCTGTCCTTCTCTATGTTCGGCTCTCTATTGAAGTCTCGCTCGGCGCTGTCGGCGCGATATTTAAATAGACGCAGTCATAAGTCAAAAAGCATTTATGGGCACGATTCTTGTCCATGAAAAACACGGCTGTTGGACAAGAATCAAGCGTTTACTGTATAAAGAAATAATTTATGTTGGGGATTTAACGAGATATACTATGTTACTATTCAAACAATTATTATGCTCGAGTGTGAATAAATTATATTAGCAGAAAAATTAACATCGTCGAACGCGTACGAATGTCCGATAGAAAACATTATTCCAATTACCAAAACAATATTTTCCGTTTCAATTTTCGCGAAAGCAAAGTTTCGAACATTGTATGTTCCACATTTGATTTCCGTGTTAATTCAACATGCCGTGTTTGTATAAATAACGACGAAAGTGTATTGATGATTTTCATGATCCCATGAATTGACTCTTACTTGTAAAGAAATCGTGAATTACGCGTCGAAGCCGAAACGGTTTCGGTAATATCCAGGTGGGGTGACAAAAATTTGCATAAACATCGTTGGCTCGTGCAACTTGACAAGATTAATGGCATAAATAAACAATTCCCATCCGACCAATGCGACGTGGAACAATCATTTAACGACTGCCGCTGATTTGCCTTAATTATTCAAGCTGATTTCATTTAATTCATTTGCGGTAATTACATGCGACGAATTAAACGACGCTCTTTCGACTTGGTGCTTCGTGCAACGTCCTTCCTGGTTCTCGGAAACGCTTCGTGACCATTTATCTTATTAATTAATAGCGCTTCTTTTTTTTATTAATTTTTTTTCCGTCAAACGATGTATTAAATACTACCGTGTAAAATGGTTGAAGACGAAGAAATATTTCATTAGACAGAATTAATTACTTTCAATGAGTACATTCGGAAGATGGAGATGTTTCAATGTAAATTTAACGTGTTTTTGCGTGAGAATATATATCATCTAATGATAGGATAATTATATGGCGGTGTAGGCAGATAACTGGGTTGCGGATGTTTATGCAAACTAGCAATTTTACGCCACAGAGAAACTCGCATCTCATATAAAACCTTTTATTAAATTAATAAAAACTTGCATACCGCGTGACGTTTTACTGCGATACTTATTTGACTTTATCGCGCAGTAATGAGTCCATAGAAATGCTAGTTTTAATTACTAGTAATTTTATTCGTACCATTGCAGATGACATTTTTATCGAAATCAATTATCCTTCAATTTAAAAAGTGTTTTAACTTCAAATCAAATATTAATTTCCATTTATTATTGAAAGGATCGTAAATAAATTCTTGCCTCTGCGAAATATTACAGATTCTTATGAAATTGTTACATATACAATTATCGAACATATTAAATCCTGAAATGTTTGCGTAATTATCGAGCAGAATGTCGCATAAAAAGCATTGTTATAATTCCATAAAATATCATAGTTTCAAAGAGATTGTATTTATATTCGGAAAAACGATTATCCCATTTTCTAAAACCACTTTCACACGGAGGAATGATAATGTTCGTATAATTTTGAGCGAAATAAGGGCGTGTCTAGTATATTAAATTAGCCAAAGAGTTAATTATCCAGCCGGGCCATTAAATCATAATGGCGGAAATTTACGTAATGAAATGAAGAAAATGTCTGCTAAGTCGTAAAAATTCGTATTATCTGGCAGATGATTGAACATTAAACTCTTCAAATTTTCCCCTCTGTTTAAGCTGTTATTTACGCTGCCGTAAACAATAATTTATGAAACTATTACGAGCTCCTCCAACGGGCTTTAACGGCGGAATTTTTGATAGTGCAATCCGTGCTCTTTGAAGTGCCACAAAAATGCTCTTCTCATTTAACATTTAAATTTCAACGAAATATTCCGAACTGAACCGGTTAGATTCGTGTACATGAAATTCATACTGGATTAAAAATTCTTCGCGAACGCGAGCAATTTTTTTTAATTGTCAAAAAACGAAATCACGAAATAATAACACGAATTCGTTTGTTAGAAAAAAACGTTGTCTATATTTTCGAGAAAGATTTTCGTTGCACGCGTTTCGATTTGCTTTTTCGCAATTATCGAAAGAGCAGAGAAAACAAACGATTTGACCGTGCGATATTTTACGATTCCAATTACTTTATTCAGATCTCGAAATCTATTTCAATTTTCTTCGGCGAGAAACTTTGAAAATTCCAGCGAATTAATTTCTCCCCCCCCCCCTCGAATCGCGCAAAATATCGCACAACAAAGTCTGCATTACTCACTCGGGGCAAATTCAATTAATTTTCTTTTTTAGCTCCGGCGCGGTGGTTTCGCAAAACCCGCTGCTTTCCCATTGGCGCGAAATTCGCGAGCAAATGACTCTCTGTTTTATCACCGTTATTTTTTCAAACGAAATTTTCGCTGATTATTATACAATACATATACATATAATAGCGAACGGCCGGCGCTCAAAGGCGAGTTCGTTTTCGTTCAATCACACAAAATATTTGGGACGGACAGTCGATTAAAACCTTCTCGTCCGTTTCGCATCGCAATCAGGATACGTGTCATCCATTGTCCTCGAGCGTTTGTAGATTCCATTTGCGAAATGCTAATTAATTTAATGCCCGGGCATAAACCGGGATCTTGCGTTAAATTGTAAAGTTGATAAAATTAGATTCTCAAAAAATAATTCTATTTAACCGGTGCTGTCCAAACGAAGGTTTTTAAATTACGAATCGTCGATGTCATTGCGTTCGTTCCCGTCTCGATAAAATAAATTCAAATTACTCGTTTCGGAGAGAATTAACGTTTCATTGCCAATAGGAATATACCGATGATTATACCGAAATTATATTTTATTTAACGTTCCTCTTCGCGATAAAAGCCTGCGAAATACCTTTAAAAAATGATTCCGTCAATTTCCACTTCGATACTT